>JABFTP020000185.1:117217477-119634400 GCA_013387265.2 Cryptolaemus montrouzieri
TGGCCGATACTCGTTAAATGGCAATTTATTTACAACGAATGGTGGAAAAATGAAAATCGATTATGACAGCCGACATTGTCCAACCAATTCTAGATGCAAATGAAGCGGTAAACAAGTAATGCCAATTTCAATATCATTGTCTGTCACGGATTGAATCTATAACAGACAGCTTCGAATTGTTTGCTGCATGAAAACGGAGATATCCATATTTATTCTGTTTATAATCATATGCACAGACAAAAATGTTGCGCGTCTAAGGTTGCTTGACAAAAAAATATTGGAATTCCAGGATATTTACCTCCACCTGGAATCAGAATTATTTGAGATTCGATGATAGGCGAATAGACGATTTTTCGAAAATATTTTTATTTCATAGCTTTACAGTGTGTTTCATTTAAATGTGGACAATCTCAAATGGAAGAAAGTTTGATTAATTTTATGGACAAGTTACCTGCATATAGGGATCTGGCGCATTCGGTTCAGTAGTTATAATTTCTCGAAGTTATGACGTTATCTACTTGAATATATTATTTCTAGCCGCCATTGCTCAATAATAACTAGGGTTTAAACAACAGAAAAAATTATTTACTGTCACTCAGAATGTGTTTCTTCTTGGCTCTGAGACCATATATTCAATCGAAAAAACAAAAATTAGTTTAAGAGGAAAAGAAAAATATCATGAGAAAAAGATTTTCGAATTTCTCTCGCAGAAATTTCAATTATGACAGATTTTTTGGTTATGGAAATGGATGAAAAATTCGTTTGTATCAAATTGTCTCTTTTTGATCAAGATCAGTCATAAATTTTGCGCCATCATCACAAAAATTCTGTTGCTAAGCATTTCTTCTTTACGTTTTTCTCACTTGAGCAATTAGTGAAATAAAAAATCAGAAACAAAGTATATTTATATCTTTGAACAAGGAAAATAAAAAACAATCATTTGGAAAAAATACTAAATTGATCTTCAATCTATTTCTTTTTGTAACGTTAGTTTTTTAAGAAAAAGTATCTTTGACTGTCATTGGTCTAAAATCCTGGTGTTGGTCACCAATATGGATAATGCCGGTCAGCTAATATAATGACAATAATCACAAAAATACTGTTTTGGCAAGTTTTCACCAGAACAGGTGCCGTTGTCATGAAGCATAATACACAAATTCACATCACGGTCACTATTTTCTTTTAAAATCACAGCATATATCATTCATTTCCATATATGATTCAGAGGATGTTGAATATGATCTTTTCTTAGTTCTTGATATTTTTGTAGGATGATCATCCCTATTCGAAGGGATTCCTTTCAGGTAAGTTAAATATTCTTTTCTTAACTTCCTTTATCCTTTTTGTTTGAGGCAGCCCTTGCCTTCTGCATCTTGACATGCATCTTTTTTTCTCCTCCTTTTCTTCCTCGGCGTCTTTGAGGGCCGTGAAGGTTAAATAACAGAATGCTCAGATCGTTTCCTTGACTAAATTACCTTAGACGTTTTCTGGGGCTTCGAAGGAAGTTTTTCAAAGCTGCAATTGAACTTGAAGGATTCACATATAATTCGAATTCTTAAGAGGAATTTTTTTTCGAAGTAAATAGAATTGCTAGTCCACCTTTAGTACAACTTTCAACTGTGTTTACCAATGTCTTTGTTAAGGTCAACCTCCATGGCATTGTTATGAGGACATCCTGAACATTCGTTTCTTCTGGTTCCTTTAAGGCAACGGCCGCCCAAAAGTCTTCATTTCTTAAAACGGAAGGATTAATAGGATATATTCCGGTTGTTTTAAAGCCAGACTGTATTTTACCTATCGATGCATACTCTTTTCGGAATGGAAACTTCAAACGGTATAATTTGCTCCTCTGGATGGGATTTCATATTCGTAGAATGCCTTCAGATGACCGTAAAAAAAGACATCTACTGGTTGAGTTCTATGCGACGTGTGTGTGGAGGGGGGTGATGACTTGTGTGGTTGTCCAAAATTAATGACAAAATGATTCAGCCAATCGACGAATAATTCTTCTGTTATTCATCCATTTTTGGAACATGTAGAGATCACTCCATCTGTGCCATTTGTTTTCCAACAGGGGTGAATGCCGTTGACGAGAAAAGATGAACATTGGGGGTTTATATCACTCAGTCCTACTCACTGAGCAACCAACAATTATATTCCGCCCTCTTTCTCAGCTGTTTATTGAACCACTTCTTATTAGACCTCCTGCAGCCAACACTTTTCCTAGTTCGAGTAAGGTGGAAATGCCTGTTTGTTGAGGTTACAATATTTGAAGGTGAAAATTGGAGATGCCATAGCTTGCTAACCTCTCTTATGTTTGTAGGCGCGTCCAATTATGTTTTATGGAATTTTTTTCGGCTAACGTTTCTCGGTTAATAGTGTTCCTCTGCCTAAAGCAGGCAAAACAAAATTTTCATTCTTTAATATCTTTTGTGATGTATAAAACTTTACCGTGACTAGTACACTTAACATGTTCACTCTATCTCACTTTAATTCCTACCTTTCACTTCCTCTTTCCTATCAAACTATACGGTGATCTTATCATGAACTCTGTCGTTTTAAGATTTAATTTCGTAGCTATTAAGTTAGGAATTGAAGAGGTTTTGAAGAAGTATCTATAGTGAATGAAGGAAATAGCCATTTGTTAACTAAGTTCAAAATTTGAACATTGGATTGCTAGTTTATCTGTAAAAAATTCGGTGTAATAATTTCATCCTGTAAGTACACGTTGTTTCTTTCATTTTCCGATTTCTTCTAAATATCTAAACATTATCCTCATTCCAAATTTTTGTTGTTCTCTTGTTCATATTCCTTTTCACTTCAATGAGCAAAGTTCTGTTCAATTAATTGTAAGTTAAGATATTGTAAACTTTTTTTTGAAGTATTGTAATTAGACAGAATGAGTGCATTGAGGGAGTGAGAATTTTTTTCACTTATCGAATTGATAGTCCTTGGTTAGACCTTCGAGACAAGGCCTATTCAAACTTTTGGATGTAGTAACGACGAACAACCCAGTTAGCAACCAGAAGAGGATAGTTGCAATTTTGTTGGATGGTTCCTAAGGACAAATATGTCGCCCTTGCTTCACCCCCTGGAACGTGTTAGATAAGTGTTCTTTTTGTTTATGTTAAGTGAAAGCACCTTGTAATTGGATGTTTTTAAATATAGGAGTAATTTACATTAAAACTGTTCAAATGTTAACTGAGGATTCAGAGATAGCTGTCTCGCAATATTTCAGCGTATTTGTGAAACTACTGAGCAGCTGGGCCATTCTCTTTA
Organism: Cryptolaemus montrouzieri; assembly: GCA_013387265.2. Lineage (NCBI taxonomy): Eukaryota > Metazoa > Arthropoda > Insecta > Coleoptera > Coccinellidae > Cryptolaemus > Cryptolaemus montrouzieri. The sequence continues at coordinate 117,220,757 of JABFTP020000185.1, forward strand.
AAAGTTTCAATATCATTATATGTATATTATATCTTTTAACATCCGCATTGAAATCTGTTCCCTGCATAATTGGTTAGGTGCATTCAAAGATTTCAGTGACCATTCTGCCTTTTCGATAATCCTGTGGCGTTGTATCAGCATCTAAAACAACGAAAACACTATTAAAAATCCATTTTGTCATGAGCACAATGCACTTATAGACTCGACAGTTTTCTGAAAATCATCTAATAATTGTACTTACAGCATAATTTCTGAATCCACTGAACTATAACGTAACCACCAGAATCACTGCCTCTTGTGCTTCCAAACGGCCGTCACAAACTGAAACAACTTATCATAGGCGTTGAAAAAAGGCTAAAGTGAACAGTTTAGGATATGATATGATATGATATTTGTTGTTGGTTGTACAGTTTTGTACCGATAAAATTGAAGGACCTCTGTGTTTTGCCGAGACGATGTCTTGGCAATATGTACATTTCTCTACCACGAGTGAGGTATTTGTGGGTGTCACCGTGCCTATCGCGACCATCACTATTCGCATGAAAGTAACATAGAGCGGCTAGTATGAAGCACGATGAAACGGTTAGTATTTGATACGTTTTAAAGATGTTTCTACCGCTCGTGGTTGATGGTACTTCGGCCAGTATTCTCATTGCCTTCTTCTGGTGCAGGAAAACTTTCTGCCTGCACTGCTAAACACCACAGAATAATTCCATACGTACAGGTACTATGAAAGTGAGCATGATAGGTTAATAAGGCAGCGTTTTTATCGACAATATATCTAAGCCTTCTTATAGTAAAACACGCAGTTGCCAACTTTCGGCATAATGAATCAATGTGAGGTGTCCAACTAAATGAGCTGTCCAGGACAAATCCCAGAAGATTCAGAGAGTCACCCTGGCTTTAGTGGTAAGTATTAGTTTTTGTGTTTTACTCAAATTGAGTGATAATTGATTTAATTCAAACCACTCTCTTGCCTTCACTATTGAATTTTTATCCTTTTCTTTATTGTTTGCTCTGTTGATAAGAGTTGTGTCGTCAGCAAAACTTTTTGCATGGTCACATGATACATTCTCCAGCGAATAGTTGATGTAGATGATGGAAAGAACTGGTTCAGGATCGAAGCTTGGGGAACCCCTCTAGTGACTTTTCTGCTAACTGACCTTTACCCTTTCCATCCTACGATTTCTCCTGTAGATATGACCTGAAAAATTCTAGTACAGGTCCCGTTGCACTATCAAATTCCAGTTTTTTCAGCATTATGTCTTGATATACGTAGTCGAAGGCCTTGCTAAGATCTAAACATGTGAGAATGACATCTTCTATATCATCGAAAGCGCCAAGGATAAAGATTTTACAGTAGTTCATGTAGCTAACTAGACGTGTCTTAATGGCATCTTCAAACACCTTTGAGATAACAGGGAGCACAGAGATTGGCCTATAATCTCCACATTCCGCACCCAATATGGGTACCACTTTTGCCACCTTCAGTTGTTTAGGAAAAACACCTTGTTCAAGATTAACCGGAAGTTTTGGTCTTCATTTGCGAAACGATCTGAACAATCTCACCAGGAGTGGTGGGAGCAAAAAACATAGATCTTGCCTATCTTATGATTTTGTTTCTCATTAGTTCTTCGCTCGAATGTGTTTTGCCTCTGGTTTCTTTCGACAATTTTTCCCCTATTTCAACCAAGAACTTGTTTGTTACACCGGACGGTAAATTTTCACTAGTGACATTACACTTAGAATTGGTTATAGAATTGACTATCTCCCGAATGGAAGGACCTCTGTGTTTTGCCGAGACGATGTCTTGGCAATATGTACATTTCTCTACCACGAGTGAGGTAGTTGTGGGTGTCATCGTGCCTATCGCGACCATCACTATTCGCATGAAAGTAACATAGAGCTGCTAGTATGAAGCACGATGAAACGGTAAGTATTTGATACGTTTTAAAGATGTTTCTACCGCTCGTGGTTGATGGTCCTCCGGCCAGTATTCTCATTGCCTTCTTCTGGTGCAGGAAAACTTTTTCTGCCTGCACTGCTGAACCCCACAGAATAATTCTATACGTACCGGTACTATGAAAGTGAGCATGGTAGGTTAATAAGGCAGCGTTTTTATCGACAATATATCTAAGCCTTCTTATAGTAAAACACGCAGTTGTCAACTTTCGGCATAATGAATCAATGTGAGGTGTCCAACTAAATGAGCTGTCCTTGACAAATCCCAAAAGATTCAGAAAGTCACCACCCTGGCTTTAGTGGTAAGTATTATTTTTTGTGTTTTACTCAAATCAAGTGATAATTGATTTAATTCAAACCACTCTCTTGCCTTCACTATTGAATTTTTATCCTTTTCTTTATTGTTTGCTCTATTGATAAGAGTTGTGTCGTCAGCAAAAATTTTTGCATGGTCACATGATACATTCTCCAGCAAATAGTTGATGTAGATGATGAAAAGAACTGGTTCAGGATCGAAGCTTGGGGAACCTCTCTAGTGACTCTTCTGCTAACTGACATTTATCCTTTCCATTCTACGATTTTTCCTACGATATGACCTGAAAAATTCTAGTACAGGTCCCCCTGCACCATCAAATTCCAGTTTTTTCAGCATTATGTCTTGATATACGTAGTCGAAGGCCTTGCTAAGATCTAAACATGTGAGAATGACATCTTCCATATCATGGAAAGCGTCAAGGATAAAGATTTTACAGTAGTTCATGTAGCTAACTAGACGTGTCTTAATGGCAGCTTCAAACACCTTTGAGATAGCAGGGAGCACAGAGATTGGCCTATAATCTCCACATTCCGCACCCAATATGGGTACCACTTTTGCCACCTTCAGTTGTTGAGGAAAAACACCTTGTTCAAGAGAAAGATTAACCGGAAGTTTTGGTTTTCATTTGCGAAACGATCTGAACAATCTCACCAGGAGTGGTGGGAGCAAAAAACATAGATCTTGCCTGTCTTATGATTTTGTTTCTAATTAGTTCTTCGCTCGAATGTGTTTTGCTTCTTGTTTCTTTTGACAATTTTTCCTCTATTTCAACCAAGAACTTGTTTGTTACACCGGACGGTAAACTTTCACTAGTGACATCACACTTAGAATTGGTTCTGGAATTGACTATCTCCCAAATGGCTCTGTTTTCATTATCTGACGCCGCGAGTTTTTTTGCATCATTAGCTCTAATCTGTTTCTCTATTTGTTCTTTCGGTTCTTTTTTAAGGAATCTCAGAAGTCCGAAAGTTGTTTCATCTTTCTTCACAGATGCTATAGTCCTCGCGGCTTCTATTTGATTTCGTAAGGTAAGTATTTCTTATGTCTCTTTTTCAGGCTTACTTTTTGACTGTTCAGATGTTCTTATTGTTTTTCCAGGAAAGCAGTCGTTGAAGATGACGAGCAAGTCTTTCTGAAATAGACATTTTCACCTATTAGCATTAAGTTGATCTATAAAATGATTGGTACTGCTCACGTTTATTTTCCTCACCTTGATATACTGTGACTTTGTGGGTTTACTTTGTTCTTGAAATGTCATAAATTGTCCTAAATGGTCAGAAATGTATAAATCAACAGTTTCATGAGAACAATATTCTTGTTTTAGATTTGTAAAGACATTGTCAATGCAAGAACCAGAAATCGGCGTTACACGTGAGGGCTGCTGAAAGACTTTTTATAAGCCATACGATTCTAAGTGCTCCTCAACCTTTATTTGTTCACTGCTCCTTTTAATTAAGTTGACATTAAAGTTTCCGGTTGGAAAAATATTGCCATGATGAGCATCATGGATTGCTTGTAAGACCCTATCTAGCTGACATAGAAACTGCTCTATATCGCCGTTGGGGGATCTATAAATACACAAAAATATTATATTTTCATTCATTTCTTGAGCTGCTGTGACTTCAAAATGCTTTTCCAATCAGAGGTCTTTCATATGATTCAGAGGCCTACAGTTTGTTCCTTCTTTTGCAAAAATAAGAGTGCCACCGTGTGAAAAGGTTGAGTGCGCAGAAAATCTTACGACTTTTAAACCAGGAATGGCGAGTCCCTCATTGAAACAGTGTTTGGTGAGGAACACAACATCACACAACTCCCGATCGAGGCTATATTTTAGAATTTCAACCTTATTTTTGATAGACACTGTACGTTCAGATTCAATAGGGTCATCCGATAGTCTCTCACATTTCCGTCTTCTTCTGTTTTGTTCTTCAGCTTCAGATTGGGCTCGAAAAAACCGAAAACGGTTCACTACAATTCCACGCGGAAAGATCTCGGGCTTGTATAACTCATCCACCAACGAAATGTCCGCACCGATCTTGAAAGAAGCACTGCTTGAGTCTTCCCGCTTTGGAAGTCTTTCAACCAGGAATTTTTTTCCTGGAAATTGATTGTTCAAATGATGTTCGATCTCCTCTTCTTTCACTTGACTTTTCACTCGGCCCACGTACACTCAGGCTCGCTTAAGCGCGTTTGCGAAGGTTGTTGATCCTCCACTCCCAGTTATTATAATTTTCTTCCTTCTGCTGAATCTCTCCTCGGTATCCGCTACCTTAAACTCGTTTTGAGTTAATTTAGAGAGCTCACTTGCAAAATCAACTGTTACTGGCGCCATGTTGCCATTAGTAGATCAGTCAATGGACGGTACGCTCCACAGAACAGACCCTAATGAGACATAAAAACTCAGTGCTCCGGCATAGGAAACAATATGACCATCTCTGCATAGAAACTAGCGTTACGTGTGTAGTTATAGAAAACTAAACCGAAAGGTGTCTTTTTGAATTCTAGATCGAATTTAACTTGACTAAACTGGGGTATTTGAGCTAATCTAATCGATGCAAATTATTTCTGCCTGTTCAAAAATTGGGAATATAATGAGTATTTTTTCAAAATAACACTTTTATTTCAAAATAAAAATATCTCTTAAACCATATATGAAGAAAACGTTTCCAAAAATTAAATAATTTTTTAATACATGTAAATCAAAAATATAAATCACATATCACAGAGAACAGGTACATTCTAACATTTAAAATAAAAAAGAAATTCTGAAATGTTGTTGTCAGCCATAATATTGGGCCTCCATTGCTACCATTAGTCCCCCGTTGGGGGAAAACTGCCTTCACTGCCACCTTCATGGCAGTTACCCCACACTGCTACTGAAAATAGAAAAAACTCAGTACTAACTGTCTCCAGTTTTTATTTAAATGAATTTGAAATCACTCAAAATTGTTGAATATGGTAAAAATAGGCAAATTCACTACTAATCTTGGAAACTAGGATTGCATTAATATTCCTGATGGGTTCAATCGATAGGTTCATAGTAGAAATATAAACCAAATATATAAGATTCAGCCCACAGAACTTTAAGTATAAGCAGGGTGTAAAAAGCCCATTGTAACAAAAATAACAATAAATACTCTGAGTAAAAAAGCCACACATTTTCACAACGTTCACGGTGCTGCACGCGCAATTTTTGATTTAATTGTACAATATTTTTAAGAAACAATTCAATATCTATTCCTTCACATTTTTAAGCTGAGATAACGAAAACAAAACTATGTCGAAAAATTCATTAAATACTAAACTTAAATAGCGGTGCCATTTTCAAACGCACTGCCTACAATAAATGCTTCCCAAGAAACCAGTAATATGGATGAGTATAGAAAATTTTGACGCGACAACGTCTTATAATTCGATGGAGTCAGCTGCACGCACGAAAAAAATGACTCATACGGAGTTACCTCTCTCTGAGGCGTTCCATTTAAGGCTTGAAGTGCAAGCGAGAGCGCGAAACGAGCTACAAAGAGGCAAAATCGACCTCCGCGTTTGGCAGCGTTCGACATCTGTCTCTCTCCTACTTGAGTGAGCGATGCGTCCGCGTGGACAGCGTCTATACAATAATACATTTACATATTTTCGTCAAGTATGATGTGCAGTGAAAAGTGAATGTGGTGTAAATTGGGTTAACATAAACGCAATGTTATTGCCCTACTATTTTCTACAACCGGTTTTACCATAATGATAAATATATTGAAATTAGATTTGAATTCATATGCCGCCAGCAAAGAACCTAATTTTTTGAGAATAAAATTGCGAATTTGGAATTTTTCAATTTTTCCTTCCGTTCTAGACAAGAGTGAAGTAAAAAATTTGAATTTTGTGTGTCGGCTAAAAGTTTCTTAGAATTTTGATGACTGTTGATTGTCAGAGTCGAAATCAAAGAAATTCGGGTGGTTCGTGAACTATAAAGTGTAACATTATGTAATAGAGGAATATATCTAGTTTCAATAAGTTCTCCTGGTTACTAAAATTTCTGGTTTCTAACTTCATTAACAAAGAAGTTATAGGAGGGGCGAATACGACGTGAATTGCTTCGAGAAAAAGCTACTACATCTGTGCGTGCTGCTCGATTTTGGGTGCCCCCGATTGGTCTGAATCCTTCAAGTAACCCCTTTCGTCTACAATGCACTTATGCCTATGTACAATCAAACTCTAAAAACATTTAGATTCTGGTATGACCGTTAAAGTCTTCTTTGGTTTTTCTCATATTTTTTTATCATTTTAACACATTTCTTTAAAAAGGTAGGAATGGTTATTGTGTTGAATGGACTGCAATTAATCAAATTAATTTATTGCATTTGGTTAATATTTCTCTAGTTTTTCACAAATTATTTTCAGTATTTCATGACATCATCATCTTATCAAATGCTGGGTATTTTAGGACATTCGAACATAATGAAACGTTGTCCAGACAGGCTTTTCACGTTCTAAGAACGATTACTTTCCATTGTGTTTATCATATTGCAGAATTGTTGCAAGCTCCCAGATTATAAGGGTCAATATTCACTGGAATGAAATATTGATTGCAATATTCAGTGTGAAATCTACGCAACGTTCCACAGTACAGAACAAAGCCTTAGGGGTAATAATTCACGGCTATGGTATGCAGAGGTTTTCAATACAATATACGGATGTAATATGTGTTGACTAGTTGTCTCATATATCTGCTTCTTCTTGGATGACCTCATACCAGTTGTCAATTCAATACCGCTTTTCCTGTTATATATTCCGCACATTTCAGATTAAACAAATCAATTAATGTAGGCTAGTTTCCCCAAAAATGAAAAAATTAAAAATATGGTTTGATAGAATGAAAAACTATAAAAAAGATAGCGTCCTTCATAATTGGAAAGTACAGTTTTTCACAAACAGTATGAAAACAGAGACCTGCTTAACTACATAAACAGTAATATCCCGCATTTCGCGACCTCCTTATAAGCGGTTTCACTTCAAAGCAAATTCTTAATTTCGCGCTTATATGCCTCGCATTACGCGTATTGTTTTCTTATCAATATGAATGTAACAATGTAGTCATTAACTTCCTTTGTTCGCAGAAATCCCCGATATATCTAACCATTCCGATTAAAAATTTTTTCATGGGTATTTCCTCGATTGTTTCCTTTGTTCCTTTTGTTTATTTCGGTTGGTACTCAAGATACATAGTTTAACACTATGTTAAAAATGCAGTATATAAAAAAAGATGGTAAAAGCTCGACGTTGGAATCAAAGATGAAGTAATTAAGAAGACTGGTAAGTGGGAGCGAAAAAACTATTTTTTTATTGCGAGAACACTCTCTAAAAATTGGAAGAGAATCAAACTTTCCAGTAAAGTCTAACACCTATAAGTTCAACAAACTTTTCTCGTTCGAGATCATCTACCTAAGAAAGAATGGAGAAATTACAAAAAGAAGTATAGAAAATAAATAGAAGATTTAAAAGAAGAATGAACCACTGGATTGAGATCTCATATGTACCAAAGCTGAATCGTTGTATGAGATGCTAAAAATAAAAGAAAAAGAATAAAAGAACGGAAATCGACTACGACTATTGATGCCAGCAGAGGATGGTTTCATCGATTCGAGCAGCATTCCAATCTTCACAATATCCACATACCAGGTGAGGTCGCGGGCGCGGAAGCTCAAGCTGCATTTCAGTTTCCAGTCAAGTTTCAAGAGTTCGTAGCACGAGAAAAAATTCCAGCATGTCTCATCTACAATGTTCATGAGAGGGGCTTAATTCCAAACGTCAAGCCGTCGTTTTCAAAGCTGCAAAAGATTAACTAACACTTCTTTCTCCTGGGTATTAATGCTACCAGCGATTTCAAACTGAAACCTTTACTGGTGTACTATTAAGAAACAATCCGTGCTATACGAAGTAGTGACAAAACGAGCCTACTAGTCGTGTGGTGGTCCAACAGATTGTCTTGGGTTTCACGGAAAAATGTCGCAATCTTTGACCGCATTCAGTTGAACACCTTGAAGAATCATCCAGATGCAGAGATAAGTGCTTGACGGCATTTTTACTATGATTCAGGGGTCTGAACCTGAAGATGTGGCGGTAGAAGATCTCGAAGATCTTGTAACAAAGCACGAGAAACCTCTCAGTATAACCATTTGATCGAGTTAAAGCATAATTTCAACAACCATGATGAAGAACAAGTATAGGACAAAGTTTTATGTTTGAGCGGAATACAAAAAGCCCTTTCAAGAATGTGTTCAGGGTTGGACTCATTGCAGAGCATAGATGATGACCGTGTATTTACCATGTGTCAAATAATTAAAAATAGCTGTGGGCGTTCTGAAGGTATTCTATCTAATTCTATCTAATATGTAATCTAATCTAATTCTCAACCAAAATGCCTCAGTCTAATTTATTTAATTATTCAAAGAATAACTTTGTGTATCATTTTCAGTATAGAAAAATATCAATTAATTCAGGTCCTCCTTTTGTTCTTCTGTATCCTAAGTTTTGTATAAGATTTATAAATTTCCTCAAGTATTGAAAAAATTTTGAATGGCGTCTCAAGTCTACTGGAATTGAGCATTGAATTAGATAGAAAAAAAAATCATTTGTACCAGTAGCTGAGTTCACTTGATCTCTTCACTATTCGATTTGATGCTCTTGTTCTCGTCCTTTCTAAAGCTGAGTTATATTGTTTTCCCCTCATGAAATGAATTGAATTGATGCCCGCTTTAACTAACCTATGAGAATTATAAGATGTACTATTAGCACAAACCTAGTTCCTTGGACCACGGGTGTTCTGCAATATAATTCCTTCACACATTCGCAGACAACAAATTTTGAAAAAGACCTGGTGTAAGTGTCATTCTCTTCCAGAACTTCTCCCAATCATGAACGCCCTGCGTAGTCTACCTGTTTTAAGATTATTTTAGAAAATTTCGGGAAACGATTTTGTACTTTGGCTTTCTGCGCACTGGTCTCGATGGAATAGCCCTTTGAAAAACCTGAAGGATTGAAGTTCCTACCCAGAAGATTCTTGGTTTTAGTCTGAGTTCAAAAATTTGGAGTTCGAGAACAGGTCATGGGTTTTGATTAGTAATGCTTTCAAGTAAAATTTTGCAGTGTTTATATTGGTTGTGTAGTGGGGTTGCGGAAAGTCTTGCACTATCCTATATTTCGTTCTTAGAACTCAAGTCAAGCTTTTGTTTTCTACAAAAGCTTGAAAATTCAAGCTTCTCATTTCGCAGTACTTGAAACTGTAGTGGAAAATGATGGCCATTTTCGATGCAATGTGAAGCAAAAGTAGATTCGTCTGTTCTCTGGTTATTGTAATCTGACTGATGCTCCTTATACCTTGTTTTGAATGAACGACCAGTTTGACCTATATAGACGCCTTCACAATCGATACAGGACAACTTATATACTCGAGTATTGTCGAAAATATCAGTTTTATCTTTACTATTAAAAAATTCCCGGGAGAGTTTCATGTGTGTCTTGAAAGCTACTTTTTTATTCTGTTTTGAAATGACATTTACAAAATTTTTGCAGATAGGGCCAAAATATGTTAATGAAATATATTTATCTATATTAGTTGATTCCATGCGTGGGTAAATATTATGATATGCTATTTGTATTTGTTTTTTCCGAATCATTTTGTTTATTGTATTTGAGGAATAAATATTGTTCTTAGTTATTTCTTTAATAGTTGAGACTTCCTGGACATAATTTCTTCGGATAATGGCAGAGTGAAAGCCCTATGAATCATTGAATTAAATGATCTCATAAATGCGCTGCATTTAATTCAATGATTCATAGGGCTTTCTCTCTGCTATTATCCGAAGAAAATATGTCCAGGGAAGTTTTAACTATTGAACAATTAGCTGAGAACGATGGTTATCCCTCAAATATAATAAACAAAATGATTCGAAAAAAAAACGAAGACAAATAGTAGTGAACTTTTCAGACCAATTTAGTTATATCGGCGAATTGTTGTTTTTGAAAGACAATTTCAAGCAATTCCTGGCCTTGTATGGTATTTTTACTCATCAAATAGCAGTGTTTCATTGAGTCACGTAATGTGATTTGATTCATTTTTTACGAATTCACAAAAGTAGCTTCACTTTAAAGGTTGGTACTACCTGAAACAATAGCGCATTCGAAGTTTTTGGCGCCATCTATTTATCGGTCCCGGGATCTTCTGATCCGTGTGTTATCACTATTTTGAACATGGTAATATAACTCTTATGAAGAAGTACGAGTGTATGTCGCTTCGAGGGTTCCGTACAAACTTGTAAGTTTTTCAATAATGTAACTATGATTATATAGTTTTAGGAATTTCGATTAATCAGTATCAATTTCAATTCTGTCCCTACACACGCTCCTGAGAAGGATCTTTGATAGACAGACAGGCGGGCTTCGATGTGATTTTATAATTAATTTTTATCAGTTTGGGATATTTTGAAAGATAACTCAAAATTTGTTTCTCGTGTCCCGTCTCGTGTCTTGAAATTTTGAATTTTTCTACATTTTTATTCAGCTGAGAAACTCTTAACAGTAGCAAGTTACCAAACGTTAATTTATAGGAAACTCGGCAAAAACAGAAATAGACGGATTTTTCAATATATCTCGTATAGTAATCGACTAGTTGACAGAAAAGAATCGATGACAATGGACGAAATATGAGTACACCAGTACGGTGTAGGTACAGAAATTTATAGACGTTCATCATTTCCACCCAAGTTCAGAGGTGGTGTTAGTCAGCAATGTTACGGGCTCAGTATTCTGAGATGGTTAAGGTGCGTTATTAATTGATTGATCCGCTTTTACTATGTGCTAATACCCTAATTGAGTGAAGCAATAAAAGAAAGATACGAGTGGAGTTTAGGAAAGATGTGCTATTTCATCAAGAAAAGCCACCAGAACACGAGCCATTAGTTGCAATGGCTCCCTTTCTAAATCTTGTAACAGTAAGACCCCACATATTCTTCAGATTCAGCCTATAAGCTGAGCTCAGAAAATCTCAGGAGATAATTAGTTCTGACCGATTTCGTGGAAGTGGATGATTTGACTCAATCTGAGAAAATTTCTTTTATAAAGTATCTGAATGTTCGAGAGACGATGGGAAAATTCGGTTGAGCTAACGAGGGACTACGTTGAGAAAAAATAATAATATTTATTCACGTATAGAACCAACTAATACAGATAAATATATTGCATTAATATATTTTGGCCCTATCAGCGAAAACATTTCAAAAACAGGATAAAAGGTAGATTTCAAGTCCACACTCTCTCAGGAATTTTTTCTAAAAAAAAGATTAAACTGATATAGTTGACAATACTAGGGTTTATAAATCGTCAAACTGGTCGTTCATTCAAAACGAGATATAAGTAGCGTCGGTCAGATTACAATAACCAGAGAACAGACGAATCTCCTTTTGTTTCACATTGTATCGAGAATGGCCATCAATTTCCACCCATAGATCAACTTAAAATCATTCACAGTATACCTAAAGGATGAAAGTCAGATTTCTTGGCATCAATAGAAGTTTTCAAACTGCAACAAACCCCCCATAGAGATTATCTTCTGAACGACTAGTATGGCCCGGCTTATTCGTCTCTATTTCTTCTTCCTCACCGTGTAGAAGGCGTAGCGCCTGTTCAGTTCCTGTTCCCTGCAGCAGTTCTTGTGAAGTTGATTGCCAACTGTCCCGCCATCGTTTTGATGGTCGTCCAACGGCTCTTCTTGCGTGTGGTATGTTGTTATATACTATTTTGGCTATTCTATCTGTGGTCATTCTGTTTACATGCTTGTTCCATTCTCTTCTTCTTTTTCTTACCCATCTTACAATATCGTCTGTTTCACATTTTTCCCTTATGTCGGTATTTCTTTGTCTGTCATTATTCAATGTGTAACCGGTTATAGTTCTTAGCGTTTTCATTTCTGTTGTTCTTAGTATCCTCTTTGTTACCGACGTTTCCGCTCTTGTTTCCGCTCTTGTTTCCGCTCTTGTTTCTGCCCCGTATGTCATAATTGGTCGCACACATGTTTTGTAGATTCTGGATTTGCATGGTATACTGAGGTGTTTATTTCTCCAAATTGGTTGTTTAAGATGTCCCGATACTGCAGCTGCTTTGTTCACTTGTCTCCTCACTTCATCTTCAAGGTATCCTGTGCTTGTTATTTTGCATCCTAAGTATTCGAATGACATGACTTGGTCTATAGTGGCGTTGTCTATTGTTAATTTGCAGCGCAGAGGTTCCTTAGCAATGGTCATGCAATTTGTCTTACTTGTTGATATTTCCATATTGAAATTTTTTGCGCGTTTGCTAAAGGCGTATAACATTCTTTGTAGGTCGTCTTCTGATTCTGAAATGAGTACGGCGTCATCGGCATAGCATACGATGTTAATTTTGTAGGTTCCCATGCGGTATCCTAGTCCCAAGTTTTTAACGGTCTCTACAAGTTGGTCCATAACAGTATTAAATAGTAGAGGGCTAAGACTATCACCTTGGCGGATGCCCGACGTTGTTCCGAAATGCTGCGTTATGGTGTGGTTTGTTCGTATTTGCGTTGTTGTATTAGTGTTCAGATCTTTTATGAGTCTTATATATTTTTTGGGTACCTCTTTGTTTTCCAGTATCTTGATTACATCCTTCAGTTGGACTCTGTCGAAGGCCTTCGTTAAGTCTATGAAACGAAGATATGCTGGAGTGTTATATTCAAGAGACTTTTCTACTAATTGCCTTGTTATAAATAGTGCATCGACCGTGGACTGGTTTTGTTCGAAAGCCTTGTTGCTCTTCGCTGATTGGCATTGTTGACGTTATGTCATCGGCAAGAATCTTTGTAAGCAATTTCAAAGAGGTGCTTAATAAGGTTATTCCGCGATAGTTGGTAGGATTTGTTTTGTCTTCTTTTTTAAAGATAGGCACTGTTACACTTCTTTTCCATTCTTCTGGTATTTTTCCGTGTTGAATTATGATGTTAAACAGTTTTGTGTACTCTTCTCTCATGGCTTCTCCGCCATATTCGATCATCTCATTTGTTATCTTATCTTCATTTGGAGCTTCCTATTTTTAAGTTTACTTATTGCCATAGCTACTTGCTCTCTCGTGATTGTTACCGGTTCATTTATAATGTCGTTTTCTAAGTCTTCTTCTGGGGGTTCTTCTTCATATTCTGATTCGGTGTAAAGATTTTTGAAGTATTTTTCCCATGTTTCGTTTGTGATTGTTTTCAGTTGTATAGTTTCACTGGTGTCCTTTTTCATACCCCTTAATAATTTCCAAATTCGTTTTTGCGCTCCGTATATATCCGCTTCCAGTTCAGCACTTAATCTCTGCCAGTATTCTTCTTTAATTTTCCGAACTCTGTTATTCACCCTATTTCTTATTTCTATATATCTATTTCGGTTCTCTGGTGTCGGGTGGTTCTTATATTCTAGATATATTTGTTTTTTTTTCCTTTGTAATGTTTTTGACTTCAGTGGTGAACCAGGGTTTATTATTAGGTTTGCCGTTCTGTGATACCGTGCGGGGTCCCAAGGCCTCTGTGGCACCCTTGTATATGTTTTCTTTTAGTTTGAGTCATGCTATGTCGGGGTTATCTTGCTGCAATATTGGATTACGAGTTATATACTGGTTGCAACGGTTTGAATAAAGTTGTTTTGTGCTTTCATTGTTGAGCGATTCTACGTTAAATTTTTCAGTTTTTACAGATGGTGTTTTCTTTTTTAATTGAGTTGTCATCTTCAGTTTCCCCAGAACGAGCTTGCGGTCTTAAAGATTTCAATGTTGAATGTTAGCTGATGACAAAACTCTTACATCTAAGATTTGTTGGGGTAGAAACATTCGGTTAGTGATAATGTAATCAATTATGGATTTGTTGTTTCGGTTATCGTAGAAAGTATATTTGTGCTGTTCTTTGTGAGGGAAAAAAGTGTTATTAATTCGCAACTCGTTCTGTGCACAAAATTCCGTCAACATTTCGCCGTTTCTGTTAATTACGTCTTCGTTATATTTTTGTTTTACCCCGTTTATTACTTCGTTACCTACTCTAGCGTTAAGGTCTCCTAATATGATTATCTTTTCTTTAGTTGGTATTTTATCTAGTTGTGATTGAAGACTTTCATAAAAATCTACCGCCGCTTCCTCTGGTTTGCTTATGTCAGGTGCGTATACTGATAGGATATGTAGCGGACGGTCGAACGACATTGTGACTTTCAGGATTCTATCGCTAACATATTCTACGTTTACCATATTTTCTTCGTATTTTTCATGTACTAGTATTGTCTCTATTTGAAATCTTTAAATAATACCTGCTTTTATCATCATTACTTCATTGCCTCTTGTTTGCACCCTTATTAATTTAGTACCTACCGATTTATTTAACTATGTATTTTCAACTATACTTCAATACTTGTTGTCAGCTGAAGATGGCCGAGAGATCGAAATTGAAATCCTGATTTTCAGAAGAATCTCTTGTGTTAGTATAATACATAGTTTGAATTTCTTATCATCATCAAACACAAATACAGAACAAGAACAAGAATGAAACTAAAATAAATATTTTCAAATGAAACACAACCATAGCATCACAAAAACAACATAAATAAATTTTCTATGAAACAACTGAGATATACTTCTGTGAAAATAAAACAACGATATTAAACTTCTTTGAAAATAAAAGAATTACCTACATTACAACTTGAGTCAAAAAGAATAAGAATAAGCGAAACTACATGCCCATTTCATCAGATAGTTCATAGTTCGCTGTTTTTGAACCAAGAGTGGATACACCTTAATGTTCTAATTGATTTGTGACTTAATCTGTTGACCGCCTCAGTAGCTGCATGGTTAGTGTGCATGCATATTGGAACTGCTTATCCGAGGTGCCTGGTTCGAATCCGGGTTCAAGTTATTGATGTAGTGCTTGAACAAAAAAATACTGAATTTGAAAGAGTCGCCTAAAGGGGGCATAAGCTTTCGAATACCAGTTAACTTGTAATCCTTGTGGTGGTAGTTATCATTGCACGGTCTAGGAGAGTGATTCTGAATCCACTATAAACTGTAGATCCGCTGTGAGATATAAGATACAAAGAAACAAACTCAATCTGTTTTGAGTCTTGGTAATTTCACGAAATCGTGAATAATTCAACAGGAAAGAATTACGACATTGGGTATTTTGAGAAAGAAGTAACACATGAAACTCTTTTTAGAACAAAAATTGGCTTTTCCGAGATTTTAGACAGTTAAAGTAGTCAATAAAATGTTATGAATTTTATTGAATTCTTATTTTCCACTCTGTTGGTATAAGGGATTAATACTTTCAAGAAAAGTTTTTCAATTCAGATAAATTTATTGTTCATCAGATTGATAAATAGAACACCTCTATTAAAGTTCTCCTTCTGTATTTGAGAAACTGAAGCAGTCATATTCAGTCAGAGAATTGTCAGTAACATTTTCCTATGATTGATTATTGTTGTTTATCATTTATGCTTCTGATCATTCACAAATATGAAAATTTGACCTTAAAATACACCCTCAAAATATGCAACAAGATCATTTCAAAATTTTTTTAGCTTAAAAATAGACATTCTGTATATAATCTCATTTTTTTAAGGGAAAGCAGTTTGAAATGATATAAAACTCTTGTTCTACCTTTTTGTTGATGCTGTTGCCATTCAGCCAATTCGAAATGCTCAGAGAAGTAGACTTGAATAGATCGGATTTTTTCCTTCTTTATCATGTTTACTTATAAATTCCACGTCTTGCCTAACAATAAAATTATTCGTCACTTTCATAGATTTTTTAATACACTTATTTTTCTTTGGTATTGGTTCTCTATTAGTTGAGACTTTATCAGTATCAGAATGCGATGAGTTTTCGTCTGGGTATTCTGAACTGTTGTCGTCATGAGAATTTGGTTCCATCTTCGACGGGATGTCAGAAAAATCACTCATTTCATATCCTCACGATTTTCAACACTAAATATGTATTTTACCTCTCTAATTTTCTCCTTGAGAGAGGTCTTCCGTAATGGTTTAATGATAATGGTATAACAGTAACAGTATATTCACAAGAAATGGGGTGAGAAGGGGAAAGCATTTTTTTTATATATGAGTTTTGGGTGGTTTAGTATCTGTGGTGTTGTTTCATATGGTTACTGTCGGAAAAACTAACTTTAACACGGCGTGGTAAATATTTTATCATTTATTATGTTGGTGCATTGTGATACTTAATTTGTACCTTATAGAAGAAGTATTCCCGAAACATAAAACATAAAGTAAAAGTGTTCACCAGAGTTTTTTCCAAGTATATTTCAAGTTCTTTTCGGAAAACCAGTCGTCGAAACATATATTTACAATAATTATGTGTTTAGTAGCAGTTTTAATTGAAAAATACATCAGGATGCCTCTTATCAGGAAACCTTTGTGCATAAACTCTACTTGCCAACAGAGAATTGCTATCACACTCACCCGGAATAAAAATCATATCAACCATTTCTTCTTTGGAGAACTTCATGGCAGTTAATTGAGGAAATTGGGTTCGAACCTCACTTCAACAATGTTTAATAACGAAACCCTGATAAGTTCACCATGTAAATTGCAGGATATGATATGTCCGGACACCTGATAGAAGGCACAAATAGAAAAATGTCTTCACATACCTCGATTTACATTTTAATCATCTTGATGTATCATTCGTTAAAAGAATCATCTTGCTTAGGTTTCATTTTTACTACTTGAATCGTTACAGAAAAAAATATTCTGTGCGAATAATGATGCATGTTGATGAGTTTGATACGGTTTGTAGAATTTTCATCAAAATTTGTACAAATAATGAAATATTTGGAAAATGATCAAAGATAAAGATAAGGTTACTTCTGCAAAAATATAGCACAATATTTTACGCGTTGACATGAATAATGAAATACAGGGTGTTCCTTTTCAAAAATCAAGATATGTAATTTTAAAATTACAATATTCAATAATTTTTTTTTATACAGGAGTATAAAATGAGGATAATCTATTTCAATTCATCAATAAAGCTATCCTTGGGCAATAGGAAAACGAGAGGAAAAAAGTATACATCCTGTCTGGCCGAAGGAACAGGATGATGTGAGAGCCTATTTTCATGAATTTTTGTGACAAAACTATTCACCAAAAAAACTTATTATTCAAAGACATTATAGCAGAGTTTAGGTCGCTCCTGAATCTTGAACAAAAAAGTGGTCTTCCAATCTGAAAAGACCACCTAATAATTTTTTATAGAAAATTGGGACACCCTGTTTACTGCAAAATAAATAGCTGAAGTAGAATCTTATTTTCTGAATACAATACCGTTCGAACAAAAATGAAATCTTCAAGAGTGTACGAGCTACAGAGCACCGCGCCACTGGTGAATCACCCAGTATATTATAAATATATGTAGTCTTAGTACGGTCTAATGAGTAATATTAATACATCATTCATTTTATGGAAATTCATACTCAATGGAGATGAGGTGAAATATATTTTATACTTTCCACAGACTTCAAATTGACTCCACGGTCAAAACCGGTTGTCTTTGTGAAAATAAAATTGTGAAAAGTATCGCATATATTTTATTTTATCTTCGTCATAGCACGGTCTCTTGGCTATAGAAAATTCTGGCTTCATGAACAACGGAATTATACGAGAACTCGAAAATGCCGTGAGTTGTTTTGAGAAAAAGATAGTAATGACTCGACAATTTGAAAATAACTAGTTTCAAAAAATGTGTAAAATCAATATATTCTCCATTCACTGGCTATGATGCCCAACATCACTCTCTTCTAAACGCAGAATAGAGATAGACCACTCGATCACCATTTATCGGTTCATTTTCACGAAACAAGTAAAAAAGCCACCGTGATCCATTACCATTCATCATAACATTCGTTTTTAATTCAGACAAATCGGTACTTCGCTTCCTATTTCCATTTCCAACTCTCCGTATTCGCGGTCAGTTCGTCTACGTATAAAAAATTAAACTAGTAAATGACGTCGACATAAATCATCTAGTTTCAACAAATTGTCCCTTCAGTGCACCGCCGCCTGTGTCGATTTTTCAACTGATTGCACCTACATCAGTCGCCCACAACTTACCGTTTCACGTTTTATATTTTCTATGATCGTTATGGAACTGAGGTATGGAATGTGTTTCATAAATCACCATTTATAGTTGTCACAAAGTGATTTTCTACAGTTTGTCGCAAAAGGGAAAGTATCCAATTCTAATAACTTTGAAGAAGGTAAAATCGTGGAAAAGATGTAATGTGAGTATTAATTCTTGTATAGGGGATGGGTAATGGACCCATAACTTGGTCTTGTTGAATACGGGGCGTAACTAAAAGTAGAGCTACCCCTGTAACTTTTTTTCTATATGGAATCTTTCGATGAAATTTGGGAATCGGATAGATAAGATAACATTTTGAATTTGATGACATTAATATGTTTGACATTCGGCATAACCGGAATCGATACCAACTTTCGATTTTCAAATATGACACCCTGTATTTTTTGCGTATTTTAATTGTTCATCTCATCCTACGACCTTTTGACATATTTTTGGAAGAATAACAGAACAAATTTTTTTTGCAATTTTCATCTTTCGTTCTAGAAGACCATGGACAGTGACGATTGGCTTAGCTCAACATCTCCTATCACGGAAATACAAGATTGTATCTAAAAATTTAATTGCTCATTTTTTACGGGGTGTCAAAGTTAATAATCAAAGATCGAACAGCGAAAACAAAATAATTATAATAAATGTTCAAAAATACCACCATCCTCACGAACACAACATCGCACACGATTGATGGTCCCCTCACAACATTATTTAGTTGTTGGGCTCTAATGCCTGCAATAGCCTGTTTCAAAGAGTTCTCCAATTCTTGTTGGGTTTGGTAATCCTAAGAAATCTAGTAGACTCAAATCTGGCGATCTAGATGGCCATCTTATGGGACCATTTGTCTCATCCATTTTTCGAGAAAAATTTCGTCGAGATACCGCGAGACCTTGTGTTTTGAGGAGGCGCACCATCTTGTTGAAAATACACACACCACAAAAATTGTCGCATCACCTGGTATTCTGAATTTTACAATCGATTAAGCTGCTCGATCGCAGTTTCTTTGCCAACATATGTTTTTGGACATATGAGGGGAAAAAAATCTTATCTATGTAGTAACATGTTTGCATATGATCTCAAACACGTCTGAAACCAGAATGAGTTTATTTGACTACCAGTATACATTCAATTTCTATTCAGTTTTCAAGCCAATTTAATGCAAGTTTTCTGTGTTTCTTGATGATTTTCGAATCTTTGATTTTATTGTAATGGTTGCTGAACGTCCTGGACGCTGGCGCCACGAAACAGGGAAATATGGTGAAAGGGCCGGGAAGAGGAGAAATCGGATAACAACACCAGTTGATGATCGTTGGCTTCGTTTAACTGCACTAAGAGTTCGGCACTGTACGGCTAGAATGCTACAAAATGAACTTGCACTTTCCAGAATTGTGATATTCCGTTGCAAACTGTTAGGAACAGGCTCAGAGAAGACGATATCAGACCATTGGTGGCTTCTTCCTGCCCGCGTCTCACCAGAGAGCATCGAGTTGCAAGACTTCAGTTTGTGGGGGAACATGCGAATTGGGGTATTCCAGAATGGTCAAATGTTCGCTTTTCCGACGAGTCTAGGTTCCGTATAGTATCAAATAATAGACGCATGCCTGTATACAGACGACCGGGGTAACGGTATCAACAATGCAATATCCGGCAAACCGAAAACTTCGGAGGGGGCTCAGTAATGGTGTGGGTAGGCATTTCTTTCCATTGTTGAACTGAGGGAGTCCTAGTGAATAATGGAAGAATGACCAGCGGCAAGTTATATCGCAGATATCCTTGAACCCCATGATTGACCCTTTGGCCCATTGATTGGCGAACACTTAATTTATATGCATGATAATGCTCAACCTCATGCAGCTAGAGTAGTTATAGAATTTCTGCAAAATGCCGAAATTGATATTTTGAAATAGCCAGCCAGAAGTCTCGACTTGAATCACATAGAACATGTTTGGGACAACATGAGGTGGCAAACTCAGCAACATAGGATGCCTTGTAGAACACTATAACAACTAGAAAATCTGCTTCCTGAAATTTGGAACTCATTGATTCATGAGTACATCCAAAATTCGTTTGAGGGGCTTCCGAGACTTAAGTAGCAGTAATTAGGGCCCGGGGAGGAAACACTCGATTTTGAAAATGATTCGATGCTAGTTGATTGGTTTCTTCGCGAATGTTTAGAAGATGGTAGAATTTTTTAATGTTTCATTAACCTCGAAAATTGTTGATGTTTTCTATCATAAACTCATCTCTTTTGAATGATATCTTCTTATTTTACACTTCTGAAAGTTACCAAGTGACTCTTGAATGACCAACCTAAAAGTTTATATAGTATTGTCGTAAAAGTAGGGTGATGCGAGAATTTTTGTGGGGAGTGTATATTTAATTCACAACATCTAATGCCAACTTGTTCATTCATCTTGTATTTGGGTCCTCAAAAATTCCAAATATCTCTCCCCTCTCAATGAACCTTCAAAAATTATAGGCCCTATTAGATATCTTTCCATTATCCCCATCCAGACATTGAACCCAAAACGTTGTTAAAAGATTCCATCTTGATATCTGTGCTCATTTTGTTGTGACCAGTACTTGGTATTTTGCCTATCAAACATGACATTGCTCGTGAATCGTGATTCGTCACTGAATAAAATCTTTGTGGGATATTGTGGATCACCCTTCATATTCCTAACGTACTCTTCAGAGTACTGGAGTCACTCATAATCATTTGGTTGTAGAAACAGACATTTCTGCATCTTATATGGTTAAAACTTATTTTTTTCCAGGCGAAACTTTAGATTTGTTATCGCACTCTCTGTTTTAAGTAACTTTCATGAAGTTGAAGGATTCGCAGTATATCTGGCGATTTTTGTGATACATATTAGAAAATAATACCATGTTTCGTGAACACAAAGAGTACATTGGGAAAAATAAAGAATTGAAAGTTGTAAAGAAACGTAAAAAATTACATGGTAACAGATATTTATTACGCTTGTGAAGGAAACTGCCATATTGAAAGAATCACAATCACAGATCAACATAACAACTAACGTAAGGCGAATGAACTGGATGATAAAGAAGCAAAAGGCCGCAGAGCATCTCGAAAGCATCATATGGTATTCTGTAGTTCAAAATTAGCCGAATGAAGAGACATAAATTAACGTATTTAATATAACATTGCCAAACAAGAAATTAATATACAGGGATATCCACCGGGACCGTTCGTTAAAAACTTTTTAAGTTCCAATTACAATATAAAGCTGAAAGTTTACACGCAGCCATAACTAGCGATTTCCAATTGGAGTGAAATATTTTCGAAGTGATACCATTTTCGGTTATACCGGAAGTGGGGAAATCACTTTGTTATTTCAAATGGCAATCTACCTTTTTTATTATACATCTAGAACCGACATTTGAGTAAGGCATAAAATACCCAAGTTGTTGGCACTTATCTGTCGAAACATTTGACAGATTTGATTATTCTTGTTATAAACTCGATTTTTGAGGAGCAATCAAAAAAATTGTAGCTCGTAGATCTTTCGCACTACAGACACAATTTTGCTTGGGTGGATAGAAGAAGGATCAAGGAATTTTTGAAGCAATCTACACAAGTCAAATGTTTATTGCGTTGTTTTGTATGATTTATTCAATGTGGCTTTTTTCAAACAGCAATAACTCATTTTTCAAATTGCACGTGCCAATTTTTATATCGCCATCAGATGAAGCGTCAAATTTCAGATAGAATTGTATCTGCATGTACTATACCCATCTCTTATAGTTCCGAAATAATTTGGGATTATATTGAATTTTGATGATTTTGCAAGAACTAAGAGAGAATGCTTTGAAATATTTGAATCAAGTATGTTAGCTGAACTGGCTACGCTCACCTGACAGGGGCCTAAAATTAATGTACTTGTCACTTCGTTCATTCGAATTTGATATTTAAACAAGAATTGTCGTTATTTCAGATTGAAAATATCCAAAAAATACAACAAATTTGGAATAAAACCACTGGTTAATCAAACGAACATATATTTGATCTTTTTTTAATTCATAATGTCAAAATGTAGTGGGTAGAAATTGCAAGCAATTCAATAACCAATATCCAAATTTACCGTCTATAAGTAAAATAAAATTTCGAGGCATTAGAAGCAATTTTCTACAATTTGAATGAACAAAAATTGTAGGAACTAAGCGAAACCAATCTTCGAAGATAATTACATTAATACGAATAAATGATAGCAAATATCATAAGAGAAATCTAATTTACGATCTGAATAAATGTTCAATATGGGCCCCATTTTGCTCGATACGCTTGACTTAATGATGAGTTGTCCCCCTAGCTTCCTCAGGATGAATATTACGAAAAGCATTATGAATGCGCTCTAGTAAGTTTTTTTTACTTCTTACAGGAATAAGATACACTTCACTCTTGATTTTGCCCCATAAATAAAAATCAAGGGGCGTCAGATCCAGAGAACTCGGAGGCGTCCTTGATTACCCCACCATATATCCTCGAACATTTCTGGTAGCTGCCGATCTACAGTTCGTGTTTTATGTGCTGGTGCACCATACATATGGTAATAGCAATCCCTCAGAATGTTAAGGGGTAGTCCATCTAAATAATTTGCTAATGTTCCTCTCAAAATTTCCAGTTATCTTTGTCCATTGAGATTTTCCTCATTAATGTGATAACCAACAAATCATTCATAAAAACTGCAAAAACGTTCACGCTTAATTTATTTTGGAAATCAATAACCTCAATGGAATGTGGATTTTCTGTGGCCCAAAAATGGCGATTTCTCCTGTTGGTTATTCCACTTTCATTGAACTTGGCTTCATCAGACCCTATAACTGTTTGCAGAATTGTCTCTTCTTCTTGAAGCCGAATTAATAGATTTGAAGGATCCTTTGAATGGAAGTATAACTCAATCCAATATCCATTTATGCTAACTTAATGGACGCATGTGGATTGGGACGAAAATACGCTAGCATCTTAATTTGATTGTCGTCGTCCTCGAGAATTGGTATTCTTCTAGTTTCTATGTATTTTGTTCCTCCAAATTGCAGAAAATTGCTTCTAATCCTTCGAAATTTTGTTTCACTCATGGGCGCCAAATTTGGTTATTGAATTGCCTGCAATTTCTACCCACTACTTTTTGACATTCTAAAATGAATTAAAAAAAGATTTAATATATTTTCGTTTGAATAAACAGTGGTTTTATTCCAAATGTGTTGTATTTTTTAGATATTTTCAATCTGAAATAACGACAATTCTTGTTGAAATATCAAATTCGAATGAACGAAGTGACAAGTACATTAATTTTAGGCACCTGTCAGGTGAGCGTGGCCAGTTCATCTACTTGATTAGAATATTTCAAAGTATTCTCTGTTAGTTCTTGCAAAATCATCAAAATTCAATATATTCCCAAATTATTTTGGAATTATAAGAGATGGGTATAGTACATGCTTATACAATTCCATCTGAAAGTTGACGCTTCATCTGATGGCGTTATAAAAATTGGCACGTCCAATTTGAAAAAATTGAGTTATTGCTGTTTGAAAAAGGACAAATTGAAAAAATTATACAAAACAACGCAATGAACATATGACATGTGTAAAATACTTAAAAAATTCCTTGATCATTCTTCTATCCACCCACGTAAAAATTGTGTCTGTGGTGCAAAAGATCTACGAGCTACAATTTTTTTAAATGTTCCTCAAAAATCGAGTTCATAACAAATTTAATTAAATCTGTCAAAAGTTTTGACAGATAAGTGCCAACAACTTGGGTATTTTATGCCTTGCTCAAATGTCGGTTCTAGATGTATAATAAAAAAGGTAAATTGCCATTTGAAATAACAAAGTGATGACCCACTTCCGGTATAACCGGAAATGGTATCACTTCAAAATATTTCACTTCAATTGGAAATCGCTAGTTATGGCCGCGTATAAAATGTCAGCTTGATATTGTAATTGGAACTCAAAAAGTTTTTAACGGACGGTCCCGGTGGATATCCCTGTATATTTTGCGCCCAGATTCCAAGCGGTCATCATTCCAGTTATTGACCGCTCCTAACAATACATTTTCGGCATTTTAGTAGGGAAGCTATGTGAAATACTGAAAATAGACAAAAATTACCCTCATCTCCGTCCTCCACTTCTAAGACGGATTCATTGGTGATAGCAGACCGCTGCTATTTTCTTTTGTTTTCTTGATTTTTCGAATTTTTCGATTTTCCTGGATATCAGCATATGCCAATATCTCGATTGCTATCAAAGTTAGGTGAAAACTATTTTATTATTTTAGGAGTGATTGTTTCAGTAGAATGCAGGGGCATATGAAAATTTTTTTTGGTTAAATGGTTAAATGTGATTTTTTCAGAAATGAAAAGTCTTTGAATATTCGGCGGTTTTATACAGTATACTGGTGCGAATTTACTCAAAACATCCCAAATGGTTTCAATTCTATGTTCACAACAATAAAACCTACTCACAAAAAGAACAATGGAAAGTTATTTACCACTCATGAGAATAGAAATATCAAAATAATCAATAACAAAAACATATGAAAACTGTCTTAAATATTCAAAAATATTGCCATTATTCAAAATGAAAGAATTGAAACATTCAGAAACACGTCTGCGTGTATTTTGAATTTGAATATTGGTTAGTGAACCTGAACAATTTCTGGAGTTTTCTTTTCACTCTTCTATATCATAATAAGTTTGTCTATATAATTAATCGATTTCTTTTCAGGGGCGGTGGAGCACTGAAAGGTTTGAAATATACTAACCTACTTTTAGCTGATGAAATATCATCCATAAAACCGTCGATTGCTCTATTTTATCACAAAAACGAAGGTTTTCGTCAAGAATCATGTCAAAACATTGTGATTCAATAATAACCATCGAGCATTAAAACCGAATCGTCCTTGAAGTTGACTTTCCGGTGGGAATTGACATCGGACCGCTATAGCGATTGAATAAACCGTAACTGGTCATTCCCACTTCATCAGTCCATATAATGATAGAATTTGGGGTTTTCTTTTGACTTTTCTTAGTACCTTTGGAACATACTAGCCATCGCTCATAATCTCATGGCTGTAGAAACTGGTTGAAATTTATTTTTTCATGAGTACTTACGAAACCTTAGATTTTGGTATTGCACTTGTATTTATGAGATTCTATTTTAATATTCGAAATAAAGACTTCTAAGGCTGCCTCCTGTCTGGAAAACGACCAGATTAAATCTTTGAAGCTGCCCCAGAGTCATACCCATTCTGGGGTATGTAGAATTTTCCAAAATTCAGGAGCATTGTTCAATCGAAAAGTTTTCAGCTAATCGTTTGTGAAGCATCAACTTGAATTGAATAATGGATTAATTTTGACATTCTCATTGTGAGCTTAGAATTGAAAACATTTTATATGTTTTGTGCAAATTCGCAGCAGCATACTAGATGACACCAGAGAAATTTTAATTTCTGGTAAAATTTACATTTTTGAGAAAATTCGGTATATATATTTCGAAAAAAATACTCTTCCTGTTTTATCTACACTCCTTGAATTTACATTTAAGAGAACATGAGTTTATTTCGAAAAGCATTTAGCGAAAAAATTTTCGAATACGTCCCTACATTCTACCTCAATAAGTGTCCGTAGAATGTCAAAATAGTTTTCACCTAACTTTGACAGCAATCGAGATATCGGCATATACCGGAATCCAGGGAAAATCTAGTAGTAATTCGAAACAACTGGAAACAAAAGAAGAGAGTTGCAATCCATTTTCACCAATGAATTTTCCTGAAAAATCAAGGACTGATATGGGGGTGCCATTTTTCTGTATTTGCGGTATTTGACATAGCAGCCGTATTAAAACATCGAAATTGAAAAACCCTGTTCTGATCATGCTTTCACAATGTATGGTAATACTGTTCACATGTTGAAGACTTCATCTGTAGTGTAGTGCAATGTATTCAGATAATACTATCCGCTATTCGCGGATGAAAAAAAAATGCGACCCAATTCCTATATTCGCGGCTACAGATTTCTTTATTCGCAGATCTAAGCAGTACATACATATTATTAATAAGTAGGATTCGGTATCCTTTGTAAACACGTCGTCAAAAGGACCAATAATTATTCCCTAAGAATGTTTTCAAATGATATGACCGCTGCGTTGGTTGTGCTTTTCCTTTGACATAAGCCGCCTTCATGCACGGTGTGTTGTAAACAAACAGAACGTTCAAGTAAAGCTTATTACTCAATGCATAAAAAAAAAGTGATTGAGTAATACGTCTTTACCATTGTCTTCCTAATTTATAATGTCGCCTAAATAAATTGAAAGGAGTTTCGATACGAAAATATTCAGCGGTACTGCTTAAAGTGAAAATAGAATTGCTTGATCGTTTACGCCATGGAGAGTCGTTTGCATCCATAACACACTCATTAAATGTTAACGAATCAACTAGGTCGTCTGTAGCTTTATTTTCACTGTCAGCGAAAGTTGTTTTCATTATGGATCGAAGACCGCAACCGACAGTCCCTGAGTGGTCCAATTATCTGAGAGAAGGCGTCTTTACTGACATTTTAAGAAACGTGTGGTAGTTGTGGTTGTGGAGGATTTCGAGCATGGAAAGGTTGGTTCAATAAATTTGATATGCAATCATTGCATATCACTAAAATCGTTGGAGAATCTGAATCTGCTAATACTGCTGCAGCAGAAAGATATCCTGAAGAATCTGTAAACCAAGTAACTAATCGAAGATACAAACCTGAGCAAGTATTTAATGCAGCCGAAACTGCATTGTTCTGAAAGAGAATGCCAAAAAAGCATTAATTTCCAAAAGCGAAAAGTCTGCCCCAGGATTTGAGGCAGCAAAGAATACAGTTGCACTGCTGTTATATTCTAATGCATCTGGAGATTGCCATTAAACCACTAATTATTTACAGATTTTTAAATCCTCTTGCTTTGAAAAATCAAAACAAGAAAGACATACAAGTGTTTCGGCGAACTGATGAAAAAGCGTGGCTTACAAGCATTGTTTTTTGTGACTCGTTCCGGAATTGTTTTGTCTCAGAAATTGACACTTATTTAAAAAACGAGAATTTAGATTTTATAGCTGTTTCGGTTATGCATCAGGTCATCCTTGCGAACTTGAAAGGATGCATCCAAATACAAAAGTGACGTCTCCGCTTCAACCTATGGACCAAGGAATAATCCAGGCCTTCAGACTCTATTACATTAGACGAACTATCAAAATCATATTGGATAATATGGAATATGATCCTGATATAAATGTTATGGAATGCTGGTAAAAATTTGACATGCAAAATGTTTCTTGAAGATAAAAGATTTAGTATTATTATTTTATCGTGGACTTATGTACTATCTCAGCTGTTAGCTGGATATAATTTACCTTTCCCAGATTCAGCAATCAAAGGGAATAGGCTCGATTGCAATATACTTGACATAAATTTCCTAACTATCCTACATGTATTAAGAATTACAGTTTTTTGCATTTCTGTATAGGTATTCTTATGCCATTCTAATTTCTTAAGGCTATCATGCAAAGTTTTGGGTATTAACCCAGTCGAGGATACGATGACAGGAACAATATCTATTTTCTCGAGGTGCCACATCGGCTGAATCTCAATAGCCAGGTCTGTGTATTTGGACATTTTCTCCTGGAACTTGTTCAACACCTTGTTATTATTCGGTATGGCGACATCCATCAGCATTGCTGTTCTGGCTCTCTTATCATACACCACGATGTCCGGCCTATTGTTCGTCACCATTCTGTCAGTGATAACAGGCTAATCGTAGTATAATCTGATAGAGTCATTTTCCAGTACGGGCGCCGGCTGATACTTGTAATGTGACTGGAAGGTGTTCAGAAGTCCGTACTTGCGTGCAAGTTTCTGGTGGATAATATTGCACACTTGATTATGCCTGTGAAGATACTTCGTATTGGCCAGTTGTTCGCATCCGGATGTAATATGCTGTATAGTCTCCGATCTTATATGGCATTTTCTGCAATTATCTGTTTGTAATGTTCAGTCCTTCATTATAAATTTTTTGTAATTGTTTGTAGAGATCACTTGGTCTTGGATGGCCATAAGGAATCTCTCTGTTTCTGTGAATAATTCTCTTTTCATCAACCATTTGTTGGAGGCTTCTTTGTCGATGTGTGGTTGATTAATCTCATGGTGATGTCGTCCATGCAATTTCTTTCTTGACCATTGCTCTTGTTTTTCAGTGTCTGATAGGAACCTTAGATTCAGCAGGTCGTCCCTGGTAGCAAGATTTAAAGGTGTATATCCCTTATCAGCTAACGATACCACTTTATGTCAGAAGTCAGAAGAAAGAGCTTTTGTAGAGAAGAATTCTTTGAGATTTTTTTTCTGTTCGGTTTGCAAATTGACAACATCTATTAAGCCGCGTCCTCCTTCTTTCCGCTTCAAAGTTGTTCGAATCACAGACGATTTTGGATGATGATTGTTGTACTTTGTTAGCATCGTTCGGGTCTGCTTTTGAATATCATCCAGTTCGTCTTAGTCCATTTGATTATTCCGAATGAGTGAAGCAACACTGGAACGGCGTAGGTGTTAATTGCCTTGACTAGATTCCCCGAGTTCAACCTTGATTTCAACACAGTTTTCAGACGCTGACTGTATTCTGATCGAACCTTCTCCTTTGATTGTTTTTGGTCTAGCAATCTGGCTTGTTGATATTCCAGATATTTGTATGTTTCACCATTTCTCATGCACTATATAATATCACCGTTTGGAAGTTGTGTTTCACGATCTATGACTTTTCCTCTTTGAATGTTCAGGGTTTTACATTTTTCAATCCCGAATTTCATATGAACATCTGCCGAGAACTCAATGACAGTTTTCAGCAAATCATACAATTGCTTCTTGTTCGAAGCATATAATTTTATGTCATCCATATATAGCAGGTGGGAGATTGTATGATAGTTCCTATCTGTTTTTATCCTAAATCCGTATCCTGTTCTATTGAGCATTGGGGACAATGGGTTCATAGCTAAACAGAGCGATAGTGGACTCAAAGAGTCTCCTTGAAAAATTCCACGACGTATGGGCTTCTCGTCGGTTTCAATTAATTTATTGTTCATGTGGACCTGCAGAGACGTGCGCCAGTGTGTCATTGTTGTCTTCAAGAATTCTACCAGGGTTGGATGTATTTTTTATTTCTGCAATACTTCGACAAGCCAAGAATGGGCGGTACTATCGAATGCCTTCAGATAATCGAGAAAAGCTGAATGAACATTCCGATGCCCTACGTGTGCCTGTTTCATTATCACAGAATCGATGATGAGTTTTTCCTTGCACCCGTGGTGTTTCTTTCTGCATCCTTTCTGCTCCTCAGCTAATATATAGTTGTCGTGTAGTTGTTTGTATATTCGATTGGATATGCATGAGGTGAGTATTTTGTAGAGTGTTGGCAGGCAAGTGATTGGCCTATATTGAGACGGATCCTGTGTTCTATCGCTCTTAGGTAGCATATATGTTAAGCCTTGCGTTAGGAAAGTGGGTGTTTTCTTGGGATGTTGAAGAACATACGTGAGCTGTTTCGCTAGGGCTCCATGGAGCTTATCAAACTTCTTGTACCAGTAGTTGTGGATATTATCTATACCTGTGGCCTTCCAATTGTTGGTTGCTCTGTTGTGATTCCTTCCTCCGTTATTCCTTCGAAGTCCATATGTCTGATATCAAGGCGCTCTTTTTCATTCGTGATCCATTCCGCATTTCTATTGTGTTCTTTGGGGTTCCACCATAGTGATGACCAATAGTCGGTCGAGCACTGTGCGTCAGGTACTTCTCTGTTATTGTTGGTCGCAGTTTCGTTATTTCCCTTATGAAAATTGGCTGCGCTTTGGAGGATTCTTTGGTTTTGGTGTTTCCTTTCAGTACACTTGACGTATCTTGAAAGCCTCTTTGCTTTTGTTTGAAGTTTCTGTTTCAAAGTGTCCATATACACGTCGATGTGTTGTTTGTGATCAGGGTGTTTTGTGTTCGTACCAATTTTCCTATAAATTTTGCGTATATGTGATTTCAAGCGCCTTGAGTGTTTTTTGTTTCTCAAGAATTCTGTGAGGCGACCGATTTCTGCTCTAATATTATCAATATCTTTCTCCAGTCGTTTTTGCCATGGTGGTTTTCTGACGCTTTTTGGCTCAGCTTGAATCAGAGTTGTGGAGATTTGTTGTTTGTGAAGTCGAAGAACCGCTACAGCTCCACAGTAAATCAAAGTGTGAATCTTCTCCAAGGTGTTCAGGTCGGTATATTCTTCAAACATTGAGTTTACGCTTGCTAGGATGATATTGGTGTTCTTGTTCGTCTTGAGTTTGGGCAGTTTAGGTCTTTCAGTTGGGTTACTACCACTGAAATCAGTTATTGCTCTGTTGAGTTCTGAGCTTGCTAAATATGTATATTCGTTCTGCTGATTCGGCTCAAGAGGGCGTTCCATGTTAATATTCGTTTCCGTGGCTTCGATGTTATCTGTAACACTTTCATTGACTCCAGCAGGTATACCGTTATGAGTATCATTTTCGCTTCTGAGTTCCATTATAACCTCTTCTCGTATGCTTTGCAGCGTTTCTGAAGAAAGTAGCCTGTTTTTAACGATTGTTCTTCTTTGATTCGAAATTCTCTGCTCGGATATATGGTGTAATTCAGGATATTTTTCTACGAACACAAGATGTAACGCGTATCTGTATGCTGTCATTTCCGATTCCAAGTTTGTAATCTTGTAATAGGAACGCATAATGAAGGTATTCATTTCTGGAGTCCACGTCATGCGTTTCCTAGGGAGTCCGGTTCTCGTGGTCGTCGGCATAATGGCTTGCGCCACCGTTGAAACATCAAGAGTCGGTTGGGAGGTGTTGATGTTATTTCCCACTTGGTTTTGTGTTGCAGTATCCCTACTCGATATCACGCTGCTTCCGTCGCTAACCGAGGGAGACTGTGACTCACTTTCAGAACAAGACCCTCTTCCTAAATCTTCAACGCGACAAGAGGTTATGGTGCTACAATGTCGATTCATCCGTTTATTCCTTAGATTGTACATCATTGGATGAGTTGCATTTTATACCTACTGCCAGGTTCAGCTTGGGTACCTCGGGTTCGCTAAGCCCGTACTCAGAAACAATGTTCCTGAGCCCCTGAGGGCAGTATTATTATTATAATTATTATTATTTGAATTAATATAAATTAGAGTTGAGGCATGATGCCTATATAACTCAAAAATCATAATATACATTATGTCTAGCAGGTTGCAAAGCAGTGAAAACAAAGTAATACAAATTGACTCAAAAATAGGCTAGGCTATTCTAATCTGATGAAAACAGAATAAAAAGATTCTCAAAAGCAAGTAGATCAAGCATTTAACCTACCCTCAGAAACCTTACATGAAATAAAATAATTGCTTTTCAAAAACATGTTGTAGGTACTTAGAAATCTTCAGTTGCCTGTTTCAGATAATATCCATGAATCATAGGCGTTCTTGCAAGCATTGACAGAAGTAGAAGAAATAACATGTAATGGTAGATCATTTCATGCCGAAAACACACGATTCGAAAGAAAATTCTGTCTTGGGTTGGATTTGAAGTTTTCTCGATATAATTTCAGTATGTGGCCTTGTAGACGTCTGTTGTGATTGATCGTTAATAGTGGAGATAAATCTGCACCGAACCTGTTATTCAAGGCCCTGTAGACAATAATAAGATCACCTAGAAGCCGTCTATTATTGAAAGGTTGAAGATGGAATATTTTGAGGCGTTCGGAATAACTTGGCCGTCGACGCCCGAACGGAATTTTTGTTATCCTCCGCTGAATAGATTCGAGAGAATTCGTCTTGTAATTGTAAATGGGAGACCACACAGGACCTGCGAATTCCATTAGTGGACGAATATAAGTTTTATATAAGAGACTATAAGTTTTGGGCTGACAACCTTTGAAAGATCTCTGAAGCAGAAACGAAAGTCTAAAAGCTTTGTTACAAATACTTTGAATATGATCATTCCACGTTAGGTCATTAGATACGATAACACCAAGATTAACTTGCTTCGATGTGGTGATCAGAGCAGTTCTAGAGATCGTGTACATGCGATGGAGGTTGTTTTTTGCCAAGGTGCAGGACCTTGCACCAAATTCAAGGGTGAAAGTCAGTCGGTGCACCACCTGGACAGATGATCGAGATCTTGATGAAGAGTGTGGAAGTCAGAAAATGGATTATTATATAATTTTGTATCGTGAGCATAGACAGAGAAGGTGGAAGAAAGTATAGAAGGAAGTTCAGGAGTATACAGTAGGAATATTAATGGGCCTAAAACGAACCCTGAGGAACACCACTAAAAACCGGCTTCAGTGAAGTCTTTTCATTCGAAACTTCAACGCCAAAGCTTCTCCCAAGTAGAAATGCTCTAATCTATTCTAGAATAGAGGAACTGAATATGTTGAAATCATGCTGGAAAAAAGTGTCGCCTGTTCTGATTGCGGAAAATGACAAAGAAACTTCAATTGCAAACATTCATGAAATTGCGAATGGAATAGAATAAGATTTGAATTGTGGAGGCCGTTACTTGATGTAGATCCATGATATAAATGAGATGAAAACACAAGGTTTAACTTTAATCTACACTTTACTACACTATAAAGAATAGAATAAGATTTTTTTTTATTTAAAAGATAACAGGCTCGACTTCTGAGGGCCATTAACTAATTTGGCGTTGCTTTTGTGAAGTATATTTTCATATTTGTCAATATGCACTAATACCTTTCAAGAAAGAGAAAGAGTTTTTTCAATTTTTGGAAATTATTGCCTGAGGCACATTTAAGATTTTCACTCACGTTCTGTTTTTTCTCTGATGACTGAAGTTTTCGCACTCACTAATGATGTGTTTTTTGGTTTCTGTCGCTCTGCACTGATCACAGGTATGAGGGTTGTTTCTAGATATCAGGAATCCGTGCGAGAAGTGGGCTGGAATGGCCGTTTCTCAGTCTGCAGATTTTGATCTGGTCGCATCGGTTGTTGGGGAGCAATGACTTTTCCATTGGATCTGGTTTTATCTACTTCGAGTGGGATTCATTTAAATTCCAGTTGGTTACCCATAAGTCACTTGTTTTTCCTTTGATGTCGGTGCCGATAAGTAGTCTATGGGGTACTAGATCTTGCGCGATAGCTGCCTCTTTTGCTGCGGTATCTGCTTGTTCGTTACCTTCGATCCCGATATGTGATGGAACTTAGATAAAGTCGCAAGTTTTCCCTTTTCCTTGAGTTGTCGTCTGATGTTTAGAATTCCAGTGGACAAATAATATAACTTATCATGAGGATAATTCAAGAAGCGTTTCTTTGCATATATCAGCCGTGCCTTCTAAAAAACATTCTCTTTAAAATTCGAAATGCAAGAAAAGAAGAACAACTCGTAATTACGTATGTACTGGAAATATGCTCTCAGAAGAATTTATCACTAGAGAAGTACTTAGATAAGATGGAGTGTTTAGCCCTGCATCATATAATGTTGCCCCTTGTTCTTAAAGAAATTAAACATCCAACAGAAAAATTTTCAGTAGGATATCGAGATATGCAGCAAATTGAGGTGGAGGAATGTACCTTTGCAGTGGATATTGAAATTTCTGCGAAAAATGAACAGAAGCTACAATTTGATTCAGATATATATATATATATATATATATATATATATATATATATATATATATATATATATATATATATATATAGTAATAGTAGTGGGACCAGAGAAATTGAATAAAAATATTAAACTAGATAATGGAAATATCGAACAAGTTTTTGAGTATCATAAGATGGAGAAATGGATGTAGAGATGAATATAAGAACTGAAAACGTGTAGTACGCTCAAAATGTCTCATCAGGAAGAAAGTAAATATCTACCAAAAAACCTAATATTGAAAACAATATTCAAGCCTATTTTGACTAACAGTTGAGGAGCTGGATTCTGGCGGAATGAATTCGAATTAGAATCCAGGCTCCAGAGATGAAATACCTAAGGCAATTCTAGGAGAAACGAAACTATATAGAATAAGAGCCAAGAATATATAGTCCAAAGTCTGCATTCGGAAACTCTTTTCCGCAGCTCTTCCAAGTTTTCAGGTTGTGCAGCATAAACTCTCGATATAAGATGACCACATAATAGTAAATCTAAAGGACTCAAATCAGATGGTGTGGCAGAACACTCAACTGTTCCTCTTCTACCAATCCAGCAACGTGGGAAATTTGCGTCTAAATACTGTCACACAATAATATGAAAATGTGCAAGAGCACCATCTTGCATCATTTTCCAAAAATTCTAAATCTTGGGATTTATAGATTTTTCCAACAACTCCAAATAAGTGTCATCATTGAGACCTTTAATAAAAAAATGTCCTATAATATGGTTTTCATGAATTCCAGTTTGAACATTCAATTTCTAAGTAGTTTGTGTGTATGCCTGTGTGAATCAATGTATGCTTATTCACTTCACTATTGAGAGTAAAGGTACTCTCATCAGAAGAAGTGGTATTATAAGGAATATGTGGATTGTTGTTAATATTTTAACTCAAAATTTCACGAAATTGCAAGTGACGATCAGGATCGTTTTTTCTCCATGAACTAGTTCCACTTTGGAAGGACGAAATTGGTAATGTTTCCAATCCAATAGTCTGCTGAATCTGATACACTAGACACACGTGATAATTGTCTGAGAGAAATAGTGTTTTCCATTTGAAGGTGACCCAAAACTGCCACTTCAGTTGCTTCGTTCCGTTTAGACCGATGTTGTTTTTGTTATCCACCGAACCCGTAGTTAAGAATTTATTCATCAAATATAAAACATACTGGTGTCCTACCTGTTTTGCTGGATGATTCCTTTTTGCTATTTCTCTGATACAAATATTATTTCGATAATAAAGTGAAACAATATCTACCCGCTGATCAGTTAAGTAAACCTTTTTCAACGTTTTCAGAACGACTACTTTTTTTTTCTTATTTAAAAGATAACAGCTTTGACCTCTAAGGGTCATTAGCTAATTTGGCGTTGCTTTTGTGTAGTACATTTTCATATTCGTCTATATACATTAATACTTTTCAAGAAAGAGAGGAAAACACTTTGTGTTCGTTTCACTGATCACCAAACTTTTTGCACTCACTCATGATGTGTTTCATGGTTACTCTCGCTCCGCACTGATCACAGGTAGGAGGATTGTCTCCAGATATCAGGAATCCATGGGTTCTCAGTCTGCAAATTTTGATCTGCTCGCATCGGTTTTTGGGAAACAATGACTTTTCCATTCTGGTTTTATCTACTTCAAGTGGGATTCATTTAAATTCCAGTTGGTTCCTCATAAATCACTTGTTTTTCCCTTGATGTCGGTGCCGATTGGTATTCTATGGGGGTACTAGCCTTCTGCGATAGCAGTCTTTTTTGCTGCGGTATCTGCATGTTCGTTACCTTCGATCTCGATATGTGATGGTTGCTCAAAATTTCAAGGAGAGCGTGATTACTTACAGTTCGCCTGTAGAGAACTTACTTTGTTGTATTTTATTCTTACTTATATACACTATTTCAGAATTGATTTCTTCAATCTGTTTGAAAGTGTTTTTTGTTAGTTGAAGATTCACTTCTTTTTTATCATAGTTTGTTGATTCGGTATTTATATTAACAGGTGGCATTATCCACGGAGGTGTTATTTATTTCTAGAGGCTTTGTTATTTGTATGTTGAGTTCGTCTGCATATTTGTTTAGTGTGTGATGGAAGGATGGAATGAGATTGGAGTTTTCTTCGAATATTGATTTGAATGAAGTATTGAATACTAGGCTGTAATTTGATTGATGTGGAGTGTGCTCTTTTTATTGCATATGTTAGAGTTGTCTTCTTGATACGATATTTTAATGGCATTTTATTGAGTAAGGGATATAAGCTTTGTCCAGGAGTGGTTTGTTCTTGTGACATAGTGTATCATAATAAAAATTAGTTTTGGTAATTTGTAATTATTGATAATATAAGGAAATGTATATAAGTCTGGCAACGCTGGCAGGAACAGCAGGACTTGCTGGTCAAGCAGGCACGGAGCATGCCCCTCTCTTCCTGCAGCGTTGACCGTGCATGGATGTAAAATAGCGGCTGAAGAATAAACGTTACGTTGAAACTGAGTCTTTTAAATTAAGTATTAAAAATATATTGAAGTGCAAAAATACGATCAATATTGGACGTTACAGTTCGGGCAATAATTCTAAGAGCTTTTGGCTCAATGTTTTTTATGACTTTCAAATAGCTCTTTCTTGCGCGGCTATATGCTATAAGACCGTAGTCGATTTTGGATCTTATATTATCCCTGTATATATTTGTTGGGCTAGATATATGTGCCCCCCATTTATAGTGAGAGAGCACTCGCAAAATGTTCAGTCCCTGAGTGCATTTTTGTTTCAATTGGTATATGTGTTATTTCCAGTTCAATTTATCGTCAAAAGTCGCTCCCAGGAATTTGATTTATGTGTGCTATTTTCAGAATAAGATGGAAGATTCGTTGATGGTTCTTTTCGAGGAAATTATAGATTTTGTCTTTTCGGTTGAAAGTTTGAAGCCAGTTTCATTTGTCCAAGTTTCTATCATCGTTATTGACCTCTCAATAAGCATTTGTAGCGTCTTGAGATTTTTTCGTGTTGTGAAAATGACCATGTCATCAACGTATAGGCTGATTTCTTCACGGGTTCTTCTATGTTGGAAATCAAGTTTTGTATTGATATTGCGAAAAGTGTAGTGCTCAGAACTCTACCTTGTGGTATTCCGTTTTTTTTGACATTTTTTTTCGGAAATGGAGTTATTGATTCGGACTCTGAAGTATCGACCATCAAGAAAGTTCGTGATGAAATTTCATGTTTCCTGTTATATTCAGAGATGTCAGGGTTCGTATAATAATGTATAAATATGTTTCCATGTCATATTGTAGGCTTGTTTTTTATCGAAGAATACGGCTAGGACTTTCTGGCATGTGGCAATTATTTTCTAGAGAGATTATATTATCTATAGTGGATCTCTATTTTCGGAATCCATTTTGTTGAGAGGGGAGTAAATTGTGGGCTTCTAAGAACCAGGTTAAGGGCTGGTTCGTGATTTTTCGAGGATTTTGCATAGTGTGCTAGTCAGTGAGATTGGCCTGTACGAAGAGACATCAGATTTTGATTTGTTTGGCTTGAGAATCGGGACAACCGTTGCTTCTTGCCAGGAGTGTGGAAAGGGGGTAGCCGGTTAAGAAGGATCTGGCGGCTCCCATTTTGATACAATCGACCTGCAAATCTTAAAGAGGGCCAAAAAAAAATTTTGAGATTTTTTTATCCTAAAACCCCCCATGGAAACCTCATAATGGTGCAAATAGCGTTTTTTTAATATTTTAATTTTTTTTAACGATAGATTTTAATATTTTAGCAGATCCAACGGTACTAAAAATTTGTTTAGGGTTCAGAAATACTACCAGAATTTTTTCACATTTTTTCTTCTAGGTGATTTCACGAAAAAACGAGGTTAAATCGCCAAGTGGACATTATTTTGTTGTCTCTAGCGTCCGAAAATTAAATTTGGATAAAATGGCTTTTTTTTATTTAAGCATTTTCAGTATACAAAAATGACAAAAAGTTTAAATTTTCAATATTTCATCGTAGAAATGTGTTTATTAAGGTTTTTGAGTTCACTGATTCCGAATTTAATGTCAACAATTAGTTTTGTTACATTTTGGCTGTCAAATACGCTGTCAATAAATAACGAAGTATCCTTTTTCCATTTTCAACCTAAAACTGCTAAAAAAATGTATGTTAGGGTTTCCGAAGCTGCTGATCACAAATTTTTTGTTAAAAATGAGTTCCGACAAATGGCAGCTGTCAAAAAAGTTGTCAGTGAACGAAAAAATATCTCATTTTGTTAATTTTTTTAATTTGAGGTCAAATAAAGGCTTTCACATTAACGGCTATTTTAAACATGAAATGAAAGGAACGCAGATTTCTTGAAATTCAATTTATTCTCAATTACTCATTAATAGCATTTATAAGTTTACAATATAAACACAAATATGCTAGATTGACATCTAGCGCAGGGGGTACTTCGGAGCGACAATTTCCACACCTATTTTCACTTCTTTACCCAGTAAACTGGAAAAAACTGCTATTTCTTCTTCTGAAGTAATAGTTTTTTGCTGTGCGTTATCATAACGCAACAATGTGTGACATTGTATGCACCTTTCATCAGCTGTAAATTTTTTTTTTCTGATGGCATTGCACTGTTATTTTTCTGAAAGAATATAAGAATTCAAAATTGTAAAAGTATCATAAAACACTGTTTTATTTTTTATACTTCATCTTTTAGGTAGAAAAGTTTATTTCTTGTCATAAAATTATTAGCATTTTGTTCATATAAATAATAAATAATAATAAATTTTTCATTCATAAAATTAATAAATGAATGAATAATGAATAATAATATATAAGTAGGTAGATAAATAATAAATAATTGATATTAATGAAAGAATTGATTATTAAAAATAATTTATAAAAATTGACTGCTAATTATTTAATTAAGGGTTACTAGAAATAATAAAATAGGCTGTGAAAGTATTACAATTAAAAAGATGTTTATTAACATCTGTGATGTAAATCCGGCATAAACATTATGGATGTCCCCTTTGGTGCGAATTTAGGTTATTTTTCAAGAGCATAATTTTTATCAATATTAGGTACTTGCAACACTTAAAATACTCCGATTATCATTGCGTAATCCCGGTTTTGTTGTACTTTACTATCGTTAAACCGATAAAAAAACAATAATTATTCAACAATTAAGTGATGAACCCTAGCGTCGACATGCTTACGGTACGCGTGGATTAAGCTGAGAGAGAGAGGGAGAGAAGAGATATATTGGGAGAGAGAGAGAGAGTTTAATGATAGTACAGTACAAAAAATTCGAAAATAACTTGGCGGCATTTTTAAGAGGAAGAGTGTATCTTTACATGCTATTCAGATGTTATTTTTAACCTAACCCGAAATCTCAAACTCAAAAGTGGAAAATAACGATTTTTTTCGACTTTTTCACGTTTAACCTCGTTTTTTCATGAAATAACCTCGAAGAAAAAATCTGAAAAAATTCTGGTAATATTTCTGAACCCTAAACAAATTTTTATTAACATTGGACCTGCTAAAATATTAAGTTCTATCGTTAAAAAAATGAAAATCACAAAAAAAACGCAATTCTCACGTTTATAGGGTTTTCATGGAGGGTGGTAGGGTAAAAAAAAATCTTGAAAATTTTTTTTTTGGCCCTCATCAAAATTTTCAGGTCGATTATATGAAAATTGGTGTGGGCCGCCAGACCCTTCTTAACCGACTACCCCATTTGTTACTTTCATATATAATGTTGTATATACTGAGTAGGTATAGTCTAGCGTTCTTGCCTAGGTTTCTCAGAAATATATAAGGGATGTTATCAGGCTCTGGTGATGAGTTTTTACTGTTTTCAAGAGCAAAGTTGAGTCCTTTTTGTGTAATAGGTGCATTTAGTGGGCATTCTATAAGATTTGCTTTTGGAATGGGCGTTTGTTCGGTTGTGTCTTTGTATGCAAGAAATAAATTCTGAGTTGTAGTTACTGTCATTTGATTGTTTTCCGTAATATTCGGCAAAAAAGTTAGCGATTTCCAAATTTGCTGTTATAATAGAGTGTTTTAATATTCGTGACTGTTTTGTTGGTGGGTGATTCTTTTATACTTCGTATTTTGTTCCAAACCTCTTTGATGGGTTGGACTCTGTGTAAATGTTCCAGAATTGTCTTTTGCATTTTTCCAATATAAATCCAGCTTCTGCTTTTTGTTTCTTGAATTCTAGAAGGTTCTGTTCGGTATTGTATCGTCTGTACATGTAGAATGCGTGTTTGTGTTCTCTTATAGCGAGTTTGCACTCTTTGTTCCACTATGGCACATTTCTTGGGTAATTAGGTGGTTTTGTTTGAATAACTAGCTTGTTGGCGCCATTCAGTATCGTATTTGTTATAAAGGTGGTCATCTAATCAATATCCGTTGTTGGGGCCGCTGACCCCTCCAACTGGTTCTCGATATCTGTTGTAAATTTTTTACAGTCGGCATATTTGGTATTACATTTATTAATGGTAACATTCGAGTTGTGATTTTCGTAGGGTAGAATATGTTTTATCAAAATGGGATTGTGGTCGCTTGCATAGGGATTGTCGCAAGTGTCCCATGACAGTATATCCGAAGCAAATATGGGGTCGCAGATAGTTATACCTATACAGGATGTTTCTTCTGAGAACGAATTGAATCTGC
This sequence comes from Cryptolaemus montrouzieri, assembly GCA_013387265.2. NCBI lineage: Eukaryota > Metazoa > Arthropoda > Insecta > Coleoptera > Coccinellidae > Cryptolaemus > Cryptolaemus montrouzieri. The sequence goes on from JABFTP020000185.1 coordinate 117,261,556, forward strand.
CGTTCGCGTTATTAATTAAAATCGAATTCTTTGATCCTATTAGTTCCTCGAGTTTTTTCCTTTTTTTATCTGTGTGTTTGGAGCCCCATAGAACATTGTGGCAATTAAAATCTCCTAGCACCATACGTGGTTCTGGTAGTTGTGCTATTGCTTGGTTCAGTTCAGTGTTTTCATTTGCATTCGAGGGTAGATATATGTTTATGACTAAGATTTTCTTCTGGTCACTATTTCTAGATTTGAGAATACTGGAATTTCTTCGGAGTCGAACTGGCTGTGTACATAGGTTGCAACTCCACCGCTGGCTTTGGAACAAGTTGGATTCGAACAGATTGAATCAAGTGACATTCAGGAGTTACTTGAATCGCAAAATGAAGATTTGACTAAAACCCAGTTAGGGGAAATGTTAAATTTACATCCATTGAAGATTTGACAAGCACTGGAAACGTAATATTTGATTTGAAAACTCTTAATGAAGATTTGAGAAAGGCAAATGATCTTTGTGATTATTTTATGAAAAGTAATCTGTTCATGGAACGAAGTCTTATGTTTAAAAGGCAAATTCCTTATGCCACTGCTGAATATCAGGTTCACTTGAAGGAATTTTTGAAAACTGCTAAGCAGGAAAAATTACAAAATTCTTCAAGCCATTGCCTAAGCCTGAAGATAACAATTAATCAATATAGTCAAAAACTTCAATTGAATTGATTTTTTTATATATTTATTTTTTATTTTGTCACCTTGGAACATATCCCATATAACACAATATAAATTACCATTCCATATTCACGATTTCTGTATTCGCGGCATATTTACGGAACATACGAGGATGGATTGATAAGTTTCCGGCCTGACCAAGAAGAACAACGTTTTTAAGAGTTTTTTTTATTTCTCATCATGATCTCCTTCAAGGCTGATACATTTTTCATAGCGGTGTTCTAGTCTAGTAATGGCATCTCTATAGGCTGATTGGTCAAGTTCCTCAAGATACACCTTCGATTACTTCTTCATTGCCTGAAAATCTCTTGCAGCCATGATTTGGGGTTAGGCAACAGATAATAGTCACTCGGGGCTAGGTCTGGAGAGTAGGGAATGTGCGGCATCAATTCGAACTTCAGATCATAGATTTTAGCCATGGCAACGTGCGAAGAATGCGCTGGTGCGTTATCGTGATGAAATATTTTTTCTTCTTCACCAGATGAGGTGGTTTAATTTATTAGCACCTCGTGGCTAAAACGTTGCAATAAGTCGTAGTATTGACCAGTGATAGTTTTACCCTTTTCAAGGTAATCAATGTATATAATACCTCTTACATCCCAAAAAACAGTAGCCATAACCTTGTTTGCCGATAAAATTGTTTTCGCCTTCTTTGGAGCTGGTTCCCTGTTCCAATCCACTGTTTAGACTGTTGTTTTGTTTCAGGAGTGTAGTGGTCGACCCAATTTTCGTCAACAGTAACGAATTGACGCAAAAATTCGCTTGGATTATGCTTATACAGCGCCAAATTGGCTGTGGAAATGGTTTTTCGAATCAATTTTAAGTAAGAGCGGCCCCCATCTTGCACAGGGCTTTTTTATATGCAAATGTTGGTGCAAAATATTTTGCACGCGTTAAATGACATCTTACACGTCTCAGTTATCTCACGCACTTTTGATGTGCGGTCTTTCAGCACTATTTTATGAATTTTTTCGATCATATCTGGAGTTGTGATCTCAACGGGGCTTCCTGAGCGTGGCTCATCAGAGATGCTCACACGACCCATTTTAAACTCGGAAACCCACTGCTTAACGGTTAGATATGATGAGGGGATGTCCTCAGTGTTGAATCAATCTCTTCTCTAATTTCCTTCGGCGTTAATCCCTTCAAATAAAAGTATTTGATGAAAGCTCGCTTTTCAAATTTTTCCATTTTCACAAACCACACATAGGCGTCTTGTTCAGCGTTCTCTCAATAGTAAACTAACATGGCGATCGGGCTGAAATTATACCTACAAGCTATCTTAGAATGGTACTGTAGAAAGCCACCCCCGAAGTAGGCCTAGTGGCGCCATCTCTTGGTCAGTCCGGAGACTTACCAATCCAGCCTCGTATACCCCGCGAATAAAGAGCTTATACTGTTCAAGGTTGTTGTGTTCCCTGGGTAGAAAAAAAATTAAACGCGAATTGAACCACACAAGTGGTCACCCAACTATCGAATTGATTCCTATTCTTTGCCTTCATTCCTGTTCTCCGCTTCATGCGAAATATCGATTGTTGACCATCAAAAACAGAAAGATGGATTTGTTTTCCCAAAATTTGATTATCTTCGGTGTACATACATACTTAGGTTACATATCATCCGAAATATAATATAGTGTTTCGAGGATGAGTTCGCGAGAACGAAAAATTTGGTGTTTCCAAAAATTTGGGTATCTTACGGGTACTTATACTGCTTAGGTGTAGAAGACATCATCCGAAATATAATATAACGTATTCCGATGATGTTCGCGAAAACAAAAAAGTTGTTGTTAAGATGTGATATTGGAATACAGGACGGACATTAACGTTTAATTAAAGATGTAAAAGATAATTTGAAACGGTTCTCCAAAATAAATCAATCTATATGCTACACGAAAACTGAATCCCAGAAAATAAAGTTGGAAAAACGTATTTTCTAAAGCATTATTTTAAAGATGATGAATGATTAAACTTATTAACGTAAATTCGAAATTGCATTTATTTCTTGAGCAATCCTTGTATTTGTTCTCCAGTGTCTTTCTATGCAGTGAAATCCGAAACTTTTCATGAAAAGGGTGAGTTCTAGCAATATTTCCTGATACGCCTCCCGAATTTATGGAGGTAGCGAATTTAGTTAGATTTGACCTGCACACCTACAAAATGAATGGAAAAATGTAAAAACGTATATATAAGCTCCATGAAACTTTTAGCTAAAACAACGCTTTTCATTTAGTTTTCACAATTGAAAAAATGAAAGTTCGTTTTTATTCTCATTGTTGCCCGTTCTACAAACTCATTCAATAAAATTTCAAATCCACACGAAAATGACAAGCGCTGTTGTTCTTTTATTGCTTTGCCTTTATTACCTAGCTCACTCTTTCGAAATATATAGCGCAAATGAAAAAAATGCTGAAATTGTGTAATTTTTCCATCAGAAAGTAAGAAAAAAGGTTCTGAATTGATAACGGAGCAATAACTTATTTTTCAATTCATTATAACATCATTATATCATGTCTCAAAAATATTGGCGCTATCATTTCATGAAATATTTAAGAAAACTGAATTCATACAGGGTGTCCACACGAGCTCAATGACAAACTTCGAGAGGTGATTCCTAAAGCAATTTAGAGACAAATTAGTGAGGACAGCATGTTCTTGATCTTTTAAATTCGTAAATATTCACCTTCAAAGATTTGATTGTTGAATTGTTGTGGATGTAACATACACACCTTAAAAAAGTCTATGGAACACTTACCAATATCTTTAAAATATGAATTTGATGATTCGAATTTATAGAAATCTTTCGGTTTTTAGAAAGTATTGTATATAATGTATTATCAAGAAAAAAAATAATATTTGACTTCTCCAAAGCACCTATTACTAAAAAAAATTGAAATATGAAAATGACGAAATTTGGTGAAACAAAAAAATCCTGCACTAAATATTTTCGAAACGATATGGATTTATATTTTTCAGTACCCAGAAGGTCCACCTCTGTTATTAATGACACTTTGGCATCGTCGCGGCATGCTCAATATTAAATTGTCTATTACATTTTGGCCTAAGTCATTCCAAGCTCTCTAAACTGCTAATCGAAGCTCCTGTTCATGATGGAAGACGTTTTGACGCAGAAGATTTCTTTTTAGGGTGTCCCACACATGCTCGATGGGAGTCAGATCTAGGGAGCAGAATGACCACGGTAGAAGATCGATATCATTCTCTTCAAGAACGTTCAAGACAACTCTTGCACGATGAGGAGGGGCATTATCTTGTTGGAAGAGTGGATTTTGACCCATTGTTTGGAGATACGGTACCACTACAGGTAAACTATCTAATCTGCGTAAGAATTTCCCGTGAGGTTGTTCTGTATGAAAACGAGGTCACTTCTTCCACCAAGGCGTATACCTCCCCAAAACATCACTGATCCGCCTCCCTGTCTAACAACTTCTCGAGCATATTCGAATTCTTCCCGAATCGGGATAATAACTAAATCTAGATTCATCACTGAAGAGAACTGTGGCCCACCTCTCTTGATTCCAGTTTACGTGTTCTTGGCACCATGCTAAACGAGCAGCGCGATTTCCATGGGTAAGTTGTGGAACTCTTAAAGGACGTCTGGAGCGGAGTTGACCTTATTGCAGTCGATTTCTCACAGTTTGGTCGGAAATTTGTACATTATGAACTCGTGATAGCTCTTGAGCTAATTAAGATGCTGTGGTAGTACGATCTATTCTGGTTTGTAAAACCAAAAATCTGTCTTGGGCGACTGTAGTAATCCTGAAACGACCTGTATGGCGTTCTTCTACGCTACCTGTTACATTGAAACGCTACCATAAACGGTTCATGACACTTGGGTTACTTCCCAGAACCCTGGATACTTCCCGTTGTGAGCCCCCAGCTTGAAGCATGCCAACGGCTCGTAACATCTCTTCTCTAGTCAAATGTCGTATTTCCATGGTCGAATCACAAAACTTGAATCTTTTATTTGTGCTTACAACAGAAACAAAGTGCCAACTAACTGATTTCAAACACTGAATACATGAAATGATTATAAAGCAGCGTCGCATTTGCTGCATTTTTAGTTTTTTATAAAAAAAACTGAAATCTGTTGTGACACTACATAATTTGGTGAGAAATTGATGCAAGTGTTCATTTCTTAAGAAAAATCATCCAAATTGATCGTTCTGGATACGGTATATCGATATTCAGAAATGTTCCCTAGACTTTTTTGAGGTGTTTAAAGCGGAATAGCATTTCCTCGGTTCATTTATAGAATCACATTTAAGGTTACAATATCTATTGTGTTAACGTTTTCACTACGCTATCTAATCATAGATCACTCTAGGCATCGTCCGACCAAGCGTGTTACCGTGTTAACCATGCTTCATTGATCACAGATCTAGTAGGCCCCTCCGACCAAGCTAAGCACAGAACGTATATCACCTTCTGTACATAAAGATGTTCTCGTGGACGTCCTCCTTTGTCCCCATCTTCGCATTGAAATCATTAATTATAATTAATTAAGCTGAATCGGGTTTTACGTTTTTCTTCTACGTATGGCTTAGAAATTGTGACACTAACTGAGAAGAGCTCAGAATTGCTGAGAGTTGCCCAAAGACATATGGAAAGGAGCATGCTGGGAGTGACTTTGAGAAACAGAATCCAGAACGTAGAGGTAAGGAGAAGAACCTGTGTTACAGATATAATGAAAATAACTAGTAAATTGAAATGGAGTTGAGCAGGTCATGAAGCCAGGAAAACAGAAGATGAATGAACACTGGAGACCTAGAACAAGCAAGAGGGGCATTGGAAGACCACAAAAACGATGGGTAGATGACCTCAGACAATACGCAGGCTTCAACTAGTATCATCGCGCACATGACAGGGAAGAATGAAAAAGGTTGGGAGAGGCTTATATTCAGCAGTGGACGACTTGGAGCTAATTTGATGATATGATGATGACATAAAGATATTCATTTCTTTGCATCTATGATAACACCACACAATCGTTCTTGTTCGTTGCAAATTGTGATTTCAAGACTCGCGATGTTTAAATTTTCGAAGCTTAATATCTGAATAACAGCAGACATCATGATGATGAACATAGAAGTCAAGTGTTTCAGAATGAATATTCGAGTGAGAAAGTTGAAGTTGAATTTGGCACTTTCTGTCTGACGAATTTCCACGGTTTTTCATCTTGCTCTGTCTTTCGTTCAACAGAAAATCTCATATTTCATCGTAGCAGCGTATGTTGCTCTTCTGGTAGGTGGCTATGGAGATTTCACTGCCCATGAAAATCTTATTTTGGAAACCGAATATCTCCGAATTTAAAACAATTCGGACCATGCTGTTCTCACTAATTCATCTTATTCATCTTTAGGAAACTCTCTTCTCAAAATTTGTCATAGAACTTGGGGGACACCCTGTATATCAGCGGTTCTCAAACTTTTTTGTGACGGAACCCTTTTGGAAAGCAAAATACTTGACGGAATCCCACAATAAAACAATAGTTTTTGAAAGTGCATTCCTTATTAATAAGTATAATAAAAGTACAATGAAACAGTTACTAATTATTACTTACTTTACCACATGGCAAGTACAATATTAGAAGATATTAAAAAAGATAAAATCTAACTAATGGAAGGTTTGAAAATGTTTTTCATTTTTCATCAATTGGTTGATATCACGTTTGATATAAGACAGTTGAAGTCTCATATTAGGTTCGGCGTCGAGTCTATTGCGATATTTAGTTTTTGTCGCTGCATAGGTTGACAATCCTGTTTCGCACAAATATGTTGTTGGGAACGGGAGAAGAATACTCAGAGCCATTTTGCCAAGCATTGGATATTCACCACGGATTCTGCATTCTGTGTCTGATGACATTTCTAAAAGAGATTCATATATCTGTTTTGACATACATTTGGGCTTTTGCAAGTTGGGTAAAAAAGGATTGTGAATTCATGAATTCAGTTTTATTCTTGTATTCGGTTCTTTGGGAAAATACTTTTCAAAAGATGCGCGCATCGAAGTGAGATATTGGACGAATTCTTCAAAGACACCATCTTGAAACATTTCTGAGTCGTTATCGCTAACAAACTCACTGAGTGACGTAAAGCTTTCTATTTCTCTCTTACCAGCGCCAATAATCCAAAAATCTGATTTTCTTTTGAAGGCAGTTATTTTGATATAATCCGGGAACATAGTTGTCTGTTTACCTTGCAATGATGAATTCAATTCGTTCAATTTTGAAAGATATCCGCCATAAATGACAATCGGAACAACCAAGTTTTATCATACAAACGGTCTTTCAAATTAAGAGAAGTATCTGCTGAAAGAAACATTTGTTAGTCGGCTCTAAGTTCAAATACCCTTGTTAAAGTTTTACCCCGAGACAGCCACAGCACTTCTGTATGGAGGCAGCAGTGTTTTATGATTGCTGCCATAATCTTCACACAATAATGAGAACAATCGGAATTGTAGTGGTCGTGGTTTGATAAAATCAATTATTTTTACAGCTTCATCCATAACTAATTTTAGATTTGACGGCATTTGCTTCATCGCAAGTGCTTGTCTTTGTATCACGTTTAAACTCCGCAATTCGCTAGCAGCTTGTTAGCAGATGACTGACGAAACGCGACGCACGATCGCCGCTTTTATATTTAGTCCTAGACTCGATCTCGAATATTCTCAAAGATACTCGAGCCGGCGCCTTCGATGAACAAAAAGCGGAAATGAAAATAGACATAAAGACAATGCGTTGTAAACAATCTCGACTTCACGTTTTGAAGTTAGAGCCGAAAGGCGCTTGTTCCCAACTAAAGCGTCTAAATCAGAAGCGGCTTTTTACAAAGGGACTGCGCGCTCACAAGTATACGCACGGCGGGCAGAGTCAAAGCGTTCGACCAGAGATGTTTGATTTTTTTTAAATTCTTGCGGAACCCCTACAGGGGTATCTGAACACACTTAGAGTAGAGCTGCTGTATATGAAACATTTTTGTCTTCTATACTAATCATCATATTAATTAAGAAGAAATAAATAATAATGAATGTCTGTAGGAAATTCATAGAAATTGAACACTTCAATTATAAATGTTTTCACTAGTCTTTTCAATGATTACATTCTCTGTATTAGACAAAAACGTTCCATTAACACTCTAAATAGATTAATAATCATTAATTTTCTCCATATTCATTCCGATTTAGAAAATTGAATACAAATAAGTGAATTGTTGTGTGCTATCACTTTAATTCGAAGTTCTCGTACCGCCCCTGTCTGTTACACTGGAATTTAGCAAGAATGTTCGGTAATCCTGCATATGGTCCAGTTCCACGTCATCAGGATTCCAAACTCGAGCATTACAGAAATGACTTACTTCCAGATGCTATGTATGACCATACCACAAATTGGTACAGATTGATGCGAATATTATGTTGGAATAAAGCATACATACGTGCTGGAATTCTCATGTGGCTATCTGCAACGGATATTTTGATAGCGGTTTTATTTCTCTGTATTATACTGGAAGAATGACTGAATACTTCGCTGTGTAGCTGTAAATCCTCCTCCTGCTCTGCAAAAACAACTGCTGCAGCTTCAAGAGGTCGAGGGGAGATCTCATGTCAATTAGCAACTAAAATAATATTTTGTTGGAAAATTTCGATGTTATTTATTGAGATATATTGTTGTCCTCGATAACCTTTTTTGTTAATCATCTTGACATGAAAGTACTTCCTACAAGCTCATTTTAAGATTTGTAAACATAAAGTTGTTATACGGCGAATGAAAAAGCAATTCAAGGTCATTTTGTGTAATGCTGTTATTGTTGCAATCGCGATTTGAAACGCGATGTCTTGTCTTGATCAAAAGAAATTTTCCTTTCCACCATTAAAAAGATTTAGAGCTTGGAAAAACCGACAAACGTTTAATCCTAATTTTTCAGTATATACAAAAAACTGATTTATTCTGAACTCAGATACATGAGCTCATGCTTAAATTATGCAGAAATTTAATGAAAATATAGGGCATTCTTCTTCAAACATCTTTCGTGGAGATTTGCCCTATCTAAAATTAACCACCATTGAGCTATGTTTTTTTCATTAAAATTTTCGGAATGATAGTGACATCTTTTGACGAAAAAAATTGAATTAGATTTGATTGAGATCATATAAAAAATGAATAATGAAAACACCTTTTGCTGTATGAGTATGTCAAAAAGCTACACATTATATAAATGACTGCTACTTCTGCTTGACTTCACCTCTAAAGATTGGAGTGTTTATGAAAAAAGAGGATCAATTCAATACCCTGAATATTCCTTCTGTTACTTGATCTATTCCTCATTCAAATAGTTAACCAATAACAACTCCATCCCGCAATTATGTACCCACAAGCCTTGCACATAAAGCCTTGCACGGCCATGATTTTTTAAATGAATGCTTTTATTCGAAAACTCTTCTCAACGGATAAGGTAGCACTTCTAGGGTCAACAATGCAGCAATGGAATCTTCCACAAAGTAATCTTAGGATGTAGCAATAGAGACATGGTTAGACGGATTAGCTTCCTTTTTTCTGAAGAGGAGAACAATCTTGTTGAATTCTGCAGCACACTTTCTCTTTAATTCGACGAGAACAGAGTTATTCCGATGGTATTTTATATACAGGGTGCTCAAAAATCACTTGTCAATTTATTAAAACTGAATTTTCAAAAAAACATTCTTCTTCGATTACTGGTACTTATTTTATTGAATTTTATTAGAACCATATTTTAGACTATTATTGATTCGTACTACTTTCATTTCAACAAAAACTTATATTCATTCGGAGAAGAATCGAATCATTAAGCCATGGCAAATAGCAGCAGGCAGAGTTGACAATTCCGATGCCAGTTTTTATGTTTCATAATTTCTTTCAGTTTTGTCCTCAGTTTGTCGATAGAAAATTATATAAAATTAGCAATTACACAAATTTGGTTCGTAAATTGATTTTCGTTAAATTTCATGGCGAATGAGTTCTCAATCGAGTAGATTAAGAATTTATTTATAATTCATGGTCAATGTCAACAATTAATGAATCGAACTTGCAGAACACTTTCCGAAAAGTATCCGAATTCATGACGAATTACCAGAAAACAATTTGGAGAATCACATTAAAATTTCATCACTTATGGAAAACATATGCAAATGAATGCAATACATTATTTTTCTATACAGAAAGATAATATATTGCATGGTGAAAAAGTAATAACAATATTTAGTTTCTCAAGCTAGTTTCGATTAAATTCTGATGAACATACTGCTCGGTAATCATTATTATTATTAAATATACTGGAGGGCCGAGGAGCAAGTCCTTTAAAAGCCGAAATATAAAACAAATTCCAAGAGCTACAGCAACTTATCTAAGCGAAAAAAAACAAAAGAAAAAGATCAAATACATTCTAGGCCCAAAAATTGATTCTAACAAATATGCTTATAAGGTAGAATAACACTAAAACTGAAGTAGGTAGCGGAGAGTTCACGAGAAAAGAACCCGGTCGAGACCATTTTTGAAAAAAATATTGGTCGATGACGCGTCAACCACCTCATGCCTTGAACCATTCCATACATCGAATACCCTATTACTGAAGAAATATTGCCGTTGCGTTGTTTTGAAGAGCTCTTTTTTTTCAATTTCATTTGATGGCCTCGCAGATGGGTATCAGAGCTTAGTGTGAACAAGCCTTCTAAGTGTGCGTAGTTAAATTTAATTATTCGAAATGTAAAGATCAGGTCTCCTTTAAGCCTGCGCTGATTGAACGTCAAGAAATCGGCGGCATTCACACGTTCCTGGTACGTCGGTCTTGTACGCCCGTACGGCAAACGTGTTGCTCGGCGTTGCACACCCTCCAACAAATCCCGATCGCGCAACAAAACTGGACACCAAGTTGAACCGGCATATTCGATCAATGGTCGCACATACGTTTTATGAACTGATGGTAATGATGATGATGATGGACGCACTGAACGAAATCTCCGCGAAAGACCGACGACCGAAGAATGAGTTAGCTCTTTTACACACCGCACTTATGTGGTTCGACCAACACAGCTCACTATTAATGATCACCTCCATGATCATGTAATGTTGAGCCGCATAGGTTATATGATAGCTTCGGATTGTTTTTCCCCATATATAATACTACACATTTCTCGATGTTCAAAAGAAGCACCCAATCAATACACCACCTGCCAACGGAGTTTAAGTCGTTCTGAAGGATGTCATGCTGATTAAACGGATTCGCATAAAGCTTGGCATCTCCGGCATAGAAGGCTTTTTTGCTCTTGATATGAAGAGTTAGATCACTCACATACAAAAGAGAGAGAAGGGGGCCGAGCACAGAGCCCTGAGGTACATCACTATTAACGGACCTTGGGGCAGAATATGGACTCCCAACTCTAACCACGAATCGCCTATCGGTCAGATAGCTCTCAATCCAAAGCAACAGTCTCCCTCTCACACCACATTGATCAATCTTGTGAAGAAGCTGGCGAGTTGGTGTGCGATCAAAAGCTCTTTCAAAGTCCAGGTAGATTACATCATTGGGCATTTTAAATTCGAGGGATTTGGACCAGTTATTCACACAAGACGGTAGGTTAGTCGTAGTGGACTTTCCCTTAACGAACCCGTGCTCTTCTTCGGGTATGACATTATGACGATTCAGAAATATAGCAATTTCGTCCGCAATGATTGATTCCATTATCCTCGAAGGTATAGAAAGTAGGCTGATGGGGCGATAGTTGCAAGGGCTTAGTTTATCGCCCTTTTTGTAAATAGAAGTGATGGAAGCAACCTTCCACAAAGAAGGCAAACAGGAGTGTTCTAAAGAAGAAGTCATAACCTGAGACAGTGGGTAGCAAAGGATGTCAGTATTGTTTTTAAGTAGATCAGCAGCAATTCCATCCAGCCCTGGAGACGAGGAACCTTCAAGTTTAGAAATATATGATTAATAAAAACGAATATTATTATCACCACTTGTTTTAAAGCAAATGTACAAACCGCAAACCATTTGCTTCCAGACACTTCAAAATTCTGCGTTCAACAGCAGTTGTGCAGCTTGTCCTAATTATGTTAGTAAGACTTCTATAACGCGATTCTTTAACTCGTCTAAAGTATTCATAGAAGTTTTATAAACCATCTCTTCAACTGAATAAAAATTAATGATTCTTTGTCTGCGACACGACAAGGTCAGTTTTTTCAAGAAGAGTAAAATATTTTCAAATACATATAATCCATTTATTTGGAGTGGTAGGTTCTTTGAATCAGTATTGAGGGGGAAAAGTACAAGGTGTTCTATTAAAAAAAACGAAGTTTATGTCAACTTTTGGTCTAACCAGAAATGGTCAAAAGTTGAATATATTATAATAATGTAGTTTGTCGAAATTAAACCTCACTGTCAGCAAAAAATCTCAAACCTTAATCCATAAACCATAAATAGGTCATGAAACTTGGGTGCCATTGATTGAATCACCAATTTAACCAAAGTTAACCTGCACCTATCTGTGGAAATCCAGCAATTGTGGAATTTACGTTTTGCGCTTAATACTCTATAAATATAATAATAAAAGATTTATACTTTGAACACATTTATCCAAAATCAAAGATTGTCGTAAAAGTTAATATAATTATGGTGTATGTAAGGCTTTAATAATTGAAGCTTGTCATATTTGCTTCTCTCAATTGTTCTGGGTGCTTCTTACAACAATGTTTTTGTGTGGTATGAATATGCTTTTCTCCGTTGTGGTAACAGTACTCCGTTATTGTGAGGAAATAGGTTAGGTAAGGTTTCACCTCCTATTCATGAAGTGATGCTGTAATATTCATAACAATTGTATCCTCAGTATTTCCCGGAAGGATTAAAGCAAACTTACTTGGTACATCGTCATAATTTTTAAAGGAAGTGTGTTCGAAGTGATTCATTTCGTACGATTGTATTGGCCTTGCTTGACGGATTCACAAGAAGAAATGCGTTACTCTATTCAAGAAACAATAAATGTAAACATGAGATGATTTCTGTCCAATGAACTCTAAGAAAATGAAGGTCGGTAAACAAAAGAAACCCTACTTCAATAATAAAAATTATTTCACTACTCTCTGAATATACAATTTACGAGTTGACCTTGAACTTAAATAGAATCGTCTTCAGGGCATTTGCCACATTCTTGGCGATCGTCTTTCGCTCTTCCTACTTGTATTGTTAGGAAGTATTGCTTTCTTCAAAAATGAGAAATGAATTCTGCTTGACCCAGATTGTATAATTCTATATCTTTTCAATGGGACAAGAATATATAAGTTCGAATGTCTGGTTATTTCGCTCATAATGTTAAAAATTCTGAACATCTCGAGGTTTAACCCTCTGAGGTTTGTAAATTCGAAGTCCAGTTCATCTCCCTAGATTTCTCTCTGGATGTTGGTAGTTACCGAACCACGTTACATGTATATTATGGCGGCGGAATTCCTAACCCCACCACCCCGTTTCAACTCCAGCCAACTGCAGATAGCGATGAAACTAAAACTCTGTAAATTACTGCTGTCGAAATTGCGAACATTTATTGGTGCTTTTAATATCACCGAAATACCGAGTTTGTGGCTGTGTATGTACCCCGATATTTCATTCAATTACAGAGGGTAATTACAGCATTACTCGGGTATTAGGTTTCTACGTGAAAACAAAACTCTGAAATCAAGTTGGACTTGAAGGCATCCCGTCGTGATTTGTTATTAAACTTGTTTAGCTTTCGAAGAACTAGTTGGGCAGGAAGTTTGGATCAATTTTTGAAAGTAACCAAATTGATTTTTATTGGCAATATATTATTTAGCAACACTGAGTATGAAATCGTTAAGATAAGAGTGTTGTTACATGTGAAGCACATCTTAAGTTGTTCTTAATTTTGAACTCACAAAGGATAATTTTGGCTAAGTATCTAAACCATTATCAAAGAAATTGAATTATTAAATCAGGTGAGTATCAGAAAAATCTACTGATTGAAAAAAACTATTAATTTGATATGTATTATACTGATCGCTTCACAAGCCATTGGAGAAACAGAAAAGGTTTTTTTCGTACATATATTTATACGTTCATTTTCTCCATTAAACAGGGTGTCGCATATTATGATTGTAATCACCCAGAATCTGATAGATAATGTCTAAATGATATTACAACTTCTAACAAATTGTAGTTCTTAGACCCACCGAAATCTATAAAGTTTTAATGAAAATCTCTACAAGGATGCATTTTTCATTTTTCAGTCGCGTCCATTGAGACCCGTGGGGGAAATAAGTTAATTGAACTATAGAAGAACATGCTTTTTCTAAGACGGATTCTTCAAAATTTGTGTATCATTAGGCACAGGAAAGGCATTTTTTTCATTCAACGAAAGGAGAGGGAATTACGAGGGCAGTTGAAATATGTTGCTGACAAATGCTATATGTGGTGCGCATGTATGTTTTGAATGTCGGGGATGAAGTATGTGATAGGTGTATCCTTGCGAACTATTCGGCATAGTTTTCGTCACGAGCGAATGTTTAACGCGCGTGCTACGATCATGAGTGAATTTCAAGTGCCGACTGCAGTTGCGCACATATTGTCATTCACTTGTAGTGTAAGAAGGCTTTGAAAAAACGGAAATTTTTCTGCGTTTGCGAAATAAGTTCGGTAGTGACCTCCTGAGTAGGACTACTGTGTTCAACTGGGCCAAAGAGTTCAAGGTAAACCGTTGAGATTGACCAGCACCACATCAGGCAACATTCGCTGCGCTGAACAACTCGTAGGAAACTGTCAAACACTGTAAATGTTGATAAACAACGGCGCGATGAGTTCCCAGACTGTTGAAAAAGAAATTCACGCGGTTGGAAATTTGTTACCGCTTGGTTACGCGATACGAAGTGGAGAGGAATGGTTTTTTTACGCGAATCTTTACTACTGACTAGACATGGATACACTATTACACTCCCGAAAGCAAAGTGTCGTCCAAAGAGAGGAAGAAGAAGAAAAAAGGGGCAGCAATCGAAGCGAAGACAACCAGGTCCACTGGTAAGGTTATGTGTACCGTGTTCTGAGCCCGGGGGGCGTGGTGTACGTCGACTCTCTGAACACACAATGATCCATCAATGCTGCATACTAGAGTACACGAGCTCTAAAATGAGCCATGTCCATCATCCTCAAGGTTCAATATCGATTATTAGTATTCAACCACTAGAAATGTAGAAAACAAAATTCCAAGATTGCTTTCCAGCAATCCTCGATTTTCGGGCGTGTTATCTTTTATAAGCGAAAAAAACAGTTCAATAATAGAAAATATGTGTAAGATAACCATTTAAGAACTGAACTGGTCGATTGTATCCCAAAATGCCAGGTAAAAGAATAGATACCAGAGACGGCGGTAAAATCAGTTGTAAAAGTTGATTTTATACATTTATTTTATTATTATTTATTATTTATCCCCAAATATTTGATCTATTTTGATAGCTAGGTACTTAGTTGAATATCATTTACATCGTATTAATTTAACAATACCTTAGTTTAAATTCCGAATTAATTTATTCAATTATAAAACTGAACATATATATATATATATATATATATATATATATATATATATATATATATATATATATATATATATATATATATATATATATATATATATATATATAATGATTAATTTTCCTCTCATCACTGTCTTCATCACAGCTATCTTCACCTAAATGAAAAATTATACGATCAACTTTATCACCATCCGCAATACGTTCTCTTTCTAAATTTGTTCTTAAATTTTTTCAACTTCGTCATATATTACTAGATTCTCAACATCATCTAACTTAAACGTGACAATTTTGAGGAAACCCAGCCTTTGACCTAAGTCCACATTTTTTCTATTGGGTTTAATTCAGAATGAAAGGGGGGAAAGTGGAGAGCCGAATGCCCATGAGCAGCTAGTAGGAAATCGATACCATATGTCTCAATCCGTGTTATATGCTCCTGAATTATTTTATATAATTCTAGTTTGATGACATGTTGTTTCGAAAATATACCTTTTTTATTCAAGCATTGCTGCATTTCGGCCTTTTTATTCGAAAACATAATATTTTCTTCTGTAGCTACATTGTGGTACGAAGCGTTATCCATTACAACCACAGAATTGAAAGGTAAATTTGATATGAATTTATGTTCTATCCACTTTTTAAGATTTTCATGTTTCATATCATCAGGATAGTCCCCTGATTGTGCTCCAGATTTGAATATTGAAAGTGAATCTGGAACGAATCACTGCTCGCTGATAACGAGTTATAACCAACCGAGGAGCTTTTCCAATTTTTTTATGTTTTTTACATAAATGCCGAACCACTGGTGAGAAGTAGTGTGGTTAGAATTGATATATGTTTCATCAATATAAATAATAGGCCGATTTTCTGATTTTCTTCAAATAATCTAGTCGTTTTGTCCTAATACCCAGTGATTCGACTAAAATTTTTCTGGTATCCTGATCTTTGTTCCATCCGTAATCAATAAATTGCTTGCATTTTTGTGATAATTGTAAATGTGATTTCTAAAGAAGTCATCTCTTTCCACTTCTATTTTAGTTTTAGGATAACTTCGCCGCCTTTTTAGGGGGTTTGAAAAGTCCAATGCTTCTTTATTTCTTTTACCGTATTTGCAGATATATTCACAGCTTTACTCACACGATTTATAACTTGGTTTAATGGAAAGCTCAAACCAATACAAATATTATTAAATCAAAAATGATTTTTTTACATTTACTAAGAAACACCATTTTCACAACTGAATAATTTGACGAGTTCTAGGTTTACAATGAGAATGAGAAACTACGCTACTAATAACTTTTAGCTGGCAGTAAGCTCCACCTACTAGGCTTATCCGAATTTCGAATTTGTACCTAGGATGACTTTGAGCGATCATTTTAGAGTGCACCTTCTGTGCGAGGTCTCATTCTTCCGCAGAATAACGTGCGCTCTCATACTAAGCGTCTCACGCTCGATGGAATATCGGAATTGGGGTGGAAGATACTGAGTCTGGACTCTACAACTACAGCATGATTGAACCCCTAAAAGAAGCACTCGGAGGTGAAAGATTCAACACTGATGACGAGATAGATTTTATGACAAAAGACTGATAGATCGAAATCTGACCTAACCTAACCTAACCTAACCTGAAAGAAGCACTCGGAGGTCAAAGATTCAACACCGATGACGGAATAGACTTTGTGACATAGGGCTGGCTGAGTTGAAGAGGAATTCTTTGATACCGACATCATAAAGCTTCCGGAGAGGTGGGACAAATGTGTACCTAGTGAGGGGAAGTACCTAGAAAAATTAAAAATGTTTGTAAATACTTTCGAGAAAACATAAACTTGTCAGAGGATTTATCTTGATCATATTTGAACCGCCCTCGTACTTTAAAAAAATCTATATTGCCTTAATATTGTCAAATTTTGATGAGAGTGTTGTGATCTGAAGAATAATGTATATGAAATAATGGATTCCAATTTTTAACAAGAAAATAATTCGACATTATATGCATACGCTGAAACCATCTGAATATCGAGATATAGAACTCGAATCCAATACTGTAAGACATATATTTTCCTAAGCTTCACCACCGCAATTTGGACTATTTTCAGCATATTCCACCTGAAAAGTATATCATCAGAATGTCCTGTTTTAAGATACACCAAATCTTTCTGCTGGGACCAAAATGGCAAGCTTCTGACTAGGATCTTGTATGAGGAACTTATTGAAAAGAACTTCAGTCCATTCTCTTTTCCACGAATGAAACAATGTATCACTTCATAATATTATTGGTTGTGATCAGTATACTCAGTCTGTAGTATCCAATTATTCTGTAGATTGAAAATATATTCAATCGATTATCCGATTTATATACAGTTTGGTCTTATAGGAAACAAGGCCACTTGAGTTGATATTTTTTAGTCGTCAAGTAAAGTTTGTTGAGGAGTTTTTCGGTGAATTAAAATTTCCGCTTCAATAAAATACCTCGATAGGTAGTTTAAGAATAAGTACATATTTTAATAGTCAAACGTTAGATTTAAGCTAAGTGACTGATTCATTATATCAGCCTTGCAAGGGGGCTAGTCCCTTGCAAAACCGTTTGGAGGATGTTAATTAAAGTTAATAAAAGATTAATAAGTAATTATCGACTGTGTGCTAATACATAATAAAACAAAATAAAATGTTTAACCTTTCATTGTTTCATTCATCCTGCAAGTGATTGATTAATAACTTCGATATAGTTGGCTGCTATGGTCCACTCAATGTACATCTTGTTCAAATTTTCGATTTTTCTGAACTTTTTTACGTTGACCAGGTTTACTTGTTGAATATCGAAGAAATAATCCAGTATTGTTTGGTGTTGAGATATCCTCAACTGGAATTGTGGATGATTGAACTCCCGATTGATACATAAAATCGGAAAAGTTTATGTAAGGAAATTCATTGAAACGTTTTTAGAATAGAGATCGTTTGACCGGTTGAAAAAAAAATCTACTTTCGTCTGCTAGGATGTCAATTTCCTTCAGAAAAGTATTATTTTTATTCGCGAATTTTTTTACTATCACTGTTTGTAACGACAGAAAATAAGGTTGATTCAAAATCCCTAACTCAGAACTTCTATTCGGATACATTCTTGAGCTCCTGGAACAAGAGACTTCTACGTTCTTGGATGTTGTGATAACTTTTTATAATTTGAGTACTTTTTCAAACAGTGTTTGATCATTTGTGATGATCTAGGATCTAGCTCCAGAAATAAAAATTAGGAGGCTTCACTTCAGGTGATCTAATTGGCTATGCGATAGGTCCTACTTGAGCTGTCCAGTGATTAGTGTAGACTATTTTCAGATAATCTCTAAACACCAAAGCAATTTTATAGTGTAAAAAAATTCTGAAAATTTCAGCAGGTTTGAAAAATTTCACTTCGAATTATTATTAGAGGTTTATTATTCGTGCTTTTTATATTACTTTAACAGAAATTATTATTCGTTCAAAATTGTTGAAAGTTCAATGTTTTATATGGAATTGACTGATATATTATCAGATTACGTACAGTGAGATGTGTCTTAAAAGAAAGGTCGATTTTCGTTTCTCTACAAGAATCTTTATTTACCACTGAGCAATAATTTGGTATGAATTAACTGTTCTTCCACAAATAAATAAAACACAATTCTGCTAGCATATTTCTGGCATCATCTTGAGTACCTCCAATATTTCCGTCTCATCGAAGGTGGAAGTTATCTTCTTGTGGTTTTCATCAGCACTGAGAATAGAACTGCCGAGGGCGATGGGCGGCGACAGTAGCTGAGAAAAAAAAACAGTTTTTATATTTTCAATGAAAGTATGTGAAAAATTAAAGATTTAAGATTAAATTGCAGCTTATAGTTCAATATCACCAGTGAATGATTGAGAAAAGAGGAATAAACTATGAGACATAACAATTATATACACAAATTGTTGAATCCATTCATTCAGGTATACTTCACACATTTTCAGCTAAACATTAGGGAGAAATCGTATGTATCAACAAGATTTCTGATAATTTAATCTCATTAATAAATGAAAAGCTATTTAAGTCCGTATTTAACACCTTCTCATAAATTGTTTTCAAATGACACCATGATTTCTTCAAATTTTCTTAATGATTTCGAATATTAAAAATGTTTCAAGTGCTATGCTCATTGTGATAAAGGGGTATTCTGGTCTAGAACCCTACTTTCGGTTATTTTTCAAACAAGGATGAAAAAAACATTTTTGCTATCCATTTTTTCATACAATATTTATTGATTTTTAAAGTATATAAAAAAATTGAAAAGAAAAAGTCAAAAATTCATCCAGAGAGGTGAAGTGGGGGTTGCCAGTCAAACGGTGCTCCCTGGTTGAAATTTGAATTTGGGAGGCTTTTACTTGGTAAAATTCCATTATCAGTAATAAAAAAAACAAGTACTGTGTTTTAACACCGTAGCTTCTTCAGACGAATGAATTTTGCTTAATAATTGCGATTCGTAACATATCCAATAAAACTAAGGAATAGATTGCTCCCTCTAACCTAATTTCAAACTCATTTCTTTCGATGTTTTTTCATTATTACAAATTTGTTTAAATCAAAAGTTTTTTTCTATTTCAATAACAAATATTATACTATTGAAGACGGCTTTATTATGGGCAATCTGTTAAGTCCTTTGTTAGCAGAAATATTCATGAATAATTCACAGAAATTAATTCATAATGATCCACTCAGTAAATATTGTTTATACTCGTATCGCTATGTAGACGATATCATTGTTTGATTCACAGGAACAGATAGACAGTTAAAAACTTTTGAAAATCAAATAAATTCATTACATCCAAAATTGGATTTACAACCGAAATAGAAAACAATAATTCGATAAATTTCTTAGACGTAACAATTTCGAATGAAAATGGAAAACATGTTTTTGCAATTAACCATAAGCCGTCACATACAGATATTATAATACATAACTCGTCGTGTCATCCGTATCAACATAAAATGTCATCATTCAATAGTTTTATTCACAGATTGATTAACATCCCGTTATCACCAGAAAATTTCAACAAAGAAATAAATTTGATTAAACAAATAGCCAAAAATAATGATTACAATCCCAAACTAATAAATAATATTTTAAATAAAAAACAAGGTAGAATCGCATTGAATGAAGTTTACCCTGTCGATGAATTGAAACAAAAAATCAACGCCTTAACCTACGTTGGCATTACAAGTGAGAAACTGCAATCATTCTTGAGTAGCAATAATTTCAACATAACTTTCCAAACTAATAATAATTTAGGCAAATATATAAAATTAATAAAACCAAATCAGGTAAAAACACTAAATTAGGTGTTTATAGATTGAATTGCAATGACTGTGATAATTTCTACATTGGTAGAGTACATAGAAGTTTTAATATTAGAATATCGGAACATGAACGCAGTTTTTCAAATAAAAATCAGATTCAAATTACGCGAATCATCTCTTAGAAAATAATCACTCTTTCGACCCACAGTTTGGAATTTTGCATACAGATAATAAATATTGAAAGGTAGATCTTTGGGAAACTTTAGAAATCAATAAATACAAACACTCAGGTAGACTCATCAATGAACAAGTCGATTTAAGCCCTTCACCTCTATTGAATCTTTTCGGGGAGCAATCTATTCCTTAGTTTTATTGGATATACCTGTCATAAATAACCACTTAAGAGGAAGCAACCCAATAAGCTTTTAATTACTCAAGAACATTTATATTTATATTCTAATTCTTATTTTCTGTACATTCATTCGTCTGAAGAAGCTACGGTGTAGTGAAACGCGTTACGAATCGCAATTATTAAGTAAAATTCCTTAAATTACAGTACTTGTTTTTTACTCCTTGGTTGACATGCAAAGCAAAAATGTCGCTATCTCTTGGACCTTGGCCGAAAGTAAAAATTCACAATATGGCGTCCACTTTTTTTCGACCTTTACGAATATTTTAAATATACTTTATCAAGTAAAACCCGCATTTCTTGCATAACATTCGCTTTTCTGATGAATGAACATTTTCTAATCATGTTGAGGTTAACTGGTATAACTCTAAACGTTAGAGCGATACAAATTCTCATATATTTCGAGAAACTCACACTCTATATTCGATAAAGCTGAATGTTAGAGAAGGAATTCTGAAAGACCACCTAATTGGACCTCTGTTGATTTCTTGTAGTTTAAAGGGTGAAATTTATCTCGATATGGAAAATGGATTGATCCATTAGTAACAGATAAATTGCGAAACGATTCTCTACTACTTGACCAATAAATTAATTCCATCAAGACGGAACTCCCCTATGACAACTGCGTACCATTTTGCCATCACTTCAATTTGTGGGGAAATTTAAAAACCAACTTCACTGACTCAAATCGACAATTGGGACGATCAACATTAGCGAATGTAGTTGACTGTCGTCGAAAGGCTATACAACGTAACCTACTTTCCCTATCTAACACCTCAGGGTAAGTGAATTTACTGGTTAATGCACGCAGGCGCCAAATACCTCCGGAAGGATTCTCTTTAAAGCATACATTGATTCGTTTTCTTCAATAATCTTGAAAATAGCCAAATTATTGAAGATTCATTTGTTATAAAAATGGTTTCATCGAAAACGATTCGTCAAAATTACTTTCTTATCATACAACGTTGTAAAGACGGCTCAGAGAGCTTTCAAATGAGGTATTGTTCGTCCCCTTTGCACTATTCAATTTTGAGGGGTTGAAGAGTCCTAGGGAGTTGCTCGTTGAAACCTCAAAATAAATTCAGACGAATAAATTTATTCGTCTGAAGAAGCTACGGTGTACTGAAACGCGTTACGAATCGCAATTATTAAGTAAAATTCCTTAAAACACAGTACTTGTTTTTTATTATTGTAGTTTTCCTCTTGTTGGGAGGAAGTGGATGGAATTTGTACATTGTCACTAGATTGACGGAGCTTTTTTGCAATTTTATTGAAAAAGGTGCCCTCGGTAATGACTTCCTGTTACATACGGTGTAACCAATTGCATACCTAAATTATCCAAATAGTGTCGCCAATTTGCTAGGCAGCCTTCCTTCCAGCTGCTATTGGCAGCCGTGAATGATATAAAAGCATTGTAGGCTGATATGTTTACCATGTTACTAAATATCGCTCGAGGCCAACGTTTTCTTTTGCAACTGCAACAGGAGACAGCTTTATCCAGTGTATCCACGCCACTCTTACATTGTTTGTAGTCTAATATTATCAAAAGCTTTTTGTCTGCGCGATTACTCACTTCTGAGTTGTGATGCAAGGTGCTGAAAAGATTCACAGCCTTATTTTTTTTGGGCAAGTAAGAAACAAGTGTAGTATCTTCCTTTGTTGTTACTATTTCTTGAGGCAATTCCGGTTTATTCCGTATAGTTTTTTTTTTTGAGTTTGGGAGGCTTTTACTCGTTAAAGTTCCATTATCAATAATAAAATTCGTCTGAAGAAGCTACTATGTAGTGAAACGCGTTACGAATTGCAATTATTAAGTAAAATTCCTTAAAACACAGTACTTGTTTTTTATTACTTACGTATAGTCCTTATTACAGTGATCTGTTTTTCTAATTGTTTCTCTTCAAGTTGATGTGATGTAAAAAAATTATCCACCGTAAGATTATGCCTTCTCAGGCCGCGAGTCAAATCAAGGACTACACGCATGACTTGGTTTTTTCAGGCACACCTCCTATTTCTTTGCCCTTGTAGGGTTGTATATTCCAAACGTAACTTGTGCCAGAATCACAAAGAACCCAAAATTTGATGCCATATTTAGCTGGTTCCGATGGCATGTACTGTCGAAATGGACATCTTCCTGAGAATGCTACAAGCTATTCATCTACTGTAACGTTTTCAGAAGGATTATAAAATTGTGGCAAAAAGTCAACCCATTGATTCCACAGATCTCGAATTAGAGTAGATTTATCTAGCAGTCGCCGTTCAGATCGAGTTTATCTATTGTCAAACCTAATCAACCTTGATAATTTTTTGGTGTTTAGTGACATAACTGCCTCAACAATGAGTCTGCCTTTCTCGCTATCTCATAAGCTTTCGGTACTTTCATTATTTGAACGAAACACACCAGATAGTAATAGTAGCCCAATGTATGCGAACAGATCAATATCGTAAATGTCATTCCAATCATCAGCGAAAACACGCTTGCCTTCCAAATTTGTATATTTCAATATGGTGTGTATCAAAGATAGAGGGAAAAATAATTCAAAACTAGATTTTTCTTCTTAGGTAATCCTTGAGCAAGAGTATCGTGTCAAACCTGGTGTCGAGTTCATTATGTTTTCTTTGGAAGCTCTTGCTCTTCCATAAAACTGTGTGACAGGGTTTCTGGAATATTTTATTTGTCTATTTTTTGTCGTCATTGTTGGCACAAGCACTAATTCACTGTCACTATCCGAGATATCAGATGGTTCAGCTTCTTCAATATAATATTCTGTTTCAGAACAAGATTCATAACTATCCGACATTTAATTTAATAACGCCGCTTCTATTTGATTGTCAATCATTTTTTATAAGCAAATAACGTTTTCACCACTATAAACTAGGGTACGTGTTGTTCGATTGATGTTATAATATAACACTAAGACTTATGTGGGTAGAACAAAAGAACGTCTCATTCAAAAAGTAATACGATACATAAACAATTGGGACGATAACAGATGTGCTGTGCGTTTGTTATTAGTTGCGGTCAACTGACCCGAAGACTGTTAGAGTAAAAAAATCATATGTGGAACATATTCCAATAATGAGTAAATTGAAGCGAATAATTAGAAGTCATTGAATATGAAACTTCTTGAAAATTACATTTTTATCTCAAAATGGGTAAAACTTGACCCGAAGACCTTATGAAGGTTAACGGCGGTAACGGACAAAAGTTCGTTGCTTTGTAGACGAGACCGCAAAGAGTACTGAAATCAAGATTATGAAAAAAGTACTCTTGGAACATCAAAATGAATAACTTAATGATATGGATAGTAATTTTTTTTATTGTTTATTCTTTTGACAGGATTGTATCTATTTCTTGATGGACAAAATATAAAAGCGTAATCAAGATCTGTTTTTTCTCTAAATCATGAGAAATAAAACTTTTCCATATCTCCAAAAGTGAATAAATACTGTCTTCCTATTATAACAGTGAAAAGTCAGTTCCTTAATTCTCCGCCATTACTATACGCACTCGATCATTGTTCTTTTTTTACTATTGTTTACATCAAAAAACAGTATTTTAATTATAATTTTTCGTGAAAATTCCTGCAATGTCGAGAAATGTAGATATTTTTCGATATATCTTCTAGACTTCACAATCGTTTGGCGCGAGTATAAGGTAGCAATTTGCAGAGCATTCTCCCGACAAAAGATGGAACCATTCCCCTGGAAAAACAGCGTTCTTCCCTCAAACGCGGCAAGCGTGTAAGAAAAATGAGAAAACAGAAACGTCTATCTTCTTCGCACCTCTCGCCTTCTCGAAAAATAGTTCGCACATCTGCCGGCTTCTATTATCGTCATCCTTTTATGATGTACTGGGTGATTCACCAGTAGCGCGGTGCTATGTAGCTCGTACACTCTTGAAGATTTCATTTTTGTTCGAACGGTATTGTATTTAGAAAGTAAAAATATACTTCATCAATTCATTTTGAAGTAAACAGGGTGTCCCAATTTCCTATAAAATAATCTTGGGAGGTTTTTTCAGATTGGAAGACCACTTTTTGTTGAAGATTCAAAAGCGTCCTAAACTCTGCTATAATGTCTTTAAGTAATAAGTTATTTTGGTAAGTATTTTCGTCATAATATTTTTTTTCGTCAAAATTCTCGAAAATAGGCTCTCACATCATCGCATGCTCGTTAAAAAAAATATCATATTTAGATTTTTCAAATGGAACATCTTGTATTTTATTATTCATATCAACGCATAAAATATTGTGCCATATTTTTTCAGAAGTAACCTTATTTTTATCTTCGACCATTTTCGAAATAGAAAAGAATAGACTAAAATAATAAAATCAGAGGTTGCGAAAGAAGAGTTTATTAGTACATATCATTATACTTGATCAGAGAAATGGAGATATTTTAAGGTAGTCGTGCATGAAATACGTAATAGATTGGTTTTTGGTGAGATGATCTACAAGGTGTTGCACTATTACAATAAGTATTCGAAATGTTGCCCGTTGCTTTGTAGACACAACTCAATCCTTCTGAGGAAAGACCGTTGAACCCTCGACAACATTTGCGGATTAACTGACTGAAAGAAGCAGACTATTCTCTGTCCCATATACAACTGTGTTGTAGAAGTGATCTGGTAAACGATGCCCTTAATATAACCCCACAAGAAAAAAATTAGACTTGTAAGGTCCGGAAACCTAGCTGGCCATCTAACAGGACCACCATGTCCTATCCATTTGTTTGGAAATACATGATTCAAATGCTCCCTAACCTGATGTGAGTAATATGCCAGTGCTCCATCCTGTTGAAACCACAAATCTTGTCTTATATGCTCTGTTACATCGACAAGTAACATTGGTAGATGATTTTGCAGCAAATTAGATATCCATCTATTATAGTGGCCCATATATTCAAGGAGCAACGATGCTGGTGATCTATTTGTCTCATGAAGTGTGGATTTTCCGTAGCATAATAATGAAAGTTGTGCCTGTTAACAAGCCCATTCTTGTGAAAAGTTGCCTCGTCCGAGAAAAGAACTCTGCTAAACATATTTGGATTTTCCGCTTGTTTGTCACTTGCCCAATTGCAAAAATTGATTCGATTTTCATATTCTTGATTGTTCAGTTCCTGGTACAGCTGTATATGATATCCATGGAATTTATTTACTCTCAAGACTGTCTAGACGGAAGTTTGGTTGTTAACTGAGAAATCTCTCTTTAGCTTTTATATGGGTCCTCTGTCACTGTAAACAAACTGATAACTGGTTGTCTTTAGCTGTAGCAGTTTTTGGTTTTTCGTAAGCGATATTACCCGTTTCGATAAATCTATTTATAAGTTTTTCAAAGCATCTTGCATCAGGATGACTGTTATCAGGAAACCTTTGTGCATAAACTCTACTTGCCAACAAAGAATTTCTATCACACTCACCCAGAATAGAAATCATATCAACCATTTCTTCTTTGGAGAACTTCATGGCAGTCAATTGAGAAAATTGGGTACAAACCTCAATTTAGCAATGTTTAATGACAAAACCCTCATAAGTTCACCATGTGAAAGGCAGAATATGATATGTCCGGATACCTGTCAGAAAGCACAAATAAAAAAGAATTATCTTGTTTAGGTTTTAGTTTTTTAATACTTGAATCATTACAGAAGAAAAAATTTGTGTGCGGAAAATGATGCATGTTGATGAGTTTGATACGGTTTTAGAATTTTCATCGAAAATTTTTACAAATAATCGAATATTTTGAAAATGATCGAAGATAAAGATAAGGTTACTTCTGCAGAAATATAGCACAATATTTTATGCGTTGACATGAATAATGAAATCCATTTCAAAAAATCAAGATATTTTTAAAATTACAACATTCAATAATTTTTTCGAGTCACTCTTTTATAAAATGAGGATAATCTATTTCAATTCATCAATGAAGCTATCCTTGAGCAATAGAAAACGAAAGCACAAAAGTATTCATCCTCTCTGGCCGAAGAAGCATGCCATGATGTGGGAGCCTATTTTATGAATTTTCACGGAAACAAAAATATTTGAACTCGCCAAAAAAACTTATTACTTAAAGACACTATAGCAGAGTTTAGGCCGCTCCTGAATCTTGAACAACAAAGTGGTCTTCCAATCTGAAAAAACCACCCAAGATTTTTTAATAGAAAATTGTGACACCCTGTTTACTGCAAAATAAATTACTGAAGTAGATTCTTACTTTCTAAATACAATACCGTTCGAACAAAAATGAAATCTTCAAGAGTGTACTAGCTACAGAGCACCGCGCCACTGGTGAACCACCCAGTACTTATATGTACAATATTGTATCATGTCAGCGAAATATTTAAAGTTCTGTGTTTCTATCAATGATTTATTTCAGAGAGAAATTACGTCTTATATTCGTGTTATATAATTTAAAGTACAATGTATGGTTCAGTTTGCCGATGACACCTCAGGGATACTGTCAGACCCTAAATCAATAGATCCAAATATAAGAAATGCAATGTCCGACCTCCATGGATGGTTTTCTTGGAATAGCCTCAAAGAAAACAGAAAAAAAAACAGTAAAATTTGGTTATGGCGGAGAAGTGAAAAAGGCAACGTATACTTACCATAATAGGTCAGTTACCCTCAGAGTACCTCAGAGTACTGTTTATCATGGAGTTCCACTCTACAGGTCTTTTGATTTTAACTGCACTATTCAAGACGTCAAATTTCTAACAAAATTGAAAGTGCGTCAGCTTGAAAGTGAGCGAAGAAATCTCGATGCCTGGTTAGTACTGGTTAGTTAACACAGATTGAGTTCAAGACTTAAAGAACTACAGTTCTTTTCGTTATGAGTCACGACTTAATTATAATAGAATATATTAATGCGGAGGGACTGAGATTGCTGCATGATGCATTTCTTCTCTAATTGTTAGAAGTTACCTGAATATAGAATATCAAATTAGCAGGTTAGGCTGAGATAGACCTGTCAATTGGCCTGCTAGATCACCAGATTTAAATCCAGTTGACTAGTTTTTATGGGCGAGCGCATTTATAGCGAGGAAATAGACACGGTAGAATAGCTTATGTAACGAATAATTGAAGTAGTTGGTTCCATTAGAGCCAATCTCGAAATAATTTGAAATTCGACACGAAATATTATTCAGTGATCAATCAACCGCATTGGCTTATTATGGGCATCTACAAAATGATCCTCCAGATTCTTAATAATTATCATGTTTATCAATAATCGTTTCCTGGATTCTGCTTTTAGGCCAATCAGTTTTGCCTGAGAATAAATTCTAATCTTTATGGAGTCAACATCATTCAAGCTTGACGAGGACTCCAGCGGCACTTCAACAGTTTGAACATCATGTGGAGATCTATCAGAATGGATAACCATCCACGGCAGACTTCAGAATAGTTTACGAAGATCTTAACAGTCATGGAGCTATAATCCCTCATTCTTTATGTGGGCTCTAATATTTCCTGTATCAGGCCATATGAGTTCAAGACATCATTAGATTTGTTCCGAAATCTTAGTCTCTATCAGAGTGAACATTGAAATCACCCCACATTGAAACCCTGTATTTGTTTAACTTACCAAGAAGTCTCTCTTTGAAGATCTCCTCATAACCAGAAGGTGGTCTATATATGCTAACAGCAATTACTTGAGATTTCAATGAGATTATTGTTACCCAAAACTTCAATATCAGGTTCCTTGTCCATTGCGCGCTAGAAGCAGCAAAAATTCTTGATTATGGAACTCTTTCTCACAAAACGCTTTCTTCCTTCAGAGCATCAATTTCAGCCAATTTCACGATGATTTCACAGGTTTGCTGAGAAGTGAAAGGACGTGCGTTGCGCTGTTGGAACATATATTCTTAGAGATCCACGATGTTTCTCTATACTGGATTCACCATGATCAAAAGTATCTGTGAGAATTGAGAAAATTTACTAGTCAGCGAGGTAGATGTTTATCATTCAAGAAGTAATTAAACCTACTCTACCAAAGATTGTTTCTCCAGACCGAATTGTCCCTCTTAAAGTGCCTGTTTATATAAAATCGGAAATGGCAACTAATACATCAAAATTTATCAAAAAATTGAATTATACATTTCATTCCCTCCATTCTCCTCTCAGAAAATTATATATGTACAATTTTTCACAATATGGACGCCACCACGCGAAATGTCAACATGCACTCTACTTAAGTGTGGATACAAACCCAACCGAGATTTGTTAGACAGTAAAACATTTCATCATTGACTTTATTTCCAGATAATATGATCATGTGCCAATTCATATCGAGAAGCATGATTTCCACGATCTAGATGATGGCTTTTTCAAGTAGTTCTGTTAATTAAATCATCTTCTCTTAACCGCTCATAGATGGTAAGTCTGCTTCACTTAGATCAGGGCTGCTCAAACTCGAACTGCTGGCGATCTACCATAATATTTTTTGACTAATTACGATCGACTCTGAGAGGCTGCAAGTATGTGTGATGCGGGCTTGTTGTACATACACGATACACTCTACCTACCCAACTACCTAGGTAGGGTGTAACGTAACATATATAGATATTAGCTTTCCGCACAATATACATTATTTTAGTCAAGGTTTGAATTTATTGGTTGTTACAAAACAAAAGGGTTACATATGGTGTTAAACTCAACTAAGGAGTGACGTTGGATAAGATGGTACGTAACCACTAAGTGCTAATCGCAAGCATGATGACAAATGATCGTCAGTTAGTCAATTGCGATATTGTGACTTAACTATTTTCATTTCAGAAAATGTAGACTCCCACAAGTAAGTTGACCCAAACATTGCCGTCACTAGAAGGGCGATTTGCCTTACATTCGGATATTTATCTTCAGATATGAAACACCAGAAATTTGTAGCTTTGAGATGCACCAACTCATTTTCAACAGAACATGAGTGCATATTAAACTGATTTACTATTTCAGTAGCTACTTCGTCAATGTTTTTACATGAAAAAGGATAACTCATAAATGATGTTATGTTTGCCAATTTACTCCAATAATAAAAACGCATTTCAAATTGTCCCAAAATATTTAATTATTCAGCCTCATATGTATCATTATTCAACACGGGAATCCTTGCTTTCGAAAGAGGAAAATGTTTCAGATCCTTTCGTTCCAGTTGATCTATCATAACTTGCAATTCCTTTTTGAATGCGTTGACTGCAATAATAGTTTTCCTGTACCTCTAAGTTGATGATTTTTAAGTGCATTTTGATGTCAGTCAGAAATGCCAAATCAATCAGCCATTTTTTGTCATCACCTCTTTCGTCTAGAAAAAATGTTATTTCGGGCAATAATTCTTGAAACTTTTCTAGGAATTTTCCGCCACTCAAACAACTGATGTCCGTGTAAAAAACTAAATCAGTGTGCTGACTCCCTATCTTACAACTGCAACTTAAAGAGCCACCGTTGCAAGCTACGTGCAGGGATGAAATTCACAACTTTTAAGCACAAAACTTGTTGATGTATAATGCAATAGAATAAAAAAATTGAGGAGTAATCTTCATTAGCTCGACACAACGCCACAAAATCGTTTTTGTTTCCAGTCATTGCTGGTGCTCCATCGGTTATAATGCACGGTAATCTATATATTGGTAGCTTGTAGTTTTTTACAAAATTGAAGAGAACGTCATATATATATTCGCCACGGGTCGTCCTCTTCAGAGGAATGATTGTCACAAATTCTTCTGCCATGTCCTGACTCATGACTTCAATACGCCTTTTGACACTCGGACGAGATAATTGAAGTTCCTTAATAGCAGACATGATTTCTCTTCTCTTATTTTCAAAATCTCCAAAAAAAGTCTCACTCACTTCAATAAATGCTTCCTTCACAACCGATCCATCTTCGAATGGTTTCTTGTGTTTCTCCAATATATGCGATATTTTAAATGACGCGATCGTAGCAGCTTTTGATTGTTTGGCTGGTCTTGTGAACACGATTTGTACTTTTTTCAAACAAGATATCAAATCACGTACATTTCGTTTCCTTAATTCACTCTGTGGCGGAAAATCCTTCTCATAGTTTTTATATACCGTTTTAAGATTCCCCTACCACGCTTAGGTATTGCATCTGACGCACGACAAATAAGACAAATACACTTTTCCTTCACCTACTAAAGAAAAATTCTTCCTTCCAATCGTTATTAAAATGATTCGTTTTAGATTTCTTCGCTGCACTCATTTTGTACTATTTAATAGTAAACTTTGTATCGACGTATTATTGCCTTCAAGTTACAATTCAAAATGACTCCAATTCCTGCAGGCGCAACATTTATATCGGCGTGAACGAAAGTCTCGAATGTTCTTGTCAAACGCGCCGCCTGAAATTTCTAGAAAAGCCGCAAGAATAAAAAAGCGGCTTTTCTTTGACAAGTACCGCGCGTAGTTTAGTTACCTACTTATTTAACATTTTTTTCTCCTCGAGATCTACTCAAAAATCACTCGGGATTGACCGTTTGAGCACCCCTGACTTAGATCATTTAACATCAATCAACTGAGATGCAGTTATATTTCGTTCAGCAATAAACTGCACGTGTTTATCTATCTGTGGCCTTGTCATCTTTGGCAGAGCTGAATACCTGTCTCAGCGCTTCCAGTAGCATGGTAGTAATTCCAGAGGAAAGAGATAACGCTCTCAGTGATTCCTATTTCATTTACGGCATCAACTCGAGGCATTGCTGCCTCAAGCATTTCCACAGCTCCTAGTATTTCATATTCATTTCAATATGTTCCAAACATGTTCAGACCTGCACTGAAACAATTATTACTTTGATTAATTATCAGCACATTCGGAACATAAGTATATCGGTATGTGGTATATTTTTAGAGAATATTTTAATTTTTCTCATAAAACTCTTAGGAGGATATCTTTCGAATGTTTTTACAGATATTATGATCCACTGCTTAAGATTCAAGGCATGTGTATATGTATTTAAAGTGTTTGAATCGTTTCACATCAACTATTTTTATCTATGGACAGATTGGGACGTTTTAGTACTGGAGCTATGTGAAATATTTTAAATAGAGGAAATGACTCCCCTTCGCCGAGTACTTTTTGCGTGAGGAATTCATTGCTTGAGAATAGATTGAAGGCAGTTTTCGAGTTATTTGAAAATTTTGTAAATTTTCGGAATGAGTCCAGTGCCAATATCTCGAGTTGTTTTTAAGTTATTTGAAATAGTTCTGTCATTCTAACGTAAATTTTTTCAGGTAGAATCGAGCTACTTGTGGAATTTTTCTTTGTCCCACGGTTTTTGAGTTATAGTGCAAACTTGCTTTTTTTTAATATGTACCGTAAGTAGCTTCTTCTTTCTTTCGACAATATATCACAGATTTTTTTATCCCGGAAGTGTTCTAATGAAAAACCCAAAATTGTATAACTTCTTTCTGATTCTATCTAGTAACTCTATGTCCTTTCACAGAATTTACAATGAATGATTGAAATAGCTTAAGTATGTCCTGTGCACTGATTATAATAGTTCAAAAATTAATTGTTGCAATGACATCTCAGATAAATTATTTGATGTATTTTCATCAAGTGACAACTTCTGTGTGAATATAATATCGTTTATAATAACGAAGCAACCATGCGGTACGAAAATTTTGAACCGATATCGGCCTTGACGTTGAATGGTGATAAGGACTTAAATTTTTATTCTGACGATGAAATATTGACTCCCTATGACTTCATTTTCTTCGTTAGAGCCAAAGAACCGTGAAACGAAATTCAGCAGCCGGAAGCTGGTAACGGAAAAATCGAAGACAGCTCTGTTGGCCATACCGAAAACTGAGTTCGAAAAATGTGTCGAAGATTTTATCAAACATTAGCACATGAGTATTTTAGTAAATGGAGAGTACTTTCAAGTCGACAATATCGATTCTGATGATTAATGTTGTATTTTCAGTTCTATGAAAAAATTTTTCTTTCAGCAGATTCTTTTATATGCAAAATTAGATAGAAGTGAAGTTAATGAAAGCCTGTTAAAACGAAGAATATCTCAGTGAGACTAGACAAAACTTTTAATTTGCGAATAATGTGGAAATTATTGTATCAGAAGATACATTTATCCGGCGATAATTTTAATTTTCCGCATTGTGGAAATATAATTTCTAAGTTCAACTCTTGTGAACTTCTAGCCGTAGCTGGATACTAAATATATCTGAAGGTGGTTAGTATTAAGGGATGCTCCACACTTTTCAGAAAAAAGCAAGATATCATGTGTGAAAGATCATAAAAATGTAGCACAATATTTGTAATTCGGTATATGAAGAAAAGTCTGATCAATTATGAATCATTTGGAGAACTCGTCAAAAACTATAGAAAACGTCAACGGGAGATTAGCAATTGCCGTGGAACGAACTCAATTCTTCTAGGAAAGTTGAAGAAACACTTGGCATATCCAAGACCTCTGTACATAGAAAATTAAGGAAACATAAATATGAATCATGTGAGCCACTATTTGTCATATTCTTGATACGACTGTCAAAATTTCTCCGCAAATTTTTCTTTAAATTGAACAAGACCCACGATGAAATAATATATGGGACATGTTCATAATGATTCTAGAGCAGGGGTTCCCAAACTTTTTTGTACCACTCCCCCCCTCTGGTTATTTGGAGACCCCCCACGCCCCCCTTTGTACGTATGATGAAAATTAAAATGAGTATTACATGAAAAACGATTATAATTACTGATATAAATTTTAGAATTGTAACACAGATACATTTTCAAATTTAGGAAGGTGAAGCAATAGGCCTACCTACTTACAAAAACAAAACATGAAATGTAATTTAGTGAGATGGGTGCGCTTGCATGTTCTGGATAAGTTGACAGATCAAGGGTTGAGTTTCAGACAAAGCACAGCGTAGGTCACTTTCGACATCAAGTTTGTTGCGGTACTTGGTTTTGATCGCCACAAAAGTTGACAACGCTTTTTCGCACATGTATGTTGTTGAAAGAGGTAAGTACGTCTGAACAGCTTTCTCTGAAACACTACGGTAAACTTTCAAGTACTTTAACCAAAATGAGGGCTTGTCCATTTTTTCTAAATCGTATCATGCAGCAGAATCATTTTTTATTTCTATTCCCTCTTCTTGTAACTCTTCTGGCAGCAACTGTTTGTCCATGTTGAACGGGTCGGTGGATAGTTTGTACTACAACTCCTCTGACAAGCTGGGAAAGTACCTGCTGAACTCCTCCCTGGGGTTCTTCAAATGGTCAATTATCCAGTTTTCCAAAAGTGGTCCTTCAAAACATGCTTCTTCTGAGACTGACACTACTTTGTTGAAACTTGAATAGTTGCTGGAGTTTATTGACACTTTACATATCCAAAGTTGTAGTTTGTCAACGTACATCTTGGTGGAATCCCGATTACCATATTTGAGTCTGCAGACTCAAGTTTAGGTTGTTTAACGTGTCAAAAGAGTCTGATAAAACGACCAAAATCAATTGGTTACTGGGTTCTTTAAACTCTGCACTAGGCTCGTTTTGTTTCTGCAGTACCACGTGATCACTTCCTCACCGAGCTCAAATATTCTTCTCAACATATTGCCTTTCGATAGCCATCGTACTTCTGTATGAAATAGCAGCGTTTTGTGGTCACTTCCTAAATCTTCACTTTTAACTTTTGAACAGTCGAGTTTTCAATGCACTCTTCTTTACATAGTTGACTACTGTAATACATAGCTTTAAAACAGCATGGAGTTCGTTTGGAAGAATTTTTGCTGCCAAGGCTTGGAGGTGAATAAAACAATGAATCCCAAGCACGTCAGCGTTTTCCTGTATCACCTACTGCACAAAGCCTGAGCGAAAACCGAGCATTGAAGGAGCACCATCTGTGCATACACCAATAAGTTTTAGCCAAGAAAGTTCGTGTTTCTCCAAAAAGTCTGATACTGCTTTCATCACATCTACAGTTTAATAGTGGCCACCAGCTCAGTATAAAATATCAGTTCATCCTTCATTCTTTCATTTTAAATGTAACGAACATATAAAATCAAATGAGAACTTTGTGTTACATCTGTACTCTCGTCAAGCTAAGTAGCAAAAAACGGGGATTTTTTATTGCATCAACCACCTGGTTATTAATGTCTTCCATCATATCATCAAACTCGTACACCAAGGCCAAAAGGAGGCCGTTGCCGACGAGGGTGACGGTTTTGAGAACCTTGAACTCTTGTGTGCTTTGCAATTTCAAAAACTTAGCCTTCTTTGATATTAAAACTTTACAAAAAAAATTATGAAAACTTAGAAAGAATTAATTTCAAAGATTTAAGGAAATTATTTTCGTAATTTCTTTATTTATTTCATTTGATTGTCACGACCTCTTCCCCTGGACTTTTTCTACGCCCCCCAGTTTGTAAACCCCTGTTCTAGAACATCTATAGATCATAATCCGCATCACTTAGAAGACCGAACCTGGCCATCGGGGATCTCTTGGTCAAACAGAGAGAAAATTATTTTGTTCAGTTTGAATAGTGAAGGGATCCTGTGATTATACCTCAAAATTGGCAAGCAAGAATAAGGAAGTGATTATGTTTCAGGAGACTCACACTGCGACCGAAGAAAATCTCTGCGAAAGAGGAAATATCGCAGGTTATGTACTTTTTGATTATCTCCTTAGTCCTTTTTATGGCCTTGCTTTCTATGTAAAATCTTTTCTTAGATTTGCTTAGACGTATAAGAGTTATTATTGTTGAAATATTTTTCTGCGGGTTTTCTTTTTCCATTGTTACAGATTCCTGTCCCAAACCCCCTTCCTTTTACCCATGTCTTCGTCTGGAAATCATGAAGTGCAAGATGAGAATGAAGCTGCTAAGCAGAAAAATCATTGGTATTCTTTATGTACACACGACACTAACATAACAAAAACAGACAAGACGTGGAGACGAGTTCTTCTTCAGGTTTTTCACTCGTTTATTGAATCATACGCAAGAAAGTATGGTTCCTTGTTACATTTCGTGAGCTCACACTTGTGTTTTTCAGACACACCAAAATTAGAAATATAATATATATATATATATATATATATATATATATATATATATATATATATATATATATTTTCAGAAGATATATATATATATATATATATATATATATATATATATATATATATATATATATATATATATATATATATATATATATAGGGGTTTTACCCTGACGAGTTGCCCATATATCTGTTCATGCAATCAAACTGATTTCATGAAAAATATAAATCCACCACCCGGTAATTAATACCATTGCCAGGCAATGATTATAATCAAAACATATCCTGGAATAATTATATATTAGGATAACGTTAAATGTTATGAGAATATATCAATCTACCAGAATATATACATACTATAGCATCATCAGACAATGATATCAATGTACCAACGAGTAGTGTCAGAGGCTTTCTCCCCGGAAAAATCCAGTGTACGGACCTTAGTCAAGTAACACTGAATGTTACTCATTAATAGTTTCCTTTGTGTGAAGTGGTAAACGATCGAATAGAATACTGCTCTGAATATAAATATGACAAAATTGTCAGTTGTTTATATTACATTTATATAAACAAATAAATAAAATATGAAATGAGATTCTGAGCAGTATAAACTAAAGAAAACCTATGACTCTACCTCATTATTATTTTCGGAAAGAAACCTACGAAGAATATTACAAGATTTGATGACTGTTATCTTTTGTAACTGTTCAAACAAATTTTCTTCAGACCCAAAATCTCAATACTTTCGTGAAGATTTCTAGGAATAACGCCTGCTGTAGAAAAAATAATCGGTAGAATAAATATTTTCTTCATTTTCCACATTTTTTAATCTCGTCGCCAAGCATCATATATTTAGAAATTTTTCATTGTATTTATTTTGTATATTATATATATCGGGTATAGCAATATCAATTATATATGTTATTTGATTCTGTTTATCATTAAGAACGATATCTGGTCTATTGTGTTTTACAGCTCTGTTGCAAAGAATTGTATTATCAAAATAAAGTTTATATTTTTCATTTTCACAAATAATCTCAGGTTCATATTTGTGAAATTTTTTTCTTTTGGGAATTAGGTCATGTTTAATTCCTAGATTAAAGTGAATAATATTAGCGACGGCATTATGTCTTTCTAAATAATCTGTTGAAGCAAGGACTGAGCAAGATGATAATATATGAAAAACTGTTTCTGAAGAACAGAAACATCTACGGCAAGAATCATCTATATTTTGTTTGATGATGTGTTTTCTATAATTCCTCGTGAAAACAACCTGATCCTGGATCGCAATTGCCAATCCTTCTGTTTCAGCAAACAATTCTCCAGATACTAACCATTTATTCGATGCAATTTCATCAATATAATCATTTTTCAATTCTTCAGGGTGCTTTCCGTGTAATTCCTTCTGCATCGAACTTTCTCTTTTAGAATTATCATCAAATATATCAAAATCTACATTTTGCATTGTCAAGTTCAGAGGTGTAAGATTATAATCTGAAGTAACAACAATATCATGTAATTTAGACGTTCTCTGTTTATCATGAAAATGGGAACGTAGATGAAAAATCTGTTTACTATGAAGATTATTTAAATCAATTAATCCACGACCTCCAAGATGTCTAGGTAGTGTAACTCTCTGAACAGCTGACTTTGGGTGGTGTTTATGATATTTACAGAGCATTTTCCTCGTTTGACATTGTAATTCATTTAGATCAGTTTTAGACCATTTAATAATTCCAAAAGAAGATGTAAGAATAGGAACAGCATAGGAGTTGATAGCTCTGAAAAGGTTTTTACTAGTTAAATAACTCTTGATGATAATTCTAAGTCTTTTGTAATATGAACTTCTAATATTTTCTTTAGTGCTGCTATGGTTAATTGTCTTCTCTTGACAAAATCCAAGATATTTATATGTATCTCCTTGATGCATTGGCTCGATTTCGATATTGGAAATCTTTATATAATCAGAGGTGATCTTTCCTTTTCAAAAGAAAGATTTTTACATTTTGGAAGCCCAAATTTCATATGAATATCATTGGAATAGTTGAAAGTAATCTCAAGTAGACTTTTTAAATGAGATCTGGTTTCGGCATATAATTTAATATCATCTAAATAAATTAAGTGACTTAATTTGAATTCAGTTAATACACTCTTTATTTTGAAGCCGAAACTAGTAGCATTTAATTCATGAGATAATGGATTGAGGCAAAGACAAAACCAAAGAGCACTTAAAGAATCACCTTGAAAAATGCCTCTTTTGATTGTAATTACTTCGGATTTTAACGATTGTTTTGAAATATTTAAATGAAGATTGGTTCTCCAATTTTTCATTACAAATTCAAGAAAATGACGAAGTGCCTTATCAATTTTATAAATTTCCAAAATTTCTTGAAGCCATGAATGGGGAGAACTATCAAAAGCCTTTTGGTAATCAATGAAGGCTGTATGAATATTTCTCTTCTTAGTTTGAGCTTGATTTAAAGCAACAGAATCAATTATAAGTTGCTCTTTAGTACCAATGTGTTTTTCTACATCCTTTTGATGTTCGGAAAGAATATTATAATTCTCCAAATGTGCATAAATTTTTTGGGTAATACATGCAGTTAGAATTTTATATATTGTTGGAAGGCAAGTAATTGGTCTATATTGAGACGGATCAATAGTATTATCACTTTTCGGTTTTAAATAAGTAATTCCTTGTGTGAAAAACAAAGGAGTAGCTGAGGGTTCTTTATTATAAATGAAAAATATTCAGCCAATTTTCATGAACACAAGAGAATTTCTTGAACCAAAAGTTATATATATATATATATATATATATATATATATATATATATATATATATATATATATATATATATATATATATATATATATAATACAATTTTACGTAGAATTATACCGGGTGTTTTATTGAAAAATTTAGTCTATAACTTGAAAGCTGTACATTCTGTTTTTCATTTGCCACAAACTTCTTTCCAAACTTCAACAAATTTATTATCCAATTGTATTCTAGTGTAGCGGATAAAATTCCATAATTTTCAATCCAATTTAAGTGTTGTTAAATGGGGAATATAAAATAAAACCCAATAAGACGTATGCCTAACTGCACCTACTGTTTCATCAAAAAGTAGAACCAGCTCGTGGAAAGTGTATCCTCATATCTCTTTCATTTCAGAAGTTATCATTCAAGGACAACGAAACTGAGACACCCTGTACACTGCAATTTAATTGGTTAAAGTTCTTTTTCCTCATATTGCAATAAGTTCTCAAAATCATTACAATTCTTTCATGCATTTCTTTTTTTCATTCACAACAAACTACTTTACGAACTCCAATGGATAGAAAAAAATTCAATAATTTTCAATTCAATTTGAGTGTTGGTAAATTAAAAATATAACCCAATATAACGTATACCTAACAGCGATAGCCTGAAAATATTGTTTTTTTGATATGGAATGTACTCAAATATCGACACCACATAAATTTCAATATGTTATGATTTAATATTCAGCAAGCCCCCTTAAACGTTTCTCTTTTCTCTTTTGCTGAGTTAAATTTTGATGCGTCCCAATATATCGATTCTTAATTCAGTGGGTTACTATGCTAGACGACTCACGGAATTCAAAGATATGTCTCTGCAGCAAACGAGATAGTGTAACAGATTTACGTATTAAAAGGAATAGGATATGTATTCGCATATGTTGCATATTTTTAGATATATTTATACGAGTCGATGGTTTCTATAAGTAATTTGAAAGAAGCTATTAACCGAGTTTTTTAATACGTTATATTTACTATAATTTTACTCTAGAAATAACCCTCTTTGTTACATATAAGATCTCACATTTTTTGCGGTGGAAGAATTTTGATGAGATCCCATTCTTTTCGTGGGTTTCGTAGGTTTTGTAGGTTAGGTTAGATAGATACAGGGTGTCGCGTCCATTAGAAGTATCTGGGGAACGGGTTTATCGATCAATTTCAAATTTTCGGATTAGAGTGGATAGATACTGATCTACAACTTACAGTTTTCAGAGCGGTGCCGTTTCCGGTTACACTGGACATCTAATACAATTTTGCTATTTCAAATGCAATGGTATATTTAAAATTTTTTTTTATTAAAGAGCCCCATTAGTTATGTTTTTTCTAATCCAAGTTTTTCGAAATCATAGTGTCATCTTGTTGGCCAAAACAAAATCGACTCAGATTTTAGCCAGATTAAAAGGTCAACAAGAAAACTGTTATTTTATAAGGCAACGTACTCTCCGATGCTATTTTATTTATTAAATTCAATTGTCAACTTAATAAAACTACGAGTATCTATCTTTTTTCATCTTATCAGAACTGTATCTTAAATCAGTATTGATTGGTATTAAGTTTCCTATAACTAAAATGGCTAATTTTCATGTAATTCACGATTTTATCAAAACCTGCAGTTCCTTTGGAAAATTAAATCAAATTAGACTATGGAACATATAAAGAGACAGAGTGTATCTAATTCCTATGCCAATACATATTCCCAACAAAGTTCTATGTAAGATTCTCAGTTTGACGTTTGGAATTTATTTTCATTATTAATTATTTATAAATTAATTATTATTTTAGTTTACGACCAATTTGCAGAAAAAAACTTAGAAAATGTCAATCAAATTTTGTCACTGATAAAATACAGAAAACTAGTGGTAGCTCATGTAATCAGTACAAAGTCCACCAATATCCAACAATCAACTTTCCCAACAAACAACGGACTTCTCGTAAATAAAACAACGAATAGATCTTTAAGATTTTAATTTTTTTTCCTTCATAACATTCCAACGTTTCGACACCAGCTATGTGTCTTCCTCAGGGAACTACAAATAAATTTACATTTGGAGAGGGACAAACCGAAAATGGGACGAATAACACAAATATTGCTCGTATTGGGTACTTACATTGATTAATACTTTAGACTGTAGGTAATACAACTTCAAGTTAAAATTTATTCATGAGAAGTCCATTGTTTGTTGGGAAAGTTGATTGTTAGTGGTAGCCCACTCCAATCGAAGTGTTTTTCCTTAATAGCGGCTTTTGCACTTCATTGGAATCGATGCTGTGAAAGACATCACGAATTCATCGAGTAACTATAAACTTTGTTTTAGATACCCTCATAGATGAAAATCTAAAAGGGTAAGATCAGGAGGTCCCGCAGGCCATTTCCATGGACCCAGTCTACTTATCCATGTGTCGTCCAACAATTGATAATCTTTCCGATACAAACATTACTCTAGTGGCAGATTGTCTAGTTAAAATCTTTAAATATTTCACACCATTGGTTATGCCGATTAAAAATAACTTCTCTCGAAATTTTGGACTTATTGGTCCGTATAATTTTTGTGAGAATGATTAATTTTGATGCTTGATTTTATGGAAATTCGTTTCTAACGAAGATGAAGTAAAATATATTTCATACTTTCCACAATTTTAATTTCAAAAACAAGGTAGGTTCGATCGTCAAGTAATTTTCAAGTGGTCAACTACAGGAAACGAACTAACTTATTATATTATATATATATATATATATATATATATATATATATATATATATATATATATATATATATATATATATATATATATATATATATATATATATATATATATATATATAATTATTTATTATATCTAACTGGCTATTAAATTAAGGGTGATTTCTATTGGGCTTTTAGAAAGCTAATTGATTTCCATATATTCCAATAGATTAATTATCTTTCCTTTGTCACAATTATCAACAATTATCTAATGTTATTGAATGTATTGTGGTTTTCATATGTTCGCGTAATTGGTGAATTATTATCAGTGGATAATTGTTCCTTAAATCTGGTTTTGAAATCTAACATACCAGTCTATCCAAGATAAGCTACCGTACACTCATTGCAAACAATTTTGTGAGCTCCTGATTTTTCGAATTTGTCTGTTTTTATTGAGCATTGAATGATAATTGGTTAAGTATTAAATATCCTGGTATAACAAATAGTATTGATCAATTAGAACAGAATTTGGAAGAAACATTAATTGAAAACGTTAAGTACAAACAATGGATTGCAAGTGATGAGAAAAGGACTACTTAAGGAACTTTAATATCTACTGTCGCCAAATTTTTACAAACCTTAGGTAGCAACCTGATTAAATTAATACTGCATTCATTTTTAGAGAAGTAACAAGGAGAAAAATTATATTGATGAAAAATGAATGTTTTGTTGTTTGTGATTTCTCTGAGAATTATGCTTTCGTAATTCAGAATTCCGTTCAAAGTATTCATTGGAATAAAGATCGACTGACAATGCATCCTTTTCCAATATATTATAGAGACGACTAGAATGAATTAAAAAGTTTTGTATCCATGTCTGAGTGTTTATGCCACGATACTGTGTCAGTTAATTTCTTTCAACGACAATTAATAGAGTTTATAAAATCAGAGTTAGAGGGGATTGAAAAAATATATTTTTCGGACGGTGCCAATATGCCATACCAAAATGAAAAAAGAATTTATAAATCTTGCTCATCACGAGCAAGACTTCAAATTAGCAGCTGTATGGCACTTTTTTCCAACCTCACATGGAAAAGGTCTATGTGATGAAATTGGTGGCCCTTTGAAAAGACTTGCTGCTAGAGCTAACCTGCAGAGAGTAAATAATCCTATTCGTACATCTGAAGAATTGTTAACCTGCCCCACAGGAGCTTTATCAAACATTAATGTCGTTATTCGACAAATGAAGATTATGAAAACGAAGACAAATAGTTGTCACCTTAGGAAATTCTTACAAATCGATTTAAGTAGATAAATTGTTTATAACAATTTTGATTTTTAAGCTTGTTCTTTTACCTTGAAAATGTACCAGACTTTGAAATTGAAAAAAAACGACAAGGCAAAATCACAAAATTCTTGAATTTTCAATCGAAAAAAATGAAGGCAAGAAAATCCTCGAATAGGTATATCTTTTTGTGTTATATAGAACAAGCGAAAAACAGTTTTAGCTAAAGCAAAAATATGTCAGTCCATTTTCAACCAAATCTCTACGGTTTGTAAGAGAATGTCTCATATGATAGTGATATAGATAATACACGGACCCAAATAGAGATAGACATGAGATATTCATGCATGGAATATATGTAAAAATTGAAAGATCCAAAATTTATTTAATAGACAGGGTATTTCATTTGAAATAAGATAGGTGGGAATGGTAACTTTTATACAGGACACATTTAGTATATTTTTCTTCAAAATAATGCACATTATCGAATTCATTTGGTTTAGTTGAGAGTATAATTCAGCAGAGTGATTGAAGTTGACTTATCAAGTGTTTACAAATACATTCATCATACCAAATGGGCATTTTTTGATCAAGAGTAGTGAATTTTACACTCCTCAAATTCTACTTCTACCAAATAAATAATTTGAACATATTTTATTCAGGATGCATCTAGATACTTAAAATTTTCAATAAAGATGAGAGTATTCTGCTGCTAAATTTCGTATTTACCATTTCAACTGTTGAAGCCATTTGAATTTTACTTTCCTTTGATGTGAGGAATACAAAGCTTTTTCTCTAATAGGATAAAGTTGAATGAGGAGATGCGGTATAATCCACAAAGATGGTGACAAATCTGCATCTATTTCAATAATATGATTTTATTGCTTAGCATAATGATATACCGGTTGTCTATTTGATGAGTATTTAGATCGTAACTTTATTCCTATTGAATATACATATATAGAAAAGTATATGAATGAAAAAGTTGAATGCTACTTCGTTGTATTCCTAAAATTATTTTCGAATATAGAGGGTACTTCATTCCGAGGTTTATATCAAAGTTATGTTTCATTAAATGGGACGCTCTATTGTTCATCCTATTTGAATGCGTTAACTTAAAATAGGGTGAGTTTCTTCCGGTCAGTATATGTCTCAACTTAACTATTTTCGAATTAATCGACATTTGGTGAAAACATATTTATTTTAATATCTTCTCTATCTACTTAAATAGTCTCTTGTTCAGCTACATTATTAGCTTCGAACATTTCAATTTTTGGTTAAATATTCTTGGTTTTATGTAATTTGAATTTCTTCTTTTCCAAAGGTATGTATTGTTTTTGATTTATTTTTCAGAACTTTTGTAGATCTGTGGTTTCTCGAATTGGTTTTGCTTTCTTGACGAACACTGAATTATATTAGTTGAA
Organism: Cryptolaemus montrouzieri; assembly: GCA_013387265.2. Lineage (NCBI taxonomy): Eukaryota > Metazoa > Arthropoda > Insecta > Coleoptera > Coccinellidae > Cryptolaemus > Cryptolaemus montrouzieri. The sequence continues at coordinate 117,305,794 of JABFTP020000185.1, forward strand.
AATTACTAAATATGGTATATGCTATAGGTCATAAAAGCAACAGGACGGAAGCATATTTCAGAGAAAATAAAGAATTCGAAGTTTCTATGTTTGAGAAAGCAAATCCTAACTCAAGTAAACGAGAATAATGAATTAGATGAAAAAAATTTATCACAAATCTTAAGAAGATAAGTATCATCCATACCATATTTAACTACACCATGAATTATTTGAAGCGAGCTATTGTAGAAGATTTGGGATTTGCAAGTGGATATAAAATAAATTAACAGAGAATAATAATTTCTTGAGTTATATTTTCGTTCATTGAATAATTTGCATTTAATTAGTATGGTTTCGGTACCAAACATAAACTCTATTTTATTTTTCTTTCTATTGTTCCGAAAACGAGTTGTTAGTGTTAACAATTTTCAACATTAACGTCCGTCAATATTAAAGGGATGGTTCTTTGATGATTACGTGGGCGGGCCGCATATCTCCGATAGGCTATGAATTGGCGAAGAATTTTTGTAACTTTTCAGGAAAGATTTTCTAATATTGATTGAGCTTTTTTCGAATGCCACAAAAATTAAATATGGGTGAAATTCGAAATGAATTAAACATCATGAATCAGAACAAATCGGTAGTTCGGAGAAGCAATGCTCAATAGCCTCCATAATGCTCAATTTAATATAAATGGACATTCATTTATGGAGATTAGTATAAAATAAATTTAACTAAGATGAATTAACTACGGGGATCATATAATGTGAGGAATTCAAGATGCATTCTCTAATATTACTAAGGACAATTTCAATAACGTGGAAGAAATTTTCTGCGTTTAATTGAAATGTGGGTCCGAGAAGAATGTAGATACTTTGAATTTTTCACAGCATGTGTTAGTTTTCCTTTTCTCGCGATATTGTTTCTAGTCAAACCATATTCGAGGATTCCGGAACAAAATTTGATAAGATATTGTGAAAATAGAAAATCATTTTCAATTGAGAATCTATTAAAACATAATTCGTTTGAAATAAGAAAAATAATGATTTTAGAGCTCAATGAAATTTGAGATCCATCACAGAACATGCTGCATAGAATCAACAATTTCCTACTGCTCATGAATATTTATTATTAATTTATTATATATTGAAATTGAGGTTCTACGATGATTCCAGTGGATACAGGAGATACTCAAAAAACATATTTCATTTCAATTGAATACAGGCTAATATATTTGATATAGGAAAAATACTGAAGTTTGATCCTAAACAAAATTTAATATCCATCATAGAACACCCTGTATGGCTGTATTAACGCTTACTTATAACTTATAGATATTTAGATTCATGAAAATAACTCAGTATCAGAATGGAGATTACAAGACGATTACAGTACGTTCAGGAGATTTCCATATTGCCATATTATCACAGAATATCGACTAATTCGAAAATGGTTCAGGGCATATACTGTTCTGAAGAAACCCACCCCGTTTTAGTTAAAATCGTTCGAGAATTATCACAAAAATAGAGCATTCCATTCAAGAAAATATAATTTCGGTATGAGTTAAGAGCATGCAGAAAATCAGCTTCCCATTTTTCTATATATATTTCTTCAATCTTTTTAACAGAAACACTATTTTGAACCGATTACACAGTAAATAGTAACTCAGTATATCTTCCGCAAGAATTCCAAGAATTTACAAAATTATCTAGCTTGTTTCATCTTTTTTATTGGCTAATTTGTGTTATATTAATATCGAGGAATTGATTTCGTTATTCATAGAATTTCGCAAGGAACTAAAACAAATGGGCTACCAAGTCTATCCTCAGATCTCTACAAAACGAAAAAAATTAGTACTTATCCCAAAATGAGTTACAATTTTATCATCCTCCTTAATTGAATCACAAAACACCCCTAAACGGATTTAGATTCTATTTAATATCAATAGAGTTCACTTCGATCACACTGTGGTAGTAAAAGAGCAATACCCCTATATAGTGATTCTCCTCTCAGCCCCCTGGAGGGGGATGCTAGGCATGATATGATTATGATCCAAGTTGCTTGGGAACGCGCAGATTCCAACCCCACCAACGTCTATAAAAGCAAAGGGGTGCTTTTACGCGCAGCACTTCGGTTATATTCGTCATGCGGGTGTGTCGCGTTTCACCCTTTTTTCAAAAATTCAGTATTCAGTGATTTTGTTTTGTTCAAAGTGTTTTTCTTCAATCTTTCTCCGACTCCGTTCTTTCCGCCAATGTTCCAGTTGTAGGCGTCTTCCGAAGTTTGCAGGGGTGAGTGTTACATTATATTTTCAATATTGAAATCCGGAAAAATTTGTCGAGATGGTTGCATGCCGTTGTGTCAATATGTCAATTCAAAATGATGTATAGGATGATCAGTCAACTTTGCAGATGCTGTGCATTATATGGGATGATTTAGGGCAGCGGGAAAGTTTTCATCATGAAATTGGAAACGATAAGAGAAGGTTTTATACTCATGTAATCTGATAATCCTATAGTACGTAAATTATCATATGATGGAAATGATTAATTCTGATGCACTGTGCGATTTGTGAAAATTGACAAGAGGGATTCAGGATGAATGATGAGTCGAAAATGAAGGACTTCTGAAATTCGAGTTTATTCATTTGTTATGCCAGAATGAAATTGGTTTATTTATTGGAGGTGCATGAATGAAATATTGTTTTGTCAATCATAAAACTATTTAATAAATATCGATTGATAATGTTGGTTCATTGTAAATATAGTGAATTCTTTTCAGTTTATGTAAAATGAAGAATGAGGAAGCGAGATAATTAGAAATTAAGTAGTTGTGCCCTCAAAATTCAAGATTGTAAAATTTGTAATCTACAGAAAATATTATTAAATTAAATGATGCGAAAATTTGGGAATTATTAAGAATAATATAATTATTTTTTTCCATTCGACATTCGAAACCACATAAGAAAATATAAAAGCTTATTGAATTTATGAATTGGGAGCTTCAAAATTATAAAAGTTCGATAGAAACGTGGACGCTATAATGGCGGTATCATTAAATGAAATTTTTATGACTTAATGAAATAATATTTCAAAAACAATCAAGAGGTTCTATTCCAACGTGTTGCTCATATGGCTGTCCATCTAATGTGATTCCATGGAAATATACTCACTGGATTATATTGACAATATATCCTGGAGAAATCATGGTTATAGTGGAATGAAGAAGATTGTTGTGCAAATATACCATGATATCAGAACAATCTAAAGGTACATTACTCCCAATGACGTCAATATATCTAGAACTAGTGCCAGAGGCATTCTCCCCGAAAAAGTTAATTGTACGAATCAGTGTCATTGTATATAATGTCATAAGTGGTTTTGTATTATGAAATGAAAGATTTTGCTTCAAATACTTTCAGCAATACAAAACAACATTTTCTGCAAATTATATTATATATTCGAAAATAATAAAATAAGCTTTTAAGCAGTATTTCTATGAAAAGCATATGATTCTCATTCCGTTTTTCGGAAAGAGTTTGAGAAAATTACAGACCTTGATGAATATTGTCTTTCGTGAATGTTTTGTTTCTGATAAAGCTGTATGGAACAAAACTAGTCGAAGACATAATGAAAAAATAACATCTATTGATTTTTCAGTTTTCGTTGATTTCAATCAATAGTTACTTGAAGAAAACTGATTGATTTATTATAAGTAAGATAAGATAAAACTTTTAATTACCAATTGTTTTTCTTTATTTCTTATATTCCTTATTATTTTCACTTTTGAATGAACATTCAAAACACTCCAAACCTCCTACGATCGCCTCTGAAGTGCAAGCTCAGCAAAAATTATTCAAAATAACCGGAAGAGAAAACCAAAAGAAAACCATATCTCTCCCGTCGCTGATACATCAGTAGATACTAGTCGGTAAGAGATTTATCAAAAAAAATGTAATAATCAGAATTCTCTTCGTCATTTTAACTAGATTTTTGATTAGTAGAGGACGGCAGCAAACTGAAAATTGAAAGAGAAAAACAGCAGAAAGACAAAGTGCGAGCTATAAATATTCTTTCGTACCAGCCGAACATAATTGTAAAGATGCTTAACCCAAGCAAGATCATACATAGCTCTAAGAAGATAATAAAATAATACAAAAGCTGCCACATTACCTTTGATTTATAAATAGCACGAAAAATCCAGAATAAAATATTTGACATACAAAATAATTTCATTAACATGCCATAAAAATATAACTAAATAATAAGATCAGTTGAAGTAATTGAAAATGAAAAATTTCAATTCTCATTGAAAATTTATTCAGAATTGAAAGAAAGAAAACGGAAAGCTTTAAAAGTTGAAAGAAACATAATTCCAGTAATGAGAAGTCATGGTTTTAAAAAGTTGATTTCATTATTGTTTTTGGGAAAATCAGTAAAAATATTTCAGACACATACAAAACGAACAATATCAAAAGATTAAGTAAGTTTCTAAGAATGTATGTGGAACGATTTCACAGATATAAAAAATTGACACCGATCTCCGGACGTAAGGTACAGTATGCATCTAGAAACATATCTTTGTTGGAATCAAAATTCTTATTTTACCTAAACCTGTATTGAAATGAACTACGATTCTCTAAAATATATTATGCGAAATTTCTGAAGTATTTAAATAATAAATTCAATTACTCGATCAATAGGATAATACAGTTGTTTGTTTTCAAACTATGGAAACATATTTTGCGAGTGAAAATGCTGAAACATAAAGGGTATTATATACTAACGTTTTTTAATCGGACTGAATATGTATATATATATTACAAACAATACAATAAATTGATGAATTCTGGTTCCATGAAAATTATCATTTTCACGTTGATCACTTTTACAATTCAAGTACGATTGAAAATATTAAGCTTTCAATTACGCGAATATAAAATTGTAATTATATTGAATCCCAAGTAAGTAAATAATTTGTTGAACATCAGATTTATTCATAAATTAAATATTCTCGAAGTTGAAAATAGTTTAATATTAAGAAAATTTTTTATATTTAAATCAAATAAGGAAATGTAACAAAAACTCTAAATATCTTGAACAGGTATAAATAAAATGAAAATCTTCTGTTTGATTTCCAAAATGTTCATTTCAATACACACGATACGTTTCCACAGTGTCCGATGTTAACAATTATAAGAAAATATGTTCTAACTATACCTATTTTAAATGTTGAGTTGTGAGTAATTTATTTTGTTGATTTCCAAACTTTTCAACAGATTCATTGTCATCCCTTTATCGCCTTCGTGGAGAAATTCTGAATTATTTAATGTTATTATGTGATAATAATTTATTTAATATATTTGAAAACCGGATCTGTTATCTGATCAAATTGCATCGAAAATTTTCAAACAAAAACTCGTTATCAGCAGAAATATGATGAACAATCTCGAGAAATCTATAATGAATCATAAATTAGTATAAAAACATATTATTGTTTGGTACAGATACGTTGGAGATATTCTTGTGGGTCCCAAACAGACAAAGAGTTCTCACATTTTCCGAATAAAAAGAACAATAGACTTACTGTCACTCTGAAAGTGAAAGCTACAATTCAATAAATTTCTCAGACATAAGCATCACTAAACTCAATAATAATTTCACCCACTACATATATAGCCAAGAAATATTTTGAGATCCAACGATCCAAATGGATTTCTTTAACCACAGTACACATGATTGATTCAATGGTTTATAGAGTCTTTTCGATTCCTCTATCCATAACAAACTTGAATACGGAAATCTATATCCTCCAAACAATTGCATCAAATATACTCTACCATATAAACAGTATTATTATATTATTTCTCAATAACCCTTAAAGGAAAACCATAATATAAATACACATATGTAATTTACATTGGCCCTCTCCTAATAACATCAGAAATTATCTCTCTAATTTAATTCAACAACTTCCTTTTCCAGTGGGGTCTATATAAGCTAATTATCATTCAATGCGAAGCAAAAACTAATAAATAAGTTCAAACAAGCTGTAATATACAGAATTGAATGCAATGCATTTCCAATAGCTTATGTTTATTTTGGACCAACCAGACGAAATTTTAAAACTAGATTCAAAGAACATCTCTTCTCAGATAACAAATCTGCAGCTTTTGAACATATTAAAACAATAAATCATATAATAACATCAGATAATTTAAATATAATAATGTTGACAATGAATTTGGAAAATAATAAAGTTTGTAAGAACTCATCAATGCGCATACTTTCTCTGTTACTGTTAGCAGCAGACACTTGAAAGTATGACGTAAATGTCGAAACTGATGGTATGAATAAATAAAAAAAACATTGTTGAAATTGGGCAAAAGTGGTTCTCTGTAAACAATGCTGCACAGAATCCTATTTTTCATTTTATCTGTTGATATATATGAATAATATATAATTTTCTGAAAATTTTGGCGTATCTATGTATGTGATTCGATCACTTCATAACACAGGAAAAATAATGTAGTTGCATTCAATGTTACTTTTTACTTGACTAAAACCGGTACTTTCAGTTTTTTTATTCTTCAATATATATATATATATATATATATATATATATATATATATATATATATATATATATATATATATATATATATATATATATATATATATATAAATAACCTATCTATCTTGCATACGATGATGATTCAATAGTCGCTATTGCACTAACTATAGCTTGGCTGTTTATGTTGTGTTAGTGTCGTGTGTTCATAAAGAGTACCAAATATTTTTCTGCTTAGCCGCTTCGTTCTCTCTTGCACTCCATGGTTTCCAGATGACGACAAGGGTGAAAGGAAGGGAGTTTGTGACAGTAATCTGTAACAGTGGAAAAAGAAAACCAGCAGAAAAATATTTCAACAATAATACCTCTTATATGTCTAAACAAATCTAGGAAAAGATTTTACATAGCAAGCAAGGCCATAAAAAGAACTAAGGAGATAATCAAAAAGTACATAACCTGCGATATTTTCTCTTTCAAGGAGATGTTCTTACAACGCAGTGTGAGTCTTCTGAAACATAATCACTTGTTGCTTGCCAATTTTGAAGTATAATCGCAAAAACCCCTTCAATATTCAAACTCAACAGAACAATTCCCTCTCTGTTTGACCGAGAGAGCCCCGATGGCCAGGTTCAGTCTTCTAAGTGATGCCGATTATGATCTATATATGTTTTAGAATCATTATGGTCCCAATAATTTGGGTTGACATCGCCCATATATTATTTCTTCGTGGATTGTGTTTAATATAAAGAAAAATTTGCGAAAAAATTTTGACAGTCGTTCTGAAAATATGACAACTGTTATATACAGTTTTTGAACAAAATTATTGTGAAAATAATGTAATATATCTGACAGTCAATGAAATCAATAATGAAATTATATTTTACAAGAATTATCAATTTTTCAATTTGTCTTTCGTATTTTGAAGAAATGGAGATCTTTAATGTCCTGATATCCTGTCTATTAATTACAAACAGTTTCGGGTAAATGTGTATAGAAGATGGAATGATAGGAGAAAACTTACTATCAACAAATCATGTGTGGTATCGTTAGAGGAAACTAATAAATAAAATAATTTATAAGTATTTTAGAAAGACTTAGCTGTAAATAATCAAAAAGGATCTGCCACGACTTTTTGAATGGAGAACATAAATATCAAAAATAAGTGGCATTATTTCTTGAAAAAATTCGAATCTGCCTAAAACATTTTTCTTAGTATACAGGAATAGATTACATAAATGATTCATTCATTTCACAAGACCTTTAGGTTTAAATAAAATCATCCTTGAGTGGGTCCTTTGTCACCGTGCGTTTTCATACGGCTCTCTCCTCTAGCATGGAAGTTTTTATGATGTTTCCCCTGGTGGACGTGATGGGTCCCTCTCTGTAGGTTCTCATTAAATTCATTTCAATGAAAGCAAACTGGAGATAAGTTTTATAGAAAGTTTATTTATGGTTTTTTCAAGCTTCTGTTTTACGGTATTATTGCTGATAGTTATTTTGATTTATTTGTCAAATTTTCACCACTGTTTTTTATATACCTAAGTGACGGTATAATTGAGCAACTTCAGTCCACTGCATCTGCATTTTCATTACATGTATGGTTCGAATAGTACCCTGAATATACATAGCGCCACGAAATTGATGCACGAATTCAATATTTTACTCGTTGAGACAACGCTACTGCTAAACACCTCCAAACGCAGCTTCTACAGAACAGTGGAGTGCAAACTACTACCGAAACTATACCACAAGTTCTCAGGAAACTTAGTTTGAGGCCTCATGTCGCTGCTCGAGGCCCAGGCTCTTACCGCAGCACATCAAAGAGCCCGAATGATTTTGCCAGGGATCAAGGCAATTGCTTAAAAGCTGACTAGGAGAGAGTTTTGTGAACAAATAAGTCGAGATTTTGCATTTTTCATTCTGACCGACGTTCTTTAGTGTACAGACGTCGAAAATATGCCGAAAGCAACTTTCACCTACGTTACCTATGATAATGATGGAGGTCCAGATCTCGCCAAGATCTTATCACAAAATCACTTCACTTGAGTGGCCTGCACGAAGTCCAGAACTCAATTCCATAGAATATGCCTGGGAAATTCTAAACAGAAGATTAAGCAGCCAGTAAAACCGAAGGAGGTTCGGAACAGACTGATCGAAATGGTTCAGAACGCTAAGGTCATTGATTTTGAGTATTACTCGTAGATTTGAGAGGCATGCATATTCGTTATTCACAGGTTTTATGGGACTATGATTTTCTCCAAGGGTTCTTCATTTTTTATCAATAGTTTTATTTCAATTTAGTACCATTTTCGTTTCGATTGTTCTCAAGCATTCCTTAGTGCTGGTGGATTATTGGAAAAATAATTCTTCAACATATATAAAATTCTTCTGAATAAATTAGAATTTCCAATTATATGCGTTAATTTAATTTGAGGTTATTTGGAATGAATTTGAATTCAGAATAGATAATTCGAAAAAACTGGAAGGAAAGAAATTATGGAGTTTTTATTCCGATGCTTGTGATATTTCTAGTTCTGATACAAGTGAAATTGAAAACAGAAGTAGTTTTTCATATAATAAAACAGATTATCTTTTATCTTCATGAATTTGAAAGAAAACCCGAAACTCGACTCAGTGATGAAGCACATTACCAAACTGTCTATTTTCCCACAGACGAACATGTTCTTCTGAAAACGATGTGCGCCATTGCCTCTGTTTAGGAGTTGGCCCGAGATATTTGGTTTTTCCTTAACTTCTGTTGATGGCTTGGAGCGAAGAACTCTACTTAGGTTTGTGCTAAAACCTCTCATCCAGTTCTGCAGTGGATGATGTACGATTACTTCGGGCATTCAATTGTACAAAATGATCTAAGGCTGGTGTTAGGAGTCGTAGTCGTCCTGCATATCTGTCTTTGAGACTACCAGCTCCACGATACCAAGATCACAGTAGTTCATATAGCTTCGATGGCCCAGGGTCCAAAATGGTCTAATTGAAGTATACCGATGGACCGTAATTCTTCATTTCCTCACTAATGACGCCTAGGCATGATTGTGAATCTCTGAAATACTTGAAAAACTACCAACAAAGTGATTATTGAGAATGATACATTAGCACCTGAATTATCCTTATAGCATCTGCAAAACAGATTTGGAACATACTGCTGAAAACTGTGTGAATAGAATATCCTTATATTTCAGGCTTCTATTCTATTACACATGGAATTTTAAGTAGAAATAACTCAAAAAATGGTTTTATTTTATTAAGTTTTTGTAGAATTTTATATCTGTCGGTTAAGATAAAATGCCACTAGTGACTTTGTACTCGTCGCATATCTGATGATAAATAAACGTTTGGTTTGATTTATGGAAGTTGTTTCAAAATGATATAGAGCGGTTAATTACTTCGTTACAGGAATCAACATTCGATAGAATATGTTATTTTCAGATATTTCTCCTTATAAACATCCGTCCACGTTCGAGACCAAAGATATTCAAGTTTCAAAAAATTTTCTTTGATTATTTTCGCAGTTCAAGATGATGGCCCAGAATTGAAAACACTCTTTTAGTACTACACAATTCAGTGATCAACAGTTGAAAATCTAGAGAATTATTATTTTTTTGAATCATCTTCTCTCCCCCTAGCCGTCTCCCCGAACCTATTATTGCAGTACGCCACTGTACACCTCCAATAACATTAGTTGCTTTATGATGCTGCTTAAAAATGATTGTTGTTGTTGTATTGCATTTTGTTGTAACCATGACCGTTACTAAAGTGAGAATTTTAATTGAAAGTTTTTTCTCCCCCATTTTTGCAAGAATATTAGTACACAAATATGAAGAACCCCTCCACATTTCTTGAAGAGAAACGTTTTTAATTTAATCTTCTGAAATTTTGATATGTTGTAATTTTCTCTTTCAAAATGATGTATTTTTAACCTAGTTGGGCATTGGATTTTTGTAGTAACTATGACCGTTTTCAATAAAAACAATAGAAACAATTTTTACTCAATCTATGAAATTACCATAAATTTTAATTTCAATTATTCTTACGTCGTGGAAATGCGTTACAAATATAGTAAATTAGAGTAGATCAAATTTTCTTTTATTTATCATTTCACATGGATTTGCATGTAACGGCTACTACTGTTCAAATTTTTACTTGAAGATTCAGTTAAAAAACTTTTATGGTATATTTTTTTAAATGTTCACACTATCTATAGATTTTCGTAAGTAATATCACAAGAGCTCAGATTTGATTTTTCTATGCTCGTTTTAGAATACTTACGTGCAGGCAATTCAACGAGAACTGGGCGACAAAATCACGAAAGCGTAGCTCTCGTAATTTTGTCGAGCAGGTCGTCCCAGTACAGAGCCATGCTATCAATTTCAGTTCTTGTTAGTGCAACGGAACTTTTTTTGCGCTTTTCCACATCCATTTGTAACATCTTCCTTTTAGAATTGCGAGCTTCACGAGCCTTTCTAAATGCTGAATCGGTAAAGGGGTTGAAACTCATGTTGAATTTTTCGAAATACATATTTTGCATCATTTTCGCAGTTGTGTTCCACATTGTTTTAACAACGTATTTTTTGTAATCTTGGCCATTCATTTGTTCCATATTGAAACCTCAATCCATAAGAATGTCTGCAATACCTTCAATAGAATGCTGTATATCCAAATCGAACGTTCGTTCCTTGCAGATTATATTGAATTGATTCCGAATAGAGCTGTGCGTTTTTCTTGTATTTTTGGGGATAGAATTCTGTATAGAACTATTTATTTCTGCTTCACTGGTGCTTCCAAAACGAGACATTTTAATTTATATCGGCAGAAACTTTACAACAGGTACTAAAATGGCTGTTCTTGACAGTTTCAAAACCGTGTTATTTTTTGTGAATGTTGCGTTGCTATGGAAACGCAAGGATATTGGCAAATGTATCCACTAATATCCTACCCTTCTTCCTATTTCTATGCAGCTTATCCGATATCAAACGAGAATTTCTGTGTTTTTAAACGTGCATTTTGACACATGAGTGGAATTGTTACAAAAATTTTCAGTACTGATTCGTCTAGGACTAAAAAAAGTAACCAACATTTCAAACTTGTGGCAAATATCTCAAAAACAACGAAAGTTAATGAGAAAAAATTATTTTTTTATAAATGGAACATCTAGTACCTCGAATACGAAGCGTTTACCGACCAATGATTATATTGGAAAAACGTTTTAAAATAACGTTTTCTATTGAATGCAATAATTCTTCTACACAAAAGTGAAATACTCTGGTTTTTTAGCTCCAAATTCCTTTATAATCGATGCTTTATAAAAGGGAATACACCGTTCCTTTATGAATGCAGAATAATTACTTCAAATGACTGCCTCATTCGCTTGGCAGCACCACTAATGAACTTAATTCTCCGGTACATTTTCTAATGCTAGTGGTTTTATGTATTGCAAAACTGGATGAATATTTTCATCAGATCTCTGACTTGTTTGTAAATCAATGGAGTACCAACGATCTTCAATCTTGTTGATTTTGCATCTTCATAAATGTCTAAAATTTTTGATAAAATGCATCAGGAAATTGAACCTCCTCTAAGTCGTACAACCGCGTTAGAACTAGAAAGGAATATACCTGATGTGCAATTCAGTATCACCATCATCAGATGTCTCAAAAAATGACTCCTTCAAACATGCGCTATATTTTTGGAATCAATTTTGAATAGAACTAAAACGGCTACCAGACAGATGGACAATTATCATGTATTCGTATTAGAAAATGGTTTGTGGAAACATCCAGAAGAAGGCCGATTATTTTCACAAGACGTGATTGTCTTCAGATCTTCCAGAGAAAACTGAAAGAGTATGAAAAGTATTCAATTCGCTCGTCTCAGATTGTGATACTGGTAAAAGAATAGTTGAGAGAAAATTAATCAAGTATAATTTTCAGAACTCCTAGTTACCCAATCTAACAACAAAATTAACCTTAACATCCCAAAAAAATCTACTAGCCCGGCTGAATATGTTTTCAAGGATTCAAACCACGCACTTACACATGCAACTTCAGCATACAATTCAATTATCCATGAAGCATTCTCGTTGTCTCCATCATTAGAAAATTTTGAAACAGAAATTGAAATCATTAGTACTGTAACTCTCACAAACAGCTTCCATAGAGACTCAACTGACACAGCAGTGGATCGAGAACAATTTCCTATAGATAAGCCTACCTGTATATTTTTAATCCTGTAGTGATTAAAGAAATTTGCCAGAACCCGTTGAATGATTTTGATTGGGTGACATCTTCTGACGTATATTTGAGACTTCAACCCACTAAGAGGGGCCAGTTCAATCCCTCAAAATTGATTAGGGCAAAGAAGTCGAGCTCTTAGAATCCTCTTCGAAACGATGTATGAGAAGAGTAATTTTGACGTATTTTTTTTGCAAAAAATTATTTCTTATAACAGATGAGCAACCTTGAATATTTTGACTATTTTAAAGATTACTGAAAAATGGAGAACAAATCAATTTCAGTTTTAAGAGGAAAACTTTCGAGGGAAGTTAGCGGCGTCATGTATTAGTTTGTAAAATTACTTTGAGGTTTTAGATAAAGAAATTTTTGAAAGATTTTACTAATTGTTTTCAAGTTTATGTTCACAATGAAAGAATGGAATCCAACGAACTCAGATCAGATAGTCAAATTGTCTTTCCTTTACTTCCATACAATAATACAATCTTCACTGAAAACCGTCTTCAAAATGGTTCGGCATATTTGGAGTTATTTGACGACACTCATCAACAATTTGTTGGTGTAGATTGTACGAATTCAAAGGGTGTCACAAACATGTTGAACTCAAGATGTTCCCACAAGAAAAAGTCTAGTTGTTCCAGATCAGGAGATCGGGCAGATTACTCCATAGGACCTCTTCTTCCAGTCCAACCACCGGGACATTGCAAATTGAGGAAAAGCTAAATGCTTTTATGCGAGTTATAGTTGCTTTCGACCATACTTCGCTTTCGATCCCGATCATCATTTAATAAATTTAGTACGGATAGAACTGGTATATTTGTGTCAAATTCTATAAACGTAAGGGTAGCTAACTTCGGAAGTTGGAAAACTTTGTTGTATAGATTGCGTGTTCAACTAGGTTGGACATATCCCAAAAACCGCCACAGCCTCTCGTGCATTATACACAATTCCAATGGGATATCTTAACTTATCCATCACTGAACCCGTCGCAATAAATTTTGATATCAATTCCATTGGAAATTTGCGGTGAACGTTACGTTCAATATGGTTTCGGTTAAATATTTGCATTTGATGCATTTAAAATCAGTTTAATGATCGAACAAACGTACTAGCGTCTGAACACCTTGCTTCCAAGAACAAAAATTTAAATTAAAACAAATGTTATCTCAATAAAATTTTCTTGGGATTATTGTAGATTATAAAAAGCGCTTTCGAAAGACATTACAATAAAACCTATTTTCCTTTCCATCTAAAACCTCAATGTGAGTAAAATTACTCGTAGGTGCACGTTGGCGCTAACTACCCACAAAAGGATTCCTCAAACACAAAACTTAATTGTTTTGTTAGGGATAAAAATGATTTATATATATATATATATATATATATATATATATATATATATATATATATATATATATATATATATATATATATATATATATATATATATATATATATATATATATATATATATAGCCATCTTTGGGAATGAGTTCTTGGTAATCTCCATTCTCTAGTCTTTCCGTCAGAAAATTGTCGAAGAATGAAGTATTCAATGTTTGATGTTGTAGCACTGTTCACATTCAAAAAATAAGTTAATTAACAAATCGCTATTATAAAGTACGCTCATTTCATAAATACCCGTTTTGTGTTGATCACATTTCATATCGGGTTACCCATCCCTCTTCGTCGAACGTTAAAAATAATCGAAATGATTAGAAACTGAAAACTGCGGCATACATTCTGCAATCTCCCCCTCCCTCTATTTGCGGCACTTTGCGGGCTGAGCAGCAATTTAGGTCTTGTCATGCTGAGCAACGAGAGGCATTTCCGCGATATTAAAGTCATTATCACCTGACCGCAGAATCAGATAACAAAGTATGGCATCCGGCAGCTTCCGGTTCCCCTCAGGACGCGCCAAAACAGGCAGCGGGGGCGTTTCATAAATCGACAATATTCTGACACCCGAACGGGACTTTTCATGTTGTTATGTTGTCATAAATTAAATGTCGTATTGTATTTAAAATAATTACCACGCGTTTCATTGGATAGATGACATCAAAATGGCTGCCGTTATGTATTTTCAAGTGTAAAGTGTTTATCTCGGGATATTTGCACGAAATGATCGATAATAAAGTACAAAATGGTTGTTATCATGCTGTACATTAAAAATGCCTGTATATATATGGTTCTGTAATGAATAACAGGAACACATTTTGTTGATGTTTTTGCTGATGAAATTTAAATGGAATTACTTTTATCATATATTAACTGATAGTTTTATCTATTAGAAAACAGTTTTCGCAAATATCCTTCACTTCTGTATATTGAATTATTTACTGAGAATGCAGAATTTGACAAGTTACATAAGTTTTGGGAAAAATTTCGAATCGAAAGTTCTATCTAAATTTCATGTAAGATCTAGTGATCAGAAGATATATGAATAATATAAATGAAATGAAACACGTTTGTCTGATGTCCTCAATGTTTATTTTTATACACACAGCTGGTTGCGACCAATTTCAACATTTTCTAAATAAGATGTTAAATCTAACCTAACCTTCACTAATGAAATTGAACGCTACAATAGAATAAATTTCCTAGATATATATATATATATATATATATATATATATATATATATATATATATATATATATATATATATATATATATATATACTGAATAATGCATAGACCCTTTTTCCATTCCCTATCCATAATAGACGTCAATACAGAAATGAATTTCATTAAGAAATTTGCATCAAAAATAATATTTCATTATCCCACATAAACAGTGTTATCAATCGCAAAGAACAAAATCAAATTTCCCAATTACTATATTCTATTATAGAAAGATCAGAAAATAAATACGCATGTCTAACTTACATTGGCTCCCTCTACTAACATCATTTAATATCTTTAGTAGCTGAGCTATGCGGGTTCTGGACCACAAGGGTCGTCCCAGTGATGGTGGAAACCCCTACCGTCCGGCATAGAACCACGTGACCTTCGTGATGCATGTCCAATGGCTAGGGGTTCTGGGTGACTAGCGGATTGACCAGGGATAAGGTCTAAAGTCGATATATGGGCTGTGAAATGTAGGATAAGCAGTTTATGTTAAGCATGTTGAAAGGGGCACCTGGGGGCGTGAAAATCGGGGGAGTTTCGGTGGGGGTGTCTGGGATAATGAATTTGTTAATGGGTTAGTTGGATATGGTTAGGCAGGTCTCTAAATTGAATAGTTTGTAATTCACCATCACGTTATCAACGCCTGGCATGGTGTCTTAATATTATCGATATTCACCGCACATTCTGTGTTGGTAATTAGGTACGCTATTTTTGGTTGAGTGATCATGCCGTTATGTTTGCTGTCCGTTCCCGTTGTTGCCCCCTCATAGCTCATCAACTATCTTTCCAAATTTTATTTGACAACGTCCTTATCCTGTGACCCCAATATAGGCAAACTATTATTAATGCCAAACAAAAAACTAATCGATTCAAATGAACTCGATGGAAAAACAAACAATAGACAATATAAGGAAAAAACGTAAGTTTGCATTATAACTCAAATACCGTTGAACAGAAAAATTCCGTTCTTAACTCGCTTGATTTTGGACATGTTTGATATTGATTTGAAGCAAAAACGACTTTATTTGGCAAAATGTTCATCAAGACAATGGACGGGTGCTCACATGCAAATACTCAAAATTTCGGCTACGAACTACTATCCCATACAGCTTATTCTCCAGATTAAGTGCCCTGCGATTATTTTCTGTTTCCAAATAAAGACGATAAGAGCTTAGAGAGGATTGAAGTTCTCACTATTGAAACAAACGCCTATGACAAAGACCTTGAGAAAACCAATTATTTCTGAAGGATAATAAAATTGGAAAAACCTTGGATGGAATATGTTGTGAAATGAAACGCTTACTTGACGAAAAAATATACTTTTGTCAAAAGAGCGCTGACCCATCAATCTGCTACAGTATCTCACATTTTGATTCAAACAAAGATCGATTGGGAAGTTAACAATGAATTTTACTTAAAAATAAGCCTGTAAAAATTTCAATTCAATATATTTGCTCGATTTATATTTACGACTGGAAACCCTTTGTCACGAATGATCCTACATAATCCTCACTAATCCAATCTACCGGAGACATAGCAAGTACATTTCAATAGACTTCGCCATTTGGGGAAATAGATACATGTTCTGAATTCAGTCGAATCAGCAATAGCAGCAACAATGGCACACCTCTGAAACCATATGAGTATGACAAATTATTGAAATGATCCTGTGACAGGGACAATTTGCGGAATAACCCCAAACGAGGGTGAATACATGAATGATAGTGTCGGTAATGTAGATATCTTCTACTGGCTTATCCTAATCCGTATACTCGATATTCTGGAAGAAGTGCCACGCATTTCCTTCGGTATTATGACGGCTTGTGCATCCATCATACTCTCTCTAGTATCTCCCTCAACTACTACGAGCCCTTTCTGCTATTCAAGGAGAAAATAATGCTTGAACTTTATGTCAAATGACCTTTTGGGGAAAATAATGCCAGGAAATGTCAACGTCGCGATGACTGAATAATACGGCGTGTTTTATTAGATGTCTAGAGATTTCCCTGAAGTAGAATAAGCTAGAAATTCTAAATCGGAATTTGTATCGACTGCTTTCGGGAAATACGGTGAAGATGATGGGGAGCCATCAACCTATATTATTTCTATCTATTGACAGATCTACATCACGGTGATAACTTGGAATTTAGAGTGATGATATTTTCAATTGACGAGGCTTTTACATGATAGAAATTCATTTTCAAACATAATTAAACAAAGATTTCTACTTAAATATATTAACAAATGCTCGACGCGTTTTGATAAACAGTATCTTTGTCAAGAGCGAATGAATACTACAAAATTATCTCAATAAACGTATACTTATATGGACTAAAGAGGCAATCCATTCAGAGTTTTCTGTATTTCAACTAGTGTTTTGGAAACAAGTTCAATAAGGGTGAGTTATTTATGTCTATCTGGTCATTAAGAAATTCTGGGAATACCTAAATCTGTTAATCTCAAGTACTTCAAGAAGGTTGAGTTTTATACCTCTATTCTCAGAATGTAGGATTTTAAATTTCGAATTGAAAGAATAACTTTTCTCCCTAAGATGATAAGACAAATTCGAATTGGTTTTTCCATTGATGAAACTGCGTTTATGTTCTGAGATTCTAACATTGAAATTTCTTCCTGTTCAACCTATATAAAAACAATTACAATCTGTACATTCCAATCTATAAATACCTGATTTATTTTCTTCATTAATTGGAGACTTATAATACTGATAAATGAACCTAAATTTGTTGATGTTTTGAACGCTATGTTCAAATTCGAATATTTAAGAAGAATTTCCTATTATTGCTTATATTGCCTAAATATGTTAAACTATTGAATTTCTTGTCTTGATGTTCACCGTTTGGATAAATATGTTGAAAAGCTAATTTCTGTTTTTTCTTATGTAATAACTAAATTTAACTTTAACCTAACTAAATTTGCATCATAACCATTATTTATTGTGATATGTTTTATCATCATAAAAACACAAATTAGCTTTACAACATATTTATCCGATCGGTGAACATCAAGACAAGAAATTCAATAGTTTAACATATAAAGGCAATATTAGCAATAATATGAAATACCTTCTTGAATATTCAAATTAGAATATAGAGTTCAAAATATAAACAAATTTAGGTTCAGATGATTTAAATTAATGTTAATCAATTTAGTTGTGGGTACATCTATCAAAATGACAATTTTATGAAATAATTACTTCTGCTCAGTACATGTATTTTGAATTGTTTCTTGCTGCATTAATCTTAGAGATTATATCTGATCTAGAGTCGTTATATGCAATCCGCCCGAGCTCGAGCTGCTGCAAGAAGCAGTTCCTGATTTGTTACTCCAAAAACACCAACCACGATACGAGAATGCATATTAATTATATCAGGATTGGTGTGCCAGGAAAAGGGTCCAGAATCACATTTCGAAAAGTGTTATCTCAACATGTTCAGTTAAATGGAGGAAAATAAAAACATTTTCATATTAATACAGGATTGGGGATAGGATTAAATAATAAGCAAAGATAAGACGCGAATGTACGAACTCAGAAACAATGTGGAATTAAATCTAATAATATTGAAGCAATTTGTGCAATATAGTTAAAAATAATTGATCATTAGCTCGTTTCTGGATTTGCTCTCATCGACAAGGAATATTTTGCTCATTAGTGACAAAATCTTACTCACATCTTAAAGAGCATGATATGTTTGATAGAGAGATGGAAAGAGTTTTCACTTGCGAACTACGAACAGAATAACGAAGGACCAGCTAGCGGTTCACCGGTTATATAAAAACACACATTTTCATAAAACTCTTCCCAAAGCTACATTGTGCCTATGGACATGTCGTAGGCTCTTTGGAAAAATCTAGGGGCGACAGCCAAAGATAAAAACCAGTTGTTATTAAATACTGCTTTTATAATGTACATTGCCACATTTGCATCGTCCATATCATGGTCGAAATAACAGAAGTACCCATCCTGAACAAATGGCATAAACTATAGCGATTCGATTTTATGGGCATAAGAGGGGTTTCGAGAGCAGGTCTCAAAA
Organism: Cryptolaemus montrouzieri; assembly: GCA_013387265.2. Taxonomy (NCBI): domain Eukaryota; kingdom Metazoa; phylum Arthropoda; class Insecta; order Coleoptera; family Coccinellidae; genus Cryptolaemus; species Cryptolaemus montrouzieri. The sequence goes on from JABFTP020000185.1 coordinate 117,325,273, forward strand.
TTACCTATAATATATACCTTAACAAATAAGTGATGAATGAGGAATGATAACGAACAGCAATTGATGATTTAATATATATATATATATATATATATATATATATATATATATATATATATATATATATATATATATATATATATATGTTAACTTGAGACAAGACGACTCATTCAAAATCCGTAGATCAATGAATAATACCTCCTGACAAGAGCTAGTTCCCAAATCTGCCCGCCATGCACGCAGCCTCCAAGCGCTACAATAATGCAAATAATGCAACTAAGCAGGATGCCGAGAAACGAAGCGGCAGACTGCAGTTTCGCCCTTATTAGGAGCTCATCAGTGTCGCATATCGCTTCTCAGCATCCTACCTACCCACCATATATATATATATATATATATATATATATATATATATATATATATATATATATATATATATATATATATATATATATATATATATATATATATATATATATATATATATATATATATATATATATATATATATATATATATATATATATATATATATAAATCAATTGCTGTTCGAAAGAGAACGGCTGAACGGATTTATCTTATCTTGGTTTGAAATGTTCGTAGGGGTCTAGGGAAGAGTTTAAAGGTGAGCTCAGTCCTTGCTTCAACAGATTATTTAGAAAGACATAATGCCGTCGCTAATATTATTCACTTCAATCTAGGAATTAAACATGACCTAATTCCCAAAAGAAAAAATTTCAAAAATATGAACCTGAGATTATTTGTGAAAATGACAAATATAAACTTTATTTTGATAAAAACAATTTCTGTGTAACAGGCTGTAAAACACAATAGACCAGATATCGTTCTTAATGATAAACAGAATCAAATAACATATATAATTGATATATACCCGACACATATAATATACAAAATAAATACAATGAAAAAATTTCTAAATATATGATGCTTGGCGACGAGATTAAAAAATGTGGAAAATGAAGAAAATATTTATTCTACCGATTATTATTTCTACAACAGGCGTTATTCCTAGAAATCTTCAAAAAGTATTGAGATTTTGGGTCTGAAGAGAAATTTGTTTGAACAGTTACAAAAGATAACAGTCATCAAATCTTGTAATATTCTTCGTAGGTTTCTTTCCGAAAATAATAATGAGGTAGAGTCATAGGTTTTCTCTTTAGTTTATACTGCTCAGAATCTCATTTCATATTTTATTTATTTGTTTATATAAATGTAATATAATTAAAAAAACTGCCGGGAAAACTATAAAAATTTCTCTTTTTATTTCCCAAACGTTTTCTAAATAAAATGTAGAGTCAATTTGAACTTTGTTGCTATTAAGTAAAGTTCATATTAAATTATAATCACTCACTGTTGTCTAAGCAATGTAGGTGTGTTCCTAACGTTAAAGAGTAAATTTGCGTATTATTGCAGCTGCACAAATTTCAAATTTTATCAAATCTATCGAATTAAACTTCGCGTGTGCGTTGGATGATCTATTGTCGCGTTCAGAAACTAAACAAAAGTGAATCGCTAACGCGACAAAATTGAATAGTCACAAAATGTAATAAATCATTAGTGGTACTGCTTTTCAATTTGGTCTGCTACGCGAAACTTAATTTTAACTAACCTCAGTTGTTAAAGATTGATAAATCTTAAGTTTTGTAACAGATTAAATTTCTGAACGCATCCTCTGTGATAGTGACATTCCAAGTTATGTGCTCTTTTTTTGTTGATATTCTGTGATAGTGACACTTTTCTGCTAAGTCACAGCGAAATTCTTACTCTCTTACTTTGATTAATTACAATTTACGATGCCGAGCAGAAGAAGGCCTGACTTAGGTTTTCGCAGTCAATCAAATGTGCGAAGAGCTACCTCACGTCCTAACCGCTGTGTTGACCAAAGAGAGATTAATCAAGAAAATAGTCGTATTGCTATGTCAGAATTGCGTTATTTAGTGAGTAATATTGAAGTAGATAGGCTTAGAATGCAACGATTTCGTGCACAACAAACACAACAACAGCAAGCACGACAAAATGAAATTGAGCGAATCCGCAGACGCAGAGTTCCTGTGATTCTTGAAGGAGCTGCATTCCTATATGATCCAGCAATTGATTATTGTGCCGATAAATCATTAACAATTGGGGGAATGATGATAATTTGGAAATATTGTAAGGCTCATAAAGGGGCCGCAACTAAAGAAGGGGGTATATGAACTTATCGTCCCTCGATAAAGAGTCTATTGGGATGGTAGTTGGCCTATTGACGGGACGTCAACTCAACAAACACCTACATGTTATGAGACAATCGAAAACCACACGGTGCCGTGGTTGCCTAGAAAATGACGAAACACCGGAACTCATACTCTTCGAATGTCCGCTCATAAGATGTCCACACTGAACACCTTGGGCACTGAAACACTCAACGCCGGAATGATCCAGGAGGCCAGCTACAACAGTCTTGCAAGGTTCATCAAAAAGTTTTTTCAAGACACAAAAGAAAATAATACAACACGGCAAGCACAATTGTGCTGCCCATAAAGGCGCGGTGCAAGAAGAAGAAGAAATAAATGGTGAATCTACTGGCAAAGTAATATTGCCACAATTGGTCTCACTACCAGTTCCTTTATATTATACAGGACTATTTCATGCCCATTTCCAAGGTATTATACCAAAATATTTTTTTATAATATTCAAGTTTGTATTAAAATATATATCTGAAATAATTATTGGACAAATCTTCAAAAATTTCAAATACAAGTACAAATTTAACACTTACTGGGGGCGCTGTTACCAATACCAGATGCGTATCATCAATTTTTACAAATTTATTATGTGCAATTCAGATGCGGAAGTTGATAAGCGTTGTGCTCACAAACCATCAATGAAGAGAACTATTGTTGAAGAATTTCTAATTTTTCTTTATCAGAACAACAATTAAGTAAACATGTTCAAAATATCATTGGATCTTATTAATTACGGATTTCTTTTGTTTGCTTCAAGTTCATTATATACAAAAGTTTGGGTCTTTCATTCATTTATTGAATCAGTACGAAGTCTGCCGGGTCAGCCAGTCTTAAGAAAAATAATTCAATTGGATCAAGGATCCTTCCTCTGAAACACAGAAGGATCCGATTGAGAGAATGGGTGCGGGCATACATGATCCAAAGTATAGAGTATCAGTACCCTTATTTTTGCCTCTTACAATCATGCGTACAGAAATACTTGCTTAGGTTCATACTTCCATGGGTCTACAATGGTGCACAGATTAATATACTAACAGGTATACAGGCGTGATTAAAGCACTGAACTAGCGTAGTTATCAGACTGAGAATGTTCCCAATCTCTAGAGCGACTTGCTGAGAGGCACAAATTTCCTGAACAAACCACACAGGCGACAGGAAGCAAAACGGTGGGTAGTGCTTAGAAAAAACAGCATACAAGAAAAACTCCTGAGCTCAAGCTGCCGAAGGAGTTTATCGTTTGTTAGCTGAAAAAGACTACACAGCTTCTCTAGCTCGTAATGAATTGGTCTTCGAACAGGGATATATACCATCTTATCGGAAATGAGGACATACCGAATATGTAATGAGCCACTGAGCATATTCTCTGTAGTTTCAAGAAAATCACTAATCTAGGACGTGGACTTTTCGATAGCAGACACGAAAGCCGAAAGAAGTGAAAACAAAATGTTCCACGAAGATTGATAGTTTGTATGGAAACTAAATATACAGAAACACAACTAAGGCAGGATCAGAAGCAATAGATCAATTTCGGTCTCAGTTTTAAGAGGTTCCACTCCCTTCAATGTAATGTTATGTAAGGTAGCACCTAGGGGGAAATGGACACGAAATATCAACAGTTCATACAATTGATCGTATCATAGCTTTGAACTTTGTCGTTGTCGAAAAGGTCTTCAGCCAACAAGTGGACGAGGTCACTTTGTGAATAGAGGAGATCATGTCATCTTCTGCAGTTTTACTCTCCGAAACAATCTATTGCCCATCTATAACGACAAATACTTATTTCTTTCTGGAATTTTTACCTCTCTTCGAAAACAATAAATACTGTTAGGCCTATTGCAAAATAAAACAGCACACGTATAGCACACTCCGAATCCATACAATGGGTTATGTTTAGTAAAGCGTACCACGATGTTTCATGATCTTAATGAAAACAAATAAACATCTTCTGGACTTATAATCAGAGCTTGAATGAGTACATGGAAATTCCGAGTAGTTCAACTATTTCAAGAAGTGGGTGATTTTACTTTCAGGAAAGGTTTTCGCTTTAGCCAGAAACAGCTTAGTGAAGTTCATGAACTGATTAAAATAATATCAGACCAAGTGAATGTAATGTTCGAAATAAATTAGATGTTGGAAATACAGTAGTATAAATGGCTATGTTCCATTCTGCGATCAACCGAAAAATGTGTCTCACTCCCACAAAAACTGTACTGCTAACACAAACTTGTCCATTCGTGGGCTGCAACTGAGTCCAATTCGCGAAAATTCACGCGTGGGTTAGGTCTTTTTAATTCAATTATGTGAAAAAATTCAAAATAATCACACACCTTCGTTAAACCATAAGTGAGGAAGAAAAAACGACAAATATTTAGAATTGAATTTGAATTGAGGAGGCCGTTACTTGATGTAGATCCATGATATAAATGAGATAAAAACACAAGGTTTAACTTTGATCTACACTTTATTTGAAAAAATTCGACGACGTTTCGCTGACACAGCAGCTTTATCAAGAATGAAAAATAGAATGAAGAGTATGGTATTATAAACAAATCGTAGAACAAGTTGGATGAATAACAGGAAAATCCACACCGAGCCATTGTACAGTTAGTATGAAGGTAATAAAACTAATTGAACAAGTTAAGTAGGGTGAGTAATTCAAATCTACCTGTTCATTCAAAAGCTTGTCCGAATGTTTGTATCTATTTATTTCTAATGCTTCTAGGAGATCTAATTTGAACTTTTTGATTTTATATGTAATATGTCAAAGTTTTATTGAATGAATGGTTTTCTTTTATTAGGTGGTTTGAATAATTTGAATCAGATTTATTTTTGTCAAGCTACGTTTATGTTCAGATGTTCTTATGCCAAAACTTCTATAGGTCCTACCGATATAAATTTTATCACAAGAACCGCAATTGAGTTTATAGATTCTGATTTACTTGATTTTTCAACACGAGATTTATTATTTTAATATGTTTACCTAAGTTATTAGAAGTTTTGAAAGCTATAAGATTTTGTTTGACGAGAAATTTGTTTGAACTCAAAAATCAAATAAAATCAAAATCTAATAACATAAAATGTTCAAACTGTGTTTTATCTCATTAGAATTGAATTTAACTGACAATCTTCGTTTGAAAACAAAACAATTCATCTAATGCAATTTTACTACTAGGAAATCAATAACTCAAAGTTCAGGAACAATAACAAAAACTACGATACACAAAAATGTTAGATTTGAATTATGAGGAATGTGTAAAAACAAATCCAAAAAACATAGTGGCATCAAATTTGGGAATTTGAAAACATGAAAACAGAGTTTCTATGTTCAACCAAAAGTCTATCGACCGCAAAAATAGGTGTTTTTATCTTGTGTTTATCTAAAAATTCAAAATAAGTGTTCAAAACATATTAGAACAGGATTATGAAATGAGGAATATGTATATACAAATTCAAACAACGATAAAATATTTGAATTATCAATGGGAGCGTTCGACAATCAAAAAAAAATAGTAAATAATAGGAAACAAAATATACAATAGGCAGAAGTAAAGAAGTCAAACACAGATGAAAAACAAATAGTGGCATCAAATTTGTGAATTTGAAAACAGAGTTTCTATGTTCAGCAAAAAGTCTAGCGACCGCAAAAATAGATGTCTTTGACTTGTATTTCCCTACATTTGCATACAACTCTGCCTTCGATTCTTCACTTGAAAGAACTATATTTCTTTTATTCAACCACTTTTCAATTTCGGCTTTTTTCAACTTGATTAGGGGTTGGGCTCTACCGGAGCATCAATGTATGATTCTTCAGAAAAATCCACTTTTGCTGTAGTCGAGCCTTCATTCTTCAATATCTGATGAAATGTAATTGAAATTTGCTGCAGTTCGGTTTGTTTTGACCCTTTCCAACAATTATTTTAACACTACTCAAGCTAACAAATGTAGCTTTGGAAATCTTGCAGAATAGATTTGAATGAATCGGAATGGTCAATTGTTGTGACACTTTTTCCAGACGCATATACTCATACACGATGGAAATAATACCCTGCGATTGACTGTGTATATTTTTTTTGGCGTTTCATGTCCTGTTGAAGAAATGGATATGTTGAAATGAAAAGATGGGAATTGAATGTGTTTTAAGTCTGTATGCAGGGTGCCTATTGAGTTACGACTCTAATCATTAATCGCATGTAATCCGAAGTAACATTTTTGCAAAAATGAAGAATTCGTTTCTAATTTTTTCAAATGAGATATTGCCACTTCTGAATTTGAATGCTAGAATCATTGAGTGCCAGTTCAATAATAATTTGAGAAAAGTGAAATGCCATTTTCTCTCTTATTACCGCTGATAACAGAAAATTCAAGCCGAATCGCTTTTTTGTATAAACCCTTGAAAGAGAAGGAATAGTATAAAAAATATAAAAACCATTGAATAAGAAATCAGTATAATATGTAACAATATTTAAGTATAATAGAAACGTGATGCACTTCAACATTGAGCATTGAAATGTGTTCAAATTTTATATGAAAATATTAAATGAATATTTCAAGAAATTTTTCCATATCTTTATTTTAAATCGAAACTTGTGTGGAACTAAAATTTTACTTCGCTTCGTAACTTATTTTAATTAATTACGTTTTGCACGAAATCGGTGATTATAGAGTCCCGAAAAAGACTATTTATTTTGAAGTAGAAAACACTAATAGCAAAATGCACTTTACCTGAAAATATCAACCGTTTCCAGTCGGCCAACGAAACTTGTGGAATGGATTTGTTTATAGGTAGGGTAGTACACGATTGAATGATGGCAATTCGGTCGCTTTAGCATGATGTTAGACAGATCATGAGGACTTGAACAATCTGTGGTTCGATAGATAATACCTAAAATTATTTACTCTTTACTTTATATAATATCTCACAACTTTTTGCGTTGCAAGCAGTGGCTATTTTCGTTTCAGTGGGAATATAAATTACAAGGTGAAAATAACTCTCTAGATTTAGTATACAAAATATTTTTACGATTTTTGTTTAAAATTCCTAGAACGTTCGCCAAATCTGATTCCAGTTATTCATTGTATGAATATCGAGCAGTTTCTATGCAGAAAACGTAACAGATTCAGGCAATATTTTGTTTAGAGTGAATTCGACAGCTTTAATGGGTCCGGTTGTTTTTAACGTCACTTCTACCGGAAAACCGACTCCATTGTGGTCTGTTTCCGTATCGGTGAAGTAATCGCTTAAGATTGATGGGGACTAGGGTTCTGTTATTGAAGGAATATATGCTCTAGGTTAATATATAGAATACCCTATAAATCAGGCTTTGTTATTACGATTGAAGATTGAAGTTGTTTCAATATTTCAAAGATATTTACAGAGTGACAAAATTCTTTGTTCTAAAAGTTGGCATCTCATATTATTTGTTCCAATTTTTGCAAATTTGTGGGTTCATTAACATAAACTTTACTACAGAGGGGAGTCCTCAAGAAGCTGTCTAATGGATTGAGATAGATTATCTCACAGATATTGTTTATTCAGTTGTTCACAAATCAACGTCTTTTACTAGTTTAGCAAAACGACTTTGATTTCTGAACATATTTACGTTAAGTTCAACAATTCTGTCCAAATACGGAAGATGCTTCAAATTTTTTCTTGGTCGAAGATGATAAGGTCATTCGAATTACTTGATGGGTTCTGCGGATATGTTCAGTCGCATTTCGATTTATCATCATCATAAGTAGTTACAGTCCGTGGAAATTTTATGTAATCGATGCTTTCTCTGGCTCCCTTCGACCCCCTTAATCCGCGATTTCATCAAATCCATACTTGGTATGTTTCTCATACTCCTAATACTGAAATAACACAACAAATTCGCTAAGAAACTAATCTACTATCAATAAATCCAAGTTCGATACACTGCTTCCAAGTTATTCGCGTCCAACGTTTTGATTCGACTTCTAATCACTGTATCAGAATAGCTGATATTGCTGATGGATTTATTTTATGGAAGTTCATTTTAATATAAATAAAATGAAGCAATTTCGTCTGATTTCCACAATGTTTATTATTACGACTAGTGTCGACAGTTACGTAATTTTCAAATGCATAGGGCTGATAGTTACGAGAAAGTCTTACTCTAGACATCAAATCACAATTCATAATAACTGAAAACACACAACACTATATGTTTAACAGCAATATAATTAGGAGCATGAGAGTGCATTTAGGAACACAAGCATACGAGGGTCGTCTGAAACGTTTCTGACCTAATAAAGATACAAGACTTTTTTTTGAATATTCTCTTTTATTCTTGAATCGGTCAGACCTTCGCAATCTACTAGTTATTGTTGGCGTATAAAGGTGTATTCAAGTTCCATAAAAAGTAATTAATGAGTGCCAAAACTCGAATTTATTGCGCCCAAACTGCGCCAATAGAGCGTTGGAATTGTTCATTCGAATACGATTTTGGTCTAACGTGAGAAAACACGGCACCCAACGCGCGGACAGCTTTCTCTTGTTTAAATGTTGATTTAACATGTGACAAATACGGTCTTTTGACGTGTTTGTAACCTCTGCTATCTCTTCTGCTTCAATTCAGTGATCGTCTAGCATCATTTGGAAATGTTGGTGATGTTATCGTCGATGTTTGCAGTTTTAAGACGTCCCGAACTTTCTTTGTCTCCCAAGCTCTAACGGCCACGTTAAAATTCAGCTGCAGAGCAGAGCTGTGCAGAGTCTCCACACATAGAATCCAACTCATATTCAATCTGCATAGAAGTATTCCCTTTCAAAAACAAATATCTAATCATAGTTCGATACTTGATTTTGTCAATTTTCACAAAAACACTCAAATAAACTCACTCGTGAATAGCTGAACCTTTGGTGAGTAACTGCCAACAACGATGTTGAAACAAACAGTGAAAACTCACTGGCGTTTATTTACGAGTGCTGCCATCTTCACATAGAAGTAAGAGACTTTCCAGACCATTCTCGTATACAACAAAAACATAAAGAAGGACCGAAATACAAAACATGAAGGTTGAATTTAATTTTTTGCTCAATTTAATATTAATATTTTCAAATATTTTCTCAATCCCCAGGCGTACCGCGGATTCGCGGTTCGAAAGAAATCTAAATTAATTTTATTTTTTTTTCTTCAGGTTGAAGAAAGGTTGCATTTTTCTGTGTCTGTTGATAAACGTTTCGATTGAACTATTCTTCATGAGAGCATTTTCTTTCTGAAAACGTTTCTTGATAAGAGGAAAACTAATTTATCTGGGAACTAGAGAATATAAACTTTTGTTGTTGACAATGAAATGATTTGAAATGAATGTACGTAATTAAGGCAGTGCTCTTTCTGTACACAACAAATTCTGAGAATTTGTTATTTCTGATGGCTAGTGTCTCCAAGAAAAAACACCGGTTATCTTTCAATACTTAATATGTGAATTTAACCGTATGGTGATAATCGTTTGATTTCTGAATAAGATTTTCACACCTTTTTATAATATTGCAAAAATAGATAATATAAGTCAAAACCTTTTGTCTGAGATCCACAATGTTTATTTTCAATACACACAACATATTTTCAAGTGTCTCTAGAGCTTACAGTTATAAGACAGAATGTGTGAACTGTACCTATTTTAAATGTAGTGTAATGGGAAGTGATTTGATTGTAGTTGTCTAATGAATTCTGGGTTTTTACAAAGTTTGTTGATCTCCAAACTTCCAACAGAGTCACTGTCATTTTTTTATTGCGTTTGTGAAAAAATTTCAAATTATCTAGTGTGATTTGTAGATTAACATCTTCAAAAACTGCGGATTTGCCATCTGAGGAGAGATGTTCTTTGAATCCAAATTCGAATTTTGTTTTCGAAATTTGGACCTATGTTGGCTGTAGGACATTTATTGCATTCAATTATGTAGTTATTAGTTTTTGATTGGCTTTGAACAATAATTTGATTATGTTGGGATCACTGGAGAAGGAGATTGTTAAATTAAATTTGAACAGATGATTGCTGGTGTTATTAGAGAGGGAGCCAAAGTAGTTAGACTTGTGAATTCGTTTTCAGGTTTTTCTATAAAGGAATAGAGTAATTGAGAAAATTGTTTTTGTTCTTTGGGTTTAATAATACTGTTTATGTGGGGATTGTTCGATGCAATCTCCTTAATGATATTTATTTTCTTGTTAAAGTCTGTTATCGTTACGGGAATGTAAAAAAAGGCCTTTTGAATCATTGAATTATAAGCAGCTAATTTTTGTGTAATGTGGTTGAAAGAACCTTACCGGTCGGGATCGTTAAATCTCAAAATGTTTCTTTTCGATAAATGCTGGCTGCGTTCAATTTCAGCAGTAACAATTATTCCATTAAGCATTTCATTTCTAAAACGTGAAAACTGGTCTGTTTTTCGGTTCAAGCTTTGAAAAGCTACAAGAAAATCAACAAAGTATTAAGAAAAATTGATATCAAGCATGTTCAAAAATCTTCCATATGGTGATAACCATTTAACTTCTTAAGAAAATTTTTCGAGTTAACTTTCTTGATATCTAAAACAACAATTATATCATCACATTTCAAGAAAATATTTGACTTAAAGTGGTTTTAATTTTAGTCATGAATACGCTGGCAATTAAAAGGCATAAAACGATTTCTTATGGCTGTGCCACCGTATTCTTCATAAAATTCATTTTTGTATTGAAAATAATTATGGTCAATGCAAACTTTAGCCATAATTTAAAATTCTTCGATAATTTTGGTACCTAGAGCTACTTATTCAGACATTTTTTCAAATTAATTGGGTAATAAGGTACAAATGCGCTTAGATATAATGAAATAACATCAAACGAGATCAGAATTTCTGCTTCTTGTGAGGAACATCTTCGATCTTATTTATTGATTCTGAAGAATGATCAACCTGAAAACTGAAACGAATAAGTTGGGAAATTTAAAACTCACTTGATAGCTAATTTTGTATTGTTATAAGTCGGTATGAAAATCTCCTGAAGAAGTTGAATGCATATCCCTATTCGATGAAAGATTACTGGTTAGCTTCCTTAAACACATTTGACATTAGAAATAGGAAATTTTAGGATTTGATGTTTACAGGGACAGCGCTTCCACAAATAAGTATATTCCTTACAACTCATTTTATTGTCAACAATAAAAAATGGCTAGGGCACATTTCCTTGTTTACGGATTGATGAGTTCTTTTCTAAATCAAGAAAGATTTCAGATAGTTTAGTCGATACGTTAATCGATAAACAAATATGAAAGAAATTTGTCGAATGCGACTTTTCTTCACCCTGACTTTTGAAAGAATTATTTGAAAATATTAATATAAATATACAGATCTAATTCAGCATGAAAAGCTCGGAACCCCCATAGACAAAATGCGTTATATACGAGCGGCATATATGAAATAAGTTGTGAAGATTGTGAGAAGAAGTATGTTGAACGAACCAAAACAAATAGGTTCGATTCCGTTCAGTGTACTTTGCAGTTTATTTGATTAGACACGCCTACCAAAAGCGCGTTCGATACTCAGCATAACGGTTCGACGAAAATGTATTGTATAAGGGACATGTTAAGTATAAATAATAGAGTTATATTAAATTAGATTTAGTCCCTTGATTCCTTCATGACGCCCACCTTAATAGCAAAACGTGTCGAGTTTTGGAATAAAGTTTTGAAGGGGTGTTCATTGTTTTAGTCTAAACAATACTCCTGACAGAGAACTCTGCTTATCTCATAAAATTCATTTCTACGATGTATCATAGAGATTATTCTGAACAAATATTATGAAAGGATCATCTTACTTATGTGTAATTAATATCATGTAATAAATATGACAGAGGCCATGACTCAATAATGAATCTCAATTACAAGAAATCCTGTCTATGCTATTTGACAGACACTCTATTCAGGAATTCCCCCGAGATCACAATTCATTTGTTCATGCAATAAAGTAATTGCACGAAGAACATAAATCCTCCGTCTGGCAATCGATATTCCTGTTAGTAAATGAAGTACAATTGCAAGATACTTTACCATGTTTATACAGAGGGATTGGGGTTATATGAATATGAAACAATATGGAAAACATAAATACTGTATGAAACTAGGTCAAAAAGGCCTGGGGGCATTATTTCATGATTTCTGTATCTTATCTGAAGAGTAACACCATTCTAGAGAAACGATTTTTCACTTCAACTGTCTCGCAAGTTCATATTATAGAGACTAGACGCTTTCAAAATGAGGTGTCTGAAGAAACTTTCTTCGTTTATTATTTTATTTTTCATTGTAACATTTCTTTAAAATTCTTGTATGCGATGAAGTTATTTTTTCTTATTTCCGATAGAAGAGTGAAAAACAGAGAAAGGATAATGGAAATTTTTGAAACAAGTAAAATAATTTCGAATTTTCTCATAGGATAGCGTTGATTCACGAAAAAGCACTTATTTTATATTGTGTGGAAAAGTGCTATACCCAAGTTCATCAAAAACCAAAGAGCAATCGTACAGTATGAAAAATTATTTGATCTGTTACACAAACAGAGCACTTGCAATGGATCCATCTTTATCAATGTGAATGTAAACACATTTGCAAGTATTTGAATTACTTAATTCTGCAACTATCTTCGAAATATGTTTATAGTTGGACCATAATATGAAACGTCATGCAAAAGAGCTTTATAAGCTCGTAAGCATTCACTTTGAGTGAAGAAGAAAATATTAAGATGTCTACTAAATTAAACAGAAATATCAAAATATCTTTGAAGCTTTGATTGTTATCTATTTGTATACTCACAGCGACAATGCTGCTTAGACTCAGTGATCTTACTTCTTCCTCCATTGACCGGTAACTAATATTTGTTAGTAACAGTTAGATTATCTCTAGTGCAGTAATACTGTTAATGTGTTGACGACGTCCTCCGTAGTATAGTTCAGAACGATGATGAGTTTATGAATGAAATTCTATACTATCCTTAAAAATAAACTGCTAATATCTATTCCTATTTTCAAGTCTTCTTTCGATGTGGTTTGGATGCTGGAATACAGTGTGAATAGATTTCGACGTTCAAGTTCTGCAGCTATAAGAAATATTGTGAAAAGAGGATAATGGCCTTCACTTATTCATGCTACATACGTGAGGAACTAACAGATTCAAGTTAGCTTTCTTCGTTTTGGAAATTTTGAAAATTTTCAGAATCAGTCATGGGACAATATCTTGGTTGTTTTTGAGTAATGTAAAAATAGTTCTGACATTCTTTTTGTATGTTAAATCGAACTACGTGCGGATATATTTGTACGACGGTTTTTGAGTTATAATGCAAACTTGCGTTTTCTGAAATATAAACCATAAGTAACTTCTATTCAATTGAATAAAGTTTTTGTTCTGAATATGACATATAAGCACTCAATCTCTCCATGCAGGACGTTTTCTCATGAAGCACAGAAAATTGTATACTTATCCCCCGGTTTCATCTAGTAACTCTATGTCCCTTCACAGAATTTACACTAAAAGATTGCAATAGCTATCTTATCGGCTTTCATTAGGATAGTTCAGAAATCAATTCTCGTAATGGCGATTCAGATTAATTATTTTATGTTTTTCATCAAGCTACTACTTTTGTATCAATGTGGCATTATTTGTAATAAAGAAGCGACCATGCAGTACTAAAATTTTGAAAAGTAACATGCCATTGTTATTTTAAAACAGAAACCAAACTAAATATTCTTTTATTTGGAATAAAATTCATAGCAAATTATCAATGTTGGTAATCAAATCTCTTGCCATTACTCTGTGTGCATAATTCACAACACCTAAGACCTAGAACGGGTTGGCCTTCTCAATGGCCCCTTAGATGCAATCTTATTGTTGCCGAAAGTCAAGTGAATCAACAACGGCCATAGTTTGTTGAGGAGGAGCTTCATCATGTTGAAAATTTTTTCTTTTAGCAGCAGACACTTTATCAAAATACCCATCGATAATTTTGTTATTTACAACTTTATGATTATCATCCATTTACCATGGAGGTTTTAATCAGAAATCACATACTCTATTTTCTTTTAGTGCCCACTAAACATTGAACCCATATCAGCCATGACATTGAATATTAATTCGGAGATGTGGGTTTACATCCGCCACCAGTCTTCATTTAAACGATCGAATATTCCATTAATACTGATGTGAACTCCATTGAATTATTCCTTTGAAAAACTGCAGATTTTCTTAAGATTTTCACAGAAACCAGTAGCAAAAATCGAGAGGATGTTGGAAATTTGTTGGGCATAAAATACTGCATATTCTCATTTTATGAGGTTTATATCTATTCTGCTTGTGAATACAGAGCGCTCGAGTCTTAGATACTCCTGTTTTTATTTCAATTTGCCTATTCGAAATTCATGGGTTGGTAGTTTGTATGCTACTTTTGAAATTTTCTATACGGCATGGTCACATCGTTATAAAAAACGATACTATATTCACAGAAATAATTCATTGATGAGAAAATGTTAAATAATTTTTCTGAATTGTTATTTCAAGAATAAAATTTCCAAGCTGTTTCAATCATTCCCTGTAAATTCTATGAACGGTGATAGAGTTACTAGAAATTAGGGAAAAGTTTTACTATTTTCGGTTCTTCATTAAATGAGGTCTTGGTTGAAAACTTGAATGCATATGTGATATATACGAAGAAGAAAAGAACTCTATTCAACTTCATCAAAATCACCAAGCGTGCATATTCAAATTGCATTATAACTCAGAAACCCTAGAACAAAAAGAAATTTCTGCATGTAGTTCGTTTTTACGTAAAAAAGTATCAATAAAATGTCAGAACCATTTCTATATACTTCTATATAACTTCAAAAAACGAGATATTGGCACTTGACTGATTCCGAAAATTTTCGAAGTTTCCGAATAACTCAAAAACGAAAGAAACAGATATTGCGACAATGCATTCCTTACGCAAAAAGAATAAAAAAAAATAAAAAGGAAGGGGAAATCATTTTTCTCTATTCACAATATTTCATTTAGCTGCAGTACTGAAACGGTGAAATTTGTCCACCCTCTACCTTCACCTTTATATATAAACATATACACATATAATACACTTCGTTCTTTTTGAATAAGGAGTAGTATCTAAATGACATAATAAACATTAATGTTTACGTTCAAGAAACGCTACGCTCTAAACAATTATTTCTATTGTTGGAGTAAGATCTTCCCAGTTTTGAGGGTCTAATTATTCTTCAGTTTTTGAAATATCTTCAGTTTTTTCCAAGGTGATTCTTCTGCTTCAGCTAATATTAGAGTGAAACCTAGTCGGCAATATAATGAGACATTTGTACTTCAGAATCCTTTATGAGTAAGAAAATATCAGGTTTGTGCAGGTTTTTACACGTTTGTTGTTTTGTTTGTTACTCCTTTAACGTGCTCTATTTCCGCCTTTCGGCCATTGACACTCCGGGGAATTCTGTCACCTCACTAACCAGGGAATTTTGCCGAACCCCTATCATGTCGAGGGAAGGGATCTTTATAATCCATCACATCTCTGTTAAACAGGACCGATGGCTTTACATCTTCTCCGGTAGATGTACACTCAAGCGATTCATTGAACTCAAAAAATCGCACCGACTTTGTGGGAATTGAACCCAGGTAACTCTGCGCAGGAGACGAGCATCATATTTCTTACGCCACCACGGTGTTTGTTGTTTCATTTTCATGAAATATGCATGATTTATGAACACTTTCTCCTCTATAAATCAATTTATGATCTCCTCACATTTCTACTTCTCTGAGATTAAAACTGCTAATCATCTATTCTCATCTATTCAGGAAACTTGATGAATAAAAATTTTAAGTGATAGAAAATCAGAGATCTCGCCAAATCCCAGTTAAACATGTGTTAATGTTTAAGTGTCAGTTTTGTGAATTTAGTGAATTCTTCTAGTTTATTAAAAATGGTTATGTAGAAATCCAATTTAGTTCAAAAACAATACCTTCCAATTTCTTTAGCTGTTATTTCTTTTGTACGAGTAGTCCTGAAAATCATTTTGTATTCCTGGAGTGTAAGATCAATAAAACCACGCTTTCCATTATGTTAGCATGCGGAAATATAAATCTTGGTTTCTTGCCGAAACTCTTTCAAAGGTAAGAGATAAATGGAACTGCTTCGGAAACCTTTATTCGTTTTTCAGGTCCTGAAACTCTTGAAACCTGTGATTTTTAATTAGAGCAAAAGTATAAGAAAGAAGAATCTCTGTTGGAGGAGCACTCTCGATAATTCGCAAAGTGGATAGGCGGTAATGAGTAAGAAAACATTTTTAATTTAGAAAATAACTGAAGCTCCTCCAACCCTTTGAGAATTAATCCGATATATTTCACTTTGTTAGTGGAAATAAATTTTCAGACAGGGAAAGAATGAAGGTAAAATTTGTCTTGTGAATCTGAAATAAAATTGATTTTAACCGATAATTAGTCTGAGAATTTTTGCTTTTAGTTCTGAAAAAATTTTGCTAACGATTTTACACCACCAATTTTGTTTCATTCTATCGTACAGTATCAAAATGAAGACCGTTCTATTATGAAAAATATCCCTGAAGTGAATCGAGAACACATACAATTGAATGAAATAAAAGCAAAAACACAGCAAAGGACAATCACTAATGAAATGAGAATAACGTTTTGACAATGGAGTAAATATATAAAAAAAATTTATATCACAAAATGCTCAAAACGATAATAGTTGATGATTGCATAGTGGCATAGTCTACGAACACTTCCCTCTTGATAACTAGCATTTCTTATGTTATGTGTGACTTAGATCATCAGCACGTCTTGGTGCATTGTAAATCTCATTGAATATCGGATAACCCAACATCACGAAGTCCAAATGGCTTCTTACTTTCTTAATTCATCTTGTGTAGGTGGGCGGACTTCTTGCTGAAGACAAATTTCTGGACAAAGTAAATCGAAATAATTTCGATCTGAATTACAAAAGGGCCGAAGCAAGCAAAAATTTAAACTCCACAAAAATGGAAGCAGGTTAGACCAATGGAAATTTCTCAGAAATATTGTCCCAACACTTCTTCAATATGTAATTCCTAAGTTCATTGCTGTAGAACTATCTGTCGATACGTTTCAGCTGACTTTTGAGAACGCCTTCTCTCCAAAAAGTTCATTCAACTCGAGATTTCCTCAAATTCAAAACAACTTCCTTTCTTGAGTTGTCATGAGCTCAATTCACAGCAAGTGATAAAATTGATTCTTGGTATACCTCGAAAACTTTTTATTATTACTTTATTATTATTTATTATACTCTGTTCGAGAAAATATAGATTTTACCATTTCGTAATCAAATCGTTCCATAAATAACAATGAATTCAATTATACAATTTTGTTACTCTCCTCGAATTTCATTGAACTCAAAATCGGCTGAGCAGAAAATACCAGATTAAACGTTAATGAAAACCGTCAATCTCGAGTGAGGCCATGTTGATATTATTCTCCCAGTTGACTTCTTCTGAATGATTCACAGATAGCAGGACGCCGCCAGGCAGCTAATCAAAAATTTATTCCATCAGTGTATTGTTGGAGAAATTTTTATAACAAATTTGTTCAATCAACTGAAAACATAAACTGAGATTCAATTGAATAGAACAGAAGTAGATAGTCTAACTCACGCATACCGAGTGTTGATAATCTTTGCACACTTCCTTAGGATATGTTTCATGTTTCCATAAAATTAGTTCCTGAAATGAACTGCCTCAAATTTAGTATATTCATGATGAGGGTGACTAGGCAGCTACAGGATCGGTGTGTATCTCCTCGCTATTAATTAAACATATGTTTACAGGGTGTTACATAATAGTATGTCACAACTTGAACGGGGTAAATCTACGTACAATTTTAGGAAAAAACATATAAACATAGGTCCGCAAAAGCTTCGTCACGCTACAGCTACAGCTACAGGGTATTGAAATATCCGGAAAAAATTGGTTTTTCTTCAAAACTCCTGCAGTTTTCGAGATATAAAGCCCAAATTTGGAATGCAAGTTATTTTTTACAGCCTCCATCATTACACGTCCTAAATTTCAACTAGAATCTACAAGGTGTTTTCTTTTCCGGAGCCATGTCTTCTTTTGCCCTTTCAAACTTTTTTGTAGTACGCCACTGATCAGCATACAATCAGTTCTCGTTCAATTTAGCAACTTTTTTGACAAATTGAAAGCGCTTCCAATTGAGAAAATGACTAGTAGGCTTTGATTTTCTCTATTTATTTATTTATTTTGACAGTTGCTAAAGTTGAAACAGTGTCTGCTCGAATTGTTCATTAAATTAACTATTTGTTTTAAGACTTTTGAAATTACTGCTGCAAGAAGAAATGTCGAATATTACTATACTATGCCGAATTGGCTGATATTCCTTTCATGTATGGTCTGGCTGACGGAAACACAACAAAAGCTAGGCGATTTAATCAGGTGCGCTTCCCAAATAGAGGAACACCAAACAGGTTGAGGAAAACTGGTACTCTTACTGCAAATAATCATTTAAAAGGTGTAACTCAAACATATGAGAAACAGTTTTGAATTGTATTGATTCGCATCCTCATGTGATTACAAGAAAAATTGGAAATCAGTTGAATATTTCACATGTTCTAGTTTGGAGGATTCTCCACGACTTTTTATTGTACCCATTTTATATTCAACGCGTCCAAACTCTACCTCCTCGAGATTTTCCTACAAGACTGAATTTCTGCCGATGGTTGTTGGATTTGATTGAAAAATCTAATCAAGAGCAATTCTGACAAAATGTCTGGGTCGGAATGATTAGAAATTATTCGATGGGGGCATTTTTTTGCCAAAAAAACTAAACGGTCCCGCCTATTGGAAATTTTTTGAGGAAGAGTTACCTATATTGCTGGAGGATGTGCCACTTTTGGTGAGAAACATAATGTGGCTCATGCATGACGGGGCATCAGCTCATTTTAGTGGAAAAGCTAGAGAATTCTTGAATAATACATTCAATAACTGATGGATAGGTTCGAGGTGGGCCAGAACCTTGGCCTTCTAGGTTCTCAGACTTAAATAGTTCAAACTTTTTATTATGGGGATATCTCAGGAGTTCAGTTTATAGCACTCAGTGAACACTGTAGAAAAATGGAGAAATCGAATGATAAACTCTTGTGACATGATAAGAAATACCCCATGAATATTTCAAAGAGTGCGTGATAATGTGAGTAGAAAGACGGAGGCCTGTTCTTTTGCAGGTGGAGGACACCAGCAATTTATTAAGTTTCTAATTATTCTTTTTTTTAGTTCGATATTGAATAAGTATAAGTTGAGCCTCAGAAGACGAGCTATCAAAATAAAAGCAAATTCTGGGTATACTTATCGAGTAATTCTATTATTGTTTTTTTTATTTAGCGAATAACATACAATTCATTTAATTCAAATTCAATAATTTTTCACTCGAAAACGGTTGGAGATACGAAAAAATTACAAGTGTGAAAAAAGTTTTTTAAATCGAACGAGATGACGAAAATTGATTGTACGCTGATCAGTGGCGTACTGAAAAAAGTTTACATAGGCAAAAGGAGATATGGCCACGGAAAAGAAAACACCTTGTGAATTTCAGTTTAAATCTAAGACGTGTAATGATGGAGGCTGTAAAAAATAGCTGGCATTCCAAATTTGGGCTGACTATCTCAAAAAATGCAGGAGTTTTGAAGAAAAAATCCTGTAGCCCCGTAACGTAGCTTTTGCGGACCCATGTTTATATGAACTTTTTTTCTTAAAATTGCACGTAGATTTACCCCCTCAAGTTATGACACCTTGTATAAGTCAAATCACGGTCAATATTATTACATTTGAATATGAATTAAAATCATTGCTCAAGGATTTTTTACCAAGTGATCACATGAATAGAACCGAATAGTTCTTCATTGTACATTGAAGAATACTGCCTAATATTGGGTAAGTTTTTAAATTGCTCGTGCAAAATGAAATGATATTTTGAGAATCGGTCTCAGAATTGATGTTGAAATCTACATAAATTAGGGAAGGCAAACCTCAACCGGTGGCTGAGAAATGGCAAAAGGAATTGGGTTCAGTAAGTGTACTTCCACTGGGTGTAGTACACTTACAGAATGAGATCGCCAGTTAGACCAACAAACGGAGGATCTACTGCTATAGATACACGATTAATAGGAATAGCTGAAACAACTAGATCGTCAACAGGTACATTCACTCCGACTTCTACTCAGCACGTACTGGACCACTTACAGCGACTAGATCAGAAATCCAGAACTGAAACTATGAACTTCATATCTGACATGAATGATTACCATGTAGCAGTCTCATTCAGATGAAGTTTTTCACTTTTGGCATTCATAATTGAACACTCAAAAGCAATAGTGTCATTAATAGCACATACCGGGTATAACTGTAACTTTTTTCTATTTGGAATATTTTAATGAAATTTGGGCACCGTATAAAATACAACGTTTCGAGTTTGATATGATATGTTTGACATTTCGTTTCCTTTTGTGCCGGAAACGATACCTAATTTTGATTTTCAAATTAGGCACTCTCTATTTTTCTGCTTATTTCAATTGATCATCTTATCCTAACACCTTTTGAAATACTTTGAAAAAAACAACAAACAATCTTCTTTTTTGCAATTTTTGTATTTAAAAATTCAATTGATCATTTTTTACGGTCTGTCAAAGTTTTAAATTTCAGTTTTTCCTCAAAACGTGGCTTTCTTCTTGGACAACCATCCGGCCACTCGGTATTACAGAGCAGTATTTCCTCATCTTTTTTTTATACTACTCACTGTTTTTAGCGAATGGGGAAACTATGCAAAAATTGCCTTATTATTTCAACAAGAACTCGGGAACCGTTAAAAATAGAGTGACGTAAGTGGTATAAAAAAAAAGATGAAAAAATACTGCTTCTGTAATACTGGGTGGCCCGATATGGGTATCTCAGAAGAAAACCTACGTTTTGAGGAAAAACTGAAATTTAAAACTTTGACACCCCGTGAAAGCAATTAAATTTTCAGATACAATCTTGTATTTTCGTGATAGGAGATGTTGATCTAATCCAATTGTCACTGTTCATGGCCTTCTAGAACGAAAAATGAAAATTGAAGAAAGAAAGATTGTGTTCAGCTTCTCTATCAAAACTATGTCAAAAGGTCGTAGGATGAGATGAGCAATTAAAATAAGGAAAAAAGTACACGGTGTCCCATTTGAAAATCGAAGGTTGGTATCGTTTCCGGAATTATCGGAAACGAAATGTCAAACATATTAATGTTATCAAATTCAAAATGTTGTCTTCTATCTGATTCCCAAATTTCAGTTACATCCGGTGTAATATACTGAACAAATATATACAGGATGGCATATCGAAAATTTGCTTCTTAGATTAATTTTCCACTTAAATGGGAAAAAAACTTAGCGTCAAACTCATTTGTAAGGGGGGAAATATTTCCTTGAATTTTTACATTTTCTCAGCTCGAACTTCGGAGGGGAAACTTTAACTCTTATAATTTTGAAAGAGGAGGAGGGTCCAGTTATAACTCATTCGAAAGATAATTGAAATGTCTTTTCAAGGTACCTGGCTATTTAGTTCACCAGTTTTATAGAAATAAAATAGAACCCGTGCGCAAATCATAAAAAATAAATGATTAGCAGTTGATAAAACTATTCCCACCAGGAGTGCGCTGGAATCCAATTTGTTCTTTCAAACTGACACTATGAAAAAATCATTACAGAATAACGAAAATAGAGACTAAATCCTCTTTGCAATTTTGTCTCTTCTCAGAAACATGTTTCAAGGAAAGAAATTATTTCCAACTATTGAAATCTGTAATGATTATTTTAAAGCTACAAAATAGTAGGTTTGCAATAATGAAAGATGTAAGTCAACGCAGTTTGCGTTAATACCAGCAATCAAAACCTATATGGTACTTTTCGTTGACCTAGAAATTTAACAATTAAGTGAATTTTTGATCACATGACGAAAAAATTACGTTGCTGTAATAGGGTTGTTATCTTTTTCTAGAGAACACGTGAAGTTGAGATTGTAACCAACACTAATATCGGTATTCCATTGAATTATAAAAAGAAACTGGAAAATATGGCTGCTCATATGACATTATGCAGCATATTTTGACAGTTTAACTGGGATTAATGGAATTTGAAAAATTGCCGAAAAACGTTAACTGTAGTAACATTACAGATAAAAAAGGCGTATGAGTTATGAAGTAGAATTTCTCATTCGCGGAAAAGAATAATTTTAAAGCTGACAAGTTTGAGTTATCTGATTTTATGGAAGGATCTCATAATATTAGGTCTATCATCATATATTTGATAATAACAAAAACGAATTTGAAATATTTCATTACCAAATTGAGGAACGTTCTCAACCAAATAATAGTATAGATTTGTGAGTTTGAAATATTCGAAATTCAGATTGGTATAAATAATGAAAAAGTTTATATTCATCACATTCGAAGAATTAATCCAATATTTTTTGTTTCCTGACTAAACTCTTCCGACATTTTTTCGAGATGTTTATTCTTCATGATTTGGAAAATCATTTCATTCAATGATACAAGAAACACAATAAAGAAAAGAGGCCACTCTTTTCATGGCCCTTTCACATTTCTCATAGTAAGTGTAATTTTTTCAATTTGTCATCTTGAAATAACTCGTATTCAAAAAAATTTACTCTTTCGATCATTAATGGCAACATTCTCAGATCTTCCCACATAAATTTTATGGATCCCCCAGTTCGCAATTAATTTATTCACGTTTTTCTCACATCAAGATAATGATAGAAACTACTCATATTCTGTTATGAATATTTATTATCTAACCGCATACGCTCGCAAAGTTCTCTTTTCCAAAAAAAGTTAGTCAAATGATGATGATATTCTATGGTGTTCATTATATTAACCATTCTCTGCTCCTCAACCAATATAATGAGAACGAAAATGAAACAAGTAATGTGTGCTCGAAATTATATGCCAACAAGCATAATATAAGACCAAACTTATCATCGTTATGCTACTCTCACCACCTTCTAATGAACTTGAAACTAAACTTTACAAAAACGGAATCGCTAAAGAAGCTATATGGAAAACGAAATTCTAGAGCTGTTTCCAAGATTGGAGAAATGCTGGCATAAACGTATCTAAACAGAAATATATAAGACGTAAGAAAATGTCGAGTTTGGAAACGTAGTCCTTCCTCCGCAACAATTTGTGGATAAATCAGATATTTCAGCATTTTTCACTGAAAGTTGCACATAATTATTATTTTGATTAGTTTCCACGCCAAATTCGCAGTTACAATATAATAATTATAAATTAACCTTTTTATAATGAATATATCAATTTAGCAATCGTATGAAAACATAATTCGCCATTCAAAATAATTAATCATGAATTTCATGAATAGATTGAGTAATAAAGAATTTATAGGTAACTTTCAATGCTGGAACTTATTGGTAAGTGTATTTAACTGAGGTAACAGTTCATCTACAGTGTAGCTTTAATATAATGCGAAGATCAACTTCCAATAGGAAAACACAAAAATTAAACTTCTCAGACCCATGATGTTAAATATATGAAATGGGGCGTCTTTTTAAAGTATACTGAAACAGACTTTAATAATCTGACATCGAAATTACAAATCATTTAAATACTACCCCAACCCAAAGAGAAAGGATTCATGATGATGAGTTTCTTCTTGAATTTTTCATGAATTTTGGTTAAGTAATAATTAAATATTTCTTCTTGGACCTATATTTCGTCTAACTTGTTACATAAGAATTTTTTTAAACTATATTTGCTTGGTACGAAATGAGTTTTGTTTACAATAACTTGCCAATACAATATAGAATAGAAAGATTTGATGTGTCTTGAATTCTTTCAGAACGGGTCATATGTAAAAATATGCTTTTCAAGTGGCATCTTGTACAGATTCCGAATTGTCAGTGTAAAAAGACTGAGGATACAGTAAGTCATTCAGTCGTGGTCTGTCAAATATTACATGGTTTCGAAGAAATGCATATGCTTCCAGATATAGTGAGATTTACACCTTACTCTTCTGCTTTATTTTTCAATTAAGAATTCTGCCGTCCGACTAGCAATCGTAGATCTGATTAGAATGAAGAGTGAAACGTCAAAACCATTATTCTCATTCCACTCGAACCCTTTACACTGAAAGACCAGCTCTATCAGTGACGTACGAGAAAGGGTTTTCTCTTAATTTTCACTTTTCCCTGTTCACTTGAATTTTCAGGTTGACTTGATCCTTTCCATATTGATTAGCTTATACTTTGGGAAAAAGCATGGGAGCTTTAGCGAGTTTTAAAAATTTATCCATTTATAGAGAGAATAACAGAGAACTGCATATATGGAAACTGAAATGAAGTTTCTTGATGTTTCAATTTCACCTTCCGCTAAACACAAACCAAATTTACAATTTTAAGTTTGTGGAGCTCTAGTATCTTGAAACTTTGTTATGCTTTTAGATTTATCCACAACTGTGTTACAGGCGAAATAAGTTGCCTCCAGAAACTACCGTGTGTTTTGCCTCCTAGATGGAAAGTTTCGAGTCCTCGGAACTGATTTTGATTTATAAAATGTTTGAGTAAATATTGTAATTGCTTCTACTTTTTGATCACACCTTGTATGTATCAACAATGAAATTTATGGAGTGGATATTGTGATGAATAACTTTCATATTCTCAATAAGCAAAATCAATGCAAAATCTTGTCATAATACAAATAACGCTTCCCCAACATATTCATGGCATGCTATAACTCGGCGCATTCGCCATTTTGTAATGAAACATGTTTATTATGTTTTAATTCACATATTTAAATTTTGAAGTTTCATAATGCCTGGCTATATCTAATTTTCATGTGATAAAGGAATTGTTTCTTGAATGAAGTAAATGCAGGTTTGATTTGGGCTCTGTGAGAAAAATAGTATACAATAATTTGTATTATATTGAATTTAGTAATAGAAATTAATCCTCGATTTATGAATATCAACTTGTAACCTCTTTCATAAATTCCCTAAACAAATTTTCTTCTTAAGTAATTCTGAATCAAACAGTTGTGAGAGCATAGAAAGCATGTAAATTATATATAAGATAGATTTTCTGAGTAAAAAGTGGAAGTTGGTTCTCTCCTCATCTCCAGTGCAGTTCACCTGTAGCTGAAATTTTCTTTATATTATGTTGAACGCCGAAATGTCTTTCGTAATAATGCCAATCTATTTAATCTTTGTTTGCGAGCAAAATGTCGTATTGGCCTCGAAGAGAAGCTTAAATCTTTCCATTTCCAACAGAATCAAATAAAGTAAGGATTGTGATAATCCTATTTATTGTCGTATATTGTCATGGTATAGACTATACTGAATTGTTCCATTCCAAGTTTCAGATACTTTCAACAGAATTTCAACAATGTAGAACATAATGCAATCTACGATGGTAGATATGAATGGATTCAAGATAATTCGTTGAATTATATTGTTTATTTCTAGATAATTATGCATAAAATTTCATTTCCGTCAAATGGTGGAAATTTTAACTTGAAAGAAAATTCGAGGTATAAACGTTTGAGATAGTCATCCTTGGATGCACCTGAAAAATCTGGTTCAATTAAAGATTAAGCTGAAAGGACTAAAATTTATGAACATGTCATCAAATTGGTAATGAAATTATATCTGAAAGGAAGAATGATTTAGCTGCATAAATTAGGAATTCATAATTTCAAATATCTATCCATAAAAATATCTCTGAACGAATATTAAACGTCCTATAAAATCTGATATTTTTTCTCAATGAATAATGATGTTCATTGCAGAACCATGTAATCTCCTCTCTTACTGCAATCAATTTTCCGAGGATAAATGAACTGCTATAACCGACCAAAAAGGCTTTACAGTAACTAAATATCCATGTGACGAGGGCGAAATGGTAACTAATTTCTTTCTCTTTTATTTATGATGAAGTTATTTGACCCTTTTCAAACTGTAGACATTTTCATTAATGAATTACCTATTTTATGTCATTCGAATTTCGAAAGCTAGAATGTTTTCATCAGAGGGTGGAATTTCGGGCTATTTTGCTGGCAGAAACTTTGACTTTACAGTATCATCAATCATTCTGAGGATTTAAGTAACGGGTTTGGGCTCAGGAAGCGCGAATGTATATTTACTCAATTGTACTATGGTTTTGAATGAGCATCTAATTTTTATATCTGGAAACTTCATAATGATATCCGATATCAGTACATGTTTTTATATTTTTATGATTTGAAAAATTAATTTTCAATGAAATAAAACTATGCTATTTTGATTTTCACTATATTTACAAAACTATGACCGTTTTCAGCACACTGTGGCTTCATCAGATAGATACAAATTAATGCACAGAATTATTCCTTATATATCGGTTTTATTTCCCACTTAATATTACAAGAGGTACAAGTACAAGGGGTATGTTGGAAAACTCATCGGAGTTGCTTAATTTATGAATTGAAAAGATTAAGTAAAGGAGAATGATTTAGATCTAATTGACTATTAAGTAACCCACCTGAATTCTTTTATTTGTCAATCTCTAAAATTTCCCATATATTGAGTTTTTGTCTATTATTTTCATTGTGTAAAATTTTGAAATTATCGTTAAACTTATGGTTTTCTTCAAATAAGTGATTAGAATAATGGGAATCTGATTTATGATAATTAAAACTACGTTTGTGCCAAGATAATCTAACTTTGAAATTTCTTAAAGTTCTACTAATATAATGAGTAGAGGGCTCAGAGGATTACCCATGATTAAACCTTTTTACTATTATATAATACTCCATTGAAGTTAAAATAATTTAGTTCTGAACAAATTTCGAAAAGGTGCAAGATTTCTTATTGAATTGATTACTGGATCGACTTTATTAATTAGAAGAGCGTTGTTGATGAGTTTCACTGTATCACTAGGTGTAACACTAGAGAAGAGATTTACAACATCCCATGACATAAATTTAGCGTTCGGTGGTAATATCGTGTGCTGAATTTTATGTATTAGGACTAAATAGTTTTAATTGAGAATTCAGGTTCAAAATTAGCGTAGTGTTGAATGATGTTTATGAGAAAGCGTGAAAGTTTTGCAGCTGGAGCTTGAAAATATGAAACTAATGGTCTAATGGGGTCCCTGTTTTATAGAGTTTGACGAGGCAGTAAAGTTTTGGTGATTGCGGGTTGTCAATGAAAAGTTTATATTTTTGGTTGGTAGGTATTATAGACTTGGCATACTCTTAAGCGTCTTTTACTATGGATTGAAATTTATTAGTTAGATCTTTATCAATTTTTTCATAACTACCTGATTCAATGAAATTTTGGATTTTCAATAAATACTCTGCTTTATTTAAGGCTATGACTGTATGACCTTTGTCTGCTTTGGTGAATATGATATCTTCAGATGCGGACTTAGATTTAATGGACTTTGAAGTTGTATTTTCGAATTTCTTAGGTTGAAAACTATTGAACTCCTTTTGAAGTAGTAACGCTGAAGAGTGTTTTAGGTGTGTGGCTTGCGATGAATAATTCAGGGCTATTTCGGTTTCAATTCTTAGCAAATCGAAATGGAGACGAGCGTTATTTGACTCTAGTTTAATAAGCCATCGCATACATATATTACTATTCACAGCTCATGTACACATCCTTATCCACATAAATTAGCTGCTTACAATAGTACGGTACGTAGAGTCATTAATATCCTAACGTCACAAAATAATTTTATAAAAGAGCAAAAGATAATTAAACAAATAGCATTCAATAATGGTTACTGTCCTAGTATGATTGAAAACATGATTTCACGCAAAACATTTCAGAAAGCAATCCAGGAAGTATTTCCAAGTATAAAAACTTCTAACACAAAATACAACAGCTCAACTTATATTGGTAATCCTAGTCTAAAATTAAAATCATTCCTCTCGCATTATAATTTCAATGAAGCATTCAGAACTGATAATTCTTTAGGCTCACATATCAAAAACTGCAAATCGAAAATTGATAAATGTAATATATCTGGTGTTTATAGACTGTCTTGCAGGGATTGTGATAAAATATTATATTGGTAGAACTTTCAGAAATTCAAAGTTAGATTATCCAAGCACAAACGTGGTTTATCATAAATCAGGTTCCCATTATTCTAATCACTTACTCGAAGAAAACCATAACTTTAATGATTATTGCAAAATTTTAAACAATGAAAATAATAGACAAAAACTCAATATTTGGGAAATTTTAGAGATTAACAAAGAGAAGAATTCGGGTAGGTTAGTTAATAGTCAATTAGATCTAAATCTTTCTCCTTTAGTCAATCGTTTCAATTCATGAAGTAAGCAACTCCGATGGGTTTTCCAACATACCCTTTCGTACTTGTACCTATTGTAATATTAAGTAGGAAATAAGACTAATATATAAGGAATAACTCTGTTCATTAGTTTGTACCTATCTGATGAAGTCAAGTGTGCTAAGTAGCATAGTTTTATTTCATTGAAAATATGTTAATCGATTTTCATCAAGTAACGACCTCCTCAATCAAATTATTAAAAAATTTACTTTGTGTTGAATGTGGATCCAACTATGGAAATATTTTCTGTTGTGGGAACAAAAATTAATGTTGTGGCTCTATCGATGGTGACAAAGAAAGTAGTAGGTTGTAGACATCATAAACTGTGAAAACCATTTGAAAATAGGAGAAACTGTTCACCAGAAACAGTAAATTAATCAGATAGGTAGAATTGAATTTCAACGCCCCCGACGAATCTGTTAGAAACATGACTGAAGTTACCATACGTTTCAATTTGAATGGGACTGCCCTTTTTTAGGTCACCTGACCCGTTGTCCCCAAATAAAGTGGCGGGACGCAAAGTAGACCTCTTTTCAGAAACCATGCGAAAATTTAAAATTCTGAACTCCTGTGATACGCCGGGTGGAGAATCGCAAACCATCGCGTCGTCGACGATTTGTGATTCCCTAGTGATGGAGACAGGACATTTATTTGGTTACTAGGCTAGTCACGCGCATGCACTTGGCTCTATGGTTTTTTTTTAAGTAATGTTTTTCAAGTATTTCAGTGATATACTGGTAACAAATGTGAAGTTCTTTGTAGTTTTGATTGTACCTATAGTTAAGCAGAAACGCAAGTGTTCCTTTATTGTCAAGCAAAGTACCTATTTATTAACAAAATGAATTCCCCCTTTCGAATGTCGGATACGAAGAGTGTCTTACAGAGTTTAGTGTTTTTCTTTGTGGTAATGGTGATTAAGCAGCATCTGAAGTCTGAAATATCGAAATGTCTATCGTGCCGCTGCTTCCAATTCTTCAATGTTGAATTTTCAATTTGGGTATTGCTGCTTCAGAGGGAGTTTATCGAACTATACAAGAATACGACAGTTTTTGCTCTAATGACTGTGCGTCGAAATAAATCTAATCATGTTCTGATTCAAAATTCAAATGCATGCGTCGCGTACATCGACAATTTAAAAGACGATCTCAATAAGTTCGATTGTATTACAATTTTATATGATGCTTCAGAATTCCCTGGCGTGTCATTAGCCGAAAGGCAAAAATAGAGCACGTTGAATGACCAAACAAAAAAATCACGTCGGTAACGGTTTTTTCGAATTCACGAATATGTGCAAATAAAAATTTCAGACTCAAGATCAACAGGGTGAAACTTCTGATATCATTGTCTACTATGCACACTTAGTATCAACAGCGAAAAATTTGATTAAAAATCTGGCAGCATTTTGTGCTTTTTGTGAAAAAGCCGTTAACAGGTATTAGATGTGGAGCCCATATGATTCACAATTCAAAAAATTCGGCTGCAGATGGTCTGCCTTTAGATTACGAAATCAATAATGCAAAAGTTCATAAATTTTCTCATATTTACACATTATATTCGAGTGGATGCTCTGAAGGTGTTTAGCGCTGAAGCAGAAATAAAACAACACCAAATTTTCGGTTGCAGTAAAACCAAGTGGCTCGCACTTATGTCCACCTTGGAGATTCTGGTATTACTTTTTACACGCTCATCATCAACTTCTCATAGAAAAATCTTCACTAAACAATAATAAAAAACAAACAAGTACTGTGTTTTGAGGAATTTTACTTAATAATTGCGATTAGTAACGCGTTTCACTACACCGTAGCTTCTTCAGACAAAATTCGTCTGTTTTCCTGCAGAACACAGAACTTGTTGATTTTTTCAATGATGTACCTTGTGCAAATAGAAGAATAATGTGGTTTATGCATAATGGTGCCTCACCGTCTTTCCGCCTAATAGTGAGGAATTATTTGAATGTAGGATATCTAGACAGATATCTTACGTATAACTAGACCTCCATGATTCCCTGATCTGATTCTCCAAGACTACTTCCTCTGGGAGCATTTGAAAGCGAAATATACTCACGACCTGTTGCTACCATACAGGAATTGCATGTACAAAGTGGATAGATATGAGAGAATAATAAATATGCTGGGGATTTTGTTTTCAATGAATCTAACACTACGTGTAGAAATTAATAGTAGTAATGTCACACTTAATTTAGTTCATCAGTTTAGGGAGAGGGTTTTTTTCGTCTGTTGCTTCTATTCTCATTAGATACCGAATATCATCATTCGTCAACTTTCTTTCATTTCTTCATAGTTATTGTAATTTCTTATTACACACTTTTATAAAAAATTAGAGTGTGCTAAGATACTCACTTGAGTGTTTTCATTTCCACTAAATAAAATGAACACCTTGTATATTTGAACTGGAAATCAGACGAAAACTACTTCAAAAGGCGATTTTCCCAGTTGTGTATTAGGACCAGCGGAAATTCATATCTACCTACCACTATATCTCATATCAATTCTTCTAAATTTTTATCTTGTACAAATCACTTCTAGGGAACTTGCTCATGAATTTCAATATGTTCTACTAAAGCAAAAATGTAACTGTCAGAACGAGTTTACGTCAAGCAGTATTTTAATCAACAGCACTGAATGAAAAAATTCTTAGAAAGAAATGAAACTTTCTAGAATTTTTCGCAATCGCTTGAATGGAAGTCGGTCCCATTTTTATTCTACGTGAACAAATATATTCGAGAAGCTTCAAAACATTAAAATCAGATCATCAGATTACAAATAACTACACATAGACCCAGACTCGAATCACTGAAATTGTCTGCTATTATGACCAAATCTTCAAACTTATGAAAAAGGAAACATCTGAGGCATTGACTTTATTATAAGAACAATTTTACAACATCGGTCGAGTATTCTTTTAGTAGACCTCAAAACTTAGTGTAATCAAAAGAACATTTGAAAGAAATCAGGAAATTCAAAAACCACAAAAAAAATATTTTTCAAGAAAATTTGAAAAAACAAATATTACATGACACACAAATAAAAACAACAGTGAAAAAACATGAAAAGTCAATTTAACAATAAACGTTCAATTATCCTTAGTCCGAATCTACATATTTTCATGTTGGCTCAAGCAGGTTTCGTAGATTTTTGGACTGTGTCGTTTCTCCTATTTTTGCTTCTAATTGTTCGTATGGTTCAATTTTCACCTTATAAATTAGGTCTCTGAGACCCATTTCGAAAATTTATCCAGGAAGCTTATATCCGGAGATCTGGCAGGCCAAAATTTCGAACTCCTTCATTTGTAATATTTTCATTCAATTAATTCCTCATCGAGTAGGCCTATAGCAGTGTAGTACTATCAAATTGAAAATAAATTCGGTCCGCAATATTCTCTAGCTAGATTAATTAATTCCGAGGAGATTTGTGAGGTTGCAGTTCAAACTAAGGAATGAGGTTCTTTCAATTGTTGTCTTTATAGGGTACTCCTAGTATTTACAGAAAATCGTAGAAACGGATGTGTCAGAAGTTTGATGTGTTCATTCGATAGTCACTTTTTCACGTGCAATAAAGCTACTTGCGGTAATCTCTTCTTTGTTTAACAGTTTTTGAGTTATAATGCAAATTTACATTTTTTTGAATATGAACCATAAGCAACTTTAGTTTAGTTGAAAAGAGTTCTTTTTCCTTTCCAAATATAGCTCATGTGCATCCTAGTTTTTCATCCAAGAACTATTTTCATGAGAAACCGGAAGTTTTATAACTTCTCAATTCATCTAGAAACTCAGATGGGATGATTGAAAAAGCTTGAGTTCTGTGGCTCTTATTGTGGCAGTTATAAAATCAATTATTGCTATGACAATTCAGATATATCATTCAATGTTTCTTCATCAAGTTACAACCAATGTGCGAATTTGATGTCGTTTATAATATCGAATACTTTATTCCATCACTGATGTGAAATTTATCGATCGAGTTTTTTTCTGAGAAAAACTGCAGATTTCCTTCAGATTTATGAATAAATCACTTGAAAAATCGAGTCGACGCTGTATATCTTCTGACTTTAAAAAATCTGATATTTTCATTATATAAAGTTCACATTTATTTTTCTTGAGAATACTGAGTGCTCGACTCTTAGACCCTTGTTCCAATTTCAAGTTTCCTGTTGAAAATCGACGAGTTGGCTGTTACACCACCTAATTAATCATTTATTGCATCTTCTCCAATAACTACTTCAAATTGTTTTTACTTGGGACGTTGAGTGTATCATAGTTCATGAGGTTTTTTCCCAATTTACCTTATATACTTTCATGAGATTGAAGCCTCTTAACAAACGATCCAAATGCGGAACTTCTGGAGTATCCTATTAAATATAACACTCAGTCATATTGAATTTTTCAAAATTTTCCTACGGTATGATTGCTTCCCTATTACAAACGATACTATATTCACATAAAAGTTGTATCTTGATGAAAAAACATTAAATAATTTATCTGATTTGTCATTGCAAATAGGGAATCACCGCATGACTGAATCAAGTTAAGCTCATGTCTAACTTTCATCTTCAGAATTCAAGTCTGGTCAAGCATTTTTTCTCATATTAGCTTGAGAATTCAATCCTCTTGAATCACCAAACTTGAAAGTGTGAATCAGAACACAATTGCAATAATAAAACATTGAACTTCCTCTTATATTCAATGAGAGCGAGAATAAAAATTTGAACAATACTGAATAGTTGATCGGGAAATATTCAAATGAAATTCAACATAAGAACCTTAAAAAATTATGAAGGTGATAAAGGAAACACAAATACAGAACAAGAACAAGAGTTAAAGTAAAATGTATATTTTCGAATAAAACATAGTATAACAAAAATAACATAAATTTTCCACTATACACATGAAATAAACTTCTGCAAAAAATAAAGGAAACGACCACATTGAAACTTAAGTCAAAAAGATTAAGAATAAGCGAAACAATTTTCTCACTTCATCAGATAGTTGCTAGTTAACTGTTTATGAACAAATAATTCAGACACATCAACATCCTAACTGATTTGTGACTGGATATGTTTTGAGTTGGGGTGATAGTTAATGCAACTGTTCAGAACTGCCTCTCTATAGCAGCCAAACTTGCAGGATTGGCCAAAAAATCACTTGGTTTACTCGCTTAGTTTGGAGATTTAGCTTCGTGTCTTTTCAATCTCTCTAAAATGTCTCCCAAACGTTCTGCACATGAATCACTCAGGTATACTTTTCGTATAGACCTAGTATGTCTATGTTAAATTGATTCGACTTCTTTCTTCTTTTTTTTCGGAGGAGGGGAAAACTTTATGGACACCCAACAATTTGACTCTGTCACGTCGGGTAGTGTGGGACTCCCACCATCAGTATCTGACGGAGTATACCGTAACTGAAACCCCTTCTGTTTTCCAAGATATGCATGGGTACCGCTTTTGCATAACTTCCATGCATACTTGCCATTACAGTCGTTTATCCCCTTTCCGTTTCATGGTTCAGTTCATCTTATTTCTTCCTTTCCATGACAATGGTGACCTCGGTCACCACCCTTCCTATTTTCTTGTTCATTTCCCTTCTGTGTTCTTTCCATCTGACGCACTCGAAAGCAGTATGCTGCGCCGTATCAATCTCTCCAAAACAGTAGCAATGAGCGCTCGCAGCCTTACCTATTCTGTGCAGATCAAACTGGAAGCAGCCATGTCCCGAGATGAGCTGAGTGATGTGGTAATCTACCTTTCTATGCATCCTGTTGTACCAGGGAACCAGGTTCGGTATCAACCTCCTTGTCCAAGCTCCCTTCATTTCTGACGATCATCTTTCCTGCCATTTTTCCACTGTGTTTATTCTTTCCTTCAGCCTGTTTCCTTACTAATCCCATAAGTGCTGTTTCTCTCCTCTGCTAACATTTGTAAAGGAATCATTGCTGCTATTACCTCCAGCGCTGTTGTAGAGACAGTACTATACGCACGAGATATTTCTATGGCCACTTTTCTTCTTAGGCGTTCAGCCACTATTTTGTACTTCCCCACTTGAAATATCTTCCACCACACAGGAGCAGCATATAAGAAAATTAAGTCAACTACACTGCTCAGAACTTTCTTCTTATTTTGGTGACCTCCGCCAATTCTGGGCATCAACCGGTTGACAGCTACGGCCGTTTCATCAGCTCTGACTGCTCTCTGAATAATATGTCCTCCAACTCTCAAATTGGGGATTTTTGATTCGACTTCTAGTCACTGTATTCACCCTGTTCTTGGTGAAATATATGGGCTTTGATTGGGCCTAAATTATTTTGTTTCATGATTGTTTTCGAAGTTTGAAATTTTTCAACCTGCAAATTCCTTTCCCAACTAGAATTTAGTAAAGTTTCCATCTTATGGCGAGGGTACAAGATTGAAACTCCACAGTACATCCAGTTGCTTTTTTTTAAATGTTTAACGATTTTATTCCTCGCCTCCTGTATGCAACGTTCCAATCTATCATCGATTGATTGATTGTCGAGATCGATAGTCCAGTTTTCTATTTTATCTAGGAACATATTGATACCAATAACTACAAGGAGGAAGTTTACAGTAGGTTTTGCCTAGTAATATCGTAAAAATAGTTTTGAGATTTTGGGATGTTTACACTTTCTCCGTCAATGACCAATTCCAGAGGGTAATTATGTCAAATTCAAGCATCATCATTTTCAAACTGACACTATTGCAAAATTTCTCAAAATCGTTAAGTAGATTTTCAGAAAATTTTGGTTTTTGGGCTAAAGTATGAATTTTCCTAACTAAATTCGTATAGATGGATTCCTGTCAATAATATTGTCTATGTTACAATCGAGAAGCACACGAAGGGATGAATCTGACGAGCAATTTCTGGAATTCAACGTTATAATTCATCGATGAAAGTGAAATTGCTTTTTGTGTTATGGGTTGTTATTCCTTGTACTAAATTTTCCAGATTATAAGATAGCAACACTTGGAGAAATAATTCCGATATTGAGCTACCAATATGTTGACCATGAGCTTGAACAAAATCCAAGGGTATGGAATGAAGCTTCCATTTGCTATCTATAAAATGGGCAGTTATCCTATAATATCCTCCAATTGTGAAATACAACTTTGTGTTACATTTTCCAATAAAATCTCGCAGCATATTTTGTTGTATTTAGATGTGTTTGTTACTAGAGAACTCATCTGGTTCCTACCAGCTAAATTTACCTTTAAATACCTGAAAATATTTTCACTAACCTCGTCTCAAAAAGGTACAACGAAAGATACTCAGTCATCATATATTTCACGAGTACTTTGTGGAGTTTTTTTCTCGATAATAGCTGCACGAACCATGCTGAAAATAAGATGGGTTTGTTCAGTAGAATTTTTTTGACATTTTCTGAAATATCAAAACACTTAACTCCATGAACAAAAAATACTATCTACTTCCATTACATCTGTACGACAACAAGCGATTAGTAAGTGAACTCAACTTTATACTCTTCTAAGTATCAAGTTTTCAAGCAACTTGAAAAAGCTTGTCAAGATTTCAAGTCAAGCTTTTGGATTGCGAAATTAAGTCAAGCTAAACTTTTTCAAAAGCTTGAAGTCAAGTCAAGCTTTTCGACAAACTTTTAAACTGCTTAACTCGATGAAATCGTAATGGCAAGAATTATGATTATGTCATAATGAGACCACAGACATATTTAAGCTATTTCAATCAGTCCGTGTAAATTCAGTGGATGGAAATAGAATTACCAGATAAAATAATGGAAACGTTATACAATACTCGGTTTCTTATGAAAACAGTTCCTGGATGAAAAAATTGAGTGCATAATCTATTCACTGAAATCAAAGTAACCTTTGGTTCATATATGAAAAAAACCAATTTTTCATTATAACTCAAAAACTGTTTGACAAAAAAATTCCCCACGTCGTACGATTCTACTTCAGAAAGTGCTGTAGAATATCAAAACCATTGATGCTTGACTGATTTCGAAAATCTCCAAATATTCTATTTATAATATTTCACATAGTTGTAGTACTAATATCGGAATCTGTTCATCATGTATAGTTCATTCCAAACCTTACTCCAGATTAAAGATGAGAATGCATTGAAGAAGTGAACCGACGGTAGGTAGTAGAAATACAAAACAAAAGTATTTGTTCATTCACTCAGCAGTCTATTCTTGAGCTATTATTTTTACATTTTTTCGACGAATTTTTATTTGTTCGGCCGCTTTTGTGAACTCAAAAACTCATTGAAATGAACCGCAGGGTTTCGTTTACGTTCAGGTCAACATGAAAAGTACAAATCCGCTCTAGACCTCGACGAAAAATATTCATCTAATTCAGTGAGACTCTATTGCCTCTTTTAATGGAATTAACGTGTTTAGATCACCGCAACTTCTGTACAACCCTCATTAAAATTCCAAGTTGGATGCTGCATTGCCCTTCCGGGGTTTAATTTCAATTACAGTTCCACCTCGAGATTTTCCGGAAAGTACTAAATGGACGTGAAATTGAGAATGAGTCCTCGGGAGAAGAAGTATTTGGAAACTTTTTTTAGATCTGACAGTTTTTTCTGCTAAAGTATTTAATTTTCTTTCAAAATCATATGATTCTTTTGTTGATTCCAATGTGCAGTTTCCATATTTTCTTTAGATTTTGAGATGGAATAATACATTGGCATGTTTGCTTTTAGTGACAGGGATTCACTATTCATGGTGCATTTCTATAAAGTCCAGTCCATTTAGATATCCACCCTTGTATAAATTCTCAACGAGTATGGACGGTATGGACACGATACCGTATGATAATGTAAAAAGTCTCCATGAATTCCATGAATGAAAAAATTCAGTCAAGGTCAAAGATCATTGAAATGGGTTTAAATGGGTACTGGTAAAAATATCTCAAACAAAAATTGTAGAGCATGCAAATTAATAACATTAACTATTTCTGGGGAAAAGAGATTTTGAAATTTATGCAACTTGTATTCTCCACATTATGTACTCCTTTTCACGTTACCTACGAGATAGTGTTCTTGAGCATTTTTTACCGTGGTTTGCCCAGTAGGCGTCCTCCACGGTCATCCTATGCATCATAATCTTTTTCTTCCCATTCTCTTCGCCGAAATTCTTCTCCATCCTTTCCTTCTTCTTCCGCATATTTATGAGTAAATTGTTCTAGCAACAGTTGTTTCTTCGTTGTTTTCAGGATTTTTCGATTTGTGTTTCCACATTTGAACACGATTGGCTTTAAAAAGTGGTGCATGTTGATGAAGAAAATGAGCCTTGTTTTTGCAACGGCAATTTGAAATGAAACTTTTTTTGCAATTACAAAAAATATTTCCAATACATGATTAATCTGGTTCCAACCTCATTCTTCTAGCTACCCTTTAACCTATTAATAAACACAATATGTTGGTAAGCGGAATTTGTGGTGGAGACTAATTACTTGATCACGTTTTCTTTACGTGTATGTTTTGTGAGAGATAAGTGATGTAACTTGTCTATGCAAGTAATTTTTTGGAGCTCCATATACAAAAAGATGACAGTGAATTCCGTTGGTTGCTTTTGCTTATGTTAACATCACATAACATTTCGTGTCTAACCAAATATTGATGACGATTTTACATTCAGGATCAGATAAACTCGTATTTGACAATTCTTCTGATGGTTGTAAGAAGCACTTGACAAGGGTCAAGTTTCAAATACTGAATAATTTCTCCCCTTGGGCTTCAAACGGCTCTAATAAAGCGGGGGCTAGTTACAGATTCCTTGATTTTTCAGAGCATTCATCACTTTATTAATTTTTGGGGTCATT
Organism: Cryptolaemus montrouzieri; assembly: GCA_013387265.2. Classification (NCBI taxonomy): domain Eukaryota; kingdom Metazoa; phylum Arthropoda; class Insecta; order Coleoptera; family Coccinellidae; genus Cryptolaemus; species Cryptolaemus montrouzieri. The sequence goes on from JABFTP020000185.1 coordinate 117,363,788, forward strand.
GTCGTTGACAGAAACAAAACTATCACGTATTCGTACCATTATTCTGCCACCTCCAAATGGGTGAACCTCCTGACCTGAACAAAATATATTTTTTCATTTCTAGATTTCTCCATTCACGAAAACGAGGACTATAAAAGAACATACCATACCTGGACTTGTCAGTGTCAGTTAAAATGTTGAACACCACTTATGGGTTCAATGAAAATATGCTCTATCATGTTTGTGTTCTTAAGTGTTCCTGTGTCATTTAAACTCGGCCAGACAACGGCCTATAAGTTGATAATAGCTCTTTGCTAGCACACAAAGCTAACGGGTGATCTCGAGCTACTGTCATTTTTTTGGTCTACCTATTTGGCGTATTTCTTCAACATTTCCAGTTTCTTGAAATGTAGTTAAGGGCCTTGAAATGAGACTATTGATGTTGCTTTCCAGCGTGAAGCATTTCAATACTCTATGTCGGCTCTATATACGTAGCTTTTATGGAACCATGACGAAGGAAAAATATAGCCACTCATCAATATATCTATATCTTTCAGAAGGCAGTTTACATAAACAACTCATATGTATATTATTTAGTCTTTTCGCTTTTCTGTAATTGCCACAACAATGTTCATAAGAAGAAAGATTTTTGCAAAATTCTCTATGATGTAAGGATATTTAAATCAATTTCCGATTCAAAAATCTAGAGTCGAAATGTTCTGATGTGAGAAGTTTTCAAAATGACAAAATTCTACACTGAATATATTTTTCATGTGATAATCAAATTGAAACTGGCAATTCAACAAGTGGCTTTGTTGAACACTTTCGATTATTTTCAGTTCGTAATTAATTTTTCTGTAAAATTTGGCAAGAAGCAGTCGAAATAACGGCGTACACAAAACGCAAGTCAACTATCTTATCGATAAGCCAATGAAACTAGCAAATGTAGACAGCATTTAGAGGCAAATCAAATATATTGATACAATTAATATACTTAGTTCTCACCTTACTTTAAATCTGCGTAAAGTAACAATTGTTTCCAAATAAGATTTTCAATAATAATCTCTGGCATATAATAGTAATAATAATACAACTGATCTAATAATATTTCACTCAAGTAATATTTTTCATGATTCTAATTACCTTATTCTTTTCCTTTTCAGATTCTTTCATTGGTAAAACAACGAAACCACCCAAATTCTGATATAAGAACACAACAAAGGGCACTAACACTGTCTGTATGTCAGTTGTGTAGGGTAAGTGTATAATATTAATAATCTAGAATACCCAAAACAAATGAGGATCTTATGTTCTTTCCAGACAACCATCTGGCAATAAGAATTATAAAATACGAAAAGTGGTTTTAGTTACTCCAATGTCATCTCCAATACAAATTTTGTTATGTTAGATCGTCGCATATCATTCTATCTTGATATTTACTTTTACTAGAGGTGTTGAGGGGATCAAGCCAGGCTGATTAAATTTTAAGCTACATTAATTCGTCTTGAGCAATATTATCGCAGTTGAATATGGAAGTAAAATTTTCACTTAAGGTTTCTTCCTTCAGAAAAATTCAAGCTAATAATCCGTGAACATGAGTTGGCCGAGTAACTATCAGTTGGCAAAACTAAAAATGAATTCTGACGACTTCAATAAGTATATAATTACCTAGCTTTAAATAAGTATTTTCAATTGAAGTTATTTAGCTGTGAATCTAGATTCGGTTTACGTTCAGATCATAAATGTTGTTACGTACAGAACATGATCAACATGTTTGGGCTTCGAGAGATGTTGAGGAAGTTCAAACTACTCAGTGGGTACGGTAAGGAGTGATAATGAAAGTTGCCAACCTCATTTTGCTGGGGACATTTATGAATGCTGTAAGCTACAGGGACTAGGTTTTTGAACTTAATTTTTCCTTTTGTATACAGCTGCAGTAGAATATAATTTCATCTCTAGATATGATAATTCTTGCCCCTATAATACGGTGATAGTTAGCGAATTCTTAGAAGAAAATACCATGAATGTTCAGGATCAACATTTTCAATCCCCTGACCTAAATCGTATCAAACACTTATAGGACATGCTAGGTAGAAGAATTCTAGAGCATATTATTCTTTTTCAAACAAGAAATCAAGCAGTCCGAGCTCTGGCACAGGAAGGATATTCAATTGATCAAATAAGATTTTCAATTTGATTGTCTATGAGCCAAATCGATGTTCGGTTTTGAATAATTACGGTGGCGATAGCCTAGACTGAACTTTCAAGAAAAACAAAATTCTCAAGTTAAAAAGTTGGCGTGAATTAAAATTTTTTCTTCATTGTACTTTCCTCGGAAAATTCACTTTGTCCTTCATTTGCGAATGAGGAGCCGCTCATGATGTTCGATTGTTTGGATTTTATTCTGCAGAGAGTTTAAGAGGCCACGTTAAAATACCTCTAACGAAGCTGATACTGAATAGTTATGTCCAACTATACTGTGTCCAATATGAATTTTTTCGATAACAAGTAGATTTCAAACTTCACCTGTCAGGATCGTCCTCAATGAACTAGTATTCAAATATTTAGTGATGATGAAGAAGCAATGAAAGCACATGATTGATTAGATAAAACTCAAAGACGTTATGGCTAAGTACCTTCTCTATGACTACACTTACCCTTTTCCTTTACCCGGCTTCAAATATAAGAAAATGTTTGGCAAAAGCGTATTGAATCATAACACTATTACTAGAATCGGCAAAGGCAAGTTTGAAAACTCTTGTCGTTATTTTCGCAGGTCAGTGTAGGCTGATGAAAATGAATGTAGGCATCGTCTCAGGATGCATAACGACGACTAGAAACATGCTCGAAGTTTATCCTAGTATGCATCGAACCAAAAGCTTTTCTTTGCTTTTTGCAGAAATATGAATTATTATGAGCAACAAAGACCCGACGCAATGGCGATGAGCAAACTTGGCTTCAGATGACTGCTGGACTGGAATTTCAGTGATGACTGAATAGATCTAGGGGACTTATGGAATAGCCAGTCGTTTCACCAGATCCAACTTCCCGAGATCTCTTGGTCTGGGGGCATGATGACAATTTATTGTATAAAGAAGAAACATAACATAACATAGATGAGCTAAATCAAAATTTTACGATTTATTTGGAGAATGTTACTAACATTCATATGAAAAACGTTTGCAGAAATATTTCTAGATGTTGAAACTCCTGCATTTTAAATGATGGAAATACTTTTGAATTCATCAGATAATTTGTTTATTGATTCAATTTATTGTGTATTTACTTATTACTTCTTGTCAAAACTGATTATCTTTCAAGTCCAAATTTAAATTTTTCATCAAATAAACTATGTTCTGACAAATGAACAAAGAATTGATTAGATGGAATCTACTACAAAGACTTCTATCAAAGAATTATGAATAGCTATGTTACGAGTGGATAGTTGTGATAGAAAAAATTTTGTCCCCTCTATTGATACCCAAATCAACTGTAGTTCGTATTTGAAAAAATAATAATTTGCTTCATAACTCACAAACCGATAGGCAAACAAATTTTCGAATACGTCCCCTCATTCTCCTCAAAAAATAGTCTATAGAACATGAAAATATTTCCTGCCCAACTTCAATAGGATTCGAGATATCGTCACCTGTCGAAATCCAGAAAAATCAAGAATTCCGGAACAACTCGAAATCCGTTTTCACTAATGAGCTTTTCTCGAAAATCGAGCTCGAGAGAGGGAGGATTATTTATCTCTATCAACAATATTTCACATAGTTACCGTACTGAAACATCGAATTTGGTCCACCCTGCACTTATCAATAAAATATGAATGTGCATGGGGGTTGGATTTCTTCTTGTTCCGATAGTATAACAAAATGAAAATTCAGTACGTTTTCATCTACTCAGAACACTATAAACCCCAGTTGACCAAACAATAATGCACAGAGCAACATTGTTAATAGAAATATGATTCAGTGAAGCATTCAAAAAATATACCGCATCAAAGAAACTATATCACTCAAAAGCACTGTTTGACAATTGGTGACTCCTTATTGTTTGACAGTTTATAGCTCACTTAATAGAAATTAGAAAATTATTCATAATGCACCTAAATATGTATTTATCAATAAAATATAAATGTCAGGGTTTATTGCATTCAAAATTCAATTCAATAAATACAGAATGTGCACTATACAGGGATATCTACCTTGTTTTAAGTAACAAAGCTTGCGCTAATTTCCTTTGTACAAAGAAGTGTAGCATATTAAATCGGTTGTTATACTTTGAATTTTTTGACGAGAGAAAAAAAAATTGAAACGAGATCTGATCACAAAGAAAAATCACTGAAATATCTAGAGCCACCTCTAATCTTTACCATGGAACAGCGGGGATGTTCAGTTCTCAATGCTCTCACAGAGATAAAATCATCTCTCCTCGAAGAAAATAAATGAATTTAGTGCTCTCCATTTTTATATGTACCATGAAGTAAACTTCTTGAGCAATCCTCGTTAGAAACTTTTTACTTCGAATGTTACCTCCTACATCCACTTAAACTTCATTATGTCGAGTTCTTGGACTGGCACTTCTATTCTTGCGGTTCACAAGCAAGGGGATGCCCTTTGAGCATCTTGCGGTTTATATCAACGAGGAGGGACCCCAAAATATAAATCCAGGGAATATCTCAATTATCACGATGGCGTTAATAGGATACTTCTGAGTCCGAAATACAATTGATTATGAATTATTACTTGGAAAGATGATATCATTCAAAGTTATGGATTTTCCAATCAGATTAATTAATAATTTCTTTTCAATTAATTGATTTCTGGAGATTTGGATTTTTAAATTGCTGGGATTCTTCCACAATTAAACATGCCTATCTCATTTCTAATCTGTCTCAGTTTGATTAATGGTTAATTGGATCAGGTTCCCTAATACTCGTCCGATGTCTTATCTACCCTGACTAGTTTCCTAATACTCAGGATTTAGAGTTAATCAACCTAACTTTCTCTTTCTCATATGCGTTTAGTATTCTCTTACTTTTTGTGGAGTTCACAGCGAAGATTGTTATTGTTTGTGGATGTATTTGTAGTTACCAAGATTGATATCTAAATCTGGCCATAACAATCTTTTATCTTGTAAAGGAATTGCGGTTACTTGACCTGTTTTTCAGATAAATGTCGCCATCTTCTCAGATACGTCATAACTAGATCATAGAACTTCATGTCTAACCGATTCAGAAAATGGTTCTATGTAAGCTAAACTGCCAAAGATTGATTATACGTGAATCCACGCTCAGCCATATCATTAACGTTGGGGTTTAATTACATAAAGGACTGCATAAGAATTTAAAAAATATAAGGAGTTCATATAATACTTGTATAAGTAGAGAAATAAGCTTACTGCAGCTGTTTTGAATTTTGAACTGTCAACATAAATGTGGCATAATAACCGACTGATCAGAAGAGGAGTTCCGAGCGTTGAGTACGTTTTGGAGTGAAACTCAAGTGGTAAATATCTCACTGCACTTTTACCATCTACTCGTGCATTATTATTTGGTTTTAAAACAAAATAATTTTCTGCTTTATGATGCATCATAAGAGCAAATCGAGATTGACGTCTCCAAATGTATACAATGAAACTATTCGATACTAATAATTCCAACATGCCGAAAGTATCCGTGCGATCAGCAAAACATTACATCTTGTGGATAGAGGATATTTCTCCTCCTCATGAAATACAATTGGTTCATCAAATAGACGAACTCATCATGAAATCATTAACTTTAAAGTCTGGCCTTGACAGATATAGACCAAAATCTGTGAGCACCAGACTTACCTCATTTTGGAAAAGCCAACATTTTTAATGAGAGCAAAATAATATGTGCCTAAGAAAGTATGAATACTATTTATTAGTTAAAGCAAGGTCACTTCGAAGGTATATGAATAACCTCACTTACTGAAGTTACATATAAACCAAATATTTATTTCACAGAACATTCTAACGCATTAATTTTCATCATTGCTAGACGATTCTTGTAACCCCTAAATAAGCTTTGAAGCTCTAAGAAAAATTAGTGAACTTACATCATAATAGCAAATGTATATTCATGTATGTTGTTGTATTATCTTAAGACCAATTGTAAGAATGATTGAATTCCAAGATCCAAATATTCATCACAGTGATAATTTATTGACATTTCGTTCTACAAATATAAAAAGCTTAAAACATGAAAAATACTTAGTTGGACAATATTAATTTGTATTTATTCATTAGTTTTTCTACTACCTAGTAACATTTGACGCTGGAATGCAAATGCTTAGAACGATGTTTTTTGTCTTTGATCATTAAATATACGAACAATATTTCTACTTACTATCATTCGATATACTGCCTTCAAAACTCAAATTAAGATTTCCTAACTATTTACTATTTTCTTGGAAAGTTAATAACGTGTAAGAATAGCTGCTGGACTTGAAGATAACTGTGGTTCCACAGACAGAGTATCAGGAATCACTGTACATAGATTGTAGGAAGCTTTTAAGGATTTTCTTCTGAAGTAAGATTTCTTCACTTCAATCTATACGATAACCATTTTCAAATGATCCAAACATGTGGTAATACTCTTTAGATTTTGAGTATTATTTGACACGTTTGCAAGGTTTTTTTTCGCAAGCAATGAAAAATTCTCATTAAAGTTATTGTGAAAAAAGAAATTTAGTTATTCATTTATTATCGAAAACGAAAATGTTTAAATTTCATTTGTATTTTTGTAAATTATTTTACACTGGTACAGACAGCTGTGCGATCACAAAGTCGTCGGTAAGTATGAGAAGTAGAAATTCATACGCCAAGTATACAAGCAGTCCTCTAGCGCCTATTTTAACGGTAAAGTATATCATGAGTCTGGCTGAGTACGAAAGGTCTTGAAATAATAACCGAAACAACATACATACCGTTACCTTGATTCTAAAATGCCGAAAGTCTACTTTATGGTTAAATTGTTATTGCAGATCAATTTTCTTAATAACATCAGAACTAGCTGAGAAATGCTGCAATAATATTCAACTTGAACTGATCAAAATATGTTAACAAAATTTATGCAGACAAGCTACACCATAACAATGAGATAAGCTTTTGTTTTGCTATTCTGTAATAAATATTGTATACTGACAAAAGTTCATTATTTTTTTTAAGCTTCAAAGCATCTGGCGGATATTTGGGCCTACGAGAAATGTCTGCCAATGATGAATGGTAATTAGCAACAATATTCTAGAAAAAATATATATAACATTCTGTTATAATTTGAGTTAGATAAGTAAGGTTTTCATGCACCCTTAAAAATACCAATCTGTTAAATGGCCCCGTTTTCTAGCCCATAACTCTCAAGTTCCTAAGTACTCAATGTTGTTTATATACTAAGAATCTTAGGTTGTTTGAAATGGTGTAGGTTTATGAGCTCTCAGCTCCTACTGTAATTTACTTCAGGAGTAGATGACTTTTCTAGCCCATAACTCTCAAGTTCCTAAGTACTCAATGTTGTTTATATACTAAGAATCTTAGGTTGTTTGAAATGGTGTAGGTTTATGAGCTCTCAGCTCCACTTTGACAGTTTGTTGTTTCTACACCATTTCACGTATCACTGAAACATTGTCATCAGATTAAAAAGTAAAACGAAATAAGACACTTTTGTCTTACTCTTCTACAATTTATTTAATAATCACGATCGGTTTCGACCTTACGGTCATTTTCAAATGAATAACAACTTAACAGATGAGTAAGTAAGTACAAGTGAAAGTTATCCTAAATATTGGGTAGTGGGGATGCGTTAAGCTCTAGTTGGCTGTTGAGGTAGTAAATTGTGGGTTTTACATAGTTTTTAATCTCCAAACTTTCCAACAAATTCATCTCTCTCCCTTGTTACATGTACGAAGGATTTTCAGGTTGTATAATGATACCGAGTGGTTGGTTGATTTTATGTGTTAAATATTGGCGAATTTTTATCTGAAGATTAAAATTGCTAAATTTGTTTGTTTGATCAACGAAAACCAACTGAAATGTCATCTACATATCTGTACCAGAGAATAATGTATTTTTAGCGAAATCTGTGTTTAATATTGAGTTTTCTCTAAATTATCCATGAAAATATCAGCTAGTAGGGGGCTAAGAGGCTATCTCAATGGACTCGGTTATTTGAGCCACAAACTAGCTGCATATAACTCCATGATTCATAGAGCTTACTCTGTTCCCTCTCAACAGAAAATTTCTAAACTAAACTTAACCTCATCAGAAAAATTGCATCAAATAAAATATATTACATTTTCTAAGTACAATAGTTAAACGTTTTACCTCTCAATTACTATATAGCATCGTAGAAACCCCGAAAAAAGATACACTAGTCTCATATACACTGACAAACTCTCTAACAAAAGCAGTAATTACTTTTCAAAATTCCACGTAACTACTTCATCCTCAAGCGGCCTCAACTAAGCAGATAATTATTCAATGCCAAACAAAAAACGACAAATTCAAGTAATCAGGAATTTATCTAATCAACTGCTATGAATGTCAGGTAGCCTATGTCGAAGGGAGAAGTTTTGAAGCTAGATTCAAGGAACATATATCTTCAGATAAAAATTCGCCAATATTTGAACACATAAAATCAACCAACCACTCGGTATCATTATACAACCTGAAAATCCTTCGTACATGTAACAAGGGGATAGAGACGAATTTGTTGGTAAGTTTGGAGATTAAATAACTTTGTGAAACCCACAATTTACTACCCTCCACAGCCAACTAGAGCTTAATGCATCCCCACTACCCAATATCTAGGGTAACTTTCACTCTGTACTTGTACTTATTACCCATCACTTATGTTGTCATTCACTTGAAAATGACCGTAAGGTCGAAACCGGTCGTGATTATTATAAATTGTGGGAAAGTGACAAAAGTGTCTTATTTCGTTTTACTTTGAAGATGAAAAACTAATAAATGAAAATATCATCAATACTATAAATTCTAAGATTAAAAAGTGATGGAGGTTAATTTTTAGTTTGTATTTTTTATAAATAGCTTCCTCCATGTCTCAGAACGTAAAATATAAGAACTATTTCTCGTATATACTTACCGATTAACTTGAAATTTCAACACAATATTCTCTCCTATGTTATATATTCAGAAAAGAAATTATAAAAACCTAGAAAAAGATTCAAAATCTTTCGTCCCCCTTTTCAAGTAACGTGTTACTTGAAACCTTTCCCGATTGAGATTATAATGGTGAAGCAGGTTAGAGTCAAGTAGATACAGAAACAAAAGCGGTGAATGATGCTCGTCTCCTACGCAGAGTTACCTGGGTTCAATCCCCACAAAGTCGGTGCGATTTTTCGGATTCTGGGAATCGCTGGAGTGTCCATCTTTCGGAGGAGATTTAAAGCTGTCGGTCCTGTCTAACAGAGATGTGTTGAACATTAAAGATCCTTTCTCTCGACACGAGAGGGGTTTGGCAAAATTCCCGGGTTAGTGAGGTGATAGAATTCCCCGGCGTGTCATTAGGCGAAAGTGCTACCGGGATGGGGTCACACACACGATGGAAACACTGATGGTTAACACAAACACTCTTTGTAAACGTAAATTCAAAATTAAATAAAAACACGTGGTTTGTTGGTAAACAACGGGGGTTTGGCAATATGGTCGGTGACGTGGTTACGGAAATCCGGCTCGTGGCAACGCGTGCTGCAGCCGGTTTTCTGAGACAGTGTGAATTCGAAGAGGTCGTTGAAGAGCAAGTGCATTAGCCTCCGAGATGCACGGATATTTAAACCCTCGGTCCAGGTACGCCCAGAGTACGTTCTGTTCCTAGCCCTGTTGAAGGGCCTACTATGCGCTCTGTGATTAAGGATTCGTAGTTAAAACCGTAACACGCTTATTCGGAGGGGCCTAGAGCGATCTATGGTTAGATACCCTAGTGGACACGGTAACAAAAGGCAGCAATAGAGCACGTTAAAGGAAAAACAAACAAACAAGTATGTCACCCCAATGTGAGGTTTTGATGTTTATGCCAATTTTCAGTCATTCATTTAGAAGACAATTAAACAGTGTAGAAAGTTTTTTATGAGCCACAACGTATGTGTATTGTAATCGAATAATATAAGTAATAGTACTTGTCAATTGTTCTAATATCTCACAATCAAGATTGTTATTAGTTGTTTAATTTATGGTTTCTGTCTTCCCTTTTGAAAGGAAATTATTTTACATACTACCTCTATAGAAAAAATATATTCCGCTTAAATACAGGAAATTAACTGGGTTCAAAACATATTAAACCCAAAAGTGGCCCGTATTCATGAATTTAATATATAAAGCACGTAAAACATGCTGACGCGAACTCAATACAAATAAGCCTTTCAGCAATTCAGTAAAGAGTAGAGTGAATTTCGCGTTATGAATTTCTCATCAGTCATTTTGTGTTTATCCATGGTATTTCATGAATTCCTCATGAAAACGTTATTCTATTGCATTGACCATACGGAATAATTCCATCCGTTTATGTTTTTATTTCAAATATCGGATGACTGCCACCATTTTATAACCGGACAGGTGTGTTTCATTTATACTGTATTTAATAAAAAAGTGTCTGTAGGTTTACTACAAGAAGAAAAAGGGTAATCAAACTGCCTTGCGTTTTTCTTTAATAGTGATGTAAAAGTCTGCCTAACGATGAATGTTAATAACCTTATATTTCTCAACAAGACAGATAAGAGCAACCCAGAAACTGAAAAAACTCGACGAACTATAATATTTCTCCTATCTCCCAGTTTCTCAGGGAGATCAGGGAGATTCACCCCTAAATTGGAGAAAAAATAACATTTTCATGCGACACAACCGTTCGCTCAACGGATTTCAGTGAAATGTCAATAGAAAATTATTTTTCTATGAGAGGCAAGGGTGATTGGAATATTTTCAATTGACATTTACATTCGATCACTCGAAAGTTAATTTCAGAATTTGACGTCTTCACACACACCGATTTTAACAATATTGACTTCCTAAATCCAATCAAATTTGAGATCATTTCAAACAATCAAAAGTTTACGTTAATGTGCATAGAAGTAGTTCATTCACACTAATTGAATAGATACTAGATTAAAATTTGGACAACACATTCTTATAGCAAATCGCATTAAAATAAATCGGCAATATTAATAAATGGAAAATATTCATTCTATTATATATCCATATAATATGTATATACAGGGATATCCACCGGGACCGTCCGTTAAAAACTTATTAAGTTCCAATTACAATATCAAGCTGAAATTTTACACGCGGCCATATCTAGCGATTTCCAATTGAAATGAAATATTTTCGAAGTGAAACCATTTCCGGTTATACTGGAAGTGGGACATCATTTTGTTATTTCAAATGGCAATCTACCTTTTTTATTATACATCTAGAACCGACATTTGAGCAAGGAATAAAATAACCAAGTTGTTGGCACGAAAATAATTAAATCTGTCAAAAGTTTTGACAGATTTAATTATTTTCGTTATAAACTCGATTTTTGAGGAACATTTAAAAAAATTGTAGCTCGTAGATCCTTTGCACTTTAGACACTATTTTTGCTTGGGTGGATAGAAGAAGGATCAAGGAATTTTTTAAGCGGTCTACACATGTCAAATGTTCATTGCGTTGTTTTGTATGATTTTTTCAATTTGGCCTTTTTCAAACAACAATAACTCAATTTTTTCAAATGGCACGTGCCAATTTTCATATCGCCATCAGATGAAGCGTCTAATTTCAGATGGGATTGTATCAGCATGTACTATACCCATCTCTTATAGTTTCGAAATAATTTGGGAATATATTGAATTTTGATGATTTTGCAAGAACTAACAGAGAATGCTTTGAAATATTTGAATCAAGTAGCTGAACTGGCTACGCTCACCTGACAGGTGCCTAAAATTAATGTACTTGTCACTTCGTTCATTCGAATTTGATATTTCAACAACAACTGTCGTTATTTCAGATTGAAAATATCCAAAAAATACAACACATTTGGAATAAAACCACTGGTTATTGAAACGAAAATATATTTAATCTTTTTTTAATTCATTTTAGAATATCAAAAAGTAGTGGGTAGAAATTGCAGGCAATTCAATAACCAATTTCCAAATTTACCGTCTATGAGTAAAATAAAATTTCGAAGCATTAGAAGCAATTTTCTACAATTCGGATGAATAAAAATTGTAGGAACTAAGCGAAAACCAATCATCGAAGATAATTACATTATCACGAATAAATGATAGCAAACACTCAGCGATACCTAAACGCCACTTCCCATCATCATCCATCGCAGATTGGTGGTGTCTTGCAAACCCTTATAAACTTAAAGCACACTTTTGAACAGAATGGTTTTAATATTTGGCAAATTAAAAAGTCGTTTGGTAGGATCCAAAACAGTAATATGAAAACCGAAACGAGTACGACTGAGATTGATTAACAAAAGGTCGTCCTTCCATATGTTAAACAAATCACAAAAATTGGTGAAATTTTGGAAAAGCGGAATATAACTCCTATATCCGGACCTTTCTGCACCATCTGTGATATATTACCAACTCCTAAAGAGAAGGTACCTATGGAAAATGAAGGCGTTTATGGCATACCCTGCAAGACTTGCAAAAAGTTGTATATAGGACAAACTAATAGACGTATGTCGGTTAAGAGGAGTTCAAGAACATAAGAACGCAGTCAAAAAAAGACAATCATCATCTGCAGTGTTTCAACATATAAGAGACTTCAAACACCAAATAGATTTCGACAATATTGAACAACTAGCAAATATCGACATTTTCAGTAAAAGACTGGTCAGGGAAGCCATCGAAATAGAAGAGGGAAAACATCAATACGAGAGACGATGCTCTGAATTTGTCCCATGCATGGAAAATAGTTTTGAATAAAAATCAGATGCGAGATCTTACACCAACTGAATATACGGATGATGAAAGTGGGAATCACGAAGAGGAAAATGTCAACTCTCACTCGACAACCAGTTGCAGTATGCCGTACAATATACGGCCGAGAAGAAAATAAACAGACCGTTTAGCAACGAAAGTTTTGTCATTGTTGTTGGAGGCTATGAAAGTGGAGAATGTAATTGGGACACACAGAATCCTCATTGGTTTAGAGAGGCCCACACGCAAAGGCCTCAGAAGTTGAACGTTTTTTTATTGATAATCTATATGGCTACCTATATATATATATATATATATATATATATATATATATATATATATATATATATATATATATATATATATATGTATGTACATAACCAAATTTATATGGAAGCACTCAGTATTTCATATTATTGATTGTTTTAACCAACCATGAATCTTTAACTTCTTGTGAAGAATGAAGTTTGTTGTTTTAAAGAAACTGGATAGTATGATAAGAAATGTTGAATTAACATATATTTTATTAGTCATCACTGAAATTTGAAAATGTGAATTTCAAAATTTAAAAAATCCTATAATCATAATTGAAAATGCCTTACGTTGGATGGTCCGATGTGCAGAGGGGTAGAATAATTGCTCTCATTGAAGAGAGGGGGACACAGAGCGATAAAGCGCCCACAATGGGGGTGATTTCAAAAACCTACTCCCGATACGTGGAGCTACAATCTCCAGAAAATAGGCCTATAAGAAGTCGTAGAAAGATCATTTCTGAAGAAAAAGACCACTTTTTCTACCAAATTGCAAGAAGAGACCCTAGTGTGTCGCACCCCATACTCCAAAGGCAATTTCTGGAAGCAACAGGCATCAGTTTATCAGTCGAAACGATACGTCAAAGGATTCGTTCAAGGGGTTTATACAGCAGAAGGCCCTTAAAAGTTCCAGAGCTAACCAGACAACAAAAAATTAACAGACTCAGTTGGTGTATCGAGCATCAAAATTGGAATTTGGCGGAATGTTCTTTTTTCGGATGAGACCAGAATTGGTGTGTGATCAGATGACCTCCGGATTCGAAAGACGAGCTAGACTCCGAGCAGCAAGACAAATCCGGAAAACTAAGGGTACAGTGTGATGTTTTGGAGTGGCATTAAACTGGGAGGCAAAACAGATTTGATTTCGTTTCCTGCGATTGTAACGGCTAGAAATTACGTGGACCTAGTGCTGGAGCCCATAGTGAGACTCTGGCGAGGTGCCCACTGTGAAAATTTCACTTTTATGCATGATGGTGCTCCTCCGCATACCAGCAACCTCGCGTGACATTATCTTGAAACAGAGGAAACCACTATTTTGTACTGGTCAGCTTGCTCTCCAGACCTAAATCCTATTGAACGTTTATGGGATAATCTCAAAAGGAAAATTAGATTGTGCCATGATAATCCAAGAACCCCACAACAGCTCATCCAAGTCGCCACAGAAGAGTGGCAAAATATCACCCCAGAGGAGCTTGAAAACCTAATCCAAAGGTTGCCTAGACGGATTCAGGCTCGTATCAGGGTAAGAGGAGATAATACAAGCTACTGATGTCGAGAAAAAGATCCCTACTCCGTGAGAAAACAATTTTGAATTTTTTTACTACATGCAGAAAGGGTCTCTCAATTTCTTTTATTTGTTTCTTAATTTATATCTTCTTTCGATTGAAATATCTCAAAAACGATCAATTTTAACAATCCATCGAAATTCCCAAACACCCTGAGGTAATATTCAAAATATCTGGTAATTCCATATAAATTTGGTTGTGCAATATATATATTTATGTAATCTCTTCGGGGATATTTGTCTGTTTCGAACTTAAGTTACTTTCGATACTTTGGTTTTGGCGACGTTTTGATGCAATCATGAAGATGGTGCATGAGATTGCATCGAAACGTAGCGAAAACCAAAGTTTCGAAAGCAAATTAAGTTTCATGTGGGGCATCGAACTATATCTGAGGGAGAGAAATCATCCTTTTGTTTCCTCATTACATTATTACATGAAGAGCAATACGATTTTAAAAATTGATATAATTTTTAAATTGATAACGGAACCTTCATTGTAGAAACTCGATTGGCTTTTGGTAGTTTTTGGTTCGACTTAGATTTTTGATCATGAAACTCAATACCAAATAATTTTCACCGAAGAATACATATACACACATCTCCATAATTTAAGGATATTCAATTTATGCACAGTTTTCAGTATTATGTTCCTAATTTGCCTTACAGGTAAAAATTAAATGGATAATATGAGTGGTAATGAAATATTACTAAAGGGATTTATATCATTTTTATCACAAAGATGTACACGAAAAGAAATAAAATAAAAAACTGATGATTTCTGATTTTAGTGGCTTTTCATTTTATGACCAGTCTATACAATTTTGCTGGTAATGTTTCCAGTGTTTCAGAGTTTCTCAGTCGTACCTGGACATGCGCCATTTGTGCAAAGATGATGAATTCTGGCTATGGGTACGCTTTAAATAGACCTCTTTCAATCATGAATCACCGAAGCTATAGGAAGCACTCAAAGTGTCTTCTAATGGTTCTGGTCTAGGTATAGTGAAACTGGTAGTGTAAGAGAGAGACCGATTTCAGTAGACACATGAGTTGTTGGTTTATCGGAAAACTATTTACAGAAGATCAGATTGCCTCAACAGAGGCAATCAGGTAGAACTTCGTCATTGGTATAAGAACATCTATTATAGAGCAAAGAACATGGACTTGTTGTGCTCTTCACCGATAAGTAAGCGTTTCAGCTCGCACCCAGATTCGATAATACAAAGGATATGAAGATCTCTATAAAAAGGAGAAAGGCTCGCAATTGTACATAATTTTAGAGGCGGTACAGTCATGGTATGGGGCGACATCTCAATTTGTCGAAGAACACCTCTCATTTTGTTAAAACCTTTCGGCACTGAAAATCAAGATGTTCAGAACATTCTACAGAATATTGTTTTTGGAAAGGCCGAAAATTTCATCCAGAGTTTCAGTTTTTTGCATGATAATACTCGTTCTCACATCGCAGCAGTATAAGAAATTTTTGGCCAATATAGAAGATGCAGAGCTGTCATTCGAGCCAGAGGTGGATATATTCCATGTTTGATACAAAATATTTCTGAAACTCGTCAATTGATTTTCTCAGCGAATAAAGTTTCACAATTTTTCATTCTATTCATTTATGTTACCATTTGAAGAATTCTTTCTTTGTTCAATTTTACTTTTTTGAATGAAGAAAGTGTATTTCATATCCTTTAATTTAATTCAAATGATCTAACCTATATTCGAATTTATTTCAGATATCTTTAGATTTTGAACATGTGTGTATAGACAATTGAATATTGCTTTCGAAGCTGTCTGGCTTGTTCTTCATATAGAAAATCATATAAATCAGTAAAAATATCATAAAAGTTAGGTCTGATTAAAAAGAAAGTTTAAATTGCTTTATTCCACCCTGTACATCACATTCCTTATCAGATACCTGTAGCTCTTCATTGCATCTTTGTCTATCCACTTCAATGAATAATACACTAGACAATGACTGTCCCAATTCGGCCAAGCTGCTACGACTCTAATCCGATTTTCTGGCATAAATGCTTCATTCCACTAACAGAACCATTTTCCGGTTCCTCCTCTATTTAATTTGTGAATGGATCGAGAAATTCACGTTTATCTCGTTAGTCACCAGCAATAGTTGGAAAAGCTTCCCTCTCGGTCACTATACACAGTTCGTGACGCAATCAATTAGATGAACACGTGACCGCCATTCTGTATTATTCACAAGGCATTAGTAAATGAGTTGGCATCTACGTGGGGCCAGCTGCAGTCCGGAAGAAGCGCTTAGCCCACATTAAAAGCATCGTTACCTCTTCAAATAAAGTTTAACTTCCTACAGGTCAATTCAAACGTTCGGAATGCTTTGCCATCACGTTGTGATGAGTTTCCGATCCGATATAAAACATCGGGTATATTAGTTATTTCTCGGAACTAAGTGGAAGGAACTAAATTGCAAACAAACTCCCAGATATCCATGACGAATTCGAATATTTGGCAACCTGAGATTATTTAGTATTACCACTAAACATTGATCCTCTATATACTATCGGATTACTAATCTAAGCAAGTTTGTTAATTGATTTGAAACCGAGTAACATTCCTCAGTGATGTGATAAGCTGATAAACTCAATTTGATTTGCGTGTTACAGTTTAACTAACCCTGTCAGAGGAGGTGAACGCATCAGCTCAATTAATTTTGAGTTGACCAATGATGGTTCACTATTAGAGACAAGTTGGCGATTTTCATGAATTTGATCTCTATTTCGAAAAATATTGTTATAAATTCATCAAAGCCAGACATTTCAGGAGGGTCCTAACTTCCAGGAGACGCTTTGAAACTTTGGAATACTTTTATGTATGTTTTTTGTACTAGTTTAAGACTCTTTTTAACAACCAGACCATTACGAAGGCCTAAAATGATTATTTAATACAAGGCTGGCTCCGACAGGTAAAACAATAGTTGATGAACTAGAAGAATTCAAACAAGAAGTCTGTGTTTCAACAAGCTGGTATTAATAATCACTGTCCACAGATTCTCTGGAATATTTAATGATTATTCTTTCAGGATAGATCTGGATATAGGTACAGATTTAGATACGTATAATCTTCTCATTAACCATGAAAAAATAAAAAGCTGAAAGTGCTCACTATAACGACTATAATTCAGCTGGCAAAACAACATATTCAAACTTAAGGTTTCAGTATTTTTTGACCTTGTTTATTGACAATTTTTCAATGTTTCTTCGATCAACAATGAAAATTATAACCAGCTGTATTCCAAAAAAATACATACAACCTTATTTCAAACACATGCGTCGTGAATTGTCGTACTAGTAATGAAAGCTGTACAATAACAGATAGTCATACACTGCATACACCCAGTAGTTCATAAGTACAATATATACACGTACATCGATATTGACCTTGTGTTTATAATTATAACGAAACTTTTATTGTGTCTGGGGTATGTTTGGCCCATTGGATTGATCTGGCTGTTTACAATAGATTTTAAATAACTCCAAATAACATATGTAAGATATAGCTTTGCCAGTATGACATAAGTTTTCTGGAATTTCAAAGTATCTGACAGAAATTATGGCTCGAGGTAGGAGTCAAGCAATGCTAGTTATTAATAAGTTACAATATTCTGTGTACTTAGATACGGACAGCTTTAATTTACCTTGACTACCAGTAAAATGGTCTCGTATTCTATCTGAGAAATACCCAAACGTTCTTTTGGATTTTAATACAATATGCATAGTGTAACTTATAGCTTTGTTTGAATCATATAGTTCTAGGGGCTGTCTGCTCTTACTCTCAGTTTTGTTGTGAGAAAATAAATAAAATGCAGCTAGTTGGACCATTTTTTGAAATTATCATCTTCAAATTCAGTTTTTGTATTTCTCTTCATTGCAGGCAGAAGAAAAATATTTTGATTTTGTAAAACTATTATAGGGAGACGACATTTGATCAGAAAAGAGAAGTTGAGAGGCATTAATATGCTCCAAGTTGGTTTAGCTTTAAAATAGAGTGGAAGAATATCATACAATTTGTATGGATTACTAACCGCGATATCTGCTGGTATCTTAGTATTATCTGGCTGGAGTTGAGGGGATGTTTTTCACTGAAAGGAGTTTCTGCTCTTCAACTTTATTGTGACTGAGCGACTCTCTTATTAGATAAAAGAATTTATTGCGTCGTCCCCGCTTGCGTTCAATAAAATACGATTATTTTAATCGCGTCTTCATCCGACGCAAACCTGTTAGATCCTTGTTTGGAAGCACAGTGTTTTCGACCTTCCTGTAACTCCGTAGTGAATATAGCGTGAAGTTCAACAAGAATATTCTTTCTTCTTTCAATTGAAATTTTAAAACCGATGTAGTATTCCTTACACCATTTTCTGTGTGGATTTCTATCTCTTTCAGTTTACCACTATCTTTTCACCAGTTAAAGATCTGGTTAGGAATTATATGGAGGCTCAATAATTTTGATTTCACATATATTACATATAACAACGTATGGTTCACTTTTTTCTCATTTTCCGGAAGTGACACTTTAGAGGCAAACGTGGAAGATTTTGTATGTTCTGGATGTTTGAATATACTATGCTTCCGTCTGATCGTATTTTGACTCAGATACAATTAAGATATGACACACTTTTGGTTATTCGTACGAATGAATAAATGATCATTTCTTGCATAGACGTGTGATCGTTCATTATTTTTCTTAGAAATAATATATCTGTACGTTTCGAACCTTCTAAATATATTTTGGTATTATATATTTTTAATGGGATGAATTAGGCTGAAATGTTTGTGTTCCCAAATGGGGATCAGCGAGATTATTGAACCTAAATGATCTTTAGCAATCATATTAACTTAGTATAAATTGGAAAACGACGTGCATGAAAGTGTTTTAGACTCAAACACGCGATGCGCGCTATTCGAGGAAGTGTATATTTTGAATTGAATTGTCAGGAAGGGAAACCAATTAACTTCTCAGATTCTTCAAACAAAGTTTATTACAAATCTTGAGATTGAATCCATAAAAATTAAAATGCAATAATGCGAGGGAAAATGCATAACTTGAACACAGTTGACCGATGTTTCATTTATAGATTGTAGAACCTAACAAATCGAAAAACAATTTGCAAAACTGAAAGTGGCAATATATATTAATATGAACCTAAAATTAAACTCTCTATTCGAAAGATGGAAATCCTTAATTCTTTCTTGGTTTTATGCTAGATGGATCTAGAATTTTTCTGGCAACAGAAGTGAGAATTTATAAGGAAAAAGTTGAGAATTTGGAGCAAATTTATTTTCATAAGAATTTTTGTCATGACTAATAATAAATAATTGTCCAATGCATAGTTTCTCAAAAATCTACATAGAAAATAAATAATATTGTCGAATAGAAGAAATTCAATGAAAGTTTTCCACTGTAGCTTTCTAATGTCCTCTATAGCCTGAAATGACCGAAAAATTAACGGAAGGTTCTTCTCAAATGAAACTCCGAGGTTGTATACATTTAAAGGAACTTCCAACCATTGGATTACAATTCGAGATATAACAGAAAATCTGTCGAAATCGACTACTTCTTAATTTTGGAATATTTCTTTCAAATTATTATTTGTTAATTGGTATAAATATTGCCAACCGGAAACCAAGAAAGTCGCTTTTTTCCAATTAATGGATAATGAATAGTTTTTGGCGAAATGCGTTGTAGAAATAAATTTGGGTCGATAAAATTGGTTGACGATGATTATGAAGAGTGAATCAGAAAACCAGCTGCTTCAGGAAGAGACATTCAAAATTCTACGATTGAATATTGCTCCCTGGATAAAAGTCTTCAAACTTTTTTGTTCAGAACCACTGTTCGAGATAGAACAGCGTATTTTCGGGAAAGTTTTTTATTTTCGAAAAATTGATCTCTAAACTTTGACTTGCTATTGAACCTAGGAAAAATCAATTTTTTTGTTGGCCGTGTGCCTATATTCGCCGTAATAAATAGGATAAAACAAAGAAGCCTATTATCTATGGTATTTCTGATATATCACGGAAATTAATCAGCCGGTTGATATAAAAAAAACTAACTGATAGATCTTTTCAACAATAGCAAATTGATATCTTAATCTTCATCGATAATTTAAAATGGGAAACAAAAAAACGAGAGACAACAATATCAGGCGATTAGACTCTGCATGGGATAAAGAAATTCTACTCATAACTGTGTAATACTTGCTGACTCGAAACTTCTCAGTATAAACACTCGCATAAAACTTTTGTTTAAAAATTACTTGATGAAAACTGTCAGTGAACTAGATACTCTGGCACAAAAAACAGTGAAAAATTCTTTGTCGGTAATAATCACAAAAAAAAATAAGAAGAGAAAATATTCTTCACTCTTGTATCAAACACAAAATGTGTTATGAAAATCAGGTTTTACATCAAAACAGTTGTAACATATTCAACATCGATTAACGAGCTTTACTCAATCCAGTTATCATTGACACCAAGTTTGGAAAGAGTCTTATAGAAGTAGTCAAAATAAATAATTTATTCACACACAAATTTTCTGATTCGTATCGGAGTCATATCTACACAGATGGTAGTAAAGTCAAAAATTCCAAATCAGTTCGTACGGATTGTATCTGTCCTGAATTAGATATTAGTAGGAGTAGAAGTCTTCTTTCGTATAAAAAACAAGTACTGTGTTTTAATGAATTTTACTTAATAATTGCGATTCGTAACGCGTTTCACTACACCGTAGCTTCTTCAGACGAATGAATATACAGAAAAATATAAATGAGAATATAACTATAAATGTTCTTGAGTAATTAAAAGCTTATTGGGTTGCTTCTTCTTAAGTGGTTATTTATGACAGTTATATCCAATAAAATTAAGGAATAGATTGCTCCCCGAAAAGATTCAATAGAGGTGATGGGCTTAAATCAACTTGTTCATTGATGAGTCTACCTGAGTGTTTGTATTTATTGATTTCTAAAGTTTCCCAAAGATTTACCTTCCAATATTTATTATCTGTATGCAAAATTTCAAACTGTGGGTCGAAAGAATGATTATTTTCTTAGAGATGATTCGCGTAATTTGAATCTGATTTTTATTTGAAAAACTGCGTTTATGTCCCGATATTCTAATATTGAAATTTGTTCTACCAATGTAGAAATTATCACAGTCATTGCAATTCAATCTACAAACACCTGATTTATTGTTTTTAGCTGATTTGGTTTTATTATTTTTATATATTTGCCTAAATTATTATTAGTTCAGAAAGCTATGTTAAAATTATTGCTACTCAAGAATGATTTCAGTTTCTCACTCGTAATTTTTTTTTGCTTCACAGGAACAGATAGACAGTTACAAATTTTCGAAAATCATATGAATTCATTGCATCCAAAAATTGGATTCACAACCGAAATAGAAAGCAATAATTCGATAAATTCGTCAGACGTAACAATTTCGAATGAAAATGAAAAACATGTTTTCGCAATTAACCATAAGCCGTCACATATTATAAAACATAACTCGTCGTGTCATCCGTATCACTATAAAATGTCAGCTTTCAATAGTTTTATTCATAGATTGATTAACATCCCGTTATCACCAGAAAATTTCAACAAAGAATTAAATTTGATTAAACAATTAGCCAAAAATAAAGGTTACAATACCAAACTGATAAATATTTTAAATAAAAACAAAGTAGAATCGAATTGAATGAAGTTTACCTTGGCGATAAATTGAAACAAAAATTCAACACCTTAACCTACGTTGGCATTACAAGTGAGAAACTGAAATCATTCTTGAGTAGCAATAATTTCAATATAGCTTTCCAAACTAATGATAATTTAGGCAAATATATAAAAATAATAAAACCAAATCAGGTAAAAACTATAAATCAGGTGTTTATAGATTGAATTGCAATGACTGTGATAATTTCTACATTGGTAGAACACAAAGAAATTTCAATATTAGAATATCGGAACATAAACGCAGTTTTTCAAATAAAAAATCAGATTCAAATTACGCGAATCTTCTCTTAGAAAATAATTACTCTTACGACGCATAGTTTGAAATTTTGCATATCGATAATAAATATTGGAAGGTAGATCTTTGGGAAACTTTAGAAATCAACAAATACGAACACTCAGGTAGACTCATCAATGAACAAGTCGATTTAAGCCCTTCACCTCTATTGAATCTCTTCGGGGAGCAATCTATTCCTTAATTTTATTGGATATACCTGTCATAAATAACCACTTAAGAAGAATCAACCCAATAAGCTTATAATTACTTAAGAACATTTATATTTATATTCTCATTCTTATTTTCTGTACATTCATTCGTCTGAAGAAGCTACGGTGTAGTGAAACGCTTTACGAATCATAATTACTAAGTAAAATTCCAGAAAACACATTACTTGTTTTTATTATTGATAATGGAATTTTATCAAGTAAAAGCCTCCCAAATTCAAATATTTATTAGAATGTTTACTCAATAAAGTCTGTCGGATCTACCTGTAGAGAAATAAAACATATCGTGCAATATATTGCTCATTTTTCAATTATACAAAATCGGAGCAGAAATTAAATCTAGAATGCAAATATCCCCCAGACGATCCATGGCTTATCTCTAGAGTTTCGAATATTCTGTTTGAACAACACATCCTACTATTCCCAACAGTTTTGTACTCGGTCAGTGAACAGTTCTAATATGAAATTCTCTCAGGCTAGTAAAAAGCGAGTGAGGTAATCCCATCTATGCCTTTTCATATCAATTTAAAAATATATTAAAAAGAATATAACCATAAACGTAAATGAAAACTACCTTCAAAGCGAATATCCATTCTCAGATGCTTTCCGAATGCATTAAACTCAAGCTCTGTAATTACATAAAGTCTTGTGAATGCGCCTGATGCGAAATTGTATCGTACCCTCCTTTGATATTTCAGCACAATAGTTCTCTAATGTGCTTTGACAAATATTCCAAGAGATGAACGAATAATACAGATATATTTTATCTGTCTCCAAGAATGGTTCCTTGAGAGCTAACTAGCAAGATTATCCTTCGAAAGAATAGGGGGGTCATAATAAATTCAATTGCAAATTTATGTAGTTTTCACACCATGTGATGTTACAGTCATGGAATTATATTTTTTTTGTTGGAATTACACTGGATTTTCTACTTTTCGTCGAAAAAATACCGGGAATTGGTCAATGAAACAAATTATTTATTTTTAATCTAAATTTATTGCATCGCCTTCAAAGTTAGCCCCTCCCAAAATAATACATTTACGCCAACGAATTTTCCAATCAAAACATTCCTCAAACGCTTTTTTCCGGAATCCACCTCAGTTTTCGGCGCGAATTTTCTTTTATGTCTTTCTTATGATTCAAAGTCGGGTTAATAGTAGTGGTTTTGGAAAAAAAAAGTCGGCCGGACCCATATCAGGTGAATAGGGTGGTCATTCGATAGTATTTTTTGAGTTTCTTGTCAGAAATTCATTCGCAGTAATAATCTTGTGATGTGGTACCTTATCGTGATGCAAAATCCACAAGTTTTATTTCCGTAGATCAGGCCTTCTTCGACGAATGCACTCTCTCAAACGCCGCATAACGTTCGGGTAATATTTATTATCTGTCGTCTGATCTTCTGGCGAGAATTCTGAGTGCACAGTACCTTGATAATAAAAGAAAACAGTCAACATTACCTTGACTTTGACGTCGTTTTTTCGGTTTTGGTTCAGTTGGAAGGCGCCCTTCCGAAGCTTGTTGACAGGTTTGCATGTCAAACTCATGAATCCATGTCTCATCACTAGTTACAATTGACTCGTTCTAGCATATCTTACTCGACCTTTACGCGACTCAACTTTCAGAGAAATTTCAGGTCTTTTGGAACTATCGAGTGGAAACGAAGCGCGTTTCATTCCCAAACAATCCATTGCGGCGTTTGCTTTTTAAACTGGAACATTTTGATATCAGAGGCGATCTGTTGTCCTGGATAAGGGCTTTCTTGACTGATAGGAGATACTTCGTCCGAGTGGGATCTTCGAAATATTCGACTAGATCTGACACTCGTGGTGTGTCTCAGGGCTAGGTATTGGGTCCCTTGTAGTTCCTGCTATACATCGCCGGTCTTCCTTCTCTCTTGAAATCATCATGTTCACAGTTTGCTGATGATACCAAAATATAAAGCTGTCCTCTGAACAGCGACATTCAAGGCGATCTGGATACGATTTCTGAATGGCGTTCTGTTTGGCTGATACCCCTCAATCTCAGAAAAACAAAAAACAATCCTCGCTTGCAAAACTTCTTGGATTATGGAGTCATTGCCACCTGCAGTACGCACGTTGACCTGGGAGTGACGATTTCTGATGATTCAACTTGGTCTAACCACATTGAAAGTATTCGAACTAGGGCTTCAAGAATGTCTTTCCTTCTTCTGAAATCTTTCCAGGGCAGCAATGTCGATACGTGTAACATCCTCTACCAATCCTATGGACGCCCTGGCTGGTCCCCAATCCTTCAAAAGGATCTGGAATCGCTGAAAGCTATACAGACAAAATTTACTAGGTTCCCCTTCTGCCGATCTAGGCCATGCTACTCTGACAAACTTAACATCTTCAAGCTATCCTCGTTCGAATCCAGACGTCTTAGAGGTGCCCTTATAATAGCTTATCGAGCACTTCATGGGTTATTCAACATCGATCTGTCTCCTTTATTCCCGCTGAATTGTCACGGACCTCTCCCTGGAATTGGTTTCAAGTTGTACAAGAAAAATTTCAAAACAATTCAGCGTCAACACTTCCTGCCGAATCGGATATTTTCGACATGGAATTTTCTCTCATGCGAGGTGGTTGATGCTAACTCTGTGAACACTTTCAGGAATAAATATTACCAGAATGTGAGGTTGCCTGCAGATGAGACACGTTCCTGATCGACTTGCAATGGCGGTGGATGGTATGAAGCTACTTCGCTGCTCGCTACAAGTTTTCAATGGTCAAATGAATTGTCTTTCTCTCTAAAACATAAATGACGATTTTCAATTACCATTTCCTTCACTTTATCGATATTCACTTCAGTTGAAGATAATGGTCAGCAATAGCGAGGCTAATCTTCCACCACATCTCAGCCGCTATTAAATGCACTATAGAGGTAGTTCAAGATCTCATGGCAGGTGCGTCACAAATATTCTGCGCTTCCATTCGTGAAATTCAGTATTTCCAAAAACGTCTGTTCGCCACTAAAGCAGAGAGCGCGAAGTGGAATAACAATACAAAGCTGAACCTACCCAAACGATAGCATGCGATAATTGCGCTTTTCAAATGAATTGTTCACTGTTATGATCATATAGTTTTCAACACTATTCAAAGGCGAATATTCAGTGGACTTGATAATTTCACCTTTCTATTAAAGTATGATTCAAGAACATGTGCAGTCCAGGTATTCTGTCTTTGAGTTTGATATCTTTCCCGGTTTCAAATCTTGAAATCACAATTTGACTTTTAGTATGTGCGATATCGAGTTTCTTTTCCTCACAAATTTTGATACTAACCTCGTATAGGTATGTAAGTCTTTAACATAGAGGTAGACTTCATTTCCTGAATTATTTGCAACAAAATTTTTATAATACTAATGTTTTCATGAAACATTGAAGAGAACATGAGTGCGCCAATAATCAGAAAATGATGAAATTTGTCGAGGGAGAGGTTAGAAAATATGTTCCATATCGCCGGTCCTTTACAGAGTTGGATTTATCAACTGTATACATAAATATATGAAAGAATTCAACCCCGACGAGATTCCCAGATACCTGTTCATGCAATCAAACTGATTTCATGAAAGAATATAAATCCACGACCCGGTAATTAATACCATTGCTTGGGAATGATTATAATCGAAACATATCCTGGAATCATTATATATGAGGATAACGTTAAAAGTTATGAGAATATATCAATCTACTAGAATATATACAAACTATAGCATCATCAGACAATAACATCAATGTACCAACGAGTAGTGTCAGAGACTTTCTCCCAGGAAAGATCTAGTGTACGGACGTTAGTCAAGTAACACTGAATGTTACTCATTCATAGTTTTATTTGTGTGAAGTGATGAACGAACGAATAGAATACTGCTTTGATTATACTATAAATATGATAAAATTGTCAGCTAAGTACCACCTTGATCAAAAAAGTTCCCTTCTTTGTTACTTGTGGTTTTCATGGACTACCATGGTATTGCGCACTATGAATTTCTTTCAAAAGGTCGTCAAATTAACAACAAGGACTATCATTTGGGCGTTATTAGGCGTTTGCGCCTGTTTGCCAAAGACGAGCAGAATTGTGGTAAAACAACTCATTGATTTTACACCACGATAACGCGCCGTCTCATGATGCCTTCATTATCCGTGTCCATTAGGCTAAAAACAGCACCAATACCATCCAACAACCACCAAATTTACCTAATCTGGCTCTCTATGTCTTTTTACTGTTCGGCCGACTAAAGAAACCGCTACGGTCAACGCGTTTTAGCAGCCGAGAGGAAAAAATGGAACAATCGAAGATGGCCCTGAAGGCCATAATGCAAATCGAATAAAAAAAGTGCAAGCGCTGGTATAAGTGCGTTGCAGTCGATGAAGACTACTTTGAAGAAGACAATATTGATTTTGATGAATAACTTTGTATTTTTGATTTTATTAATAAAAGTCGGGAACATTTTGATCATCTATCATAAGAGAGTCGATGGGTATAATAAGATTCTTGGCCTCTTTTTCTCGTCGCATGAAATCGTACACTCGGTAAATATTTTCCCTCGTTTGGCTATGAACAAATCGTTTCAAATTCACTGTTACAAAAAATGGCAAGAATGAATTAGAAATTCTTTTTCATTAAACAGAGACGGATACAGAAAAATTAAAAGTTGTGACTGTTATATTTATTTGGAAAGTCTGAAATTCCCAAAAACTTTTTATTTATCATTCTGTTTATCAAAACGAAAACTACGTTCTTGTGTATCATCAAGAATGCTTGGCTTTCTTTATTAGACCTTTTTATACAATAATAGTGATTATGTATTGTTGAACCTACCTATGGATGAAACTATAAAGATGAAATTTCATGATGGTTACGGCAGAATGACGAATTATGGATTATATCGTTAGGTCTATGACGGATTATAAGTGAATGAAAACTAAAATATTCAATTTCCTTTGGAATTCAATACTTGTTTCATTTGAAGAGATAATACTTACATTTTCATCCAAAGTCTTGATTTATTCGGTTATTTCAACACACAAGAGAAAATAAATATACACAAGGAGATTCACAACAGACACTTTCGGAAACACCGATAGCTGGGATCTGAATGCGGCACTGCGAGTTAAATTGGAGATGGACAACATTTTCAAGTAATGGTAGTAATGGTTGTATGGACCGAACTTGGTCTTTTCGCGAAGGATGACGCACCTGCCATGTGATCTTGAACTATTTCTACCACTCATCTGTACATGTATTTGATAAAGTCGATTCACCGTAAGCCTTTTGTAACATTTTCAGCGATTCGGCACACGCAATTCCATTTGCAATACGAGATTTTAGGCAAATTCTCTGTTCGTATTTTCATCCATTGTAAAAATCGCAAAACACATTGGTGAGACCTGACAGAATCTAGCGCTGTAAACAAACTGAATGGCAGATCTTGTTCGAATTCGGCGTTAGTATAGAAAACAATTGTGCCAACTTAGCAACAACAAGAATTATGACAATCATTTCAAGCAGATTTCTTAAATAATCAAGTTCTTAGATTCATGACAAACTCCAACAATATAGATGAATTTTCTTCTGAAATTGCTCATCCAAAGAATCATCCTTTAATCTCAAAAGATTGTCTTCATTACTGTAGGATTTTAGACACATTCACATTGGGAATCTACATCTGCCGAAAATTTATGACATTAAATTGGAGAAGTAGAGGTATTTACTACTTCATATGTAAATATTTAAGTATATAGAAGAATATCTCTCATGAGTTTCTCATTAATATATACCACCTAATACTTATATGAGACGCCTATCTGAAGATTCAAGGCAAAACTAGGATTCGTCATAGAACAGAACGTTTTTTCACTTTTCATTGCCCCAATGCTGGTTTCTCTGGCGAATTGAAGACGGGCCGTGCAGTGTACTCTATTCAATTTTGGACCCGTTGCAGGGCTTCTGTTACGAAAGCCAATTTCTGTCTAGCGCCTCATCATTATTGCCTAACTCCTCCAATTTGTTTCTTCTTTGTACAGTAGTACTTGATATGTCTCACAAAATACCAGGTCTTACAAAACGATCATCTTTAGCAGTCGTTGTTCTTC
Source organism: Cryptolaemus montrouzieri (assembly GCA_013387265.2). Lineage (NCBI taxonomy): Eukaryota > Metazoa > Arthropoda > Insecta > Coleoptera > Coccinellidae > Cryptolaemus > Cryptolaemus montrouzieri. The sequence continues at coordinate 117,392,694 of JABFTP020000185.1, forward strand.
TTCTTCCCGGTTCTGTTCGCATAGCAAAATCTTCAAACTCTTGGAAACACTCTCATCCCTTTATACGCTGCTTCCTTAATGCTCCAATTTCATGATATTCTATCAATCATTAATTGTATTGCACGAACAGCATCTACTAATGAAAGAACCGTAGTTGAAAACATTCAAAAATTGATTTTAACATATTAATTGGTTCAAATGTACCAGTAATCCTCGAAATGACATAAAAGTTGTTTTTACATTGACTCGTATTTTCTATAGAACTAGCATTTGAAAATTTATGAGGCTTCGTATGAAATCTAGTATATTTTTCATAAATAAGAAGATATCGCCATGAATAAAAGACTACCTCATTAAGAATGAATGAAGCTTTGTAATGAAGTGAATCTTCATGACAAAATTCAGGTCAGAAATTCAAAATTTGTGAAGTAAAAATCATTTTGTTTCACCCTTGTATATCGCTATTTAATATACATATTCATACATTACCAATTACAATTGTTATTATGCGTTGAATAATTTATAACATATTCAATATCAAACAATAAGTTTCAAACTAGAAGACAACTTCATCGAATTTTTTGCCGGTGACAGTATTTAGTATTTCTTTTTTTTTTTGAATAATTTTTGCTGTCCATGAGGCTTTCTGTTATTACCACAAATCAGAGCTCGAACAAAATTGATTGAATCATTGAAGATTGTTTCATCTGTCTGTCAAATCATGTTATGTCATGAAGCTCTGTCAAAAAAGTCATTCTCAGGCATCTGTATTATATTTTCATTTGCCGGCTCGGTGGCGTATGGGATATGATGCTCGTCTCCTACGCAGAGTTACCTGGGTTCAATCCCCACAAAGTAAGTGCGATTTTTCGGGTTCTGGGAATCGCTTGAGTGTCCATCTTTCGGAGGAGATGTAAAGCTGTCGGTCCTGTCTAACAGAGATGTGTTGGACATTAAAGATCCCTTCCCTCGACACGAGAGGGGTTCGGCAAAATTTCCGGGTTAGAATTCTCCGGCGTGTCATTAGCCGAAAGGCAGAAATAGAGCACGTTAAAGGAAAACAAACAAACAAACAATATTTTCATTTGAATCAATCAAATGATGGCTGATTTTTATTTTCGAAAAAAATAACATTTTCATTCTTTAGTTGAAATTTGGCTGGCAATTTTTTGATATAGTGTCGATAGTCAAAATTCACTGAAAAAGTGATTACTTAGTAATTTTGGGTGCCAGAATCCAAATCTGAAATTATCTTGCCCCGCCCGGCTATCGTTTAGGAAAAAGCAAAAACCAAAATTTCTTTGAAAGTCCTCTTGTTTATATCCTTCAAACTCTATAATTGCTTCATTAAAATGCCTTGTTACCATCACAATGGATAAAATATACACACATGTGCCATTATCTAGTAATTCTACGCCCAAATATACATTAATTTCTTATTAAAATGCTTTTCCATTCGAATGTTTATTTTCTTGACAGTTAACCCGCCATATTTACTTTCCAGATATGATTGCCCCTCAATACTCAATAGTAGGCAACAATTTCACACATTTACAGTCCAAGAACTACGTGACATGAACCCGTCAATAGTGACGTAATCGCCATCATAACAGAGAGGGATATTCAAATGGAAATCTCTTCGAACCAAACCTAACTAAACTAACCGAACCTCAAACCTAATTTAAATTTATAATTTTGAATTGAATAGGTTAGTAGGTTAGGTTTTAGGTACAATTAGGTTAGGTTAGATACGTACGTCGTATAACATGTAACATGAAATCATTGTAAATATGGCAGGTTAACTGTCTAGAAAATAAACATCCGAATTGAAAAGCATTTCAATAAAAAACTAATGTATATTTGAACGTAGAATTACTGATTAATGGTAAATGGTACATGTGTGTATATTTTATCCATTGTAATAGTAACAAGGCATTTTAATGAAGCTGTTATATAGTTTGAAGGATATAAGAAATAGGACTTTCAAAGAAATGTTGGTTTTTGTTTTTTCCTAAACGATTGCCGGGCGAGGTAAAATGATTTCAGATTTGGATTCTGGGACCCAAATTAGTACGTAAACACTTTTTCAGTGAATTTTGACTATCGACAATATATCAAACAATTACCATTTGCCTAAACTTTTTACTCTCTTGGAGCTGCCCAGTTGAAGATAGTTACTGTTTCTTGGTATAAACTATACTCTACATGGACATAACTTTTCAAATCTATTAATGATATTGTATTTCTCGTATAAGAAACACCAAGGAATACGAAATCAATTCTATATCTTATAAAGTCCATTCATACACTTTCACAAAAGAGTCTCCTCGTTCGAAATATCCAAGTCTAGCATTATTTCGAGTAACTTTAGTCGCCGAACCTCAACGAAAATATGTAATTCTCCACTTGGTGTGAATTACATATAATGATGGTATGAATGACGTTCATGTAACACAGTTAAAAGCATTTCCTGGTTGAAAAAGGACTATTGCGAGATGTTTCTCTATTTCGCTCCTTTCGTGATGTTGCGATTCAGGCCTGGCTTAGGATACGAATGGAACTTGAAGCTTCAATTCATATTCTGGTCGGGTTGTAAAAGCGTTATATAAATTCTCTTTTATTGTGTAAGGTGGACATAATTTCGAAATTCATTGTGGCAACTTTGTGAAATATATGAAGACAAAAATTACTGCCTTTTCGAAGAAAGACGTAACGGGTCGGCTGGAGTTACTTGAGAATTGTCATACAGTACAATTGTATTGAGTAAGAAACGGAAATTGTACATGAAGCTCTTCCATTAACAAATTGAAAACAAAAAATATGGAACGAAATGAGAGGAAACAAATTTATAACTTCAGCTTACCTTATTGAATTTTAATTCAGAAAAACTCTGGTATGTTTGGTGCCGGTGTTCATTGATTCAAAAGATGAAAATATAAGGAATATTTAGCAATTGCACGTAGGAAAATTATTAATTAGGAGTGATCAGAATATAGCCGATAACATAATTACCATGAAAAATTCTGGTATAAAAAGGATAGTTGCCGAAGGAGAACCGTAGTGCTACTCTACTAATTGAATCAGAATTCCTTAGTTAAAATTAATCAGTAGCATATATTCCATTATTTTTGGTTTGTAGATTAGGTATCATGAGGTCAATTACTGATGAAGAAATAAAGGCATCACATCATTATACCCTAGAAAAGGGGACGTTTCCAAAAATTTAGAGGTTCATTTGAATAGGAGAGATTCAAAGAATGACAAATTAGTCAATTGTATATCTACCACTTCTGTTATAATAACTTGAGGGTCAGAAACTTCCTTCTCAAGTATTATTATTTTACTATATAAGAGAAGTGTCAGTTTTGTACAAAATGTCATACAATGCTGTATATGGTGTGGTTGGGTACTCACTGAAATAGTAGAATCGTTGGATAGACTACAGTATGTTGCACTCAATGGCACTCATTCCGGTTTCGTTCGTGTCACGTCTGGTGTTCCTCAAGGGTCACATCTGGATCCCCTTTTATATTCAATATACATTAATGATATTTCTGAATGTTTTCTTTATACAAAGCATGATTTATATGCAGACGATCTTAGTGTGTACAGTGCTATACGGTCCTATGATAATATTTTGCGGTTTCAGAGTGATCTTGAGAGACTTTTCCCATTTTGTCAAAGTAGCTATTTTCAATTAAATATCGATTAGTGTAAGCATATAAGGTTAACAAATAAATGTCAATGTCTTCGATGCTATTTTAAATAATTATCTCACCTTCGATGTTCCCGTGTATCCTAGTCGTCGAAATCCACTCTTCTAAGTTCCGAAGACCCGTACTAGGTTTTTTTTCTGTTTTATTGCAAATTATGCGTCTGTACAATTGGCATATTGCCAGTATAGATATTTTTCATGAACCTCTCTCTTCTTTCAAAAATAATGTTATTGCATATCTCATTAGATCTGAATCATCCTTATTGTAGTGGTTTTTAGTTTTCATGATTTTTTTGCTTGATTCTGTAATTTTTACTGAGTCTTTTTTCTCTCCTGAATTTTTATGAAAGTTATAATTTCAATTTCTTATGACAGTTTCACTTCTGTATATTTTTCTGTTATCATTTTTGTGAACCTCGGTAATTGGGTCTATCAGTAGTTACTATGTTTTGTAACAATAAATAAATAAATAAATATGCTATCATTATGGTTGAACCACCTCAGTAGCTGAACGGCTAGTGAGCAAGTATGTAGGAATATGTGTGTGCCTGGTTCGAATACGGGTTCAAGTTATGGATGTTGTTCTTGAAACAAAAATGAATTTGACAAAGACATACTTTGAGTTGGCACATTGGCTAAACCCATATGCCATCGAAGGCCAGATAACTTGCAATCCAAAGTGGTGGCAGTTATCATTGCACGGTCTAGATAAGTAGTTCGGAGTCCACTATGAACTGTAGGTCAAGGAAAAAGGAAATCATTATTGTTATAGTGATACGAGTCTGTATAGGAGGAGAGGTGTACCAAATGTGTATGCGATCACGAAACTCAAAAATTCTAATTCGAAAATGTTATATGCATTTACTGTCAGGATAATCATGTGTCGTACGATGAGGATAAATGTCCGGTAACTAAAACAGAAAAAAGTCTGAATGTCAGAATAGCGGAAAAGAACATATATCATCAGTCCAGAATATGAATAAAAATTCTGCTAATATCCATTCTACAGCTTCGAATAATCACTCATCAAATTATTCCATTAGACTCTGATTGATTAGGTTGAAAATGAAAACTGAATATTACTTCTGCAAAAAAATTAAACACCGCCAAAAAATACAAAGAAATTATTGAAAACCAATGTTCTTAGTTAGGGATTGGGTATTGTATATCTGGTCAAAAAAATTTTACGATCTTTCTTCAATCAATGACCCGTTCTATTTCACTGCAGATCTCTTGGATCTGATCATAAATATTGTTTTATGTGTTCACTAGTGATCAATGACCCCAATAATAATATAAATAATGAATCGTACATTGAAACATTGAAACAGAGAATAAACGAGCATTTACTCAATAATGTCAGGCTTACGAATCCTTCTAGCTAGAACTAATTTTCCATCAAAAATTCTTTAGAAATATTCTTGGAAGAAAATCAAATAGATCTTGTTACTTTGATAGAAACTTGGATCAAACTCCTTCAGGGAAGACAAAAAGCAGGTTATTAACTCACCTCAAAACAATCATTTCCTTATCCTGATGTAAATTGTATTTCTAAATCTAATGGATTAGAAATTTTCGGTTTCAATATGACAAGTGACAAAATCATATCAATATTCTTCTGGTACACTCCTCTGAGGGCATCTTTTAACGATCGTCAATGGTCTGAAATGATTGACAGGTTGGGCTACATATTTATATTAGGTGGAGACTACAACCTTCATCATACTGCATGGGTTTCAATATGTGACTCTCGGCTTGGTATTGAACTTATAAAACGATGCAGGAAAATATCTGTTTTTATTAAACAACGGATCGGTAACAAGGATACCTGTTTCCCATAGCACTTAATTGGTTGAAGATCTGTCTATTGCTTCATACTCCGTGGTTTCATTTTTGGAAAATTCGTATGTTTATGAATACTCATTAGGTTGTGACCATTATAATATTTAATAAGAATAAAAATACTTCAAATTCAGTATTCAATCTATTTACATAAGGAAAGCGGATTGGGATTTATATTCAGAAAACATTAGAGGAAAGTGTTTTTTTTCTTATCTCAAAATATTCCTGGTTCCAAAAGATTCCTCGCACTCCGAATTCTTGAAATTTTAAATTCGTATTATTTCTCGATTGAGAAGCGGTCACCTGCTTAAACCTGAATATCTACACAAAATCCGATCCTATGTGGGATTGTGGAGAAAGAGGATTACTAGATCATATAATATTCTAATGCTCAAATTATCGAGATGGATGCAATTTCCTGCTTATAATGAAAATCGAATTTCCTTATAATCTCAACATGATTCTGGCTAAACAGAATCTAGAAGTTTATTGTATTATCTATTAACTCATTAAAAAGTTTATCTAACTTCAATAAAAATATTTCTTTACTGATAATGGAAAAAAATTAATTATTTGTTTGCTTTTTGCATAAAGAAATGTTCATTTAAAGAATTTACCACGGTTCTTCAGGTCAGAAGTCGAATTATCATTTGTGTCTTTCCTTATTGTTCAATCCTTATCTTTCCGTGGTGTGTGATGAAATGGAAAAATCGCTTTGACAACCTCTCAGCGTATACTGTTCCTGTTAATTCCTCTGGTATCATCTTGTATCCTTTTTGTTGATTGGATTAGGATAGTAAACAGATAACCTTCTAGTCGAACGACGAACGACTTCAAAAAATAAAAATATATCTCAATAATATAACGTGAAAGTTCGTACGTGTGAATGTTGCTACTGAATAACACAAAAACGGCTGAATGAATTTAGATGAAAATAGTTTAATAGTTATAAGTCCCTGTAGGATAATCTACAGTGTGTTTTAAAAAAGTTTGCTAGCCCTTCTATCTCAAATTGGACTGATTTTGACAGAAAAAGCTGGGACTCGTCAATTTTTGATTGGAGGCAGACCAATCTCTATGGTGGGAGAGCATGTAAAATCAACAGCCTACCCTCAGCAGCATCTTAGTCGAAATTAATTATAGGAAAGTGGATTCAGAGGCATAACTTCAGAAAGTTCTCATAATTCCCATTTAACATCATAGAGACAGTTCAAACATGACGAAAGTTGAATGCTCAAAATGACCTCCTACCTCAAAACAATGATTCACGAATTCTCCTGTAACATTTTGTCAAAATTTTGCATTTGATAAAGATTTTGAACACTTAAATTGATTTTAAACATAGTGAAATTTTTGTTAGAAAAAAACTTTTGTTTTGTTTGGAATGTTAGTATGATATTAAAAGTTCTTATATACTTCATACAGACCTTTCCAAATATATGTCACTCGATCCACTACCCAATAATGAATTTCATCTTAGTTGTCGCAGAGGGTGAGTGATTAATTTCACATGTTCAGAACCAATTGAGAAATCGGTTTCTCTTCAATCAAAAATTGACCTGTCTCAATTTTTTCCGCTACAATCAGTTTTTCAAGAGGATGGCAAATTTTCGTTCGAATACAAAATTTCGGTGTGATATATTCATGAAGATACTATTTTTGAATAGAGAATTTAAAATTCATTTCAAAGAATGTGTCACTCGACCTTCTTTTTATTTTATTTTATTAAACAGGAACCCCAACAGGTGATCCCAATTACAGGGGTTCTCTAACTTGAAACAATAATAATACAATTTTTTAACGGGTTGTCCTCGAAAACATGTCAACACTATTCAAGCTTACAAATAAAAGGAAGAAGAAAATTAAAATTCTCTACATGAAACATTAGTAAGTTTATGAAATTCGGCACATAACATAACCTAATTGTAATTCTCAGAAACACAGAGTTATAACAAAGGGCAGTTCCAGCTTTTGGAACATAGAAAAGTGAAATTCGACGATTATTATACTGGGGAACATTGAAAAGAAAAAAATTGATGAGAGGATAATTGAAATGACAGTTCATAGAATGGTACAAAAATATTCCATCGAAAAGCATCCTTCTATGCTCCAGACTCAAGATATTAGAGTGTTTTGAAGATACATTATAATCATTTGCTGGTCCACATCGATTGAATCTAAAGTTAAGGTTCCTGTCAAACTTTCTTTGTACTTTCTCTATTCTATCTATATAAATATAAAAATAGGGAGACCAAATGGCGGTTGCATACTCCAAGTTGCTTCTTACTAGTGTGAAATACATTTTTGCAAGTAAATTTTCGCTTTCGAAGTTTTTCGTTATCCTCAACTCGAAACCGAGCATTTTGAGAGCTTTTGATACCACATAATCAACGTGAACAGAGAATGAGTTTTTCATCAAGCATTATGCCGAGATCTTTGATGCAATTTGTTCTTGCTATATCTAAGCCTCTAAGAATGAATATTTGTCGTTTGCTTTGCTAAGTCTCTTTGAAATGCATCTTTATCAGAAAAAGATTCCACACGTCTGTATATTTTGAGAACGTCGGCATATAACTCGTGATCGGTTTTCAAAAAGCACGCAGAGATATCATTTATATAGACTTAAAAGAGGAGTGGTCCAAGGTAAGACCCTGCGGTACTCCAGAAGTAACGTTGAAGACGATTGAAGAAATTCCATTCACTACGACGAATTGCAACCTGTTATTTCGTGAGCGATTCGACGAAACCAAAGTCAGACAGTATTTGTACTAATGTATCGTGGTGCACCTTATCAAAAGCCTTCGTCATATCAGTGTATGTTGTTTCCACTTGAACGCCTTCATCAAAGCACTTTGATAAAAAGTTGACATATGGGGCTAGGTTCGTCAAAGGTTATCTTTCTATAAAGAAGCCATGCTGATGTTTGGACAGTCTAGTACTACAGAGGTGAAAAAGTCGTTCCGTCAAAATTGATTCAAAAATTTTACCAAAATGGCTGGAAATGGAAATAGGTGTGTAATTGCTTATGAAATATTTTCTACCATTTTTGAAGACAGGAACAATTTTTGCTAGTTTCCATGTATCCGGAAATATGTCTAGTTGCACTTCCGCTATAATGAATTTTGACTTCCGTGCTGCAGAGGGTAGGGCGTTAACAGGCTCCGATTCAAATCAGCAATTGATCTCGCTCCAATCAAAATTTGACGAGTCTCAACTTTTTTTGCTGAAATCATCTTGAGATAGAGGGGTGGCAAATTTTCATTGGGCGTACCTAGCCCGACGGTCTAGTCTCATTCATCTATACTAAATTTGGAGTGGATACGTCCTATAATTCGTTTATGCAGTGTGTTCCAATGAAAATTTGCCACCCATTCTAGTTTGGGGGAGAACAACAGGTTTCGCCTGATGTAGATACCAGGTCAGTCAGGCGATGAGAATAATGTCAAGTGGACTCATTTGATGTGCGGAAGGCTTTTTGTAGACTCATTAGAATGATATTCAGTGCGGTATATCTCTGGCAACCTCATCAATAGAGAAAAACCGATACATTGACCAGAAAGTTTGGGAGCTTCTATCTTACCTTACTCGAGTATCAGAGTTAGACCTGAGAGCTTTAACTGCTTTATCATTAGGGCACTGTTAGCTCAGAAGTCACCCGAAGTTAGGATCGATAAAGGACCCCCTATATAGAATATGCAAGGAGTATGAGGAATTGATAGAACACGTTTTATACGAATGCCAGACTGGGGATGGGATCTTAACACAAAAAGTGCAGCTTGTGGATGAAGTAGAGTATGCCACGAAAGACCGTTGTATTGAAGTGGCAGAGCTGCTGGATCCCTACAAACTCTAAATCCATAATAATTTAAGGTTAATCGCGGACAGTTTCCGGGAGCATATTTTCGGAGACATTTACTTTGTTTGTCACTTTGAAAGATCCAAACCGAGATTTTTTTATTGTATGCGTAAACCAGTGTTCATTTATCACCACTGGCGACATCGTTCATATTTTCGGTGCTACAGGCACTAAAAGTACCTATGGTTTTTTCCAAAAATTCGCCATAGCTGCATTCTGTTTACAGATACAACGAGAAATGGGAAGATATTTTTACACACAATAAGACTTTTTAATTGGGGTAAGTGCCGCCCAAAATCATAAAGAATTTGGATGGAAAATCTTTTCGTTTCAATTTGATTTTTCCACCAACTTGTTAACTTTGTTTATTATAATACTACACGTATCCCACTGAGACTTGGATTTAGGATAACATAAGATGGAGATTAAATTTCAGTACTGAAATGGATCTCTTCTTTAGACATCTTGTTCGAGTGTATGATACCAACTCGGTCTCATGTGTTACACCCTTAGGGACGATGTTTACGAAATTAATGTTATTCATATTTCTCAACAATAACTAAGACGGAGGGTTTTTCTAATAATACGGTTACCATATTCCATACCTTGGAATCGTAAGCTCATATACAAATTTTTACGTTTTTCACCCTTATTTCAACCCTTATATTGTATTCTTCAAAGTGAAATACAAAAGTAAAATACTTTGGGAAAAGTCACTAACATTTAATGAATTTCAAGAATTATGTGAATCTTATGTTTTCTATATATTATAACATAGAAACAATACTTAGAAATATTTGTCATTTTGATATAAAATATTTTTTACAGGAAATGGCTGAAGCAAAAGTGAAATACAAAAGTAAAATACTTTGGGAAAAGTCACTAACATTTAATGAATTTCAAGAATTATGTGAATCTTATGTTTTCTATATATTATAACATAGAAACAATACTTAGAAATATTTGTCATTTTGATATATAATATTTTTTACAGGAAATGGCTGAAGCAAATGATGTAACTGACAGTCAAAAGTGAGTATGTAGTTCATAAGAAAAATATACTTTTCTTTCTATATTCTACTAAATGATCTCCACTTATCCTCATTTTCAGAACAAAACATTTCATCTATTTGTTCATTGACAAAAATTGTTTCATACTATACGAGTTCAAGGTCCGAGAAATCTATTGTTCGTTAATCGTGAGAGTGTTACTGGCAAACTTTTGATCTATTTTTCCGAAAAAAGAGCAAGTTAAGGTCTGTTCCTTTTGCTTGTTACATGGAGTATCGAAAACAAAGTACTAGGAGACTATCATAAATTATTTAATGTCTTTACGTGATCAGTCAGGGTGACAAACATGCATATTCATGTAAAATAATCTTTTACAAAAGGAAAAATTCGTAAATAAGATTTTCTTGCAAATATCGAATCATTTGAATTTTTTCGTATCCGGAAGATTAATAGCCATTACCGTTCATACTTTAGCGACGTCTTAGCATTATCAAGATTGAATTACAGATGATATGGCCTAAGTCATTACAAGTCCCTTAGATTACCTAGAGTAGCTAGTGTTATTGTAGTAAAATCTTTTGTGTCCTCTACATGCTCGATCGGAGTCGGACCAGGAAAGTAGGATGGCCAAGAACGAACATCGATATTTTTCTCTGTACATTCTCGATTACTATCGTACGTTGAGGTTAGCTTAGATTAGACTAGAAATGGTAACTTTAAACCGTTTCTTGAGAACAAGGTGTTATTATTGGTAGAATTATCTCAAATCTGTAAGAGTGTTGTCATGTTGTTTTCTATGAAAATAAGTTCTGCACTTGTACCAACTCATATGCTGTCCCAAACCATCACTGAAGCGCCTTCCTGTCTGATAGTTTTTCGGTATACTGCAGAATTTTCACGTTTCCTGATTGTTTTCATATACGAAGCGCCTCAAATTGTTATAGAAAATCAATCGTGAGTCATTACCGAAGGGAACTGTGACTAATCTTTTTTCATTCCAATTAAGTGTTCTTTCTACAGAAAAGAAGTCATGTGAACCACAATATAGCTGCATATAACATGGTTCATAAGGCTTACTCTGTTCCCCTTTCGACAGAAAATTTCCAAACTGAACTTAACATCATCCAAAAAATTGCCTCAACTTACAGTATATCACAACATTTCCTAAATACAATTATTAAACGCAAATAACAACGTATTACCTCTCAATTACTATATATCATCGTAGAAACCCCGGAAATAAGATACGCTAGTCTCAGATACACCGGCGAACTCTCTAACAAAATCAGTAATTACTTTTCCAAATTCAACATAACTACTTCATTCTCAAACGGCCCCAATTTAAGCAGACTATTATTCAATTCCAAACGAAAGAACGACAAACTCAAGCAATCAGAAATTTATCAAATCAAATGCAATGAATGTCAGGTAGCCTATGTTGGAAGTTTTGAAGTTAGATTCAAGGATCATATTTTCTAAGATGAAAATTCAACCTCGATATCATCAAACAACCTTATAATCCTTCATAAATATAACATGGGGGAGTGATAAATTTGTTGGGAAGTTTGGAGATTAACGAACTATGTAAAAACCCACAATTTACTACCCTCAACAGCCAACTAGAGCTCAATGCATTCCCACTACTCAATATCTAGGATAATTTCCCCTCTGTACTTGTAGTTACCTACTTATCTGTTATATTGTTATTCACTTGAAATAACTGGAAAAAAGACAAAAGTGTCTTATTGTGCTTTACTTTGAAGTTGAAATTTCATAAAATGAATAGATCAATACTACTGAAAGAATATTTGGTCTTCAGCTACAGGCGATCAGAATTGTTGATGGTCTAAAATATAGAGATTGCTGTAAAAACTCTCTCAGAAATTTGAAAGTGCTCACTCTCCCCAGCCTATTCATTCTTGAGTGTCTGATTTATATACATAAAAAACCAAAATCTTTAGAACTAAATAGTGACTTACATACCCACAATACAAGAAATAGAGATGATATTCATGTCCCCTATCTTAAATTAAGCAGATCACAGAATGAACCAAACTTTTTGGCCTTTAAATTTTATAATAATTTACCTCTGCGTCTCAGGGGCCTTGCCCTTGATAAGATGCGTTTTGGTAGAAAAAAAGCTATTTTAGCTATGATGAGTTTTTAAATCACAACAACTTGTTTCTGTCCTAATTTATTATTTATGTTACATTGATTTTACTTCTTATGTGTTTGTTCTTGTGCATATACATAGTTATTCCCTATTTATAATAGGTGTAGTCAATTGAGTGTTACATATTTGTATTTTTTGATGTTTATTCTATTTTTCTGGTGCCTCAATTTGATCTTGTGTAAAACCACTGACGAGTGCATATACGTACATGTATCTGTTCAGAATAAAGATTCATTCATTCTATCGAATGAATATTGCATTATTGAATTGAATGAACAGATTGATTTTGGCAATAATACCTCTTTATTTAAATGGCTTCTAGCTGAGGGATTTGGTTAGATAATTTGCTAAGGTAGTTTCATTGATTTTTAATCCAATGTTTTGGATCATATACAGGATATTGTTCCTTAGTTTATTTTGTATTTGATATGAAGGCGCAGTGCCTTCGAAACGCGTTATAAATTTCATTTTATTAATTACTGAAACTGGATTTACACCAAGGAAAAGTCACTAGTGTACAATCTTCAAAATATTCAAATTGAGAATCTAGAAATGACAGGAATACTACTGCTCTGAAAACATTGATTCCTTTCAAAACTTCACTTCTCCGAATTTTATCAGAATAGTTTTGATGAGCAAGTACGGAATTTTCAATATTTCGAAATGAAATCTGGAAATTGTTGATTTTGCAGATGTTATGGATATATCTCTACACACTTAACTTGTATGTGGATCAAACAGAAAAATAGAGTTCCGATTTTTGCCTTTTGCAGATTTGGCATAGTAAGTTTGAAGTTCTTCCCAAAACAATTACCAATACATATAATTACAGCTGATATCTTAAGCGAGATGAATTACTTATTCATTTATAGAGTTAGAGTGCTTGATATTGATTTTCTCGAACCACTGAAACTAGTTAAAACATCTGTTAGAAATGGATACTCTCCCAATAACGATTTAATTATTAATGAGTATCATGCTTGAGAATTGGATTTTCCTAAAATTGGGACTACGGTTCTGTCCTTTTCGCTATCATGGGAATCACTCCAGATCATAATACATCTCGCCGTCAAAAAGAAAATTCGCTCGTGTTTCAGAAGAATAAATCCCTTTTCTCATATTTCTAGAATTCTGTTTCGAATGGACAATTGTAATAACCCGAAATCTCATTTTGTTCGATTTATTCAATGATTTATTCAGACAGAAGACTGCGGGGTATTCTCGAATGAGAAATGAATTTTCTACAGAATATTGTTGAGTTGAATGAGAAGAAAAATTCAAGAAACTTTCCGAGTGCTCTAACTATACGTTTTCTGATGAGAAAGGAGGAACATTTGAAAACATTATTCAAATAAGAATTCTACGATGAATTACTAAGCATTATATAGGTAATGAGTGTCAATCTGAAGAATCTGTGAATATAAACGAAACTCTGATGTCAAACGTCAATCTTCAAACATCAGAGTATTAGACAATGCGGACGTGACATCTGTTTCTGACAGATTTAATCATGAATAAATTCACAATTGATAAAATTATCGATACATCACGAAAAGAAATAAAATATATAAAATTCAAATTTGTTGTGGAAATTTGAAGGTCTCATTTTGTCATTTCTCGCTTGTATCCCGGTAACTTTGGCTCAGACTGGAACATAAAAAATTACGGGTTTCTGGTCTTGTGGTCTACGGGTTCCAAACTGTGAAGTTCATATATTTATAGACATAATCGTACTATTGCTCGTGACAAGCAGTTATGTGAAGGTAATGAGAGTCAGGTTCATAACTAGGATACCCTTATTACTGTATATGCTCCATAATTTGTACATCTCGATTCCGGAAACCTTTCTGAATTCTATAGACGGTTTTTTATTTAATTTTTTTAAAATTACTATCAGTCACAAATACAAAGAAACGATGATTTCTACTAAAATATATTATAAAATGCTCGACGCGTTTCAATAAGCAGTATCTTTATCAAGAGCGAATGAATACTACAAATATATCTTACTAACAAATTTTTATATATACTGAAGAGGCAATCCAATCAGAGCTATCCGTACTTGATAATAAATTTAATAAGGGTGAGTTATTTATGTCTACCTGATCATTAAGAATTTCCGGTGAATACCTAAATCTGTTAATTTCAAGTACTTCCAGAAGGTTGAGTTTTATACCTCTATTCTCAGAATGTAAGATTCTGAATTCTGAATTGAAAGAGTGACTATTTTCCTTAGATGATTTGAATAATTTGAATCGGTTTTTCCATTGATGAAACTGCGTTTATGTCCAGAGATTGTAACATTGAAATTTCTTTCTGTTCTACCTATATAAAAACAATTGCAATCTGCACAATAAAGTCTATAAACACCTGATTTATTTCCTTTATTAATTGGAGATTTATAATTCCTGATAAATGAACCTAAATTTGTTGATGTTTTGAACGCTATATTTAAATTTGAATTTTCAACAAGGGATTTTAGATTTTTGCTAATATTGCCTATATATGTTAAACTTTTGAATTTCTTGTCTTGGTGTTCACCGATTATTGCTAATTAAATTTGCATCAAAACCATTATTTATTGCGATTTGTTTTATCAAATGCAATTCTTTGAAATAATTATGATTAGACATCGGTGTGTTCAAGAGTCTATGTATATAGCTATTAAATGCTGCAACTTTATGTTAGTAAGGATGTGCCGATATATAATGAATTGTGATACTGTATGAGAAGGCTTATGATGCAAATATCTAATAAAGCCATAACGTCGTATTTAATTCGTGGATATATATATATATATATATATATATATATATATATATATATATATATATATATATATATATATATATATATATATATGATAAAGATACTGCCTCGTCAATTGAATTTTTGCTATAAGTCCTTGGAATTTTATCATTCCAAATATAATATTTCTATGGAGAAAGAAATGTTGCTCCTGAACTGGCTTGTATCAAAATATTATCTTAACCATAGTTACAATACAAAATGGAATTAAATTGAAAGTAACTAAGAGCACTCTCAGACAAATGTTTTCATAGAAAGTGTCATAGAGAAAATAGATCATTTCTGGTATTCCCTAATAAGTCCATTCCTTATCGTCCATCGAGTTCAGAAAATGAATGTACTATTGTTATAAACTGGGGAAAAATTTCAACACACAGGTTTTCTGATTCACAACGAATTCACTAAACTAACGTTTTCTGCAGACGCTCGCATCCTGTTGATTCTTCAATCTCTTTTACGATATCCAGCTGTCTCTTATTACATAATTTACGTGGATGATTCTACGTCTGATTTATAGTGATGATCTAATGTGACGATTTATTATTATCAAATACAATACAACAGTTATCTAAAAACAGCCTAAATAAAGGATATTTGTTCAGGAACAATAATGAAATGGAAATAATTAAAATACAGTTTAAAAATAAAATCAAAATCCCTAACACTGTAGGGTGTATTTTAGGAACGGGTTTATCGATCAATTTAAAATTCTGGGATTAGAGTGAATGGATACTGTTGTACAATTTGCAATTGCTTTCAAAACGGTACCACTTTCGGTTATGCCGGACATCGACTACAACTTTACTATCCATTTTATCGATAAAGTGATATTCTTTATGCTTCTTTATATACAGGGTGCTAACAAATCACTTATCAACTCAATAGAACGAAATTGCTAAATTACTTCGTTAGATGTCAAATAAGTATTGATTGGTATTTAGTTTTCATATTCCTAAAATAGCTCGTTCTTGTTTTATTCACGATTTCATAAAAAAGCTGCAGTTCCATCAGAAAATTAAATCTTTAGGCAGTGGAACATAAAAGCAGATCTAGTGGATTTAATTGTGATGCCAGTTTATATGGTACACAATGTTCTATAAAAGGTTCTATAAGTTACAGCCAGAGTTTAATGCTTAGAAATTATCTTAAAGTAGCAATATCAATAATTTTGTTTGTGTATTGATTTTTGTTTTAAATCAAATGCCAGATTTAAGACCAATTTGCAAAAAGCAATTTCGGAAATAACAATCAAATTCTTCACAGTTTCAGAAAACTCTGAAATTAGTAGCGTAAGCTCACTTCAAATTATGTTGTCATTTCAGCGACATGGATCGTGAAATAAAATCTCTAAAAATTTTCGAAAAATAAAATTATGAAAAACCTTGAACATTAAAAATGCATTATTATTATTTATTATCGTGGACTTATGCACTATCTCAGCTGTTAGCTGGATATAATTTACCTTTCCCAGATTCAGCAATCAAAGGGAATAGGCTCGATTACAATATACTTGACAAAAATTCCCTAACTATCCTACATGTATTAAAAATTACAGCTTTTTGCATTTCTATATAGGTATTCTTATGCAATTCTAATTTCTTAAGACAATCATGCAAAGTTTTGGGTATTAACCCAGTCGAGGATACGATGACAGGAACAATATCTATTTTCTCGAGGTGCCACATCTGCTTGATCTCAATAGCAAGGTCAGTGTATTTGGACTTTTTTTCCTGGAACTTATTTAGCACGTTGTTATTATTCGGTGTGGCGACATCCACCAGCATTGCTGTTCTGGCTCTCTTATCATACACCACTATGTCCGGCCTATTATTCGTCACCATTCTGTCAGTGATAACAGGCCTATCGTAGTATAATCTGATAGAGTCATTTTCCAATACGGGTGCCGGTTGATACTTGTAATATGGCTGGAAGGTGTTCAGAAATCCGTACTTGTGTGCAAGTTTCTGGTGGATAATGTTGCACACTTGATTATGCCTGTGAAGATACTCCGTATTGGTCAGTTGTTCGCATCCGGACGTAATATGCTGGATAGTCTCCGATCTTATATGGCATTTTCTGCACTTATCTGTTTGTAATGTTCCGTACTTCATTATAAATTTTTTGTAATTGTTTGTAGCGATCACTTGGTCTTGGATGGCCATAAGGAATCCTTCTGTTTCTGCGAATAATTCTCCTTTCATCAACCATTTTTTGGAGGCTTCTTTGTCGATGTGTGGTTGATTAATCTCATGGTGATGTCGTCCATGCAATTCCTTTCTTGACCATTGCTCTTGTTTTTCAACAATTATTATTTATTATTATTTATTATCGTGGACTTATGCACTATCTCAGCTGTTAGCTGGATATAATTTACCTTTCCCAGATTCAGCAATCAAAGGGAATAGGCTCGATTACAATATACTTGACATAAATTTTCTAACTATCCTACATGTATTAAGAATTACAGCTTTTTGCATTTCTATATAGGTATTCTTATGCAATTCTAATTTCTTAAGGCTATCATGCAAAGTTTTGGGTATTAAACCAGTCGAGGATACGACGACAGGAACAATATCTATTTTATCGAGGTGCCACATCTGCTTGATCTCAATAGCAAGGTCTGTGTATTTGGACTTTTTCTCCTGGAACTTGTTCAGCACGTTGTTATTATTCGGTATGGCGACATCCACCAGCATTGCTGTTCTGGCTCTCTTATCATACACCACTATGTCCGGCCTATTATTCGTCACCATTCTGTCAGTGATAACAGGTCTATCGTACTATAATCTGATAGAGTCATTTTTCAATACGGGCATCGGTTGATACTTGTAATATGGCTGGAAGGTATTCAGAAGTCCGTATTTGTGTGCAAGTTTCTGATGGATAATGTTGCACACTTGATTATGTCTGTGAAGATAGTCCGTATTGGATAGTTGTTCGCAGCCGGACGTAATATGCTGTATAGTCTCCGATCTTATATGGCATTTTCTGCACTTATCTGTTTGTAATGTTCCGTCCTTAATTATAAACTTTTTGTAGTTGTTTGTAGCGATCACTGAATGACCATAAGGAATCCTTCTGTCTCCGCAAAGAATTCTCCTTTCATCAACCATTTGTTGGAGGCTTCTTTGTCGATGTGTGGTCGATTAATCTCATGGTGATGTCGTCCATGCTCTTGTTTTTCAGTATCAGATAGGAACGGTAGATTCAGCAGGTCATTTCTGGTAGCAAGATTTAGTGGTGTATATCCCCTATCAGCCAACGATACCACTCTATGGAGGTCAGAAGTGAAAGCTTTTGCAGAGAAGAATTGTCTGAGATTTTTTATCTGTTCGGTGTGTAAATTGACAACATCTATTAATCCGCGTCCTTCTTCTTTCCGCTTCAAAGTTGTTCGTATCACAGACGATTTTGGATTATGGTTGTTGTACTTTATCAGCATCGTTCGGGTCTGCCTTTGAATATCATCCAGTTCTGTCTTAGTCCATCTGATTATTCCAAATGAGTAAAGCAACACTGGAATGGCATAGGTGTTAATTGGCTTGACTAGATTCACCGAGTTCAACATCGATTTCAGCACAGTCTTCAGACGCTGACTGTATTCTAAATGAATCTTCTCCTCTGACTGTTTTTGGTCTAGAAATCTGGCTCGTTGGTATTCCAGATATCTGTAAGTTTCGGCATCCCTCATACGCTGTAAAATGTCACCATTTGGAAGTTGTGTTTCACCATCTACAACTTTCCCCTTTGATTGTTTAGGGTCTTACATTTTTCAATTCCGAATTTTATATGAACATCTGCCGAGAGACAGTTTTCAGAAGATCATCCAATTGCTTCTTGTTCGAAGCATATAATTTGATGTCATCCATATACAGTAGGTATGATAGTTCCTATCTTCTTTATCCTAAATCCTTATCCTGTTCTATTGAGCATTGAAGACAATGGGCACATAGCCAAACAGAACCATATTGGACTCAAAGAGTCTCCTTGAAAAATCCCTCAACATCTCCTGGATTCATCGATAATGTTGATGAGAGTTTATAGGGGTGGAAATTATACCTTATTAATTATTTTACATGCTATTCCCATATCTGCAACAGTAGCATGTACAGACGTATACGTCAGACAGGCATGAAAATAACTCAAGACTCTAAGTCTAATGTGTTTATTGTTAGTAATAAAACTCTAACCATTTCTTCTGTCTCTTTTCATAAGTGACCAAATCTAATTGTAATTTTCTAAATTAATTTCTGCAAATTGGTCATAAATTTGGGTACTTATTATTTCTATACATTGACCATGAATGATGAATTCTAATATCCTCATTTGAGTATTTATTGTCCATTTTAGTCAATGTCTTCCAGATTAACACTTTTCTCTTTAAATTAAAAAAAGTTATGAATAATCGTACTCAAATCTGAGTTAATGTTTTGGGCAAACATACTTTAATTCCGAAAATTTTGAAAAAAAATCATAGCTCAATGGTGGTAAGTTTTAGATCTGAACAAAGGATGCTCGAAAAGGGATAACTTTAAGTATATAAAATTAAAAATCATCCGGTATAACCAAATTAATATCTGGTTACTCCAATGCCCAAATTTGAAATTGGTCGATAAATCAGTTTCCCAGAATCTTCTAATGGGTCATTTAGCGTGAACACCTTGTATACTACTGTGGAAGCTATGATCTTGAATAAAATGAGATAACCTCTCTTTTCTTCCAAAGTAATCAGTTGTCAGTGGTTATTATAACAATAATAATTAGTTAAAAACATAATAAAATCATATTTTCTGTTGAAGTAATGTATAGATATAAAAATATATTAAAAAATGTGGTTCTACTGAAAAGAAAATTGCTTTGAATTAAATATTTTCTCACAAGCTAGTTCTTTAAAAGAATATTTTTCTTCCGTTTTAAACCTTCCAGCATAATTTCTCGTCCATATTTTTTCAGGATGATATTTCAGCTTCAGGAGATTTGCTTGACAAAAACTTATCTTTTCATTTCATACCATCGTAGATATTTTTTGTCGGGAAATATTAATTATGATTCTTACGGAATAACTCATTAATTATTTTTCCTCATTGCTATTTCTACCACGACAAAACCTCCGTCGTTGGAAATGGACTTATTCCACTCAGAAAATAACAGTTTTGCGATAACGCTATACGAGAGCAAATTGTAGATCAGGTGAAAACGAATGGAGTTGTGGTATTATTACACAAGCTTCAACATGTTTGGATAATATAATCTCTTGAAAGTGCAAACATGCAATTGGAAACTGATGGTTATTTAGATTGATTTGACAGCCAATCAAATTGTATGAGATGATCCGTCTGTGTTAAAATGGAACAAAGTGAATATGGACTGTTAATAATACATTATTCTTTACGCATGGAAAGCATCACAGAAACCGAAAGTCTTGACAAGTATTTAAGTGATGCTTCTTCATCATGTAAGATGATTTATAAGTGGTTTACTTCGTTTTATTGCGACAGATCAAGCACCGATGATGCTCCTCCAGGGACGTCCCCAATATGATCACCAAAGTTCATGTTCTTGTGTTAGACGATCGTCGAGTGAACATGAAAGAGATAGCGAAAACTGCTAGCAGGAATATAAAGGCCGCGGTTGTTGACAAATGATCTATAAGGAAAAGAAAAATATAGTCAGATTAATTATTGGTTCTTTGAATTAATCCAAATGAGTTTCAGCGCCGTTTTATTGTGTTAGACCAATTGAACGAAGCGACCTCATCTTGTTTCATCACAATGTCTCTACTCATTTTTCCGACATAGCAACAGTTAACCTAGTTGCTTTATGAACAGTTACCTCATCCACTACATTGTATTGGCCAAACTTCCAGTGCATTGTGTTTGTTTTCAAATATGAAAATATATCCACAGAAGGTTTCAAACAGATTTCAACATCGCTGAAACAATGGCGTATTCCGAGGATCTCCGGAACGGTTACTACAGAGAGGAGAATCAAAAAGTCTCTAGCATACCACTTATTTTGAAAATTAAATGACAGCTAGTAGAAGAAAAAAGTTCTTGTTTCATTTCTCTTGACTTATCAATTCGACCTTCTATAACCAAAAATTCTCGTTTTCACGGTTTTAATTTTAATGCGTTAGACATCAATATTCGTGAGATACATCAATGAATTATTTTTGCTCGGAGGAAACTTGAAAAACAAACAATGAACGTTTAGATCAATATTTTTTTCTACTTATGTTCGTCTAATTGTTCGATTAAATAGATAAAAGACTTCATATATATTCTATTTTGAACAATCTAAGAGCCACTATTCTCAAAAGTTCTATCAACTTTGTCCTGTTATCCACATTTGATATGCTCATCTCTGAAATTGAAATTTTGGAGCTAGGAGGAACACACCGCTCGCTGCTCGGATCTCATATCACATTTTGCTGAAAATGAAACAATATAATTCCATTTTCAGCGAGTTTGTTTTCGTCGGTAGTTCCCCCTCTGCCACCAATATTATGGAAATTGGAAAATTTCAATCCTTAAGAATGCATAACAATTTCCATTCAATATAGAAGAGTTGGTTGAGCAAGAATTGATAGAAAATAATATTTCCATAAAAGCTTCACAAAAATATTTCCCTGGAAAATTTCGTTTTTTGTTTCGGTTGCATGAAAATTCTCTCTCTATTCAATAAAAATATATTTTCAAAAATCTCATTGATAAAAATGATATATTGTGTACAGAATATGGAATACCTGAAGAAGAACAGGTAATTGAATTGTGATCCTAGTCCTCGTCAGTTTTCGTACTCCTGGATCTCCCGTCGGCATTAAAACTTGATGCTCCCCGTGAATTTTGTTTATTCATTAGAGATCACAAATTCGCGTACATATTTTTTGTTTTCAGAAAAAATAATATAGCATACAATATTAATATATATTCATTCGGCAATAGTTTATTGGTAAACTTGGTGTTGTACTCTCAATAAGGCTTTTAAATATTTGAATACACTAATGCAAGAAATTCTTGCACCAGGAATGCTGAATTCCAGTATTTCATCAATAAAATAATATACTGTTTTGCAAAACTCGTTCTTTAGAGACATTATCATCGGGATGAATGTGTTCCAAGCGATGACGTTGTCTCAAGAAGGTGTGACCTATCGTGCTATAGAGACGGTGTCCATACGACATCATGTGGGACCTGCTCAAGGCATAAAACGCTGTACTTTGACTGTCCTAGATCGCTTCATTTGACTATGTGCTTTGGGAGAAGGCTTCACCATCACAAGTAGTTCACAAACTCAATCTCCATCCCGCATAGAGCGATTCGATTTTAATGTTTGCTGCACGTTAATGAACCTCTGTTTGACTTAAATCATTTTTGACGAAAATCTTCGTGGATATCTTGTGGATATCTTTATTATAATATAATACATGGGAACATAGTCGAGAGTTGTCCAGATGTCTCAGAAGATTTGAACCAGGCTTTCGGTGATAACTGAATGGAAACAAGAGGACAAGTGAGATGGCCATATCGTCCACCAGATCTAATCCCGTTAGATCTGGGACTTTATCCTCAGACAGAATTTATTTCATAGATAATATATATATATATATATATATATATATATATATATATATATATATATATATATATATATATATATATATATATATATATATATATATATATATATATATATATATATATATATATATATATATATATATATATATATATATATATATATATATATATATATATATATATATATATATATATATATATATATATATATATATATATAGACATCTTGGAGTACGTAGATTAACTGATTTGAATAATCTTCATAGCAAACAGATATTTCATCTACGTTCCCATTTTCATGATAAACAGAGAACGTCTAAATTACATGATATTGTTGTTGCTTCAGATTATTATCTTACACCTCTTAACTTGACAATGCGAAAGGTAGATTTTGATATATTTGATGATAATTCTAAAAGAGAAATTTGGATGCAGGAGGAATTACACGGAAAGCACCCTAAAGTATAGAAAAATGATTATATTGATGAAATTGCATCGAATTAATGGTTAGTTTCTGGAGAATTGTTTGCTGAAACAGAAGGCTTGCCAATTGCGATCCAGGATCAGGTTGTTTTCACGAGGAATTATAGAAAACACAGCATCAAACAAAATATAGATGATTCTTGCCGTAGATGTTTCTGTTCTTCAGAAACAGTTTTTCATATATTATCATCTTGCTCAGTCCTTGCTTCAACAGATTATTAAGAAAGACATAATGCCGTCGCTAATATTATTCATTTCAATTTAGGAATTAAACATGACCTAATTCCCAAAAAAAAATTACAAATATGAACCTGAGATTATTTGTGAAAATGACAAATATAAACTTTACTTTGATAAACAATTCTTTGCAACAGAGTTGTAAAACACAATAGACCAGATATCATTCTTACTGATAAACAGAATCAAATAACATATATAATTGATATTGCTATACCCGACACACATAATATACAAAATAAATACAATGGAAAAATTTCTAAATATATGATGCTTGGCGACGAGATTAAAAAAATGTGGAAAATGAAAAAAATTTTTATTCTACCGATTATTATTTCCACAACAGGTGTTACTCCTAGGAATCTTCACAAAAGTATTGAGGTTTTGGGTCTGAAGAAAAATTTGTTTGAACAGTTACAAAAGATAACAGTCATCAAATCTTGTAATATTCTTCGTAGGTTTCTTTCCGAAAAAATAATGAGGTAGAGTCATAGGTTTTCTCTTTAGTTTATACTGCTCAGAATCTCATTTCATATTTTATTTATTTGTTTATATAAATGTAATATAATTAACTGACAATTTTGTCATATTTATATTCAGAGCTGTATTCTATTCGATCGTTCACCACTTCACACAAAGGAAACTATTAATGAGTAATATTCAGTGTTACTTGACTGTCCGTACACTGGATTTTTCCGGGGAGAAAGCCTCTGACACTACTCGTTGGTACATTGATATCATTGTCTGATGATGCTATAGTATGTATATATTCTGGTAGATTGATATATTCTCATAACATTTAACGTTATCCTAATATATAATTATTCCAGGATATGTTTTGATTATAATCTTTTCCTGGCAATGGTATTAATTACCGGATGGTGGATTTAAATTTTTTTATTCATATTTTATTTATACAGAGAGCGCTATCCGGAAAGACTTCATCCGAATTAAACCTATTTCTCTAAACTTGAACGAAAATTTCGTGAGGAGCAACCTGCTGAAGAGGATGATTTCGTCGACGTGTATTCATACTCAAACCTGAATTCACTAATTCGCAATAATCGATAATTACCAAAAATGGAATTTTGACATGTTACATGTTCAGCTTATTTCGGACGATAATGTCGACTCTTAATCACTGGATTTTATAATAAAATTGGAAAAGTTGTGTGCGTTTTTCGAAACTATACAAAGGCACTTCAATAACTTGCTGAGTTCAAATGAATGAAAAATAAAGTAATAGAAAACCCGCTATTTTATGTATACATACCTTTAAATTCTTATTGTGATAGGAGAACGAAATAACTCAACGATATTTATGACATCCGCCTCTTCCCCAACGTTTTATTCAATAATTACAGAAACAATTCCGTCTTTTCTGCTTGAAGTTACAAAGACGAATTAATAATTTATTAGTCATAGTTGTTTGTTCTTTTCAAATCAAGTGTTTGATTAATTACACTGTTAATTTAAATTAGAAATTTCTCTTGAATGCTCGGGACATCTTGAAGAGTCCGCGAGAATAAGATGAACAATACAATTAATTTGATCTGAAAACGTTGAGATATCTGAAATCTTATTGAAATTCATTTGCGGCAAGCAATTAATTTCAAACTTCTGCAAGAAAAATGTGATACGACTCGATGTAGGGTTATAGGGCTCTAATTTCATACAGAAGTGATATAAATGGTTCTTTGAACAGTCAAAATTGTTCTGAAATAATGAATAAGAATCACCCCCTAGCGTCTTGCTCGCCATCAATAATATTTCCTTCCTAGAGGGTGGAACAATATACAATGGTGCTTGATGCTCTTGTTCCGCTAAAGTCATTTTTCATCTCTTCCCGGTTAAGTTGCGGGCCAATGCAATATTTAAAGAATTAAGGAGATTCGCCAGGGATATATTACTGTTGAATAGTTGCGAGATGGTGAAATATTTCAAGAAGATACCAGAAGGATCAAAGTTGATAATGAATTATAATTCGTAATTTATATAAGGAAATTATACGACGATGAAAATAAAAATTTACATCTTCAATAAAAATGTTGAACCTTTACAATTCAATAATATCGAAGATGTGGAAAGAAAATGGTTTGTTTCATAAGAGACAATGAATAGATTGAGTTTGTTACATGGAATGAATTCAGTAAATTTGTCAGGAAATATATTCTGCAATACACATCCATGTTTATTCTTTCATATATTTTGCGTATAATTTCATTTTCATGCGTATCAAAGTGAATAAGAACAACCTATTTTTTATCGAATGACATGATATGTAATCTGGGCCGTAGTAGATTCATTCCCGGCAGGTAGCGATCAAAAAAGTTCATGTCTTATTGCAACCATCGATATGAAATTTCCCTCCAGAGCTTTTCAGGTACCTGAACTTACCAAATCATCTTTTTGAGAAGGAAATAATGCATGTCGAATACACTTGGATAACTCATACTCAATATCCAGAAACAGTTAACGTGTATTGAAGAAAAATTTGTGTGATGGCAATCTCACAGGACAAAGGAACCTAATGTTCCACAAGAAGATTCAATTCCATTTTGAGCCCCTTTGATTTTGGATGGGAGAGACCGTGACCCACCCGACGCGAAATTTTGATTTCAACAAGATGGTTGGCTCCCATTCTATTCCGTTGATGTCCACCCATACTGAAATAATAATTTCACAACTCACAAGTGGATTAGAAGAAGAGGTCCAATTGAGCCAGACCATTGGATCTAACAACGTTGGACTTTTTCCTATGGGGAAATCTCCCTGAAACTAAGGGATTTTAAGATAAACCTGATTTTATCGAAGTTTTTAAGAAACGTATAACTGACAAAATTAGACTGACTACAGATACCAGAGATATCACGAAATATGAGAAAAAGTTTTTATCATCACTAAAGATACAAACAGAATCAAGTGAAAAGTAAATTGAGCTTTTGTATAAAATTGTTTTTTCACCAAGGTTATATTGAATCATTACAAAACTTTGTTTTGTTAAGATGGGACTTCTTGAAAAATGACGAAAATAAAGAAGTTCGATTTTCACACCAAAATTTTCACGGAGTGATCAAATGAAAATCGATTTTTTTGTCTAACTAATTGTATTAATTTTCATTCAGTTCAAATATTCACTAATTCTTTCAGAATATGAAATGTACTCGTGAGATGAAGTGAAAACAACGAGATAAAATATGACTTATCATGCCATTTGGACAGAAGAAGTTGAGGGTTTTTCCTACCTTGTTTATCTTAAGAAGGAAATCGAATGCAAAACATAACTGACTAAAGACACAAATTGACATGTCCTGTGAAATTTCTTAGGAATTATATCCTGACTTTTAATGAATTGTACTGTACTATTGTTTAGTTAAGAGAAAGATTTTCTCAATTTAAGTATTCAATTAAAAAAACAATATGAAGATGTGTTTTATTGTAAAATAGTCAATGTTACATATTTTTGAAAATAGAACTCATATAGAAGTTTTAATCACGGATTTTAAATCGTCTTTACAAACTAGACCATAACTCTATCACGGGAATTGCTGTTATGTGGTGTTATTTGTTTAAAATAGGAGACTAGTGGCCGCTGATTGATGCAAATTCGTTTCGAACGATGAGTAAAAGAAAATATTATTTACACACAATGGCTATCAGGAAAAAAAAAATTGAAAAAATATATGAGATAATCATCTCATGATAATACAAGATCAAATTTGTTTATCTAAATTTTAGAGCTATGAAAGAAGATGTTACAGCTGATTTTCTAGAACGCCTCATTTTCGAAAAAGTAATTGATCTCGTAGCGCACTGTTTTCGTTAACGAAGTTGCAAGACGTTAATTCTACAGCAATAAACAGTTGTCGATTTGACTGCCGCTAAAAATGAGATGTTTGATGGCCCTTTTGAAATTCAATGTCTAGCTGCTGCTATTCTAAAGGGCCTTTAAATGAAGAATTGTTAGAGGACTACTGAAAATTTCTTCGTTAATATTTGTAATGCGATCACTTTCAGGCACAGAATAGGAAATTCTTACCATAATTCTAACTTAAAAAAGACAAAAGTAATATTTAAATTCATTCATATATGTTAACTCATATACATATATATATATATATATATATATATATATATATATATATATATATATATATATATATATATATATATATATATAAACATATATATATATATATATATATATATATATATATATATATATATTCTTCTTTCTTCCGGTTTCTCGTCGGTTGGTCCTGGTAATGACCACGTCCTGACGACGTTTCGGCTGGATCGCACCAGCCATTCACAAACCACAAACATCATATACATGCCACCAACATTCTTCGAAACCTTCATATCGACTGACCATACAAGCCTCAATGTCTGTGGGTTCATACATGCGTATCGTTCCTAAATAAATTTCTTTATACTAATGAGACAGGTTATAATTCCAAGACAATTATTACACCTAATTGCAGGAAAAGTTCCCTTATTGAGCTTAGGAGTATCGGACATCAAATCAATATTTCGCGAGTAAGAATCGTCCCCATAGTTGTACAGTTCACAACTCGATTACAGTGAATAATATAAATATCTTCGTTACAGCTCAAGTACACCTTCGGCCAAGTTTGAAAATGAGATGAATGTAAATACTTAATAAATGGATTATCATATTTCCAATAGATAACTCCACCATTTATAGAAGCAAATATAAAAATCGATATTAAATGTTTCCTACATTCAAAGGTATAATTCATCGAGTTATAAAACAAAATATTTGGATTAAACTAAATAGTTTTGTAATATTTCAACAAAATCGATTTTCTGAGTTATAAAAGTAAACTCCCAAATCAATATTGAACTTCATTACATTTCAAATTCAAATAGTTACCAAGTTATTGTGGGATGCAACAGGAACTGTAATACTTCTTCCCCTGTCGAGCTTCTCGGAGGGAAACAATTCGCGTCTTCAATCCTTCTGGACTTATGCTACGCACAATTAATTAACTTTAATTTCAATTCTGCTTCATACGAATGAGTAAATTCACTGAGCTCGTAAACTGATATCTGAATCACTGCCCAACTGAATAACTGCATAACTGAATAATTGAATAATTGCAAAAGTGAATAACTGCCCCTAACGTCGCGATCGCGGCCCTTATATCTCCGTTGCTCAGAAGTGATCACCCCCGTGCTTCCTCTGCTGTTGGTACTAAAGTACCTGTTACATAAGTCCTTTAAAAACGCGTTTCGATAAATTCCTTCGTCACGATTTTTACGCTTTTGTGTGATTTTAAGCTGCTCTAGAAATAATTAATAAATCACTACATTGAGAATTTAAAATGAAATTATTGATTATTCTGGCAAACGACCGTCTTTTTACTGTAATTTTGAATTCAGATGAACTATATAAAATGGTATGCAGGTAGATCTACGATGTATTCACAATTGATAATTGAATTCAATTAGATTATAATCAAGAAATATATGGATAGCTTCAGCAAATAAACAAAGATAAAATATACCCCGGTTCTGGGCCGTCTCAATATCAATGAAGAAATCAGTAACATTAGTATTTGTACAATCAGTTGAGATAGTGCATAAATCCAGTAATAATAAGAAAAAACGTTATGACGATGAAGGTATTATACTCGATAAAAGCTGTATGCCATGTTACTCTTTTGATCTGGCTCAGTCTTTTATTTATCAATCTAATTACAATGTTAATTTCTCCTGCAATATTTTTTTGCATTCTTATTTTTAAAGCTAATTACAGCTTTTTGAATTGGTGCGAGAACATCTAACAACCCCGTGTATAACATTCCGATAAATAATTAATTATGGACGTGATAGAGCGAGATTATCAGCGTACAACTCAATTCAACGTCCTGTTTGCGGAAGGCCATTTCCTTTGTTCTGATTAATTTGAACTAATTAATTCTGAATGCTCACGTTCAGGCCGGTCACTTCGAAACACAGAATAACATGGAACAGAAAGCGACAGATACAGCGGTTCTGGTCTCTCTGCCAAATTGATCTTTCATGTTCATTTCCCCAATTCGGAAACGAGCATAGACAATTGGATTTTGTATCGCTTTGCCCGTGGATGTACAGGGTGAATAATTAGATATACTTTAATGTAAAAAACTCCAATCAAATAAATTGAAACGCTGGAAACTCTGTTGAATTTCCATGGAATCATGATTTGCTTATGCTATATAATCAGTTCATCAATTAAACAGCCTCAAAAAACACATATAGCTTACGGCAACGAAAATGAAACAGCCCTAATATCTACAAAAAAATTAAGTTGTTTAGAGCATATTTTGCAGTATAAGAAATTTTAATATGAACCAACCATCACTGAAGGGTGCTTAGGCTACAATATGAAGGAACTCTTGATTCCGATTACAATCTGATGAAGATACAAGATGAATCACTATGAAGCTTGAAGAAGTTTTGTAATTTACGAGGTCACACTGAAATCATTCTCAACTAGGAATTAATCGATTTGAAGCAAACATTCAGCTGCGATTGGTAGCATCTCAATCATCTTCCTGTGTAACCGTTTGAAAATTTTGAATAGTGAGGATAGATATGGTGAAATGTTAAAAGGCGAATTTTTTCATTTATCATATAAATAAAATGAACACTCGTCCGGAAAATGGTTGTCTATTGGACAATTATTAGTGTATCGTTTATTTATGGTTTTAGAAACTATCTTAATTTTGTATAAATGAAATTAATAATAATTTAAAACTGGAAGAATACTTCTTGGAGTCATCTCAGTTACTTCACCAATTTGTCTTGTACTCAACAATAGGTAAGGCTGCGGTACTTCTATCTCGTCATTGGGTATTGGCCTTTCGATATTATGTCATTTTTATTTTGGAGACATCCAGGTTCTAGTCATTTTGCCACAAGTCCACGTATTATCTCCATGATGTCTCTCTATTGTGTTTATGTCAAAAGTGTATTCTAGCGTTACGTCTAAGTCATAACACAACACAAATTTTAAAGTTTCAGTACCGCATCTAGGATAAATATCATAGTTCTCGGTTATACTCAAGGGTACATAAGGCTAATTTCTTTTTTGACTTAATTTCAAGGAAGTAGAAACAAATTCAGCTCAGTGGTTTTAGAGTTATAATGCAAACATTCTTTCTTCTTAATATGAACCATGTACGATTTTATTTTCAGTGGATGCAGTATTTTACACACATGTAGTTAACTTCTGCATTCACTACCCTTTTTCAGGAAATATCTGAAATGTCACAATTTCGTTCTTCCAGTGCATATCCATAATCAATTCATCTGCAACTGAAAACCACTGATTTTTTAGTTTATTTCCAAGACCAGGATCGTTTTCATGGTTTGATTAAATTGTGAATACAGTACAGTTTCATCGTCATACCACAGAAAAAAATTTAGATTCAAAGTTGTCACCAAAACGACAACTTTACCGATTACTCACCACTGCTCCTGGAAAAGCATAACGGTTATTCTAGAGGCCAGGTTACTGTACACATGCAGAACTATTCGCTATTCGCAGATGCGTGCAGAAGTACTCTACTAAGGTCCTGATCTACTGGGCAGATACCTCGTGACTGAGTTAAAAAGGCTCATGAAAGGGCGCCAATCAAAGAGGAGGATACATGAATTATTGTTCTTAATCAAGGAGTCTATTCGAATGGTAGTTGACCTTCTAACGAGACACCAGATCAGTAAACATGTACACTTCATGCGAATCACGTAAACCACACAGTACCGTGGTTATCGACCAGATTAGAGACACTAAGCACTAAAACACCTAGTTTCTGCAGGATTTCGCAAACTTCATTAAGAAGTTATAGCAAGATTGATAACACCTACAACATGGCAACCACAAGGGTGGATAGTGCCTGAAGAAGAAAAGGAAAGGTCTTCTTTGGGTATATTATTTCATATTTTAATTACAGGGTGCTTCAACGGAAACTAAACAGAGGCTATCTCTGCCAAGATATTCATTTCTGATCAATACGCAAAAACAGGTCAATTTTTGTTTCAATGGGGACTTCTTTTGGGGTACAAAACTTGCCTGAGGTATCAACCACCTAAGGGGGGTTGCAATCTTGAACATTTTGAAGATGATAACTCAAAAGGAAGGTGGTATTTTTGTCTAATGCCGTTCCTTTTCACTTCACAGAAATCTGAATTTTCATTCTTGGTTTGTTTTTATAAAAATGAGATAGTTCAAAATAATTCCATATTGAATATGCATACCGGATATCCAACTAACGAAAAAAATACAATAATATTGGTCGAAGTTTTGATATTATTCCGAGTATTTTCCGCATTTTCCATGAATATTGGAACCGTAAACCGCCATAATTGCCGTTATTGGGCAGATTATAAGCCGAAAATATTCCACGAAATTCACACTCAGCAGCCTCAAAACTAAATCTTTTTCATTCCTGTAATTGATCGAATATTTTTGGATGATCATTTTCCTGGTCGTTGGATTGGAAGGAGAGGCCCAACGGAATGACCCCACGATCTCCGGATCTCAGTCCATTAGACTTTTTCCTATGGGGCCACCTCAAAAGTCAAATCTATAAAACTGAACCTGCTGATTTGAACGACCTGAGACAACGCATAGTCAATGAGTGTAACCAAATCACACCTGAAATTTTACAGAATGTCCGTGAATGTTTCACCCAAAATTTGTTTATGAGCATGGAGGTTGGTGGTCAACAATTCGAACATTGACGTTGAGTTTTAGTGACTCAGTTCCGTTCATTTCATCGGGTAATAAAGTACAACTTCTACTCGTTAATTTTCTCCTTTCGTTTATTTGCCTCTTTATTTTCAGCCATTGTATTAGTTTTTCATCTATTACATTTGAAACCGGATGTCTCAAACGAGTAACTGAGTCACTTTTCCGTTTTGCATCCTCTAACTCCTATGGAACTCAATGAGAATAGAATTATTGCGAACAGTCATGAAGGCAATCGAAATCCCCTACTTGAAAGGGTATTACTGGATCGAAATATTACCCTGTTCTAAGTGTTGAAATTCGAGATGAGGGTGATTTCGGAAGATGACAGCTTTTGATCTAAAATGAATCTATTCCAGTTTTTCACACTAACACTCCAATAGTCTTGGGGCGATAGTCTTCCCTATCTTCAGTGGCTCACTCTGTATCTTCTACAGTTTTCAATCAAAAATGAAAATTCGTTCACGGGGATGCAGACAAAGATAATGCCTTTCTTTCGAGTTATCACTCGACCCATCTACCCTCCTCCAAATTTTTAAGGGTTGTCACCCCGCTCCAGGGGTTGAAATTAGAGAGCTTATTTAAAATGTTCAAGATTGCAACCCCGCTTAGGGGTTGATATGTCAGGCCAGTATTGTACCCCAAAAGATGTCCCCTTGAAACAAAAATTGACATGTTTTTGCGTTTTGATCAAAATGAATATCTTGGTAGATATAGCCTCTGTTTAGTTTTCGTTGAAGCACCCTGTATAATGAAAGTAGATGAATGCCGTTCCTTTTCACTTCACAAAATCTGTTTTTTTTTTGTTATAAAAATGAGATAGTTCAAAATAATTTCATACCGAATACGCATCTCATGAATATTCCCTAACGTGTAGCACGTTTTATCAATCAATAAGAAGACTATTTCCTCAATCCCAATTTGTGTAATCCGGTAGCATCCATTGTGCCCTTCCCGGCATGTGGACCGGTTTCAAGGCGACGCGGGATAGAGAAAGCAATCTTCCTTGCTGCGGGAGAACAAATCCAATCAGGACTCCTCTATTCCTGGAAAACTTCCGGTGTCCCCTATCCGAGATAGCCGCGGGATATTAACGCAACTAAAACATTGATTTTGCCACAAAAGGTGAGCACTCCAAGTGCGGACGGAATACCAAAGCCTTGAATTAAAGGGAACCGCGAATATTTCATGATAATAAATCACAATGGAATGTTTCGGAAATGGGATACTGCTGAAATGTTTTATTGCCATCAAATTTTCATTAGTCCATTGTCATAGGGGGCTATAATATGTGAACGCTGTGTAGATTTAGTTTCATGAATGATTTTAATCAGTTACAAAATTATACTGGATGATTTTGAATTAATTCTTTGGTTAGTCATTATATTTACCATAATGAGTTTGTTTTAATCAATGTAGTCTCTTTTTGAGCCAGTACAATGATTTACAAGCATTTGGAAAAAATGTTGCAGTGAAAATTAGTGCACTCAACAATCTTTCGATACGTAAGTGGACGATCATTCTAGAATCACATTATTTCTATATACAGAGTGTTCTATCTCACCCTGTACATTTCTTATACGGTAGTGATTGAAAACACTTTACGAAACACGTCGAATGATTTGGAATGAAGGACATGTTTCGACGTATATTTGAGGCTTTAATGGCAACCCCCCAGAAGACGAAATTGTTAGCAGTACCTCAGTTGAAAGCTCTTCGATACCTCTTCACAGAGGTGTATAAGAAAGGTAATTTTGACTAATCTTTTTGCAAAAACTCATTGATTAATTCGAAAGAGCCACCTTGAATAATTTAGCTATTTTCAAGGTTAATGAAAAATATGAAAACAAATGAATTTTTTGTTTAAAAGAGAAACCTCTCGAAGGTAGTTAGCACTTGCGTGCATTAACCGGTGAATTTAATTATCTTGAGGTTATAAACGATGAGGAAAGTAGATTTCGTTGTTGTCTTTTGAAAGCCATATCATAAACTACAACAGTTTGAAAGAGATTTTATTTGAATTGCAATTTTATCTCATTTAACAAGAAAAATTCTAACCAAATATGTATAAATTAAAAAAAATTAATGAAACATTTGTTTTGATTCAGTTTTTCGTTCATAAAAGCAACGCGTTTGTCCAATTATACGTTTGTTCGATCATTTGATGCATTGTAAATCAATCATTGAATTATTAGTTTCTAATGTGGTTGAAATTTTGAAAGTAATTATGGTGCATACATTGCAAGAATTTCTTGAAATGTTAAACTCTAGAGGTTTTAGATTAGAAAAGAGAGATTTGTGGTAATGTCATTTGAAAGCTCTTTTCACAAACTACATTACTTTAAAATAACGATATTGTTTTTAATTAGAAAAACAATAATGTTCACAGTACACTATAATGACAAACTTATGGGGTGTTTCACAACACTGTGAACCACTTCATATAAGTAGTACATTTCAAAGGATGGTGTGCCTGATATATTACATAATGAAAGCAGATATTAAGCTAAGTAAAAGAAAATCTAAACAGGGTTGCTCCTTTTGAGAACTGAAAAGATTAAGTAATGGACTATTTGTGCCTGTGATTCAAAACAATATGTCAACCACGTATCTACACCAATAAATGCACTGTTTTGATAGCAGATGAGTATGAATTATTACATTAATGCTATCCATGAAAATTTCTACTAGTACAGAAAATATTTTCTTGAAAGAGCTTAATATTATAAAACAAATAGTGGGCAATATTTCTGGTATAATCGACAGTATATTTTCTCGTAAACAATTTCAACGTGCAATCCTCGAGGTTTTTCTATTGTCAAAGAGTTAGTAATCAAAAATAAAATCTATTAACTTGTATGGGTAAACTCAGTTCGAACTTGAAGTAATTTTTTCGCCTTGTAGTTTGAATATAGCTTTCAGAACGGATGATTCTCTAGGTAAATATATTAAAAGTGTAGATTCATACGGTAAACAAAACCAATCAGGTGTTTATAAACTCTCTAGTGGAAGTTGTATAAAATATATATTTTTACTATTTCTATTTATATTATAAATTTTAGATATTTCAATATTAAAAGCATAAACTCAGTTTCGTCACCATTACTTGTTCTTTCCAGATTTCAAAACTCTGGAATTTTTTCCTAATTAGTTAGTTAAGTATCTGATTTTACCATATAATATATAAAACACATTTCCTTTCAGATGTTCTATTCATCTGAAAAAGCCATAGTGTGGGAAACGTGTCAGATTTGTCGATACAGTGAAAATTTGAACATCATTGTTTTATTCGATTAAAAATCTATATCAATTTTTATCAAGTAACGACCTCCTTAATCAAAATGATGATGATGTTATTGTATCATCACGTCTACAGTAAAAAAGAAAATTCTGTGATTTCAAATCAAATGTTCAAATTGTTATTCGTTTACATTCCTACAATAATACCATCTTGACTGAAAATCAACTTTATCACGCTTCAGCATATTAGGCGTTATTTTACGATAATCATCCCCAATTCTCTAGCGTAGATCCTTCAAATTGTCACGCTGATTCACAGAAATGTTGAACTCAAGAAGTTCCCACAAGAAAAAGTCAGAGGTTCAGGTCAGGACCTCTCCTCCCAAACCAAGGGCTAGAATATGGCAAATTGAGATATGGATGTGACGTTGCGAAGAGGAGCGCCGTGTTGAAGAAAATGCAATTGTTGTTCAAGTAGTAAGGAATCGTTTCCTGGTTTTTCTGCTATCAATGGATCGATAGAATTCACCAGCATATCGAGATTTTTAAAATACCAAAGATAAACAGAGGTCCAATTATGTGGTCTCCCAGAATTTCCTTCCCAGACATTCCACTTTTCAAGATATTGAGTGTGGTTTTCTCGAAATACATGAGGATTTCTATGGTTCCAAAATCTACTCTTATACCGGTTAACCTCTCTGTGAAGTAATGAATGAATTATGAATCAATCATGAATTGAATTTTAATTTCATACGGATGGAACTTATTTCTGTAAAATTATAATAAACTTAGATTAGCTATCACTGGAAGCTGCAGAAATTTTTCGTATAGATTACGTGTTTGGCATAAGTTGGATATGTTCCAATATCACCACTGCTGCTGCTTTTGTATTTTTTAACCATTACTGGATCTGTCTTAATACATTTTGATATCAATTCTATAACCTACTTATGGCAAACGTTTTCTTCAAGATGGTTTCTGTTAAGTATCTTTGCTGCCACCTGGGATACACTTTTAATATTTGATAATAGAAGCTTACCAGCTCAACACGTTCTTGCAATATGTACACCATAATTATTTTCAATATTTTAGTGAGATCAGCAAAGTATTAACTCAATTATTGATCTACAATACATCAAGTGATTGAAACAATTGTATTATCGAAACACCTTGCTTCAAAGAACAAAAATTAAGTCAAAAATAATGTTGTCAGTTATTCTATTCAATGAGAGATTTTCTTTGATATATGAGGAAAATTACAATTAACAATACAATATTTTTAAAATTTTTGTAGTTTGTGAAACGGGCATTCAAAAGACTCTACAACAAAACCTTTCCCTATCTTCTAAAATCTCAAGATACGTTAAATTTACTACTTAAGGCAGTTAGGGCTCGAGACGTTTATCTTCAATACAAAACTTAGTTTTCCTTCTTTTCAATAGTATTCAAAGTAGCAAAACTATTCAAAGTGGCTCATTTGGGATGAAAATTAATTTTTTGCGAAAAAGATTTGTCAAAATTACTTTATAATAAAGGATAAGGAATATTCAGAGTGGCTCATTTGGGATAGAACACCCTAAAATATTTGATATAGAAGTGTTTCTAATTCTGATTTTCTTTAAGTAACAGAAAGAAGACTTATGGATCAATAGCTGTTCGGGTTTTCAAAATTTTTACCTAGTTTCAAAATTGCCAAATCATCGTTGGCATAGCGAACATGAAGTATTTTTTCGTGAATGTGTTTGCCTACGATCATGTCTTGACTCACATTAAAATTAGATAGAATGACATAAGTGTAGCCCTCCATTTTGATGTTACTGTTTTCATCGAAACTTTTTTGTGAAAATTTTACCGAGAGAATGTTATCCTATGTTGAAGACGGTGAAGGTCAATATTATTTGGACTAGCAATATAATTGAACGTGTATAGATGCTATTGAAAGACCTCTTAAGAAGATTTTAGAACCACAAATAATATACTTGTAGTTCTGAAGGAAAAACAAAAACTGAAAGAATCTTAGTATAAATGTTCTTCCGGAAGGTCCTTGTGGCTGGACTTACATCATTGTACTCTATCATGATCGCATAATAAAGTATTACCCAGCATGAAATTCTGGCGGGTAGATGAGATTTGCTATAGTTAGAAAAAAATTTTACCAATCTGGTTCTGCTTCTATACTCACGATTGCGCAAAACTTTACACATCCAACAATGTCCATGAGATCCTTGCACAATTATATGGGCCACATTTGCCCAAAATAATGTACAAAAAACACAATATTACCTCTATTTTTAGTTGTTTGTAATCCCTTCTTCCTTTTCAGGTTCTTGAATTCGTCATTTTATTCTTTTCTGATGGTGAGTAGTTAATATATTTCTCAACTATTATTACAGTTATATAATGAATGAGTGGAAAACTGAAAATTAAAATTATGATTCAATATATTACTTGAATGGACGTACGAGCTATGTAAATGAAGTAATGAGAGTGATATTCCTCAATATTTTATTCAAATATAATTACAATGCAATAGTGTCTCCTTCAGAGAAGTTCCTTTGGGAAACCACACAGCGCTGGAGACAGTCATTTCTATTATAATAGCATTGCTGGAAGTCGGATAGAGTAATAGCCTTTAGCTGGTCGGTTATAGCTGTTTGGATGTGTTCTAGTGTCCTAAAATGAGTTACCTTTTCCCTTGAGGTGATATTCGAATCTCGGAAGAGGAAGCAGTCACGAGGACTCTATTCTGGTGAATAACAAGGCTGAGAAGCCACATAAATATTATTATTGGATAAAAACTCCATTATTGAGTGTGCATTGTCGTGACGAAATCTCTGATTGCTTTTGATCTTTGGTCGCTCACGAACAACTCTTTTTGCAGTGTTTCAATGATCTCTCGGTAAAAGTTTTGATTATCCGTTTGGCATAAACTCTCTGTGGACGACTACGTGGATCTCAAAAAAACAAATTTGCTTATATGTGATCTTCGGCTTGTTCATTCTAGCTTTTGTGGGCCTTGAAGATGTTACAGTTTACTACTATATGCTCTGGAGTTTGGTTTCTTTCTCGTGCTCAAACAGCCAAGATCGTCACCAGTAATGATACGTTCCAGAAAACATGGATATTTCATTTTCAATTTATCCTAAAAACTCGAGACTCCTTTTGATTCTGAGATTTTTTCGTCTTGGAAAAAGGCTTTTAAAATTTTTCTAATCTACAATTCATTGATCAGAACTTGACGAGCGGAGGTTAGATCAGTTAGTGATTCAAATTCAACTTTCCCGCGATCATTCTGACTTTTGACCAACCATCTAAACCCAATCTCGTAATTTGTTGACATTTTCATCCGTATTTGCCCTCGAAGGCCTTTTACTTCGAGGTTCATGTTCCATGGACTCTCTTTCTCTGAAATGTTTCTGTTGCATTGTGTCCAAATTTGAAGCGAGGCTTCATAGCACACCATTGCTCTAAATATATGCCACCCATTTTCGGATATGTTTGTACATGTGCTAACAAAATTCGATGCGTTTTCTTGGTGCACATGTTCCTGTCAAGAGAAAAAAAATAAGAGGAATAAATTGGGATTTTGAAAGAAATCATCACTCTGGCAGAATACGCTGAAGCAGGGGTGTTAGATTTTTTTTGGAATCGCAGCTTGAGGCCTAGTTCTAACCACAACACATCGAAGAGCCTGATTGCGTTTCACCAGAGAACATGTCATTTAGTAAGAAGCTGATTGGGAGAGAGTTTTGTTCACAGATGAATCACAATCTGCAATGTATGCTCTCCAATGTTGTTTGTGGTTCATTTATGGTGTGGAGAGGAATTTCTTCAAACGCCCGCAGTGATCTGATCGTCGTAAATAATGGAAGTATGAATACTCAGAGGAAAGTTTCAGACATTTTAGAAGATTATTTTGTACCATTTGCTGCAAACATGAGTGAAAACTTTTTGTTTTTGCATTATAATATATATATATATATATATATATATATATATATATATATATATATATATATATATATATATATATATATATATATTGGCATATATTAATGACAAAACTCACTAACCTCATTTCGTTAGGAGCTACCTTTAAGATCACGAAATTACTTCAACGGAGTGGCCTGCACGGAGTCCAAATCTCAATCCCCTCAAACATGTCTAGAACAGCCAGCAAAATGAGCCAGCTACAGTGAATGAGGTTCGAAACAGACTGATCGAAATTTGAAACGAAATGGATCAGAATGCTATTTTCAGTATGAATGGTAGATTTCATGCAGTTATTCTCACAAGATGTGGATAAATATCTAGTATAAACAGGTTTTAAGGTACTCTTACATTGTTCATCATTAGTTTAATTCAATCAAGTACCATGTTACTATTTCAAATGAAGCATATTCGACGGGAATAATGAATGGTGAATTTCCTGAAGGAGAGCGCATGTTTACAGCAAAGGGGATGTACTCAGTTCTAGTAAAATCATAAGTAAGTGTTTATCCAGCCAATTATTGATGATCATAAATCAATAAAGACCAGTTCATTTACCCTCACCATTTGCTTTCTATCTGAATAATAATAATAACAGTCCCTTTCACCGCTTGGCATGACATTCTTCAAAAGTTATATTACACCAATTCTAATGGTTCACAACTATTTGACAGATGAGAATGATTTGTTTTCATCAATTAGCATCTCATTCTTGACTATGATCGGTTTGGCCCTCGTTTGCGAGGATCGTCAAACCAAGTTTGAGATCCAGATGCTCTTCCATGTCAGTGATTTTCATGGTTGAGGATATTGACGAAAATCTAACAAATTTCTGGAAAAGAAGAATGCCCCATGCTAGTGTGCTTAACTTTCAACCATCGGTTATGAGCCAGAACTTCAGTTCCAGTTAATTGATTGGTTGAAATATTCAGTAACCGATAGTTAAATAGATGTTCATGAATTCATTGATTGAATACTGTTTTCCGTTTACGTAGTGTTCATTAATTGTTTATATCATGATTATGCTGAGGTTCATTTCAAAATTTGCATAGTTGATTCGATACTAACAAGTAATCTAAATATGGATTTCACTTGTGATAATGAAAATAACGTTTTTGCCAATATTTACTTATAGCCATTACCAATTGATAAATAATTAAAGATCAAATCTTATTTGAGCCTTTCGAAATTCGTCCAATTTGCGTAAATTTTTTGAAATTGAGTTTATTTGGAAGAAAATCCTCTCAATATGGCTCGAAGACATTTAGAACCCGCCTGCTGAATCTTCTCCCTAATATAGTCAGTAAAGTCCAATACCAATATACATACTTGGTCGAATGAGGAAAGAAGTATTAGCCTTGCCGAAGGAAGGTACTTGCAGCTAATAGGAAGCACAAATCATCAATAACGCCATGAAAATTTAATGGCCACCAACTTATATAGGTATAACAATCAAACATATCGAACTAAACAGTCAGGAGAAGGTTGCATGATGTTGGTTAGAGGGTTAGAAAACAAGGCTGCGTATGCAGTATCGCAGAGTTCGACGATAATAGGCCGAGGAACTTCTAAGCTGAAACATGAATGAATTGGGAATATACTTCTTTACCGATTTGTCGAAATATTAAATTATCGTTTTTTAAATAATTGTATGAGTGGAACAACGTTAACG
Organism: Cryptolaemus montrouzieri; assembly: GCA_013387265.2. Taxonomy (NCBI): domain Eukaryota; kingdom Metazoa; phylum Arthropoda; class Insecta; order Coleoptera; family Coccinellidae; genus Cryptolaemus; species Cryptolaemus montrouzieri. Next base: position 117,434,062 of record JABFTP020000185.1, read on the forward strand.
AATGGAAAGTAAGACCTTCACCAGATCTACATGAAAAATGTGATTTTTTGTGCTTGAAACTTATTTTACAATTTTGTCACATTTACTTATGCTAGTTCTATGAATAATACTTTCGGTTGACTAAATTACCTCTTCTCAATCTCCTTGGTTCGTCTAGATGGTTAATTAGTTGTGATGTAGTACGAGTACCATTTCTTGCAGTTTCTAATTGTACCTATTGACCCATACAAATGATTGTTGGTTGACCCAAATATCTTTCTCGTACACTTACCTTTGAGTAACGATTCAAGAGGCGCGAGATAAAGCTGTCATTAGTTCCCATTTGCTGCATCAATTTGACATATTCCAGGCTCAAGCATTCTCACAGCTCTCTAAATCTTAGGAGATTCGGAACAAATATCTATTGAGATTAGGCTTTCCTTTGAAAAAATTCTTTTTTTAGTGAAATTTATATTTTTCTGTTAAATATGTAGGAAAACTCAATATTATAAATATTGCGATACATTTCTCAACATACTATAGATTATGAAATATATTATTATGGACATTGACAATTAACTACTCACAGCAGCTCGAGTGGTTGTACACTGATGTTTTCTGCTTTCTCTTTGATTTTAGTGGTTTATTTCAACCCATTTCTAACGATTGGCTTGGTTATGCAGGAGTACGTCTTCCTGAAATCAGTAAATACCTGCATATCTTTTTCAACAAATATTAGGTTCCCCAAAAACTACCATTCCAACCCAAATTTTTTCCCTACGTTGTTGCAGGGCAGCAGGGCTGGGAGTCCGTTAACACATTTGTTTGGTAAAAATCAATTTTCATACAATATAGTTGTCTCCTAGGCCAATATAACCATTATAGCAGTCATACCATTTTTATGGTATGAGTTCTCATTACCCTCAAAATAGGCCACACTTTCGGCGATTACCTCTTCATCAGTGCTAATTTTTCAGCGAGCGTTCTTTTGATATCTACAAACCGGAAAATGTCACTGGAGGCCAGATCCAGAGAATTCCTCGGATGGAGAAGCAATTCGAAGCCCGATTCATTCACTTTGTCATGGCTTTTATTGATTTGAGACACGACGTACTGTCTCGTTGAAACAATACTGTTTTCTTTTGCACATGAGGCTGCTTTTTCGCGGTTTTATCTTTAAATGCTTCCACAGTACTATGTAATACTCTCTGTTGATAGTTTGGCCTCTTTCGAGGAATATAATACCAAACGCATCCCAGAATACTGATGTTATAACCCTGCCAGCCGACTGTTTCATCTTTTCACGCTTAGGTCTTTGGTTCTTCACATTCAGTCCACTCGGCTGACTATAGATTGCACTCTAGAGTGTAGTGATGAATCTAGGTTGCATCCACAGTAATATATAGACACCGCTTTGGATTACCACAACGATGTTGTTGTTGATCGGTGGTGAGCACGCGCTCCTCCCTCTTTGTACGCATGTCCGCGTATAACATTTTGCACACGTTTCTTTGATATCTTAAGAGTCTTAGCTACCCCTATCAACTTCAATTCGGTCATTGATAATTATTTTGTGGACTTTCTCGATATTCTCAAGAAACAGCCTCTTTTGACCGTCCGCTGCGTACATCTTCTTTGACACACCTCGTTTTATTAATATACGAAAATCTTTTTATCCATCTTTTTGAAAATATCAAATGCTCATTATCCAATTACTCAAGAGCTGGAAAATTTATACACCTATCTTTTTAAGGTTAATACTATCAATAAATTATATTGAAATATTTAATACAAGTGGCCCTTTTTGATGCAAATGCCTTTCAAATGATGATAAAAGAAAGTTTGATTAATACTGATTTATTTTGCTTTGACGACACAGCGCCTTCATCATACAGATACAGAATGAAAACTGAACTATGGTACAACAATTTATTTATGACCTACAACATTTATATGTATAATAGTTAGTAAAATCACCACAGGCAATTCACAGAATAATTATCTAAATGATTCAGCCGGAACCGAATTAAGTAATGGGGTATTATTGTCAAAATCCACCTGTTTATTCATTAATGTTGGAAAGTTTATATCCATTGATTTCAAGGGATTCCCAAGCATTAATACCGAGTTTTTTTCAGATGAATGTTGGATTTTAAAATGTACGATGATCATGATTTTCTTCAATTGAATGGTTTTCGTTAGTAGAATTTGTTTTTCGTATTGAAGAAACTACGATAATGTTCATTGACTCTAACATTGAATTTTTTGTTGGTTCCACCAACATACTATTAATACAACTACCACAGATGAGTTACATACCAGATTTCTTCTCTTTATTTATCTTAGTTTTTTTGTTTTTGATGTGGTGAGATAGATTATCATTGGTTCGAGATGATATGTGTAAGTAGAACTTTTCCAGTAGATGTTTTGAACTGTGCCTAATTTTTCTAATGCAGGGGTGCTGGAAGGGTCGATCGCGAGTGTTTTTGAGTAAATCTCGAGAAGAAAAAAATTTTAATAAGTAGGTAACTGAACTACAAAAATTTATTACGTAATAAAATAACACTCTGCTAGCAGCAAAAGGCGGCTTCATCTAAGGAACGCGCGGTACTTGTCAAAGAAAAGCCGCGTATTTTATTCTTGCCACTTTTCTAGAAATTTCGGGCGGCGCATTTGACAGGAACATTCGAGACTTTCGTTCACGCCGACATAAATGTTGCGCCTGCAGGAATTGGAGTCATTCTGACTTGTAACTTGAAGGCAATTTTACGCTGATATAAAGTTTATTATTAAATAGTACAAAAGAGTGCAGCGAAGAAATCTGAAACGTATTATTTTAATAACGATTGGGAGGAAGAATTTTTCTTTTGTATGGTGAAGGATAAGTTCATTTGTCTTATTTGTTGTGCGTGAGTTGGAATATCTAAGCGAGGTAACTTAGAGAGGTATCATAAAATATTTAATTAAAACTATGGAAAGGATTTTCCGCCGTGAATTGAGAAAACGAAAAGTATGTGATTTGATATCTTGTTTGAAAAAAGAAGACAAGACCAGCCAAACAATCGAAAGCTGCTACGATCGCGTCATTTAGAATATCTCATATATTGGCGAAACACAAGACCCCATTCAAAAATGGATCGGTTGTGAAGGAAGCATTTATTGAAGCGGGTGAGACTTTATTTGGAGATTTTAAAAATAAAACAGAAGTCATGTCTGCTATTAGAGAACTTCAGTTATCTCGTTCGACTGTCACAAGGCGTATTGAAGTCATGAGTCAGGACATGTCAGGTAAACTAAAACATGATATCATGAAATGTACATACTTTTCTTTACACTTCGACGAATCCACCGATATGACAGACACTGCTCAGCTGTGAATTTTTATTCGAATGGTATTCAATGACATATTGGCTAAGGAAGAATTTTTGACAATCATTCCTCTGAAGCGAAGGACCCGTGGAGAAGATATATATGACGTTTTCTTCAATTTCGTGAAAAAAAAATATATAAATTAGTGTTCATTACAACCGATAGAGCACCAGCAAGCAATGACTGGAAACCAAAACGGTATTGTGGCATTGTGTCGAGCTAATGAAGATTTTCCTTCATGTTTTTCATTCCATTGCATTTTAAATCAACAAGTTTTGTGTTCAAAAGATTAAAACACGGAGAAAATTATGGGCATTGCAATAAAAATTGAGAATTCCATCCGTGCAGGCAGCTTGCACCGGCGGCTCTTCAAGTTCAAGTTGCAGTCGGAATATAGGGAGTCAGTTGAACATACTGATTTAGTTCTTCACACGGACGTCAAGTGGTTGAGTCACAAAAATTCCTAGAAAGGTTTCAAGAATTATTGCCCGAAATAACAGCTTTTCTAGACGAAAGAGGTGATGACACTCTGATGTTGAAAAATGAAAAATGGCTGATTGATTTGACATTTTAGACTGACATCACACTCAAACACCATTACTCAAGGTACAAGAAACACTTTTATTGAGATGATTGGCGCAGTAAACGCATTCAAAAGTAAGTTGCAACTTACGATAGATCAACTGGGAAGAAAGGATCTGAATGATTTTCCGTCTTTGAAAGCAAGGATTCCTCAGTGGAATTATGATACAATGACAATTCGAAATGAGGTTTTTATGATTGCATTAAATTGGCAAATATAGCATCATTCATGAGTTATCATTTTTCATGTAAAAACATTGAGGAATTAGCTACTCAAATATTAAGTCAGTTATATCAGATATACATCTCAAAGCTACAGCATCTGATATAAATTTCTGGTGTTTTATATCTGAATATAAATATCCAAATCTAAGGCAAATCGCAGTTCAACTGATGGCAATGTTTGGGTCAACTTACTTGTTCGAGTCTGCATTTTCTGAAATGAAGATAATTAAGTCAAAATATCACATTCGACTAACTGACGATCATATGTGATCATGCTTGCGAATAGAACTCAGTATGTTGAGGACATGCAGTGCCACGCTTCAACATCCAAAGTCTCTCCTTAGTTAAGTTTGACACCATATGTAATTCTTTTGTTTTGTAACAACCAATAAATTCGCAATTTTGAATAACAATGAGTTTTTTCATTGATATTATAGGGAAGAACCTAACTAAGCCTAATCCTAATATTGACTAAAATATTCAAATAATTGATCGATGAAGCCTGAACTACGTGATAGTTGATATTCATAATGAATAATAAAATAAAACAAGTTACTATGTTTTAACTATCACTAATTTATTGATGTAAAAAAATGTTCTTTATATCTAGCCTTGAAAGAGCGTCCTGTTTGACCTATATAAAAGGAATTGCACTCAGAACATGGTAATTGGTATACTCCTGATTTTTCGAATTTATTTGTTTTATCTTCTGTGTTGAAAAGCAGGCCTGACAATTTGCTAACTGGTTTGATGTGAACTTTTTACTATCAGACAAAACTCTAGCAACCTGTTCTGACGTCTTCCCAAAATATGTTAGAGACATAAATTTTTCGGGCTTTTCTCTCTTGGATTGGGGATATATCATGTTGAATGTGTTGTTGCGTATTTTTCGATTAATTAAACTCTCTATTGTTTTTACAAAACCATAGTACACAGATTATGTCATACCCATAGATTTATTTCACCCGTATTCTCAAAAGATAGCAGCCTTCAAATCCATGATTCGCAGAGCGATTTCTTTGCCTTTATCGGACATGGACCGAAAATCAGAATTTAACATCATTATGTTAATAGCAGAGAACAACGGCTTCGATATAAAAACAATAGAGAGTTTAATTAATCGAAAAATACGCAACAACACATTCAACATGATATATCCCCAATCCAAGAGAGAAAAGCCCGAAAAATTTATGTCACCTTACCTGGGTAGGTAGCTAGGTGGGGTGTATACTTGCAGCCTCTCAGAGTCGATCGTAAGTAGTCTAAAAATATTGAGATAGATCGCCAGCAGTTGTATTGTTTGAGCACCCCTCGCCTTACGTGTGTTGATTTTTGGATTTTAGATACACCAATTTTATTGCGTGGAGTTTCAGTTTTCAATTAAGTAATTCAGTTATAATATTTGGATTGTAACCATTATTAGGAGCTATTTGAAAATAAATAAATAAATAATTTGAAAATTATTCTGATTTAATCCTAGAAATACCATTCAAGTGTTAGTTTTTCAGTTCTTCTCGATGTTCGCACCTTTGCACTCAGGCTTTGCGGCATTTTCTGAGTGTTGTTCTTTCTTTTTAATCCATAACAAAGAATTCCAGCGAGCGATATCGTTATTAGCTTCACAGACTATATTTTCGACGTAGATACCACTGTCAGTTATTTGAGTTCATTTGATTCAAAAACGAAAAATTCTTGAAAACGAATGGAGAATAAGATGAATTCGTTCTTAGAAATTTCTACTTCTATGTGTTCATTAAAAACCTTCGCAAGAATTTCAATCAGTAACGATTTCTATTTTCTCATTTTTAATTCCATTATCATTATTACCCTGCTCAAATTGAGCATGGTGACCCATCATAGTATATCAGTTTGGTCTGTTGAATAGAAATTCGTCTCGTAAGTCAAGTCAGAGATGTGATTATATATATCAAAGTGCGGCATGTGTTCTTAATAATTAATCAAGAGTTTGAATTAGCCTTGACCTAGCAATTTATTTAGAAAGCAAAACTGATGATAAATTCGACCATGTGAAAATTATGTGAATGAGACTCCCGCACAAATATTATGAAATTCTGATATACAGGCTCTCGCCGCATGACCACGATAATGGAAAGTGTTTGGGCTTTGGACGTGTTCTGCTCGTGACGTAAATGAAGATACTAGATATAAATCGTTAGTTCATAATTATTAAATATTTGTAATAAGTAGTACTCATATAGTAATAACAGTCTGTATGTAATATATTATATACCAAAACGATTCCGTAATCAATACTCATACGAGAACTATACTGAATATCTTGAGATACAAAAAATACATGAGGCGTCTGATGCAAATTGGTTAATTAATGTTCCATGTAATATCCGCATTAATCAATGCAATTTTGTAATCGAACCATAACTGTAAGCCTTCAAGCGAATCATCTTTGGAAATGCTCTCAAAAAAGAAATGATTTGTTTCATCGATCTCATTCTGCGTAATGAAATGCCGACTATGTAAATTTCTTTTTAGGTTCAGGAATCACATCACACATGGCAAAATCAGGAGAGTTAGACGGACGTGGAATGATTTTCACCTTATGTTCACGTTAAAAGTCAACCCTTTGCTGTGCTGTGTGTGACGAAGCATTGTTGAGATACAACATTATCCTGCGAATCTTAACCGATTATAGCAAAGATTGGGGTTGGGTCATCTTTGTGAATCTACACACGGCTCTTGTGGCAGATGGGATCATCGTCTTTATGTTCCATTAACTGCTTTTAGGAGAAATGCTATGAACACCATTTTTCAACATTTCTAACGTTTCTCACATGGTTCTTACTCGCTCTGCTTTTTGGAAATCATTCCGCTTATGGGGCATCTGACGGCTAATGAATTTTCATTTTTAGTGCGTGGGTCATCACCAAGCGCTTCGCGTTCTCTTTTAAATTCTCTAACCATTGAAACACAGTTGCCCGTGCCGGGTTTTCATCACAAATGCGCGATTCAACGGTTCAAGACTTTGTTCTTAAGTTAAACTAACTTTGTAATCATAATAGATCATGTTGAACGGATTTTATGTTTCGTTAAGAAATAGTCGTTATGACGTTCAATTTGAAGGAGCAGCGGCTCAACTGTCATTAAGTTAGGCCTTTGCTAATGAAAAATGTGTTGTTTCGTGGCATGTGAAAATATACAGAGTAAACTTCGTATCATAAAATAGCAAGCGAACGAATTTGTTATGGTGAAATATAAGACTTCTGGAACGGACATGGTCTATTTTTCTTTTCAAAATTCAACTGAAAGATCAAACTAAATGGGATGAAAGTTTGCATAAATTTTCTTCATGTTTAAAGTGGGAAATATGAAAATTTACATTATACATGGTATTTCAGGTATGTCGTCATTAATTTCTTAAGAAGGTTCTCCATCAAAAATCGAAAAATGTCCATAGACATATGGTTAGAGATCATCTGTTCTCTTGATACAAGGTGTTGAAGTTCAAATATTTTTCTTCATGTTTCTGTTGGATACTCTCGTAGTTTTCAATGGTTTTGGGTCCAATTTGAAGAAAAGGAATTTTTCAAAAATATTTATTGAGAATATCTACCAATTGAAAATTTTTCTGTTTCCCGAGTTTTCTTTTGAATTGCAACCTTTTCGAGTCAAAAAATAGTTTATAGGAGAAGGCATGCGTCTTTTGAATCAACTAACGGTTGATAATTCGTAATTCAAAAGTGGAAGGTAATCTGTTTTCATATTTTTTTTATAAAACCTGGAGAATAGCCCCTTGAAGTAGTTTTTATCTAACTTTGAGATGGAATACATCAAGTGTTCATTTTATTTCGTGCAAATTAAAACACTCAGATGAAACTTAGAGTTTTTCAGCGCATTCTTATTAGATACAGAATTATTTCATAAGAAATTACCTATGACTTTGTCGAAATGGAAGAAAGTAAATGGAAGATAATATTCGGCATTCAACGAAAATGAAAGGGAACAAACGATAAATCCTTCTTTCTCGAACTAATCTACTAAGTGTTCGAAATTACCACCATTCATTTCTACAATAGTGATCGAAACTGTCTGGCATATTTCTTATTCTCTCACATGTATCCTAAATGCGTGCATGTAATTTCTGTATGGCAGCAACAGCTTGTGAACATACTAGGATTTTCAAATGTCCCAGAGGGAATGAGGAAATAGTCTAGGAATACTGGTCGCGGAGTTGTGAAAGCCAAGCTACAGGACCGCCTCTACCAATCTCTATAAGTCAAAAAGAGGAGGAGCACCATCATTCATAAACTAAATTCTTCTTCTATTCACTCAAGAACATCATCGTAAAAATCAACCAGAGTGTTCTGCAGGTAGTCAAGATATTCTAGAGAATTCAATCTGTTAGGTCCAACAAGCGGCCATCATATTAACCAGCTCAATCATTGATAAAAAACTTTTCTTGGTGGCTACGCTCAATTGTCTCATAGGGATTTTCTTCATCCCCACGGGATTGTACTGGAATTTCATTATACTCTCACGTGTAAATTCTGCTTCGTCCGTGATCAAAATATTTTTATGAGATTCGGCATTTCAGCTCATCTTTGTAGATGCCGCTGGTGAAATTCGAGGCTTCTGGGTACATCTTCAGCTAAGCTAGCTTGATTCGTCAGGATATAATGAGGGTATAACAGTTGTTCATGCAAAACTTTCCAAACAGTCGAATACAAAATTTATTGGTGTACTGACAAACTGAACTGGTCCAGAATTTTCCTTGGCTGGTCGTCCGATTACGCGTTACGAATGAACAATGGAACGAAAAATTTCTCTGAAGGAATATTTATATTAGTAAAAGCTGCAAAATAGAGTCTTCGGGCTTCACTAGCATTACTATCTTATCGGCCATAGAATAGATGACTATCAACCAATTGTTAAAAGGTGTAATCCATTATAACTTGTCGAGATACCAAATTCTATGTATTAGCGAAAAAAATTAACTTCAATTATGACAAGTCTCCTGTATGTTACTATGGTGTTTAGGTTTTACTTACAAGTACCCTTAATATGATGGTCAAAAAGTCACAAGGTCATTTGAATTTCCTCTGATGAAAATGAACACTCCCATTCAAACTTAAAATGACGCAAAAACTACTTCGAAATGCTACCTTCCTAGTTTTTGGAAATTTATGAAATCCGTAATAAGAACTCTGGTTCGTATTACGGATTATCGAACCTAATTTCAGTAACTCAGGTTAATCATTTTTCTTACTAGAAAATAGTTGCGATTTCAAAAAGAGTTTCAAGAGACAATAGAGTTTGAATTTTCAATGAATATTCTTTTAAAGACCAGTGGCGCTTCACACTATGATTTTGATGGAGGTATAACCCTGAAAAAATATCGCCCTGTATATTTTCGCATCTACTGAATATATCTAAAGAATTTATCAGTGAAAATTTGATATTCTGTAAAATTGAGCTAAACGCCTTGAACTAACTAACTAGAAGAGTTACTCGGAGAAAAGTGAAAAGAATCAGAACTTCAGCATCCTGTACCTCGAAAATGAAGGACTTTCGGTCATATGTTTATGGGAATTTTTCTAATAATGTTTAAGGAGGAATTTCATGTTGAAATCAGGTACTTCAAGAAACGCGTGCTCGCTCAGGCAAATCATTTTTTCCAATCGAAGTAAAAAAAAATTTGAATTTGAAACATTTTTTCAATGAATATTCTCATAAAGACCAGTGGTGCTTTACACTATGATTTTGATGGAGTTAAACGTAGCATGACCCTGAAAAAAATATTACCCTGTAAATTTTCGCAACTACTTAATATATCTAATGAATTTATCAGTGAAAAAATTGCTTCTCTACAAAACTGGGTTAAAAGCCTTGAAAACTAGAAGAGTTACTAAGAGAAACATGAAAAAACAGCTGAACTTCAACACCATGTACCTCGAAAATGGCGGGCTTCTGGCCTAATGTTTATGGGAATTTTTTTCCATAATTCTTGAAGAGGAATCTTATGTTGAAACTAGGGAGTGCGAAAAACGCGTGCTTCCTCGGGTAAATCATTTTTTTTACTCGAAAATAGTTGCGATTTCAAAAAGAGTTTCAAGAGACCAAAAAAATTTGAATTTGAAAGATCTTTTCAATGAATATTCTCATAATGACCAGTGGTGTTTCACACTATGATTTTGATGGAAGTAGCATAACCCTGAAAAAAATATCACCCCGTATATTTTCACATCTACTGAATATATCTAAAGAATTTATCAGTGAAAATTTGATATTCTGTAAAATTGAGCTAGACGCCTTGAAAACTAGAAGGGTTACTCAAAGAAAAGTGAAAAAAATCAGAACTTCAGCATCCTGTACCTCGAAAATGAAGGACTTTCGGTCAAATGTTTATGGGAATTTTTCTAATAATGTTTAAGGAGGAATTTCATGTTGAAATCAGGTACTTCAAGAAACGCGTGCTCGCTCAGGCAAATCATTTTTTCCAATCGAAAACAGTTGCGATTTCAAAAAAAGTTTCAAGAAAAAAAAAATTTGAATTTGAAGCATTTTTTCAATGAATATTCTCATAAAGACCAGTGGTGCTTTACACTATGATTTTGATGGAGTTAAACGTAGCATGACCCTGAAAAAAATATTACCCTGTAAATTTTCGCAACTACTATCTATCTATCTATCTATATCTAATGAATTTATCAGTGAAAAAATTGCTTCTCTACAAAACAGGGTTAAAAGCCTTGAAAACTAGAAGAGTTACTAAGAAAAACATGAAAAAAAGCTGAACTTCAACACCATGTACCTCGAAAATGGCGGGCTTTTGGCCTAATGTTTATGGGAATTTTTCCATAATTCTTGAAGAGGAATCTCATGTTGAAACTAGGGAGTGCGAAAAACGCGTGCTTCCTCGGTAAATCATTTTTTCCACTCGAAAATAGTTGCGAGTTCAAAAAAAGTTTCAAGAGACCAAAAAAAAGATCTTTTCAATGAATATTCTCATAATGACCAGTGGTGTTTCACACTATGATTTCGATGGGGTTGAAGGTAGTATGACCTTAAAATAAATATCACTCTGTATATTTTCGCAACTACTGAATAAATCTAATGAATTCATTAGTGAAAAAATTGCCTTTCTGCAAAATTGGGCTAGATGACTTGAAAACCAGAAGAGTTACTAAGAGAAACGAAAAAATCAGAACTTCAACATCCTGTACCTCGAAAACGGAGGACTTTTGAAGATATGTTCACGGGAAAACAACCCCCAAGAATACGATATCGGTGTTGATAGGTTTGTATTGGATCAGTTTTGAAGATTGGGATGGAAATTGAAATGAGAGAAGAAAACATCACCCTAGAGGTTCAATGATTGTTTGGAATTCGTTCGATCCACAGTTGGCGCCATTTTGCAATTTAAGATTTTTGTTTACAATGTAAAATATTAGCGTTTCACGGCTAATATAATAATTCAAAAAGAAAATTATAAACGCGTTATTAGGTTTGGAAAATGTGTGCGGTGGTGAGAGTACCAAACGCCTAAGTGTACATCAGTATTTTCATCAGTATTCGTTACAAAACTATTGCCAAAAGTGCCAATAACAAGCAGCGAATATCATCCAGGCTATCTACGCAAACTGAACGTATATTGCACTCATATTTTCGTTATGAACGAACGAAAAAAACGTGAATCAGAAACAAACAATTGTATACTGATCATCAGTTATCATCCCGAAACGTGTAAATCATGATTCTTGCGGTTTATTCGAATTTTTCGACTGCAATGCTATCCCATTAGTGCCTTAAAACAATATTGATAATGTTCTCAAATTCAAGGACAAAGTGTGGTATATATAAGTATATATAAATCAGCAATTATCACTTATTTTTGCTCGAATAATGAATCACTCTGCTCTGCATTCAGGAACTTCATGTTGCGATAACTGTTGTTTGGGGTCAAAACAAATGATGCATTTTTGTGATATCCCGAAACATATCGTTCATTCTTTTCATCATTGATTATAGGGAATCCTTATATTGGAATGAACTTCGATCTGTATAAATTCTCATTCATTATGCTTGAAGCTTAAATGGTAGGTATTTTGGGTTACGCCTTTTGAATACCAAAGTCTAAACTTACTTATTGGTAGAGTAATTTCTACTCCGTGATAGTTAACACAGCTCTACAAAAAAAATTTTTTTTATTGTTGCCCTGGATATCATCGCAAATTTTTATGTTTTCAAGTGCCCAGATTACGAATATATTCATGAAAGTTCTCAATGTGCTCGTATTTTCATGATTTTTGCATTTCTTATATTTTGTACAATTATGAGCTTGTTAGAAATAAACTTTAATTTTCCAGTCATGATTAGGCTTCTGCGCAACTTTTTCGCGCATACAAACATCACCTGATCCCCACTTTCAGACCCCTTGCTCCACAGAACAGCTGAGATCTCAGTTATTTGACAATATTGAAGTACATATACACGTAAATCTGGATAAAGTGTCATGGATTAATATTTTGTTTCAATTACTGAATGTCCATTCTTATATATTTGTCTTCTAGTCTAAAATATGAGTTCGTCACGAAGAAAGTGTAAATATTGTAGTGATTTATTTTGTTATATTTGCGGTGTTTATATACCAAAAAAACAAAAAAGAAATATCACAGACTTTGTCAAGGAGACTTATGTTGAATATTTCGGTTTCAAAATGGACAAATTAGGTAAACCATGGGTTCCTAATAAAGTTTGTAAGTCCTGTGTTGAGTCTTTACGGTTGTGGAAAAAAGGTGAACGTTCTGGATTAGACTTTGGTATTCCTATGATCTGGATGGAGCCTACGAATCATTTAGATGATTGTTACTTTTGCGTAGTAGATGTTAAAGGTTTAATCGAAATCAAACGTGGAGATACCCAGACTTACAGTCTACGAAATGTCCGGTTCTACACAGTGAAAATCTCCCTCGGCCCATATACATTTCAAAAGTAATTCGCATGCCCTCAGAAACAATGATGTTACCAAATTCACAGAAATCGGGACCATCTACTAGTGGAAGTGAATGGGAAGGTCAAAGTTATTTTCTCAAAATGAACTCAGTGATTTAATACGTGATCTCAATTTATCAAAACAAGGATCAGAACTGTTAGCCTCAAGATTGAAAGAAAAAAATTTATTGACACCAACAGTAACAATTACAACATACAGAACGCGAGAGAAAGAGTTATTACAATTTTTTAGTGAAAATGAAGGATTAGTGTATTGTAATGATATCGCGAAGCTGCTTATAGACATGGGTTTAAAAGAGTACAAATCTACTGAATGACGCCTTTTTATTGATAGTTGCAAAAGAAGTTTAAAATGCGTCTTATTGCACAATGGAAATAAATTTGCATCAATTCCAATTGCTTATTCAACGAAACTCAAAGAAGAATATGAAAATGTAAAATTAGTTTTAGAGAAAATTAAATACTCTGAGCATTAATGGCCGATCTGTGTGGATTTAAAAATGGTTAATTTTTTACTTGGCAAAGTGGATATACAAAATACCCTTGCTTTATTTGTATGTGGGATAGTAGAGCAAAGCAACTTCATTGGGAACAAGATGTTTGGCCTGTAAGAAATTCTTTAACTGTCGGTAAAGCCAACGTAATAAGGGAGCCGCAGGTGAGCAGAGACAAAATCATACTTCCACCATTACATATTAAGTTAGGTATGATTAAGCAATTTGTAAAAGCGTTGAACAAAGACGGAAATTGTTTTAATTACATTTGCAGAAAATTTCCGAAGCTTAGTTTGGAAAAATTGAAAGGTGGAATATTTGATGGTCCTCAAATACGGCAATTGATGAAAGACTCAGATTATATCAAAGTTATGACTGTTCCGGAAAGTAAAGCTTGGAAAAGTTTTGTGTTGGTTGTCGAAAATTTCCTAGGTAACCATAAAGCAGCAAATTATGAAGAAATTGTGCAATATATGCTGACAAACTTTCAGACTTTAGGAGCAAATATGAGTGTTAAGTTACACTATCTCCGCAATCATCTAGATAAATTTCCGGATAATTTAGGAAATTATAGTGAGGAACAGGGAGAGCGGTTTCATCAAGATCTAAAAGTGATGGAAGAAAGGTATCAAGGTCGATGGGATTGTCACATGATGGCAGATTACTGCTGGTCTTTGAAAAGAGATTGTCCCCTGAAAAATTATAGAAGAAAAGCTCATAAAAGGCGTTTTATGAAAATATGAAATATATTTTCGACATTTTCCTCTTTATTTACTTCGATGTATCCGAATTTCTCAAAACATAACTGACATTATAAATATATCTGTTATTTTGTTTCTGGTTTTACGATTTTTGTTATGTAAAATGAAAATAAAGATTTGAAAAGAAATCAGAGCAAATCCTACAAAATCATTGATAGTTTCACGAATTGTGTGAATAAATAGACCCAAAATCATTTTCATATCTAGGGCAACAAAACCATTGTAGACCAGTGTAATCATTTTATTTTATAATTACTATTGTGATAATCTAATTCTACTCCCGATACTTATTGTGAAAAGTTATAAAGATAGTATCCATGCTTACTTGAGCAACATTAACATGTAGTTATTAAGGCACTATCAATTTCCTCAAAGTTTGCAAGTTTCTCTCACTTTCTGATAAAATGCATTTACTCTTTTGAAGACACGAATCATAATGATGATGTTATCGAATTTTTCTTAATGGAAATATTTGGCATGTAGTAAAGCTTTCCCATATTCGATTTTCAAGTAATGCAGCTATGTGAAATACTTCAAATAGAGAAAAATGACTCCCCATTTCCCCCCTCGATTATCGTGAAAAATTCATTGGTGAAAACAAAACGCAGCTTTCTTTATTTGTTTCCGAGTTATTCCGGATTTCTCGATTTTCCGGGATTTCTGCATATGCTAATATCACAGTTGCTATTAAAATTAGGTTAAAACTATTTCGATATTTTAAGTGCACTTTTTTGAGTGTAATGCAGAGAAGTATTCAGAAAAATTTCTGTTGAATGTTAAACTGTAATTTAAGGTTGTGTATTCTTCAATGTGAACCACTTGCTTGATAAGTTTCTTCAAAAATGTATGTGTTTCACCATAAATAAAAATTCCTTGAACATTCTGTTTATTCATCTAGTACGGTGGTGTGAATTCACACAAAACAATCCAAATATTTTCAATTCTATGCTTACAACAATGATGCCCACTTATAATAAGAACATGAGAATATTAATATAATAATAATATTAATTTCTCATGAGTAAAAATATCAAAAGGATAAATAATAAAAAAGAATTGCAAAATCCAGAAACACGGCTGCATGCATTTTGAATTTGAATATTGGTCACTGGAGGTAAACAATTTTCGAATTACTTTTTAATATCATTATGGGTTTTTTAAATAATAAATTCTTGATTTATACCAAGAGAAAAAAATTTGGTGACGAGGTGGCTATCTCATTGGTCGTCTCGTTTCTATCTAGTTATCACCGAAAGACTAAATGTTCTGGGACATTTCTCGACTGGAACAGTAGCGCACCGTTCAATTCTTCTTCAGCATTATGGATTTTTCTATGTAGTAAACCTTTCACATAGTCGCAGAAAAAAGAAACATAATGGGGTAGAATCTATGATCGAGGAGATATAATTTATCTGGTGTGGGGGCGCTCCATTATTCCGGAAATGTACTAACCTTCTTTGAGCCAATTCATAAAAAAATACTATCAATCGTTCATCACTCTGATGGTTATTCAGAAGGAAATGAGACAACTCATTTTTCATTGCCAGGCAATGATTATAATTAAAACATATCCTGAAATGATTATATATTAGGATAACTCGAAAGATATGATATATATATATATATATATATATATATATATATATATATATATATATATATATATATATATATATATATATATATATATATCAGAATAGATACAAACTATAGCATTATGAACCAATCACATCATTGCACCAACGAGTAGTGCCAGAGCCTTTCTCCCTGGAAAAATCCAGTGTACGGACCTTACTTAATTAACACTGAATGCTATTACATTATTATTCTTGTGTGAGGTGACAAATGATCGAAACAAATACTGCAAAGAATATAAATGATGGAATTTTCAGTAAAATATATTCCATTCATATATACAAATAAATATTCGAAGAATATTATAAGATCCCATTATTCCTATCTTCTCCACTTGTTCTGATAAAACCTCAATATTTTGGTTGAGGTTTCTAGGAATAACTCCACTTGTAGAAATGATAATTAGTAAAATAAATATTTTTACATAATATCTGGTCTATCGTGTTGTATTGCTCTTTTGCAAAGAATTTTCGTTTTCACAAAGAATATCAGGTTTATATTTGCAACATTTATTTTATAATAATATGTGAAGGCAAGTATTGAGCGAGAAGATAATATATGGAAAATTGTTTCTGAAGAAGAACATCTACGCCAAGAATCATCTATATTTTTCTTGTTGATGTGTTCTCTATAATTTCTTGTGGAAACAACTTGATCTTAGATCGCAATTGCCAAGCTTTCTGTTTTAGCAAACAATTCTCCAGACACTAGACATCTGTTAGAAACGATTGCAGCAATATAATCAATGTTCAATTCTCTGGAATGTTTTCAGTGTTATTTCTTCTGCTTTCAATTTTCTTTTCAGATTATCAATTATAAGATGAAATGTTACAATACCATGCAATTGAGACGTTCTTTGTTCATTATGGAAATGAGTACGTAGAAGAAATATCTGTTTACTATAAAGATTGTTCAATCAGTTAGCCCACGACCTCCAAGATGTCTAGGTAGTGCAAATCTCTGAATGGTTGCCTATGAGTGGTGCTTGAAATATTTTCTTCGTTTTGTATTGTAATTTATTCAGATCTGTATCAGTCCATCTTATCATACCAAAAGTAGAGTCTGGAATAGGAACCGCATAGGAATTGAGAGTCCTGAAAAGTTTTTCACTGGTTAAATGACTCTTGATGATAATTCTCAGTTTATTATGATACACCCTTCTAATATTTTTTTTAGTAGTGCTATGGTTAATTGTCTTCTCTTATACAAATCCTAGATATTTATATATATATGTTTTTGAGAAATTTTAAAAAAAAAAATAAATTAAGCTTTAGAAACAAAAAAAGAAAATAAGAGACTCTTTCCGCATGTAGTTTAACAATTGAAAATTGTTTACTTACGGGGTAGGTGTTTCTTTCCCGACCTCAGTAGCTTGTATTACCTGTTGCCCTGATACAAACCTGAACCGTCTAGGCATGCTTTGGATTTAGTTTTCGACCTCCTCTCGGGTGATATTCTGCCACTTTTCTGTGGCGGCTTGGATGAGTAGTTGTGAGGTTCGTGGATTTTCCTGGCGCGATCTGATTTTCCTTTTGAGATTATACCATAAATGTTCAATAAGATCAAGGTCTGGAGAACAAGCTGGCCAGTCCAAAATAGCGATTCGCTCTGTTTCAAGATAATGTTGCGCGAGGTTGCCGGTATGCGGAGGAGCATTATTTTGCATAAAAGTAAATTTCTCACCATAGGCTCCAGCACTAGGTCCATGTATTTTTCAGCTGTCACACTCAAAACGGACGAAATCAAATCTATTTTGCTTCCCAGCATAATGCCACCCCAAAACATCACACTGCCCCCTTGGTATTTCGGAATTTGTCTTGCTGCTCGTAGTCTAGCTTGTCTTCCACGACCCCTTAAAACTCGAATTCGGCTGATTGAACACCAATTCTGGTCTCATCCGAAAATAGAACATTTCGCCAATTCTCAATATTCCAATTCAGGTGCTCGAGACACCAATTAAGTCTGTTAACTTTTTGTGGTCTGGTTAGCTCTGGAACTCTTATTTGCCTTCTGCTGTATAAACCCCATACGTCTTTGACGTATCGTTTCGACTGATACACTGATGCCTGTTGTTTCCAGAAATTGCCTTTGAAGTATGGGGTACGACGCACTAGGGTCTCTTTTTGCAATTTGGCACAACAAGCGGTCTCGTTCTTCAGAAGTGATCTTCCTACGGCTTATTCTAGGCTTTTTTTGCAGAAATTGTAGCTCCACGCATCGGGCGTAGGTTTTTGAAATCACCCCTTGTGATACACCAATTGTGGCCTCTGAAGGATACCTCTGTGTCACCCCTTCTTTAACGAGAGTAACTATTCGACCCCTCTGCACATCGGACAATTCAACGTAAGGCATTTTTAATTAAGATTATAGGCTTTTTTCAAATTTTGAAATTCTTAGTTTCAAATCTCAGTGTACTGAGTACAATATCCCGAACATGTGGTGATAATTCAACAATCCATATCATACTATCCAGTTTTTTTACAAGAAAAAACATTCTTTATGAGAAGTCAGAGATTCATGGTCAAAAACAATCAATAGTGTGAAATACCAAGTGATTTTATATGAATTCGGTTGTGTGTATATATCAGTTCGGGTAACTTGTAACTGTTTATTTCTTAGATCCTTAACTGTCGAGTTGGCAGTTGATTTCGAGCAGTCAATTTCTTGTAAACTTGCTCTCAAAATTGAAATATTTTTGTTCTTCAATTTGGTTTCTCTTCAATTCATGTTCTAGTGAAAATTTATAATATACTGTGAAATGAAAATGAAAGGAAAGAATTGCATTAAAACAACTTCATATTTCCATATAACGTGATGAACTTACTCATATTACACAATTATATAAAATACTTATAGTACAACTACCTATAACAAAAATTGTCAAATATACATAGCATTCTCCAAGTAGTAGTTGAATTTTTTCCAAACTATTCACATTATCAGCATGAAAAATGTGGTTGTACAAAAAACAACTTCGTGTGCAACTTCTACATATTTGAACATCATGTTTACCCTATCAGACACCTATAAAAGAGAAACTTTCAACTTCAAATCAATGAGGAATATCCGTCATTCATTCAAAAAGTGAAACAATATCTACTTTCCGATTGTTATTTATACAACTGAGGTTATTCCAAGAAACCTTCACGAAAATATACAGATTTTAGGTTTGAGAAAATTTATTATTCATATTATGTTTTCTTTGTTGAAAAGAATTTTTCTCAGAAAGTTTATTTTCATATAGCGCATCTTTATTGATCGAACCTAGACTTCAACAATATGAACACCTCAAAAAAGTCTAGGGAACACTTCTGAATATCGATATATCGTATCCAGAACGATCAATATGGATGATTTTTTTTTAAGAAATGAACACCTGCATCAATTTCTCACCAAATTATGTAGAGTGCCGCAACAGATTTCAGTTTCTTTATAAAAAACTAAAAATGCAGCATATGCGACGCTGCTTTATAATCATTTCATGTTTTCAGTGTTTGAAATCAGTTAGTTGGCACTTTGTTTCTGTTGGAAGCACAAGTTTTAAGATTCGACCTTGGAAAGACGACATTTGATTAGAGAACAGATGTTACGAGCCGTTGGCATGCTCCAATCTTGGAGCTCACAACGGGAAGTATCCAGGGTTCTGGGAAGTAGCCCAATTGTCATAAACCGTTTATGGTCACGTTTCAATGAAACAGGTAGCGTAGAAGAACGCCACACAGGTCGTTTCAGGATTACTACAGTCGCCCAACACCGATTTTTGGTTTTACAAGCCAGAAGAGATCGTACTACCACAGCATCTCAATTAGCTCAAGAGCTATCACGAGTTCATAATGTACAAATTTCCGACCAAACTGTGAGAAATCGACTGCACGAAGGTGAACTTCACTCCAGACGTCCTTTAAGAGTTCCACAACTGACGCATGGAAATCGCGCTGCTCGTTTAGCTTGGTGCCAAAAACACGTGAACTGGGATCCAGAGAGGTGGGTCACAGTTCTCTTCAGTGATGAATCTAGATTTAGTTGTTATCCCGATTCGGGAAGAATTCGAATGTGGAGGGAACCTGGAAAGCAAAACCGTCTCCAGCATGCTCGAGAAGTTGTTAGACAGGGAGACGGATCAGTGATGTTTTGGGGAGGTATACGCCTTGGTGGAAGAACTGACCTCGTTTTCATACACAACAGACAACAAGAGTTGTCTTGAATGTTCTTGAAGAGAATGATATCAATCTTCTACTGTGGCAATCCTGCTCCCGAGATCTGAATCCCATCGAGCATGTGTGGGACACCCTAAAAAGAAATCTCCTGCGTCAAAACGTCTTCCATTATGAACAGGAGCTACCAAATTTCGTCATTTTCAAATTTCAAATTTTTTTTTGAAATAGGTGCTTTGGAGAAGTCAAATATTATTTTGTTTACTTGAGAATACATTATATACAATACATCCTAACAAAAACTGAAAGATTTCTATAGATTCGAAACATCAAATTCATATTTTAAAGATATTGGTTCTCTAGACTTTTTTGAGGTGTTTATGCAGAAAAAATTAACTACAAATTTTTGCTACTGCTGCTATTTCATTCCAAAGACTGCTATCTGTTCAGATTGGTACAGTAATGGCAATTTTTTTTTTCGGGAATAAACTGCTTTTCAATTTTCAAATTAATGACTGAAGTAATAGATAATTTTACCCGATAATCAGAAAAAAATATAAATGCCGATATCTGGTTTCAAGTTTTCTATTTATAATTTTATCGCAAACCAATATTTGGAAGTATAAATTATAATATAAAATCAAGACTACTAACACAACTCAACAGCCGAATCAGAGTTCAAACACTTCGAATACGCACCATATCCGGCATGAAGCATCACCAGGACATATACAAAATAATACGCGAGTTGGTGGGGGGAATACAAATGAGCCTAATGTTCCCGCCTGGGGAACCAGGATGAATGTAACTTCGTAACTCGGGCGAGAAATGAAAGGGAACATTATTAGAACAAGTCTCGTTCGATCGGGATAGCTCGATGTCGTTTCACCACGTCTGTTCTATAAAAAAGTTCAGTGGCAGATGCGCATCCAAATGTAGTTTACCAAACATTATCATATTGTTCAGTGTGAGGATATGATGGTATTTAGTTATTCACTGATAAGATCTGTTTTATCATTTTGTTTTAACGGGCGTATCCGTACAGTTGTCGTGGCTCATTCAACCAGACCTTTTACCCAATTTTATTAGAGAAAATTGTTTACACGTGACTCGAATATTGTTAATGGCTGTGTTTATGTGAGAAATAATTTAGTTGGTGAGTATTCATGACATAATTGTTGATGAAGTTTAAATTGTTTTAGCCGTGTTAAACGACCTAATTTCATAAAGATAAATGATTCGAGATGAGTCTGTCGTCTCTTGATGTATAATAAATTGAAGTTTGGTGAACTATAAACTAGAACGTTGTGTATATAGTATAAAAGTTGGGTGTTCTCAAAATCTATTTAAACAATTTATAATGTCAAAAAACGTTTTGAAACAGGAAAGTGATCTGAGAAATTATTTCCAGCAAAAAGCATATGGCTGTTTTGTTTATTCTCATTTCATGTGAGAACTGGGACAAATTGATTATTAGCTGAAAAACACTATGGTCTTGAAAAGTATGTAAAATATAATGATAAATTTAAGTATTAATTTTATAGCTGAATCACACAGGTCAAAATTGAAACATTTTCCCGAGCGCTTTTATTTGTTGTCGGTCGAAAAGAGTGTGCTTGTTGGAAAAATAATACTAGATATAGAAGTAAGACCTTGTAATCACTCTATAAAACATCTCAACTAATTAATTAAACTATTGAAGAAAAAACAGGCTTAATTTTTACAAAATATAATGAATGAAACTATGTTAGATGACACATGTTTCGGGTTTTATCCCATTTTCAAAAACTAAAAAAAAATTGAAAAGTGGTGACAAACGGAAATCATGCTGGTCGTTAGATTATGTTTATAACCTGTTGGGATTTCTGCGAATATTAATAAATTTAATTAATTAATTTTGGTTCTTGCAAAATCTAAGAAATAAACTTTCTTCTATAATGTTCTGAAACACCAGTGTGATCCATATAAAAAGTAGACAGCCGTAATATAATTCATATACACTGCCTTTTAAACGTGTATCAAGTCGATCTATGTTATTGACCAAGAGTGAAAATTAATTTTTCTTAGTCGTACATATTGTGTCGATTTTTTTTAGATATGGCATAATTTAGTGCTTAATTCTTGTGCATAATTAATGCTGTAATATTTTATTGCTTCGCGAACCTGAAGTGTGGGGTAACTGAATGCAGAATAATAAATGTAAATTTGTCTATGAAGTTGTTTTCAAACCCGTTATCTGGCGCTAATGTTTTCAAAATTGTAATTTCTTCATCAAAGTTTTTTCGTGAAAGGGAATTCGTGCAAATTCATGATGATTATCTGTTCTCATAATTGGAAAAAGAAATTAATTGTTTCAAGCAAATTTTCAATTTCCATGTGAATTGGATTGCATCGTAAATGAATTCAAGAATTTCATAAAGAGATTTTATTGTCCACAGTACCTATCCAAATACAAAATTTAACAGCAACATTGGCCATGAAGATTTCGCTCGAAAGAGGAGAAAGAAGAGAACCCATTGGAAGACCATCTAGTTGATGGAAAATTTTATTATTGAATTTGAAATAAATCGGCTTCAAATAACTACTACTAACAGCATAGTTTCTAATCTGATTTGAAGGATCAATGTTTTTTAAGTAATTTGTAGTTAATCATAATTTTGAGTACTTTATTCGGTGTTGATGGGAACAAATTTACGACATCAAATGAAATTTGATGTCGCTGTTTCTGGTGAAGTATTTTTGTCTGAGTATGTTCAGTTAAAGTTGGTATCATGTTACGTATTTCAAAGTTTTTAGATGGGCGCATAACTACTCATATGAGAAAGCCTTATTGGACGAACTTCTTTATGTATTTTCGGAAGAGCATGAAGTGAAGGATTATTCAAGGTTTCACCGTCAGAGAGAATTCATTTTCAGAGATGTTCCTATATTCGGACAGTTTTCAAAAGCTTCTTTAATAGATTTTAGAAATTTTGGATGAATTTTGTTGAATCTGTTAGTTTTTGGGTTTTATCTGTTTAAATAGATCGTCAGTGGAAAACTATCTTCAAGGTTCTCAATTTCATTTTATGATAAAATCCACTATGGAAATTGAGAAAATGCTTCTAATGCACAATTCTCAGATATTCAAATTATGAGAACAATTATCCTGAACTTGTCATTTATCTAAAACTAACGTTCACTGAAATTTGAATCCATAATAGTAATCCTCATCCTCACGAAATCAAAATGTCCGGGTTTCATACATTTGAGCAAAGATTACTCACGGTTTCCCTTCGCGAAAAACCGTTGAAAAATGTATTAGAACTTTGAAAACATTTGCGTCAAATAACGGGTACGACAATGATGTCATAGACAAATTAATAGCTAAAAGACAACACAACTTATTATTATCCTCGATTCACCCTAGCCTTCAGGTTCAGGATACAATAAAATATCACAGCATTAATTAGGTGCTACCACAAAGTACTAAATTTCCATATATCAAACCGAAATAGAATCAACATATATGTACGAATAAGAAAATCAAATTTCATTCTTGATAAATAAAAAGGATCTACTTGATATTGGTCAGAAAGCGGTATATATCAATTATATTATAATGATTCTTCTGCTTCAATAAAACTTCAATACTTCATACTAAGTTACCAAAAGGCTATTCAGAACACAGTATAAAAAACTAAAACTCATCACAACAAGTGATGGTTGATTTCTGTTCGTTCCTACTTCTCTCATCTGTTTCTTAGATATACGAGGATGGTCTGAAAAGTTTTACGACCATCTTCCTTTTTCGTGAGTATGATGTGAGTGTTTTTGTGAAAATGGATAGAATCGAATATCGAGCTGTCATTAAATATTTGTTTTTGAAAGGCAATACTCCTATGCAAAATAAAGATGATCTGGATTCTGTGTACCACAGTGAAATTTCGGGCAACTGAATTTAAATTCGGTCGTAAGAGCCTGAGACATGATTAAAGTTCGGGACATCCAAAAATCAACTACTGATGATAACATCATAAAGGTTAATCGAATATTGCACCAAAATAAAGTGATAGAGATAAAAAATAGGTTAGAACGTGTTTGTCACATACTAAATCGACATTTACGCGTTGGTTGCCGCCTTTGCTCACGTTGGACCAAAAACATGTTCGAATGACCATTACCATTGCCGGTTGAGTACTGTACATGAAACTTGGATACACCATTTTACGCCAGAAACCAAAAAAACAGTCCAAGTAGTGGACTCCAAAGGAAGAATCGATTCCAAAAGAGGCAAAAACTGTTTTCTATTTTGCTCACTAACAATTACTGACTTTCTAATCCACACTTTTTCAAACCAATGTTTGTATTTCTTGCGGATGTTCCATAAACATATGAAACAAGGATGTTTAGTATAGCCTGCCTATTTTCCCAAGTAGCAGAAGATAACTATTTCCATTCGGACTACCGTCGATAAAGAACGGTCCAACAAGATGGTTCAACGTTCAACTCTGCCCACACATTCAAGTTTTCTGGGGTTTATGCATGTATTTCCATGTTCTCTGCCAGTATCGGCAATTATGTCTGTTCACCTCTCCATTGAGCATAAAGGTACTCTCATCAGAGAGATTTTCGCAAAATTGCAGGTGACAATCAAAGTCATGATCATTTAGTTCATGGTGCAATCTAATTTAGTAAGGATGAAATCTGTGAGGCTTCACTATTCTGTAGACCGTTGTATTTGATACGCCAGTTTGATAGTATAATTTCCTAATGGACTGAGTGACCTGATATCGCAACTTCAACAGCTTACATTTCTTACAGGACGTGCTATTTCATACTTTGAGCTCGCCACTGAACTAGTTATTATTTGTGTCTTGAGTAACAATTTCAATCAAAATTAGTGATTGAAGTAATGTTATAATAATAATATATAATTAATATTATTAAAGCTGGAAATAAATGCCGATACCGTCATAGTGACCAAAGACTCAGTTTGCTCTGGGACAGAACAGTTTTAAGAGGGGAGCAGTGTAATGATATCCAATCGACCCTGTCACCGCCCGGTGGACTGACGAGTACGGGGCACTTTCGAGAGACTTCGAGAAAGATTTAAAGGTTTCAGCTCGCCGTATTACGAATAAATCAGTGTTGCCGTTTCCGGAAGGTTCTCGAACGAAGATCTGGAACAGAGTCGTAGTTACGCAAATGTTCTAGAACAATCCGTACTTGTATATAAGAAGAGAGCGCGAAGCGCAGAGAATTAACTTTTGAATACAGAGTATTCACGTGGACAAAGTGTTAGAGATAAATTAAGCAGTATCGATTGTGTTATATAAATTAGTCATATAGTTCAGTGTAATAATTGTTCAGTCTACGTATAAATAAACTAGAGAAATGATTTTTAGTGTCCACCCTTAAAAAAACTCAATCGATACCCCCGAATTATACATCTGTCGAAACCATCCATATGTGCTGATATAAGTATCGTAAAAACTGTTTGTTTGATGGTTTCAACTCATTATTTATCGTATGGCTTTTGATAATTATACCTTCATCCTTGAGTTGTAACTCTTGCATCGTGGCTTGACTTACGTTATTGTCTCCTCGAATTGGGAGTTTTTACTCGATCACAAAAAATTATTTTGATTTCGTTGTGTACCTACAAATTAACAGTTTCCGAATTTTTTTTACTTGTGTTTTGAGGCATGCTTCTCGCAGAATTTAATAAATCTACGACATCAGCAATGATTCAATTAATTTTAATTCGATCCACCTACGCGTTACTGAGAAGATGGAAATAAATTTATTTTCGCAAATCATTTTATGATGTAACTTTTTTTACTTGGAATACAAAACATTTATTCTTGCTAAATCTCATGATTTTAGGAAAACGAGAGATGCTATCTAGCTTTTGATTCCTCCGCGAGTGTCAAATATGCAGCAGAACGCGATTTGAACAGCTGCATTTTATCTCGGTTCGATAACTCTACTCGTTCTCAGAAAAGGCGAATGAATCCATGAAAGCAAAAAAATTTCTTTCAAGATGTAACGCCTAAGTTACAGTTTCAAAGTCATGAGGAACTATCGTATAGGTTTTGACCCTCTTGCAAATGTCACAATATGCAGCGGATGTCACAAATAAACGATCATATTTTCGGGATGCGTTCGTTGAAAAGTTTCTGAGATTCCATAGGACTGCAGAATGAAATACCCATTTATTACCGTATTCTAACTTCGTAAACTCAGCGAACGTTGCTCAACTAATTATTATTCAATAAGATTGGGCTTCCTAAATGTTCTGCAACTTATTAGCTGAATAATCTAGACTTTGACGAGGTTTCTACATGAGTCCGGTCTAATTGCTCCGTAATTTTGCCTAAACACCAACGAGGTGGCCACTTTATTATTACAATGCCATGATACCCAAAGCTCAGAATTATTGCTTGACGAACATTAACGATTAATGAATGGAAATCTTTCGCCTGCCTCACAAAAAAGCATAGGGTTGTATCCTAATTTGATTTTCACCATATTCGGTTGATCTTTCAGCTCTCCTCTTATTTGTATCTAAATTATGACAGTGTGGATACTAACTACTTCTTCATCAGCTTTATTAATAATGCTGCGTTACTTTTCGATCTGTTGTGGCCCTCAGCAATTATAGACAGTGCAATTTGTGTCATAACGACATTCGCTATTCATAGATATTTGTATATCTTCTATTCGTAAGCTGCTCTTGCTTTCCTAATCTGCATCAATATTGTTGGTAGCCTCTCAAGTTGGACATAATTCACGTAAAGATTACCTTCAGTTCAGAAAGTAAATCCATTCTCCAATGGAGAGTATGACACGATGACAGTCGTCTCTGGTTAGTCATATTCTCAGAACAAATGCGATGTTCACCTTCTGTGAATTCCACAAAAGTTGATTAGTGATTGTCTAGTTTCTGATGTTAATCTCTGGTGTTTTTATCTAATCTGCTCTTCTGTTATTAGAAAATCTGCATGGGCCATTCACAAAAATATTCAAATGATTTTCTATGGCCATCACTGATATAATGCCACCAGAATGATCCTACATACACATTTATGAAAAATCGGTCTTTCAAGTCAAATGTTGCAGTTGTCAGTCAAGATATGTTAGGATATTACGTAGATATTTCAACTCAACCATGCTCCATGCAGTTTATATTTTCTGGGCGTCAGAATACTTTAGAATGACAACTTCACTCTTTTTCGAGGGCAGTTTAAAATTTACATTCTACAAAATGGAACAGAATTTTGAGCTGATTTGAGAAAGAGAATTAGGGAGTGTTCGTGAGTTTTTCTTCTTTATTTCTATTTAAAATTGACAGTTCATCAACTTAGTTGATTGTGTTTTTTTTTGCGTTCAGATAATATATAGGAGACAGTAGGCACGGGATATATGACTTCTCAATATTTTGATGGATTAATGTCCGAATTTGGCGAAGAATCTGCGGTAATGGCGATAAATGTTGTTCTTTCATTCTGCAAAACCATTCATACTTCTCGTGTAACTGGCTTTTGATGAGTAAATAAGCTTTTTGATGCTCAGGGCTCCGTAATAGATATACGTCGCACTACGTAAATAAAATTCTGGAATATGAATATACTTAAAAAAGTGCTTCTCTGAAACTGGAGCTCATACTCATCATTGGGCAACTATCCATGTTTTGCCGGCTCGGTGGCGTAGGGGATATGATGCTCGTCTCCTGCGCAGAGTTACCTGGGTTCAATCCCCACAAAATCAGTGCGAAATCTAACCTAACCTAACCTACCAGAGATGTGTTGGACATTAAAGATACCTTCCCTCTACACGAGAGGGGTTCGGCAAAATTCCCGGATTAGTTAGTTGACAGAATTCCCCGGCGTGTCATTAGCCGAAAGGCAGAAATAGAGTACGTTAAAGGAGAAACAAACAAACAAACTATCCATGTTGGACATCTCTCCATACTTTATTCTACAAGTTATTTGTAATTCTCGTTATCGGGTGGCTACTAAAGTACTATTAGTAGATTTTCTGACGATGCTCATATTGTAGAAGCAGTAAATTTTCGTGGTAATGATTTTCGGTTTTTCTTTTGGAAACTAAATAAATAATTATAAAATTTTCATGGCGGCAACACGTTTCGGTTTATTGTTAAGCTCTTATTGAACATTGATTGAGATAATTTGAATCAGTGTTACTTCAACAACACAGGTATTCGTAGATAACTTCATGTCTTTCTATCTATATCTACCTTGCAGGTAACTTCCCGATATAAAAGCAACTCTCGTGAATGTACTTAACTTAGCAACACAAATGTATTCATGAATAGACTAGCACAGTTTCAGCCTTTCCAAAGGCTTCCAAGGTAGCAGTTCTTGGAGGTTGGACATATTCTCGGATTTGATTGATTTTCCTTGAAGGGAACCGCAAGGCAACGCGGTTCGCTAGACCCACGAAGTGTAATGAGTATCCCCGCCCACCTTGCAATCGCATGTTCATGAGTCTAGTTGAACGACCAACCCCACAACATTTGATTATCGATTGTCGTGTTCATGCTCTACCTCACTGGTGTTCTTTATCCAATTGGCACTTGTTGTCATGGGATAGTTTACATGGAATGCTTTTAAGGGTAAACTCCTTAAGATACAACGCCTACCAAAAGGAGTAAACTACAGAAATATGCAAATAATTTTCGGTTTCCACCAAATATGGTACTCATCCATACTGTAATATTTAATAGGACATTGGGCAGCTGCATTTTTTTGCACTCTTCGAAGAAGCGAAAACTGTATAGCTTTGATTTCTGTTCTAACCTCAATTATATCATCCACCGCTAATTGTCACATGAAGTATTTTATGAAGTAAAAACGCTATCGTATATTCGATCAATTCTGATTTAAAATATGAAACTTGCTATCAGATGTTGTTTTACATGTTTATATTTAAGAATTGAGAAAATGTTTCCTCTCCAATTTAGTTCCGACTGTTGAACCTCTTATCTCTGTTGTTGTTCTAATAGGCTCCAATTACTAGTAATTATATACAAAATCTGATAGGTTTACAGCCGCAATATAATTGCGATCACAGTTCGTGGAAACTTCTTTTATTGGTTTTGTTAAAACGTTACGGCATCTTTGTAGTTCTGATGATTTGTTTATTTACTCATTATCGAATTTAAGGTTAAATTTGACTTATGTCTATTATTTTAATATGGAATGCTATTCATTTCCCTTGTAACTTCTTTCAAATTAAATTTTCTTTATATCTATTCTTAAGCATTTATGTACTAAGCTATAAATTGATTAGGAGTGTGATGCAATTTTTTTGTTGTCAGCGAGAACTATTTGTTGCATTATAATTCCTCAATAAATATAGGAAAGTAGTAGTATAGTAGCGAATCTCAATTCAGTTCTAATATTTTCATTGTTGATGATTTGAGTACTCCTTGATTATATGAGGTTTAAAAATATATGTAATTTGATTTCCTTCTTCGGAATGACATCGATAACTATTTTCTATGAACAAACATATTTCACAGACTTGGCAGATTTCGACGTTTTGGTACCGTAGTTATGTGAAATATTGGCAATACGGGAAACTGTGTTTTCGGAGTTATGTAAAAATGGTTTTGACATTCTACAGCAATTTTTTCACGTAGAATCGAATTATGTGCTGAAATTGGTTTTTCTCCGATAGTTTTTGATTTATTTTGCAAAATCGCTTATTTTTCATGAGTGAGCCATAGGTAACTTTGATTTCGTTGAATAGAGTTTTTTCTCCTTTAAAATAAACACCTCAAAAAAGTCTAGGGAATACTTCTGAATATCGATATATCGTATCCAGAACGATCGATATGGATGATTTTTTTAAAGAAATGAACACCTGCATCAATTTCTCACCAAATTATATAGAGTGCTGCAACAGATTTCAGTTTTTTTTATAAATGCGACGCTGCTTTATAATCATTTCATGTATTCAGTGTTTGAAATCAGTTCGTTGGCACTTTGTTTCTGTTGTAAGCACAAATAAAAGATTCAAGTTTTGTGATTCGACCATGGAAAGACGACATTTGACTAGAGAAGAGTTGTTACAAGCCGTTGGAATCCTCCAAGCTGGGAGCTCACAACGGGAAGTATCCAGGGTTCTGGGAAGTAGCCCAAGTGTCATAAACCGTTTATGGTCGCGTTTCAATGAAACAGGTAGCGTAGAAGAACGCCATACAGGTCGTTTCAGGATTACTACAGTCGCCCAAGACCGATTTTTGGTTTTACAAGCCAGAAGAGATCGTACTACCACAGCATCTCAATTAGCTCAAGAGCTATCACGAGTTCATAATCTACAAATTTCCAAACAAACTGTGAGAAATCGACTGCACGAAGGTGAACTCCACTCCAGACGTCCTTTAAGAGTTCCACAACTGACCCATGGAAATCGCGGTGTTCGTTTAGCTTGGTGCCAAGAACACGTAAACTGGGATCAAGAGAGGTGGGCCACAGTTCTCGTCAGCGATGAATCTAGATTTTATTATTATCAGAATTCGAATATAGAGGGAACCTGGAAAGCAAAACCGTCTCCAGCATGCTCGAGAAGTTGTTAGACAGGGAGGCGGATCAGATGTATACGCCTGACCTTTTTATAATAGGTGCAAATGAGATAAATTTACCTGTTGGTACCGAGAAGTCAAATATTATTTTGTTTTCTTGAGAATACATTATATACAATACATCCTACACAAAACCTGAAAGATTTCTATAAATTCGATTAGCATCATCAAATTCATATTTTCAAGATATTGGTAAGTGTTCCGTAGACTTTTCTGAGGTGTTTATATGACATTAGTTCAGCACTGAATTTTCAGGAAGAAATTTCAAATTTTATAATAGGTGCTCCTCCCAATGTTTATCTAGTACCTTTATGAATTTACATGGAACAATTGAAATAGCTCAAATGTGTTCTAGAAAATTTATTCTTGAAATGACAATTCTGATAAATTATTTAATGTTTGTCATCAAGTTATATCTGTTGTGTGAATATAGTTCGTTTGTACTAACGAATGTTATATTCAAAATAGTTATGAAGTTGCTTATTTGGATAATTTTCCTGAGAGGCACAACCTCATAAAAGTATATTTGATAAATTGCGGGAAAACT
Source organism: Cryptolaemus montrouzieri (assembly GCA_013387265.2). Lineage (NCBI taxonomy): Eukaryota > Metazoa > Arthropoda > Insecta > Coleoptera > Coccinellidae > Cryptolaemus > Cryptolaemus montrouzieri. The sequence goes on from JABFTP020000185.1 coordinate 117,465,390, forward strand.
TTTGAACCATGGAAAATTCAACTTTGTTATGTGTAGGGCTAGAAGCCTAAATTTGCAGTAATTAATTTCTGAATTACCTTCTCCTAGTTTATGCACTATTGATCGTTGAATGTTTCTGGTTTAAAACTAACATATGCATCAAATCATCAAAATTGTAGAGTACTTTGAGCAGATACGCGAATTTTAAATTTTGAATCCAGTTATGTTCAGCGAATCAAAGGTGGAAAATGGAACCTAATAAAATTTCTGTCCTGATTTCTAAGGTTCAATGAAACTATTTGTTAAGATGAATAATTCACCTATCTCTGGAAATATAATCTAGTATTCATTCTATCTATTCTTTTTTTGTATTTCAGAGTAAAATAATGTACAGTTTTATTTGTGTGTGGGGATGTAATTCGATGGAATCTTGTTCATTTAATTGAAAATGAATGAATTGACAAAGCAACATTCACCGTCCAGCGTTGTTAAAAATTGTTGCATCGAAACTTCTACAAAAAACAACAGAGATTTGCTAAAATTCATACTCGATGTACAAGAAATGTTTTTCAGAAACGTAATAATACAAAAAGAAATGAGATCTCGTTAAAAGCGTTCAAAGTAGTATTGCCGAGTCATATAGATATAGAGATCACTGTTGATGATGGGACATTATAAATATTGTAAGCAAGTCAGAAGTTCGAAGAGTGTGAATATCTATACTACAGATACTTCTAGAATATTATATGTAACTTTGTAATGTTGTTAGAGTTATCAAAAACTATTGATTTGACCTTTATGTAAAGAACTCTTCAGATTTTACGTTTATGATTAAATAAAATTTTTCAATTATTTAACTTTAATTTATCAATATTGATAGGTTCAAAGAATAATAATCATGTTAGACTCGTTATTCAGACGAAAATATTTTTCGAGATCTTATTAGGACCTCATATATATAATATATTTGAATTTTCAGACGAAATAATTTGGCTTCTCATAGAAATCACCAATTAAAATTGGAAGGTCTTTTCAATAAATATTTTTGGAAAGACCAGTAGCGCACTGAACTATTATTTTAATGAAGTCAAAAGTAGCGTGACTCTGAGAATAATATCACCCCGTATATTCTCTAAAGGTGCTAGACACATCTGATGAATTGATGAGTGAAAAATTCAACACCCTGTATTTCGAGAACATATGAACATATGCTTATGGGCATTTTTTTCATATTTTTTGATGTAGAAATTAAATACTGCATACCTGAAATACCCTGTATAATCGAGGAAACTTCGACAGCCCTTTATCTAAAACGCCTGGGCTATTATTCTTTTTAATGTCTATCATTGTTCTATGTCCATTTGTAATGTATGTGCGCCATTAATGTTTCAAGGAAATAACTCCGAATACCAAATTTCGAATAAGATTATCATGTTTGCATCTTCAACAACCTATCGAGTTCCAACCAACTCGGTTCCTAAATATGTTCGCACCAGTCTACATTCCACAAGTGTGCGTCATATTTTCATCTGGATTTGCGCTTAAGCCTCACTCCAACATGGCAGTAATCGTTAAAAGATACATCAGCTGCCGCGCGCAGGAGAGAAGAGACAACCATGTGTTCCCCTTCCATGAGAGATAAGATGAGAACGCACAGTATAATTCCACTGTCATAAATCAAACAAAGAGGGAACTTCGATATTGTTGAGCGTTTCTGCCAATCTGGTGTGAATGTTTATCTTAGTTCGCAGAAGTCACCTGATTCTAGGCGTATATTGATTGAAAATATTTCGTGAGAATAGATTTTCGTTGTTGTAGAATGATTACAATTTTCTATAAAATTTTGAAATCATTTCATTCAAGAGTTTACGCAACATAGGCGGATTTTATGCTTCAATAATTGTATCGATGCCTTCATTGCGAAAAAACCCCCTTGCAATACTAACTTCGTGTGCCCAAAAATAGCTGAAGATTGTTGAATGCCCATTTATTTACACTTTTACACCTTGGGCGATTGCGTAGTTCCTCTACACCTCCTTATCGTCCAGGTCCTCTATTTCCCCTCCGCCTATCCTCGAAAAGATTTCTCAATTTGGCCGTTACGCCTCTAGTGACGTGGGATGGTGCACCATCCATTTGAAACCACAAATTTTCTAATGCTTCTTTTTAGATTATCCATTATCAAACAGAAAACTTTAATCTATGTTGGTTTTCTACTACAACGAACACATTTGTATTTTGATCGACCCAATTATTCTTATTTCTCTTTTTGAAAACACCACGTTATTAAATTTTGCTTCTTCGGTCTATATCATGTGTTTCGAAAAGTTTTGATATTCTTGCATTTTCATGAGAAAATCTTTGCAAAAGTGACACTTCGATCCAAATCAGTATCTACTAGTTTCTACAGTCTTATGAAGGAGTAAGGGTGGAAGTTGTGTTGTGCCAGAAGTTTTTGAATCGTTAAGTAAATGATGCCTAATTCGGTAGAAGAAGCTCTTATTGAAGATCTTGGATAAGCAGCAAAATAGCCTACTATATTTATTTGTGTATATTCTTCGCCTGAAACTGAGCCTAGTCTTCTTCCAGGAGGAATAAATATTCCAGTGGCGTTGACACTCCTTAATTTCGAAAATTTATTACGGTGCATTGGTGGGTATTCAGGATAATTCAAATTGAACGCTCTACAACTGCACATGTACCAGCCAACGAGAATAGGTCGAGGAGCACCGTGTTAGGGTAGTTATCCATAATTAGTATTTTCACTTCACGTTTTTTCGGTTACTCGGGTACAATACAGAATTTTCAGACAATCAGTAACTTTGAAACAAAATATGCAGATTAATATTTATAGATAAGGTGGGAAAACAAATCTTAAACCCTAATGATAATCCCTCATTTGTGTTGATTCGAGACAATTGATAATATTCGAGTAATAAAGATCTAATAATTATAGTATGTACAGTAGTAGAGTTCTTTGAATTCTACTCAAGGTAGCTAAAGGTAGGTATACTATTTAAATCGGGAGCTGTATAAATATTTCAAGCAGGATCCAGATTGGAATCTACCTTCTCCAAGATTACCTAACTTCTGCAGATGATTATGTTCATAAATCTTCAATATAAATTTGCAAATTGGCAGATAAACTGCAAGAAATCAATATTTTTATATCAAATCGTGAATAACTTTGGAATGTGGCAATTAAACTGTAGGGAAACGTAATACAGTTCGATTCTAATTTACAATGCGGATCTAATGATGTGGAAAAGAATTAGGTGTGTAAATTGAAAAGGTCGAGTTTTTGGTGTTTGAAGTTAGTCGAGTTGGACGGTAACTTCCGATTTCGTTCTTCAAAATATTTCATTTCCAAAGGGAATTCTTTTTCTAACCCAAAAATGCAAAATTGAAATCTCCTAAGAATTGAAGCCAATTGAACCAACTCTAAAATTTCGAAAAATATCATATCTTCTCGTGATCAATTTCAGGTGTAACAAGTGTTGGAAAAGTTATTCATAAAATGATTCACTACAATAAAAAAAAAATTGAAAGATATCTCAAGCCATTAGTAATATAAAAAATGAAGCCACTTCCGGTCATACCGGACGTGACTCGGCCATGAAAAAATTACCACAAATTCTTCTATTAGCCATAAGGGCGCATACCAAATTTAAGATCTGTACGATAATTGAAAAAAAATTATTGAACTTTTAATGCATCATTTAAAAAAATCACCTGGTATATATTCTTATATATACATATACCCTTCGTCAAAAATAGGCATCAATTTTTTCAAGTTTTGAAGCGTTGTTGGATCGTTTTCTATTTTGAAGAAAGAAAACAAACAATATACCTCATAATTTTGGATAACGTGCTGCTCATTACATGCTCATCTTCTAGCTTTTTATTCCGTTCGAATTTGATGTCATCGACTAAGAAAATTGTCATAAACAGAATCATGTACAACATGAACATGTTCTAACATAAAAAAGTGGCAGTAAGACTCGCGGAGACATTATCAAGAAATCTGTACATTATTTTGAATATTAATATTCTCCACGTTTTCCTGAGAATTGGCGAATAAGTTCATCATTGCAAAAAGAAGTAAATGCAAAATTACATTTTCAGGAATTTTTTCGGTTATTGTGCTATATAAGACCTCGTTTCTCGTCAAATCTCATGATTTTGAGTTAACAGGAGGTGCCTTTCAAGTTCTAATTTCCTTGCCAGAAAAAGTACCATAAGTATGCCAGAAAAAGTACCATAAGTATGCCAGAAAAATGAATTTGAATGGCTTCAGTTTCCAATTGTGATCACTTTTTTCTTTCTGAGCCCTAAAGATTGCCAACCATTGTATTTGGTATCAATTTAAACCCGATGCAGACACGTGTTGCTGAGAAAAGAAGTGATCCTATAAGGATTCCATTTTCTCCTTTTGAAGTATGGAACCTTAAAACTATTCAATTATTCTCTATTTATCCCATAATTGAGTAAATATGATTCTAATCAATTATGTTTGCTGTATTTTCATTGAAAACTTCTAATACTTCATTTGAACAGGAATTTATTCCTTTTTCATAAAAAATCCGTCAAGGTAAAATGTTAAATACTCTTCACCAAAAAATCTGGTTCTCTGATCGAATCTTCATAATGTTCGTCAACCAGGGTTACAATAGTGGAGGTGGAGGTATCAATAGATACATGTTAGTGGTAGTCTGGTTTAACATTGTGAATGGGTACGTAACACTGACGAGTTCAAACGAGAACGGAACTGAAGCCTGTTGTGGTTCTGGTTTACAATGATTACGAAATATGAATAGGAATGGATCGAATGGACTTTATATTTGTTGACGGGGTGTCAGGGGTGTTCTGGCGAACTTGAATGTCATCAAAGTGTTACTCTTTTTGGTTGGATTGCAAGTAGCTCCAACTGTCTTATTTTTATTGCAAATATTCATTCAATCTTAAGTGCGGCATGTCCCTATTTCACATTTTGATTAATTAATTATTTCGAAGAGGTAGGAAAAAATACACTACACCAATTAACTAACGCGAAAAATCGAAAATTCAATTTTATTCAGAAGAAGTTTAGATATGAGCAATTATTTTTTTCAGTACACCACCGGCAGGGAATGCGTGAGAACAAACGAAATGAAAATGTTACTCTCAGAAATGGAAATAAAATCAATAGTTAGAAATGTAAAACTTGTGGAGAAAATCAAAGTCCTCAAAAAACTGTTAGTACCGCATATTTCTCCCCATGGTGAGAATTACTGCATGACATCTACAATTCCTACTCAAAATCGATGAACTTTTAGCATTCTGATCCATTTCGTTCCAAATTTCGGTCAGTCTACTCAGAACCTCATTCATGACAGCTGACTGAATTTCCTGGCTTCTATATCTTCTATCGAGAATCCTCGGATACGTTCGATAAGATTGAGGTCTTGATATCATGCAGGCCAATCTATTAAAGTGATTTCCTGATCTTGAAGGTAGTTCCTAGCGATATGAGATTGTCTGGCATTATTATGCATTAACAAAAAGTTTTCGCCGAGGATTGCCGCAAATAGTATAATATGCTCTTCTACAATGTCTGTAACGTAACTCTGAGCATTCAAAGTTCCGTTATTTACAATGAGCAGAACAATGCGGGCGTTTAAATAAATTTCTCCCCACACCATTATTGAATCTCAAGCAGCACAGAAAACGAAAAGTTGCACTGGGAATATCCCTCATTACGATTTCGTCTGTATACTAGTGAAGGCCGTTAGCAATGAGAAAAAAAGAATCACGACTTAACTGTAAACCAAACTCTCCCAGGCAGCTTCTAACTAATTGACAAAAAAATCAATCGGAGTCTTCGTACTGAGGTAAGAGCTATTCCTCGAACTCCGAGGCCTCGAACAAAATTCTCTGAGACATTGTCGTATCGTTTCAGTGCTAATTTACGCACCACAGTTCTGTCGAAGCTACATTTGAAGGTACCAAGCAGTAGCAAACCGTTGTCTCAGCAAGGAAATACTTAAATAATGGTCATAGATCGCAAGGACGTTATTGTTCAGGTTTCTTTCCATAACTACCAGTCTCCTGTTCCTACTGATCATACAGTTGAATGGGAAACCCATAGTCTTTGGCCTATTATTCTATAAGTTCAACCTAGTTCATCTAACACCACTGTTTTAGTACATTCAGCAAGATACATATTTTGTAATTCGCGTTTCAGTATTACCGAAAATTAAAATTTTCAAGAACAAAAGTTAATCGCAAACAAAACAAGATAGGACGCTAGTTGGATACATCATTAGTATCTCATTTCTTGAAAACAGGAATCACTTTTTAAACCCTTAATACTTCCGAAAATGCCATCAGCAATACATTTGTTAATAAGACGTGTAAGCGGACAACACTATTGATATTTCTTTTTAGCAACACCACGGAGAGACCATAGAAGTCTTGAGACCTGCTATTCTTGAGAGATTTGATCGTGTCTCTCACCTCTATAAAACTAACCTCCCTAAATGAGAAGTTTAGTGCAGGACCCAACTCTTTCTAAAATAGTTCATCCTAAAAAGAATTCTGAGATCTAATATTATCAATGACCTGATTAGATTACGTTGATGAAGTGTTCACTGAACTCATCTACTGAGATGAGAGATTCGGCTTTGTAATTGATCGTCTGTCTTAAGTTAATGAGATTCCACATAGCTTTTTGAGGATTAGAGGAACCTAGTATCAAGTTATCATTAGCCTTGCTTTTTGTTGTTTTAATTGCTAATCTATATTTGAACTTGAAACTGTTACGTATATACTTAAGCTCATCAGACCTCAATCTGTTCGAACATGTCTGGTACATTCTCAATAGAAAATTAAGGAGATATCAAAACCAACCAGCTACATGAATGATGTTCGGAACAGATGTTCGAAATTTAGAATGAAATGGATCAGAATTCTATAATTTCATTGGTAACATTTAGTAACAGATTTTTTCCAAATTTTTTCATATTATTATTAGTTTAATTCAAATTTCTATGATCACCATTTTAATTTTGATTATTCTCAAGCATTCCTAAGTGCTGGTGAATTACTGAAAAAATAATTCTTCAATATGTCTAAACTTCTGTATAAATTTGAATTCTCAATTTTGTGCATTACTTTCTTAAGGCAGTGTAGTTTTGATATATCTTTAAATAAAATAATCTATAGTTGTTGAGGCTAGCGAACGAGGCGGCCGAGATGGGGTTCGCATTTGTTAATCACCTATTATTTTAATCGAATTTTTTTGGAAACAGGACTCCGCTGGAGGAGAGAGGTTGAGTACCGTCTTGTTGATGTCCAACTTGTGTATAGTGAGATAATCTATCGCATGTTCCTCAACATTTCATTGAATTTGTTGTGAAATATTGATGTTCGTTTCCGTGCAATCGTACATGAAAGCAAATTAAAATTTGGTTCTACACGACACATCAAAATTCCAACCAGAAATTGGTGGTCGCGGCGCAGATGAGAACTTGCATTCGCTTTGTGATAAAATTACTTAGAAGAAATAATGGGGTTTCTCTATTCTAATAAGATACTTAGGGGCTATTTATATAGGAACTGGACTTGATATCCCTATTTAGTTTATGAAATTCGTATTATATATATATATATATATATATATATATATATATATATATATATATATATATATATATATATATATATATATATATATATATTGCATTAGAGCGATTTATTCGTAATTTCCCAGTCATTCCACCACTGAGGGTTTCAATTCTGTTTTCGTTGTTTCTTTTCATCAAAAACTCTACAGTTGATTTTCTTCGAATATCTTGGGCCAAAAAAGTCATTAAATAGATTTGGAGCTGTCTGAGTTTAGGTTTAAGCTGATGTTGTATTCAACCAACGTCAGATCGCTGGTAGAAAATAGTACTTAGCTACATATAAGAAAACATAGGTGTTTGCCTGAGCTATAACTATTTCGTTTTATTTCTTCTCGTCTGTTCCAAAGGAGTAAATTGAAAAAAAATTATCAATTCCCTATGAAGTGACGCTCAACGGAATTTCTGAACATACAGAAACGGATGTCAAATGTGACACTTCTCTTCCTCCAAGATAAGACTTTTTATGATTAGGCAGTCATTATCATAAATCAAATAGGACTCTACAATGTATTGAACATATCCAAGTGGCACTGAAGTGAAATTTCGTTATCGACATATCGTGTTTTGTTAAGGCAACGATAACGCAGGTTTTATCTTTCCCTTCCGCAAATATCAGGCCATTCTGGAACGAGTTCTTAGAATATTGCGGTTTTATTAGTGATTCACCTGATAACAAATCGTGCATCGATATTTTCCCGCTTACTTGTGTATTTGTAACGAAATGGAGATGCTAAGTGAATTGATGTGATCAATAGCAAGCAAGTCATTTTATTAAAACTAAATTAACACCAAGACTTTGCAGACCGGGGATATTATCGGAATAATATCTCATATTTTCAGGGGAGCAGGTCGATTATATACACACAACACAAAAATTGTCGCATCACCTGGTATTCTGAATTCCACAATCGATTAAGCAGCTCGTTCGCAGTTTATTTATCAATATCTGATTTTGGACATATGACGGGAAAAAATCTCAAACACGTCTGAAACAAGAATGAGTTTATTTGACTATCAGTATTCATTCCATTTCCCGTCGGTTTCACGCTAAATTAATGCAAGTTTCTTGTTGATTTTCAAACCTTTGAATTTATTGTAATAGCCTGGACGCTATTTGAGCGATCATGAATTGGTAAGAATTGTAACACTTCTAGAGAAGGGGCGAAGCCAACGTTACGTGGCTAACTTGTTGAATGTTAACCAAAGCACTATTTCAAGAGCAATTAATCGGTACCACGAAACAGGGGAATGTGGAAGAAGAGCCGGGCAGGGAAGAAATCGGACAACAACACCAGTTGATGATCGTTGGCTACGTTTAACTGCAGTAACATTTCGGCACTGCACGGCTAGAATGCTACAAAATGAACTTGCACCTTCCAGAAATGTGCATATTTCATTGCAAACTGTTAAGAATAGGCTCACAGAAGACGATATCAGACCAAGGGTGGCTTCTACCGGCCCGCATCTCACCAGAGAGCATCGAGTTGCAAGACTTCAGGTTGCGAGGGAACATGGGAATTGGGGTATTCCAGTAATGGTCGAATGTTCTCTTTTCCGACGAGTCCAGGTTCTATCTAGTAACACATGATAGACGCATGCCTGTATATAGACGACTTGGGGAACGGCATCAGCAATGCAATATTCGGCAAACCGAATACTGCGGAGGGGGCTCAGTAATGGTGTGTGGAGGCATTTCTTTCCATGGTCGAACTGAGTGAGTCCTAGTGAATTATGGAAGAATGACCAGCGGCCAGATACATCGCAAATATTCTCGAACCCCATGTTGTATGTACCCTTCGGCCCATTGATGGGCGAGAACTTTATTTATATGCATGATAATGCTCGGCCTCATGCAGCTAGAGTAGTTACAGAATTTCTGCAAAATGCCGAAATTGATATGTTAAGATGGCCAGCCAGAAGTCCCGACTTGAATCCCATAGAACATGTTTGGGACAACATGGGGTGGCAAATTCAGCAACGTAGGATGCCTTGTAGAACATTCCAACAATTTGAAAATCTGCTTCCTGAAATTTGAAACTCAGTGACTCAAGAGTACATCCAAAATTTGTTTGAGGGGCTTCCGAGACGTATACTGGCAGTAATTAGGGCCCGTGGAGGAACACTCGATTCTGAAAATGATTAGTAACCATTCGATGCTAGTTGATTGGTTTCTTCGCGAATGTTTGAAGATGGTAGAATTTTTTAATTTTTCATTAACTCGAAAGTTGTTGACATTTTCCATCATAAACTCATCTCTTTTGAATGATATCTTTACACTTCTGAAAGTTACCAAGCGACTCTTGAATGATCAACCTAAAAGTTTATACAGGGTGCTTCAACGAAAACTAAACAGAGGCTTTATCTGCCAAGTTATTCATTTCTGATCAAAACGCAAAAATAAGTCAATTTTTGTTTCAAAGGGGACATCTTTTGGGGTACAAAACTTGCCTGAAATATCAACCCCCTAAGCGGGGGTTGCAATCCCTGAACATTTTGAATAGGGAAGATGGGTCAAGTGATGACTCAAAAGAAAGCTGGTATCTTTGTCTACATTGTCTCGAACGAATTTCTATTTTTAATTGAAAACGGTGAAAGATATAGGGTGAGCAACTGAAAGATAGGGAAGACTATTTCCCTGAGACTATTCAAGTTTCAGTGAAGTTAAATGGAACAGATCCATCAATGGCAGTCATCATCAAGTACCATCCTCATCTCGAATTTCAACCCCTAGAGCAGGGGTGACCACCCTTGAAAATTTGGAAGAGGGTAAATGGGTCGAGTGATAACTCGAAAGAACGGTATTATCTTTGTCTGCATCCCCGTGAACGAATTTTCATTTTTGATTGAAAACTGTAGAAGATACAGAGTGAGCTACTGAAAAATAGAGGAGACTATCTATCGTCCTGAGCTATTCAAGTATTAGTGCAAAGAAAATGAAACCGATTCATTCCAGATCAAAGGCTGTCATCTTCCGAAACACCATTCACATCTCAAATTTCAACCCTTAGAGCAGGGGTGACCACCCTGTGTGATTTTTAAAGCAGAAGATAGGTGAGGTTAGATTTCACTCTGTATCTTCTACAGTTTTCAATAAAAAATGAAAATTCTTCCATGGTAATGCAGACAAAGATAATACCTTTCTTTCGACCCATCTTTCCTATTCAAAATGTTCAAGGATTGCAACCCCTGCTTAGGGGGTTGATATTTCAGGCAAGTATGGTACCCCAAAAGATGTCCCCCTTGAAACAGAAGTTGACATGTTTTTGCGTTTTGATCAGAAATGAATATCTTGGTAGATATAGCCTCTGTTTAGTTTTCGTTGAAGCACCCTGTATAGTATTGTCGTAAAAGTAGTGTGATGCGATAATTTTTGTGGGTAGTGTATTTCGAAACATGAAAGTTCTTTTCATAAAAAAATACCTTAATTTTGGTCATAGTACAAGTTCTATCGAAAAAAATTCCCACTTGCTTTTGTAATATCTTTTCTAGTCTGCGGTACGCCTTGATGTCAAACAACTATCCCTTGTTTTGAGATATGACGTCAGCCTCAGATTTCTTGAATGGACCATCCTGTATATTTTCACATTTTCAAGAAGATACTTTAACAACAAATGCTAGTATATAAGACTAGGGAGATGTACGATTGCAGAACAAAGTTGAAAATAGAAAAGAAATTGAGATTAACTAATAATGAAAAATGTAAAACATGACGAAAAAATCGAGATGAGATCCATGGTTCATACTCAAAATCAATCACTTTATAGCATTCTGATCTTTGAGATAGGTCCTAATGATATGAGTTTGGTGGGGTCTGGCAAATGGTACAACATGTTCTTCTGAAATTCTATTTACGATGACCAGATCAGTGTGGACGTTCAACAAAATTCCTCCCCACACCACCATTGAACATCCACCAAAACCATAGGTAGGTGAAAAGTTGCATATCTCTCATTTTGACGTCTATAAAGTAGAGAACGTCGATCGCAATGAAGAAGGCAGAATAGTTCGTGAACTACAGTAGTATGCAATTTGGGGGTATAGCTAATTCAACAGAATTTATTTCTTAACACTTTTTCATTTCATCATATTCATGATTTATATGACGAGATATTGTGAAAATAGAGATTTATTAATTTTTTCAACAAAATATCTTAACATCTAAATTTTGATGCATAGTGTATTTGAATGTAGCTGTATCAAACCGAACGGAAACAATTTGTGTGTTACTTCAATGAAAGTTCATTAACAACGTAAATGGTGTGGTATCTAAACAATTCATTGAATGTTTAGTTCGATTGGAATATCTTCAGTTATTGGTTAAACCAGGATTAATTTCAATTGGTGGAATAACTGAATGCCCAGGGCAACATGGTCGAACTCAATTTCATTCGGTTTCTACATTACTATGCATAAATTATGTTTCAGTGTATTCCATTAGCGGAATTAATTCGAAAAAATCATAACATAATTCATAGTTTGCTCTTGCAAATAGTACATCGTGATATTAATTTTGAGATTGAAATTTATTACGAGTGGAATTACATCCATTTATTCTCATCTCGTCATGAATTCAAGTACTATATCGAAATTGTATTAATAGATGCCATATATTCATCTAAACGGTGGACAAAAGGAGGGGAACTAATGATTAGGTAGTTTTCAAGTTAAATGTGAAGCGTGATTAGTTTTTCATTTTTTACCTTCTGATAAAACTTATTTGCTGTTTTGATGACACCTAAGAATCATATGGCGTCATCAACACGCTTGTGTATTTCAGGTAGTGGATGATGTATACGTTAGTGAGGACTTAAATGATGGCCATTATGTTGCGACGACAGAAATCTATGATCATTGACGTTGAAACCCCGCTTTTTCCAGCATATATCAATCGAACCCTTTATTTAGGGTAGTGGAATTGGGTAATTATGCAAAATAGTGTTAAATATAAATTCCAAAGGTATTACATCCAGAGATTGAAAGACAAATGAAATTTTTTGACTGTTCTTACTACCAACAGATAAATCAAATTAATAGATCACTGTTACCGCGGTTTCGAGGTCTTGTACGTCGTCTCACAGTATGAAAACCAAGTACAAAATACCAAGAAATAAATATGAATCGGTCGTTATTTGGATTTGGATAAACCATATATTCAAACTGTATTTCAAAACTAGAGAAACGGAGTTATTATTTGAATACATCGAAAATTTGGGATATATATAATTCAGTCTGGTCGTTCATTATCTGAAAGTTGTCATTAAAAAGTGATTTGGAAATTTCCACTGATTCAAGGTAACTGAGTTTTCTACCCTTTGGGTAGATGTGTAGAAGTTTAAATTCACAATACTAGGAATGAGTGGTCATTTTGGATGCAGTGGTTAGCCCATATTGGTTCTTGTTTATTTTTAAGGAATAAAGTTTGATGTTCTTTATATCTAATTTTGAAGGAACGACAAGTTTAATCTATGTAGAAATTATTGATTTGTTGATTAACCCACGATCAAAACCGTTTTTATGAGCTTTCGTTTTATTGGTTTCAAGATTTTTCAATGAGAAACAATAACAAAGTATTAAGGAATGAAGTCTGATGTTCTTTATACCTTTTTTTTTGAAAAAACAGCCATCAGACCTATGTAGAAAATATGCAGTCCGGACAACCAACAATCTCAAAATTTACTACTTGCGGAATTATCGTGTAGACAGAATTTATTATTCAAGAAACAATATTCAACTTTGTAGAATGTAGAATATCCCTTGAAGGAGCTGGTTTTCCGATCGACCCTTCATAATGATCGTCAACCGGAGCCACATAGCAGTGGTACAGCACGGTCGGAGGTCATGAATAGGAGCAAAAGACTGCAGTTTCGGTCTCATTTGACCTCGTCAATATTGCATACCTATTCACAACATCAGGCTACACTGCCACCTACTCATCTCAATTCGTTGGAGCCCTCTCCAACGAACCTAGACAGAGGCCACAGGGAAACCATAATAACAAACGGTAGATAACCAGAAAACTTCACGAAGTCACACTAGTTCGACTATTCACCGCAACGCTACACACCGTGTCAATAAGTGTAGTAGTAATTTTTGAGATTGTTGATTGTACTGCATGCGTGGTTGACAACTATATAGGAATGAGGAGTGTTTATCTTTCGAAAGACCGCTTCTTTGCTGACACGGGGTGTAGCGTTGCGGTGAATAGTCGAACTAGTGCGACTTCTTGAAGTTTTCTGTGTATTTACCCTTTGTTATCATGGTTTCTCGGTGGAAATGGTGAGTGGTCTCGGTTCGTTGGAGAGCTCAATAACATTTACATGTTTTCTCACGCTCCAATGAATTGAGATGAGTAGGTGGCAGTGTGGCCTGATGTAGTGTCTGGACAGGATAACTTATGAACTCCTGATGTATTTAATTTCTTTATAGATTTCTCAGCATTAGATAAATATAATGACAATTTCTTTCGAGTCTGAATGCGATTTCTCAATTTCGAATGGTTATTCGCGACATTTGCGATCTTTTCACTTATCTGTCTAAAATATGTAAAAGGAATGAATATTTCGGATATGCTGGTACTTATAGTTGGATATATATGGCCAACAGCTATATCTAGTTTTATGTGATAATTGATAGTTGGATTCCTAGGAATACACAGTACTAGATGCTTTTCTACTATTGATAGTTGGATAGAAATTGACAAACCTAAAACAGATATTCCAGGGTTCACTCCTTTTCGAATTTATGTTTTTTTAATTTGAAAATGATCAAATTGACTAGGCATGCCGTTGAGGTAAATAACATTTCCATCGTTTCAAGTTTAAATTAAGTACTTTGTTATTGTTAATCTTTGGAAAATCTTGAAAAAGAAATTGAAATTACTAAAACTATAGATTACAACAACGGTTTTGATTGTGGATTGATTAACAAATTAATATAATAATTTCTACATTGGTCTGACTAGTCGTTCCTTCAAAATTAGATATAAAGAATATTGAACTTCATTCCTTAAAAATAAACAAGTTCCAACATGAGCTGACCACTGCATGTAAAATGGTCACTCTTTTCCTAGTATTGATAAATTAAAAATTCTACACATTGCCCTAAGGGGTAGAAAACTCAATCAGCTATAATCAGTGAAAATTTTCAAATCACTTTTTAACGACAACGTTCAGAAATTGAACAACCAGACTGATTCATGTATATCCCAAACTTTCGATGTATTCAAATAATAACTTGATTTTCATAGTTGTTAAATACAGTCCTCATATCTGGTTTCGCCAAATCCAAATAACGAGCTATTTATATTTATTTCATGTCACTTTGTACTTGGTTTTAATAGAGTTCGATGATGAATGAGTTCGAAACCGCGGTAACAGTGATCTAATGATTTAATTTATTCTTAGGTAAAAAAAGTAGTTAAAAATTCCATTAACCTTAAATCATGTGTAACTACCAAATAGTAATGGCTGAATCGATACAGTACATTCAGGGAGGTCAAAAGCGAACACAAGGTTAATTAGTTAAAGATTTGGTTTACTGGGTCAATTTATTTTTAAAATTTGCATATACTTTTGGAGGAACCTCGTATACTGGTAAATATTTTCCTATCATATAGCGATAGATGTAAGTTTAAATAGGATACAGCAGTTAACACATGTAATAAGTCACATAAAACAGTGATATTTAATTAACTAACAACAAGAAGCATCCGGTCTGCGTGAACATTACAATGGGAAAGGGTATTCTGAAACGGCACTGATAAAGAAATATTGATAAATTGAAACAAACAATATATCGAAATGGTGTCTATATTGTGCACTACTGTTGAGTTAGCGAGGAACTCAGGAAACGCTATATGGAACTGCGATAATTGATAACGTTATTTCTTATACAGGATGGTGCTTCGATAACTTTTCACCAGGTTTTAAATAAAATTCGACAATTTGCTCGGATACTTCAATCTCAGCTCCAAAGAGAACATTTCTTACGCTTACTCAACACAAACCCCTTCGTCGGGATTACGTTCACCCTTATAATTTTTCTAAGAAAGGAGGGTCGAGTGATATCTCATTTTATAGAAAATTGAATTGGCTTCTATAGTACGTTTAAATGGAGTAAATATTTTCAGAAAAATCATTTGAAGAAACATCATCATTTGTGTTAACGATGTTAAACTCGAAAATGTTGAATCATTTTGTGTTTAAATTTCCAGCACTTTTCATTTTTCACAGTGTGAACCTTCTGAAAAAATGCTAATAGTTGCGTATATTTTCAATTTTGAATGTTTTATAAGTGATAGACTAATAGCGGCAGTCCATTCTGTATGAAAAGTGTTAATCTTGTCTTAAAAGACAATTTCGAGTATTTTCTATCTGAAAACTACTGGTTTAATGATAACGTCCGTTTTCTTATAAAGCTTTTGTTGAAGTAGAGGAAATATCGTTTTTCAATAACTCTACGTAAATTCACCTGTCGAATTTTCTGGTAGAAAAAACGCTCAATAATACTGTCTCTGAAAGTTGTAGCTTCCAGTTTCAGGATGGTGTTTATGCATCCTGAAATTTCTAGGGTTAGTTTAGGTTAGGTTAGATTTTTAAATGCCAATTATTTTAGACGAGTATTTGTGGTGCAGTTTTGACAATAGGTGACGCACAACATTTCTTCTGGCGAATAAGGAAGTAGTTAAAGAAAAAAATAGATGACCTTTAGTTAGTAGCAGTAATGTTTTCCAAACTCGACGTTCAAATTTGAATTACCGAATCGAGCCATCGCAGATACTTCGAAAACTTGTTGCTTAAGTTGAAAACGTATGACATCTGGCGCGGAGAATGAAAATAATAGGTATCAACAAATGTTGCTTATCGCATATCAAAGAAAAAAAAACAATATTCTAGACACAACAATTCAACCAATACCAGAAAAAGCAAATCATTTGCCATCTTTCGAAAATAAGTTGGTTTATTTCACAGTTTTCTACCCGACAATTCCGTAAATTGTTGAAAAATGGAGTATCAGTGGAACGATGATGAGGAATTTACTCTGTTTTGCAAATTGAATGTGACAGCTTCTAAAATACTCTCAATTTCGGAAACTATGATCGAAACCAATACGTTCGCAGTATAACCCAAAACAGCAACTTCTGTAGCTTTATTTTTTGAAGGATTTCTAGCAATTTGAAATAAATTAAAACTTATTATTTTCGAAGCATTTCACTGAAGTAGAAATAAAATCAGACCAAACAGAAACCAAACCAAAAGAAGGTTTCACCACGAAGATTTTCATCAAAAATCACCTACAATATGCGATTATCTTTCAATGCACCCTATACATTGAACCCATATCGGCGTTTTGATGTGGAATATTAATATGATGATGAGGGTTGATATTCAACCACCAACGTTCATTCTGACGGTTGAATCTCCATCACTATCGATGTAAATTTCAACAGTCAAAATTATTTATCTGAAACTGCGTTTTTTTCTCTTCAAAGTAACCCATGGTTCATATTTGAAAAAATGCAAGTTTGCGTTTTGACTAGGTGGGTAAAACAATATTCCGAAGGACTGATTCCAAAAATTTTCAAAATTTTCAAATAACTCGAAATCGAAAAAAGCTAGCTTCAATCTGTTGGGCGATGAGTGCCTCAAACAGAAAGATCACTATTCACAATATTTCTCATGTGTACCAATACATCGAATTTGGTCAACTGCCCACCCGGGACGTTCCGTGTTTTATTCGTTCACCCCTATGCGTAATTATGTTTGTTCTCAAAGAAACATCGGAAGAGAGGTTGGTACGAAGGAAGTACATGTTGAACAGCTGAGTTGAAAGCATTCTTTGAAATGGTCGTGTGAAAACTACTTGTATTCGATGGGAAAATAAGAACGGAAACTATGTTGGAAAAATACATTAAAATATGTTGTCTAGTTGAATGTAAAAAAAGTTTTCTCGTATTGTACTATCTATAGTAAAATAGAGATATATTATTTTCCTCAGTTAAAACATTCAACTGGACAATACACAAGGATATCTTAGATAATGGTGCACCTTGGGTTCGATTAATAATGGTTCTATAAACATAACAAACACTGACGAGGTACAATTAGATGAGTTATAAGCGGAATTTATTAATTAGAGCATCAAAATGGAGGAGGGTCGAACCTTCTGGCGCAATTCCCCCAACTTCGAATAAGTCAGCAGGCTGAACAACAACGTAATTATTTCCTCTATTAGAGTTACCGGCAGTTCAAATTTGTAAATGTCCACCAAAGGGTCGAGGTGATTTTGAATTCTGGAAAGGAGCTCACGTCTATTCATTTATCTTTCTTACAACATAATAATATTCGAAATATACGATGCAGTTCAAATTATGAAAGCATGGTCGTTTGAATATTTTGCAATAAACAACTTACTTTTATTTTATATTGAATCAACTTTATCAGTAGAATGTATCGACGTTCTGCATAAAAATGTCATCAACAGTTTCGATTTATGCGCGGTTTGTGAAACGAGAGGACTAAAGTTTTGACCAATAAGTTGAACAACTGAAATTCGTGATCATATCTGCTTACATTGAAAAGTCACGTTAATTCAACCATGAGTCGAAAGGTTGATTAAAATACTGCTCAGGCTAATTGACGACTAACAGTTCAACAATGGTAAGACATTGTTGAGTTCCAGAAGGACAAAAGCTTTATATTATCGCTCATAAAGAAACAAAACGTTTCAGTATGATATAGAAACCTACCCGAGTAACAGAGAGAACGCGCCAGACGAATATACTCCAAAAAAAATGTTCCATTGGGCTAATATTCTGTCTTTGTATTCGAACCATTTGGTTCATTGTCGTTCGGTATACTACGAAAAGAGAAGTTGGCGTTTACTCCACGATACGATACATCGTACATCTGACCGATTTTTGTACTTCAAATAGCATATTAAGCATCAACCAGTGCCTATATTCGTCTGATTTAGTACAGTACGTGTAAGAATACATTTTCAGATGAGAGCAATTTCATTTTTCCCTCGAATAGTTATATGTAATAGAAATGATCCTAAGAAAAATTACTTTGCAATATTCATACCTAATATTCACATACAAGTAATTAAATAAAATACTTAGTTCTGTTCTCTAAACTCACGGACTAATTGATCATGGCCATTCAGTTTCAATGATCTGGATCCTTTTTATCTAGTTTGTTCCCTAACGCGGGATATGCCTTGTGGCATATTTAGTTGGTATAGCAGTCGTTTGATAAGTGCTTTAGTATTTGAAGACACTTCTAGTTAGTTCATTTAGCGATTATAGAAAACGTTTCGGGAACGTTAATGCTAATCAACAGACTTCTAATTGTGGCGGATTATGGTAATTGAAATTAGTTCATCAATTTAATTGTCCCCCCTCCATAAGTAAACATAATTGTTTAAATATTCGTTTCGAAGTACTTAAAGTTAATATTCTGATATTAAATTAAATGATGGAATTTTTGAGTAATTGATATACTTCAATATAGAAAAAGTTTTGGCTATTCGAATAATTTTTGCTTTTCTGAACGTACTAACCGATCGTATCCGAGAGATGTAGAATCAAGTCGATTGGATGGCAACCAATAACAGTATTGAGAGACGCTTTTTTTCACTAGTTCACTTGATTCTGCTTTTTCTACACTAGCGTGTAACATCATCATCTTAGGGGATATTTAGGTCGATAGAATAAAACCACTATATTTTTGGATTTGACTTCAGATGAAGTAGAAAATCAATTGGATTTCCTACCTACAAGTATGATAGATATCTCTACGAACATATTATGGTTGAAGATGAATTGAAAAATCCGTATTTCATTGCTTTGAGTAGAGTTTTGGGCCTCTCCTTCCTAAACGTAGCCAACCAATTGTATTTATTTTCTTTGACACAACGTGAAGCTTCTGAATTGAGCCAGAGTATGGGAAGTATGGCCTGGCATCGTTATATAACGAATGCAGCACCAACATACATACACGGTGAAGGGTGGCAAAGATGAACTATCTCTACCGAAGACTGCCCTTGAAGCTAGCAGCAAGGAGGAATACTACTGTATTAGCATCGATCATACGTTCAGAAACCCAACTGGAATAAATATATACGAGATATTTTGGAAGAAACTATCTTTATTTTTCAGCATAATCTGTCTTTAGTTCCATTCAATTTTTCCAGCGATGTTCAAGAACTTCGATACCCTTTTAATAATAAGAACCTTCGAGTTCCTCAAAATAGCTATTAACTGCCGATTTCATATTTTTCATTGTCTTCCAAGTTTAAGAGAAGAAAATAATCCGAGAGAGCTGAATCTGGCGAATTGGGTGCATGAGGAAGCAATTGAAACTTTATCACTTTGACTCGTGAATTTGCAATAACGGATTTGTGTCTACGTTGTAAATTACGTAATTCTTGTACCTACATTATTTGAAGACATAGACATAGCGTAAATAATTAGTTGAAATATGACATTACGTTCATTGTTTTATTTTGATTTCTATCGTGTTCATTCAGCTGGATATTATTTAATCAATCATCCTGCATATTCTTGAGCTATTTCCCATCCTGTATTTTCGATAAAAACAGTATTTCATTGTTTCGAATGAATCCACCGTAAGATACTAATGAATGAATCCTTTCAAAGTATTTAAAGTGCACCGTACTTTCATTACAATGAAAAGAAATATCATATTTACGACAACAGCGTAAGCATGTTAATTCAATAGAACGAAAATTTGTTCGTTTGTTCGTTAAACACCATCGTTCTTGTTTAGTTTGAACTGGAAAACGGGAGTTTCCGCATTTTTCAATTTGATCTTTGAAAGCGGACATATACTGCCGCCAGTGTTGATATTTAAACATGGGGCATTCATTGTTTCGCGTAACCTTTCAAATTTGTGCCCCCAGTTGCTACCCTCGCTAACAAACACGTTAATGAGCAACACCCCGTCGGAACACGATCTAACTGACCAGGGCCGACTTCGATTCGCTTGAGAGATTTCAGAAGTGAAAATTCAATTTAAATTTCTCATTTTCAGAAAGAATGTTCTTCCCTTTCTTTCTTGAACAGCAAAATTTGTATCGGCTGTCAGTATGCAGCCGAACTTTCAATTTCGAGAATGAAACAAGCAAATGAGAAACTTTCGAGTTTTTCGATAGATATATATTGATATTAGTAGCAACGTATCTTTTGGACCTCGAAAATGCTTCATTTTCCGCAAAAACTCCCTCATTTGAACCAAGTCTTTGTCCCTGAAGGGTTTTCAGACTTGTAAACGAATAATTGTTAGGAGCCAGATCTGGAAAATGCGACAAATGGGTAATCGTTTGCAATTCGAGAAAATTTTTATTCGCGATCGGCTTATGATATTGTAAATGGCAGAATAACTTCCTTTTTCATTTGAGATCATATGTTTACAGCTTCTTTCTCTACTCTCAAACACATACGAACAAATCTTCTAATCCTTTTATGGTATTTCTTTCTACAAGTAAATGACGGATGAAATGCCTTATGCATCTTGGAATATATGGGCTGTACCATTCGCAGCTATCAATTTCATTCTTTTTACGATTCGGTAGGTTGTTGCCGATTCAACTTTGAAAAAATACTTATATTATGCATGAAACATGTCTCCAAACAGAGTTTTGAATGATCAATCTGTTACTGTTTTTTACTGCGAGACAGAATATTCATTACGAGAATACTTGTCTGGAATACTTAAGTAATCAAGGAAGTGAAAATGACTATAAGCGAACATAGTTTTAAACAGTGTGAAGGAGGACTATTCATCTTCATTATCCACTTTTTGTTCACAACACACACTAACTTTATCAATGTATCAGTGAAGGGGAGACAGTATTTTCTTGAACTATATGAATTGTTATGTATGGTACACCCGTTTCTTTTCATTTTCCTGGGATTTCACTCTACGAGTCATTGTCGTAAAAGTTTATACATTGAATACTGTGGTTTCCCCTGAGCGTGTTTTGACACTTCGAAATTCGACTTGACATACTAATGAAGTCCTCCATTTTCTGGAAACTATTTCTGTCATTCGAATAAATAAATAAATTAAGAAAAAAAAATTAATACTATTTGAATAAGTCGTAAAATGAAAAAAAACTATGGTAAATAATAAGCTATAACTCAAGGATTAAAAAGAAATGTGGAAGTACAGATCTCAACACTGAGGAACTTAATAATCAGTTCGCTAGAGTTAGTAAAAAAATTTCATGAAACTTAAGGAACAAAGCAAAAATCAAGTAAAGTCAAAAAGTATATGTTTGAATAATGAGGAATTATTTCCATGGTACTGAAAATGTTTGATAACCGTCACTGCACAAGTCATACTATAATGAACGCAATGGACAATGAAGAATTCATGGAAATATTCAACTTTTGATCTGAACATAGCTTTCGAAGCAGTTCCACAGATCATTGTGTTTAAAAAACATGCATGCGGATTTAGAAGAACAGTGCTGAGAAAATTGCAGTCTTACTTGAGTAAAATATCTCAGATAACGCATTGGTAATAAGAGACTTCCATAAATGACTCAACATATCATGGAGTGCAACAAGGATCTATCTTTCGGCCTATACCGTTTCCTTATCTTCATGAATGACGTGAAATTTGAAAATAAGAGTCGCATATTTTCAGGGTATGATTTTGTTTGGGATAATCGTGAGAAAGGTGCGTCTGATACTGCGGAAGTTATTATACTTCAAAAATGAGACATAAAAATAGTGATTCATGCAAATTAACATTCATTGAATATGAGCTACTTACATTTCCGTCTCTTAGTAAATTAGAATTGTCGCAGTAAGTAAATTAGGGCCTGACTATAGAGATCACTTGTATTTTTCAGGATGAAAAAGAGTTGAAACTGGAAAAGATTAGAGCATCCACTAGAATAAGAATTTCCGTAGCTTTTCATATTTAAGCTATTGAAGAAACGCCACTATACGTTTAATTTTAGTTTGTAATCTTTCTGTTTTATAAATGCGAATACAACCAAAGTGAAATGAGACTTTAAGGATCGAGAAACTTCTCGTTATCCTCAAAGAGTATATTTTCTCAGCTTATCAACTTCTTCCATGGTTCCAAATGGACATTTAAAATAAATAAAAATTAAAGAACAAAAGCTTCAAAATGTGTTCCATTCACTTCTTGGTAGTACCCTTATCGATGATATATTTCATTATATCTGATAGAACTTGCTTAATTTCACGTTCCTTAGGATCCCCAGTAGAATCGAGCGTAAGATCTGGCAATCTGGGTCCATTTAATTCGAAAACTAAGTGGGTGAAGATGGAATTAGTTTCCTAGCTTCTTTTCTCGATATATGGCTTTTCCAACTTACATTACGTATCATTATTATATTTTTTGTTACCAAATAAACAGGTAGACATATATAAAACATTGCTTTCCTTGATAATATAGAAACATAAAAATGAAACCATACAGGTGAACATTTCTGAAGTCGTTATAGATTTTGAAATCGGCATTCACGAGGCAATTGACCAAGATTGGCCTGCTGCTAGTTGTAGATTTCATCTTTCTCAGGCTTGGTTCAGAGAAATTGAAAAAATCGGGTGATTGAAGATCATAAAAAAAATAAGTGAAATTGGATCATGCGTAGAAATGACCTTTGCGCTCGCATTTTTTAATCGAAATGAATTAGAAAGTTGTTTTGTTTTTGATTCTCAGCCAATATGCACTGATGATCATCCTGATATTTATTTTTTCCTTGGAAAACTGGAAGAATTCAAATAGGTACTTACATCGAACCTTAGAGTGTTTATTTACCAAATAAAATTGATAACATTTAAGAATAGCCAATACTTATTCAGAAATAATTTATAGTCATTGTAAGGAGTCAATTATTCGTTTTCAATCAATTAAATGTAAATCACCCCATTCTGGTCATAACTAAAATATAAGCTACCATTTTAATATTGGGTTAGTTTTATTTGGTCGCTAATTTTCATATCTAACGATATCAATGAATCTGTGAAAATTTCAAATTGTGCATTTCATTTAATAACTAACTTCTTTTACTTATATTTACTTATGAATTTTAACCCTCTTATCCGAAAGAAATTCATGTGTCTCAAATTTGAAAACTAAAAATTAAATTTGAAAATTATTGTTTGTCTGTTAAATTCTGTGTTTATAATGAAATTCGTTCAAGATTCGCCAAAATCTTCTTTGAGAACTTGAAACATCTACCTACATCCATACTGATTCCTCTCCATATTCTGATTTCAATGTTCTTTGATCTCCAATGATGATAATCAAATACAATACTCGAAAATTTGTCGTGACTGCATGCATCGAAATGGGTTCCTGAATATAACTTTATCATGCGTACTTAGATACCATTACTATAGATGAATAGTCTGCTCTTCCAGCGTCGACACCTACAGAGAAGTTATTCGATTTTGCGAACTTATAGAACAATACTCCACTCTTGCGTTAATGTACTGTTATAGACGATTCACTTCCAAAATCAATAGTGGCAAAATTGAATTACTCTGTTTTCGGTCATGACATTAATGTATCTGGAACAGACGCAGCACAATGCTTCAAGACTACAAATTATTTCGAAGCCGATACTGTCGTCACCCTTTGTGAACATGATGCCGGAAAACCTTTTATACACAATTTCATATATACAGTTATCAGATCCCAAGAGATTCCATCATTTGCCGGTCGGGTACCTGAATTTCAATTAATTTAATATTGAATTATAGCTGCAATATGTCATTTGTATTCATTTTTCGATTATTTTATAAAACGGGGGGCAACCCTCTGTAAACATCGGTGCGTGGGGTTAGATCCGAGTAAATAATGAAAGGTATTCCAAGCTGGATATCAGATAAGGGGATTATTTTATGAATTTTAGTTGACGGTTAATTTGAAGGTCTTATGTTTTGAACATTTGCTTACAAGTTGTGAAGCTATTTATTTGAAATGAATTAGGAATCAGTAAAAGGCCGAAAACTTACATTATGAATGCATCAGATGAATATCATTATTTGTTAAATGATGAATATTAATTCAAAGGTGTACTGAATGATGGCATTAACTTTTAGTTGTTAAGTTTTCAGAATATTGAGAATTTTGATAATTTAAATTCCATAATATTTTCTGAATCTCCCACACTATTCTTACATAGTATGACTTGAGAATTCGAAATTGAGTTCACAAGTTGTATATTCGTAAAATGCAAAATTTCTGCCGTACTTCTTAGTACTAATGTCTAATAAGTCTACACGAGAGAAAACCACAGTTATAAGTGGTCTTAGCATTCTGCGAAGTACATTGTACCATTTCGAAGGGTATTTGCCTATAATTTTGTAGAAGGACTGCTTCAAGCTGTTTCAGGAGGATTTTGACGAATGGATCAGTTAAGTTGAGTTGAGTGTAGTTAGGTATTGTCATCGGCTAAAATGAAATTAGTACTACGGTATCTTGAAAGTAGAGAATTATTGGCTCAATAGCGTTATCGGTATTGATCCTATTCCATTTCAAATACCATCCTTCACCAAACAAAGTTGGCTTATCAATCTCATCAATGTGTGCTCACATGATGAATAGACAATTCTTTCCACGTTTATTCATTTATGATTTTATGAATTATTGGGGACTGTCAAATCTTTGATTGTTGGAGCTACTCTTCACTTTCAAGGATAGATAAATAGGCTTGCCATATGTAATTGTAACCGATCAAGTTCTATAGAAAAATTAGTGAATCAGTTAAAATTGTGGACATACCTAATCGCTTATTACTCAAGTCTTTGAAAATAAGTAGAGCAAAGATCTTATCACACTCCTTTGCTGCTTTCATTCTACTCAAATGGTCCCCAAATTTCTTTATACACTAACAAAAGATGTTTGTTTCAGAATTCTTATGCATCAATAGAGGAAAAAATCATGCAAGTGACATTCCGGTGAGTAATTATTGTGAAATATTATTTAATATTGTTGAATAATTCAAAAAAATGATCTCGAATGTTGTCAAATAAGAAATAATCAATTTTGTTTACTCAATCCTATTCGAAATGATAGTCATCATAAATACGAACAAATAATTTTGAATTTTATGTCTAATTTGAGTAGATTCCGAAATGTCTGTCTCAGAGCTCATCTCTGCACCAAGTAAATTTCAGGTGTATAATCTGTATGTCCCTCTCGGCCCATATCCTTAACTTATTCATGGTTATAATATTTTCGGATTGTATGTTCAAAAAGAAAACACTTCTCAGAATATCAATGATATTCAATGATTATTGTATTCTATTTCAAATTTCAAATGATGTTTCAATACAAAGCATTATTTTTATAAACCTTTAATTTCCTTTTATGTAGGCATGTTTTTTCTAACTTCGATATTTTTAAAACTCTGATTAAGTGCCGAGAATAACATTGACAAATGTGAAAAACGAATGATGTGTACAATACATAGAATTATTATAATGAGACTGGAGTGATTCACATGCATTTGTCGTTTCATTCTAAGCAGCTGAAGCATCTGTCCAGATTGATGGTGGAAATCTAGAGGAATTCGTTCAATAATTTTCAACTAAGTGAGTTTTACCTCGTATATTTCGAAGAAACAAAAATCTTCCACCTCCTCAGGTTTCGAAAATATAAGCCTAAAACAATATCGCAGCAATGTGCCTTTTGCTGAGTGTTTATCTCTATATTCGGTAGTCAAACCTAATCTTTTAATTGGACTGTACCAAACTTGTGTGAGATGAAACCTACATGCTGTACTTTTTCCATTGGGCCAAACATTTATCGAGGCACAGTGAATAGCAATTCAAAATAAAATTGATCACTACTTCTGCTGGAGGCATTACTATATATATATATATATATATATATATATATATATATATATATATATATATATATATATATATATATATATATATATATAGTGAATATATATATATCATATATATATATATATATATATATATATATATATATATATATATTACTAATCTTGGTCAGGAGTTTCTGATTTTTGTTAAGATTAATTGATAGGTGTTAGTTGATTTGTTTTTCAACTTACAAAAACCGGAGGAATGTTATGACATAGGAAAAATTCATGGATCCTGACTAGAAGGTTTCTCATTTGAAAATCCATGGCTTCAATATGTAACTTCGTTACCGAACAGCCTGTATGGTCCTCAATGCAGGGTGTCCCCCAAGCTTTATGACAAAATTTGAAAGGTGATTCCTGAAGAAATTCTAAGCCGAATTAATGGGAACAGCATGTTCCTAATCTTTCTAATTATTTATCTTATTATATTTAGTTATTCAGCTTCACAAATTCCTCGCAGGTACTGAAATCACAGTTGTCAACATACGAGAACGATTATAGGGTATTACTATAGATGGAATAAAATGCATAAACCAAAGTGAAATGTTTTTCAAAAATGTTGAGTCACTTGATAAATGAATGTCAGAATATCTTTTTCGATAGATAATTATTTTTTTGAAACCTTAAATTCCTCGAACTCAAAATGTATTCCTGTAGTAACGAATGATATGCAGATATGATATATGACGCCAGAAGCTGCAAGAGAATGCGCCATCGATGATTTCCTTAAAGACATCCTTATGTTCGTACAGTTTTTACTTTGGTATTTAGAAGACTCAGAGAAACGGGAACACTTACACCAAAACATGTAGGACCTCGTCATGTCAGCATACATAATGGAGAGAACATTATTGAGTCTATTGAAGATAATTCTTTGATAAGCATTCGGTGCATTGTAAATCTTTTGCAAATGTCTCGAAGAATCGTGTGTTTTGAAAAGAGATGAACTGTATCCTCATGTCGATGACATGGAGTGTAGGCATTGAATACAGGGGACGAGCAGCATCTGGAACGATATGCTGAATATTCAGATTTCATTTCCAGCATTGTATGTTCTTATGAATCATGTTTCACAAGAGTTGGTATGAACAATTTCCATAATCATTGTTTATTGGCCCTGCAGAATCCAAATACAGTTCAGTATCAACGCTGGGATAGTCTTTATGACAATAAGTTTGTTACAGTTCGATTTTTCACAGTCACAGTCCTTTTAATTTGAGCAAAAATATAACCTATGTTTCAAAAGTAATTTTCCTAAATCTCAACCATTCATTCAGGCATAATACAGTAAAAATTCAATCCTTGCAGTTTGGTTTACACATGCAGTAATCTTTTTAATAATTTCATTCACATAAACCTGATCATTCCAGAGTAACTCAAATGCACAACATAGTCATTCTGCTCCATAGCTCTTTAAAAATTGATATCCTCGTTCACTGCACCTGAAACAAATAAAATCAAGTGAATAATCAATAGTAAAACCTTTCGTGATAATCCTTACCTTTCTTTCACTTCATTCTATTCGAAAATTAAGGTAAGGTTATTTGAGTTATTTGTGGTGACAATTCGTTTACCTTGATAGCGGTAGTTCTAGGTTGTCTTTTTCAGTTCACTTCAACTAACTGACATAGGAACTACGAAGTAACGTGCCGAAGGTTCCAGTGGTCACATAAATAATTTTCCAACTTAGTTCAAGAATTATTTCAATTCTGTTTCGCTGAATAGACATAGACACTTTTCAAGTATTCACTAAATTCAAAATTAACTCCTTAACATTTTTTTTTAATCATTTTATATTTGGCATTCGAAAGGGAAAACTTACTTTTTCTTCTCATTTGTCGTAAACAATCCAAACAGCATTCTACTCGTATTCATCGTTGAAAATCGAACGAGAATCGAGACATTCCTGGAACTGTTTGCTTCGTTCAACTTTCTTGTGGGTGTAGTTGATAAGGAAATGAAGGATGGGCACATCCCATGAATGAGAATCGAAGTGATTACATTGCAGAGATAAATGTGGGTCAGATGATAGCAATAAAACTTATTGCGCATTTTTCGTAAACAATACCTATGAGGAATGAGAGTAATTTTAATGAGCAATAATGTGATACTTCCTGATTAAAGTCTAAATTTATCGCGGAACGGACGCAGAGATGAGGAAAATTCTCTGAATGAATCACGATTTTAAATGTTCCATTGGAATGGAATGCAGGTTCAATTTTGTAGAAATACAAAGTGTATGTCGTTTTATCCCCGCATTATTGCAGAGATACATCTCAAGAGATAGATGAACTGAGAGAATGTTCAATTTAGATTCATAATTACCATTTGTTTTTCCTTGAAAGTTATGTGAAAGAAATGAAAATATGTATACAGAGAGTGGATTTTAAATAAAATAAATTCAGTAGAACGTCACATCATATTTTTTATAACATTTCACGAGACATATCAGATCTCTACAACGCATAGCGGTAGCAAATAATAATTTTGCGTTGCCGCTAATGGATATTCAATAGATCAGGGGTGCTCAAACGGTCAATGGCGAGTGCTTTTTGAATAGATTTCGAGAAGAAAAAAATTTGAATAAGTAGGTAACTAAACTATAAAAATTTATTACGTAATAAAATAACACTCTGCTAGCGACAAAAGGTGGCTTCATCAAAGGAACGCGCCGTACTGGCCGAAGAAAAGCCGCGTTTTTTATTCTTGCCGCTTTTCTATAACTTTCGGGCGGCGCGTTTGACGGGAACATTCAAGACTTCTGTTCATGCCGATATAAATGTTGCGCCTGCAGGAATTGGAGTCATTTTGAATTGTAACTTGAAGACAATGCTATGTCGATACAAAGTTTATTATTAAATTGTACAAAATGAGTGCAGCGAAGAAATCTAAAACGTATCATTTCAATAACGATTGAGACGAAGAATTTATCTTTTGTATGGTGAAAGATAAGCGCATTTGCCTTATTTGTCGTGCGTCAGTTACAAAAAAAAACTATGAAAAAGCACGTGATTTGATATCTTGTTTGAAAAAAGAACAAATCATGTTCACAACACCAGCCAAACAATCAAAAGCGTCATTTAAAATATCTCATATGGTGGCGAAACACAAGAAACCATTCAAAGATGGATCAGTTGTGAAGGAAGCATTTATTGAAGCTGGTTAGACTTTATTTGGAGATTTTGAAAATTAAACAGAAATCAGCTTCTATTAGAGAACTTCAGTTATCTCGTGCGACTGTCAAGTGGCGTATTGAAGTCATGAGTCAGGACATGGCAGATAAACTAAAACATGATATCATGAAATGTACATACTTTTCTTTAAAGTTCGACGAATCCACCGATATGACAGACACTGCAAAGCTGTGTATTTTTATTTGGATGGTATTCAATGACATGTTGGCTAAGGAAGAGTTTTTGACAATCATTACTCTGAAGGAGAAGATGGCGGCTCTTTAAGTTGCAGTTGGAAGATAGAGAGTCAGCTGAATGCTCTGATTTAGTTCTTCACACGGACGCCAGGTGGTTGAGTTGCGGAAAACTCCTAGAAAGGTTTCAAGAATTTTTGCCCGAAATAACAGTTTTTCTAGGCGAAAGAGGTGACGGCACTCAGATGTTGAAAAACGAAAAATGGCTGACTGATTTGGCTTTTTTGACTGACATCACAATGCACTTAAACACCATTATTTTGGAGCTTCAAGGTGAAGGAAAAACTATAATTGAGATGATTGCGCAGTAATCACAAACTAATTGCAACTTATGATAGATCAACTGAAGATAAAGGACCTGAAACATTTTCCGTCTTTAAAAGCAAGGATTCCTCAGTTGAATTATGATACGTATGACGCTGAATTATCAAATAATTTGGGACCATTCGAAATGCTTTTTTATGATTGCAGTAAATTGGCAAATATAGCATCATTTATGAGTTATCCTTTTACTTGTAAAAACATTGAGAAATTAGCTACTGAAATAGCAAGTCAGTTTAATACGCACTCATGTTCTGTTAAAAATTAGTTGGTGCAGATTATATCAGATATACATCACAAAGCTACAGTATCTGATACAAATTTCAGGTTTTCTATATCTGAGGATTAATATCCGAATCTAAGGCAAATCGCCCTTCAACTGACGACTATGTTTGGGTCAACTTACTTGTGCGAGATCAGAAAATTCAAACTTACTTGTGCGAGTCTGAATTTTCTGAAATGAAGATAATTAAGTCAAAATATCGCAATCGGCTAACTGATGATCATATGTCATCATGCTTGCGATTAGTACTCAGTGATTACCATCTTATGAAAAGTATGCTGAGGACATGCAGTGCCACGCTTCAACATGCAAAGTCAATACTTAGTTAGGTTTAACACCATATGTAACTCTTTTGTTTTGTAACAACCAATAAACTCGCAATTTCGAATAACTATGAGTTTTTTCATTGATATTATAGAGAAGAACCTAACTAAACCTAACCGAAACCTTGAATAAAATAATGTATATCGTGCGGAAAGCCAATATCTATATATGCTACGATACACCCTACCTATGTTGGTAGGTAGGTAGGGTGTATCGTGTATGTACGACAACCCTGCATCACACATAAATTATAAATTCGGTGTTCTCCTTCTATGTTTCAATTAAAGTTTCTTCATCAACATTTTTACACCGTATGAGTGAAAATAAATACGTAGGTTGTCATTTAAATTTTGCGCCTGACGTAAAAAGCAAGTAACTTAGGGAAGAAAATAGCTTTATTGTTGTTCAAAGTATCTTTCATAAAGATCGATACTCTTATGCATGTACTCAAACCATTTTTCGAAACACTTCTGCCACTCCGAATGAGACACCTCCGAAACATGGTTTTGGAAGGCTTCAAGTGCCTCTTGTGCCGTCGAAAATTGTTGTCCACGCAGTTCTATCTTGCGCAAACAAAAAGAAGTCGTTAGGTGTCAAATCGGGGCAATGAGGTGGATGGCCCATTACTTCAATGTTGTGGGTGTTTAAATACTCCATGGTATGCTGATGTGTGTTAGCCTAAATTTTCATAATGCAGAATAGTTTTACTTCTTCGATTTGATTTCATCCACTCATGGAACACTTGCGGCAAATGAATGGATGTATACCATTCAGTATTGGCCATTTTTCGTTGCTCTATTGCTATGGTGGCGACATGCCAGGTTTTTCTGAAAAAATAGGCGATCATTTGCTTCGAAGTGATTCGTGCATAACTTTTGTTGGGTTTGCCTCGTCTTGAAAGACCCAAACCATGGATTGTTGTTAACTTTCGGGCTCGTACGCATATATCCAACATTCGTCGCCTGTAACGATTTTATAAACGTTTTTGGAAGCACCAAGGTCGAATTTTTACAACATTTCTTTCCATCAAAGGACACGAGTCTTCTTTTGGACAAGTTCATGCAATATTGAATGTACTTATAGAACTAATGTTTAGGGTTCTCAATCTCACGGTAAGTCACACGGCGATCAACGTGTATCATTTCGCGTGCTGCATCGATGGTTTGTGGCAACTGATTTTGGACGACCTTCACGAAGTTTGTCACTGAGAAAAGCATGGCCCCGATAGAATTTGTTATACCAGCGTTTCACAGTAGCTAAGTGTGGAGCTTTATCACCAAGATTCGAAGCTAGTTGATCGCAGCACTGTTGTCGAGATAATCCACGTCGAAAATCATCGCACGGAAATGTCCATGTATTAATTCCATTTTTTGTTGAATTTGAATTGAATTTTTCTGACTGTAAATAAAACAAAACTCACTCGTAGGTCGAAGTGTTGAGTACGTTTACGTTAAAAATGTCAAAATACATGACGTAGTTGTCGGATGGGAGTTGTCAACAGTAAAAGTGCCAGAGAGGCTAAATATAAAAGGAAACCTACGTAATGAATAATTAAACCGTGTTAAGTGAAAGGAAAAGGAGTTGGCGGTTACCAGCAACTATAAATATTCATTTCAAAATTTCTTTGAACAGCGAACAATGGTGGACTTGTGTGAATGAAACATATAAGTTATCTATTTTTACATTGGGGCCAATGAATGCCATCATAACTGTGACCAAACATATCTCAGAACATTGTAATACTCCAAGTTACATCTTTTAAGTTCAGCATGTAAGAGAAAAGCTGTTCAGGATTTGTCCGAAAAGCCAAAGTAATTCGAGTATAAAGAAATCTTTTTCTGCGCTAAGCAAAATAGTCATACGAACAGGGGTGAGGAATTTTAATGCAGATCTTGTGAAGAGGACAATATAATAGTTTCATCCTGTAACTTTAATCTTTGTATTTTGAAAAATGTGACTCGTATATACCTGGGCTGTACATTCGATTATTCTCTTAGTTTTTTTGCTATTTTTTACGATACGTAGCAGTTTTTCGAGAAATAACTTGGACTGATAATGTTTACATCAGTATTGATGAAATATTCAATCGTCAAAGTTGATGGTCAGATGTAAACCCACATCGGCATTTTAATATTCAAGTCAAGACCGATTAGGTTCAATATTTAACGTAATAGCGTATGTGATTTTTGATAAAAACTTTCGTGGTGAATTCAATTATGAAATTGAAAATAAGAACATCATCGATGAATATTGATAATATTGATAAATAATAAATGATGAATATTGAAGAGTTGAAGCGAAATTTCAGACTTTGTCTTGCTCAGATTACCAATATTCAAATTTATAATGTGTGTCGGATTATCCTCCGGCGTTGTGAATTATGCATACAGAATCATGGCAATACGTTTGAATACATATTTTGATAATTTCCATCAAATACCCACAAAATAGAATATTTTGTTAATTCTCTTTTTCAGAATAACGATGGCATATTACTTTTGAAATTTTAAAATTTTCGATCTGCATATGGTCGCTCCGTTATTTCAAATAATACTATATTCAGGAAACAGTTGTAACAAGATGAGAAAACATTGAATGATTTGGATGAATTGTTATTTCAAGAATAAATTCTCGAACTGTTATAATATCATAGAACATACTAAAGCTATTTCAATTATTCCGTGTGAATTCTGTGAATGGACATAGAGTTAATAGATAAAATTAAGGAAAAGTTATAGTTTTCGCTTTTCATGAAGCATGTCATAGATAAAAAAAATGGGTGACATGTGATACATTTAAAGAAAAAATAAAAACTCTATTCATCGAAATGAGTTTCCAAATTTTTTTTAGTCTCCATTCTTGGGAACAAGTGATGCCTATTATGCCAAAGCTGTGGCTGCCCGAGACGATTTATGTGTTGTTCACTCGCCTTCTTCGATATAGCCAAATTGTAAGTTATCTGAGAGCGAGTTCCATAGCACATCAGCTAGGGAATGCAATATCGCATCAAAATATCAATCTCGATATCTCGCGAGATTCAGGAATTCTAATTTTGTGAAATCTCGGTATTGTGTGAGATCTCGCATTGTAAAGAAATGATCATCGAAAATGTACGAAAATTCCTATCATTTATATTTCTACTTGGCTCTGATTGTTCTTCAGGAGCAAAATAGAGAAATAAAATCTCAAGGTAACCAGTAATTTATTCAAGAAATAACATATTATTCTAAAGCTTGAAAATAACTCCTCAAAAAGCATAAAGTATCTAGGGTTCTATCTGCCAGCCGACTCCGAATGATGCATGCCAGATAACCAGCTGAGGAAAACGCCCGTTCTGCCTCGACACTTTTTGGTACTACAGATGAAAAACATTGGTTATCAAACTGCAGATTTTGTCCTTCTGATCCTCCCGACTAGTAAAAATTGATTTCTTTCTTCAAAATCATATCAAGTGACGATGACAAAGGTGACACATTTTTTTCGAACGCTCTTTTAATGCCATTTCTAATTCCTCATCAAGACTAAGAGAAGCGTTCGCCATTTCAGGCTCTATTTTTTGTCACTGCAACTGAAAATGTCTAGGGTTTGTTTTGTGTATTGACTGTTCTTGTGAAATCTTCCGATTAACTTTATTATTTCTTTTTTGAGTGAATATTTTGGAGTCAGTTTGAAAAATTTATCACTAGCAGATTGATTGAAATATATGTCGTATTGGACAGGGTCTGTCAAATAATACAATGCTGCGGTTAAAATGTTCGGCGTTCATTAATCCGAGCCCTCATGGATTCAGCAAGTTTTTGAGCTACTGGTGTTCTTCTAACTTCTTCACCATAAATTGCAGAGTAGTTTCAGCAGTTAACAAATCTGAATCTCGACGACATAGTACTTCCACTGCCAGTTTTATAGTCTGAAATACGAGTTCTAAATATGATAAAGCACGATATTCTTCGTCTGAGAAACTATGATTTGTATTCGATTCAAGATCGCAATCAATCAATGCTTTGCTTGCGCATTGCTTCAGCTTATTGAATGTGGAAATCATATCTGCAAGACTAGATCAGTGTGTTTCTTTCAGTCCAGCACGAGTTGCACATTTTTGCTGAATTCGTCCTTCATATATTTCTTCAGAATGTCATTCTTCGTTGGTGATTTTTTTAAAATTTTTACTACTTGCTTTACTTTTTTGATAAGGTGATCAAATTCTGGCACTATGTCAACTTCATCTACAGTGGGTAATCTGCAGTAAAATCCTTCATTATCAATAATGATATCAAATTCTTCATCGTCAGACTCCTCCACATCTGAATGAGCTACGACTGTTTTATGTACTTTCTTTTTGCGTTTCGGTTCCACGTTTTGATTTGTAAATCACATCTAAACTCCCAATTGAATGCCGTGAGCGTAGCCTAGCTGGTGAAGAGGATTCATGAGTCGCCCAACCTTCACCATTACACTGGCTCCATCTGCAGTAACACCTACTATATCTTCATCTAATGATAAGCCATATTCTGATAATTTCTTCTTCAAAATAATTATGCAACTCTCTGCAGGCATGCTTCCTACTTTGCGCACAAGACCCAAATTCCAGAACATATTTTTTTCTCTGAAAATGTATAAACATTCACATTCATGAAGCGCCTGTTTTTGCATGAAGTCCATTCATCGAAAGTAAGGCTGAATCTATGATTATTCTTTCTTAGATTGATATGATCCTGCGAAACTTTCATTTTCAAACTCATGCCATAATCCATAACAATCTGTTTTATGGAGTTAGGCGATGCAGGTAATTTGTAGTCACTAGTCGCAATAAACCAAGAATCTTAAGAAGAGCTAAAATATTTAAGGTCATTTTGTGATGCAGCCTAAGAACTTGGACGATCTACGTTAGCGAATTATAGCTGAGTATCGTCCAGTAACTCCTAATATGCAGAACCATGTTATAGACGGTTTTCAATCAAGATTGTATTATTGTATGGAAGTAAATAGAAGACAATTCGAACATTTGATTTGAAATCATCAGATTTCATTTTTGTATTGTAAACGTGATAAAACAACTGAATCGTTTGAGGATTGTCGTAGTTGGTAAAAAGTTTTGAAAAGACACTCAATATTTCTTCTAAAACCTCAATATATGTGAATTTAACAAAATCATATCCTAAAATATTAAAATAACCATTGTTTGCAAAATCATTCGAAGTCGATTATTGTGTGTATATATATGTTCGAATCTGGATGGAATATATTCAAAAATATATTTCTCATAAAAGTCGGTCATACGAAAAGTTAAGAAGAGTTAAGTAGATTAAGGGCGTGCATTACGTATGTACTTGTTCAGAAGTTCGATTCTTTTCTAGTTCGAAAATACTCATGG
This sequence comes from Cryptolaemus montrouzieri, assembly GCA_013387265.2. Classification (NCBI taxonomy): domain Eukaryota; kingdom Metazoa; phylum Arthropoda; class Insecta; order Coleoptera; family Coccinellidae; genus Cryptolaemus; species Cryptolaemus montrouzieri. Next base: position 117,501,671 of record JABFTP020000185.1, read on the forward strand.
TGAATCCTGGACATTTTTATTTCATCCCCGTCGATAAATTGTCCTTTGTTGCAAATCCTCATCTCCTACAGTTTGTTACAGGTTCGGGACATCCTTTTGACTCGAGTACCTCCCATCGAAATATCGACTACACTTTGTAGTCTTTGTTTTCAAAGAGGGGCTCAAACGTTTTGAGTATACTCTTCCTGCATTGCGGAATACAGAGAGGATTTTGAATTTAGTCTTCTGCACGATGGAAAGTTGAAGAAAAATTAATATTTACGGCGGCCTTTGCCCCCTATATGTTGAAAGGTAAACAGTTGTAGACATAAATGAGTTTCCTGTACATTATGACATTTTTGTTCAGTTCCTTTTTACGAAAATGAAGCGTACAGAATATTTTGTTAACATTCTTGGAATAGCGAGTGCGATTGAGTTAAAGACAATACGGACACCAATTTCGGTGTGAGGCTATAGAATGAATCGATGGATTTGGTAATCTAGTGAGGACAAGACAAGTCAAGTTATGCTAGAAAATGACAAATAGCTCACTATTGAAGACTCATTCATGAAATCTTATATATTAGTAGAAACCCTACTTATGGTGCGTTAGTGGACGATTAGCGGTTTATGATGAAAATGATCAATATTTATTGGAATAAAGTACTCTCTAGGGATTGACGAACACGCTAACTTTGAAAAAAATTTAATCAAGTTTAGTGCTTATGTCTTTTCATCACATGTGCAAGTAAACATTTGAAGGTGCACGAATTACACAGCTATAAAATTCAACAATTATAGACCAACTGTTATACAGGGTGTTACATAATACTATGTCAACTCGAAGGAGTAAATCTACGTGAAATTTTAAGAAAAAAAGTTCATATAAAGATATGTCCGCAAAAGCTTCGTTACGGGGCTACACGATATTGAAATTGGTTTTTTCTTCGAAATTTGAAGTTTTTGAGATATTCAGCCCAAATTTTTCACAGCCTCCATCATTACACGTTCTAGATTTTATCTGAAATTCACAAGGGGTTTTCTTTTCTGAGGCCATGTCCCTTTTTGCCGTTTCAAACTTTTTTGCAGTACGCCACTGATCAGCGTACAATCAATTTTCGTCAGCTTTGTTCAATTTAGAAACTTTCTTGACACTTGTAATTTTTTCGTACCTCCAACCGTTTTCAAGTGAAAAATTATTGAGTTTGAATTATATGAGTTGTATGTTATTCGCTATTAAAAAAAATAATAGAAATATTCGAAAGGTATGCCCAAAATTTGCTTTTATTTTGATAGCTTGTCTTCCGAGACTCAACTTATACTTAGTCAATATCAAACTAAAAAAAAGAACAATTAAAAACTAAATAAATTGCTTGAAGTGTCCTCCACCAGCAAGAATACAGACCTCTGTCCTTCTTCGCATTTTATCACGCACTCTTTGAAATATTCCTGGGGTATTTCTTTTCGTGTCACAAGAAGTTATTATTCGATTTCTCACTTCTTCTAAGGTGTTCACTGAAGTGGTATAACTTTTAAGATATCCCCATTAGAAAAAGTCTAAATTATTTAAGTCTGGGGACCTAGGAGGCCATGGTTCTGGCCCACTCCGACATATCCATCGGTTGTTGAATGTATTATTCAAGAATTCCCTAGCTTCTTCACTAAAATGTGCTGCTGCCCCGTCATGCATGAACCACGTTATGTTTCTCACCATAAGTGGCACATCCTCTAGCAAATAAAGATAAGTCCCCTCAAGAAATTGCCGGTAAGCGGGACCGTTCAGTCTATTGAGCAAAAAAATGGCCAAACCAAATTATTTACAATCATTCTGACCCAGACATTTAGTGATAATTGTTCTCGATGATAAGATTCTTCAATCGAATGGGGGTTTTCCTCCGCCCAATAAGAATTATTGTGAAAATTTGTGATAGCAGTTCTCTAATACTTACCTTCGTCTGTGAACATTATTTCCCTATCAAAATGATCATTTTCTCTAATTTTATCTAAGAACCTTCGGCAGAAATTCAGTTTTGAAGGAAAATCTCGAGGAAGTAGACTTCGGATCCGTTGAATATGAAACGGGTACAATAAAAGGTCGTGGAGAATCCTCCAAACTAAAACATGTGAAATATTCAACTGTTTTCCAATCTTTCTTGTACTCACATGAGGATTCAAATCAATACAATTCGAAACAGCTTCCTCAATATCTGGGGTTCTCATAGTTGGAGTAGCACCTTTTAATTGATTATTTGCAGTAAAAGTACCAGTTTCCTTCTACCTTCTGTGGTTATTTGAAGAAGTTCGCCTGTTTGGTGTTACTCGTTTTGGAAAGCGCACCTGATATAATCTCCTAGCTTCTGTTGTGTTTCTGTCAGCCAGACCGTACATGTAATGGATATCAACCAATTCGGCGTTAGTAAAATAAGCCATATTTTCTTACAGCAATAACTACAAAAGTCTTAAAAGTAATCGTTAATATAATGAAAAATTCGAGCAGACACTGGTTCAATTTTATCAACTGTCAAAATAAATGAATAAATGAAAAAAATAAGTGTCGAGAAAGTTTTTAAATTGAACGAAAATGACGAAAATTGATTGTACTTTGATCAGTGGCGTGCAAAAAAGTTTGAAAGGGCTGTAAGAAATAGCTTGCATTATAAATTTGGGCTGAACATCTCAAAAACTGCAGGAGTTTTTAAGAAAAACCCAATTTTTTCCGGAAATTTCAACACCCTGTAGCTCCGTAACGAAGCTTTTGCGAACCTTTGTTTAAATGAACGGTTCTTCTAGAATTGCACGATTCACCCCCTCAAGTTGTGACATTATACACCCTGTATAAAACGTCTTATGAAAGAGCTCGACGCTCACGATCTCACTTATCTTGAGCTACGGTTTCCTCATTCACAAAATGCCTCCTTTATCAACCCGTTCCTGGAATTGTCATCGGATTCGAGTTTTATTATTTTCTCTGAATTGCCACGTCTGTCTGTCATTCTCTCCAAATTTCAGCGTTATAGCTTGACATTTTCAAAAGTTGTGCCCTTTTAGCTACATGTCCAAGTACTTTTTTTTTATTTGTTAAATGGAATTTAATTGGCAACAACGAGTTTATCTTAAATTTTGTGTTGAAAACGGATTCAGTGCTGTGAAGACAGTTAGTGATTCGAAAATTATAACCAAATAAATTTTAGGCTAATTCCAGTATTCTACATCCAGAAACTTAATTGTATGATCCTGTGAAAACGATATTGTCGTTATAGTGCTTAATAATTCATAACAATCGTTTCTTAATTTAGAAATTATTCACAAATATCGTATGCTATTGGGTTATTGCAATATTCTCATTAATCTGTCTGCAACATTTGAATTTGGAAGGCTTTTACTTGGTAAAATTCCATTATCAATAATAAAAACAAGTAATGTGTATTTAGGTTAGGTTAGGTTAGATTTTAGAATTTTACTTAATAATTGTGATTTGTAATGCTTTTCACTACATTCATTCGTCTAAAGAAGCTACGGTGTAGTGAAACGCGTTACAAATCACAATTATTAAGTAAAATTCCTAAAAGCACATTACTTGTTTTTATTATTGAATCTTTCTGTACCTTTGACCAATGAAGGTGAATGAAATTTATGAGAAAAGACGTAGAATGCAGAATGGGAGATAATGAAGGAGTTTAAAATTTAATTAACAAAGAAGAATTATTCTCAACTGCCTTCTTTGTACATCTAATGTCCCAACGAGAGCATACAAGACTCATATCTTTTCTAGGTATTTCACGAATTGAACTGGGGACACCCATAATAGTAAATAGTCTAAGCAGCTCAGTCTAACGTGTTTAATGCAGTTCGTAAGTGTAGAACGTGCTAGAAATTGCATTCATTTATTGTTGAATACAACAGAAAAACCAAGTGTGCCAACCTTTCGTTTTCTACGCCAAAGAATGGAACCTTCGTCACCGGTTCATAAAGTCAAAGGAAGTTGGTAATTATCAAATATTTTCATCATAATTCATATTATGAAGTGATAGGTAGAGAAGCAAAATAAGAATCTTCGGAATACGGAAAAGGTATGAAATCATTTCTCGATTGGTCTTCAGTATCTGACAAAGAAAAAGAATTACTCGAAAAGAAATTAAACTGTGGTGAAGCTTTCCACTTGGTCTGTTCGAATTAATTGGAGATTTTCTCGAATATACTTCAGCTTCGAATTCTACTGAGTTGAATATCTCCCAATCTATTCAAATTAAGATTCTATTCAGGAATTATTCCTCTATACAAATTCGTAGAAAATTTCATTTGCAATGATTATTATTAAAGTAAAATCATGCAATCGCATATTCAAGGCAGAAATCAGGTTCGTATTTGATATTCTCGCAAATCAGTTGCCAGAGCTGATGGAATATAATCAATTATGGGCTTTAACTGTAGTATTTTTTAACATGTGATTTCTCTGAAATAAGGGTTTCCAAACTAGGGGGCGTGGAGAAAGTCCAGGGAGGCGTGACACCCAAATGAAATAAATAAAAAGATTACAAAAATTATTTCCTTAATTCTTTGAAATAAAGTTTTCATATTTGTTTCTGTGAAGTTTTAATAAAGTTGTAAACTTTATCAAAGAAGGCTACAGTTTTTGAACCTACAAAGCACACAAGAGTTCAAGGTTCCCAAAACCGTCCCCCTGGACGGCAACGGCCGTGTGTACCGATACATCCGTTTAGCCTTGATGTGAGTGCTGCTATTTCATACAGAAGTAAGATGGCTATCAAAAGGCAATATGTTGGGAAGACTATTTGAGCTCTGTGAGGAAGGGAGCTTAGTGCATAGTTCAAAAAACCCAAAAACCAAGATGATCCCTCCTCTCCCGAGCTCGATTTCAAAGAAAATCTCATTGTCGAACACTGATTTCAGATATGTGTTTTAGTTTTCGAGTTATTCCGGAATTCTGGATTTCTCGCGATTTCGACATGTGACGATATCTCAAATCCCATTGAAGTTAGCTGAAAAATATTTCACATTGTGGAGACGCTTATTTGAGTAGAATGCAGGGACGTATTCGAAAAATAATTTTGCCGATCGGTTTCTGTTTTATGAAGCGAACTTGTATTTTTTAAAATACGAACGGTTATTATAGTATCAATAGAGAGGACTACTTTTTCTTCAAAATATATATCACATACCTTAATAGTTCCGTCAACGTCAGCAGCCTCTTTCATTAAAACATCAAAAATTCATATCTATCAACTCGGTATATTGGAGATATTCACAACACTCTGAAAGTAGATGTTTTTTATGTGCGTTAAAGATCCCATTCATTCATTTATGTGTTGAAAACAATACAGTTTAGAACATATATTCTCATTCTCTTATGAAACTATTTCAACAGTTCAATTTAATTGATAGCGAATCATTCAATTCTGTGTTTGGAAGAAATGCAATATTGAATCAATTTCATTGATTCTATCAAAAACAATTATTTATATATAAGTTAATGTCGTTCATCTCTATCTGCTTCGGAAATTTTTATCTATAACTCAATCATTACGGCCCTTCAAATCCAAAATTACAAAAAATATGAGATGTTGGAATGTTATATACAGAATGATGATTCGGATGCTGTGGAAGAATTTTATTTCAATGGATTCCCTGAGATGACACAGCCGCAAAAGTCCATTTTCAAAAGACTGGAGGTTTTTTTAAAGCACAACGGAGCAAAACATATGAAATTTATGATTCAAAAGATGATATCATCGACATTTCAGAGGCAGCTGCAGCCCTACCTGAAATTCGAAGCCTTCAAATGGCAATTGAAATCGCAATTGCCGCAGTCAGTGATAATCAACGACGACTTAACTTCAGTCACTGGTACCTAAAAACGCAAGAACACCCAGAATTTTATCGACGCGTTATATGGACGAATGAAATTTGCATTACAAGTGACGGAATTTACAATAGGCGCAATAGCAGTGTTGGTCGGATGTCAATACCCATCTACAGTTGCAAATTCAACACCAAGAGCGATATGGTTTCAGTACGTGATGCGCTTTGTTTGATGATCGTGTATGGACATATACTATATAGTGAAAGGATATTTAGATGAATTTCATTAGAGCAAAGATAAAATATATATTTTCAGTAAGATGGTGCACCGATACAACAGAAACAAACCGTATTCCAACTGCTGGACTGGAATTTCGGTGATCTGTGGATAGGAAGTATGAGACCTGTGAAATGGCCAGGCGGTTCCCCAGATCTGACTTTCCTAGATTTCTTACTCTGATGCATGTCGAAAATTTATTGTATAAAGAAAAAACTAATAACATAGCTGCGCAAAAAACGAAATTTTTAGATGTGTTGGGTGAATGTGAGTAACATTCAAATAGAAAATGCATGCAGAAGTGTTGCCAAGCGTTGCAACTGATGAAAATCCTCTGCAATTCATGAGATAATTTTTTTATTGATTCAATTTATTATGCATGTAGTTATTTCTTTTTGTCAGAAAAGAAGTGAACACAATTGAATGAATGGGATCCTTGACGCACACAGACGAACCTCTTCTATGAAACAATTGTGAATATCTGCTATGTTCCGAATGGATAGATATGAGTTTTCGATTTTTTTGAAGAAAGCATCAGTTGAAGGAAATGAGAAACATGTAATATTTGGAAAAGAGAAAAAATAATCCTAATTATTGATACTAAAATCACTTATAGTTTGTATCTGAAGAACGCAAGTTTGCTTCAGAACTCAGAAAACGATCGGCAAAGAAATTTTTTAAATACGTCCCTGCATTCCGCTCAGTGCCAGTAGAATGTGAAAATACTTTTCACCTAACTCATTGAAGGATTCGAGATATCGTCACATGCCGAAATCCTGAAAAATTTAGAATTCCGGAATAACTCGAAAAAAAGATAGCTGAAATCTGTTTTCACCAATGAGTTTCTCTTGAAAATCGAGCTCGAGAGAGGGGGGATCATTTTCCCCTATCTACACTATTTCACACAGCTGCCGTCATAAAACATCGAAAATACATGGTGTTTTTCGATGTTTTACTACGGCAGCTATGGGTAATACTGCAAATAAAGATAACCCACCTTCATACTCGATTCTCGAGGAAAATTCATTAATGAAAACATATCGCAGTAAGCTACTTCTGTTTTTCGAGTTTCTCGATTTTCCTCGATGTCGGCATATGCCAAAATCTAGGCTGCTTCCAAACTTAGGTGATGAGTATTTTGACATTCTATTACCACTTACTCGAGAATCAATGCAGGAACGTATGCTTATTTTGCTTCTTTGTGTGGATTTCCATATATATTATACACTCGTCTTTTTATTTTAAGATTAAATTGTAAATGAATTGGAAGAAAAGAAGAGAACATTGTTCTTTGTTAAATACATACAACATGCCTGATAAAATTCCTAAAATATGTGAATTTTTCTAGAAATGAAAATTCTTTGAATATTCTGTGGTTTCATCTATTATGCTGTTGCGAATTTACTCAAAACATCACAAATGTTTTGAATTCTATGTTCGCAATAATAAATGTCAAACTTATTCCATTATTCGGTTCGTAATTAGTTGAAAACTTTTTGATTGAAAATTATGATGATTCTGATGCGTTCTGAAAATTATTCTGTTCTTCATTTTCTAGGGTTTGAAACCCCACAGATTTATATTTCAAATATTGAAACGGGCTATCATAAACACTGGTTTCTCCATAACACTCCGTGAAAAAAAAGTTACAATATATAACTTACAAAGGAAGTTTTGGGAGGTGTTACTGCGAATACATCGAGTCAACTTGAAGAGTAAGATACCAAAATTCAAGGTTTTGCAAATCCTCAGAAAGAATAAGTTTCATTTTCATAAGATGAGGAATGACGGATAGAATTTTGCTGATGGTATCAGGAAAATTTTCTCCCTGATAGGGAGAGTCATTTTTGTCTATGTGCAGTATTTCGCGTAGCTGCCGTTCTAAAACATCTAAAATGGACACCTTGTATAACTTTTTAGGGCTTACTTCGTTCGTCTATATTAGATTATTCACACAGTCTGATTTTTTGCACAGAACGCTAATTGTGCAAGCTTTCCTAGCCTATTTCTCTATTCATTGTATTTTTTTATTGCTTATAAAATTTTATTAACAAAAGGAAAGTGATTAATTTATCTCCGATAATTTTATTAATACCACTTATTCGAAAAATTCTCACAGAATTCTTTGAATATCAAAACTAATTTCTATTCGTATTTCTATATGATGATTTAACTTTCTCGATTATTCAACGTTCGTTTGCTGATGATGAACATTGACTTTTTTACGAAGTGCCCTTGATTTAGGTTTTTCTCATATATAACCTTACAATACTAACCCGTAAGCCAAACTAATTGAATACATTTCAAAAGGTATAGTCGAATATCGAGCACAATACAGAAAATAGGTAGGTAACTAGAGAAAATTAGTAAAAATCGTGAGAAAACTGCACCTTCGACTGAATATCCACCCGTGGAAAAAATCGTTACTCTGAAAGGAAGACCATATATAATTTTGAATTCCATTCTAATTTTCTGGCAATTTTTGATTGGAACGAATTTATATTCAAGCGCAGGGCTATCCTTCACATCACATCATTAAATATACGCGGGTCTACGAACCTGAAAATTTCAGATTCATGGTGTAAAACCACAGCTAGCTTTTTTCCGTTTCGTTTCCACCCTGTTGGGACAAACCTGCCGTTCGTGCCCATGAATAGCATGATTCAGGGCGTCGTACTTTGAACAATGAGACCAAGTGCGGCCAGATGTTCCGTATTTCAGGCCCTTCTCAATGCTTCCAATTTCTCAATCGGCGAGAGTAGTTAAAGGTGCGGCTAGAAGGAACCTCAATTTCGTTAAAATGTATTCTTTCTGTATTTGTAATGAATTCACGATTTGATGATGCTTTTGATTTATTTGTTTTTCTTCTTCTATACTTGGGAATGTTTTTTTCTTATGAAATGAAATAAAAATATTCCAGTTGATATTTTCGGAAAAATATTCGGCTATTAAAAATTAAATACAAAATAATACAGTATAAAGTGTATGAAGAGATCTGGACATTCGGTATCACCTCTGCTGGTACGACCAAAACGAAACTCCGTAATTCACTTCTCTACCATTCTAATTCATTCATGGTGCAAAGTTACATATTATTTATCACATACTATATCAGGGATTTCAGAAATTTCGAAGGACTGTCAAAATTGATCCTTTTTGAGATATTTCAATTGAAAAAAGAAATCAATTGAGGTTTATTTTAAGAAAGAAAAAATTAAAAGAAAATGAAAGACTTGGTTTCTCACGGAGTAGGTGACCTCAGTAGATTGTTTTACCTCCACTTGCCCTGATACAAGCCTGAATGCGTCTAGGCATCCTTTGGATTAGGTTTTCGACCTCCTCTGGGGTGATATTCTGCCACTCTTCTGTTTCGGCTTGGATGATCTGTTGTGGGGTTCTTGTATTATCCTGGTGCGATCTGATTTTCCTTTTGTGATTATCCCATGAATGTTCAATAAGATTTAGGTTTGAGAGTCCAAAATAGCGATCCCCTCTGTTTCAAGATGATGTTGCGCGATTTTGCTGGTATGTCTCACTATGGACTCCAGCACTAGGTCCACGTAATTTCTAGCCGTTACACTCGCAGAAACGAAATCAAATCTGTTTTGCCTCCTAGCATAATGCTACCCCAAAACATCACACTGGTATTTCGGAATTTGTCTTGCTGCACGGAGTCCAGTTTGTCTTATATGACCCCTTAAAATGCGAATTCGGCGGTCGTCTGATCGAACTCCAATTCTGGTCTCATGCGAAACGAACATTTCGTCAAATCTCAATATTCCAATTTTGATGCTCGAAACACCAATTAAGTCTGTTGATTTTTTGTTGTCTGGTTAGCTCTGGAACTCCTGAGGGTCTTTTGCTGTATAAACCCCTTGAACTAAGTCTTTGACGTATCGTTTCGACTGATACACTGAAGCCTGGTGGTTACAGAAATTGCCTTTGGAGTATGGGGTGCGACGCACTAGGGTCTCTTCTTGCAATTTGGCACAAAAAGCGGTCTTGTTCTTCAGGAGTGATCTTCCTATGAGTTCTTCTAGGCCTATGGCCTATTTTACAGAGATCGTAGCTCCACGTATCCGGGTAGGTTTTTGAAGTCTCCCCCTGTGAGACCCCCATTGTGGCCGCTATATCTCTCTGTGTGACCCCTTCTTCAACGAGGGCTATTATTCGACCCCTCTGCTTATCGGACAATCCAACGTAAGACACTTTCAATTATGATTATAAGCTTTTTTAATATTCACAGATTGCAAATCTCAGTGACGACTGAGTACAATATCCCGAACATGTGGTAATAATTTAACATTTTCATACTATCTAGTTTTCTTTACAACAAAAAACTTCATTCTTCATAAGAAGTCAAAGATCCATCGTTAAAAACAATCAATAATGTGAAATACCGAGTGATTCCATATTTTCAGCTTTTGCGATATTTTGTATTTTGAATAATTCTAAACAACTTTTGTTTTGAGTCTTGGTCAAAAATGTGCCTTTGTTCTAGGGTTCTGTACTTGTATTGCGGACATGTTGTAGAGTGGTTTTTATTTTATATCTCGAAAACTAAAACTGATACGTAAAAAACTCACAGAATCTGAAAATTGAAAATACTCAGTGGCGTGCTGTGTTTTCCCTGAATGTTTTGGTTGACCTGTCTACTGGGACGCCACTGAAGTCGATAAGTTGAAACAAACGAAAGTCAAATTAGCCGGCTGTTATAATGAATATCACTACCGATTTTCAACTGATTCAAACAGATCATCCAGCGGAGATATATATATATATATATATATATATATATATATATATATATATATATATATATATATATATATATATATATATATAGGAATTGATTCCTATTTTGCAATATTTTTTTTATGTGAGGCTCTCCAAAATTATGTTAGCTGGATGTTGTGAAAATACAGAAAGAGAAAGTCGCAATAATATTTTATGACATTTCCAACATAATTCGTTCAGAGTTTCGAGCCGAAAATGAATATTTCTTTAAAACATAATACCGAGTATTCATCCTATATCATCCAATCAAATTCGTTCATAACCTAAAAAATTCGTTGAATTGAAAAAATATTTCACATAAAGAAGGAAACTAATCCTCGTACACAAATATGTTGAGCGATAAGGTTGTTTGTTTCTTTGACATATTTGAGATATATCAAAAATAGGCTTTTTTTGTTTTCTGCGTATTTCTCGCAGATTAAATTCTGTGAATGTAACCCAAGGCGAAGCAATACAGTAAATATATCAACTTTTCGAAGGAAAGATAATTTCGAAATTCAACTGGAGAAAGAAATTTGGACGAATATTCTTAGAGAATTGCACACGCACACGGTTGAGAAAAATTGTGACAATTTCTTCAATTCTAAGTGCTAGAAAATATCAAATTTGATTCGAAAACCTTTTCGTCAATGTTTCTTCCAGTTTTTGTGAAAGGTCTCAGATGCTAGGATACAATTTAAGAAAAAAATATATGTTTTTGATTCCAAACGGTCTAATAGAAAGATTTTGTTCATTAATTCATGTGAGAATGCCAACAATCGATTTTCGTAACAGCCATATTCTGGAAAACTAGACTGAAAGAAATTTTATTATTTCAAAGTCATTCTCGGTCAGTTGAATTGAATAAAATAATGAAAAACTGTTAAAGTAAAATTCGTCAAGAAAAAAGTGAGCCTAAATTTGTTCATCTAGGGCCATCTGTCGAGATGATTTCCGATAAAATTCTTCTGTTGAAAAATTGATACACGTGTCTCAAAAAAATTTTCGAATTCTTTCAGTTCCAGAGAAATATACTCTCCATTTTTCTGTGGGCTATATTAACTATATATACTTACTATAAGAAGCTACGAAACGTTAATATTCTAGGAATACGGTGAAAAACGAGTTGATTATCGACGAGTTGTATCTTAGAAATTAGTGTACGATCGATATATAATATGAAAATTAATCAATTGAGCCTTTCACCACACGCAACATTTTTCCTACGAGCTTTCAATTTTACTTTTGTTTGCAAAAGAACAGTTGTCTAGACGGCTCGTTGACGTGGAGGATATGACGCTCGACCCCTGTGCAGTGTTATCTCGGTTCAATCCCCACAAAGTATGTGCGATTTTTCAGATTCTGGGTAACGCTTGAGTGTCCATCTCGGAGGAGATGTGAAGCCGTTGGTCCTGTCTATGAGATGTATTGGTTATTAAAGATCCCTTCCTTCCACATGAGAGGGGTTCGGCAAAATGTCCGGGTTTGTGAGGTGACAGAATTCTGCGGCGTGTCATCAGCCGAAAGGCAGAAAAAGAGCACTTTAAAGGATAAAAAAAACCGTTATCTATTGATTGCAAAAGTAGCAACTGAATGTCACTGAATGAGCCTTTCGAAATATAAGCAAATCATAGCATACAACTAATGTCCTCTACATGAAAGTCGAGTAGTTGGAGGCTTTCCGCGCAGAAAAATCTAGTGCTCAAACATTTATTACATTCATTACCGTATATTTCTCGCCCCCATTAAGAAATCTCCTTCTAGGATATGACCGTCTATGTGCTCCTTTAGCTTCGTCTGAATATGCCCTTCTGGATGCTTCCCATTCCTCAATCGCACAGTAGTTAATGCCCGTACCGTACCAGTAAAGCACTGATTTCTTCAGCAGCTGTCTCGAATAGACCGCTGTAAACTTAGTTTCCCATTCCGTATCGTCAACTGTCTCAAGGGTTACTAGTTTCTTCGTCTTAGAGAACTTTTTAGTTTTAGTTTGTTGGCCCTCACTTTTAGCTCTAGCGCGTATGTTCCCGGAGTGTTTATTCAAATTGTTGTGTTGTTCTTGAATAATTTTAGACTGTGTGGTATAATTAGAAATGAGGGTAAGACTTTCATTCGGGCTTTTCTTTGCTTTAAGGAACTTTAAGTAGGATTTTCCTCCTTTGATCAGACCCTAAATTGATGGAAATTTTTTTTTCCGTTTGTGTATGTGATCGTTTAAATAATCATAGGTCTGTATTTAAATCAATTAAATTTATTGAATAGGAAATGATATTCAAGAGTTGGTTTTCAGGTGGATAGAAATATTAAAGGAATTATATATTGTAGAAACTTTCTGAAAATGGTTTCTTCACGACATTTATATATCTTATGATTGATGCTGATGAATGAGAGTATTCAGTTTTTGAAAAAAAGGTGAAAATTACTTTTTTTCAAATTGCAAAATTCAAAATATGACGTTCGTTCTGCTCAATATTCACAATAATGCATGAGCTACTCTAGATCTAGGTATGTCCGATTTGTAAGAAAAAAGACAGATAGATTATAATTTAAAAACAGAAAATCTGTTCACTTTCGATGTTTTGGTTTATGTAGTAGTTTAACAATCAGGAAAAAAAGTGATAAAATTATGAGCCTCATGCTATTTTTCGTGATCACGCATAGACGCAAACAAATACAATCTTATCTTTTCAGTTTCCAGGTTATTCGAAAATCTTGATAATTTGCAGATTTCGTCGATACTGAATATCTATTACGTAAAAATAATTTGACATTCTGCAGGCTTTTTTATTAAAATAATCAAATGATATGCAGACATTTTTGTTGGGTTTAACTATTGTAATAATAGACTGTTGCAGATTTCCATACATCAAGTAAAGGTTTCTTTAATTCCATTGGATAGGGTATGGCTTTTTTTTTAAAGTACTTTACTTTTTCATCCACTACGTGTTTTTTTGGAAAATCTACTAGGTCAATTTACACAGTAATGAGATTTCATTTTGCAATAATTTCTACAATCTGTAATATTTCAATTGCATTAGATATTTTAGAGTTTCCTATCCTAGGGAAAAACGGAACCCTTAAAGATTCACTACGTTGTCCGTTTGTTCCTTTGTCTGTAGGACTTTTCTCTCAGTAACACAAGTAGGTGAAAGATACTGATATTTATGTTCCCTTCTGTGGTATATTTTGACATTGATAAGCCAATCGAAACCAATAAAAACTGCTTCATAGAAAACTACAGTGGGCGGCAAAATTAATAGATTTCAATTAATATTTGAAGGAAAGGTAGCGTAATGTTGCGTTTATGCTGATCTTTCAGGTAAATATCAACAGGTTTTTGATAATTCAATAAATATTTGATGAAACCTAACATTTCATGAAAAATAATGGAAAATTTCAAAATTCTTAGTATTTTGTGACACCTTCTGCAACAATAGCAGCTTATATTCTACGAGGCGTAATTTCTTCGCATTTTATTATTGTTTAGTTATAGTGCCCAATATTCATCAATTTTCCAACCAGATGCTACATACTGATTTACCCGGCGATTTCCCTCTACGTCAATTCCCAAAAAATCTCGATTGCATTCATGTCAGGCGAATTACCAGGCCAAGGCAAAGCATCAATTTTTCCCATTTCTCAGAACGCAGTGACACTTTGAGCCTTATGAAATGGGGCCGAATCGTACAGAACAATCAGAAATAATCTCCATCAGGAAACCATTCTTTCACTTGCGATAACATTCTTCGCCTCAAAACATCAATGTATTGAACTTAACGCATTGTCCCTCAAAAATGGAGAGGCGACCAGTACATTTTTCTGAAATTATGGACAATTTCATAATACTCAAGAGATGTTTTACCCTTTTCCCTATGCCATAATTTTGAAATTTCACTCCAGAATGCCTCTAAACATATGAAGACATATCAGGGAGGATTTGAGAAGTTACTCATCGGAGAAGCAAACCTGGAAAAAATTGATAATTTTTACATTCTGAGTAATATCGGAAAACATCCTATTTTACTTTTCGTCAGTTTCGGACTTGCTATGATGACAGAATGTGAACCTTTGTTCCTTCAGCCGTCTACTGACTTTTCGCTCGGATGAGTTTATGCCGTCCTATTAGACTAGGATGCTTAAGTGTTTTCTGCTCCTTCACCTAATTTGCTGACAAATATCTGTGGTTTTCGGTTAACTGTAAGGTATAGGACGTTTTCGCCCACATTTTCCAACACGATTGTGTGAGCTAGCTTCGTTTCCAAGGCTTTTCGCCTTGATTCTATTAACTGTAGCAACACAAACATTAGTAATCTCACCCATTCTTCTCAAAGAACGATTCGTCTTTCTTTGAAGATCGTAGATTTCGGCAAATTTGTTCGGAGTGATAACTTTTCTTCTTCCCATCCGAAAAAAAAAAATATTGTCCCTTTCATAACTTGAAATTTTTACTGATGATGGCCCTAACCCCATCATCATTGAAACTCGAAACCAGTAACACTATGTCCGAAAGGCGAAAGTTGTTCAGAATTTTTCAAAATAACTTGCCAGGGAGGTAACTTAGCAAAACATGTAGTTTATGCATGAACGTGTTGTACCACCAGCACCATTAAGATTTAAGCTTGGACGTTTGAGAACATCTCAAGATGACCTATTCTAATCGACGAACAGATCGAAGGAAACTTTGCGCATGGTCATATAGACCACCTCACTACGGTTCTCTTGATTTCTGTACGTGGAGACACTAGTACAGTATAATTTCTACTATTTCTTTTACAAAAAGTGATGCGTTGGTTGGAAGAAGAATTAATTATTTCAACGAAGTGAAGGACACCCACCATACCTATTCTAGAATTCGACAAATTCTTGTTATAAGAGCCCAAAATTATACTGCGCCTAAAAATTAATTCATACAAGAATATTCCTAATATTTTGTGTGTCCATTTCAAGGGTTCGCTACTGCTAGGCACTTTTAAAAGCAGCTTCGACAGAACAGTGGGGTGCAAATTAGTACTAAAACGATACGACTCAGAGAATTTGGCTTGTGGAATCGTGTCGCAGCTCGAGGCCCAGATCTAACCGAAGCACATCGAGAAGCTCGATTGAATTTTGCCAAGGAATATGTCAATTGGTTGAAACTGATTTGGAGCGAGGCCTATCTTCAGATGAGTCGAGACTTTTTTCTTAACGATGAATGTTCTCTAATGTACAGACTTTCAGATGAGAGATATGCCCAGTGCAACTTTTCACCTATGTGTGACTTTGGTAAAGATATAATAACGGGAGAGAGGAATTTCTTCGAATGCCCGCACTGATCTGATCATCTTGAATAATAGAACCGTGAATGTGAGTAACAAATATTATGGAAGAACATATTGTACCATTTGTTGGGTGAAAACTTTTCATTTAAGCATGATAACACTTAACCTTACCAAGCTCGTAGAGCATTATGAACTACCTTCAAGATCACGAAAACACTTCAATGGAGTGGCTTGCACAGAGTCTAGGCCTCGTTCTCATCGAATGTGTTTTGGACAATTCTCAATACAGGATTGAGATCCAGCCAGCAAATTCAACCAGCTATCATGAATGAGGTAGGGAACAGACTGATAGAAATTCGGAACGAAATGGATCAAAATGCTATAAAATCATTAATTTTGAGAATTTGAATGAACAATTTAATCTTGGTTTCGAATAATTATAAATTTAATATAATTGAAATCCTTATGGAGCGAAGGGAGATTCTTATACTATCGATCAATTTCTGATTTGCGAATCTGCCAATGGAAAACTCTTGCATGCGGAAATTTCACCACTTAAAAATTAGAGGTGAGGGTTATTTCACAAATAATAACCCCAGCTGAAAAACGAATATCTTGTGGAATTTGATTTTATATTGGAAAATTCAATATTTTCAACGTTGTTGTGAACATCTCCACAGGTGTGGATCAAAGGGAAAAAATCAGATGAAGTTGTGGCATTGTTTTGACGAGTTTCATAAAAGTTCAAATGATTTTATTCTGGGACTCTGCTGATGCACGAAATTATCAGTATCGGCTCACCCTGTGCAGTAAAATTTTCATGAATTATAGTGGTATATAATACCTCACAAAGTATGACAAAAATATCTATTAGCAGAATGAAACATTGATGGGAATTGTTTATGGTAGTAGATCATATGTAAAATATATTATGATCAAAGTTATAACTGTTAAAAAGGATTCGCATAAAATTTAAATAATTTTTCATTATTGAAGTCATATTTATATGCGAAAATTCGATGGCAATTGCTGCAGTTAGAATTATAAATACCAGCTTCATCTATTTTATTATATTTTGGGATTATTATTTTGAATGAATGCATATATTCTATACTGGGATCTAAAAGTGATATTTATACTTTATTTTATGAATAATTAGAGTTAATAATAAGATTTACGAGACCAAAACTGAATATCATTTCCACAGTGCTTAGAAATACTTATATATATAATATTATAATATTATAATATTTATTAATTATAATCAAATCTGTTCTCCTGACATTAAACGCTTCCGAAACATTACACTTGTGGTTTGCTTGATATGCACATATGGCAAAAATGTAGGGATATTTCATATTTCATGGTTCATTATCAAAATACTGGTATACAGCAGTGAAAAATATACTGTAAACAATAAATGAAGTACGAAATCTACAAATTAGGAACATTAACAAATTGAATGCTTCTTCTTCCAGAAGAAGAAATTGAAAACCCAAATGTCCTTAAAATTTCTCGGAAAAAGTCTGATAGAGATAAATTATTAAGGACTTCTTTTTAAAATGAAATTCTAACTGTTCGAGATATCTCAAAAAACATTCATCGAACTGAGACTTCCATAACACGATTGTTACACGGCTTGTGACGCCGTCTGGTTGGAGCCACATATGATTGGTGTCGTATTCAAGCAACTGATCAAAGAAATACGTTCCATCATTTCTCCGCAACGCATACTATTTAACTTAACGTAACGGTCATTTCCATTAACAAAAAATAAACGACCCAAAGACGCCATCGCCAAACAGTGATTTTTTTTATGGATGAAGTGGTGTTTCATGAAGCATATGAGGGTTCTCATATTAAACCACAAATGCGTTCCATCGCTAAAGAAGAATTCGCGATGAAAGTATTCATTTTCTTTCGTCATGTGCTGTGCCCAATTTAGGAACGTACATCGCTTCATATGCGATCATGAGTTAGTTTGATCTTGTATTGGTGTTTGTCTTAGACAAAATTCGCGATAATGTGTTCTTGATTCGTTTGCAGCGGACGTTTTTCGGCAGCAGTATCCCCCGCACTTCGGGAAAAAAGTAGTCTCTTTCACAGACACGGAAAAATCAAGCAGCGAATATGCTGACTCAAATTTTTTCACTAGACTATAGATTGCTTGTCTGCTGGAACGAGAATAATGGTCGAAAATTGGCGTTAACCCTCTATAAATTGCAACTACCGTCTCGCATTTTCGGTAGTGAATTTCAATTATTTGTAAAGTCCCTTCGTTCATGGTGAAAATATTGACTTTACTGAATACTTCGACATTGACAATTTGGTAATCGGTCTAAGAGTGCGTTCACACAGAGAGTTTTAAGTTGTCAAGTTGCTGATGAAAAACCCCTTATAACGCCTCAGCAGCATATCCTAAGAATTCTCAATCCAATTCACATAACAAAGTGCAGGCCAAGGGAAAACATCGATTCGATATCTATTTAAGAAATCCGTCATAGTAACATATGGTACTCTGCTATAGCTTATGGTAGTACAGTGGATTGAAAAAAGTTCAACGTAAAGTGTCATTCACGGAGTTAACCAAAAGGAGATCGATTCAGAAATTCAAATGAATTGATTCTACTCTTCTCTAAGCCTTTGAGCAGCATCAGGTTGACTCCAAACTCGCATTCGCCTAGTACAGTCCAAATCAGCATTCATCTTAGAGTAAAACATTGAACAAGTTTTAAGTGATTCCTCATGGTTTTGGGCATATTCTGAACGAGTTACGTGATTTCATCTTCTTAAAGGCTGACATCTGAAAGATCTTAATCAGGATTGATTTTACGCAACCTATTGCCAACAGTTCAGATGTAGTCAGATTATGCGTTTGGTTCAACTAATCACTCAATTCATTGCACGTTATCCAAATACTGATTCTCTTTTTGTGGTCAAGGCAGTATACAAACAATACTCACCTGATGTTAATCCTTGCGTTCAATTCGTCCATCCTTTTTCTGGATGGAGAATTCACGGATTCTACATCCTACTCCAAACAATAGATAATTTAATTAATTAATTTATATGAATCTTCAAAATTCCAAGTAAAGACAACTACCTATTTTTAACGACCGCGTAGTGGAATATACATGGTGCCAGATTGATCAGATGTCGATGTCTCTGTGAGATATCTATTAGTATTATAGATCAAATAAACTGTCATAATTGGCGTTAAAATTCAATATAATTTTCGAAGAAAACAAGAATGTCTTGCTGAATGATTTACTGTTTTCGGTAGTGAATCATCAATTTACAATTTTTCGTTAAGATAAACAATTTAAACTTCAACCTGGTAGTAATGCTCCAGGAGAAGCTGCAGCAAAAACGGCCATGATTCAAGAAAACCTCGATGTAATCCGCAAGATTATCAAAAAAAATCTTGGTATAACATATCGAGAGATTGAGGTATATTGTGTTTTCCAAAGACCTCAATTCAGAAAATTTTGCATTAAGAATTGGATGCAGATGAAAATTGTTTCGTGTTGGAACCGCATCTGCTAACCGAAGTACCTAGGATGAATCATGCCTTACATGTTCGAACACAGCACGTTACAAAAATTTTCGATGCAGCAGAACACCAATTTGTTGGCTTAACAATTTCTTCATACTTTCGAAACTCAAGAACGGAATACGTGTGCAAAGGTTTCAGTAGAAAGAAGCAGCAGCCATATCTTCAAAAACGCATATTTAATGTAATCACAAACGAGTGAAAAAACTACTTCAGAGAAAAACAGATTGGAAAACAACATAGCCTTTGAAGCTTATCTACCAATTGTCTTATTACAGCTTCTTAAGAAAAATTTGAGAAATCCGTTGTTCTATCGAAGTCACTTTTTCAAATCGATAGGTATCAGCGTCGAGAATTCAATTTAAGATACACGTATATATGACCTCAAATATTTTACCCGAATAAATTAAGAAAATAACATCCATGTTTTTCTTGTTTCAGGATCTCTTCGAGTATTTTTCAAGAATTCCAACATTTAGATGATTTTAGGTGAGTGTATTGCTTGAAATTTGATTTATTGAAGATTCTTTTAATTATGTATAAGTTTTTCAAAATAGCCATGATTGGGTTAGCATGTAAAATTTGTAATTGCAAAATTTCATAGAAATTTTTCATACACTAATAATATTTCCTATTCCACGAAATTTCTCATAATTTAATAGGAAAGAAAATTAAGTTAGTAACATTGGAAACAGATAATAATAATCATTCAATTTGGAGATAACATTAGAGATTGAAAACCACAACTTCCTCTAATTGATAACGACTAGAAATGGATAAAACGTGGAAATAATTCATATTATGGACTTACAGATAAGCTAATAAAATCTTTTGGCTACTACTATAGGTAAAAATAATCTGGAATTATGTCAATATCCTAGCTAAGGTTAGCAGAATACATTGGAACTACTCTCTTCTTGAAATATCTCACGGCATTTAGGCTCCTATAACTTTACGGATACAACTCTACAAGCTTGAATTTTCAGTAACCAAGAGGAAATATTGAAACTTGTTACGTTCCCAAAAGATACCTTACAGATAACGAATTTTCAACAGCCAAATACATTCATCGATCATCAAAAATCTAAAATAGTTCTAGCGTACACGCAAATTTTCAATTTAATCAGTTTCTAGTCTATACGAATGGTTTAAGCGGTTTGTACATTCGCAGCTGTACTCTTTACGTTCAAATAACGCACATTTAATTATAGAATTCTTTTCTATAATTAACATGATATTTATTTTCTACTAGTTATATTCTTATCTAATTTCATAATAGAAGTAAAGTATATATTACCATTATTTTAGCTCATTTCTTCTATTCCGGTTATTGGGTATAACGGTCGATCAATTCATACAGAAATTATGCAAATTGCATTCGAATTCTTTGTAACCTAAGCGTTACATTAATCATACCGGATATGTATTCATAGATTTTTCGATTTATTCATAAGTATTGTAATTCTTGTATGCCATTATGTAGATTGTCAAATTCAATATCTGCCTAGGGAGGTTCTAACAAGACAAAAAGGTCAATATGATAATCAATTCTTCGAGTGAGCTTTGTTCGGAATCTTAATTAACAATCTGTAATAAAAGTGAAATTTCACCGATTATCATGAAATAAAACGCAGTAGGATCTGTAAAACATTAAGTGTTATTCGCCAGTATAATGGACATTTATTTTCGAATAATATTAGTTTTTACATAGCTGTATCATATATATCAGCGGTGCTCGAACTTGAACTGCTGGCGATCTACCTCAATATTTGTAGACTACTTACGATCGACTCTGAGAGGCTGCAAATTCGTGTTTTGCAGGGTTGTCTTACATACACCATACACCCTACTTACCTACCTAACCTACCTACCTAAGTAGGGTGTATCGTAGCATATATGCATGTTAGCTTTCCGCACAATATACATTATTTTTGAGTTAGGTTTAATTAGATTCTTCTCTATAATATCAATGGAAAAACACATAGTTATTCAAAATTGCGAGTTTATTGGTTGTTACGATATAAAAGAGTTACATATGGTGTTAAACTTAACTAAGGAGTGACTTTGGATATTGAAGCGTGGCACTGCATGTCCTCAGCATACTTTTCATAAGATGGTACGTCACAACAGAGTGCTAATCGCAAGCATGATGACATATGATCGTCAGTTAGTCGATTGCGATATTTTGACTCAATTATCTTCATTTCAGAAAATGCAGACTCGCACAAGTAAGTTTACCCGAACATTGCCGTCAGTTGAAGAGCGATTTGCCTTAGATTCGGATACTTATCTTCAGATATAAAACACCAGAATTTTGTTTCAGATGGTGTAGCTTTGAGATGTATATCTGATAAAATCTGTACCAAATCACCTCTAACAGAATATGAGTTCATATCAAACTGACTTGCTATTTCAGTAGGTCCTGAATGTTTTCACATGAAAAAAGGTAACTCATAAATGATGCTACATTTGCCACTTTACTGCAATCGTAAAAACGTGTTTCGAATTGTCATTGTATCATAATTGAACTGAGGAATCCTTGCTTTCAAAGACGGAAAATGCTTCAGATCTTGGCTTTCCAGTTGATCTATTATAAGTTGCAATTTACTTTTGAATGCGTTTACTGCTCTAATCATCTCAATAATAGTTTTTCCTTTACCTTGAAGCGCCAAATCAATGGTGTTTAAGTGCATTATGATGTCAGTCAAAAATGCCGAATCAGTCAGCAAACTGCAACTTGAAGAGCCGCCGTTGCAAGCTACGTGCACCGATGGTATTCACAATTTTTGTTGCAATGCCCATAATTTCCTTCCTGTTTAAAACTTTTGAGCACAAAACTTGTAGATGTATAATGCAAGGGAATGAAAAAAGGACACAATGCCACAAAACCGTTTTTGTTTCCATCGGTTGTAATGTACACCAATTTATATATTGGTAGCTTGCAGTTTTTTACAAAATTGAGGAAAACAACATATATATCTCCGCCACGGTCTTCCTCCTCAGAGGAATGATTCTCAAAAATTCTTCCTTAGCCAACATGTCATTGAATACCATCCGAATAATAATACACAGCTGGGCAGTGTCTGTCATATCGGTGGATTCGTCGAACTGTAAAGAAAAGTATGTATATTTCATGATATCATGTTTTAGTTTATTTCAAATATCCTGACTTATGACTCATGAGTTCGACGAGATAACTGGAGTTCTCTAATAGCAGACATAATTCCTGTTTTATTTTTAAAATTTCCAAATGACGCGATTCTAGCAGCTTCTGATTGTTTGGCTGGTCTTGTGAACATGGTTTGTTCTTTTTTCAAACAAGGCATCAAATCACGTACTTTTCGTTTTCTTTATTCACTCTGTGGCGGAAAATCCTGTTCATAGTTTTTATGTACCGTCTTATGATGCCTCTTTAAGTTACCACGCATAGATATTGCAACTGACGCACGACAAATAAACAAATGCACGTTTTAGATTTCTTCGCTGCACTCAACAATAAAATTAATTTTTAGGAAGCTGGATTCTTTCTTTTGGCACCGACAGTAAAAATTGTTCATTCTACAAGAATATTTCGCGTACTGATTTTCCTTATTCGTATATCGTGAAATTCGTATGCAATTCCTGTCCGAAAAATTTTGGATATTTTCAAAATTCATAAGATTGGTTTTCGCAGTCCGCACCTGTTGCCGCATGTTTACTTCGGCACTCTCTGTCGAATTTCTAAGTAGTAAACACCGAGAACGTAATCCTCCCGGTTTGACACAGAAAGGGATCGACTCTATCGGATACTACCTAAAACTTTCCTTTCAGCTAACACATTTCGCCGCCAGCGCACGAAATATACATATTGTCTGAGAGATTTGCCCAACTTTATCGATATTGGCCCAATCCAGACGTTGTCAAGCTTTCTCCGATACTTAAGCTTGCCAACGTCACATAAACACGTCCTCTATGGACTTTCTGGAGTCGGGAAGGAGGCCAATATGTTTTGATGTAGCTTCCGAGACTCCAGGGATTCGATTGTCGTTTTTACGCCCTAGCGCTTCGGTGGGTCTCCGCTATAAGCGATGCAGTTAAAGGTGGAAGGAAACGTGATTTTTCTGATGTTTCGGTTTTTTTTTCAGATTTCTGCGTGAGATGTCTTTAAATATATTCTTCGAATAACGTATGAATTTTCCTATAAGAACATAAAATCTTTTTGGTTGAACTGATGCAATCAATGTGTTTTATGCGTCAAAGTTTGCGGTGTGCTCAAAATTGGGTATAACATTGAAACATTTCCTATTAGGTATTTATTAGTTGTTAATTTATAATGAAGGATTAATAATATCTATGACAAAAAAATAAATTATCAAGAATGAAAGCTGAAAATGACAACTTATGTAGAGAAATTCATTCTCATGAAATATTTCTACCCTGTACTTTCATTAATTCTTTCTGGAATACTACTTTCGAACGGAATTGGAGGCCTTCATGGAAAATTTCAACCATTTGAGGACATTCATTCAATAATCAATAATTGAGTTAATTACGTTTATTCAAACTTGAATATGTAGAACAGAAAGTAAATCAATATCCGTTCGATATTTTCCCTAAAATCGCTTCCGAAAATGTTCAAACTTCAGAAAATTCATTTGGACCTGGTCCATTTTTTTTTGGTTTACAGAGAGTTATTATTCAGGTGTAAGTTACTCAGTAGCTATGAAAATTTATCCCTTGAAATAGCAGATCTAATGAATGTGTGTTTCATGTCAAGACTTATTTCATGTCAAGACCATTAATCTCTGTACCTAGCCTAGCCATGTCCTTAGCAACATCAATAAATCAACATTTATAAATATTTTAATTTCACTATTTTTTGTTGGCAGAAATAATTTTTTGTCATTGTTTTGTTGAAATTATAAATCAGTGTGAAATACGATATTATCTATCAGAGTGGAATGCCCACTCCTGCACATAAGGAAAAGTCTGTTCTCTAAACTGATCTGTTTAGGTACAAAATATCACATTGGTTATTCAAGCAATTGTATTTCCATATAACGGGGCTAGTGTTATAGTACGATAACTGCCAGAGTCGCTATCTTCGACCATTGGATCCGATTCAATTTGGGCGATTGATTTAAAACGAAATAGTTGCTGATGTTGCTTAATCTCGAATTACTGGTAGGATTCGGCTTCTTCCTCACCAATATCGGATATTTGGGACTCGATGAGAATGAAGAAGGCAGTCTATCAGCCTGATGGTTACTAGCAATAACCGGTAACAATAAGCTGTTTCAAAAACAAAATATTTACATCTAGTTCTCGAATTATATGCTGATTGTTCATAATTGATTATTGTTTGTTACTCGCCAGCCTTTGTTTCAGGACGATTTGCAATCATATGTCACAAAAAATGCACTGGATATCATTTAAACTCTTCTTGATTCACAACGTGACTGTCTGAATTTAGGTATTTATCAGCAACTGTTCAAG
This sequence comes from Cryptolaemus montrouzieri, assembly GCA_013387265.2. Taxonomy (NCBI): domain Eukaryota; kingdom Metazoa; phylum Arthropoda; class Insecta; order Coleoptera; family Coccinellidae; genus Cryptolaemus; species Cryptolaemus montrouzieri. The sequence goes on from JABFTP020000185.1 coordinate 117,526,809, forward strand.
AATGGTTACTGTTGGTCCTGAATTAAAGTCTTCGAAGATTTTCACATATAACGATAAATTTCGCATAATATCATTATTGCGATACAATGTATACCTGGCTAACAGCCAGAAAAGCGCCACAGTTTTTCAACAGTTCGCTTCTTGCAGACACAGTGTAAAGCGTTGCGGTAGATAGTCGACCTGGTATTTCGAAGTTTTCTGATTGATCTACTCTTTGTTTTCATCATTTCCTGGCGGCACTGGTAGTAGTCTCTGTGTCAGTACGTTGGGAGACGCCAATTGTATATGTATACATATTATTACTTGATGCGGTCCAACGAATAGAGCTTAGTTACTGGCAGTCTTGCCTGCAATTGTGAATGAATGTGCAACACTGATGAGGTCAAACTATACAGAACCTGTAGTTTATTGCTCCTATTCATAATATCCTATCAGATTGTACCACTTCTGTGTGACTGAAGCTGACGATGATTATGAAGAAATGATCGGAAAATCAGCTCCTTCAGGGAGGGTTATTTAACATTTTATGCAAGGTTGAATATTGTTCCCCAAATGTGTTCACACATATTGCGATAAATTCAGCATATTATTATTAATGATATGTGACATTCGTTTTCAGTGTGAAATTCTGAATATTCCATTTTTTCATTTCAATTGAAGAAAATTTGATTGAATTTCACCCATATAATGAACCAGTTTGGCTGATTTGGTTGAATAAATTAAAGAAAAAACAGAAAACGGTTAGAATATCGTAACCAAAAAAAGGGTTTGGCACCATCTAAAGTAATTGCATTCACCCCTGGAATATGTGGTATTCTAATTGATAAGTCACAAACAAAATATTTTAGTACACAAAAGTATTGCAATGTTTTCCTAAATCAAATTAGTTAGAAATCTTAAAAATATTCCTTATGTTTAATCCTGTATGAAGATTGCCTTAAATGATTTCTATAAATCTAGCAAAATTTGAAATTCAAATGAAAAATTCAAAATGAAATCGAAAGAGGGTCCTGTATAAAATTCTTCACTTCAAGAAGTTCTCGAGCTAAATATGTGTTCGATAATATCTGAAATCATATTCATAGCTAGTTGCTCCGATGACGGTTTTTACATATCGTATCACCATCTAACCGAAGTCCCGTTCAATTGCTCATTCAGAAGGGAAGATTTTACTCCATGCTCCATGTTTTATGCTCCAAGAGCTTTTGTTCTTCAATTATATTCTTGTTATACTATTTCTGCTCAAAAAATTCTTGAACTATAGTTTGTTGGTTTTATGTTTAACATTGGTAGATTCTACCTGTACACAGCTAATACAGAATGGCACGCCAGAAATTATTGTTTTCAATGAAATCATAATAATGATAAGTTGCTTTTAAAAATGTTAATTGCTCGAAATTGAATGTATGGCATATTAAATTATATCATGAACGAAAAATAATATCCAGCAAGTCACCTTATACTAAAAGGCTGCAGAATACCTTCACGCTAAACGGCCTCGGCTTCTCTAATATTGTCAGCATACTCTGGAACAGAATTGGTGATCTTTCCGGTGGTATCTTCGTTCATAATGAGCCAAGTGCTCGCATCACTCAACGCAATATTATAACGCGACCTTGTATCTAGTCAATAAGATGGACAACGACGAAACTGCAGTAGCAGGCTTGTTATGACGAACAAGCGTACGCAAAAACGCGATAACAAAAACAATTAATATTTTTTGAGGAATTTTACTGAATAATTGTGATTCGTAGCGCATTTCACTACACCGTAGCTTCTCCAGACGAATGAATGTACAGAAATTGTGATAACTATATATAGATACAATTGAGAATATAAATACAACTGTTCTTAAGTAATTGAAAGCTTCCAATTACTCATAGATTTCATTTACTCATTTCTTTCATTTCTTCGCGAAGCTTTTTATTATCTCTTTCGAGACTTTATTCAAGGAGTAATGTTTAAACTTCCTTGAATAATTTATTATCCTTCCTGATAGCTAGTTTTCCGATCTAATCGTCATGATAATCAATGAAACCGTGATCTATACTTTTTATTGATTGGGTAAGAGAGCACCTTGTATATGTATGCGCATGGCGCTTCCAATACAAAAGATCTACCACAGCCCAACTGCGTGTCTCCGAGAGTGGGCTTCAGAACTTGTATTCTGCAAAAAAAAGAATGAATTACATCTCGATTTCCTCTTAAAGAATTCAAGAGAATCGCAATCTTAACAAGATTTCAAGTGTTGGAAACTGAAGTTAACTAATACCTATAGAAACGAGTTTGAAGGCAAACAATCTTTTGATAGAATATATTCTGAAATTAAGCCATAAAGATATGATGTTATGGTCATGTTGAGACAATTCAACCGATCCCAAAGAAGGGAAAGAAGTCCTTACCCCAAAATTACCGTCCTGTTGCACTTCTTCCCATTATATCCAAAGTGATGGAGAGAGTCAAATGATGAACTCATTAAATATCATCAAACAGGGAATTACTAACGACCGTAAGTATGGTTTTCGCAGGCAAAGATCGACAGGAGATCTGCTCGATTACGTCACTCATGTTTCTCCATCAACGATGGAGTATGTAATACTCGCTTGCTGGTAGTGTAACAAATCATATCGCTTGATAATGACAGAAGAGGCACTGCCACAACGTAGTGTTCCTATTAAATATGATTCTAAAACTCTTAACTGCTTCTAACAGTGAAGAAAAATTCATCGCTGCAGATTCTTATGCCTCCTTGCATGTGTCGTCATAGGTCAACTCGATTCGTTTTAGATGACATAGGTAGGACATGTGTCGTGTAGCCTAAGCACTGCGCGAAGAAATTCGATATCCGTCTTGTTGTAATTGAGGACTTATTTTGAGCTTTTTGTTTTGAATCTTAGTAGAACATAGAACTCTAGTCTTATAGCATCTAATCTCAGTTCTTTGACGCCTTACTTCAGTGTTTCAGTAACAGTGGCTTGCAGCATTTAATCTTAATTATATAAAAGAATTTTTATCTCGGGCCTTTGTCGCTTTAAATTGTGCCAGCCTTCTGTTCTGTATGGAAAATTTTGAACTTTGCATAACAAGGTAATGATCTATGTAGCCTAAGGCAGCAAATACCAGTCCTTAATTGTTTTTCTGATTGCAGCTCTTCCTTGTAACGATCGTATCAATGAAATGCTTGTGATAGCTAAGTGTTAGTCTGATTCTATCAGAGGACTAGGTCGTAGCATATTATGTTGTTCAGATTCCTAGAAGTTCAATATGTCCACATCAAAGACTAACGACAAAGTGCAATCTGGCTCATACGTATTACTTTTTTCAAATTATTAGAAGCAGAGTAGTCAATTTTTCTTGAATTTTGAATCATTATGAGTATCTCGTTTCTCACTTATGGCAACATAATAACATCGATTGATGGTTCATTTATGCAGGTACGTAAGATGATCCATCAGTTGTCTCATTTTGACTAGTCATGATGAATACTGAATGTGTGAGAAGTTAATATTTCCCTCAATTTTTCTTCGAATTTTTGCATCATATTTGCCATCCTTTCTTTTTCCTCGAAAACCAGACCGTAATTCCTATCGAAGTTGATGTTAGATCTATAGAATGATATTAACGTTGATGCAATTCAGAGATGTATTGGATTTTCACTATTCGATCGATTTGTGAATTTCACTTATTATCTGTACTTTACGGTCAGAATTTTTTTACTGTCTGATAGCGCCATATAATATACACACCACAAAAATTGTCGCATCATCTGGTATTCTGAATTCCAAAATCGACTAAGCATCTCGATCGCAGTTCCTTTGTCAACATATGTTTTTGGACATATGATGGGAAAAAATCTTATCTATGTAGTAACATTTGTTTCCATATGATCTCAAACACGTTTGAAACAACAATGAGTTCATTTGACTATCAGTATTCATTCAACCTTTCTTCAGTTTTCACGCTAAATGAATGCAAGTTTTCTGGTTTCTTGTTGATTTTCGAATCTTTGAATTTATTGTTATGGATGCTGAACGTCCTGGACGCTATTTGAGTGATCATGAAGTGGTCAAAATTGTAACGCTTCTAGAGGAGGGGCGAAGCCAACGTTGCGTGGTGTACTCGTTGAATGTTAACCAAAACACTATTTCAAGAGGAAATCGGTACCACGAAACAGGGGAATATGGAAGAATGGCCCGGCAGGAAAGAAAGCGGATAACAACACCAGTTGATGATCGTTGGCTTCGTTTAACTGCACTAAGAGTTCGGCACTGTACGGCTAGAATGCTACAAAATGAACTTGCCGTTTCCAGAAATGTGCATATTTCATTAAAATTTGTTAGGAACAGGCTCAGAGAAGACGATATCAGATCAAGAGTGGCTTCTACCGTCCCGGGTCTCACCAGAGAGCATCGAGTTGTAAGACTTGAGTTTGCGAGGGAACATGCAAATTGGGGTATTCCAGAATGGTCTTTTTTCCGACGAGTCCAGGTTCTGTCTAGTATCAAATGATAGACGCATGTCTGTATACAGACGACCTGGAGAACGGTATCAGCAATGCAATATCCTGCAAACCGAAAACTTCGGAGGAAGCTCAGTAATGGTGTGGGGAGGCATTTTTTCCCATGGTCGAACTGGGTTAGTCCTAGTGTATAATGGAAGAATGACAACGGCCAGATACATCGCAAATATCCTTGAACCCCATGTTGTACCCTTTGGCCCATTGATTGGCGAAACTTCATTTATATGCATGATTGCTCGGCCTCATGCAGCAAGAGTGGTTACAGAATTTCTGCAAAATACCGACATGGATATTTTAAGATAGCCAGGTAGAAGTCCCGACTTTAATCCCATTGAACATGTTTGAGACAACATGGTGTGGCAAATTCAGCAACGTAGGATGCCTTGTAGAACACTCCAACAATTTGAAAATCTGCTTTTTGAAATTTGAAACTCAGTGACTCAAGAGTACATCCAAAATTTGTTGAGGGGCTTCCGAGGCATATGCTGGTAGTAATTAGGGCCCGAGGAGGAAACACCCGATTTTGAAATGATTAGTAACCAACAACAAAGTAGGGTGAGGCGACAATTTTTGTGGGGAGTATATTTGATATTAATAATTCTTCATTTTTCAACGGGTTTACTGAAACAATTATAGAGCGACGTGTTATTGCTTTTGATCAACTGATTTGAGAACAAATATGGTATCCAATTTGAACAGAGACAACTGTGACTGTAAATGTTGAACACAGCATATTCTAATACATACATTTGTCAGTTATCTTACGTACTTTTAATCTACGATGAACCAAATTTGTTAGGTGGTTTCTTTCAATCATCTCTTTCATTTATGTTTAAATACCGTTTAAAGGTTCGTTAACAATTTCTGTACGGATCATCTCTGACAATTGTCAAACCATTGTTTTCAACGATATTTTTTTCACAATATTCAATTACCTCCTGAATTTCACAATTTCAGCTTCATGAAACCATTCTAACTTTCGAATCAAACATTAGATTCTTATGAAAACTGGAGACATATCATCTGAAGAAGACGTAAATATCGTATGAATTTATCAAAGCTGGCACCATCTAACAGTCGTACTTCCAGCTAACGTAATTACCTACAATTGGAAACACATATGTTGAATAATAGAGACTTTTTTAAACAATTTACATTCTTTTTGTAAAGTCAGAGTCTGGCTACAAAGGTTTTTGGTTACTCTCGAACCTAATCGTTTTTCACCGTGAAATTGACGATCAGTCAATATGCCACTACGTGTAGTGGAATGGAATAAGAACATTCATTTTATCAGAATGCCGTATCTTTCCTGACAGTTACAAAATGAAACAATTTTATATAAAATTTGCTTGGTTTCGATGATTTCATTATTATAGTCGTTGAATTTTCAACAAGAAAATGCATCGAATGAAAATTTCTAACAAACGGCTTATCGATTAGCGTCAACGATAATTTCCAATATTAGAGGTGTTAGCAGATGAACTAAGCAGTTGATTGGCTTATTAACCAATAACGTGATAATACTATCAGGGAAATCATGCGGGATTTGCATGGAGGTAAACGTCATTACATGTATTTGCTATCTGATTCAAAATTCAATCAAGCGGTAATATAATTATTCCATAGAATATTTGCTCATTGGAATGGGTGATAGGTGATTATATGTGAACGAGTAATTGATGTTTTCGTTTTCAGCTCTCATGCATTTTTCGTAGTGTGTAAATTAAAATTCATAGGATAAAGTGTCAGTTCATCCCTTTGCCAAATGTTTTGCTCGAAAATTAAGTTAAGCATGATTTTGAAGTTCTAATGATACATTTTGATGATGTGAATATATATCGCTTGCTAAAAACCCACTTCTGGAGATGAATGAACAATAAGCAATAATTTCAGCTTAGTTTAAACATACAGGCACAAGAAAAATTCTACTTTTTACCTACTTTTGTTTCTATTCCCCAAATTGTGTTGATGAAGCAAGGATAAGAATTTGTCGTACTTTCACGTTATAGTCACAGTGCTACGAGAGTTATATGCAAGTTCACTTCAAACTTAGTGCTCGAAATTTTTTCAAATAATGTTGTTAAGATCTCCCGTAGTAGTTGAGGTAATAAAAATTCTGTTAGGCGCAAATGGTGCTGCTAAAGCTGTCGTTTCCGCTGGTGCTGGGTAGAGCCAATGACAAATCGTTCAAACACTTGGTTTATCTCGAACTACAGTACCAGAAGGCATAAGCATATTTCGGGAGACAAGTTCATATGCACGGAGGCCATGTCAAAGCATGTGCAATATGTTGAGAAATTGCTTACCGCCAGTGAAGTTCCTACACGTCTCTTTGACGGTATAATTTTTTATGTGAGTGTGCGTACGATCAGAAGAAAGCTAGCACGAACGAATCCAAAGGTTCACGTATAGCTGACGCTCCTTTACTTCCCCCAGAGATTGACGATCACATGTGTTTTTCAAGGAAATTCGTACTATCAGCTCAATTTATCGAAGAAAATTTTCTCTTAATACTTGATAATGCACTCTGATATGTCGATAGAATATATGTGTCCCAATATCCCTGAGCCAATTTTTCAAGACATCAGTTATGGCCTTCTTAACACCCTTCAAGATGCCATTAGAGCCCAGGGAGGTAACACATAAATAGAATTTTGAGTGAATGGAAACAAGGTTTTTTCTTTCTATTCAAGTAGAAAAATGTGGTTGGAGATCTCGAATTATCAATTTTTTAAGAATCAACGTTTTTATTTGTTTCCGTTTGCTATCAAATGTCAAAAATCTCTTTCGAGATCCGTTCGTCAGATTCGCGAACAGTAAGAATTTGGGAGGTTAATTATACCTGAGAGCGTAGATTCGTGTTCTTTTCAATTCAAGCATTGCCTTCATTACAAAGAGTCTGAAACTCTGGCTTCAAGATCCCCTATGTTTTGAATTGGATCTTTCCCCTTACTTCAAGTCACCCAAAAAATAAATAAACTGGGTTTTGACACCGGACCAGTCATGTTCATTTTGGCGATTGATTAATCCGTCACTGATCGCCCTCAGTTCATCAGTGAATATGCTATAGTAAAAGGGGATCTTCTCTTAACATTTCCTGATACCATCGGCAAATTATAGCCGTCCCTCATGATCTCCAGGCTGTAGAAACTGAGATTTCCTCGTCTTATAAGTTTGCAACTCATTTTGTCAGTATTTGCGGAACCTTAGATTATGGTATCTCTCTCTGCTTCAAATTCCCTACGTGACATAGGCGAATTCACAGTAACAGCTTCCAAAAACTTCCATTGTAAATCTCTTGAGAACATTTGGGATATTTGTGTGAATTCGCAACAGCATATTACATGAAACCACAGGACATATCTTTGGTAGAATCTTTTTATTATCTATTCAAAAAAATTATCCATATGAACATTTAATATCACACGGAAAGTTCAAATACAATGAAATTTTGTATTCCCACGAAAATTTGTTACCCCCCTATGTCATAAGAATGATTATATCAGAGACACCTCAATTTTTGAATTGGTTCAGACCATATAAAATCAGCCCCCTACTCCCATGAGTCAAAATTCATTGGGAAAGTGGATCCAGTGAAATATCTTACGAGAGGTCTTTTAATTCAAAAATAGTATCTTTATTAACATTCAATATCTGATGACATTCAATGGCCAAAATGTCTATAGAATATGAAAATAGTTTTCACCAAAGGCAACCGAGATATTGGCTCATGCCATTGCTCGGAAAAATCGAGAAATCCGGAATAACTCGTAAGCAAAAGAAGATTGCAGCGATCTTTTATTAGCAATGAATTTTCCTCGAAACTCATGTACGTAGATGGGGGTAATTTTTTTTTATTTTAAGAATATCACGTAGCTGCGGTACTGAACGTATATGGGACACCTATACAATACGAAAATCAAATAAGAGAAAATAGATTTAAGTAAAATTCGTACTCCTTAGACCATCGATAATCCGAAATAGTTCAAGAAAAAAAACAGAAAAATAATGCTCAGTTCGTGCATTCCCTCAATACGAATTTAATTTAAATTTGTTTTGACAAACCTATATGACAGCAAACTATCAAAATATTTCCAACTGAAACAGCTTTCAATATTATATTCGAAACATGATTTCATTAAGTTCGTTAAAAATAATGAACCCAAATGGAATAATTGGGTTATTATAAGCTTAATTGTGGCAATTGCAACAAAATATAGATTATTGTAACGTACAGAAATTTAATTTCCGTACATAATATAATTTGGATAACTAGGTTTAAATTATTCTGAATTTCGGTAGTGAACAATAGTTTTGATGAAAATTTTTGTGTTTTCTGTATTCCTCAGAAAAATTGTGTATCAATGAATATTCTTTCAGGAAATTTTTTCTTGGAAAACATTAAACATGAAATTCACTATCTCTTCAGGTTTTTCCAGAATGTATTCGATTTGAGTATAACTCTTACAAAAATACAAATTTGATAAAACATATTGTAAAGAAATTTCAAGATGAGTGATGCTAAATTACGTAAGTTACTGTGTTGACATATTTACAAGAACAACAACAACAAAGACAACAATAACGCACATGTAATGGACATATGTGAAATCGATTTTTCTCTTTTTCATAACAAATGATAAATTTAAATTCTCATTTCTCCGGTAATCTCAATTCTTTCTCCGTACGGAAAAGTCATCATGAAAATGGTCAAACTCGAAAAGCAGTTTCACCTAAAGAAAACCTTAGATCTCCTTAGATCTCATTGATAACTAAGTGATTTAATGTAGTTCTAGTATCAATGCCAATATCTGTTTATTAACTTTTTTATAAACTCTTATACAATTTCTTGATCAAATACAGTATGAAAAGTTCAAATACCCATGAAAGGTATGAAAATATGCATGCAAAATGTTGGAATATGTAACATTTAATAAGTTATAGATAGTAAGTTAACAATTACTCAACGTTTTGTAATCTTGTACAGTTCATCAATCGAGTTCTTAATGCAGAAGTACCTTCGACCTGAACTACATTGCTCTGAGAAGTTCTCGTACCACATTTTGGCGCATCATTTGATAGCATTAATTTTTTCTTACACAATTTATTCTGAGAATAACAGAAGTAGAGGTAAGAGGTAAATGATGCGTCTACGAAAGAAATGACAGCTTGAATTTTGCCAAATGTAGATAGATTCATTGTTTTTTGTCTCTATTATGAAAATCTATTTTTGCTCGATTGGGTTCAGAACTGGGCTCCGCAGAGGCCACCTCATAACATCGAATGTGAATTCATCAAGGTAATTTATCGCGTCAACTATGCCGTTTCGTATTATCGTGCATAAAAGGAAAATCTTGACCCATGAAAGCGAGAGAAGTCACTATATATTCACCTATAATCTCATTCACATAGTGGTAGATTTGAGTTTTCAAGATTCTAGTGTTAGTGAAACGTTCAGTCAGAATTTGTTATCGAATAAAATATCTTAAACCGCCAAAGTACAGCATCATCTGCTTTGTCTATGATGTCTTCGCCCGATTTCAAGCACACCTAATCCTCAAATCTTCAAGGGACAACGTCATGCCTTGGACACATTCATTGTAGTTAAGATGTCTTGAACCATGTCCCATAATCAACAAATTAAAAACGCAACCTCTCAACTTTAAAAAACAAGTTTTGCAGAACAATGTACTAGTGATAGAAATGATAACAAGGATATGTGCTACCTTTATGAAAGTATTTCAATTTAACATTTATAAGGTGGCACGATAATTAGTTCGAGTAGTGTGGTATGTTCTGTCGGTCACCTGAAGTTATTTCATTTTACTTTATCGACAACAAAGTTAACCCCATCACAACTGCCTTCAAAAACCATAGTAAGGTATTTGCTTTCTGCGTGACTTGGCGAAGTACGTTAGTGTCTCTCAGAGGGTAAACAGTTGAACATCAATTTGTAGCCATCAACAAAGTTTATCAACTGAAGTAATAGCGTCCATAGATCCGCAGTGAACATATTTTCTATGCTTCATATAAACTAATGTAACGGCATCCACTCATCTGTTTAGCATGGAACGGATGAATCGTCCTGTCTAATGCCGAAGCAGTTGCTCGAAGGATCAACATTTCCGATGCGTACCGATGAGGCACTCGTCTTTTTGTATGCGAAGTGAAGATAGCGGGTGTGTCGGAATTCCGATTATTACGGCTGTTACTACAAATGGATTCGTTCGATGCTATCTATGGACGCTTACCTCAATTACATAATGACCCATAATTAATTTTTGCTCGTCCTTTGTTGTCTTTCTGATTTTGTTTATTTTTACATTATTTAAATGATACTTATTCATGCATTGGATATAACAAAAGAATATTCTAAGACGGACGATGACATAAGAAATATTATTCTCATTTTTAACCACTTTGCTAATTATAATATATTGCGCGTATGTTTGAATGGTAATTTATTATTTTCGTGTCAAACTACAGCAAGCTTAGCAATTTTTGAGAGTCAAAGTTCATGAAAATAAATTTGTCACTAATATTGTGTCAAACAAGATTATGTATTTGAATGAAGTTATTCAGAATGAAATAGAAAGAAATCTTTGGTATTCAGTGTTTAGTGGGTATTCCATGAATCCTTCTAATAGCTACTATTCTTATTGGCATGCTTCTTATTAAGTTTGTTGTCAATTCCTGACGAATGCCAACCTATCCAGCGTCTCAAAAATTTTACCTTTCTATAGAATGTGCTTATATGCTTTCGTGAGCTACTCCATAGATTTGGGGTCATGTAATCGTGCTAGCCATTCTATTCTGTGAATATGATGGTGTTGTAAAATTTCGATAACAATGTTGGCTCTTTGTGCATCCATAGTTTCCCCAATAAAAATAACCAGCTCATTGCATGAGTTGGTAGTTATGCCACCCCAGATTGTTACAGATCCATCACCGTTATGTGGCTTTCAAAACACGCTGATCAGTTTCCCCTCTATGTTAAAATACATCCATCGCTGTGATACAAGTAGAATTTCGATTCATCGCTGAAAGTGCATCTCCGTTGTTGCATGATGCAATTCGGTTTATTTTCTCCTTGCCATTCGTAGATTTTGTTGGGAAACTAGTTTATTACTTTTGATTATAACAGAGCTAAGCAAGCTTTTTCTTTAATGAAGTTCAATGACTCCCAACGCAATTTGATCAATAGGTTGACTAAGGGGTGTGAGATTAGGTAGCATAAATTGGACAAAAATATTACTGTCAGGTGTTTTTAACTTCTCTGCTGATGGATGCATTATCTAACAGAAGGGTGGCTTGCATACGAAGATTTTCATTTTTCAAGAAAGTTTTAAAAGGTAAAAATTTTTGTTTGCTAAATTATAAATAAATAAATAAAATTGAAAATGAATAAATGAAGTCGAATAGAACATCTAGGTGACTTTGCTTTCCCGATTATCAACTGTTTCAACTTGTATTCATCTGACATGACATCTTAAGAAAATTATTCGTTGCTTTGCTAATTTCAAACCAGGGACAGTCTTTTCAGACATCGAAACATAGGTTTTATCAGGAAGGAGTTTCCAGTATTCACCAGTCTCATGTGTGTTATATATTTGTTGATCATTTAAATTAAGTGCAGTTATAATATTCGACAGTTCTTGTATGAATTAATGAACTAACTCAGGCTGCAAGGATAATTCTTCACTTGCGATTTTCAGAATTAGTATTCCGTATCCTCCTTTGAAACGCTGGCATTGAATATTTCTCTAGGTGACATCAACTCCTCATGCGAATGTAGAGCTTTGTTTTTGAGCATTTCTTGCAAAATAAGAAAGTCTCGTTCTCTTTGTTTCGCAACCATTTGTAGAATTAGTTTTCCATCAAGTGATATTCAGCTTTTCTCAGAGTGCACTACTTAATATTGTTTGGTTTCAAATTCCGAGAAACTAATTTCGAAATTCTTCTTTGTTCATTTCTAATAAGGCATATAGTGGATTTGGGAACCCCGAACTTTTTTTGATGAAGTAGTGACACTGACATCCTTTCTGAGCTCTTCTATAATTAAAGATTTTTCATATTAATGTAAAATTTTTGTTGTTGTGTTAGCCATTATTTTATCAGCAAAATCAATTCCAAAACACTGAGTACACCTGTTTAATGAACTCCAACAAACGCAAAATGACTGCATGTGTTTTCGATAGAGTGATAGGTCTCCTTTCATTCCTGTAATACTGCAGGACTGAACAAGTTAATTCCTCTTTGCATCAAGGTGCCGATTCCAAAGATTTTGTGTTCACCTCTGTTAGCCATTCTCAGTTACGTAAGTTCATGTAAACACGAGTCTACTGTATGTACTGTTGAATCTTCATTTAAAAATCAGAGTACGCTACTTCTAACAGTGTCCACTGTATGAATCACAAAAAGTATAGCGAATACAAATTTTTCTTTCGAAACGATATCAGTAAAACAATTCTGAAAAATTGTAATTTCCACGCATCTTTTTTGTTATGTCATGATAGCAGATTATGGTGATTTATACAACCTTTTCCATTGTTATGTTTGAACCAAATTTCCTATTCTATTTCAAATTCGAATAGAGGCTGTTCAAACTAATAGATATACCTGAGATGCTTTACTTTCCATAATTTTGGAGTCTGACAAGTTATAAAAAATGATTCCCTCAATTCCCAGCTATATTCTCATGCAAATTCGGATCTACCGAACATATTACACTTCGGAAACTTTCTGCAGCCAGCGCTACGAACTGTTACATATTCGTTTAGAGAAACACGTGTATACTGTGAATTCAACAATATAATTTCTGAAGGGACAGTGATGAATGGAACTTGAGACGAAGTTGAAGTTAGGATAATATCTCACTTTTCAATTACGTTAGTATTCATGGCAAAATTTGTAAAGCTATATAGATAAAGAGTCGAGGAGATGAATATATTCAAGGAAGAACTTTTGTTCCTGAAAACATGTTTGTTTTTATCTTTTACCCTCTTTCTATATTTCAGTAGTGTTTTTGAAGATACATAATGTTCACATGCCGTATCGGTGGCGTAGAGGATATATGATGCTCGTCTCCTGCGAAGAGTTACCTGGGTTCAATCCCTACTTGAGTATCCATCTTTCGGAGGAGATGTAGAGCCGTCGGTCCTGTCTAACAGAGATGTGTTGGACATTAAAGATCCCTTCCTCCGACACGAGAGGGGTTCTGCAAAATTCCCGGACTAGTGAGGTGACAGAATTCCCCGGCGTGTCATTGGCCAAAAGGCGGAAAAATACCACGTTAAAGGAATAACAAACATTATGTTCACCTCTCAAGAAATTCAAGTATACAGTGCGCCCAGAAATTAACGCACAAAATCGAAAATTCAAATTCATTCAGAAGAAGTTCAGAATAATCAAGATGAGAATGTTACATATAGAAACAAAGTTTTCAATTAAAAATGTAGAACTTTTGGAAGGATCAATGTCCCTGAAAACATTTTAATACCGGAAATTTTCAATCCTGACTCGAATTGCTACATGATATCTACGATTCATACTCTAATTCAATGACTTTTTAGCATTCTGATTCATTTCGTTTCAAATTTCGATCGGTCAGTTCCGAACCTGATTCACGGTATCTGGCTGGTTTTGCGGGCTTCACAATCTGAACATTATGCTCAGTACGGGTACGTACCCTTAACAACTAAAATTAGCACAAGTTATAGCAGTATTTGAAAAAGGGAGCTAAAAATGACGAAAATAACTACAGGCCTATTTCATTGCTGTCAAACATAGGTAAAATCTTTGAGAGAGTGATTTGTGTGTGATTCAGGAAGGGCAAGTCTACTAGTAGAGCCATATACACTGCTCCAACAAAAATAATTAGTTCACTAAATGAGAAAAAAGCGACACTTGCACTCTTAACAGATCTGAAAAAAGCGTTTGATAGCGTGACGTTAAAGGAAAAACAAACAAACAATAATGTAATCGAACCTGTTTCCATTTTTATATGGAAAGGTCCATCAATAAACTGAAGCAATGATTAAGTCCAATGATAATAAAATTAAATTTACCTAATTTATTTTAAATAGAATATTTTACTGAAACTCAATTTTTTTTTCAGGCCTCCTCAAGAATGGTTTTTCTAGTTTTCGTTATGACAAAGGTGAGTTGTATAATTAATGTTGTGACTGTATTCCTGTACATCAAACGTCATATTAATGATCAAAGGATGTTTACTCTGGCAAGCTGCCAATCGCTTTTCTTTTCGTAAATCGCCTCTTCCAACCGGATGATCTCGTCATCTCCCTTAACTCATCCGCATTTTCTTCGCCTCGGGAAAGCAATTTACAACCGTATCCACATCATGATTTAAAATTTCTCAAGAAAATATTAAATCGCTATTTTGCTGCTTTCTCATTTCGGTATTAATTCTTTTTTTGTTGATTCATGGCCAAACCTCATTATGTGAAATTCATGTTGATTTTCATTTTATTCTCATTTAGGCTTACCTTTTAGATTTTAGTATGAAGGAATTTATTTTATACGTTGAGAACGATCTTTTGAGATCTTTGAATTAGGCTGTAAAGGACTTTGAATCGAATCTTCGACAAAACCAATTGAAACATAATCTCAGAATGAACTAATAATGAGTTAGCAGTATGTATGCGGAAAAAAGTTTTCGAAGTTTTACTACTGTAGCTAGGAGAAATGATAGTTGGACTAAAATGTTCGTAGGTTAACTTGGTGAAACATTCTTTTTGATAAAAGTCAATTTTGTTTTTCAATATAGTTTTGATTTTTCTTTACTTCAAAATAAGCCTCAATTTCGGCGCTTTCCTCTTCATCAGTGCTGAAATTTTTTCCAGCGTGCTTCATTTTGAAATCAACTGACAATAAAAGTCTCTGTGAGCCAGATCTGCAGAAGACAGTGGGCGGGAAACAAATTCAAAATTTAATTCATACAAATTCGCCATCATTTTTATTAATTTTCGACACGACGAAGATAATGCTGTGAAACATAACTTTTTTCTTTTCCAAACGAGGCCGTTTCTTCATGATCTCATCTTTCGAACCCTACCATGTGGAATTGTGTAATACTTGTCTACCTCATTTTGAAGTAATGGATGAATATTCTACCAGGGGCATTCCAGAATACAGATGGCATAACCTTGTCAGAGGACTGTTGCATCTTTTCACACTTTGGCTTTGGTCACGTCAATTTCAGTCGGCTGACTGTTGATGATACTATGGAGTGTTGTAATAAATCCACGTTTCATTCATTTTAACATTTCAACGAAGAAATTCGACTTTATCTCAGTTGAATATCGATAAACACTGCTGTGAATCATTACAACCATGGTTGTGATCGATTGTGAGCATGCGCAGCACCCATTTTGCGCACAGCTTTCGCACGTCGAAATATTCATGTATTATATGTGTTATGCGTTCTTCTGATATCTTAAGAATTTCAGCTAACTCAGTCTACTTTTTTTATAAACAATAAACATTATTCGCATGATGTTTATCATGTCAAATTATGGTTTCATGAGATTTTATTTTGATAGAAAGCATTGTTTCATAGGCACACAAAAATCTTCAATCCGTCTTCTCGAAAATAACAAAAGCAAATACAAAGTACCTTATTAGATATGAGCATGCTCATTTCGATCATGCTTTAAAGTTAAGCGTCCTATGCTGCAAGTTGCCTTAGTTCATAATATTCCTGAAATATAATTGGAAATTAATGAAATAATTTTTTTTATAGCGTGTACAGTAATCCGACTTACTGTTTTCAATAGTATATGCAAACTACATATGTATCACCTAATGAAAAATCCTGTAGGTAGTAAACCCTTACATTCAACCATGGAAATTATCAAGTATTTGATAATCATTGGTAACTTTTTAAGTGGAAAGCATTTCTATAATGATTTCACAATCTGGTCTTTGCACTGTAGACAATGCATATGAAACAGATTTCATGCAGAGGTTGGAAATATATATTTTGTCGTCGCGACTTTTCTTGTACAATAGTTTACTTGAGTCTGAAGAAAATGCTTCTGTAATAGACGACAGCCACAAAACAAAATCTTTTTGCAAAAATAATATGAAGATTTGCTGAGCAATAGCTCAAACTCAAACTGAGGCACATTCCAGCTAATTGAAAATGTAGTGTACCTTTGAGCCTGTCGGCCATTTTTAATTGTACTGAAAATGACATTTGTTGACAAACCTTGTATTCTATCATCCTTTAGCATTCTAAAGAATCTAAAATGAAAGGTCTAACTTAATAATTGTGGAAGATATGGTTATGCAAGAAATTCCATTTTTCATGGATCACCATATATATTCCCGTATGATGTCTTCAGGTTCGAGAAGACTGTGAATTGTATTTGATGTTTTGAAATTACTGAATAAGAAAGATAAATATATTCAGTGATCGTAGGAAATGGAAGAAGTCCCCTTTGGAATGTCATTGTCAACCGAGAAACATTAGGTTTGAAAGGTCTCGAGCTCAATCAATTCATGTATGCATTCAGGAACTTCAAAGGGTTCCATTATATGATTTCGTGAAGGGTTCTACAAAACTGTCAGTACAATAGATTCAAATTTTCACCTGGGGTCATATGTTGATTTTCGGAGGTTATTGCCAGGAAGTTATACATATTCTAATCGACAGTCTGACCTCGGGGTTATTTCGATATGTGATGTGCATGTGAAACTGAATTAATCTTCGTTCCTATCATTGTTTTAAAGGAACAAGAGCGAGGGAAAAGAAAAGCGATGTGTATGTATGACTCAAAGATATGTCCTCAAAAATTGCAATTTGATTCAAATCGGCGAATATATCATGAATTTCATCGCCACATAATTAGTGACCGTGTTATACGCCATAATTCTTCAACGAAAATCTCACTATACAAAGGTACCTCATTTTTCCACAAGAAGATTTATTTTCATCGATAGTCACTTTAAAAAGCCCCTTAGTCTGGAATATTGAAAGAATCAAATTTTTTCAAATTATAGTTTAAGAAAGTTACGCGAAAGTTTGCCTTCAATATCCATCCATATCAATAGCAACATCCATTCCACGGGTTGAGCAATACATGTAAACACCATCGGTCCAACGAAGTTGAAATAAAATATATTTTACTTTCCACAATTCTATTATCACAAACACGACCGGTTTTGACTGTCAAGTAATTTTCAAGCCTTGAAAATGAAGTGGGGGAAGCTTTGAATGAGTTCTTCGAAAATGAGAAGGGGCCCCGGACCGTCAATTAAGAAATTATTGCATTATCCGCAAGTACCATAACTTCATGGTGTTTTTGTCCAAACTCATTATCTCAGAACAATTTGGTTCAATCTCGCTCAAATCTTAACACTTATTCTATAAACTCATGATTCTCCGAACCAGAATATTTGTAGAAAAAAATCTTGAGTTCACAAGTCAAATTTTCATAAATCTGTTCGAATTTTATGTTTTAGATTTTACAAACACGTCAACTATGGAAAACATTATTTTTTCCGTATTTCTTTTTTAACGCAGCAAGCTTTTTCTGATATAAAAACATTTTAGCACTAACCTAATCGATTGTTTTGCATTTTTTAAACTTTAGCTTCTTCAGACAAATGAATATACAGAAAATGAGAATGAGAATATAAATATAAATGTTCTTAAGTAATTAAAAGCTTAATGGGTTGATTCTTCTTAAGTAGTTATTTATGACAGGTATATCCAAAAGAATTAAGGAATAGATTGCTCCCCGAAGAGATTCAATAGGTGAAGAGCTTAAATCGACTTGTTCATTGATGAGTCTACCTGAGTGTTTGTATTTGTTGATTTCTAAAGTTTCCCAAAGATCTACCTTTCAATATTTATTATCTGTATGCAAAATCTCAAACTGTGGATCGAAAGAGTGATTATTTTCTAAAAGATGATTCGCGTAATTTGAATCTGATTTTCAATTTGAAAAACTGCGTTTATGTTCCGATATTCTGATATTGAAATTTCAATGTGTTCTACCAATGTAGAAATTATCAACTGTGATCATTTCTACGTTGGTAGAACACATAGAAATTTCAATATTAGAATATCGGAACATAAACGCAGTTTTTCAAATAAAATTCAGATTCAATGCAATTCAATTTAAAAACACCTGATTTATTTTTTTTCTGATTTGGTTTTATTGTTTTTATATATTTGCCTAAGCTATTATTCGTTTGGAAAGCTATGTTAAAACTATTTCTACTCAAGAATGATTTTTATTTGAAAAACTGCGTTTATGCTCCGATATTCTAATATTAAAATTTCTATGTATTCTACCAATGTAGAAATTATCACAGTCATTGCAATTCACCTGATTTATTGTTTTAACCTGATTTGGTTTTATTATTCTTTATATATTTGCTTAAATTATCATTAGTTTGGAAAGCTATGTTGAAATTATTGCTGCTCAAGAAAGATTTCAGTTTCTCACTTGTAATGCCAACGTAGGTTAAGGTGTTGAATTTTTGTATCAATTTATCGACAGGGTAAACTTCATTCAATGCGATTCTACTTTGTTTTTTATTTAAAATATTATTTATAAGTTTGGGATTGTAACCATTATTTTTGGCTATTTGTTTAATCAAATTTAATTCTTTGTTGAAATTTTCTGGTGATAACGGGATGTTAATCAATCTACGAATAAAACTGTTGAATGCTGACATTTTATGTTGATACGGATGACACGACGAGTTATGTATTACAATATCTGTATGTGACGGCTTATGGTAAATTGCGAAAACATGTTTTCCATTTTCATTCGAAATTGTTACGTCTAAGAAATTTATTGAATTATGGCTTTCTATTTCGGTTGTGAATCCAATTTTTGGAAGTAATGAATTTATATGATTTCCGAAAATTTTCAACTGTATATTTGTTCCTGTGAAGCAAATAATGATATCGTCTACATAGCGATACCAGTATAAACAATATTTACTGAATGGATGATTATGAATTAATTTCTCTAAATTATTCATGAATATTTCTGCTAACAAAGGACTTAACGGATTGCCCATAGTCAAGCCGTCTTCAATAGTATAATATTTGTTATTGAAATGGAAATAATTTTGATCTAAATAAATTTGTAAAAATAAGAATATCTGATTTAACGATCGTATTGACATGATTCTCTTCTAATAATTCTTTAACTAAGTAGTACGTATCTTTCGGAGGAATGTTGGGAAATAGATTCTTAACATCGAAAGAAATGAGTTTGGAATTAGGTGCTATATTGGTATCTTTGATATTGGCTATTAGTTCGTATGAGCTTTTAACCGAAAATTTAGATTTAAAATTGCAATGTTTTATAAGCAAGTCGTTACGGAATTATGAAAGTTTAAAAGAAGGTGCCGTTACATAAGAAACAACAGGTCTAATTGGGTAATTAGGTTCATGAAGTTTTATCAACGAATATAATTCGGGGGATTGTGGATTGGAGTTAATGAATTTATATTTTTCGCGGACTGTAATTAATGATTTTGCTGTCGAAATGATGTTTTTAACCTCTTTCTGAAATTTTGCGGTAGGATCCTTAGTTGATGTTATATAGTTTCCGGCTGTTAAGAATTCTTCAGTTTTTGAAATATATTGATTTTTTTGATAATGTATCAAACACAAGCACATATAAATATAGTCTACTGATGTTGTTTCATCTGAGTATATAATGTCAGTGGTATAACACTTGAAATTAGGCAGATCTCACCAAAAATATTACAAAATGTGAGAAATGCTTGTAGATTTACATAGACCTCTTTGTTTGTCTATCAAGACATTATTTTCAGGAACATGAGTAGTTATAGATTTGAAATTCTCTGGTCGGCATTCACGTGAAACTGTGAAACAAACAGTCCACGCAATTCAAAAGTACATCCGTTAATGTTGCATTCGATAAGTTCTTGTTGGCACTATCTGATCTTGTATGGCCATGAGAAATATACGAAGTTAACGCAGGCGTCTCCATCTGTTCACATGCGTGCTTTGAAGATTTTTGGGATACCTCTCGAAAAGCGATTTAGACAACCAATCCTCACGCAGTTGAACCGGGGTTCGTTTTTTCATCAGGCATTCGATAGTTGAGGGAGCGAAATGTCATATATTCAACTTTATCCTTGTGTGTAGCGTCTCTATGCACAGTTCACAAATCTCACTAATTTTGATTTCTAGGGATTGTCGTATACCCAAGTATTTGTATGTTTCTTCATGTTCTAAGGGATTTATTGTAACCTGATTGCGTAGGATATGGCCTCTGCTTCTTCCTCAGTTCCATACATATTGCCTCACTGAACACTTGAGCGGTATCCAATTACCTTTTCATTCATCCGTGGTTACCTGCGTTTAATTTCGGATCGTCCATGTACAACAAATTATATATATATATATATATATATATATATATATATATATATATATACAAGGTGGTCCAACGAAAACTCAACATCTCGATTTTCCGGTTTTAAAATATTTAAAATAAAAATATGGAAAATTGCTCGGACTCGTCGATTTCTGATTCGAGCGGGAACAACTTATTAAGTGCTGAAAATGGGCACCATTCACTTTCATGCAGTATAGAACGCTGGTGTATGGCTAGCTTATATTGAATTTACCTCCAAGTATGCAATGTTTTTATTTATTTGTTAATTTTTCGTTCGAGAATGTAGACAGACCATGTGTTCGATTTACCTTAGGCTCTCGTTAGTCTATCGTGAATTTTCAGGAATATTGAAACTGTGCCAAAACGATTGTAAATTTGTAGTAGACTCAAAATGGTGTATTCAAAGGCGGCTTTATTTAACGAACCACATCCTGAAAAAATGTATCCGCTGCTCACGTTGTGCAACAGGTTGCTAAATTTGACACTACTGGTTTAGTCGGCTACTAAAAGAGGGTGTGTGAAGGAGACGAAGCGAGGGAAGTGGCTATCCTAGGTCACGTATCGATAGATCCGACCCTTAGTACTAGGAAATTGTCCAATATGTCTGTTTCACGCACAACAATCATGAGAATTTCAAGGAAATATACTTTTCATTCTTTCAATATACGATTGGTTCAGGAACTGAATGAAGATGATTTTGATCGCCGACTCATGTTCTGTGAAGTGGTCAGTGAAATTATTAACAATAATACAAACTACATATTCAATATCTGTTTTTCGGATGAGTGTTCATTTTACCTTAACGGCATTGTAAACAGGCACAACAGTCGGTACTGGTCAGATTATTTCGAGAAGAGCATACTCAGCATCCCCAAAAGTTAAATGTTAGGGCGGTTATTTATAGAAATCACATCATCGGCCCTTTTTTATACCCTGTACCATCACTGGCCAAATTTATTTAGAACTATTGCAGAACGCCATTCATCCAGCCCTCGTGCAAGTATTGGATAATGAAGAAGACCGCGAAACGATCATTTTTCAACAAGATGGTGCACCATCTCATTTCGTCCGACCTGTGCGTCAGCTCTTAGATGAAAATTTTCCTCAGGCCTGGTTTGGAAGAACAAAACATACTGAGTGGCCACCCAGATCACCTGATCTGGCGCCTTTGGACTTTTTTCTATGGGTTCACCTGAAATCTAAGATTTACGCTACCCAACCTGAGTCATTGGATGATTTGCGAATTCGGATCATTAATGAATGCCGTCAAATTGAAACAGAAATATTGTGTAATGTACGTGAACGATTTGAGCAAAACTTATTTTACTGCATGGAACTGAATGTTGCCAATTTACGGCACTTAATAAACTAATCACGAAAGTAGGTAGTCTTCCACTTTTTTAGCTGTCATTTCGTTAACGATGGAAATTTTGTAGCGAATATTTAGGGTCAGATAGTACTCGATGAGATCTTCAAAATGAGGTATCGTAACACCTCTCATTCCTATTCAAAATTAGGGAGTTGTGCTGATCCCCGTTAGGGGATTGAAGTTACGCGGATGAAAAAACTGGAAAAGTTCAGAAATCGACGGTTCCGAGCGATTCTCCATATTCTCATTTTGAAACCTGAAAATCAAGATGAGAAGTTTTTGTTGGATCACCCCGTATATATAGATAATATTAAAAAATTGATAACCCATTACATTGGTCTTCTAGAGACTTTTCCAACGAGTTAAACATGACTACCTGCTCGGTTATGGATTGTTTGCATTCCCTTTATCAACCGAGAAAATTACATATAGAACATGACTAAAAACAAAATTGGTATTTCACTTGAAATTCAATAGGGCGCTCTGTATATTCACTCTTGGGGAGATGCAATATGTATATATTTTATATATCCGATAATTAAACTTTTTTTAAACTCAATCGTTTACCTTACAGTACATCATATGCATATTCATACTTCTTATCAACTATCATTCTGAAACGGAAGTATTCGCTTTATTGTTTGAAAGTTCTTAGAGCACATATTTCTTTAGAAAATATTGTCCCATTTTCTGCAGAATGTGAAAATGTATTGGCTGATTCTTTCGAAATATTCTCTGGTAACATCCTTTGTCGAATAATGTAAAAATGAAAATATGTTTGCATTAGAATCGAATCAAATTCTATTCTAAAAATTCCAAATGTTCTCAGAGTAAAAGAACAATCTAAACAAGCCGTTCAGATGAGGCTCTTTTAATGAACATACCGTTAAAGTCTGTTACTTGGAATACTTTAAATTAAATCACAACAGAGTAAACTTTCGGGTAGATTAGGGAAGCTTCAATCATCCAATCCCTCTAATGATTAAAGTTAACAGTTTTCAGTATTCTAAGCCACTCTATTACTGGATAGTTGAAATTCTTCGTCCTTTGAAAATTTTGCACCTCAATTCCCCGACAAGGTACACAGTGCTTAGTTGCAAGCAAATACATTCCTGGTGTCCTTTGGAGTTCAACTTTATGAATGTGAAGTTTGGGGAACGTTGAACTAACAAAGTTTCGACTAATATTCCGAGTTCCGTTTGGATCTTCAAACCGAGAAGCTGCGAGAGTACAGACGATATTCTTCAGCCATATTTAATGAAGGATAGGACGTTATTTCCAGGTAGATTTTTGTGGATATGAGGAGAGCATCGTCACGGAATATTGAAAAGTTTTCTATATGTTCTCCTGCAGATACTCTCGAAATGTGGGATGTTCGGGAGGTAAAGAAACGGAAATGTTTGTATTACCCAATAACTTCTTCCTGTTTTATGAGGATATTGTTATTTTTCCTAAGATATTCATGTAAATTCGACTGACAAAATCTAAAATTTTTACGTAATAAGAGCAAACTCATTTCGGAATATAGAAGCCTCCACTATAGAGTTTATGCCAATGAATCAAAGGAATATAAACGCCTCAAAAAGTCTAGGGAACACTTACCAATATCTTTAAAATATGAATTTGGTGATTCGAATTTAAAGAAATCTTTCGGTATTTGTTAGGATGTATTGTATATAATGTATTCTCAAGAAAACAAAATAATATTTGACCTCTCCAAAGCACCCATTATGAAAAAAAAATTTGAACTTTGAAAATGACAAAATTTGGTAAAACACAAAAAAAAATCCTGAACTAATATTTTCGAAACGATATGGAAGCACTTATATTTTTCAGTACCCAGAAGTTCCACCTCTGTTATTAATGACACTTTGGCATCGTGGCGGCATGCTCAATATCAAATTCTCTATTACATTTTGGCCTAAGTCATTCTAAGCCCCCTGAACTGCTAATCGAAGCTTCTGTTCATGATGGAAGACGTTTTGACGCAGGAGATTTCTTTTTAGGGTGTCCCGCACATGCTCGATGGGATTCAGATCTGCGGAGCAGGATGGCCACGGTAGAAGATCGATATCATTCTCGACAAGAACGTTCAAGACAACTCTCGCACGATGAGGAGGGGCATTATCTTGTTGGAAGAATGGATTTTGACTCATTGTTTGGAGATACGGTACCACTACAGGTAAAACTATCTCATTTGCGTAATAATTTCCCGTGAGGTTGTTCTTTATGAAAACGAGGTCAGTTTTTCCACCAAGGCGTTCACCTCCCCAAAACATCACTGATCCGCCTCCCTGTCAAACAACTTCTCGAGCATGCTGGAGACGGTTTTGCTTTTCAGGTTCCCTCCATATTCGAATTCTTCCCGAATCGGTTTAATAATAATATCTAGATTAGTGACTGAAGAGAACTGTGGCCCACCTCTCTTGATCCCAGTTTACGTGTTCTTGGCACCAAGCTAAACGAGCAGCGCGATTTCCATTGGTCAGTTGTGGAACTCTTAAAGGACGTCTGGAGTGGAGTTGACCTTCGTGCAGTCGATTTCTCAAAGTTTGGTTGGAAATTTGTACATTATGAACTCGTGATAGCTCTTGAGCTAATTGAGATGCTACCATAAACGGTTTATGACACTTGGGCTACTTCCCAGAACCCTGGATACCTTCCGTTGTGAGCTCCCAGCTTGGAGCATGCCAACGGCTCGTAACATCTCTTCTCCAGTCAAATGTCGTCTCTCCATAGTCGAATCACAAAACTTGAATCTTTTATTTGTGCTTACAATCGAAACAAAGTGCCAACTAATTGATTTCAAACACTGAATACATGAAATGATTATAAAGCAGCGTCGCATCTGCTGCATTTTTAGTTTTTTATAGAAAAAAACTGAAAACTATTGCGGCACTCTACATAATTTGGTGAGAAATTGATGCAGGTGTTCATTTCTTAAAAAAAATCATCCATATTGATCGTTCTGGATACGATATATCGATATTCAGAAGTGTTCCCTAGACTTTTTTGAGGTGTTTATAATCAGAAATATTGCACCAACTGATTCACAAACCAGTTCTAGTGTAATAGGAATATAGTACGCACGATCTCTTTACTGATGTTTTGAATGGTTGTAATTATGTGGATCCTAAACCGTCCCTACGGTCACTAAATTCGTGCCAGAGAAAATGTGACTTTGTTGAACAATTTCATTATGTTCACGTGGGATTACTGTAATCCCACTGTTGTAGCATTTAAAATTTTATTACCCGAGATCTGAAAACCCCCCTGTTACGAAGGTGAAAAGATTTAAACCTTGATTGTTATACTGAATGTTTGAGGCTGAAATGAAATTTGAAGAACAAATGTCGCTCAGAGAGAATTATAAATCTTCAACAATTTTATTTTGATCTGCTTATTGGGATCTTTACAAATATTATCTCTTAACAATTTCGTGCTCACAATCTTCTTCTGCAATTTGGAATAGATCAAAACTAAATTTTGATTTTTGAAAAATAATCTCCGTCTTTTTCTTTCAAACTCCGCTCAGCTTAAGTGCGCTTAACTGTTTTTAAATACTCTAGCGCCGCCCCTCGAAGTCTCTCGATCGTGAAATCTGTATTGCCGAAAAGGAATAGCGCCGATCTTTTCGACAAAAGTTATCGAGATTCTTGGAAAAAATTCTCCGTTCGGAAAGTAGCCTTCGAAATCTCATGTGGTCAAAATCAGTTAACGCTTCAGTACTTTATTTGATGTTGAACCAGATGTACATTATATCTCAATATCCGATAACACGCGAAATTTATATATGTATGTAAACACATTGAAAATTTTTATTCAGATTTTTTTGTATATAAAGTTTTCAGTGTTTTCTCATAGAGGGATAAATTTCGTGTATTATCGGATATTGAGATGAAACCTTTTTCTTTCAATGGCCGTCTTACTAATGGATATTTGAAGAATTTTTATTCAAGGAACAAAATTCGATCTTCCAGAGAATGTTAAATATCCTTCGTGAAGGAGCTGGTTTTCCGATTCACCTTTCATAATCAACGTCAACCAGGGTCACATCTTAACGAAAAATTTCAGAAATTCAGCGGAAAACCAATATTTTAAAAAACGGTGAAAAATCCGCAGCGGACATCGAATTTGAGTCATTGTATACATCATGTTCATGTACTACGAGGTTGTCAATTAAGTTTGCGGAAGTTGGTAATTCTGCTGCTTCGCATTGGTACCATTCGAAACAGAATTCATTTCTGCATCAGCCTGTTCAAGTTTCGTGTTGATCGGTTGTATACTTCATGTTTTATTATCCTTCGAACATCGACCTGTTTCGACTCACCGTCTTGAAGATGAGTGATAAATTAAATGAGCAAAGAATAGTGATTAAACTTTTGGTGAAACGCGGCGAAATTTCCTTGAAAATTATGAAACTGTTAACTGACGTCTATAAGGAAGATTATCTGAAAAAATCAGCTGTCTACGAATGGGCTAAGCGGTTCAGAAACGACAGAGAGTCAGTGGAGGATGATCCGCGCGAGGGAGCTCCCTCCGCCACTCGAAACGCACAAAACCTCGATCGGCTGCGCTCGGAGACCGTCAGGTAAGCCTTAGAATGTTAGAAGACGAGTTGGGCATCAACAAGGAGATGATCCGGCAGATGCTACACGAAAATTTAGGAATGCGTAAGCTGTGTGCGAAAATGGTTCCCAAAGTGCTCACAGTTGAGCAGAAAGAGCTTCGATTGTCCATCTGTCAAGACATCATTTCTCGAATTGACGAATGTTATCACTGGTGACTAGTCGTGGGTGTTCGAATACGACCCCGAGACCAAAAGAAAGAGCATGCATTGGATAGAGAAAATGGATAAGCGCCCTACGAAAACCAGTTAGAATCGAAAGTGAAATCTTTCTCGATTTTAATGGAGGTATACACCACGAATGCGTTCCAGCAGGATAGACAGGCAACGCAGTTTTCTACATTGAACTTTCGAAACGTGTGAATGCCCGTGGGTCTCGTGTACGACCCTAATTGGCGGAGTGCGGATAGGTGCTTCATCATAACAATGCTCCGGCCCATTCGTCATTCGTAGTTTGCGATTTTTCAACCAAAAACTACAGTCCAGATCTGGCCCCCTGTGACTTCCATCTGTTCCCACAGTTGAAGTCGTACCTCAAAGGAAACATATATGACGGAGTTGCGGAAGTCCAAAGCATCACGATGGCGGTTCTGAGGGATACATCTTCGGGGGGCTTTAGGGTGTGCTTCCAACGGTGGGTTCAACGGTGGCGCCGGTGCATCGAACTCGAGGGAGACTATTGCGAAGGAATATAAGGCATTTTCAAGTATTTATGTATTTTCCGGACCGTCCAGGCACTTTCCGCGAACTTAATTGACATACCTCGTATTATTCCAGTGAATTCAGATGTTCCAACCTCGTACAAGAGTAATATCGCTCAAAATTCGCGAAACCCTCATCGCATTAATTTACCTGCCGTAGGCATTCCAACTGTATTAAGCCTCATGTCACGTTCACACAGCAGTACATGTAATGTTTCTTTCTGCATCAGCAACGGGATGTTCATTGGATATATTTCCTTTCGTTCGAAGACAAATTGTTGTAGTTTCCATACGGCGATCACCTTGATGAAAAGTGTGATGGAGAGTCATTTTGTGTTGTATTTTTATGGTCTTGGTTTCTTTTCTTTTCCTCTGAGATCTAGATCTGATACTACCATAGGTTCAACCAACTGATTAAACAGGTCAATTTTCCTACAATTTCATCATTCTATTTAAACATTTTCTTTCAATTGAATAAATCGATCATTATAATCTTTAAAATATATTTATGATATTATAATCTTAATTTATGACTTTTGGTAGAGTAAATGATAAAAGAGGATTTATTGTAAAATGAATGATTTTATTAGAGAAGTATTCTTATTTTAGATATCTAGGTGTTTATGTAGATAAATATTTAAATGTTGAGGCTAATGCTGATTATATGATGTCTACATTGTCGGAAAAAGTATTTTAACTTTATAGTTCAATATGAAATTACTAGACCAGAAAGTAGTTGTCGCCCCACATTTTCTTTATTGATCGATCAACTATGCTATTTAATACTTGTAAAAATTAAAAAATTCAGCAGCTGATCACAGATTATTCTAAATTAAGAGTGAGGACGATATTCTTCAGAAATTTCAATGAAATATTATGTTGCTTTGTGAAAAAAGTTGTAAAATTCAAAAGCTCAAACTAAATAAAGATTCTATCATTATTATCTGCTTCAAAACGTTTCGGGTATTGCCCCTGATTGTCTCGACAGTGTCAACAAATGCCTCTATACAGGGATATTCACCGGGACCGTCCGTTAAGAACTTTGGAAATTAGTTATTGAATTGCCTGCAATTTCTACCCACAACTTTTTTGACATTCTAAAATGAGTTAAAAAAGATTGAATATATTTTCGTTTGAATAACGGTTTTATTCCAAATGTGCTGTATTTTTTGGATAATTTGAATCTGAAATAACGACAATTCTTGTTGAAATATCAAATTCGAATGAACGAAGTGACAAGTACATTAACTTTAGGCACCTGTCAGGTGAGCGAAGCCAGTTCAGCTAACATACTTGATTCAAATATTTCAAAGCATTCTCTGTTAGTTCTTTCAAAATCATCAAAATTCAATATATTCCCAAATTATTTCGGAACTATAAGAGATGGGTATAGTACATGCATATACAATTCTATCTGAAATTTGACGCTTCATCTGATGGCGATATAAAAATTGGCACGTGCAATTTGAAAAATGAGTTATTGCTGTTTGAAAAAGGCCAAATTGAATAAATCATACAAAACAACGCAATAAACATTTGACATGTGTAGATTGCTTCAAAAATTCCTTGATCCTTCTTCTATCCACCCAAGGAAAATTGTGTCTGTAGTGCAAAAGATCTACGAGCTACAGGTCATATTCTGTAAAGATAACAGCAGTTTTCTCTTTGATTATTGAATGTTCCTCGTACATCGGAAATAGAAATATGAATAGAAGAATGTGAATCAATAATGTTATAAATAATTAGAGAAAGAATGACAAGAGTCATTCTGTAATGGAAAAAAATAACTATAAAGGAATTCCTAAATATGTGTAATAAGAAGAAATACTCAAGAGCTGGGAATCAAGATCACAATCAGTCATATCTACTTTTGAGGTTGATTTTTGTATAAATTGCCGAATGTTTGTCGACGCCCAACATCAAAAGAAAGAATATCAATTAAAAACCGAAAAGAAACAGAAAAAATAAAAGGTCGAGAAATTCGTAATGTTCAAAAAGTTCAAAATACAATAAACGGCACCATAATTTTCTTTCGCATTCTTCTTTTCAGCAGTTCGGTACTCAGAAAAAGCATAACAATCAGCGAAGCAAATCCGAACAGATCTCTCAAAGAATTCTGCCTCAGAACAATTGTACCAATTTGCAAAAGACTTACTTTATTCTGCAGAAAATCGTGATAGATCGTCCTTCAGACTCGGCTATAAATTCCTTAATGAGATGTTATTCGCCCCATTGCGCATCTATCCAATTCGCATAAAAAGGATTTAGCGCCCGTCTTTTATATAGTTTTGCCTCCACTGCGGAATAGGGAGATGCTCGGAGATAAAGGACCTTGCCTCCTGCAAATTAGGTTTGTTGTTGTTCGCAGGACGGTTCATACAATGAGTGAATATATCGCATTTCAGCATAAGCAAATTGCTTTTTTATTTTGTTTGATCTTCTGCTGCCTGCTCGGGCGTCTGGCATAATGCCGGCGAAGATATGAATCACCAGCTAGGAATATTTTTTATGCAAATAAAGTTTGTAGTTTTTTTTGAGTACTCTAGGAACTGAATATTTAACCCTCAGCGACCCAGGATGGGACTATAGAATTGGGTAATTTATACGAAAAGTTTTATGGAAGTGTTGACCACCTCATTACGCAGGCATCATCCGCATTTGACAAGCACTTGAGCAGTAACGAAAGCATTCTCGAATAATGAACAAAATTGGCCAGAGTTTTGCTCTTATATCTTTTATATACAGAGTAATATAAAAAACTAAACGAT
The DNA here is from genome assembly GCA_013387265.2 of Cryptolaemus montrouzieri. NCBI lineage: Eukaryota > Metazoa > Arthropoda > Insecta > Coleoptera > Coccinellidae > Cryptolaemus > Cryptolaemus montrouzieri. The sequence goes on from JABFTP020000185.1 coordinate 117,557,208, forward strand.
TTTCGTTATTGACTTATTGACAAAATTTTCGGAACATTGATCTGAAATTTATTATGTACGTCACGATTTTGGCGCTTCACGATTAGATATTCATAAATTATGAAATTCTACGGGATGGTTTATTGTAATCTCACATTTTCTTTCCCTGAACTTTTTTGCAGTACGCCTAAAAATGCATCCCTTTACATAATTTGATTTCTGAGTCTGTTTAGAATTTTTTGTCGGTTGCATTTCTTATCTATCTGTAATCATTTTAAATAGGAACTAAAACAAAAATTATCTTTTTTTAGGAATATTCGTCATGATACAATGAAGAACGAATATTCTTTTTCTCCTATATATCCAAAACGACAACATTTTTGAAAAAATGGATTGGGGTGGAATCATTGCCGCCTCAATCCATAACTATAATCGGACTCTTCTTCTCTGACTAGTGTTAGAAATTCAATAGTTGAATAAATTTTATACGTATGTACAGCTTTGTGTATATAATCTTTCGTTGTTGTTTTATTGTGTGTTTCGATATCATTTTTCTTCCTCTGCCGTTTCTATAAAATGCTCTTGCAATTCACGAATTAGGGATAAGAATTGTTATTTTACCTTCAATTCTTCAGCAGCGGCTAGAGCACAGAGTCTCAAGTACCATCCACATTTTATAACCTTCGTAGCACAAAGGGTCGTGACGAATAGCCTAATGAAAAGCAAAACAGAATCGATAGAAGACAATAAATAACAAAACATATTCAACCAAGCTCCTACCATAGCATACTTTCTCGCTTTCTTAATAAATCTGAGTCAAAAACTCTTCTAATTCTGAAGTATTGTGGCAATCATTATTTTCATGTGCAATCTCTCGAGAGTCTAAATGAAGGACATGAATTTGCATGATATGAATTTTGCAGATGGGGAATGACTTTGGATGTTGAAACGTGGCACTGCATGTCCTCAGCATACTTTTCATAAGATGGTACGTAACAACTGAGTGCTGATCGCAAGCATGATAACATATGATCGTCACTTAGTCGATTTCGATATATTGACTCAATTGTCTTCATTTCAGAAGATGCAGGCTCGCACAAGTAAGTTGAACCAAACACTACCGTCAGTTGAAGGGCAATTTGCCTTAGATTTGGATGTTTATCTTCAGATATAAAACACCAGAAATTTGTGTAACATGCTGTACCTTTGAGATGTATATCTGATATAATCTGCACCGACTCATTTTCAACAGAACATGAGTTCATATTAAACTAACTTGCTATTTCAGTAGCTACATCCCCAAATTTTCACATGAAAAAGGATAACTCATAAATGATGCTATATTTGCCAATTTACTGCAATCGTAAAAACGCATTTCGAATTGTACCAAAATATTTGATAATTCAGCCTCATACGTATCATAACTTAACTGAAGAATCCTTGGTTTCAAAGACGAAAAATGTTTCAGATCCTTTCTTTTCAGTTGATCTATCATAAGTTGCAATTTACTTTTGAATGCGTTTGCTACGCTAATCATCTCAATGATAGTTTTTCTTTCAGCTTAATGCTCCAAGTTAATGGTGTTTAAGTGTAGTGTGATGTCAGTCAAATATGCCAAATCAGTCAGCTATTTTTCGTTTTTCAACATCTGAGTATCATCACCTCTTTCGTCTAGAAAAGCTGTTATTTCGGGTAATAATTCTTGAAACCTTTGTAGGAATTTTCCGCGACTCAACCACCTAACGTCTGTGTGAAGAACTAAATTAGTATATTCAGCTGACTCCTTATCTTCCAACTTCAACTTAAAGAACGGCCATTGTAAGTTACGTGCACGGATGGAATTCACAATTTTTGTTGCAATGCCCATAATTTCCTCTGTGTTTGAAACTTTCAAGCATAAAACTTGTTAATGTATAATGCAAAGGAATGAACAAAATTAAGGGAAATCTCCATTAGCTCGACACAATGCCACAGAACCGTTTTTGTTTTCAGTCATTGCTGGTACTCCATCGGTTGTAATGCACACTGATTTATATATTGGTAGCTTGTAGTTTTTTACAGAATTGAGGAAAACGTCATATATATCTTCGCTTCGAGTCTTCCTCTTCATAAGAATGATTATCAAAAATTCTTCCACAGCCAACATGTCATTGAATAAAATACACAGCTGGGTAGTGTCAGTCATATCGGTGGATTCGTCGAACTGTAAAGAAAAGTATGTACATTTCATTATATCATATTTTAGTTTATCTGCCATGTACTGACCCATGACTTCCATACGCCTTGTGGCAGTCGAACGAGATAACTGAAGTTCTGTAATGGCAGACATAATTTCTATTTTATTTTTAAAATCTCTGAATAAAGTCTCACCCGCTTCAATTAATGAATCCTTCATAACCGATCCATCTTCGAATGGTTTCTTGTGTTTCGCCAATATATGAGATATTTCAAATGAGGCGGTCGTAGCAGCTTTTGATTGTTTGGCTGGTCTTAGAACATGGTTTCTTTTTTTTTTAAACAAGATAGCAAATCACGTAATTTTCCTCCTCTTTATTCACTCTGTGACGGTAAATCCTTTTCGTAGTTTTTATAACCGTTTTATGATGCCTATCTAAGTTACGGCGCTTAGGTATTGCAACTAATGCTCGACAAATGAGACAAATGAACGTATCCGTTACCATACAAAAGACAAATTCTTTCTCCCAATCGTTATTGAAATAATTCGTTTGAGATTTCTTCGCTGCACTCATTTTGTAGTATTTAATAATAAACTTTTTATAGACGTAGTATTGCGTTTAAGTTACAATTCAGAAAAAATCTCCAATTCCTGCAGGCGCAACATTTATATCGGCGTGAACGAAAGTTTCGAATGTTCCCGTCAAACGCGCCGCCCGAAATTTCTAGAAAAGCGGCAAGAAAAAAAACGAGGCTTTTTTTTGACAAGTACCGCGCGTTCCTTTGATAAAGCCGTCTTTTGCCGCTAGCAGAGTATTGTTTTATTACGTAATAAATTTTTGTAGTTTAGTTACCTACTTATTAAACATTTTTATTATTTTATTATATCGAGGTCTACTCGAAAAGCACTCATGATCGACTAGTCGATCACGATCGACCGTTTGAGCAGCTCTGTCTTAGACTAGCCCTGTCCTTGGAATAAACACCTCTTCGAGGTAACGGATATTGCCATCGGGGACTATGGAAAACTTGACCACTGAAATCAACTACTAGGGGCCTATTCCGAGCATATTAATATAAAAGAAGCAAGGAAATCTGCAGCCAAAAGTTGAAGGGATCAAAATCACCTATCACTCTTTCCAATCTCAGTGATTTTCCATGCATAACTCCTGGTTGTACAAGAAATTGCCAACATTATAAAGGAGAAACTCGTAGAGGACTGAGGAAGCGAAGCTATTATAAACGGATTCACATCCAAAATCGTAATCGACTGCAACTTTTGCCGTCATTGTGAGGAAGAATAAAGTAGAACTTGTCTGCCGGGTCATGAAGGGCAAATCAGCAATGAGGTAACGAATAAACTCAAGAAAAGAGGATGAGAAATACCATTCATAAGTCAGGAACTGCAGTAAGATTTCAATAAAGCGAACACGGTAACAAAGTTACGTATCATATATACTGATTTGAATTTCAAGCACTGAAGACATCAAATAGCTGAGACTGTTCGAAGTTTTAGTAGATTTCAACCGAAAGGGAGAACGCGATTTACAAGGGACCATAAGGGCGCACTATCAAAACCTAAAGGGTGAATCGTGAAAATCATAAGGAAGTAAGTTCTTTATTGAAGAGGATATAAATTGTGCTCATTCATTTGAAGAAAAAAATAAAATAAAAGTGAAGATGTAGATTGATTTCAGTGTTGTAGTTTCCAAACTGGATTTCGGGAGAAAATGAAAACATTATTGTGCGAGTTCGTACGTTTTTGTATTATATATACGTTTGATAGTTTAGACTTCTCTCCACAGTTGCTATGCATCTAATCATTCTTCACGACCAACTTTTTTCATCTAATGAGCGTGACACGACACGAACACGAAAATCTCATTTTCGTCCAGTCCTTAAAAATGCATTTCAGCGTCTAACGGTTGTCGCTCGTTCTCGTTGAAATTTAGTGAAATATTGTGGGAGATCCTTTTCGTGTAAAATTTAACGAAGACTATTCTTTCATTCTCGTACCTTTGTTACCTGAGAAAATAAAAGAAATTTCAGTTATTTACCTGTTGACGGTGATATTTCTTCAACAAGAATATTTCGTAGTGTTCGTAAGATTGGGAAATTGTGAAATATTTTTGCATATTATAATAAGCATGACCCATTTTAGACACGAACTTCCTTAACGTGTATTAAATTGTGCCGCAGTATTTTTTTATCATTATTCTTGGCTTATACTATTAATCTATCAATCATCCATGTTTTTACGAAATATATAGACAGATATTGTATCAGTTACTCGCTGCAGGTAAATAATTTGCAAACTTTTCATTCTTCCTTTCTGATATAATTTTCTCCGGTTGAAATATTGGTGAAAAATGGAAGAACGCTTTTCCACCCACATTTTCCAAGGTCGATTTACCCGAAACGGCTGGGGAATCGGGAATAACTCCCTTTCCAAATTGAACGTGTAAACTACTTTCGAAACCCCGTCTGCACCCCTAAGAAGCTGAATTGATTCGATTAAGGCATAAAAGGTGATTGATTTTCGTTCTGCCATTATTCAATCATCGACTGTGAAATATCCAGGAGCACTTGTATTCAGCTTCGAGAACAAATTCAAGAGATCGACAAGGATTCGGCTTCTTCCGTTAATCTTAGGTGGAAGTTGATGTACAATACATTCTCAGTATGCGTGCCAAAAATGTGATGTTTTTAGGTATTATTTTCAATATTATTTATGATGTGATCTTGACTACCATCGTCGAAGGTTTCTGTATTCTCCATTCTTTTCTTGACGGCGTATTGGGTATTTCTATGGGCTCCGAAAAAAGCTTACTTGTTCTTCTCATATCACAATGTCTTAATCCTCTTTCAAAATTGTAATTCTGGTTCGATCGAAGGTCTCATATCTGAACATCACTTGGAAGAGGGCTTTGTATTCCATCTGACAAAATGTGCAAACAAAGATTTTTATTTTAGTTTTACTTTCTCCAAAGTCTCTGTTCACAAAGTTCCACTATTATTCGTTATAATTTCTGATTCGAAATACTTTTTCTACCAGTTTTTCAGATCTCGAATGGAAACAGCTCGAACTGTTTTTGATCCTTCAAAAAATTTTTCTTCGGTTCTTTCAGGAAAAAAGCGTGAGCTTGCTCATTGTGGATCATGCATTTATCAAATATAACCATTCGCTTCCTCCTGAGATATTTGGGTGCCAATGGCATTCACTTGGAGCTTCCTGCCAATTGCATGAAGCTAATATAATGATATTTTGATAGTTTCCATATGGTTATCTTACATATTCTTCCTCATTATCAGTATCCACTTTAGTTGTTTTCAGATACTAATTAGAGGAATGTGACGTATTATATCAATTTATATTTTTTGTAAACTGTTGCAATTTGCATAACCCCAAGAACACAGTTTCTCAGAACCTCAAACTTTGCCTAATGGAAAATGTTCTACAGAATCGGTAAAGGTTCCCTGCAACTATTTATTCGTCAGACTTCTCGAACCAATGAAGTCAGTATATGCATCTATTGGCAGACAAGACAGAAACTATACCAATAGCATAGCTTAGCGCATAACACGTGATCAGTTTATAAGCGCACGCAGGTGTCTTACTTTCTACATTTTACCAAAACAAATGTTTTAGAATAAATTTAATATGCAAGTGATCTTGAGATGATTCATCGTCATCATAAAAATATAAAGTGAATATGCTTTGAATAAGTTGTAATTCAATTACCTACATTTAAATCTGAAATACCTGACCATGTTCTGCTAACGAATCCATTGACATATTCCTGGTAAATTATCCCGAAGCAATGTGTATTCATGGAGAATATGGTGATACAGTAGTTAACAAACAGTAGTAAACTCCGGCAGAAATGACTTCTTCCCAGATGGAAACCAAACTGTGAGCAGGTCAGATTTCGATAACAATGTCGAAATCTGACCTGTTCTTCATCTGTCACCTGTCACCTGTCAGAAGTGAAGATATAAAAATTGCTGTACTGATATATAATACATTGGCATTCACGCTCATATTTTAGTGAGACAACTGGCAGAAAAATCAGTAAATTGAATGTTTATAAAACAATGAATTCGCACAAATATGGTCCCTACGAAATTCATTAACTACGACCTACGAACTTCAGGCGAAAATGATGTCATTGTTTTTCAGAATATGTTGTTCGAGATGATCCTAATATGGGTGAACATAATTTGTGCAGCGACGAGTCTTGATTCTCAATAATAATATTGTTATAGTCTCAACTGTCATTTTTGGTATGCAAAAAGATATGGACGAATTTTGATCTAATAGACTCTGAAGTAAATATTCGCAATTTTTCTGTTCATTGAAAGTATGGTTTTCTTCAAGTAGATGATTTGCATAGTGAGAATCTGTTTTTATGCCTCTTCCTCATTACATTTGCCAAGAGAGTTATCCGTACTGAAAGCTATGTTCAAATTATGAGATGAGAAGAATGACTTTGAATTCCGATTGGGTTTACCATTATAAGTAAATATATTTCATTTTTGATGAGTCTCGTTAACAATATGGAAAGCCTCATGGATTGCCTGTTGAAATTTTTTCTGAGAAAGCATACTGTCAATCATACAGGAATCATAACCATTATTGACCGTTATTGTGAATGGTAATGTCTGTATGGGATAGTTTATGGAACACAGAAGAATCATGTCTTTGGTCAATTTTAGTTATAGTTATCGTAAATAAAGAAATTTATCAGGATGATTGTCATTAATGAACGAACTAAATGAATCTGGTCGGTTATTTATACTTGTAAAACAACAGGTTATGTCAACCACAAATCTAATCCAATAAATGCAGTCATTCGACGACGGATGATTATGAATTATTTTCTCAATGATATCCTTGAAAATTTATGGAACGGATTCTTATTTTCACTTTAATTTGCTAATAACTTTGACAAATTTGTATATGCTTGTATAACATTTCAATACATTATTCCATATTCAGTGAGGTATCTCTATTTTTTTGGGAGCTGTATCAAGAAGATTTGAACTTGTACACTAGACTAAGAGAAATGATTGTTTTGGGTTCCACATATCTTATATTTGTAATTCTATTATCCCAACTGAGAATTGCATACCGCTTGTTTAAAAATTTTATGGCAGAATATATAGCTTTTCCCGCCCGGTATTTTCCCATTACGGTAGCCGCAGTAATGAGTTAGGTTATACAAACTGGCTAATGTTGAAGAGTGAGGAGTGCGAACTGAAAAGCTGCTTGTACTCCTACTTGAAGTCATTAGCCAAGTAAATATTGTTAGAGCGTTGGAAGTGTTACTAATGGTAATTGAATTCTGTCGTCCCGATGCAACGTCCACATTTTCTGAATAACTGCCATGTGTACTTTGTCTTTCAACGCTCTGGAAATCCTTTATTGGGCGGTTTTCAGGAGAAAATGGAAGTCGGAAAATTATTCATGTAGTATGGAAGTGTTCTAGTTTCCAAAAAACATAAAGTTAATGTATTGTAAACTGCATGAGAAGTTTCATAGTATTAGTAAAGTTTTATGTGTTGGAATAATTATGTACTGCAAGGTGGAGGAGAATAAACTGGGTAGCGCAGTGAAAACTTTTTCTTAATTGACCTGTGAATGAGTCAATGAAATTTGGGCATATAAGCCTTAGTCTAATTGGGAACATTATTTCTCAGTTTTTCACATCCTTAACGCACCTCGGCGACGGAGTGGCCTCAATTCTTATAACGTTAATAGGGAACGAGGGTCGAGTGATACCTCGAGTTATGAAAGAATCAATGAACAACACTTGATAAAGTCGAGTTTTATCCGTAGTGTAATCAATGGTTCCTTCAAAATGCCTCCTATTATTATTTTGTTTTTCGCATAGCTGAAATCAATGTGAAAATTGAATTTTGTTATGAATTACAGAGTGAAATATCAAACTATTCGAGAACAGATTGAAATTGTTTTACCTTTCTTTAGAAATTACTATTGAACTGGATCTGTGTCATCTAGTAATCAAAAACATCTGAATTAGGGATATTAACATTCTTATTCAATATTTCTTTTTCCAATGATCAGTACCCTAAAACGTTGAAAATATCTAAAGTTATACCTCTCTATAAGAAGGGTGATTGCGAGTCAAAAAATTATCGTCCCATATCACTTTCACCAGTCGTGCCCAAGGTTTGCGAGTACTGTTATCTTGATCGGCAGAAGATTCTGACAGGGAGTCAGTTCGGTTTTCGACCGGGACTTAGAACAAATGATGCGATATACGCTTTTGTTGAGGATGTTGTTAGGTGTTTGGAATCGCGTTTGAATCCTGTTGGTGTCTTTTGGGGTTCGAGTAGGGCGTTGAAAAATCGATAAGTGCGGGGTTCGAGGCAACGTATCTGAATGGTTAGCACGCTACTTGGCAAAACGGCAACAACTTGTGTCTATTGACTATAGAGAGATGCAAGAAAAACATCATGATATGGGTGTGCCCCAAGGTTCAATTTTGGGGTCTGTATTATTCCTTTTATATATAAATGATATCGAAAGTGAACTCGACTGCATAGTTTTTCCCTATGCAGATGATGCGACAGCACTTTTGTGGATGAGGACGACGCTTTGATCGAGACAAAGATTCGTCATAATAATAACCTATTATATGAATGGTTCTGCAGGAACAGACTACATATCAATGCTTTGAAGACCACCTATTTAGTATTTCATAACCAGAATAGGATAATTGACATCAGTGCATCATTAAACGATGCTCAGCTTGTCAGGGCTTATTCTACCAAATTCCTGGGTCTGCATATAGATGAGATATAAATAGATATAGAGAAAGTTTCAACAATAGGTCAGCTCAAGTCTGTGTATCATGCTCAGGTTGCATCGAGGTTGCGCTATGGGGTTTCATTTTTGGGGACTTTTGTTGGTGCTGGTGAAGTTTCTTGGTCAAAAGAAAATCATACGTTGCATGCTAGGTGTTTCACAGACTATCTCGTGTCGAGAACGTTTTAAATACTTGAGAATACTTACTTTACCATCTATCTGGATCTAAGAAATGGCAATAGTGATTTTTAAAGACCGTAATGAAATGATACGTAATGGTGACTATCACGATTATAACACACGAAACCAGCATGGCTTTGTCCCACCCAATTTCAGACTAAGAATAGACAGACAGTCGTCTATGTACTTAGGAGTTAAAATATTTAACAAACTAGACAATGATATTAAGACATTCCGTTCATGTTCCTTGTTTAGGACGAGACTGACTGATTTTTTGCTAGTCCAGAGTTTTTTTAGTATAGATGAATTTTTATTGTGAAACCATTTTTGTTGTGTGATTTTGTATTTTGTCCTCCTAAAACTCTGTATGTTCGTTTTTTATTTTTGTTTTATTTTAGAAGGAAATAAAGTTTGAAAAAAATTTTGATGACCTGATTCATTGGAAATTCATTTTCATATAAATAAAATAAATTATAATGCACAAGACCGATTTTGTATTGTGACATCAGATACGTATATCTAACGACAACAACAACTTTGGATGTAACAAAAATCTCATGAGAACTCACAAAAAATTCATCAAAGGAATCAAACAAGAATTCGAACAATACAACTATCTAGCTCATTCCGAATAGGACAATAAGAAGCTAATGAACCATCAAGCTCCAAAAATATACGGTTCAATCAAACTACACAAAGAGGAAAATTCCACCAGGTCAGTTACACAAAAACCTCTAGAGGTAAAGTAGCAAGCTGCTCAAACTACAAATTTAAATCCTCAATTGCAAAGTTAAAATTAAGAACCAAGGATACGAAATCGCGGTTTTGAAGTTTGAGGCATACGAAAATTCTATTCGAGTCAAAAAATAGAGGGTCAAAATATATGAAAAAACCACCCTTATATGTGCAAAATAGGTATTAAACTAAGAAATTCTATGGTTTGAAGTTGAGGATCAAAGTTTCTGTTTAAGATCTTAATTACTTAATCAAAAACGACGTCATTTATTCGAATAAAAAAAAGGACCAAAAAAATTGGAAGGCCGTATTGAAATAGAATACCAAATTTTTATGTGAGTCAGAAAACGATCGGAAGAAAGTACAGAATGACGAATTGATAACATTCAAAACACACTAAGCCTACCACGTTTGCACTTGAAGTAAGGTCACAAAATTAGAAGAAACGGCTGAACCAGACTCTGAAATCTTATATCATTTATGAGAACAGAAAAAAAATCTCAGGAAAAACCGTGTCTCATCGCCACTGATACAGCAGTAACATCTAACCTGATTGTATAATGTAAACAAAAGTGAAGTGGAATAGCTTTCACCTATTCAGCGCTTAGAAGCGGGGTTTGAACTGCGATTTTTAGGTAGCAATGACGGACTCGACTGCTCCGTCCTTATCTTGTAACAGCGACGAAAAACGTGGTAGAAATTCTTCGTATCGGTTTGGCAATTTTATCATTCATTCATTCGTGTCCATAAGGTTGTTGTATTGTTGTATAGGAAGCAAATTTCAATCATCATATTCACTTTCCTCCTATATATATATATATATATATATATATATATATATATATATATATATATATATATATATATATATATATATATATATATATATCTTCAGTATGCTATGTTCAACATGCTTATCCCATCTCAGATTATAATCAGAAAATAAGTCCGAAATATTTACATGATTCTACCTCTATATTGCTGTTCCTTTTATCTACTTGTATATTATTAGGTACACTATCACAGCAGTTACCAAAAGTTATATATACTGTTGCTCTTATATTAAAAGACAGTTGCTTTAGGTACAACCACAATGATACTTAATTCAAGTATATATTCATTTCATTGTAAACTTATTCCCACCATGTTTCAGTTGCTTTAACAGCCATATCATCAGCATACGAAATGATATTATCACAATTATCGGTCAGCAGATCTTTACATATATGATGAAAAGTAAAGTACCAAGAATAGTACCTTGCGGCACATCTGTGTGAACATCTAAATAATTACTTTTATACATATTGATTCTCACTCTCTGTTTTCTTCCAACTAAATAGTTTTTCATTAAACTATATGCATTACCTCTTATTTCATAGTTGTACAGTTTATCGCATAAAATTTTATGGTTAACCGTATCAAATCATATATTTTCTAGTTTTGTTTTTCTTCATAAAGTTTAAAATTAGCAAAGGGCATTCGTCCATCAAAAGAACAACTTTCAATTTAAATTAGTCATCTTCCCTACAAGAGCTGCGGAGGGATTGGGTTAGAAAAAGGTTTTTAATCTTACACCAAACGTTGTACCATAACCGCCATCTTACCCACCGACGTGCAACATGGAGAGTTCTCAACAGTTTGCTTATGTGTAAACCGCTTCAGACGTTCAGAGAAAATTAAATCGCTGTAGCGAATAAAAACTGAAAGTATACTCACCTATAAGGTTTAATGTTATAATTACTCTCGAAAAAGTTTTTCTTATCAAATACTCATGTCGAACTGCTTCGAGTGTTCTTTAATAAACGATGATAAACGATATCGAAGAAAAATTATATCGAATATTATTTTTGCAATTTTCATCCTTCAAATGAAATAACTTTTTGGTAGTTGAAAGGTTTTTGTTTATTCTCCAGTAATTGAATCGCTCTTGAAATTTAATTCCGTGTTTCTGCAATTCATTGCTCTTCAATCCCGTCCAAAACCTCCGTTCTACAATCGTTCATCCATTCAGCCGCTGTTTCCAATCAATCATTACTGATTCCCTTTTCGGCCGTTTCCACGAACACTGACAGACAGACGAACACTCGCATCTACATGTCAGAACGGGGGGTTTAATGGAGATTCAGAGATATTGTAATATTGCTTCGTCTGGAACAGTGACTAATATAAATTATATGTATACTGTTTGACGCATTCCAAATTGAATATGTAACCAGATGACCCCGAATTAACATAAATGCATAGGCAATAAAGCTTCTGTTGCGACATATTTAAACGTGTTCATTCCAACTTGTCAGCTACCAAACAGAATCGTTGAAATACTGACTCGGCTAGTGTTTCATACAAGATATCTTTGAAATAATTAAACTCTTCCATTAATTGGATCTCATTTATTGAACAATCACAATCATATCGAATATAATTATGATATTCCCGTAAACTACGAATTTGGTCAAAAAGGAATAAAATTCACAAATTTCTTGCGGTGATAAAAACAGACACGTGTTCTGATTAGTACTGAATTTTCATTAGTTCATATACACACAACCAAATTGATATAGAATGACTCGGTATTTCACATTATTTTTAACCATGAATCTTCAACTTCTTGTAAAGAATGAAGTTTTTGTTGTAATTGAATTATTAGCCATAAATTGAATGACATGACATGCCTGTTGTTTTATGTTTATTTGTTAGCAAATTTCACAATTTTTGTAAACTGGTAAAATGTTTCAATATAATATTCTAGACGTCATGCCCAGTCATATTTTAAGCATCTTTCACGCGAATTAACGCCGATGTGAACTTGTGGGCAAGACTATTTTTGTAGTATTAGCTTCACCATTTGCAGTAGTAAATCCATCTATATTTAGATTTCCAGTACTCCAGGTGTAATTTATCAGACGAGAAATTTTCACGGTGCATATGGTCAACAGTTAAGACATCATAAAGATAAAATAAGAAACAAATGTTACATTCTCTTCCGCCAGGTGTAACGTTTGCTATTGCGTCCATAGTTTTAATTTCCTTCCGGTGTTGTACAGAAATAAGATTGCTCTAAAGAAAGGATTGTGATGAGAGGTCATCGATTTCAATTCATGTTATATGAGTCGTATTTCTAGGCTCAGAAATATATATCGACAACTGATGAAAATGTGCAATATTAAGATATATTAACATCTAGTCATTTGAGATTCATCCTATCCCTCCCATAGATAACGTCTACCATCTAATTTGGTAGTTATGCATGATTTAAACTCAAATAGAGTATTTTACCATGTTTTTACTACTAAAAAATAAATGAAATCAATCGATAACACCGAGGCTTAGAACTCTCGCTCATCATCGAAAATTTGAAATTTACATACCTTGATCAGTCTTGATTTGGATCAAAAATTTTTAAGTGATCCTGCGTAATTGAGATTTCTACCCTTTGAGGAAAGATGTTGAATTTTCAATCTATTAATACTAAAAATAAGTGTTCATTTTGGATACAGAGGTTAGCTAATGTTTAATGTTTATTTTTGAAGATGAAGTTTGATGTTCTTTATATCAAATTTTGAAGAAGCGACTAGTTTAACATATGTTGAGATTATTGCAGTCCGTATAAGATAACTTATAAACTTCTGATTTATTTAAATTCTCTATAGGATTCAAACAAGTAAGTCTGTCTTCGTCGTAACTATATCGAAAATGAATTTTAACTTCAAGATAGGACATTGTACTTTGTTTCCTATGCAAGACCTGAATATGTCTCCTTGAAATGGGCTCAGTGGTGATTCCATCGCAAAGCCACTAAGTTCTTCATATAGATTTTCATTAAATTAACGATAGCTCTAAAAGAAATCGTGGCAAGCTAGAATTCATTTTTGTATAATTATAACTAGATTTAGTTGAAATAATCATGTCATGTTTGAAATAGTGATTTTAAGTTATTTCTGAATTTTAGATGTGTCACTTCATCTATTATTGTTTTTTTCAATAAATCCATTCATTTTGTCTTTTCTTTCTCTTCTCCTAGTCTAAATTGAAAGTTCAATACATTTTCCCAAAAGGAAAAAGAACTACCAAATCAGTTGAAACATTTTCAAATCGAAAAAAAATTTCAGTCAATGGACGACGAGGCTGATCTATGTAAATCTCAAATTTTCGATATATTCGAATAATAATTCCCTTCAATAGTTTGTCAGATGCCTACTAAATATCTGGTTTTTACAAATCCGGTACATGGTAGCAGTTATCTATCAATTTAATTTATTTATTGGTAGTAAAAAAATAGTGAAAAATTTCATCAAGTGTCTCAATACTGGGTGATTCACACCAGTGGCGCGATGCTCTGTAGCTCGTACACTCTTGAAGATTTCATTTTTGTTCGAACGCTATTGTAGTTAGAAAGTAGAAATCTACTCCAGCAATTTATTTTGAAGTAAACAGGGTGTCCCAATTTTCTATAAAATAAATCTTGGGAGGTTTTTTCAGATTGGAAGACCACTTTTTTGTTGAAGATTCAAGAGCGTCCTGTACTCTCCTATAATGTCTTTTAGTAATAAGTTTTTTTGGTAAGTAGTTTCGTCAAAATATATTTTTTTTCCGTAAAAATTCATGAAAATAGGCTCTCACATCGTCTGGCTCTTTCGGCCAGAGAGGATGAATACTTTTTTCCTTTCGCTTTCTTATGGCCCAAGGATAGTCTATTGATGAATTGAAATAGATTATCCTCATTTTATACAGGAGTGACTCAACAAAATTATTGAATATTGTAGTTTTAAAAATATCTTGATTTTTTCAAATGGAACACCCTGTATTTTATTATTGATGTCAACGCATAAAATATTGTGTTATATTTTTGCAGAAGAAACCTTATCTTTATCTTCGACCATTTCCGAAACAAAAAAATGAATTGAAATAATAAAATGAGAGGTTGCGAAAAAGAGTTTATTAGTATATATCATTATACTTCATCAAATAAATGGAGATATTTTAAGGTAGTCGTGTATGAAATACGTAATGAATTGGTTTTTAGTGAGATGATCTACAAGGTGTTGTACTATTTCAGTAAGTGTTCGAAATGTTGCCCGTTTCTTTGTAGACACAACTTAATACTTCTGAGGAAAGACCGTTGAATTCTCGACAATATTTGCGGATTAACTGACTGAAAGGCGTCGACTATTCTCTGAAATTCATTCACTTTCAAGATTCTCTGGACGGAAGTTTGACTTATAATTGTTAACTGAGAAATCTCTCTTTGACTTTTATATGGGTCCTCTGTCACTGTCAACAAAACAGATATCTGTTTGTCTTCAGCTGAAGCAGTTTTTGGTTTTTCATGTTTTTTGTAAGCGATATTACCCGTTTCGATGAATCTAATTAGAAGTTTTTCAATAATAAGAAACAAGTACTGTGTTTTAAGGAATTTTACTTAATAATTGCGATTCGTAACGCGTTTCACTACACCGTAGCTTCTTCAGACGAAGAAGTTTTTCAAAGCATCTTGCATCAGGATGGCCCTTATCAGGCAACCTTTGTGCATAAACTCTACTTGCCAACAAAGAATATCTATCATACTCACCCAGAATAAAAATCATATCAACCATTTCTTCTTTGGAGAACTTCATGGCAGTCAATTGAGAAAATCAGGTTCAAACCTCACTTTAACAATATTTAATAACGAAACACTGATAAGTTCACCGTGTAAAATGAAGAATATGATATGTCCGGACAGAAGGCACAAATAAAAATAAAGTCAACACTTACCTCGATTTACGTTCTAATCATCATAATTTTATCATTCGTTAAAAGAATTATCTTGTTTGGGTTTCATTTTTTACTACTTGAATCATTACAGAAAAAAAACTCCTGTGCGAATAATGATGCATGAGTTTGATACGGTTTGTAGAATTGTCATAGAAATTTTCACAAATAATCGAATATTTCGAAAATGATTGAAGATAAAGTTCAGGTTACTTCTGCAAAAATATAGCACAATATTTTAGGCGTTGACATGAACAATAAAATACAGGGTGTTACATTTGAAAAAATCAAGATATGATATTTTTAAAATTACAATATTCAATAATTTTTTTGAGTCACTCCTGTATAAAATGAGGATAATCTATTTCAATTCATCAATAAAGCTATCCTTGGGCGATAATAAAACGAAAGTATTCATCCTCTCTGGCCGAAGGAGGATGCGATGATATGAGAGCCGATTTTCATGAATTTTTACGGAAAAAAAATGTTGTGACGAAACTACTCACCAAAAGAACTTATTACTTAAAGACATAGCAGAGCTTAGGGCTCTCTTGAATCTTCAATAAAAAAATGGTCTTCCAATCTGAAAAAACCTCCCGAGATTTTTCTATAGAAGATTGTACACCCTGTTTACTGCAGAATAAATTACTGAAGTAGATTCTTACTTTCTAAATACAATACCGTTCGAACAAAAATGAAATCTTCAAGAGTGTACGAGTTACAGCGCACCGCGCCACTGGTAAATTACCCAGTATATGTATTTAACGTTTGAAGGGATCGTGATAATAATAAACGTAAAATTTTTGTTTCCTCTGGAACATCGAAAAAATTGAAGATAATCGAGCAGGACTTACTCCATTACCATATTCCTGACGTATATCAATCTCTGTATACATCATTTATACCTTCCCCCATCCTTACCGTGCATCACACAAACGTAGAAAATTTCACTTGTTGTATTATTCTCGATCGTTATCCCCATTTTCTTTTCATCTCGCTAAGTGTGAATAATGATATTGCCAATATTGGAAAGTGAATTTCGCCACCGATATCTTGTAAGAATACGCCGCAGGCGTATTGATTTCCGAATTTTTCCACCAATATTCACCCGCATTCGAACTCTTCCTGTGGAGGAAAGAAGCTTTGCGTTTGCCTTCTTTTCCTGCTCTGAATTGCGTTAAGAGAAGTAGTTTCGCTTACTGAAGCTGCCAATGATGATTTTCATTCTTACGGATAACTTTCTTCTGTTATAACTAAAATTTTAAGGTTTCTTCGTTTTATTTATTTAAGATGTATGTTGTTCATCGTGTTCTCAATTATTTGCATAATTTTTACAAGATTTCGGATTGATTCTACAAAACGGATATATGTATCTGAAAAAATCAGAAAGAAAAATAAGTGTAGGATTTTGCAAACAAATAACAAGGTTTCATCCCACTGAAAGATTAATAAGACAATATTAAGAATTCGATATACTCATAACTTATTAAAAAGCAACCCCAACTAAAGCTCTCTGAATTGCAGAGAAAGGCCAGTATGATGATAACTTGAGCATTTCGTTATACACCAACAGAAGCCATAAAACTGTTACTGGGACTTGCACACCTTCAACTGCTGATTACAGGAGTAGCTAGAATGGCTACCAACAGATTACATCACTTCTCCCGAAACAGAATAAATATGTTCAACTTCATGAGGACAACGAGATGGTTGAGTATGAAGTCTGACAAATCAATACCCAAAACTAATATGAAGGACCGTCTACTTGGTGGCTCTTGTTGGTTCACAGACGTCTCCAAAACTGTCTAAGGTATTGAAGCTGGTGTATATGGTCGAAATGCTACTAAGGAACACTCTATCTGCCTCGACAGGCTAGCGACTATTTCTAAAGCAGAAATAGTCGCCATTGATTACTGTGCTAACATCCTTTCGCCAATTTGGGAGAAAGAAGAAGACTTCTCGTTGTTGTGGGCCCTGGGCCACTCGGGCATTGATAGCAATAAGAAGGTGGACTTGGTCGCTAGAGGAACAGAGTCTAGGCTTGGATTCCCCTTGAGACGGCAAGGATGGAAAATAAATGTGGTTGGACCAGAAGGTACGAGAGAGAAGGTGGAGCTTTCACTGCGAAAGCTAAGGCTTTGTTTAAACTTCTTCAGGCTAGACTTGAGAGTCTATCAGTCTATCTGCCATATTAACAGGGCACTATCTCAGAAATGCTCTAAATGAGTTATTGTTGATCGGATACCCTTCCGGCAAACTATGTGAGGAGGAGATAGAATCAATAGAACACGTAATGTGCTAATGCCCATCAAGTGGACAGAATCAGGCTAAAGGAAGTTGGATCTTACAAACTGGAACTGACAGCTTATTTAGCTCTCACCCACAAAACCTATAGCCTTCACAAGAAGGACTTAGCTTGTAGCTGAAATATAGGACAGATTGTGCCACAATAGACCACTTAGTCGCAGTGGCACGCCTGTCAAGCATCCCACGCTATTATATATATATATATATATATATATATATATATATATATATATATATATATATATATATATATATATATATATATATATATATATATATATATATATATATATTATGTTCGGCGTTCTTGAATGAAATTCAAGAATTATGCATATTCAGACTAAACAATATGAACGTCCAAACTTTGACTGTGAACATTATAAAAAAGTTTTAAAAATTTGAAATCTCTTTGTTATATAGAATTGAGAAAAACCGCTCTGTACACACAGAGAACTTGTCATTAAGTTCCATATGTTAGTATTTAACATGGTACCAAACATAGACTTTTAGTAGTGAGTATATTTGTGTCTTGTCCTAGGCACCCCTATGTGGAAGACACTCAGAAGTCAGAACATAAATGGTAGATTGAATGAATATTCATTCTTGTGGACAATCACAGGCTGTGATTTTTCGAGATTTCGGCATTCGATAAAAGATATCCATTTCAAAGTGCAACTTTACCTTCATTATCCTTAATGTTAACTTTCAAATTTTGAGAATTAATAATAATTTATTGTTTGTTGCAGATCCAGATGGGAATATCCAGAAAACAGATTGGTTATGTAAGTGCTCCCTTAATTTTCTCTATAAAAACATTGAATTCTTCCATAATTAAATTAGAATACAAAATTGAAATAAAATATTTAATTTGTTCAATATTGTACACATAGAAGCTAAGGCTGTAGCTTACACATATTCATTTTGCATGATTTTTTTTTCTCGACCATTCAACTTCTCATCAAAATCTAATTGCATTCCCTTCACATAGTATCATACTACAAGTCTCGTTATGTTATTTGCAGACTGATATGGCAAATAAAGCATTTATCGTTTTCGAACGACTGTCAACATTTTTTGCAAACTTTTCTTTAAATTAAACAAGATCCAGGAAGAAATAATATACTGGTGATGTCAACCCAAATTATTGGGTCCATAATGATTCTGAAACATCTATAGATCATAATCGGCATCACTTGAAAGACTGAACCTGGCCATCGGGGCTCTCTCTTTGTCCAACAGAGAGGGAATTGTTTTGTTGAGTTTGAATATTGAAGAATTTTTTCTGCGATTATACTTCAAAATCGGCAAGCAAGAACAATGAAGTGATTATGTTTCAGGAGACTCCCACTGCGACGGAACAACCTCTCCGCGAAAGAGGAAATATCGGAGGATTTTTCACTCGTTTATTGAATCATATGCAAATTAGTATGGTTCCCCTGTTACATTTCCTGAGCTCACACCAAAATTATAGATATATATAATCTTTTGAAAAGAGATGATTTACAAAAATTCGAAAAATTGTATTTACTATAAATGCTTATATCTATAATTTTGGTGTATGTCAGAAAAAACACAAGTGTGAGCTCAGGAAATGTAACAGGGGAACCAAACTATCTTGCGTATGATTCAATAAACGAGTAAATAAACCTGAGGAAAAAACTCGTTTCCCTGCCGCTATTGCACTAGCAATAGCTTGTCTGTTTATGTTGTGATAGTGTTGTGTGTACATAAAGAGTACCAAAGATTTTTCTGCTTAGCCGCTTCATTCTCTCTTGCACTCCATGATTTCCAGACGAATACAAGGGTGAAAGGAAGGGGGTTTGGGACAGGAATCTGTAGCAATGGAAAAAGAAAACCAGCAGAAAAATATTTCAAGAATCATACCTCTTTTATGTCTAAACAAATCTAAGAAAAGATTTTACATAGCAAGCAAGGCCATAAAAAGGACTAAGGGGATAATCCAAAAACATAACCTAACGATATTTCCCCTTTCGCGGAGATGTTCTTCCGTCGCAGTGTGAGTCTCCTGAAACATAATCACTTCCTTGTTCTTGCTAGCCAATTTTGAAGTATAATCGCAAAAATCCCTTCAATATTCAAACTCAACAAAAACAATTCCCTCTCTGTTTGACCGAGAGAGCCCCGATGGCCAGGTTCAGTCTTCTAAGTGATGCCGATTATGATCTATAGATGTTTTAGAATCAATATGGACCCAATACTTTGGGTTGACATCGCCCATATATTATTTCTTCTTCTTGTTTAATCTAAAGAAAAATCTGCGAAAAAATTTTGACAGTCGTTCTAAAAATATGACAAATGTCATAGATATAAGAATTTATTGTGAATACAATTATTCAAATTTTGTAAATCCTCTCATTTCAAAAGAATATATATATATATATATATATATATATATATATATATATATATATATATATATATATATATATATATATATATATATATCGATTTGTTCGCACATCTTTTCTCTCGATAAAACTTCGAGATCATTCACCATAAGGAGCTAATTTTTACCTGTAACTTTAAATACAATTTTTCTGGATGTTAACGAATTTATACCGGGTATTTCGAGAAAAATGCTCCAAGGTCTCGTTCGATTTCAATGAGGAATCGAATTGTAAAAACTTACGAATATTGGTTTATTCGGAAAACCGAAATCTCTTAGATAGAATGAATAAACGGAATTAAATGTTTTACAAACAAAAACAATGTTCAAGTTTCTGCAGAAAACGAGATCTGTCGTCTATATAAATGAAGTTTACACTAACAGTGGTGTAGAGGTAGCTGGACCGAAAAATATCTTGCGTCTACCTCTGCCTGTTTCTTCTCTAGCAGCTTCTCGTGTGTTTCCATCGGAAAACCAATAAACATAATTCATTTCAGCATATTCTCCATTACTGAAGGAATACATTTTCAGTTCGAGAAATTTTAGGTTTCAACAGGATAATTATCTATCGAAAAAGATATTCTGACATTTATCCATCAAAAGTAACTCAACATTCTTGATATCGTTTTACTATGGTTACGAATGTCACCTTATGAACAACAAGATATGTATTTTATTCCATCTATAGTAACACCAGAGAATCTTTCTCGTAGTTTGGGAATTAAGATTTCAGGATCCGTGATCATCAAATTTTTAATGCTGAATATATCTGAATTAGAAAAAAATGGGACCGAACTATACCTATTACGGATTTCGAAGACAGTAAAAACCTCAAACAATTCATGAAAAAACTGAAGGAATTCTTGATGAACCACAGGCAACTTAATGCAGAATCCAACTCCTGAAACAGCATTGCTGAAATGGAGTATTTTCCTGAGAAGAATTGTACGACTAGCTCAATAGTTAGTGATTTGTTCCCCATGGAGTTATATTAGTTAAGGCATAAATATTCGTAGTTTGTACTTTTTACTTTTTTGGGTAATAAATAAACAAATGAAATAACGCTTGCTTAGAGCGCTTCACTTTCGCGATTTGCAATTGCAAATCTAAAAAAAAATAAAAATCTAAATATAATTATTACTAACATAGTTCCTAATACTCCTTAGTTTCTGTGTGTAGAGTGTATATCCACGTTCAACTATTCCAAATTGGAAGATATTCCTGATTCAGCAGTTACATTTCTGACGTAATTCTTCCCTAATGTTTAAGCCTCGTCCGTGAAGGGTTCGCTCTGGAATTAAGTTTCCATATCAAACATAGTTTCGCAGAAATAGAGAGATAAGTTCATCCCTTGCGAACTCAAATGGAATTTCAAACAGTCGCATCGAATTCATATCCCATACCAGAGCGAAAACAACGAAATCACTATCGTTGCTCGATATGAATTTCCAATGGTTTCGCTGAAAATGGTAACGGCTTTTCGCTTTTTTTTCTGGTAATCTAACGGCGATTTTGTCTTCATTGATATTGAATCATATTTGTGGTCATATTCTGGAATTGATTGTTCGCTAAATGGGAAGGGGGCTTTGGCAAAATGTATTCTGTATGTAAATATGTGTATGATAAATAGGTTCAGTTGAAAGTGTCTGTTGGGTACGGAACCATCATTAAAAATAACGAATAAAATTGGTGTTGTATGGTCCAGAGAATAGTGCAGTAATTCTGAAAATGTCTTGTAAATGAATGCACCAATCATTTTATTTGAAATTGTTTTATTTGTCTTTTCAATCAATGTCAACAAAAATTTTTTTATGAATATGAGTCATCAGGTTTCCACAACTATACTGTACGTTAGGTTAGGGATATAGATAATTATGTTTCAGAACCTAACATTTTTCTTTGCCTTTCATCGTTTTCGAAAGGAACATACTTCCTTCTGTGCTATTAAATGGTTTTCTAATATAGAATTTGTATGAAGTCAAACACTATTACAAATTCAAGGAATAATTCGTCTTAGATTACCTGTACGATAAGATGTCACGACAGATTTGATTAAAATGAAAGGAAGACGTGTCTTGGCGTAGGTGAATTTATTTAAGATAATTTGAATGTTTCGGCTAGTAGTTTGATGCTTTGGAAGAAATTTGAATAAGGCTGTGAAACCACTTCTTGGGAACAGGTATAGTTGTCCTAGGAAATTGGACATTCACATTGTACAATGACACACGATTGTTACATTGACATTACTAATGAATGTGCAATCCACGCGAAATGGTTGTCGGGTCTATAGTTGTCAAAGGATTCTTCCTACGTGTACTTAGCATCTCAAATGCAAGGATATGAACCATTCTAAAGAAAAATGGAATTAATCTTTGGAGACGAATCACAATTTTATTTATTCAGTGAAACTCAAGGCATTCGTATCTCTAGACGAGAAGGACGGGAAAGGGATCAACAAGGGCTTATGCAAAGAACGGGTGGATTGCAGAAAAGCTCACTAAGTGTTTATATCAATCTGCTATTGATGATAACTTAATTCACATCGTTCACATTAAGTGAACCCCTTGCAAGATCGCTGTGGATCATGCATGCTTGACCTACTTCAGATCTTACTCTAGTTGAACATGCATTGACCATCAGCCACAAGCAGGAAATGTTAACAAGAAGTTGTTAGACGTTTCTGTATTTCAATTCTTGAAACCTCATATTCCATAAAAAATTATAGCAGTGATTATTCAAAATGCCTCATGTCAGAAGAAAAAATTTATGCCGTTATTGAGGTAGAGAATTTCTCTTTTACACTCTGTCACTTTCACCATTTGTTCTTGATACTTCACTTTTATCTTACTTTGATATTATCTCACAATTTTAACCAAAAATTAACGAACTTTCTTATATTTCACTTTGAAGTGTCATATCATTAATCTTTAAAATTCTGGTCGCAGTCATTTATTGTTAGTATTCTTTGACAATTCGCTCTACCACGATATTGAAATTCAACGTGAGCTCGTCCATATGCTAAACCTCCTGTTTCCTCAATTCGTCGGATTGTTGAAAAAAAAACTTTACATTACACGATACAAAATCACAAAAACGTGACAAAGAAACGCAAAAAGTCAGAAGTCTAGAGAAAATTGGTGCTATAAGAGCCATTATTGTGGAAGGTCAAATCGGTTTGGGAATCAATATTTACAAGAACTTGGCGGATTTGGATTAGCATCCATAAGACATTGTGCTAACTCAAATATTGATGCTACACGATCTTCACAAAGATCGTGGCTAAAGTCTAAAACAGCTTAAAATTGCTAAGTCTTCAAAAAGCCATCTACTCGGATGGAACACAGTTAAAGCTGAATAGCTTTTTCAACAAGCTAAATTGCCAAGTGAAAGAAATCAATAAGAAATTCAAGACAGGTTAACGGTAGAAAAGTTTCGGGAATCGATAATCTCAAGAAAGAACTGCTAACTAGTAAATAAATGGCACGAATGAGCTTACAAGAAAAAGCTGTAAGAATATCATTCATATATAAAAACCTCAAAAAAGTATAGGAAACACTTCTGAATATCGATATATCGTATCCAGAACGATCAATATGGATGATTTTTTTTTAAAAATGAACACCTGCATCAATTTCTCACCCAATTATGTAGAGTGCCGCAACAGATTTCAGTTTTTTTTATAAAAAACTAAAAATGTAGCAGATGCGATGCTACTTTATAATCATTTCATGTATTCAGTGTTTGAAATCAGTTAGTTGGCACTTTGTTTCTGTTGTAAGCACAAATAAAAGATTCAAGTTTTGTGATTCGACCATGGAAATACGACATTTGACTAGAACTAGAGAAGAGAGTTGGCATGCTCCAAGCTGGGAGCTCACAACGGGAAGTATCCAGGGTTCTATGAAGTAGCCCAGGTGTCATAAACCGTTTATGGTCGCGTTTCAACGAAACAGGTAGCGTAGAAGAACGCCCTACAGGTCGTTTCAGGATTACTACAGTCGCCCAAGACCGATTTTTGGTTTTACAAGCCTGAAGAGATCGTACTACCACAGCATAATGTACAAATTTCCGACCAAACTGTGAGAAATCGACTGCACGAAGGTCAACTCCACTCCAGACGTCCTTTGAGAGTTCCACAACTGACCCATGGAAATCGCGCGGCTCGTTTAGCTTGGTGCCAAGAACACGTGAGCTGAGATCAAGAGAGGTGGGCCACAGTTTTCTTCAGTGATAAATCTAGATTAAGTTATTATCCCGATTCGGGAAGAATTCGAATATGGAGGGAACCTGGAAAGCAAAACCGTCTCCAGCATGCTCGAGAAGTTGTTAGACAGGGAGGCGGATCAGTGATGTTTTGGGGAGGTAAACGCCTTGGTGGAAGAATTGACCTCGTTTTCATAAAGAACAATCTCACGGGAAATTCTTACGCAAATGAGATAGTTTTACCTGTAGTGGTACCGTATCTCCAAACAATGAGTCAAAATCCATTCTTCCAACAAGATAATGCCCCTCCTCATCGTGCGAGAGTTGTCTCGAACGTTCTTGTAGAGAATGATATCGATCTTCTACCGTGGCCATCCTGCTCCGCAGATCTGAATCCCATCGAGCATGTGTGGGACACCCTAAAAAGAAATCTCCTGCGTAAAATGTCTTCCATCATGAACAGGAGCTTCGATTAGCAGTTCAGGGGGCTTGTAATGACTTAGGCCAAAATGTAATAGACAATTTAATATTGAGCATGCCGCGACGATGCCAAAGTGTCATTAATAACAGAGGTGGACCTTCTGGGTACTGAAAAATATAAGTGCTTCCATATCGTTTCGAAAATATTAGTTCAGGATTTTTTTTGTGTTTTACCAAATTTCGTCATTTTCAAATTTCAAATTTTTTTTTATAATAGGTGCTTTGGAGAAGTCAAATATTATTTTGTTTTCTTGAGAATACATGATATACAATACATCCTAACAAAAACCGAAAGATTTCTATAAATTCGAATCATCAAATTCATATTTTGAAGATATTGGTGTTCCCTAGACTTTTTTGAGGTGTTTACATTGAATAATAGCTGTGCAAGAGCAGATTCGTGTGAAAAACCATTTTAGCGTATATGAAAGCTACAATTTTTATCTTCAATGAAAACACAATACTTTTTCAGCAAACATAATCTCGATCAACTAAGAAATTGTATTACATTGAATAAACTTATATATTTTTTTACACCTTTGCACAGCCTAGCATATGTTGCAGAAAGTTCCAGACTCCCGTATCCAATTTACTATGAAATACTGAGTCAGTGAATGTTATTAGGCTCTCGACTTGATCTGGATTGAAGTATTTCCTGAAACCGCCTTGAGAATGTGACAAGGCTTCATCAATAATCGGTTCAAATCTTGGATATATTTTGCGTGAAACAGCTTTTTGCATTTTCTGAATTTTTACATTGTATCAAAATCGGAATAATCTGATTTTTCTATAATCTACATAAAGATGACTTAAAACAAGCAAATCCTCCAAGAAAACAATAGCCATCGTGAAGCATTCGTCTCCAATTGTTTGATGATTTCCGGGAAAATACCATGACATCTTGCAGCTTAGCATTCTCTTCTCGATTTTAAAGAACCTTTCTGCTCCTCTAATATCAATGGTTCAAATAAATTCACATCAGGAAATAAGTTTAAAGAATATTGAATCTGGATTAACAATATATGATTTTTTGGAACAGAAATTACATTGACTAATGTTTCCATCAAACCTCAAGAACTTAGACTAGAATCATAGAAACCGATCTTATTGATCAACTCGTTGCATTCATTTTTCGTACCATAATTTCAAGCACTAAAAATACCATCAGCTTTTTGTTCGGATGGACTTTTTTGATACCCCTCATATAGAATTCTTATCTAACCAGCAAGCTATATAGTATACACGCTCACTTAGATACCATAAGGTAATAATTTACATTGTCCAAATAATTCGCACATTAGTGTTTGAAAGCTGCAGATGTCTGACAAGTCAATTCGCCGTGTAGAATCAATTGTGGTTCAGTAGCTTGAAAATCACATTCACCAACATCATCCAAATGGTTATCTTGCACTAAATTCTTTCGACAATAAACTAAATATTCGGATTGACGTATTGAAGAATGATCCGAATATGAGTACCAACTTGAGAAATAAAGTTGACAATTGCACGTAAAATTAGATTTAGATTTACGTCATTAACAACCTACTCTAACTACTAGCAATCAGATCGAGTTCGAATATTTCTTTTAGCTCTTGATTTTTTTTTTCACGAGAATAAAACATCAAGAAATAGAATATGTGAACACTCAAAGTTGAAAGCAGGTTCCATTTAGAGGGTCCCCACTTCTAGAGTGCAAAATTGTTTTTATCGCGCTGCAAGCGAATGGACGAGCCCAGCTCCAATCAGATATCTGTCTTCGCTGTGAAAAATGCGATAATAGCTGGCGAACGGAACGAACAAGATAAAAAAATTTCTAGTGATTGCGTTTATTTTCGCAGATCGGCGGATCTACTAATTGAAAACGATTTATTCTTATTCGTATCGAATGTTAGGGACAGGGTCGTCCAGACTTCGTTTTTCGATGCCTTAATTTGAAACATAAAGGTGGCCATTTCTTCACTGATTCCAGAATTGTTCTTGTCAATGTTCCCTCTCATCTGCTTGTAGCCTAATTGAAATCATACCGAAAAGTTTTTATTTCAGATGATTTAGAAACATTCATTTTTCAATTAGGAAGTGCATCGTTTTTGTAGATAATTTCTGGTACATTTTTTGTTTCATATATTTCTCGTTTTACTTTATGAGGTCTAAGTCCTAACACAGTCAGCTCTGAGCGGCACCTTCGTCACCATGTATGTATTTAGATGACCCATCTTCTGATGGTGCTTCCTCTGATCCTTTTCTTGACTGAGAGCTTGAAATCTTTTGAACTGTTTCATTTTCTCCTTGCACTATTGACAAAGATAGCTAACCTAGGATTCTGATTAATGTAGATGGTAACGTAGGCAGCTGTGTCCTGTAAAACGAACAGCATTTCTCCTCAATTCTCTTTAACTCACTTAAAGCTTCTTGGGAGGCGTTATCCTATGGTTGGAGTGGCACCGGATCATACTAAATAGTTGAGAGTGACTATCATGAAGATGCTTTCAGTGTCTGAACGCACATATTCTGAATAGCCCAGCATAAAATTCATTTAAATCTGGTCAAATACTAATTTAAGTACCTAAGGGTGCTGGACATTGCCTCGTAATACACAGGTGCATCGTTATTCGTACACTTTTCTACAGAGTTTTCCCAGTGTATCTTGGACCACCAAACGAACAGAGGATAAGATATCATATGCATAAGGTACAGAAATCATCATGATCATTTTTGATGTTAGCCCTCATGAGTTCCTAAATATCTCCCTGTGTAGAGAGGATGATTTTTGGCCAAGGGGAGGTTCTTCTCTAAGTGACCGTTCTAATTGTCGGTCTAGAATCACAGCTAATTACGGAGCAGGTGCGCTTCACTCCGAATCACTCTGAAGAGTTTTCCCATTACAATTGCAGAACCATGTTACGTTTTCCAACATATCCATCGAGCTATGTTACATATTACCAATTCAATCGTTTAGAATATCGTATGATCTTCCTACTTAGTAAGAAGTACAGGTTCAGTTCAGAGTTATTGCTTTGATTTATTCAAGGTTCGATCTTCGTTCGTTAAATCGACGTCAGAAGTAAGCTATCGTAAGTTGTTTCCTGGAAATTGACCAACTGTCGATCATTATTATAAATATTCGCCACTGTAATCTATTCATACAGGTTACCGCGGAAAATATAACACACATGATAATGATTGACATATGTTTTTATTTACTAACTTAGATATGTAGACCCTAATAATACTTGAGTTAGTTGATGAGTTGAATGAATCATTTTTTTACATTTTTAAAGGAAAAATGCGAATTTCTTGCGAATAAATTCTCGTACAAATCTGTAAATCTCAGAGAAAATCCAAATTTCGCTGTTCGTCACTCAATCAAAGTCGGAAGTGGTAGTTAAATTGTAGATTGAAACCACTTGCGCTTTAACGAAGTGGTTTTTAGAATGGAATAAGTGGATGAAATATTAGAACCAGTTCTAGCACATATGAATGATTTTCTAAAAAAAAAAATGACCAGGACTATTTTCTGAAACCATTCTTCCTTGATCTTATGGGCAAAGGTGCAGATTCGACGTATCTTATTCTTATGTAAGAAAAAGACTGAAAATTTCTATTCAACGTCAGTATTCCCCCCTTAGAGTTAATGGAACAGAATTGAGTCGCTGGTAGCCAAATCAGTCGAATTGGATGGCTGTTTGATGATATTTGACGTGATTTTCACCAAATACTCCTGAATTGAATTGCTTGAGGCGGATGGTATTTCAGTTCATCTTCTTATTCTTAAAATTGAAGATGGAAACGTAGAACCGCAGGAACCAGACAGCTTATGCAGGTATATACAGAATGTTCACTCTCGATCAAGCGACCCTTTATATTTCTTATCTCGTAGAGATTGGAAAGATTTCTAAAGCACGTCGAATGAATGGGAGAAATCTCTTGACGGTTGTTTGAGACTTTGACGTGCAACGTTCTAGGAGAGGGCACTTCAACTCCTCAAAATTGGATTGGATAAAGTCGTAGAGCAATACTTGATCTCTTTTCAACGGTGTATGAAAAAAGTATTTTCGACAGCCCACCTTGAATATTTTGGCATTTCGCAAAATTATTGAAAAAGGAAAGAAAAAATTAGTTTTTGTTTTGAAGGGAAACATTGGGTAGCTCTTGCGTGCATTAACTTGAGGTTTTATATTATTTGGAAAGTGAATTTATTGTGATACCTCCTGAGAGCCGCCCTTGTTACATACAATCTTGAAAGATTTTATTGTTTTATTTCAATTTCAATTTTCCTCGAGAAAACTTTTTCAGAACTATGTATAAATTAAAAAAGAAGAAGAACTATTCGTTTTGTCTCAATGTTTTGCTCTCAGAAGCAAGAAGTTAGATTGATTGTATGAGCAAAAATAAATAACATAAATCCCAATGAAATCGTTCATTTAATTTCTGTTGATTGATTTTCAATATTTTCTCTTGTATAGGTATTTATTCCTTGCAGTCTCAGATGATTCCCCAAAAACAATAATCAAAATGCAAAAATGGAAAATGTGGACAGTACGGTACTGTAACACACGCGCCGATATTGATCCCGTTGTAGCGGAAATATGTGAAAACGGATGCAGATTTATCTCACTTACTTCCATAAATCAAAACAAGTGGGCATCAAATTTACTAGAAACTCTAATTAATTTTTGTGATCTGAGTATTTGTACCCGATACGAGGAAGATGAAGAGATGTTTTTCATTGAGATGTAAAGATATCTCTTTTTGTCATAGAATACACTGGTTATCATAACTCGAAATGGAAAATTTTTTGTCCTTATGGTTTCAAATATTCCAAGAATATTCGTTATAAGTTGTAGTACCAGAAAATGGGAAGACAAACTAGTTTTTCATCCTTCTCCTTATTGAACCTCAATTTCACTCATGGTCGTCAGATAATTCAATATGGATTATGAATGTTTATGCTCTTTAATACAAATTGATAATATATATCCCTCCGTGGATAAGTCAGTAGAGGTACTGACTCCCACGCCAAGGGCCTGGGTTCGAATCCCAGGTAAGATATGGATGTCGTATGAACGTTGATGTGTTTGTCCCACGAAGTCGAGTCTCGTTAATTCGAAACTCGAGGGACTCGATACTACAAATTATAGAGTGTTTGAAAAATCAAATGGCTCGACATTCGTGAGAGAAAATAAATAAAACTTCGAATTATTGAGTGTTGATCAACTATTAACTGCTATTCTTCAACAATGACAAAAGTTTAGAGGTACACACGTGTACATACATGTATTCATAACGTGAATTAATTATTCTTTTGAAAGAACTCTTATACTGGTTATACTGGTTTGTTTCAAAGCACATTGCTGCTTGATCAGACTGCTCAATAACTTTTTTTATCAGAAAAAGTGCCTGAAATGCTTCTTCATCACTTTCGTTTCGTAAACAGAAGCTTTGTAAGATATCGAATGAGGATCTTGTTACCTTAACTGACGACTCTCGTTCTGATGAATCGTCCTCATCTTCGCCGTTGCTTTTTTCTTTCGTATCTGTCGCAGATAAAATTTCGCCATCGGTTAGTGAACCTGAGGCAGCAACATCTTCATCCACACAGAAAAATTCACACCGCTGCTAATGGTTTTATTACTGGTTCATCATCATTCATAAGTATTGGAAGATTTTTCTTTTTCTTTTGAGAAACCGGATTTTTCGAAGCAATTGAGAATTGTTAGGGGTGTTACAGCTCTCCATGCCCTCTCAATCAGTAAAAAAGCTGTCAGCATCGTGATATTTGTAGTTAGCTGCTTGTCGAGAGATTATAAAACGAGCCTAACAATTTCTTTGCGATAGAACGACTTAAAATAATGGATGATCGCTTGGTCCAATGGTTGCAATTTGGAAGTTGTATTGGCGGAAAGAAATAGAGTTCCACGTTGAACAATGTAGGAGGACTGTTGTGGACAGTGCAATTGTCTAAAAATAGTAAAATTTTCCGCTTTTGTTCTTTCATGTCCCCATTAATTGTTAAAAGCCAATTGTTAAAAAGTTCTGTCGTTATCCAAGCTTATTTGTTAGCACGATAATCAGTAGGAAACGATTTCACTCCTTTGAAACAACGCGGTTTCATTGCTGTTCCTATCACTAAGGGTTTAAGTTTTTTCGATCCATCCATTTACTGCAAGTAAAACTGTCAACCTCTCTTTACTTTGTCCCCCATGACATTTTTCATCTTTAAAAGTGAACGTCTTGTCTGGTAAACATTTGAAAAATAGGCCAGTTTCATCAGTATTAAAAATGTCTCGAGCATCATAGTTTTCAATCAAGGTCTTCAATATACCGAGGCAATCTCAGCAAACTGCATCATCTACCCTTCCACTTTCCCCACAATTTTTTTAAACACTACAGTCCCTTTCCGTACTCCAGCAGTTTGAGCAGCATTAATTTTCTCCTTGTGCTTTATCGTGGTTGAGAGAGTACTCTGAGGAATCTTAAATTCTTCCGCAAAATCACTTTTCTTCTCACCTTCCTCTACTTTTTCGATTTATTCTTCTTTCAGCAATCGTCTAACATTTATACTTTCTAGGACTAACTAATACAAACTTTTACGCTGTATAACAACGAAAGAGTAACAGTAACTAAAACATATCCAAACAAACCAATTCGTGCGGAAGTGTGTGTCCAATAGACAAACTAATCATAACAAAAACGAAGGCTCGTGTTGGTTGATACATGTCGCAAAATGTACTTATAATCTATCCGCCTCTTTCCCTCTGCAACTTTGACTTGTCGAGTGTTGGACGCCGATGAGTTCAAATTAATGCGTCGTTTTGTTGAATAGCAATGATTATTCCGTTTGAAGTGCATAAAAATGTATTGACTTAGTTCGAAATAATAATAAGAGATTTTGTAGGGAACTGGTGATCACTTTGAATTATAGAGAGGTTCGAATTATCGCAGGTTTGAATCAACGAGAGCCGACTATATATAAAATTTACATTAGAGTGTTTGGATGCATAACCGATAAATTGAGTCCATAACCTCCGAAGGCCTGATAACTTGTAATCCCCAGAGGTGGCAGTTATAATTGCACGGTCTAGGTGGGTAGTTCGAAGTCCACTATAAGCTGTAGGACCATAGAACAAACAAAGTAAGCAATCAGTCAGCCACAAAAGACGCGATTTTCAAATAGTACATAACATTACGTTATTTTAGTATTGCCAGCAAAACTACTCACATCTTTTCTAATGAAATTCAATAAAAGTATTGATAAAAATGCCATGTCACTAACGCAGTCGGAATATGCACAAAAACATTGTGCAGAATCAACTTGAATCGTGCGTTTTCATGTTTTCATACGTTACGTTTCTGACGTCGATTCCTGGAGTTTAATTCTCCAAACCGGAACAAGCTGAAGTTGACTTTAACTCGCCAGGAGCTGTCAAATTTCAACCCCTCACAAAGGTATTCGCCATCTTCACTGCAGTAGGTAGAACTAGTCCGAAATCACCAGCTTTGCTCCAGATTAAACCGTGGCCTCTAAAGTTACGAAACTACTCTCCGCCGGTAAAATAAACGGTGCAGAATAATACCCAGAGAAATAGTAAACTGATTTGTGTTGAAATTTGCTGTTTCGACCTGTCAAGCATTATAAATGATGTATCACCCGCTTCTGTGTCTGAAAATATGTTTTACTCTGTGGTGTATGGACAATGTATGGAATGGAAAAACATGGAGGACGGTAGAATGTAATATAACCTACGTGTGGCAAGTAGAGAAATAAATGTTTGTTCGGAAAGATAGATATATCATGATGATAATGGTTTAAAATTGTTAATTAACGGAACAATTAAATTGAAATAGATGTAACATGTTGCAAATTAATTTTCATTCTCAATTAAAACATCAAATATAAATTTCGCCTCGAGCTTTACCTCATTAAATGCGTAATAATAAATGCTACGTAAGCATTGGTGTATAAATGAAAACCACGGATAATTAGATGGTAACAAGACACAAAAGAAAGGTGATTCCAGTTTTATCGAAATTTTCCAGTAATCTCTCTTAGTTATCCTATTAAAATATAATAAACGTGGTCTATTACCTTGATTAAAACATAAGATTATTTTTTTGGATCATTGTTCTAGTATAAAAAGTACCTATGTTTTTATATCATTTGGCATGGAAATGCGTTGAATTTCGATTCGAATTACAAATATGTGATATTTTCTTCTATGTATAGAAAATTTATGAACGAAAAAATAATTATTATGTGAGCTATCTTGTTCTTATGTTCATTTTCAGATAAACATAGAAACAGTAGGTTTTCATATCCTTAGAGACAGATCCCAGTTTTCTGCTTTAAGATTAATTAGATTTCTCACTTATCGAATGAATGATAAGTGATTCACATTTCACATGTTTTGTATTTGTATCAACATTATGCAAGGATCGTAAAAGCAACAACATGCAGGTGAAACCATTCATTATTTTGCATAAAATGTATTTGAGAAAAACCAAAAATCTAATAACATAATTTCAAACATTTAGTGATGCAACTTCTTGTTGCAGTGAAAGCGATATTCGTGAAAGAATGCTCTGCTTTTTTTATGGGGGTTCATATCTGGTGAATTCCTCTACAAAAGGGAAACAGTAACTTTCTGCCAGTCACAAATGCAGTAACACACTTTCTTTCTGGCACGGTGCCTGTTCATGGATGAAAATACATTCAGCGAAAACAGTACCGGGAATTGATAATTTAAAAAATTTGCTTAAAACTTTTGTCAAAATGTTCATTGTTGCTAACTTGGAACAACAACACGTACATATGAGTGGTACAGTGCCTTCAACAGCGGCTGAGATGTGATGGAAGATTTGCCTCGCTCTGGTCGGCCATCAACATCTTCTACTGAAGTTAACATCAATCAATCATTTATTTATTCATCAGAGATGACAAGTCAAGAAATAGTAAATATAATATCTTAATTCCTAAGTAATAAGTCGACAAAACCAATGAAGTGGACATAAACAAAGGATAAAATCACAATGAGCAAGAGGAGACATTTAAAACAAAATGGAACATCAGATAAAGCACTCATGCAATCCCATATCAATAAATTCGTCCATACTGTAACATATATTCGTTGAAAGTAAAAACTTAATTTTCTTCTTAAAAACAAAACTACTCAATTTTTTGTATCTTTCGGAGAGCCGATTATACAGTTTCAGTCCCAAATAAGTGAAATATTTTTGTGAACGCGATATACGTTGTTGTAGTATTATAAGTTTTTCTTATTTCTGGTTTTGTAATGATTTTGATACTGTTGTATCTATTAGCATCATCGAGTTGTAGTCAGAAGTAGCAGTCCGTTTGGCATATGATTGTGGAGATTCATTATGGTCAGGATTTTCTGGTGTATATCTCATAGCAACATTTGCGAAGTGGTTGCAGAGGGTATGAGTGGTCAGATTAGATTTTACATTCACACTTTTTGATTCCTTCACTTCAGTGTTGATGATAACATCGATAAAGGGAAGGAAATTGAAAGAGCAAATTCGGCAAAAAAGGCCTGATTTGTGGAAAGAAGGCTAATGGATTTTGAACCACAATAATGCACCATATCACAAGGCTATCATCGTGAATGATTTTCTGATCAAGAACTCAACTAATACCATTTGATATTTACGAATATCCTCCGTATTCACCTAATATGGCTCCGGCCGTTTTTTTTCCTTTTTCCAAAACTCAAAATACTACTTCGAGGTACCCGTTTCGAATTCATGGAAGGGGCCTTCTTTGAAGGCGATACATTAAATTTGGAAGAAAAATAAATATTTTGTGTTTCATTCATCGATTTCCGATAGTTTTTCGCCGGAATTTATAATCATAAGCGTCAGGGGTAATTGAGTTGTCTGGTATGTTCAGGATGTCCCTTTTTCAATGTTTCAGTATGGCGGCTATGAGACATACTACAAATATAGAAAAAAGAAAAATTAATTGGTGAACACAGGTCGCAGCTATCTCTTTTTGTTTTCGAATTATTCTGGATTCATCGATTTTCTGCACTTTCGGTATATGCCGGTATCAAGGTTGTTATCAAAGTTAGTTGAAATTAATACTGACATTCTACTGGCACTTTTTTGACCTGAACGCAAGGACGTATTCAAATATTTCTTCTGTTGGTTTTCAAATTAATATGAACATGCGTTTCAGAGGATAAAAGCCTTCCTCAAAAAATGCAATTTTCTCCAAAAATTCTTTGAACATTTCGTGATTTCATCTAGTATGCTGATGCGAATTCACACAAAACATGTCAACTGTTTTCAATTCTATACTCACAACAATGAAGCCCACTTCTAATGAGAACAAACGATTACTAACGAGTGAAGAAATATCAAAAGTTATTAATAAGGGAAATAAAGATTTTGAATACTCAAAAGATTTCCATCATTCAAACTACTAGCACTTTTGCATGCATCATAAATTTGAATAGTTGTCACCGAAGCTGAACGATTTGTTTTGACTCTTCTGTATCATTATGGGGGAGACCCATCATGCTGGAAATGTACTAACCCTTTTTGAGCTTAAAGAATTTCATCCCAACATACTTTCGATTATACTCTAATTTATTATATCAGAATGCATTTCCCAATTTTCGCCGAAAATAACCTACACTAAAACACGATGGGTGAAAACGCACACCAAACATCAAAACTAATCGCCTTTGGTGTTGAACAATCACTTCTCGATGGGCACTGACATTCGACCAGTAATATTCATAATTGCGATTAAATAGTCCATCACTGGTCACCCTTACTTTATCGTCCATTCGGTAAAGTGATAGAATTCGAGATTTTCTAGTCACTTGATACCATCAGCAAAATTATATTCGTCCCTCATGAACCCTTGGCTGTAGAAACCGATATCTTCTCATGTTATATGGTTGAAACTCATTTCTTCCGAGGATTTGCCTAACCTAACCTTAGAATTTAATATTACACTATCTCCTTCAAGTTGTCCACATTGTGGGATATTCAGTAACAGCTCCCAAAATCATTGTAAGTACTTTATTATCAGTGCTTTACAAGAACCAATTTTATGAGATTTTTATTTCAATCTTTGGAATATAGACTTGTGAGGTTTCCATGTGTGAGGAAAGCGGGAAGAATAGTTTTATGAAACTGTGTCACCATCATATCCTTTCATCAAAAAGGTTTCAGATAATTATTTGTGAATCAAGAATCTAAATTAAATATTGGATTAATTTGGGCATTTATAGTTGTCAGCATAGAATTGAGAACATTTGGGATAATTTTTGTAAATTCATTCGAACATATTAGATGAAACCACAGAATGTTCAAAGATGGAGTTTATCCCGCTATGCATACATATTGAACCCTTATCAACTTTGAAGTTAAAAAAATATGGGTTGGCATCCGACCATTGATGTTCATTTTGACAATTAAATAACACATCAGTGCTGATGTGAACTTCATCAGGCCCGTTGATTTCTCTAAAAAACTGCAGATTTTGTTGACATTTCTGCGAAAACCATTTGCAAAAATCGAGTCGACGCTGGGGATCATCTGGTTGGAAAAACTGTTCTATTTTTATTTTGAAGGCTCATATTCATATATGTCTTTATACGCTTCAGTTTCAATTTTCCTGCCTGCAATTGATGGATTGGCAATAACAGCACGTATTACATCAATCGTTGCCTCTTCACGATCAATAGTTTCATATATTTTATACCTGGTTACTTCGAATGAATCTTTAATGAAATTTCACTTAAGTTGCAAAAATGCTTTCAAGTGGTTGTCTGTTTTTAGTCTAGTTAACAAGATCAAATCGCTGTTAATGATTATTAATGCATCTCAAATAATTTTTTTAAAATATTAGATATCGATTAGAAGATTTGAATGGATAATGGTTGAAATTAATTCATCTCAATAAAAATTAGGCATTTGTTAATTACAGAAATATCTTCGGACCTCCGGAAAGACCACTTTGATTTGAAAAAAAATTAAAGGAATAAAGTATTTAGAATTGATTAAATTCATTATATTAGATAGAGTAAAGTTTGGAAATTGTAAATGAAAAATGATATCTGACAAATGTTCACCACTACCACTCTTCATCAATCATTTCAGTCACTTTTTGTCGGTTTTCAAGTTTTAAGGCTGCAATCGATATGATTGGCTTTTTATATACCCTGTATTCAACATAACCTCGCCAAAAATAATCCAGCGATATCAACCACATTATCAAGCTGTCCCCTCAACAGCTCAGCCTCAGTCAGCCGGCTTCAATTATTGCACCAGTCGCACCTTAGATTCCAAATCTTTATGCAAAACTCGCCATATGATCCTTATGGATGGGTAACTGTTGATAATGTCGCGAAATTGACAGATAAGGTTCTTCTCAAACACTTTTGCTCACGGCTGCTATGTTTTAACTTGAATGACACGGTCGAACATACGTTGTTGTTAGCTTTTTATATACCATACCAGCCGACCAAAACTTATCTATCGATAGTGGTCTCAGAAGGCTGATTAGATTGATCGAACATATCACGAAATGTTACTTTCAAATATGCAAAACCATTGATAGTTGGTTTTTATTATTTCAATGTTCAAGAACTATTTTATCATAAAACCAAATGTCAGAACGGTCATTTTGTTCAAATTGCCTTTATTGAGGAACAAGGTTCTTGTTGAAAAATCCTTCAATATCAACACGTAATTTTATGAGTTTTCATTCAAGGCCAGATTTAGTGAGTGGAAAAACGTTTTAAAGTAGGTATTTGATAATTTATTGTCCGAAAACGGAGGTCCGATAACATTTCGTTAGTTAACAGCTTCTCTTCGAAAATGTAACTAATAGTAAATTTTCTACAGATCTTTAATCTTTCAGACCTTAAAATTTTCCATCAATTCATTCAAATTGTTAAATTGATAATTAATACCATAGTAAAAATGTTTTCGATACTGTTCTCTCAGTTTCATTGAAAAAATTGTCGTTCTGAGCAATCTCGTCCAACAATTACGGAATTGTTGATAATTCCTGAGTTATTTGTGCAGCATTGAATATTTTTTATATTCAATTCGTGATCACTGTGATTCTTTATGTGCTTATGAAATATTTCAATATATTCTGATTTAGGGCTTCTGCTGCATAAAAATTGTTGATATAACATTCTGTCATGCATTTTTCGGTTTTATGGTGCTGAAATCTAACCTCTTTTGTGATGTAAACCGAATTCGAAATAAGAACAAAGATTTTTGACGCAGCGGAAGAAATTAATAATTGCGTTTATTTTCGTCCATAGGATTATTCACTACTGCAAACACAGTCGGGATGTAGAGAAAGCTAATGATCATATATAAAATTTGAAGTTGACTGAAATTAATACAACAGTTTCGAAAAATTTTATCCTCGATGAAATCTCTGCAGTATCCTTTCCATCACATTTGACCAACAACCCTCCTGTTGGTGTGGAGCGAAAACGAATAGCTAGACTCAAATCTAACCAAATAGTTTATTGCGATAGAGAGACACATTATTGAACTTCAACCACGAACCCTAAACCCGCATCTTTAGCAACAGGCAATTCCTCGACCAATATTGTCGGGATGGGTGTAAATTCTTTGGAAACTTCTTTTGTACACTGGTCTCACATTTGTGAACCGATTTATTTGGGAGCGTCTCATTTTTCGTCGTCATTAACTCCCACAGATTTCAATTCTTGAAACCGTTTACAAATAGAATCTAGATAATTAGTTCTTTCACAGTAACAAGCGTTGGTCAATAAGCGACAAAAATTCGAGCAAATCACATTTCTGTTCGCAAGCATATTGAACTGATACATTTGATCCCGTGTTACAAATTCTTTAATATCAATAGAAAAGGAGTATTTCTCAAAGCCTGCGAATTTCTTGTCGGGAATTCCTACGAATCCGATTTCCTATGTTGAAAGTAGGACAAATCGCACATTGCTCGATTTGGAGAATAAGCTCAATGGAGCTTCATTAGTATAATTTGCCATCGCAACTTTTGAAATGAAAACTTTCATTGATGGATAAATGCTTTTGCTTAATCTGTTTATGTTGCAAACTACAATAATATTACTCTTGTTATTCTGCCATCAGAAATTAGTTAGTGTAATTTCTCAGGAATTCTAAGCAGCAATAATCAACATCTTCATAGTGGACAGAAAAATTTTCACTTTCTTCAATTCACTTCCAATAGGCACCTTCACTACTTCAATTCCTTCGACTATGATAATGACTCCAAGTTTCATCTGCAATCAAGAAAGAATCACTGAAAAACATTGTTTTCAAAACATTTCTTCCTTTGATTTGGTGTGAGTTGGAAATTGCTGTGAAACCCTCTCCTGCGAAGATGCCAGGCTCTTGGATTGCTAGTTGCAAGGAGGAAAACATCAGAGAAGATCCCTAGAGGTCATAAGAAGATTTATTGAACTGGTGTGTGGTTTACATTATAGTACGTGAAGTTGAAAAAATTGGTTGTTCCATTAAGTGGTGGAATAGAAAATATTTAAATCCAACCATTTACGAATATTCTATCGACATCTGACATTTTAATATTCCTAGTAACTTATTATCTATTGAGTAGCGATTTCAGTTATATCTAGTTAAACCTAAACTAACCATTGATCTATGCTCCTACATCGCGACATTGTCGACACGTCCAAAATGGCAGAGCTCAAACCGGAAATCGAGCGCTCGAGTCGAAGAAATCGGCCATTTGTATTACATCGGTGGCCTGCGCGCTGTTTCCAGCACATAACTCACGCGGGGGTCCGCTGGCTAAATGCGACCGGCTATAAGTGTCATATAAATACGAAGAACAATCGTATCAAAGTTGGCGAACATCCGCCTGGAAGTCCTGAAGAAAGAGAGAGCTGATATCGACTCGCTATCAGGACCGTAGCAAAATTCGTTTTACCGCAATTCAAAACAATGTTACTTATTGCTGACAAAATTTAGTTTGAAACCCAGGACCTGACTAATGGGATCGTTGTTCATGATGGACATGAATAGCGTTCTTTGATAAAACTATATATTTTATATTTTGTTCGATGGTTTTACGATGTTAGAGTGAAATATATCTCAGGTTTTTTGTCTTATTGTTCAGGCCTACTATAGACGTAGCTGAAATCTACGTTGAGGCTGCCAATCAAATTGTGGACCTCCTATTGTGGTCGATGTCATCGATGATATTAGTCGACTCAAAATTGGAGTGTTACAATATAATAAAACTACGTAGGTGCTAAATCTTTTTCGTTTTTTAAAAGTTAGTTGTATCCTTACAATCATTCAGTAATAAAGGCTATCTAGTAACTCAGTAACTTCAGGATCATCATCTCTCAAGACGATGCCTCAAAAAACATAATATCTTCTATTGTTTTGAAAATTAGATGAAATCTTATTTAACTGTCTTACTAATTAAATGATGGTAGTAAATAGTAATAAAATAATGAAGCATGTCTGGCTAGACAGTGTTACTGTGGTTGAAGATTCTCCCTACATTCTCAACATTCCTGTAACGGACTCAAACCAGCAAGCAGATATGCTTCACTTCAATCCTCTTCTCAAGACCATTTTACTGGTTACATCTATGTCTGTGGTGGAACATGGCGTTCCACAATACTTGTGATAATACTCACATCAAGAGGTGTGTAATAATATTAGCATTCCATTAGACATTATTGTTTAGTATAGTTTTCGGTGTTTTACTCACTCTATCCGAATCTACGCTTCCGCATCGGAATCTTTTTTCCTATCATCGCTTCTATAAATCATCAATCTTACTATATCTTCCCTAAGAAATAATGGATATAACTTATGTGCTAAAATTTCTTAATTTTGAGTGTTCTTTTCTTTACTCAACCATTGTAATAACATCAAATCAATATTAGTGTACACTATATGCGTTTTTGCAATATAATTGATTTTACGAAGATAATATTGTAACCTGGGACAGTATATGGTATGAAATCATTTAAATTCATTCTCGAATAGGAAAATATTGTGCCGCTTATTTCCCATATGCTCATGTCAGTTGATATCAAGAGATGGTCGAGTACGTATCGGCCTAGGCAATTTATTATTTACGAGCCGGTGAAAATATATTAAGAACTTGAATTTTCTACATAAATCAAAATCTTCCATTTCTTTAAAGAAATCAGAAAATAAACAAGATAATGAAGAAGTTACGATAGAAGGTTTGGCAGCTTTTATTGCGAATCTCTCAATTTAATGAGGGTAACTTGAAGCAGAGATTGCGATACCATAATCGCAATTTCCCAGAAAAATGAGTTTCAAACCTTATAAAATGAGGAAATCTCAATT
Organism: Cryptolaemus montrouzieri; assembly: GCA_013387265.2. Classification (NCBI taxonomy): domain Eukaryota; kingdom Metazoa; phylum Arthropoda; class Insecta; order Coleoptera; family Coccinellidae; genus Cryptolaemus; species Cryptolaemus montrouzieri. The sequence continues at coordinate 117,598,613 of JABFTP020000185.1, forward strand.
TCTAAAACCTGTAGAATATGAGCGACGGCTAGAATTTAGCCAATGGTATCACGAAAAGTCAAGAGAAAATCTCGAATTCTACCAGCATACTTTATGGATTGATGAATTGAGGGTGACCAGTGACGGATTATGCAATCACAATAACCTAACCTCGAGAAGTGAATGTTGAACATCGAGGGCGCTTCGATTTATGTTTGATACGCCTTAATGAACCCCCATGTTTTAGCTTACATCATTTTCGACGAAAATCTTCGTGAGGAGCTTTATTATGATATACTAAATGGGAACATCAAAATCCCCTAGGCTCATAAAATAGGTTAGTATATTTCGGGCAGGACTGTGCATCCCCACACAACATAAGAAATGTGTCTAAACTTAAACTAGTTCTTCGGTGATAATGGAATGGGAACAAGAAAAGCAGTGCGATGTTTTTGTTTACCAGATTTAACTCCGTTAGATTTTTTTCTCTTGAGCTATGTCAAGTATTTTTTATATAGACAAACTCATAATGACATAGAATAGTTGAAACAGAACTTTAACTTTTGAAACCAATATTCAAATTCAAAATGTATGCAGAAGGCATTTTGAATAATGAAAATAATTTTTATTTGTTCTTCTGTCAGTACATACTTTCGACATATTCAAAAAAAAAAAATTGTGAACACGTCCCTGTATTCAATTCGAAAAAATTCTAGTACATCATAGATTTCACCCAACTTTGAAAGCAACTGTTTTCTTCAATGAATTAATTTTCATCTAAAATCGTGGACGTATAGTGGGTGGTCATTTTCTCTTTTTTTCATTTCACATAGCCGCCGAACTAGAACATCGAAAATGGAACATCTTATACATTACCATAACCTAAAAACTAAAATCGCCATAACACAAAAATCAAACCTTAGAATATTTTTGCAAAAAGCATTGAAAATGTATTTCTGAAGAAAAATACAAGTATGAAAATGAATAAAATAGATAATGTTCCAAAAATTATTAGCCCAAGGAAAGTATTTATATTTTGATATAGATAAAAGATAATTATGCTCAAAATTAATGGATGAGTTTGAAATTTTATTTATACATTTAAACAAACCTATTGTTATTGAATGTACATACCTATGAAATGATTAACACAACAATTGATGTGGTATTCATGATTATTATCTTTATTTATTTATCGTTTTTGGGTTAAAAATATAATTTTACATTGAAAATGATAAATCCTGTACATTATTATAACCAAAAACGAAAATTACCATAACCTCAAACCAAACCATTCATAATTTTGAAAAAATAATGATCTGCGAAGGAAAAGAAAACAAAAGGAAAATAGGCCAGAAAATGTAAAAACTAGATTGTGTTCCAAAAATTATTAACCCTATAATGATAATTATATTTTGATGTAGATAAAAGATAAATAAACTAATTAATGCATGCGTTTGATGTACTAGTGCAGTTTTCTATAGTATCCAACAAACCTACTGTTATTGTATAAACACATCTATGAAATAAGAAATACAACAATTAATGTGGTATCTATTATTATTATCTTTATTTATTTATCTTTCTATGGTTGAATTAGGTTAGGTTACACTTCTATGGTTAATGAAATATATTTGTTAACAAAAATAGATATAGAAATTCAAAAATTAGATTTTGTTAAATTGGAAATTTTCATTTTGTGTTGAATTAGTAGAATTTTTACTTCCAATTTCTTACTCATACGATCCAGAATTACAACGGGACATCCATTTATATAGTTGTTGCAGAAAAGAGAAGACAACAATGTTAGATTGTAGGAAGGGAATGGGAAATAACAATCAATGGTATTTCAATAAATTGATTGACCCTCCAAATCGATTCGAGGTTTATGTAGTATGTAACTTGAAATGCTTTCTTACTATCCCTCAGCCGGGCTGTCCAAGAATCTGAAGAAGAATATCACTCCTGAATAAAATCATGAAATATGGAACAGAGTGTTATCATAGAGATGAATCTCCAGCTATAGATAGGCTATTTCTCAATCGAATCCAGCCCTGTTGACAGCAGACAGAGATGGTCGCCAACTCTTGTCGCCCTCTAGCTCTACGTTCGCAAATTAACGCGAGTTAGTTGAGTGCGATATAAAGCTCGCTGGGGGGATGATTCATTAAGGAGTTGCCGGTCTGACGTAGAAAATGCCAGCGCGCTGTAATATCGAACGTATTATGAATAGTTAGTTGCATTTCATCCATTCGAATCGGTTGAAAATGAGGCAACCCTTCTGTATTTGATGCTGCTTCAGGATCTTTAATTCTTCTCGATCGTGCCTTGAAAAATTCGCAGAGTATTTTTGCACTCGCTTAGCGTCTAGATAACAATATCTTATGGTGTTGAACTCTGGAAGCAATATGGTTCACTCTCTCTATCTTTTTGCTCTCATATTGGGAAATCTATTATGTCTTGCGTTTTTATACGAGCTTTCGAGAATTTCAGTCAATTATGCTTTGCCGCACCTCAGCAAGATAGCTTTTTTGTCGTAAACAGAAAATCCATTATATATCCAGCAATATCTAGACTATCCAGATGGGTGAAATGTTGTTTGGAATGTTTATCATTAGAACATCCTTCAAAATCGTCTAATGAGTACGACCTGAAATAAATAAAATTTACTCTTTTCACATTTCGCTATATTACTAGTTAAGTTTAATTTATTCATTCAATCATACTGTCATTGTATAAAAATTCGTGAGGATCCTAAATTTGCTACCAGTTCTCCAATATGATAGCTGAAACCATCAAACTAAGTCAAAACAAAAAAGTAGCCACCTATATTCGGTGAAATTCTTCTAGATTGTCAAGACTGTTACGACAATGGGACAATGCCAGGTCTACGATCCTCATACATTTCTTCCTTGGGTCTAAACCCACAATAAATTTATATGAAATCACTCGGTTTTTCACATTATTGATTGTTTTTGATCATGGACTCCTTGTAAAGAATGACGTTTTTTGTTGTAAAAGACTGGATAGTATGATAAGAAATGTTGAATTATCATCACATGTTCGGGATATTGTACTCAGTCGTCACTGAGATTTGAATCTGTGAATTTCAAAATTTAAAAAAGTCTATAATCATAATTCAAAATGCCTTGCGTTGGATTGTCCGATGTACAGAGGGGTCAAATAATTGCTCTCGTTGAAGAAGGGCTGACACAGAGGGATATAGCAGCCACAAATAGGGTATCACAGAGGATAACTCCAAAAACCAACTCCCGTTCCGTGGAGCTACAATCTCTGCAAAATAGGCCTAGAATAAGTCGTAGGAAGATCACTTCTGAAGAAAAATACTGCTTTTCGTGCCAAGTTGCAAGAAATCAGTCTGAACGATACGTCAAAGACTTCGTTCAAGGGGTTTATACAGCAGAAGGCCCTTAAGAGTTCCAGAGATAACCAGCCAACAACAAAATAACAGGCTTAACTGGTTTATCGAGCACCAAAATTGGAATATTGAGAATTGGCGAAATGTTTTCTTTTCTGATGAGACCAAAATTGCTGTTCGATCAGATGACCGCCGGATTCGGGTGTTAAGAGGTCTTGAAAGACAAGCTAGACTCCGAGCAGCAAGGCAAACTCCGAAATACGAAAGGGGCAGTGTGATGTTTTGGGGTGGCATTATGCTGGGAGGCAAAACAGATTTGATTTCGTTTCCTGCCAGTGTAACGGCTAGAAATTACGTGGACCTAGTGCTGGAGCCCATAGTGAGAATCTGGCGAGGTGCCCAAGTGAGAATTTCACTTTTATGCAAGAGAATGCTCCTACGCATAATACAAAGTACTGAGGTCGAGAAAAAGCACCTACTCCGTGAGAAAACAATTTTCAATTTTTTTTACTACATACGGAATGAGTTGCTTATTTTCTTCCATTTCTTTTACAAAATGAACCTTGATTTATTTCTTTTTTCAATTGAAATATCTCAAAGGGGCTCGGTACTAACAATCCTTAGAAATTTCCAAAATTCCTGAGGTAATGTTCAAAATACCGGTAAATTGTATCGATATGGATTTCGTGGAAAATCATTCGACTTGATTGAGAGCTATTTAAGAAATAGGGAGCAAATTGTAGACTTGGATGGACGAAAGAGTTCAAAAAAAGGTTGTAACATTTGGTGTTCCACACGGTACTGTCCTCGGCCCAATTCTCTTTCTCACGTATATAAATAGTTTGCTGATGACGCCGCAAAAAGGGCAAGTCATAAGTTTCGCAGATGATACGGCATTCCTCTATCAACATGACTCGTGGGTATATCTGAAATAGATGGCAGAGAGAGAATTTTTCAAGGTAAAAGAATGGTTCGAGTTCAACAAACTAACATTAAATATTCATAAGACTAAATACATACCATTTACGTCCTATTCGTCTGGTGATCCTGAACTGGGATATCTTCATATTGATGATAAAACACAAATTCCTGAAACAAAAGAGATCAAATATTTAGGTATAACCATAGATCAAAATCTAAAATGGGACAAACATATCAATATGCTCGTTAAGAAGTTGAGAAGTTCAAGTTCAGATATTTGAAAAGATCCTCTACTTTTCACTCATTCAATCACAGATAACATATGGTATGTTGGGCTGGAGTGGAGCATATGAGTGCCACATGAAGAGAGTTGAAACGATTCAAAAATGGATTCTGAAAATTATTCACGGAAAACCTCTTCTATTCGCAAGCTCAGAAATATATCGCTTATCGGGAGAACTAGACCCCTATCTACTCTTTTCTCAAGAAATACTCTCGCGCATCTTCGATAAAAACTATTGGTTACTTTGAAAAGCCACCTCATTAGGGATAAACCATCGCAGTTTGAAACAAAACGTGCCTCAAAAAGAAATGGCCAAAGAACCTACACCTATCTAGCTCCTCGAATATATGCCGCTCTACCAGAAGCAATTGAAAAATCAGGAAATATCAGATGTTTCAAAAAGAGTGCGAAGCAGTGGATCCTCGAAACTGGAAGAGTTGCTGATTGTGAAATGATTAATAACTAATGCGAAATCGACGATGAGGAAAACTGTGAGTGACATAATATTACTAAATAGTGAGTGGAATACCTAAAAAACAAACAAAAAACTCCGTTATGGACAAAAGAAACCCAAAATTTGACAGCAACCCCCCCCGAACATAGACTTCAATCCCGAATATGAGACATTAAACCTAAACATGGACAAAACTAAACCAGAAAGTGTAATTGAAAGCGAAAAAATTTGTATTCAGTTATATTTAAGGTCATGAAGATGAAGGTTATTAACATCGCGTACAGACATTAGTCTCTGCGATTATTTGATTTTTGTACTTTCAATAAATAAACTACATTATTATTATTATTCCATATAATTTGGATATATATATATATATATATATATATATATATATATATATATATATATATATATATATATATATATATATATATATATATATATATATATATTTAATATTTCATATCAACTGAAAATATCTCCCGTCCATTTTTCAACGATTCTGAAAAAACTATACAGAAGTGTTCACCGAATTAGAAATATTTCTTCTTATATATCATCCTCTCCCTTTCCATTATTATTCGTTGAACAACTTCCTAACCATTTTTCCTCAGGGGAGCACTTCATAGGCCAGCTAGAAAACTGTCGAAAAAATCGATTTCTTCCAGTCCCTTGTCATTCTCTCGCCCGGTGTATTATAACGACTGGACGGAGAACTGATAAGGGCTTGTGGGAAACCGAACACTTCCGCCATCTGGGGCCCTCTAAAAGGATATGAAAGAGAATTGGATCCGCCGTTTACTTTGAATGGACTCGAGAAGAAACTTGACAGACTTACGCTTTGGTCCTTTTCGGTATTCAACGAGACTGACCGTTTTCATGGACCAATTGAAATCAGATAAAATATTGTAATGAATGGCTATAAAAACGTGTTCTTGGGTTGTTATTTTATTTGCAGATTTACGTCTTTGTAGATTAGGAAATTGGAGTGATAGCAACGTTTTCCTAATGTCATTGACAAGAATTAATAATATGCCATAAAATTATGACTCTTTATTCATGTCATAAAATCATTTATGTAGGATGACCATTTTGCGATATTTTGTATCATATCCTGTGTTCATGAAGTTTACCTTCTATTTCATTTAGTAGAGCTGTTTTCATCTCCTACTGGTGGCAAAACATTTCCTTCAATCTATCTCTTGAGCTAAAATGTTATTAAGCCAAAAGAGATTTTGCTCTTCACCAGGAAATTGTGTTGAAATATGGAGGTGTGCGCTAGAATGTTTTCCATGGAGGATGTGTTCGTATTTCTAGGTATTCTCAACCAATAGCATTACATAACGTTAGAAGGAGATGCGTAAATTGGGGAATGAGAATGGCTGTGAACCTATCGTCCGATACGACAACTCGGCACCTTCTGTACAAGTTTGAAGTAACTTGAAATATTGGATTATTTTTGTCCCTGTTTTAATAAGTGACAATAATTTTCAATAAAAGAGTATCATGGCTCTTTCAAGTGGATTGAGAATTTTGGGAACGAATTATTTACTGTTGGGAAAAGACTTAGGTTTTTAAGTACGACTTATAACCAAACGCCAAAACGTGAACACTTCAAGCTTTCCAAGACCCTGAAAGCGATGTTAATTTGCTTTCTTGAAGTGGATTCACCTTCGAAATGTTTATGCCCCAAGCCAAACAGTAAATCGACTCTTTCGCATACAAGTTCTTGAAAAACTTCAGAAAAACATCGAGAATAAATCGATGTCGCATGAGTTTCTTCTTCTCTTTCCGTAATCGAAAAAATAATTAAAAGATATCATTTTGGGAACATAGATAACATACAAATGGTTATAACTAACTACTGAAGGCTACAACAGTTTATGATACTCAATATGAGGATTCCGGAACAACTTCCGGTTTGTGTGACTACCCCAGGACAATACAACAATTCAATTCGCTTCGTGTGAAAAATTAATATCCGAACTTCAGTTACAGACCTCATAATCCTTCTTTCATTCGTTAGATGTGGAGATACAAGTTCATTCATACCTTGGTGAATGTTTTCTATTCTTTTCTGACTTTTTCCATCCTTTACTTCTTTCATGTATGCCCTCATATCCCCATTCGACATCCTGCATGCACCTTTTCATTTATTTCTCCCAATAATCTTGCTATCCATGCTCACTTTTCGTTTGTATGTCACTTTGCATTTTTATTAATTTCCAAATAATCCATATTTTTCTTCTATTGTATTTTTCCTTCAGTATTCTCCCTAAATAATATCCTGTTTTCATATTCTTTGCTTTTCTTTTTGACCGTTCTTATGTTGCTCTACCACTCGTTCGGTCTTCAGTGTCCACTGATACTAGGGTTAGAACATAATTCATTGCATAAAATTTTCTTTTGAATTTTTCGTCCAAAAACTTCTGTTGAATGTATCTAATAGTCCCCCTGCCTTTAAAAGTTTATTGTTTTTTTCAACCCCCCCTCTACTTGTTGATTAATGTCCGTAAGTATTAATTTTATGTGTGTTCAATCTTGTTTTTATCTATGTCCATACATATTTGTATATTTCTCTGGAGAACGCACTATTTTCCTTTTTCACTATCTATTTTCATTCCTATTGCTTCTGGTGTCTATTTTCATTTGTGTATATCCAAGTAATTCCCACACAACTTCAATTACTTATTCCCTATTTACATAGAAATTTGTATGGCAGAGATTCTCGATACATTTCGACATTCAAATGGAGAGCATCTTTGTTGGAAGCAAATTGTGTTTCAACTTGTTTTTTAGTTTGGAATTTTTCTTTGCTCTTCATTGCTTTCGTTCCGCTGAGTTATGTGTTGTGAGGGTAAGAAACTTAGTATAAACCCCCAAAAAACACTTATGGTACCATTCACCAAGAAAAGGGGGATATTCGTACGCCTCCGATTCTGAGTGGAGTGTTTATTCCGGTTGCAGAGGAAAGAAAATATCTGGGAGTTATCTTGGGCAATAAGCTCACGTGGAATTCGCACCTGGAAAATATAACACAAGGCTAGACATTCCTTATGGTCATGTCAAATGACCTGTGGAAAAAAAAAGGGATCTTGCCCCGAATGAACTTCAGTGGCTATATGTGATGATGGTGAGACCAAGTATCACATATGCTTGCATTGCTTGGTGGGAGTGCAGCCTGAAAAAGCAATCCCAACTCATGGTCTCAAAATTGCAGTGAACGGCATGCATCTTATTACTGGACCTTTTCTCTCTAAACATACTGCAGATTGAACTGATACCTTGCACCTCTTCACCTGGTGAATATAGGAGCAGTTTGATGGAGCTGCCATTCCAGATCATCATTCGTAGCAAACAAAAATGGACTCCATTTCTCCACGGACCGTCTACTTGAAGGTCTATGGTGATTCTCCGAAACTGCCAAAGGTGAATATGGTCGAGATGCTACCAAGGAACAGTCCATCTATCTTGGCGGACTTGCGACAGTTTCTCAAGAAGAAATTGTCGCCTTTGATCAATATGCTAATCTCCTACTTGCGGAGGATTGAGAAGGTTAATGAAAATCATATCCGATAGCCAAGCTCTGAAGGCATTGGCATCTGGAAACTGCAATTGTGCAAAAATGTCGTTCATCCATGGAGACTCAAAGCATGGAAAACAGCTGGTGGTTGAACCTGAAGGTATGGGAGCACTAGCTGAGCCTCACAGGTCTTGTTCACTCTCGACTTGCCATCAGTGGATGTTCCACTGCAATAGCACGTCTTGGCTTAAACAGTCCTGGCCAGATTTCAGAGTTCTAACTGCCTATTAACTGTCTCCTTAGGAATAATATATATAAGTTAGTATTCACTGAGGACCCTTCATGTAGACCATGTGAGGAGAAAATATCATCAATGGAACACTTCTTGTGCGAATACCCTGCTGGGGACTCGGTAATCAGGCTTGAGGAACATGAAAAATCTCACAAACTGAAGCTTATTGAGCTCACCATAAAGTTTATATCCTCTACAAGAAGGAGGGAGCATGTATGTAAAGTTTAGGGGTTGTTACGCAGCCAACCCTCAATTCTATATCTATTCATCTAGCTTTAATTGCACCGAAAGAGCTTGTCCTGAATCCCATACTCAAAATCCATATTGCGACTAGGAATTCTGGATGAGTTAGATTTTTTCCATGAACGTTCGAGTAATAATCATTTAGTAGGAAATTATATCAACTTATTTCTTTCCTCAATTTTTTCTTTCAACATGTTCGATTAGCCAGCAGTATATTTAACCCGTTATAGCGTTAATTGTAATGTGAGGTCAGTTTTATCTTATCACTGAACAAACTTAAATCATTTTCTTCATAGAGTCCTTCAATTAGAACGGTGGAGCAAAATTGATTCTATTACTTGCTACTAAGTAGCAAGTTGTGAAACGGCTTTTCATCAGAATAACCACGGGCGCCATTTCTGCAATAATGGTTTTAATTATTGACTGTCATAAAATGGTAATGTAATGCATCATTGCATTGAAATTAAAAGGATTGCTGTAGAATCTTTCTTTATTCGTCATTTCGGTATCTAGCTGTTCTCATCCGAAAGCGTCTGCATCTTGTAAATGCTTGTGTTACTCATTTATCTGAATCCCTTTCCTGCACAGAATCCACATTTCTTCGCTCAAGAAGCATCCTTCAAATCATTGGGTAGTGTATCTTTCATAATTCACCATTTTACTGCACAGCCATAGAATGAAGATCTACTGAATATTTCCTGATCTACAATTGATTACTGAATTTCGAAACGACCATCTTTGGCAAAAGAAAATTAGGAATTCGATAATTAATACTCGAAGGAATTATGATGCAATGGAATTTAAGGACACCATTCTAACCTCAAAATGGAATTGCGACGAGCATACGACAGATTTGGCGATATGTGAAAGTTTTTTCATTATACAGCATGAATTCGCAATCGTTATTGAATTTTCAACTTCTCTACATGAAAATAATGTTTGTTTGATTTCCGGAGTACGTAAATATGAAAACAAAATTTGGCTTTAGATAGACCCAGGTAAACTTTTTTACTAAAGCTCGTTCAATCCCTCAAAGATAACCTACTTACAAAAATACTGATTTCATGCAATAGCAGTTATAAGCCTGACGAAATTGGTATTTGGAACCTTAGATTGATTGCTAGTCGAAGTTTTCGGTGAATGTTTATTGAGTGTTAAAAATTTTTGGACGAACATCATGAAAGATCTTCAAGACAGTGTGAAGACTCACTAACATTGTTGGAAATGCATCTATATAGGAGAATTCATCTCATTCAAGAACCAAGAAATGAGGAAATGAACTCAATATGAACCAAATGAAAGATCGCAGAAAAACAGAGACACCACTTGCTGAATGATGATTGCCAAATTCAAAAGTTTTCACTTATTTTCATTTTGTAGTGACTGACTATCAAAAGTTAATATGTTCCGAAAATTTTCAGAAAAACCATCGATATCTATAGAAAGATCAAATTGCTATGTACAGAAGATAACATTTTGCTATGGATGAGCTGTTAATTAATAAATGTTACCAACAAAAACTGATCCATTCAAATGAAGGTTCGCTTCAAATCAGATTAATGCCTACACCAAATTGTTTCATGTCAAGAAAAGCCGCAAACGTAATCAATAAAACCGCTCAAGGAAATTATGGAGAAGTTTAGTTGCGAAATTTTTTGTGGATTTCTTAACATATTTGGCTAGATCAAAACTTTCTGAATATATCGACCATGCAACGTATATGTTTAATTTGATCGATAACTGATTAATTTTTCTCTGGCATGGTATAAGTTTTTCACAATACGTAATTTGTGCCCGAAAATTTTACCTTCGACTTCTATCATGCACAAAAGAAAAAAGTGGGTTGTCACTGGAAATTTCACTTGAGAAACATTTGTACATAAAAGTATAGGAAAAGGACGTACGTGAACTATTATTATTTGAATAATTTTTTTAAATAAGCTCCTTTTTGGTTCTTTATACCCATGGCAATGTTTCATAGAATTCTGCTCATTTTTCTTTGATGATTGATGTTCAATTTTCATATATTCTGTTTCGTATTTGTCGTTATATTTAACTTTTCCAATTATAACTTCAATCTTATGTTGTGTAGTAGTGCTTATACCTTTGAACGGAATGAGCTGATCAACATTGACAGATAGTCTAGCTTCAATCATGATTTATATTAGTGCGATTCTAAGTAACTTCAACATGATGGAATCAATTAAGTCAACTGCCATTCATTTAATTCATCAATTTTGGTGTACATTTCTGAATATATTCACAGTTTCGTCGTTAGCAGAGCAAACGTTGGGTCTTGTAATTCTAGTTTCCACTAACAATTCTACGTCTTGTGGTCTCGCATAAATACTATGGACGCAATGAAATTGATTGTAGAAACGCAAACTGAAACAATTCTACTGAAAACTAATCAATCCTATTTTTGTTATGTATTAGTATGTGTTAATTAGGGGGTAATCTGAATCTCACAACACTAAAAGCACATTCGGTCCATAGTGCATCTTCCTATGAGAAATGTCATCATTACTCGCTAATGTAATTGGTTCAGCAATTGCACAACCACCCTAACGGTCTATTGTAAATTTCTCCTGTAGGCTTAGAACATATCCTCAATAAAACCGTTGTTAACCTTCGTAGAAATACTTGTTCTTCGTAGATAACATTCTAGAGATGTATATTGCGTCAACAACTACATTCTTGCTGTCTGATTATGTTAAGGTTTTCTATCGGTAGTACTATATGCTGAAACCTCATTTTGCACCAAATATAGAGTGGATTCCGATGTTGCTTCTCTAGGTTGGGATGTAACGTCCTTTACTCAAATTAATCAGACATCTGCATTCATATTCTGGTGTCTGACTAACCTATCATGCATTCATTACTGGAGTATATATATTCACTTTGATGAAAGTTGTTGATAGGCGGGTTTTCTTCCACTTCATGCATGGGACTCCTCACTGCAACGATCAGGAACTATCCTGTGGCCACCACTACAGGCAAAATATATGCGCATCAGTGTAGAACTTGTCCATTCTGATATATATGAATTGCGAAACAGTAATCACAAGCGTGAGGTACGTAACTGCAAGCGCCTTGATTGCCGTTATGTCATTCACTCATTCACCCTAAATCACATTTTCATGCAGGTGATGGAGTCGCCCACATGTGCTTCTTTTCGGTTTGCAGGTGTTGATCAATATTCACTATTTATAGATTCTATAGTCGATGAAAAGGCTGAACATTCATATCATCATACCATATCTATCTCTTATTCTTGTTCACATTCCCTTTCACTCGAGAGTACTAGTCGCAATTCACATGGCTAAGCGTAGGTTGGTTAACTCTATTAGTGGAGTACCCTGGAGTTTTCTTCGCAAATATGCTAATTTCTTGTGCTTCCAGCATTTCTCAAATGATATATGAATACATGTTTTACTCGGTTGATTTTGGTCGCTGCATCCATTTCTGTTTTGAAAGCACTGTGTGCTCAGTCTACTTCACTATGGTCACATTATTTATTCGATGAAGGTTCTCTCGTATATAATGTTCGAAAGCACTTATGGCTTGGCCTAACAATTCTTATCAAAATTCCTTTGGAATTGCTTTTTGTTGTCACTTTTTTAGCTATGTTCAAACCGGCCAACGAACTAACTATTCATAATGCTTAGCCATTCTTGTTTTGAGAACCGTTTATGTAAATGCAATTGGTGCCGATATTTTTCGTTAATACCTTGTCGTTACTTCATAGCGCCTTTGCGAAAGCAAAGTCTGGTCGAAAGGAGCCTAATTTCTGTGGATGTGGAATTGCGGGATCTTTCGGGAAATCTAACCTAGCCTAACCAGAATTTAAAACTGCTATCAACGATCACCATTGATATCAATTACTTCTGCTTAGAAATACAAATCATACAAGCAATTTCTGTTGACAGCCGGCTCGGTGGCGTATGGGATATGACGCTCGTCTCCTACGCAGAGTTACCTGGGTTCAATCCCCACAAAGTCGATGCGATTTTTCGGATTCTGGTAATCGCTTGAGTGTCCATCTTTCGGAGTAAAGCTGTCGGTCCTGCCTAAAAGAGATGTGTTGGGCATTAAAGATCCCTTCCCTCGACTCGGCAAAATTCCTGGGTTAGTGAGGTGACAGAATTCCCTGGCGTGTCATTAGCCGAAAAGCAAAAATAGAGCACGTTAAAGGAAAAACAAACAAATTTATATTGATAATCTATGTATTGAATGGTTCTATGAAAGATTCATTACAATTTAGTCTCCGTTGTTGAATGGATATTGAAGAACTTTTATTTTGATATCTACCCTGAATATATTACTGCAAATACCTATGCTTAAACCCCAATAAACTAAGATCACTCGTTTCCTAGTAGGTTCACCACAAGATTTATGATATTGAAGCTAAGAGAGAGATTGCATTAGCATTTGAATTATGCAGTATCTCTGATGGATTAGTATTATAATTCTTGTTCTTTGGAAGTAATGCGATATTGAAAATAATCATTAAATTTTTTTACCATTTTTATATTGTGTATTGTATCAAATGAAATGTTTTTATTATTATTTTCTTCTTCTTGGTTATGTTTTTGAAATATATTATGAAAATAAAATTAAGCATATCTAAGTTCCTTCTTGTAGCATATACATTGGCAGGTTAGTGGTTGTGATGAAGAGTTGATTAAAGAAGATCGAAACCTTTTCGTAGACAAGGCTTCATGTTATACATTTAATAAAAATACTCTTCCTATTTCATCCTCATTCACCCATGGTTTACATTTAACAAACACACGTTTATATCATAAAATTCGAAAACCATTCAACAAAACGAATTTTGAAAACCTTCCTGCATTCTACCCAGCGAAGTACCGGTAGAATGTCAGAATAATTTTCACTTAAATATGACAGCAACCGAGATATTGGCATATTCATTTGAATTTGGGAGGCTTTTACTTGGTAAAATTTTATTATCAATTATAAAAAACAAGTTATGTGTTTTTAGGAATTTTACTTAATGATTATGATTCGTAACGCGTTTCACTGCACTCATTCATTCATTCCTCTGAAGAAGCTACGGTGTAGTGAAACGCGTTACGAATCACAATTATTAAGTAAAATTTTCTTAAAACACATCACTCGTTTTTTATTATTGGCATATTCCGAAATCCTGGAAATTCCAGAGATACGGAACTGCGATCTGTTTCAGGATTGAATTTACCTCCACAATTCAAGGATGGAGATGGAAGGAGGTTTCATCTTTCTCTCTTTGCGATATTTCACGTAGCTACTATAGTAAAATATCAAAAATGGGACACTATGTATGCACTGAAAATATTTTCGAAAAGTAGCTCTGTACCCTTCATTCCATAATCAGAAATTGGTGATAAGCCATACTTGTTTTCCATATATTTCTAATGTCCCATATTCAGCTGTCAACTTGTACAATAGAAATCACATGAAAGAGAAATTACACTATTTCGATACCTCTGTAGTGTTGGTGCTTGCAATTTCTACTCATTCCGTCTTACAATTCGCGATTAGGAAATAATGAATAATATAAAATGACATAGATTTTCAGTATGAATCATTGAAATTTAACTCATATATTCAATTGAATATCTGAAATATTTAAGAGTAAAGATACAAACAAACTATTCAAAGTGCAAAATTCAAGAAATACATTTTTGTGTTATATTTTTAGTCAATTATCAACAGAAAGTATAATTATAGTCAACGTTAAATGATGAAGGAAAGCATTTTGATTACATTTATATGAAAAAATACATTTACCCAAGCATGCGAGAGATGGTCTTTCTGAAATTGCAATTTAATTCAATTCTGAAACACCTGCATACACTCAGATACGCCGAGAAATACTCCATGCATGTGAAAACTGATAAAGAATCTATTTTTTGTCAGTGATGGATCGATCACCGATGAAAAACATTGTTATACTTTTCAAACTAGCGTCAGTGTTAGTACAATATTTTAACTTCAACAATATATTCTACACCATAGAATACTGAACAAAGTCTGAAGATGATTCATGAAACTACCAGGAAATACTTTTTCTATGAATTAGATTAATCTTCATATATCGTATATCATTGAAGTAAACTGAAAATGTCAAAAATTATTATTAGTTTCAAAATGATATTAGAGAAGCCTGAAGATGGAAATTTCCGAGACAACTGCGAATGTTTACTCCAGTGAGTGTGTGTTACTCAAAAATAATTTAAAATACTTCGAATTCGACTCGACTGTATGATTCTACTATCAATGTTTTGTATCATGACATTATTATTATAAAATAACCTAACCTGAGATTGAAATCTAGGAAACCCATTTGGTCGATCGACTTTTTGCGTACACGGGTGAAGGCTGTTGATCTTTGGAAAACTGAATGGCAGGTTGATGTTTTAAATAAAGTTCTCATATCCTTCCAAAAAGGTTGCAGGTTTCGATATAAGTATGAAAAGTTGGTGTACATTAAATCGCCTCAGGACAGGACATGGTCGTAATAATAGTATGTTGTTCAAAGGGAATACTGTAGAAAGTCCGGCATGTGAATGTGGCGCAGCTGAAGAAACAATAAGATATTTAGTCCTCGATTGTCCTATTTACCATTTTATGAGTGGTTTTCAAGAAATTAATTCCGTTTCAGATAATTTCATTAACTGGGTAGAGAACTTTAAGTCTATTTAGAAGATTAGTTTTTGAATCATGAGGTGATTATGGGTTACATCCTCGAATGGTGTATGAGATGTTCCCTGTTGAAAAACAGCGGAGCATTAGTTCTTAGATAAGGCTAGGACTGCTTCCCCTTAGTGTTTTTTCCCATGGTGTATGTTGATAAGACAAGGGCTACACCCATGTAGGGCTTCATTCCCAAAAGGTGTCTGAGATGTTCCCTGTTGAAAAATAGAGGATCAATAGTTAAGTTCTTAGATTCAAGTGAGTTTAGACATATAAGAGTTAGGTATGTTTTGATGAAATATTTTTCTGCTGGTTTTCTTTTTCAATTGTTACAGATTTTTTCTGTCCCAATCTTCCTTCCTTTTCACCCTTGTCTTCGTGAAGACGTCCTGGAAATCATGGAGTGCAAGATGACAATGAGAGAATGAAGACGCTAAGTAGAAAAATTTTTGGTACTCCTTTTGTACACACGACACTAACACAACATAAACAGACAAGTTATGCTAGTGCAATAGCGACAGGAAAACGAGTTTTTCCACAGGTTTTTTCACTCGTTTATTGAATCATACGCAAGATAGTATGGTTCCCCAGTTACATTTCCTGTGCTCACACTTTAGGGGCATTCGTAGGAGGCATGATGCGAGTTTCGATGCTTGATTAAGGAACGGGCATGGTCTGTTTTTTCTGCTGGTATTCTATTTACTCGCTTGTTTTTTACGATTGTGTTTTTCTGAAACACACCAAAATTATAGCTTTAAGCATTTATTGTAAATACAATTATTCGAATTTTTGTAAATCCTTTCTTTTCAAAAGAATATATATATATATATATATATATATATATATATATATATATATATATATATATATATATATATATATATATATATATATATATATATATATATAAAGAAATAAAGAAAATGGAAGCAGATACGATTTGTCATTTTTGTGTCCGTAACGGATGTTCCATTACAAACGAACCACGTTGAATATTTCCAATTCCGTGAAGAGTAATTTCCACGAATTCTTTTTCGCAAGAAATCATGTTTCATCACTTGACAATTTTGGCTTTTTTCAAGATTATCGAAAAAGGAGAAAATGAACCAATTTTTGTTTCTGAAGGAAACCTTTTCAAGGTAGATAGCACCTGCGTGCATCAACCAGTAAATTCACTCACCTTAAGGTTGTAGATGAGGAAGTAGGTGTGCTGTTATGTGAAAACATATCCTAAAGATAATAGTATGTTATGTATGTAAGGAAAATTTCAAATCAGACATATATACATATGGAGTTATTCGACAACACTTGTCCACAATTCATATAAATTTTGGACTTCAGATGTCCCCACGAGGAAACGTCTAGAGAGCTCAGGTCAGGAGATCGGCATGCCACTCCATAGGACCTCTTCTTTCGATCCAACGACCAGGATATTGCAAATCGAGGTATTGGCAAACTGTGCGGCTTAGTGTGGAGGAGCTCCATCTTTTTGGAGATGCAATTATTCTTCGAGTAGTAGGGGATCGTCTTTTAGTTTTTCATCAATGGATCAACCGAGATAAATTTTGCCTTTTAAATAACCAGTTCATCATTTAGCTTTTCTAGATATTGAGTATGGGTTTTTCGGAGTACATGAGAATTTGTATCACACTATGATCTAAAATTATGTCGGTTAACCTCTCCATGAAGTGAAAAAGTCCATTCGTCAGAAGAGCAAACGTTGTACAAAAAATGCGGGTTATTATTGATACGCTCGGCTATAGTTTCGCAAAAATCTTGCCTTCGATGCAAATCATCCCCTTCAAATCGTGAATTAATTTAATTCTGTACGAATGGAACTTGCACTCATGTGAAATTATAAAAACATTATATTGGCGAACATCGGAAGCTGCAGAAATGTGTCATACGAATTGCGTACATAAGTTGGACATGTCACTCTACCGCCATAGCTGCTGCTTCATCATTCTTAATTCACGCCCTTTTTTTCGTCGAACACTTCCAATATCTTCAAAATATGAATTTGATGATACGAATTTATAGAAATCTTTCGGATTTTGTTAAGATGTATTGTATATAATGTATTCTCAAGAAAACAAAATAATATTTGACTTCTCCAAAGCACCTATTATAAAAAAAAATTGAAATTTGAAAATGACAAAATTTGGTAAAACACAAATAAAATCCTGAACTAATATTTTCGAAACGATATGGAAGCACTTATATTTTTCAGTACCCAGAAGGTCCACCTCTGTTATTAATGACACTTTGGCATCGTCGCGGCATGCTCGATATTAAATTGTCTATTACATTTTGGCCTAAGTCATTTCAAGCCCCCTGAACTGCTAATCGAAGTTCCTGCTCATGATGGAAGACATTTTGACGCAGGAGATTTCTTCTTAGGATGTCCCACACATGCTCGATGGGATTCAGATCTGGGGAGCAGGATGGCCACGGTAGAAGATCGATATCATTCTCTTCAAGAACGTTCAAGACAACTCTTGCACGATGAGGGGGGGCATTATCTTGTTGGACGAGTAGATTTTGACCCATTGTTTGGAGATACGGTACCACTACAGGTAAAACTATCTCATTCGCATAAGAATTTCCCGTGAGGTTGTTCTGTATGAAAACGAGGTCAGTTCTTCCACCAAGGCGTATACCTCCCCAAAACATCACAGATTCGCCTCCCTGTCTAACAACTTCTCGAGCATGCTGGGGACGGTTTTGCTTTCCAGGTTCCCTCCATATTTGAATTCTTCTCGAATCGGGATAATAACTAAATCTAGATTCATCACTGACGAGAACCGTGGTCCACCTCTCTTGATCCCAGTTTACGTGTGCTTGGCTTCAAGCTAAACGAGCAGCGCGGTTTCCATGGGTCAGTTGTGGACGTCTGGAGTGGAGTAGACCTTCGTGCAGTCGATTTCTCACAGTTTCGTCGGAAATTTGTACATTATGAACTCGTGATAGCTCTTGAGCTAATTGAGATGCTGTGGTAGTATGATCTCTTCTGGCTTGTAAAACCAAAAATCGATCTTGGGCGACTGTAGTAATCCTGAAACGACCTGTATGGCGTTCTTCTACGCTACCTGTTTCATTGAAACGCGACCATAAACGGTTTATGACACTTGGGCTGCTTCCTAGAACCCTGGATACTTCCCGTTGTAATGTCGTCTTTCCATGGTCGAATCACAAAACTTGAATCTTTTATTTGTGCTTACAACAGAAACAAAGTGCCAACTAACTGATTTCAAACACTGAATACATGAAATGATTATAAAGCAGCATCGCATCTGCTGCATTTTTAGTTTTCTATAAAAAAAACTGAAATCTGTTGCGGCACTCTACATAATTTGGTGAGAAATTGTGATCATTTCTTAAAAAAAATTATCCATATTGATCGTTCTGGATACGATATATCGATATTCAGAAGTGTTCCCTAGACTTTTTTGAGGTGTGTATGGCGAACGTTACGTTCAAGGGACACATTGGCACAACTTTGATTTCGGTAATAAAAGCTTACTTGCTCAACACTTTCTTGCCATGTGAACACCATTATTATTTTCAAAATTTCAACCACTTCAACAACGTAGTACCTCAATGATTTATTTACAATGCATCAAATGATCGATCAAACGTATTATCAGATGAGTATCTTGCTTCTAAGAATGAAAAATTAAATCAAAACAAATATTCTCATTTATTTCTCTTTATTGATACTACTGGGAGAATTCATTTTATTAAATGGTAAAATGAAATCTTTTTGAGATTGTTGTACTTTGTTAGTGAAATTAATTCAAAACAAATGTTTTCATTTATTTTATTTATACATATTTTGGGAGAATTTTTCTTATGCAGTTCAAATGAATCTATAAAATCTTTCTTAAGATTCTTGTAGTTGGTAAAAGTGCTTTAAAAAGCACTACAACTAATCTTATGCTGGGTTTAGACGAAGCGCGCCCATTCGCTCACGTACCTCGCTAACGGTTCATTACCTCACTTTGAGTGAGGGGGCCGGCGCCAGTCGGTTTTCAGTCGCGCTTCAAACGAAACTCACCGTGTTCCCTCGCGTCATTTGAACGAGCAACTGAAGGTATAGCCATGTTGAACTCCCGAACGAGACTGATTACTGGCTTGCCGGTCATGCGGCTCACTCTCAAGGTGAGTGAACATTGGGGCGAGGATGAGTTTGATTTGATGCGCTAGTGAGAGCCGAGGTTTTATGCGCGAGTGGGTGCGCTTCGTCTTAACCCACCTGTACTATCTTCTAAAGCCACAATGTGAATAAATTAACTGGTAAATGCGCGCAGGCCTAACAATTCTCGAAGGGTTTCCCTGCAATATAATATTGATTTGCTCTCCCTTTTTTCCTTTTTTTCAATAATCTTGGACAAATATCAAAATATTCAACGTGACTCCTTCAAATAACAAATAATTGAATATAACATTTCCACAATACATATTTTCAATACACACGACTGGATTCGACAGGCAAGTTATTTTCAGGTTTCTAGAGCCAACAGTTATGAGGAAGAATGTCCTAAGTATACCTATTTCAAATGTTGAGTAAATGTTGAGACTGATGAATGTTGGGTTTTCACAAAGTTTGTTAATTTCCTAACTTTCCAACAGATTCATAGTCATTCCTTGATTGCATATGTGGAGAATTTTGAGTTATCTAATATGATTAGCAGATTAAATATGAGAACCTGCAGATTTGTTATGGAAATAGAGATGTTCTTTGAATCTAGATTCAAAATTTCGACTTGTTTGTCTTACCTTACTGTGGGGCATTCATTGCATTCAATTCTGTATATTCCAGACTATTCGAATTTATTAGTTCTTGTTCCTTATTGAAAGAGGCGGTTGTTAAATTAAATTTGGAAAGATAACTTCTGCTGATGTTATTTGAGAGGATTTTCTGGTTTTTCTATAATGGTATATTGTAATTGAGGAATTTGTTTTTGTTATTTGCGTTCAATTATACTGTTTATGTGGGAGATAGGAATATTATTACTTGATGCAATTTTCCTCTGATATTGGTTTCCGTATTGAAGTCTGTTATGGGTAGGTACTGGAATGGAAAAAGGTCTGTGCATCAGTAAATTACTAGGTATGTAAATATGAAACCGCAATTGTTTTTATTATTGAAAATACTCGTTTATTGTATGAAAATGGTGCAAAATAGTTCATTCAAAGTATTGCCCATCGCTAGCTTTACATTTTTCCCACTTTTCTGCAAATTTGTGTATACCACGCCAAAAAAACTGTTGCTCTTTTGAAGTAAACCAGTCATTCAGCCATTGTCGTAAATTTTCGTAGGAAACAAAGTATTGCTCAGCAAGTGCCTGCCCATCGATGCAAGTCTCAATCGTTTCCTTGACTGGTTTTGCTGTATTTGATGGTGCATTATCTCGAAGCAAAATCACTTTGTGTTGCCTATTTAGATATTCTGGTCGTCTTTCACGCAAAGCTCAAATCAAATCGATCATTTGTTGTTGGTAGCGTATTAACGGAATCGCCATTATTATTAGCAGCTCGTAATAGATCACCTTTCTGATCCCACTAAACACAGAGCTTTATACTCCGAGAAGACTACCCTCGTTAGTGGTCACTTGCCAGTTAGAGTAATGCCTCAGCTAGTTCAAGCGGTGAGTGGTCGTGGGCTAAACGAACACTGAACTTTTTGGATGGAAAAAAAAATTGCTCCATTAGTTTATCTGCAAGCCAATTTAAACTACGAAATTGCACCGGTGAACGAAGACTAACCAAAACGAGCTTTCAATGGTTAGAGGGTGGATCTAGCAAATTTTTTTCTTTCAAAAAAAAAAACAAGGTCGGGCACACAAGTGTGTGAATTGATACACTACTTTAACCAAAATGTTGTCTTTAATTCTCTACTATATGTATACAGGGGTTGGGGCTATGATAACAAAAAAAATGACTATGAAGGGATAAATGAATGCAGGCAATGTATAGTTATAAACAGTCAAATTATAGGTAATAGCGTAAAGCACTTAATTCATTTCACAAATACCTTAATAATAGCAACAAGAATGCCTCTACAGCCTTATACCCCTAAAACGTGATCACGAGTTAAATCACACCAGTTATAAAATAGAACTAAGTATAAATGATATAAGTAAATGAATTGCTATTCGGAACTTCAGTTGTTAAATTAGACTTTCACTTACAACAGGAAATATGTTATAGCCGTAATTTTATGGACCGAGCTGTGAAAAACAAACTAAAACCAGGAATAAGTATGGAAATCAATAAGCATTTACTTAATAATGATTTGAAGTCAAGTGCTCAAATATTAACGAACGACTAATATTAAACATGTAGGCTATGAATTAACAGAAAAAAAAATTATGGAGTGAGAGGGTTTTTGCTTATCTGTATCAATTTATGTTCAGAGGCGACCAGTGACGTTGAAGGTTGTATTCCAAAAAGGATGATGCAGGATGCACAGGTACATTTACTGGTTCCACAAAAACGTTGGTGCTGGTTTCACAAGGTGACTAGACGAATTCCAGATCCATGTCTGAACTTTTACAGGCTCCAGAGGACGAGATGAATGTGTCCGCCCTCGACAATTACGACGTATACTTTCAGTCCTCAATGTACTTGGGAAATACAGGGATGAAAGAAAGAATGAAGAAAAAGGCCCTATGCGGCAAGAAAGACCCATTAATGCTATGTTTAGGGTATAAGATGGCGAAAAACTACTCACTCGTGATGAAAGATGGCCTCGTGGTATTTCCTTGAAAATTCCTTGTATTTTTATCCCTTTGCGGGAAATTAATTCCACTCCAAGGTACAAAAACGACGAGTAGGAATTATTTGAACACTATGAAAATTTATCCCGAAAAACGGCAAGTTCAACCTCAGAAACTTAAATTTTTCACAAGTGCTCCCTAGGAATTTCAAAACGGAAAAGAAAGCCGTTTTCTTCCAACAGGAATTCGAAAAAAACGAAGTAGTTACCACTCCCCACTCGGAGAGGTTCGGTCTGTCAACAAGTTGTCAAATACTCTATGGTTTTCTCAAAAGCGTTTTTCGGCGAATACACTTCGAATAGTTCTCCAAACTACACTATAAAATTGTTCTTTCATACCCTGAACATTGCATAGCATTTCTCAAAGTCACTTTAACCCTTTCGAAGTCGACAACGAACACAAAACGTTCGTATAAATATTGCACTAGTTCGCAACCATGGTTGTACTGCTAGGCAAGTCTGTACCGTATGGCCGAGACCATCGCTACACATCGAAAAATACTTGTGAACCTGTGTCTGTGCTCCCACAATTGAGTAGCCGAGAAGAAGTAAACAGATAACCTATATTTTGTTGACTACATTTACAATGGTAGTTCTATACGGAATTGTGTTAGAAATGAATATTTAATGGATAGAAATTTTATGAAGAGAGAATGCAGAGGATTGTCTAGCAACAAGCGTATTTCAGTGTTACTATCCCGTTATTATTTATGAACTAATTGCTAGAGTCTTGAAGTACTGATTTCGAATGGATGTCACAAGCTATTATCGAATATAGCGCAGAATAAGATGACATTCAATGAATAGTTGAGGAAAATCATTACTCGAAGGTAAATTATTGAATATCCAGACCACTTATTCGATATTTCTGACTCAATGTTCTAGTAACCAAAACCAACGGTTATAAATCGTCTCTCGTCCATAGCGATTTCGTCTTGCAGTCGATGTTGCTGGTTCGCTGGAGAAATGACTTTTTTTTGTACCTGGCGAGCAGCATTTCGCAAATGGTTTTCCAATTTTCCTACTATCTTTCATTCAGTTCATGTGGAACCAATTTTCCCATATTTAAGGATCTTTCCCATGGCTTTCAAACATATGGAGATGGCTTTTCGTGTCACATTTAATTGATCGCGAGTTGTTTTTGAGTTTAAGCATCATCCTCATTCAACTATGATTGTGATTCGTTGTCTTCAAACTTTTTCGGTGGTTTCCTCGTCCTCACGTCAAAATCGCCATTTTAAATTTTTTAAACCACTCAAGCACTGTGATTTACCAAGAGAATGCCCTCTGCTTCGACAAGCATTGGATGCGATTCTGCAGCA
This sequence comes from Cryptolaemus montrouzieri, assembly GCA_013387265.2. Lineage (NCBI taxonomy): Eukaryota > Metazoa > Arthropoda > Insecta > Coleoptera > Coccinellidae > Cryptolaemus > Cryptolaemus montrouzieri. Next base: position 117,622,492 of record JABFTP020000185.1, read on the forward strand.
GTTTTCTTCAAATGATAACAGAAAACTAATGCTGTCCGCAAATCGTAGTTTCCAGGCACGAAATTCGACATGTTTAACGCTATTACACACTATGCTTTTGTATGAAACGTGTACTGTTATGAGTTGAAAATCTTTGTCTGGTGTCGAAACAATAAAATGACGCACATAACGCGGTCTTTGGTAACCACATCGACAGCTAGGGCCATCTATGCGTAAATTCCGGTTTCATATTTACATACCTGATATCAGCGACTAATTTAAAGGTAATGTGATTAAATAAATCAATTGGGATTGTTGAGTCTGTGAATGTTTCTTTTCTTTATATATTCTAATGACGTAATTGTCGAAACCGGTCGTCTGTATCAAACATAAGCTTTGCGGGAATGAGACAAAAGTGTTTCATTCTACTTTTATTGAAATGAATATCCTGAAATGAATCCATCAACAATGTCAATAACTAAATAATAGTTTTTTGCGAAAAAGGTTCGTCAAAATTACTTTCCTCAAACGCCGTTGTAAGGAAGATTATTAGAGCTTTCAAATGAGTTTAGCTCAACTCAATTTTCAGGGGTTTGAAATACTTCTTAAGGGGTTGCTAGTTAAATCCTCAAATATACGTCGAAAGATGTCTCCTCAATAAAATTATTCGATGTTTGCAAATTTTTCCAATTTACGGAATAAGAATTATACAGGGTAGCTGGTTTGAGATTGAACAGCCTGTATATTGATAGCATTAAATCCCATTTTCTGTAAACTAAACCACTTTTCATCTTGAACTTCGATAACTGTGAGTAACAAACATAAACAGTGAAAGGAATTGTTTGGAATTGTTTCTGAATGGAGGATTGATCACAGTTTTCAGGATAATGTCTTCCCAAATCGTATTATATATGAAATACATCTTGGTCTTCCCTAACCGTTTCCTTCCACCAGTATGTTTATTCACGTATTTTTGCATAATATATTCAAGGTTGTGGTAACGTTCTGATGACATTCAGAAGCTAGAGTAATCAATTTCATATAGTTTCCTTAATGTATGTATTTCATGGAGAAGAATGTCTGTGGAACATAGCATTTAAATGTCCTTAATCTTTTGACTAAAACCATAGTTTTGAGAAACGAACGAAAACTCCTCTACCTTTATCGTTATTCTCTTGAATTTTCTTTCAAGAATTTCTCGTAATGGTAATTCACCGATTAGTTGAATGACTTGAGTGATGTTCAAAAAAATCCTTGTTCTTAGACACGTTGTGATTCAGCTCTTAAACTACTTTAGACTTTAGATCTCGTAATTTGTCCCATTCTACAAAAATTAGTCTTTATTCACTGCTTGGCTACTTTTGAAATCGTTATTTAATCTTATCGAAAGGTAATAGCTGAATGCATAATTTTGCCAAAACGAAAGTGGTCAGAACAGATCCAGTGGATCCCAAATGTCGTTTCTGAGCAAAATTGAGAACGCCAGTTTTTCGTGAATAACAAATAAGCTGAAGCTAATGTAGAAGAATGTTAAATCAAAAAGTTACAGCTCTTAAAATTATCTAATGACTCAATTTATTTCAAGACGATCGGTTAATTCTCTAGACATAATAAAAATACAGCTGAAAAGTGACTTTGATGATTTCCTATATGTGCATTGCAAATCAACGTTTCGTATCTTATCGTATGCAGCCCTCGTCAAACTAATAATATAAAGAAAATTTTTGGTAAATTTGTAGTTATTGAAAACGTCCGTAGATTGAAATTTTTTCATTTATTAGTCCATTACTATCACCGAGATATATCAGAACAACTGTTTTGGTTCCTGCGTTTTTACTATTTGCTGAAATTATCCATATATTTCTCGATTTTAATCTAATTGAATTTCATTATCAATTGTGATAACTGTATTTTATAGATCTACATTCATAACATTTTAGTTCATCTTAATTCGAAATAACAGTGAAAAGCCGGTCATTTGCCAAAGTGATTCAATAATTTCATTTTAAATTTTCAATGCAGTGAAATATTATGTATTTTTAAAGCTGCTTGAAATCACCCAAAAGCGTAAAAATCGAGACGAAGGAATGCATGGAAACTCAGATAAGAAATGCAGCGTAGACGATATTCGACGTTATCACCGATAGTTATTAAAACACCTTTACGTATTCATGACAACATTTGGTTTTTTCTCAAACAGCAATTCCCACGTCGCGACAAAGGAACGCGTGTCTAAATGACTATGTAACAGGTACTTGAGTACCAAGGGCTGAGGGAAGTACGGGTGTAAGACCTTCTGGGCCACGCATATATAAGGGCCGCGATCGCGACGTTAGCGGATTAATATTGAGTTATTTTTTTCTTCAGATATGCAGTTATTCCGTTATTCATTTTCAAAGATCAGTGAATTTACTCATTTGCGTGAATCTGAATAAAAAGTAAAGTTTTTATATACGTATCGTGAGTTCAGAGCGATGAAAGACGCAGATTGTTCCTCTCCAAGAAGCCCGACAGGGGAAGAAGAATTACAGTTCCAGTTGTGTCCCACAGGTGATTACTTTCTGAATTCTGAATATTTCAGTTCACTACTTAATTTTCACGAATTTTCTTGAAATATATTCTTCGTAATTTCTGAATGCATTGAGGGCGAGTTGAAATAATGATTTCTTAAACTCCGAATTATTTTCACACATTCTGTTTTTACTCGGCAAATGATCTTTTTGAACTGCACTGATAATTTCTAATATTTATTTCGAAGAGTTGTTGTCATCGACTAATTTATGACCTTTGTTTCCATAATTTGGCAAAATTGGAAATGTACTAAATTATTTTATATTGATTTTCATAGTTCTCCGAACTTTGCAAATTGATTGAAGTGTATTCAAATTCTTTAATATTGATTTCAACGTTGGTTTAGCTATCTTGCAACATTATTGGAACGAAATGATACGATTGTATACTGATTCCAATAACTTAGTAACTATTTGAATTTGAAATGTTATTAAGTTTAATACTGATTCGAACTTTTACTTTTATAACTCAGAAAATTGATCTTATTGAAATGTTACAAAACTATTGATATTAATCCTTATTTTTATTTTATAATTTGATGAATGATACATTTGAATGTAAGAAACCTTTGATATCGATTTTCATCTTCGCTTCTATAAATTGGCCAGTTATCTATTTGAAATATCATAATCCATTTATTAAGTATTTAGATTCTTCTCATTTTATAACTTAGCTGAACTTTTACTCGAACAGTAATGAAAATATTAATATTATTCAATTTGGAGTTCCTCAGGGGTCTGCCTTGGGACCACTTTTATTCATGTTGTTCATCAATGATTTACCCAACTTCATCACCAAGGGCCAAGTAGTAATGTATGCTGATGATACAGCTGTTGTGGTTGCGGGACGGACTCTTGAGAAGGTTCAGGTTGCGTTGCATGGAGTTATAGAAGAGATGATTGACTGGTGCAATAGAAATAGGCTGATAACACAGTGCATGAAAATGACACTTCAAAATTCTAACACGCGGGAGACATACCTAGTAAACCTATATCGGGTACGCTGAATCCAGTGGTAACCACCGTTTTTGAAAGTTAGCTCTTGTTTAAGAGATATTCGCCTTTGAAATTAGCTGATCTTAGTAGGGTTCGTCGCTTATGACTTCAGTATATTATATGCTTGTAATTCCCAAACCGTTCGGAATATGGCTTTACTGTCTTCGGCCAACAACTTTTTTGAATATACCAACATAGAAAAACCTCATTCAAACACCGTTTCTTATGAAAATGTCAAAAAAAACTCCATTTCTTTGCCATTTTTTCGTTAATTTTTGTCTAAATAATAGAGAAATCATGGGAATTTCGCTTTAAAATCTCGCCATGCACGTAATGAATGGAGTTGTGGCAATTTCAGGTTTTTCTCTGAAAAAAAAGGTATTGAATGCAATAATTGACTACAAGTGTTATATATTTTTGCAAAAGAAAAAATTACTGCATCCAATAGGCGTAAATTTTCCTGTGGTTCTTACTTCAAAAAGCATGTTTGCATAATTACTCGAAAACCGCTGAACTAAAACCTTTTTTAACACAGCATTGTATTCTACTCAAAAAAGTGCATGTTGAAATTGTTTTTATGATGATCTAGATATCCGCGAAGGACGATTTTCCCAAAAACGGAAGATATACCAGCAAAATTTCGACACCACTAAACTAGTCCCGGAAAATGAAATCGATAGAGTGGGGTTTATTTTTCCCTATTTGCAATATTTCACATAGCTGCCATACAAATACTTCGAAATTCGCCCACCCTGTACATGCCTATTTAGTATATTTTGCTGCCTTTTCGATTATTTAAATTTTTATAGTAATATTAATTTCTTGCTCTTTATGAACTATGATCGTATCTAATTTTTTCTACTAGTAAGGGATAACATAGAATTGCAAGAGACAAGCAAGGTTTCAAATAAGCCAAAGAGTCAACTTATTGTTATTGAGTTGTTATTTGGCGAAGTTTTTCTAACTTATCGATCAGTTTCATGTAGAAATTCAGCAAGAAATGTTGTTATTATATAATAGAATTACTTTGTTTTTAAGTCCTTATTTTACCGTGGGGCAAGGGTCTTAGTATGAGATATCCACTCAGGCCCCTATTAGCAGAAGTTTTCATGGATCAATTAGGAACTACAATACATAACAACTTATATTGGTTTTGAGATATGGATGATATCATTGTATGTTTGACCTTCCCGAACGTCAGCTAAATATTATTAAAAGTTTATAAATTTAATTCATCCAAAAATAAAATTCACTGCCGAATTTGAACTAAGCGATTCAATCATTTTTCAGTTTTAACTGTTACCTAATCAACTAATGGACATAATTTCTTGATCTTTCATAAATCGTCTCATATAAACATCGTAATTCACAATATGTCATTTCATCCTGTTCCACATGAAATGGTAGCTTCCCAGAGATTTATAAATGTTCCTTCATCTTTAGATAATTTCGAAAGAGAACTTTGTCTTATAGAACAAATAGCTTTTTATATTGGTTACAATTCAAATATTATAACTGAATTACTTAACAATAGCAAACGCAAGGCAGGAGAATTGATGTTCCCAAACTCTAAAGATCAACACAGACATAGTAGCCTCATATATACGTTTGGAAAAATTCAAAACATTCACTGAAAAACTTCCAATCACACATTTCATTCCGAACCAATAAAAATCTATCCAAAAGCATCTAAAATAATAGAAGTAAAATAGGTAAAGGAAAGAAAAAAATGTATATTGATAGAATTTGCAGAAATTTCTATATCTATATTAGAGTCAAAGATCATAATAATAGCTTCATAAATAGGAGAACTAATTCCAATTACGCGAACCATTTTTAGTTAAAGATAATAATTTTATAATTTCAGCCAAAATTTTGAAATTTTGGATTCATGAATTAAAAACTAGATATAAATTTATGGAATCCTTGAAATCAATAGATATAAACTTTTCAACATATTATTGAATGAACAAGTAGATTCTTTATTTATTGTTCCGGCTGATTTAGTTAATAGTTCTGTGAATTTGCCTGAGGTAGTTTTACTCACTTTGAATCCAGTGTTGTAAATCATATGTAAATTGTTGTACTTTATTTTAGTTTTTTATTTTGCACTTGTCTGGTAAAGGCGCAGTGTTATCGAAATGCGTAACAAATTTAGTAAATAAGCTTAAGTCAATTTTTCTTTTATTTATTATTTGTAGTTAGGTTATTGTTCAATTCTAAACCGTATCAAATGAAAAAATTGATTTCTTGTGCTTCATTCATAATTTTACCCAGTATATCGATATTCAAATTTCAACACTGCATATGCTAGTATATTATGTTATATGGCACTATTCTAGAAATCCTTGAATAGCGCCATTGATCCCCAAAACTTCAACCGATTCCAAAAGTGACAAAATTGAAATGTCCGAAGGAAGAGTTGGTGAATGATTCCAATCTTATCATAATTTTTGTTTGAATTTCTCAATGTAACACCGATCCTGAAAGTAGTAGCAATGGATCTCGTAGAAGATGTCTTGACGAAACTGTTTTGCGGGGATTGTAATAAAATTTATATTGGTAGAACTTTCAGAAATTTCAAAGTTAGATTATCCGAGCACAAACGTAGTTTTAATTATTATAAATCAGATTCCCATTACTCTAATCACCTACCATAACTTTAATGATAATTTCAAAATTTTACACAATGAAAATAACCGGAAAAACTCAATCTATTGTAAATTTTAGAGATCAACAAAGAAAAGAGTTCAGGTAGGTTACTTAATAGTCAATTAGATCTAAATCCTTCTCCTTTACTCAATCTTTTCAATTCATAAAGTAAGCAACTCCGATGGGTTTTTCAGCATACCTCTTGTACTTGTAATATTAAGTAGGAAATAAGACTAATATATAAGGAATAACTCTGTTCATTAGTTTGTATCTATCTGATGAAGCCACAGCGTGGTGAAACCGGTAATAGTTTTGTTAATATAGTGAAAATCTAAATACTTTAGGTTTTATTTCATTGAAAATAGTTCTACTTACCTCAAGTCATGTCATTTTGTGGTTGACAACCAAAATGATCATGAAATTTACTGGTCTGTTCCTTATTAATTAACATAACTAACCTTATGATGAAATGTTTTCTGTATATAACACTTTTTAATTGTCAAATTTGGTTCAACAACAATTCTTTCAGTAATAATCGTTTGCTGTGAAAATTTTGATTTTGCTGGATTTTTAACAAACTTTTCTCATTAAATATTCCTACTTCTGGGTGTCTTGGGATTCTGCCAAACAATAAAATGTTTCGTTTTTATAGTCAAACTCATTAGGCTTTTCTGAGAAAAAAATTAAATTTGATTATCGACATACAAACTGAAATTATTTGTGCAGTTCTAAAAATTTCCTTCAATATAGCCTGGTTTTTTCGATACTTTTGTATCTGAAATATCTTGAAGTTGATTTAGGGCTCTACATATAATAAACTCCTAAAACGAAATTGAAGTAATTAATTGAAATTTCGATAAACCCTGAAGACACCTTATATATCGCAAACAAAAGAAAAAAGTACAAATAATAATTCCTTTCGAATTTGCCATTAATCCGTTTATACCTATTTACATTAGGCCAAAAGATTACCTCACTAAATCGAAAATTATAATTTAATAATAAGTTGTCTACCAACAGAGAAAACTGAAATATTGAAATTATGCGATAATTTCTAGTTGCAGTTTAGTTCCGTTTACTTCTGCATCATTCTGTTTGTTTCATCTCCGATTTCGTTTCCCTCAAGAACAAATCTGATCTATGATACTGATTATTGACTTGAAAATGAGATAGAATATAATTAAAGCGTTAATCAGAAATTCAGCGTATTTCCTCACCACCCCTCGTAGAAGTAACAGTACGAAAAAAGTCTGAAAAAAATGAACACATTGTTCGAATATGATTAAAAAGAGACCAAACCTAATCATATCCAAAGTTCGAACGTTATTTCCGATTATCTAATTGGGAGAAACAATGTCAGATGAATGAAACATCTCGTCACGTTCCAATAAAGTCCCTTTTGATGTCGCCCTGCCACCCTGCATAACGTAAATAATAATTTTCCCATTTCGCTGAATACAATGAAATGCTGTGTTTGCGTCGAAACAACGACGGGAGGTTCAGTTGATATGACATTATCTCCAAAGAGAAATGACAGCTTTACGTCAAACCCGCAGCGCCATCTGTTGTGAGAATGTATGCGCCCGTATGCGCCGCCTTCTCTCCTAATGGGTGCCCATAACTAATCAGCAATTAACACCATGGGGCACTTTTATATCAATCTAGCGCGATATTGTGTTGCCACCACGCCGCTGAGGCAGATATGATTAATTAAACTGCCGATTCAGTGGCGTAGTATCGATTCAAAATAGAGTTCGCATTTATATTATAACTCTAAATAGTATGAAGCAAAGTTTATCTTCTGCACGTTTCTCCGCTAACTACTCCTGAACTACACAATACATTTCAATACACTTTTCACTAGAATGCAGAGAAATCTGTCGGGAAGGTTATTATGTATCACTCATGGAATTATGTCAGGAAAAAGCCAAGAAATGATTTGTGATGTCGTAAAAATCATATAATTGGGTGTCTATGACTATGCATTTGAGAAGCTAACTTGGCATATAAATGTAAGAAGTTAGTTTATATTATTGTAGAATCATGATCTATATCTCATATCTAATTTTAGAAATTCATTACCACTATACACAATATATCATCATCTTGATGAAAAAATTCCCAGAATTGTCACTGTGTTTGGTGTATTTAAAGGATAATGAGGCTAACTTTTCGAAACTCTCTATGTATCACGATTATGCAATTAGAAGTCAGTCAACTCTTCTCTTGCCGAAACATCGTACTTCAAAATTTGAGAACTCTCCAACATACCAGAGTATCAAATTTTCAATACTTTACCTCACCATCTGAGAGTTAAGCCTACAAAAGTGTTCAAATCTGTTCTTAAGTTTTTCTTCTGAGAAAGGCATATTATTCTATTAAAGAATTTATGGAGGATGATACTCTCATGACATGTCCTATATACCGATGTATCTTGTTGGATAAATGAATATTATTATTATCATTATTATTTATTACATTTTGTAACAATACAGCTTTTAAACTTTTAAACCTTTGAGGAATCTCGGCCAGTCAGATGTTTTGTATTCAAACGTCAACTCTGTCATCACTGAGGGAATGTCACTGCAAATACTATATTGCCATCTTGAGATAAAAAACTTGAGAAGTGCGTATGTCGAGTTCTTTATACGGATATTCTGGTCTTTTACTGAGATCCAAATCATGTACCAAGTCATTGAGATCGTTTTGAGTTATAAAATGGGGTTCTCTGTTTGAAATACCGAGCTCAAAAGTCGGATCGAATTTGAACTCTCGGATACATTTTCTTCGGTCACATCACCCATGTTTAATGGAGGCTGAGAAACAGGTAAATAATGACTGTCTGGGATAGGTCTTTGATCAGATTGTAGATTTGGATAGTTCACAGAGTGCCTAGATTTGTGATTAATTCCTTTTATAGAAGTTTGGCAGAAATAACCATCTGATACATGGTCTTTCGGTTCGACCCATATCATTGAACTGCGAACGGCATATGACGAGATCCTTAAGTCCACGATGTTGATAAAGAGACACACTGTGCAAAGCAAACACTAGGAGTCCAGGTTTTGTCCAAATTTTGCGCCGGAAAACCAAAATAATAAAATAACACTTTTTAACTTATGGTGTCAAACTACCACTTTCAACAGTAATTTTTTTTTTTGAATTGTGGAGGCCGTTACTTGATGTAGATACATGATGTAAATGAGATAAAGGAAAACACAAGGTTTAACTTTAATCTACACTTTATTTGAAAAAAAATATACCATCCAATACCGCAAATTAAAGTTTCTCGTGTCACGAAAACCGAAACCTACTCCATGTAAAACTAAATTTTCTGACCACCAATTTTTGATAGATTCGTTAACCTTTCTTATACTAATTTCACAACTGATGAAACAAATCTCTTGGAGAAAGGTTTCAAACACAATATTAAATCAAACAAGATAAAATCTGATTTAGAGAAACTTGGCATAGATACTGAAATTTCTCTGAAAAATATTCCTAATAACACTCACCTTAAATATTTAGCATCTAACATTATAAAAATGAATCATTAGCTGACTTTAAACCGAGTAAAGAACAAAATATTTTAAAGGCCATCAAACAAAAATCTCAACTAAATGAAGTTATTTTTACAAAAGCAGATAAGGGTAATACTGTTATTGCGTTAAATACAAATGACTACCTATTTAAAACTCTAAATTTCATTTCGTCCGGAAACTATACAATTTTAAACAAAGATCCAACTATTAAACTCCAGAAAATATTAAAATTGCAATAAATGACGCAAAATCTTTAATTAAAGCAATAGATAAATACAAATTAATTTTACCAAACCCTCAACCACCTCAACTGTATTCACTCATTAAATTGCATAAAGTAAATAACCCCGTTAGACCAGTCCTATCTTACGTTACAGCCCCAGCCGTGAAATTGTCGCACTACCTTATAGATATCATTAAAAATTATTGTTCATTCAAATCAAAATTTTCTATAAAAAATTCTTTCGAATTGATAAATAACATAAAAACGTTAACCTACCACCTAACGCAAAACTCATTTCGTTTGATGTTGAGAATTTATACCCAAGTGTTCCTCCAGGTGATGTCAAAATATTAATCGAAAACATGTTGAATGCTGGCACTAGTTAAATGATATGAGTTTCATTATTTTTGTTAGTCACATAAGTTTTAGCAAGTTTAGCAACCTTGAAAACATCATGTTGTCAACAAGAGTGAACTATTCACTCTCTTTACTCAAGAAACTTGCATTTGGAATGAACAAAATCGTAAAACGTAGAGGGCGGTACACTCAAGTACCCTGTGTACTTGGCCGTATTGAAACTCAATTCAATTCAATTCAATTCTATTTATTAATCACACATTATAAAGTATGTAAACATCATGATACGGAGCGAAAAACCTAGGATAACATATTTAGCCTGTATTTAGTCTATATCAGTATTAAAATAAATAACAGATTCAAAAGCATAGAATAGTGACAATAGTCATGATAGTACAGCATAAATTAATCCCAAACCAACCACCCTCTCGACCCATTTGCGACCCTGGGACGGAAATGCCAAAAATCTTATTACCATCACTTTCAATGAAACAACCCATTGTGAACTTATTTTTGAGGCCAGAACTAAGGAAGGTAAGAATAAAAAAACGAAAGAATAAAAGATTTTCGGATCAGAGTTAAATGATCCTATGCAAGTTTTGATAGAAACTCATTATATTATGCCACTATGAGCTCTCAAAGTTTTATTCTATTAATTTTAGTTTTAGTGTTGATATTTTTCAGTTCTAGAGGAATAATTTCATAAAATTGTGGTCCATAATAGAAAAAGTTCCGTTGAAGATGAGTCCCTTGAAAAAGAGGAACTATTATTGACTCATTCAATCTCGTTGGGTACGCATGTTGAACCATTATTTTATTACTATTTATTATTCTCAGTAAGCTTTGGATAATGAATATCTGTCGAATATTGAAACGCAATGATTCTTTATATAGAGACACGGTACTGTGCAACCATGATTTCTGAAGCGCTATTTTCAGGATCGTGTTCTGGATGACTTCCAACACCCACAATGTAGAACTGAACATACCACCCAATAGAGTAATACCTTATCGTAATATTGATTCTACAATAGAATAATAAATCATCAGGACCTGCCCCACCTCCAAAGAGTATCTTAAATTATAAAAAATGTAGGTAAGTCCTCTCAATCTCTTTACCAAATAAGCAACATGTGAGTCCCATCTCGAATGCTGTTCTATAGAAAGACCCAGATATTTTACTGACCCAACACTAGTGCTTTCAGGATAAATACATCGAACCACCACAAGTAGGCAAATGAACCGTAAGATCATTCACGTTAGGCTCACTCAAAAATGAAGAGAAAAAGTGAGGAATTTCGTTTTATCTATATTTAATGTCAGTTTGCTCTCACATAACAATGTATACACGGTTTTAATGTCACTTTCTGCTGATCTATAAACCTCTTTCCAGTCATTACCAGTGACGATCACAGCCGTATCATCTGCATAGGAAATTATGTAACCATTTTCTATGTTCAAATTTTGAAGTTGATTTATGTAAATTAGAGAAAGAACCGGTCCAAGAACAGTTCCCTGGGGAATGCCCATATTGACATGTTGTGGCTCACTCAAAATTTCACCCACACGAACCCTCTGCACCCTATCCTTTAAATAATTCTCGAAAATTGCCACCCCTGACACCAATATACTCAAGACTGTCGAGAAGGATTTTATGGTCTACCGTGTCAAATGATTTGGCTAAGTCCAAAAACACAGACCAACATTTTGTCCGTCATTCACAGCAAATATGACACTATGAATTAAATCCTCCGCGGCGTTTTCAGTGGTGATTCGCTCCTTGAAATTGTACTGTTTCGGGCTCAGTAAACCATATTTTGTCAGAAAACCTAACTTACGATTCTTTATGCTCTTTTCAAACATTTTTGCGAAATTATTAATAATAGAAATCGGTCGATAGTTTGTCATCATTGTCATCAGTTTTTTGTCATTATTTTTATGAACGCATGTTATGTGTGATGCTTTCCACTCCAGTGGTACTTTACCAGTTTCGTATGCACGATTTATAATATAGGCTTAAGGTTTCACGATATTCAGATGGATCTTTTTGAAGGTTTCCAAGCTAATGTTGTCTGGACCAGGAGATCTGTTGTTTTTGAGGGAACTCGTTTTCGGAAACAGGGTCAAGATACAGAGAATTAACGATTCTTGGATGCTTTGGAAGATCTACACTTCCATTTTTTTTAATTAACATTAGAATAGAACTCGTTGAAATTATTGGCCTTTTTTACCACATCTGTAACAACACTACCCTCTTTACTAATTATTTCATTCGGCGAAGGATTTTTCGTTTTAGTTTTATTATTTATTTCATTTTTTTAAAGTTCCATATTTTTTTGTGTCTTTTCCCGTGCTTCTAATTTTATCACTATAATATGAATTATTAGTTCTTTTCAAAATTCTGTTTGAAATGTACCTATATTTGTTTAATTCAATCTTATTTTTCGCAGTGTTATATTTTTTCGAATTCACTTTCAATTTATCACGATACTTTATAGATGACACAAGTTCGCTTGTTATCCAAGGTTTTATTTTTTTTCAGATTTTTCTTTAAATTGTCGAGTGAATGAAGCATTTTTTATGTATTTATTCAAAAGGACACTGAATATTCCACATGCCATTTGGGGATCATGCATGTTCAGAACCTGTCGCCATGATTCTTGTGCCTGCGTTAAGTCTTTTGTAGTCAATATGCTCCTTTTTAATGATTTTAGGTAACTGTGTATTTTCCTGCGTTTTTTTCGGATCTGACTGCTAAGAATGGTATAAAATGATCTGTAAGCGAATTTTGAAAAACTCCGAGGTGAACTGACAAATTTCGTTGCCCTCTGGTATACGAAGGTTTTCTGACTGAAATGTGGTCAGCTGTAGTAGAGGACGTTTCCATTACCCTAGTTAGCTCGTTTATGTGCGAGATGAAACCATACAAACCCATAGTGCATAGAAACCTAAGAGTATCAGCCGAGTCTATATCTTTCAAGTCAATATTAATATCCCCTAAGAATATCTTCAATTTCCTGCTTTTTCAATATTGGCAAGTAGCCATCCAGATAATTCAAGTAAATACGTGTATCAATTGAGGGCAGTCCATAGGAGGTGGTGATGCCGTATTTTATTTCACTCTTTTTAAAAATTATCCGCAATAAATTAGTCTGAGACAAAACTATTACATCATCTTGCACGCTTAAGTATTTTTTCACATATACAATTACAACGTCGTTTTGGTTATAATTGGATTTATTGTAATAAATATTGAAATCATTCAAGTAAAAATTGTTTATATCTTCTAAAATTCAACATTCCGATAGAACTATAACATCCAAATTTCTAAAATTCATTGCATGCAAATATATCATTAACTCATCACCATTCTTTCTCAAACTACGTATATTAAATTGAATAATTTTCATGTGTTTATCTCCCCATCGAACTCCACCCTGACCTCATCAATATCCAAAAACACACGTTTTTCACATTCGGCTCTCCCCCTTTGACCCCTATATCACCCTTTATAGTTCCCACTGCTTTACTATGAAAATGACCAAGAGATAATATAAAAAAGAAAGAAAAACAACACTATTCATATCAGGCCCCCTCCCAAACAGAAAATTCAATAACAAAATGATAATATGTATGTTTTAGATGATGCAATAGAATCGAAAATACAAATAGCAATTTGAGAAAAAAAATTTTTTTTTGAGATCGTGCGAATGTATTTTCAATTATGAAACGAAATATTACTAATAAAAATTACAATTTCTGAGCATAATAAGGCCACCGAAACAGAAACTGAAATAGCACTTTAACCTAGCTAAAAAGAAAAAATGGTTCAGAAATGCACCCACAATTTGGTGGTTGAAATCAAAGAGTATAGGAACATCAAAAAAAGGAAATGGCAAAAAAAATCCCAAAATGGTGAAAACAAAAGTAACAATATCAATAATTTAGATTAGATAGCCAATTTAATTTAATTTATTCAAATTATCGATTTTAGAAAATTATATCGCTCATTTGGAAAGTCCTATTTTCTGGTAGTCGGTTTCATTTTAAACAAAATGAATAACATTTCCCACATTGATTTTGATAATTCCACCAGCTTTCCATACATTTTTACAGTTTTTCTAAAAATGCCATACCGAATTTTATTTGAGTCCTCCTTCACACTGATTTTAGTATTCTCCAGGCGTTTTTTTTGCGACATCAGGATATCCTTGCACTTTTCAGTCATAAATTTCACTAAAATCGGTCTTCCCTTGTTGTTATCTCTAGTTTTACCCAGGCGATAACAATTATATATACCATCATATCTTTGCGGTTACTTTGTCACATGTTACTTTCGATCACCCTTTCGACGATGCGATCTAGGTGGGAATTCAATACTTGCGCTACAAATTCCTTGGTGATTTCTCCGATTTCGTTTTTATTTTCACGGGTAAATCTCATTCTTGATGCAGATATTCGTAACTGGTCACGAACAAACTCAGAAACTACAAAACTCATCTTTTAATGCACAATAGCAATTTTTTGAGTTGCCAGTAATTTTATTTAAAATCGACAATTATTGATAAAAACACATATAGTTGTATCTGTGGGGAGCGGTCGCCAGTCACGTCCATACGGTTCGCTCCATATGCCAATAATATGTACTTGGGCCAAACCAATTTGGTTTGACGTCAGAGTTTTCTTTTTACAGTGTACAAAAATGCGATACAGACCCTAGCTTCTGAGTGATAATTTGGCAAAAAATGTGCCTAAAATATACTCAACTCTGAATCTCTTCAACCTTTCCGCAGCAACGCTCGCATTACACTATTAGCTCAAGCGCAAATTCAATGATTTATCGCACATTACAATGTTGTCATGTCGTAAAGAATAATTAATTTATATCAACACTTCATTTGGCATGTTGTCCGCTATGGGCAATGTTATAGGGTTTTACGCTACCTGAAACGGTTTTCTCCTAAAAGATTCATTTCTTGAACATCCATTAAGACTACCTATCTTCTTGTGTAAATAATAGTGAAATGGAAAATTTCATCAGATATGAAACCAATAAACTTTAGGGTAGTAAACTGTCAGACAAAAAATGTTTTTTTATATTATTCTATGCGTTGTTGGGATTTCTAGAATTTCATAAATATTTGTTGAACGGAACGGATTTAATGTAATGATAACTATTTTTCTCCTCAAATTTGTGAGTGAATATCGTAGATCATAAGAAAAATATCACAGGCGGTTGTGACACGATTCTGATATGATCTATCACGTATCTAGATATTTATACCTTATTTTGGGACACTCTTTGGATTGGATGGGTCATGGGGTGCTACGAACGTCCTTTGCAAGCATTTCAAATTTCTGGGTTTTTAAATAACTTCTGATTTCAATTATTCGATTTCAGCAGCTTGACTTATCACTTGTTGTGGTCTCAGCTCCCAACTACAATACACCGAGAAATTAACGCACAATTTCAATATTACAAGTTTCATATTTGGCAACAACTAATTATTAATACAAGATTTTGGATTCGTCAGGACATATGCCAACAATTCGATGTTTCATCTTGGATCACAATTTCCTCTCATGAGAAAGAAAAGAAACCACCACATATTGATAGCACCAGTTGTTGATCCATTTTTGGATGTAAAGTATATTCTTCTTGGTATTTCCGGTAATAATGTAACGCTAAGCACGAAATTTAATTTTATTTTTTTTTATTGTCATCTACGTTTTCTTGTTTGCACACATCGCAATGAGAAATATGCCGAGTACAACTTCTTACCAAGCTATAGTTTTGGTGGAGGATCAATAATGCTCTGGGGGGGAATTTATTTGAACGCCCACACTGATCTGGTCAACGTGAGTAATAAAACCCTGAATGCTCAGAGGTACGTTACAGATACTTCAGAAGAACATATTGTACCATTTGCGATACATATGTGTGAAAACTTTTTATTTTAACATGATACTATACCTCACTAAGCTCATATCTATCTATCAACTACCTTCATGATCATGACATCACTCCAATGCAGTGGTCGGCACGAAGTCCAGACCTCAATCCCATCCAACATATCTGGGACATTTCCAATAGAAAATTAAGAAGGCGGCAAAACCAGCCAGCTACCGTGAATAAAGTTTGAAACTAAGTGATCGAAAATTGAAACGAAATGGATCAGAATGATATAAGATCATTGATTTTGACTATGAATCGTAGATGTCATGCAGTAATTTTCGCCAGGGATAAAAATATCCGTCATTGAAAGGTTTTTGGAATGTTAAGGAAGTAGCAGTTAAGATAAATTTTCCATCTGTTGAAAACCACATAAAAACTGTTATAGGGTTCACTATGCTGCAAAGGATACTAAACCACGCCCAGTAGTGGTAAATTTCAAAACAAAATTAATTAAAACTGAATTCATCAAAGGATATAAACGAGAGAAAGAATTAACAGAAGCAGAGTTTCGTTTTCCCAAGTCAGAAAATACTATCTATGTCGATGAAAGTTTGACTGCTCATAACAGAAAACTGTTTTTTATTGCTAAGCAGTATTGTAAATCTAATGATTACAAGTTCTGTTGTCTTCAAGATGGAAGAATATTAATAAGAAGAGACAATGATACCAAAATTTTTCATGTACAATCAGAAAGTTCGCTCTCTTCTGTGCGGTCATAAGGATTGCCTTACACTTTTCCTTTCTTCAATGTATAAGCACCTTGTTATGTCATAGCGTCTACAAAATATTGAGTGAGTTTCTACTATCAAAACTGTCGCGGATTGCGCACCAAAACTACAGAGATTCTCAACTCAACACTGAATAGAGAATTTGATTTCATTTGCATAACAGAATCCTAGCTCCAACCACATAAAAATGATTCAGAAGTTATATGAGACAGGAAATTTTTGGTTTTTCGAATAACAGTTGTGAAACCAAGAGTGATAGATTGGGGGGTGGTGGTGTAGTGGTAGCTGTATCGAAGGACTTTAGTGCGGAGAGTGTTGTGAATTGTTCGAATACCTCGATCGTGCTGGATTTATAGTTAAAGGTACGTTTATCTGCTGCCAGATATTTGTTCTTGGGTGTTTGTTACTTTCCACCTGAAATTAATAGTGATAACTTCATATTATTTGGACCGTGTAACATCGTTGATTGAGGATCACCCTGATGATACTTTCATCTTATTGGGTGATTTCAATTAGGGGTTGTGCAATTGGTGTTATGATCTCGATCACAATTGTTTTCTGAGTAATAATGTACATGGTGATAAATATACTGCCTTCAAGGATTTTTACTCCTACAACTCGTTGCGCCAATTTAATGGTATTAGAAATCACAATGATAAAACTCTTGATTTAGTATTATCCAATATACAGGGTGCTTCAACGAAAACTAAACAGAGGCTATATCTACCAAGATATTCATTTCTGATCAAAACGCAAGAACAGGTCAATTTTGTTTCAAGGGGTTCATCTTTTGGGGTACAAAACTTGCCTGAAATATAAACCTCCTAAGCTGGGGTTTCAATCCTTGAACATTTTGAATAGAGAAGATGGGTCGAGTGATGACTCATAAGAAATGTGGTATCTTTGTCTACATTGCCTTGAACGAGTTTCCATTTTTAATTGAATACTGTAAAAGATACAGGGTAAGCAACTGAAAGATAGAGAAGACTATTTCCCCGAGACTATTCAAGTTTCAGTGAAGTAAAATGGAACAGATCTATGCTGATCAATGGCAGTCATCATCAAGTACCATCCTCATCTAGAATTTAAACCCCTAGAGCAGGGATGACCACCCTTGAAAATTTGGAAGAGGGTAGATGGGTCGAGTGATACCTCGAAAGAAAGGTATTATCTTTGTCTGCATCCCCGTGAACGAATTTTCATTTTTGATTGAAAACTGTAGAAGATACAAAGTGAGCTACTGAAAAAAAGAGGACACTACCTATCGCCCTGAGCTGTTCAAGTATTAGTGCAAAAAAAATGGAACAGATTCATTCTAGATCAAAGACTGTCATCTTTGATCTAAATAAATCTATTCCAGTTTTTCGAATTAATACTCCAATAGTCTTGCGGCGATAGTCTTCTCTGTTTTTCTGTGGCTCACTCTGTATCTTCTACAGTTTTCAATCAAAAATAAAAGTTCTTTCACGAAAAAGTAGACAAAGATTATACCTTTCTTTCGCGTTATCACTCGACCAATCTACCCTCTTCCAAATATTCAAGGATTGTCTTCCCTGCTCTAGGGGTTGAAATTCGAGATGATGAAGGTACTTGATGATGACTGCCATTGATCAGCATGGATTTGTTCCATTTTACTTCACTGAAACTTGAATGGTCTCAGGGAAATAGTCTTCCCTATCTTTCAGTTGCTCACCCTGTTTCTTTTACAGTATTCAATTAAAAATGGAAATTCGTTCAAGGCAATGTAGACAAAATCTCCACCTTTCTTATGAGTCATTACTCGACCCATCTTTCTTATTCAAAATGTTCAAAGATTGCAACCCCAGCTTAGGGGGTTGATATTTCAGGCAAGTTTCGTACCCCGAAAGATGATCCCCTTGGAACAAAAATTGACCTGTTTTTGCGGTTTGATCAGAAATGAATATTTTGGTAGATATAGCCTCTGTTTAATTTTTGTTGAAGCACCCTGTATATGATATTGATATTTCCAAATGTTCATTACACAAACTCGAATTCACAAAAAATTCAAAAACAAATTTAATTATGAAATGTTTGCTTCACTGCGAAAGCAGAATAAAGTTGCGATTCAGAGGGACTACGAAGCCCATATTTCTTTTGTTGAAAGTAATATATATATATATATATATATATATATATATATATATATATATATATATATATATATATATATATATATATATATATATATATATATATATATATTCTATTGAAAGTAATTATAATATAATATAATATATAATATCATAAAGAATCCAAAAACATATTGGTCTTTTGTTTCTGAAATGAAAGAAAAATGAGGCTTGATGGTAATGAATTCGAAGGGATGTTTTGACGTCCAATACTTTCGGAGAGTACTTCGCAAGTGTGTTTGAAGATCCTAATAAAACTGTTGTTTATATCAGGAGATTCGATTCCTTCTCGTCAATTTCTGTACAGCGTATAAACTTGTCAAATAATCGAAAGAGGATTGATAGTCTTGATATGTCAAAGGGTCTTGGTCCAGACTTGATTCCACCAATATTCATAAAATCATGTTGTTCATCACTTATACAGCCTCTTCCAATGATATTCAATAAATCATTATATTGCGGTGTGTCTCCGGATAAGTGAAAGTCAGCTAAAATTGTACCAATATTCAAAAGTGGAAAGAAAATCCTGATGAATAATTATAGACCAGTTTCGATATTAAACCTATCTGGAAAAATCTTTGAATCTATCGTGACTGATCATCTTTTTATCGCGTCATCAGCATGGTGTTGTCAAAGGTCTGCCAGTATCGACGAACTTAGCACCTTATATACATTTTTTGTCTGAAAGTTTTGATGAGAGCATGCAGGTGGAGGTGATATATTCTGACATTGCCAATGCATTTGATAAGGTTCATCATAAAACACTTATCAGTATATTATATGATTTTGGTTTTAGTAAATCGCTGTCGAGATGGGTCGAGTCACACTTGACTAATAGACTAAAGTATATTACTTTGAACAGACATTCCTCCAAAACATTTCATTTTTCCTACGGGGTACCTCAGGGATCGCATCTGGGGCCTCTTGTCTTCGTTATTTGCATAAATGATATATATGAATGTTTCATTAATACTCATTTCGACCTGTTTGCTAAGGACCTAAAAATCTATAAAAGAATTGAATCTCTTGCCGATGCGAAGTTGTTTCAAGATGACTTGAACCGATTTTTCGATTTTTGTTCTTCAAGATATTTCAAAAATAAATGTCAATATATTATTTTCACGAAGAATGTCATTGTCGTCGAAACTACTTTCTCTCTTGGTGACCTACATATAAAAGGGTGGATAATGTAAGAGACCTGGACGAAAAACTTTCTTTTATCTCTCCCATCGATAGAGTCACTAGAGCTGTTAAGATGCTCGGTTTCATCCTCAGAATTACTAGGAATTTTAAGAACTACGAATCTTAGAAAAATTTATACTTTACCCTGATTACGAGCAATTTAGAATATGTTACTCCGGTGTGGTGCCTCTATTATCAGGTCCATAATGACCGAGTTGAGAAAGTTTAAAGAAGGTTTTTCAAGAGATTAAATTTTAGGTTCAATCGTAGGTTGCAAAGTAATTATCAGTCAAGTCTACAAGAGTATAAAATGTTGAGTTTGGAACAGAGGAGAGTGCTGTTTGATGATTTCTGTATCGCGTACTGAATAACTATTTCAACTTTCCAATAGTGAATTATTTATGTTGCAATGTTCCCCAGTATCGGAACCGTCAAAGTTCACACTTTTATGTTCCTAGAGCTAGAGCTGCACTTTTCTATAATTCTGTATTTTTGAGATCCATGAGATTGTTCAATTATCATTTAAGTAGCTTGGATGTTTTCGTCCTAAGTGTAAATGTGTTCAAGCAAAAATTCACCTCTTATCTGCCTAATTTTTGAGTTTATTTCTGTTATAAAATGGAATGACACTTTTCTGTGTATCATAACGTTTAAATTCTATTACTGTAGAAAATTCCTGTTTTGGGGTGTTTTACCTGTTGGGATTCCGATTATTGAAAATAATTAAAGGAATAAATTCATGTTTTAAGAGTACCATTTTCATAGCTAAGTTTTAACCAAATTTGTTTTTTCGATTTTGTTCTTCAATTACTTGGCTCAATGTTCATAGCCGTAAGTGCGTACAGAAAATCGACGTCTGGAAATTTTCTTTGATATTCCATTCTAAACAGCTGCGGTGTATACTATCTTCAACCATTGTCATCACCGCCAATGCGTACGATCTGAAAATGAGAGCTTTTGTTCTTTTGCGAGAATCATCGTAATTACATGTCTTTTCGACGTGTAGA
Organism: Cryptolaemus montrouzieri; assembly: GCA_013387265.2. NCBI lineage: Eukaryota > Metazoa > Arthropoda > Insecta > Coleoptera > Coccinellidae > Cryptolaemus > Cryptolaemus montrouzieri. Next base: position 117,643,834 of record JABFTP020000185.1, read on the forward strand.
AATAAATTAAGTGAACATACCTCAAACATACCTTTTACATTCCATTAAGAAATATCAGTGACAGAAAAACACACCGAGGCAGAAATAATTTTTTTCTGGGTTTTACCTGGAAAAGGAAAATGGAACTCTCCTCAACTTTGTTTCGATATTCGAATGGAATGTATGACAAAAGGTGCATACATATCAACCAACTTGGATGATGGATAGAATTCATGCATTCTGTGGGTTGATGCTCTTATCCTTTGGTTAGATAAACAAAAGTACGTTGTGGAATAATAACGATGTTCCAAATTATCATGAATATGAATTATACGGGTGTTTCCAAATACTATGTACTAACGGAATTATGTGATTCTTTGGTTAATTTTAGGAGTCCAGTGTTTGAACGCTTCATTGAAGATATACTGGGTGTTGAAATATGGTCGATATTCTTTTTATTTTGTTCCTGTAGCTCCTGTAATTTTTGGAATATCGACGTTAGATTTTGGATAAGGGATAGACAATTCACGAATGCCAATGTCAAACTATGAACAGAATCAACAGGGTGATATCTTTTCGGGAGTTTCAGAACCTTCTTGCAATGCGCTGCTGCAAATTCCAAATGCCAAAATCGTTGTTCCTTTTCATTTAGAAACTTTTTATTCGTAACTCCGACCTTTATCGGAAAAAAAAAGATGTAATCACTTGGAACTAAGTTCTTCGAAATGGTATCTAGTAGGCTATGACATTATTTCGCTACTTCTCGATTTTAACATCAGGCATTTCAAATCGTAAGTTGTATCAACATTACTTGGTAGGTAAGGTGTAAAAGTGTTTCAGATGCTCGTTGTAATCCCCTTACAATTAAAACTTTTCTGAATTCTGAAATGGCTGAGTATTTTATGTATGACCTTTTCCTTTCATTGATCATATTTGCCCTCCACTTTGTAACAGTCCGATTTCTCGAATTAACCATTTATATCTTTTCAACTCAGTTTTCATAATTATATTGATAATTCAATCTCATTTCATCGAGTAAATATTCAGTTTGAAATTCGAATTAGGAATCTACAGTTAACGATACCCAATGAAAATTATTGTTATATCCGTAAGGTGTCGCTGCTATTGATCTAGGTTGTTCGCCGGTTAATTGTGAAGTCAGTACTTGAAAGAAGATCGTTTTCTCGTTTCTGTGGGAGAACGGAAAACAGTAACTCATTCTATGTTTCGTTTCCACTTTGTGAAGAAAATAATGTCGCTTTTTTATTAATTTTTTTGAATATCAATAGTTTTTTGATAGAACCGAGTCTATATAAGATCGGAATTCATTAGATTCTTTCTCTTGTCCATTTAGAAATCTTCGGAATCATTTGTTATGTTATTGGAGCTATGTTGTAGCGATTGGAGTGAAAAATTTGCAGAAATTGAAATTAAGTATTCATAGATTTTTCTGGATAAATTCCAATCGTCTGAGGTGTATAAGTAGTCGGTAATTTTGCCGGATTTCCTCGACAACCATTTCAATTAGCAAGTGGAGAGATTTCGAATTTTCTTTTGTAAATTAACCTAGATCGATATCTGCTATTCCAAGGGTAAGTCAAATTCATTGTGTTCATTTTAAAAATATATATTCGAGAGATATGGTATTGTTGTAGATTTTTTTTTGTTCACCGTCAAGATATTTGAGTTTTCAACTTTATGCCAAACCTTGTTATCTTACGTCTGGGGTAACCACGTTTTTGGGGAAAAAGTCTTGCCACCTGAGACAGTCACGTTGTGAACGATATTCAGCCAAATAAGTAACCTGTAAGCTGTACGATACAGGAATACCAGAAAACTGATGTAAAACACCAAATCAAATCATCGTGGGAATTAATCTCATTGATAAAAGCTGAGTGTTTCTCTTAAACATCAAATTCTTTTTTTTCTATTTTATTTAATTGTTGACAGAGCTCTATCATTAAATTTCGCTTTGTTGAAGACCTCAGATTATTTTAAATTGAGAATTTGTACTATGTAATTTGAATTCATCTCATCTGAGACTCATTTTATTGTTAGTGGTTAATCTTTTTAGTTATTTTTTTGTATAATTTTCTTTGATTAGAGTTAGTTAATTATTAATCAGATACTGTGATTTTGGATATTTATCTTGTAATAAAGCTAGTTGATTGAAGTGATGAGTATTATTCGTAAGGCTATATCTAGGACCTAGGTTCTAGACGAAGATCTCACACACTGAGATTAAGGGACTCTGATCAAGCTAGGCGTAGGTAGTAATAGGTAGTGTCAATTGTAATTTTCTTCAACTAGCCTTTTTATAATTTAATGTCATTACACGTTATTAGTTAAGTTTCGTAGTTCAAGTAAAATTGAAATATTTCTCCAATTTTAGATAAAATCAGATACAAAACCATTACAACTTTTTCATTATAATTTATTCTGATGAAGTTTTGATCAGTAGTGGTGAAATATTCATTCGTTGGAATATGTGGTCAGATATAAACCCTCATCGACACATTGATATTGAACGTTAAGACCAATATGGGTTCAATGTGTGATATGCATTGAAAAATATTCTCGTATTAGCGTATGTGATTTGTGATGCAAACCTTGGAGGTGAGTTATATCATGAAATTGTGAATAACAACATTATCTGTGGATATTTTGAAAAACTGCCTCCTGCTGAGAGGAAAAATATTTATTTTCAACATGATGAGGCTCCTCCTCATCGTCATTTTCCTTTTAGGATTGATTTCTGTAGGTGGTACCGTAATAGATTAGCAGAAAACACCAACTTTGAACACAACATCCTCTCTATCGACGAGGTTGATTTTTCTTGTGATTCGAACATGAATTTCCTTAACAACTATGTGTGAACAAATGAGAATCGTCATTGAATTGTCAAAACTCATTTCAAATGCAGTTTCCATTAAATGTATGGGAAAGTATAATTGGGGATCAATTGGTTGATTCTTTTTTTCACTTTGTAGATTTACCGGTACTTATAGTACACTTTGTGCCTCAAGAATTGCTTTTAATACATATTGACTACAGGCAATCGTGTTGTTCTCGTTGAGGGTAAGAGATTCGAAAAAAGTATGATATGACAGAAAATTTCCTAATAAAACAATTGAAACAATTTTGCATGTTCAAGGATTTGAAATAAGTCAGATGGAATTTCAGAGTCTGCAACTTTTTCATCAAAAATTTCATCCTATTCACAAATCTTTCTTGAACAACTATACATAATTAGATCATATCTCAATATCCGATAACACCAAGCACAACACAGCTGTTTTGATTTTACTTTGAATTCCCTGAAACAGGCAGATTTAATTGCAGAAGGGCATTTTGTGTTACATGTTTCGTTCTCACTTAATTAACCTCTAACCACCTCAAACTTTTGAATGCGGAAATTTGTCATGTAATACCTCTTTGAAAGGATGATTCTATTCCCTATTAATCTGTTCAAGCTGCGTTTGGGAGAAACACTTGATCAATATGGATTCTGTTGGTTCCGAAAATGTTGTTTCCCCCCTTTGAACATTCGCGCATCATCTGTCAAGTACCACCTGAAGATGTTTTTAATGAGAAAAGGGTTGTGTGATACCTCATAAGAAAGGTTATATGAGCCTCAATAACAGTCTGCTTTTTAAAGTGCCATTAATTCAACAGTAGCATTGCTTAGACTTCTATTATTCTTATCAAAATCTCTTATGGAATGAAGCATGTTATTGAAGTTTCAATTTTTTAATCATGATACATTCCTACCGCAAATGTTCAAAGTGGAACCAATGGACTATCATGCATTGCTGGTACAATCGAGATTCGAAGATTGCCTAACAGTTGTGGTGTAATCAGCTGACATGCTTGAAAAATCCTCTCTCCAAGTTCTGCCAACGATTCGAATGGCTTAATATACATTTCGGACTCCACTAAAAGAAATCGAGAGGCGTTAGATCGGGCGATACAGCCGGCCATTCTCAGACCTTGTCTGTCCAACGACCCGGAAATCTTTTATCCACATAGACCCACACAGCGGCAACTTAATAGGGCGGTATTCCATCATGTTGATACATAACGTTATGTTGAGATAAATTTGGACCTCTGAGATGATAGCTGTTTTGAAAGGAGCAATGAAATGGCCAAGAATGTCCAAATAGGTTTCACCGTCCAAGTTTTCCTCTACATATAAGGATCCGACAATATGGTCTACCGAAATTCCAGCCCAAACATTAAATTTCTGAGTATGAGTTTTCCTTTTTAAATGGGGATTTGTGTGACTCTACACTATGCAGCTCAGGCAATCCTCCTGGCCATTAAAAAAACTCGATTCGACAAAAAAATAAGCATTTTGTAGCAAACGAGTATCGATATTGATCCGCTCTACTCCAGACATTTACGACAATCTCTTCACAGATGTATTTTCCATCATAGCATTTTTTGCTTCATCATTCACAACTCTGGCAAGATAATGTATTCTTTTAATAGCGAATACAGTGCTCATGAATTTGTTCGTTGATTCAAGAACGTATTTGCGCCAAAATTTCTTTTAGGGTTAGGTTCGGTTAGATTGCTTCAGCACAGTTATTATTTCTGAAAAGTAGAATCACTATTTCAAAGTGTTTCTGCAGTATAGTCCAGACATTTTAGCTATTTTGAACCCCAATCTGCAGAAAAATTAGAAAATTAGAAATACATACAACCAAATTTATATGGAATCACGCGATATTTTGAATATTACCTCAGGGATTTTGGAAATTTCGAAGGATTGTTAGAATTGATCCTTTTTGAGATATTTCAATCGAAAAAAAAAATAAATTAAGACTTATTTCAAGAAAGAAACAAATAAAAGAAAATGAGAGACTCTTTCCACATGTAGTAAAAAATTAAAAATTGTTTTCTCACGGAGTAGGTGTTTTTTTCTCAACCCCGGTAGCTTGTATTAACTCCTCATCATCATACAAGTGGAATCCGTCTAGGCATGCTTTGGATTATGTTTTCGACCTCCCCTAAGGTGATATTCTGCCACTCTTCTGTGGTGGCTTGGATGAGCTGTTGTATGGTTCTTGGATTATCCTGGCGCGATCTAATTTTCCTTTTGAGATTTTTCCATAACTGTTCAATAGGCTTTACATTTGGTGAGTAAGCTGGTCCAAAATAGCGATTCCCTCTGTTTCACTATGGGCTCCAGCACTAGGTCCAAGTATTTTCTAGCCGTTACACTTGCAGGAAACGAAATCAAATCTGTTTTGCCTCCCAGCATAATGCCACCCAAAAACACCACACTGCCTCTTGGTATTTCGGATTTTGTCCTACTGCTCGGAGTCTAGCTTGTCTTCCACGATCCCATAAAACCTGAATATGGCGGTCATCTGATCGAACATCAATAATGGTCTCATCCGAAAAAAGAACATTTCGCCAATTCTCAATATTCCAATTATGGTGCTCGATACACCAACTGGATCCGTTAATCTTTTGTTGTCTAGTTAGCTCTGGAACCCTTGAGTATAAACCTCTTTGACGAAGTCTTCGAAGTATCGTTTTGACTGATACACTGATGCCTATTGCTCCCAGGAAGTGCCTTTGGAGTATGGGGTGCGACGCACTAGGCTCTCTTCTTGTAATTTGCCAAAAGAAGCGGTCTTGTTCCTCAGAAGTGATATTCTTACGACTTCTCCTAGGCCTATTTTGGAGAGATTGTAGCTCCACGTATCGGGCATAGGCTTTGAAATCATCCCCTGTGATACCCAATTGTGGCCGCTATATCCCTCTGTGTCACCCCTTTTTCAACTATAGAAATTATTCGACCCCTCTGCATATCAGACAGGCCAACGTAAGGCATTTTGAATTATGATTATAGGCTTTTTCAAATTTTGAAATTCACAATTTCAAATCTCATTGACGACTGAGTACAATATCTCGAACATGTGGTGATAAGTCAACATTTCTTATCATACTATCCAGTTTTTTTACAACAAAAAACTTCATTCTTCACAAGTAGTCAAAAGATCCATGGTTAAAAACAATCAATTATGTGAAATACCGAATGACTCCATATAAATTTGGTTGTGTGTTATCCAGGCATTTGTGCATATTTAGGGCATGGTGCAAAGACGCGCCATCTTATTGAAATCGAATTTTCCTACGAAATTCCATTGCAGTCGGAAACAAATTGGCTTAAGATGAAATCAAATCTTCTTGTAGAAAAATTAAGCACCTTGTGAGATTGTCATTGAGTATGAGTTTCCATAATGCAGTGATGGGTTTCATTCAGACCAATATCGATAGTGGTCGATTGTTTCCACGGTTCAATATACAGATAGACTCATCCATGAAAAATATCTAAGTCTACGTTTTCTTGATCGATGAAATTCATCATGTATTTCGTAAAAATCTACCCGCTTCTCTGAATCATCCTCAAGTAATCCATGCACAAATTGTATTTTGTAAGGATGACTTTTTGACTTGTGAGTAATTTTCAATATCGTTTTATTGCAAACATGCACGAGCAATTTGACGAGCCGAAATTATTGAATTTTTCTTGGATGGTCAACAGATTATTGAATTTAATGTCATGAAACAACAGATGGTTTACTACGAACATGTTTCACATTCTCTTACTCCTGGATTGTTTCTCATTCGGTATATAGACTTTGACTTTGACTGTATCATTTTTCTAAATACCAGAAAAATCATTAAAATTTCAATTTTATTCGATTTGGTTAGATGCTTTGTTTTAAAGGAAAATTTGTTACTTTTACTACACAGTCGACACAATAAATTCACTGAGAGATACGATCAAAATTAACCAAACATTTTCAAACCATTCACTTGTAAACAAAAAAAGGTCCCACAAATTATTTACTGAGAAGATAAAGTGTGAATTTTCAAATAGTATATTCTCTACAAGTAATCTCAAGTCGACTTAAGTTAAGCATTTCGCGACGGGCGCAACAGACGCATCACAAGCAACGAATTTTTGATGCTTTCCAAACTAATGTAAATACGTCGGCTTATCCGCATGGAAGCGATCACACTATTAACCCTATTAGTTCATTCTTGAAATGTCGTCATTACGAATTATGGGTCGAAGTTATACTATAATGTTTGAAAACATTTGCCTTGAAGAAACTTTTCGAACAATTACCATACCATTCCAAAAAAAATTGGGGTTACTCTTAATCCTTCTATTACTTAGGAAAATGAAATTATATACCAAACATAACTGACTAAAAAGAAGAATAGATAGGTGTGCAGTTTAAAAAAAATTGCATGTTTTGAAAAATTTACTTTATTTAAAGTCCGCACTCCATATACGATTGACTTGAGGTCCTCTTTCGTTTTTCGACGGTTAAGAAGAAGTGTTTAACTTGTTGGATTGTGTTCTACAATTTAATTTAAAACTTATCTACTTGACGAAACAATTTATACTTACATGGCCCTTTTTGAAAGACTTCTATTTATTGTGGGTCAGGCCGCTACTTAGTAATCATTTCCAAATTCTTTTTTTTAATTTAGAACATTAAACTTAATAATCGTCTGAATTGAACTATCAATTGAATTGTCGATATTACAGTTACATTGAATAGAAAAAAAATGTTCACTAGTCGAAATACTATTTTCCTTTTTACTTGTTTCCCCCGATTGGGGGAATTTTCCAGATGCCCATAATTCACGCCGAATTAGTTTTTCCAGAAGGAATTCGTATAAATTTAGTCAAGAGAAAATGGATATTGGATCATTCTCAAGAATTAAAATGAATTCGATGGGTCTTCGATTCATGATTTCTGAAATGTAATAACAGTTAGTAAACTTCCAGCTGACACGATATTAATTAAACGGGACTATTTCGACACAGCATCCTCATCACGATATTCAATTAATTCTAGCTCCATTGGCGTAGACTTCTTAGGACATCTTGGAAATAGATAAGGTTACCAGCATAAAACAAATCAGGGAATGATTTGATTAAATGACTAATAGCAATACAAACTGGTCTACAATTGAACTACGTCCCTTAAAAATCACGCAACATTCAGAATTGTATAATTTTATAAGTGCTCGTTAAAACGATATGACTGTTTGAGCCTTCAATATGTGTGTCTTTAACAAACCATTCCTGTTTCTACATAATTTTTTGGGCTCGTTTGTGAATATTTATAGAGTTTCAAACGGAAATATCTTCTTGCAAAATATGGTGGGGAGGATTTTTAGTTTGTTCTTCACATGTGCTTCTTATTAAGTTTATGTTCGAGGAAAAAGGTATGGCAGGAAATAAAATCGTGATGATTTATTGAATATCCTTACCACTTAACATGCGATTTTATAAATTTGACATTGCTTGTATAATCGAAAAAACTCAGATAAACGACTCGTCGTTATAACTTTTTGTCTTGGGAATGTGTATGGAGAATATTTTCGAAGTTCATTTCTTTTTTTATTTTTGAAAAAAATTAAGAGCAGCATAGTTCGTGGTCTTTTTCTTCTTAGGTCACAAACAGATTATTGGTTCACATTAAAAAGAAGATAACTTCTTTTTGGTCTTCCCCGTAAATTTTTTTCATCTATCATTTCTTCAATTAGGGTTTCAAGCTTTCCGTCATAACAAAAGATGCATCATATCAATTCTGCTCATCGCTCTACAATGATTCCTGTATGAAATGAGGATAATATATTTCAATCCATCAATAGAACTATCCTTGAGCCATAAGAAAATGAAAGGAAAAAAGTATTCATTCATCCTCTCTGGCCGAAGGAGCATGCGATGATGTGAGAGCCTACTTTCATGAATTTTTACGAAAAAAAAAAATATTGCGACGAAACTACTCACCAAATAATTTATCACTTAAAGACATTATAGCAGAGTTTAGGACGCTCTTGAATCTTCAACAAAAAAGGGTTCTTCCAATCTGAAAAACCTCCCAAGATTTTTTTAAAGAAAATTGGGACACCCTGTTTACTTCAAAATAAATTGCTGAAGTAGATTTTTACTTTCTTAATACAATACCGTTCGAACAAAACTGAAATCTTCAAGAGTGTACGAGCTACAGAGCACCGCGCCACTGGTGAATCACCCAGTATAAGCTTGTGTTGTGAAATTTTCATATATTCAATTCCGTATACAGGATATATATATATATATATATATATATATATATATATATATATATATATATATATATATATATATATATATATATATATATATATATACATGAGTGTAGACCCATTTTGTATAACTTATCACATGGCGTATACTTATTTTTAAAATCTGACCACACGAAGAAAAATTAAAAAGAAAATTTTACTTCATTCTCAGTAAGAGAATGCAATGCATAACCAAGAACTCGGTCTAAACAGATTGTTAGAAAAATTGAGACAGATAAAAACGTGCAAGCTTCAAAGAGATTAAAGAGATTTTTAAATTACTTTCAAGGGAGATTCACCTCATTCACCAGAGCTGGTGCACCTTGTTTGAGGGACAAAGTTTAATTAATGAAGCTCCATACATTCTTGCGCTATTTGTGTTTGCTATTCTTCAATTTCCTTTTGCTTGTTGAATTGAGTTTTCTCAATAGAGGAAATACGCTTGTTTTCACGGTCTGGAAATTACAGTGAAAATGAGATTGAAGGAAAAAATGGAAGAAACAGAATAATTGTCGTCCAGTGTTTCCCCTACGAGGGATGTTGTTTAAGTTTTAGTTTAGCACTGGCACAAAATATACTGCTTCGAGAAATTATTATAGCAATTTCATTTTGCCGAATTATATGGGAGTATTATTATTTTATATTTTTCCTTGCATAACATGTTTATAGGATAAAATAACCATGAGTTATGAACACTGCTGAAGGATCTGACCTAACTAATCATTGTTCCAAAACATTCCAAACAATAATATTTCAAGCTATAAGATTGGGTATTTCCGGCCTTTATAATAGCCTATACTCAAAAAGACCTAACCTGTTGAAGTTCAAGGTTTAACCAGATGGCTTCGTTGTCTTCTTTTCATGGAATCTAATATATGCTTAATCTGGTTTAGATAAGGACTCTGCGGAGGCTGTCTCATAACATAGAGCTCGGCTTTATCCAAGTCATTTCTCACCATTGAAGCACTATGCGGTCTCTCATTATCGTGCATGGAAAAAGTGTCCAATCGATTAGGATTAGAGGAACAAAAGGCCCTACAGATTCTCCTGAAATCTCGTTCACATACTAGTAACTTATGAGAGAGCCGTAATTGAACACTTGAAAGTCAGTACTGACATTTAAAGCCATGCCATCACGAACCATCAAGAAAGACCCGTCCGTTTGCTGGCTTCTGCAATATTGCATTGGGTAAATCGTTCATTCACATTTCTAAACACTTGTGCATTAAGTGATCCTTAATAAACATATATCGTAATGCTCATACTGGTATTTCTAACGTTCTCACATCTGTTTGTTATTGTTCGTATCTTTCTCGAAGTCCAGTAGCGGGTTCACCGTCTCGGTCCATAGAGGGCGATTCTCGTAAGTATGTAGGAGGTGCGTCCTTTCTGGAATCGTTAGGGTACCCCGATGTAGCTTGATCGAATGCTAAGAAGCGATATGCGACAATGATGAGCTCCTAATAAGGGCGAAACAGCAGTCTGCCGCTTCGTTTCTCGGCGTTCTGCTTACTTGCACTATTGTGGCTCTTGGGAGCTGCGTGCATGGAGGGCAGATTTGGGAACTAGCTCTTGTCATGAAGGATTATTTATTGATTTACGGATTTTGAATAATTCTTTTTGTCTCAAGTTTACGTATGTAGACTCCTCGCGAAGTTTGTCGCGGAAGATATTCGTCTCATCAAATATCTACTGACGGGAGGTTTTATCTCGGAAACAGAGGCCCGGTGCACCATTTCAACGGGATTATTTCGCTCGCAATGTACCGCTGATGTGATTCACGGACCAGCGAAAGATGTCTTCAATTGTTGGAATTTCTTACGTTCTCACATCTGTTTGTTATTGTTCGTATATTTCTCGAAGTCCAGTAGCGGGTTCACCGTCTCGGTCCATATACAGGGCGATTCTCGTACGTATTTACGAGGTGCTTCCTTTCTGGAATGGATAGGGTACCCGGGTGTAGCTTGATAGGATGTTGAGAAGCGATATGCGACACTGTTGAGCTCCTAATAAGGGCAAAACTGCAGTCTGCCGCTTCGTTTCTCGGCGTCCTGCTTGGTTGCACTATTGGTGCTCTTAGGGGCTGCGTGCATGGCGGGCAGATTAGGAAATAGCTCTTGTCAGGAAGGATTATTCATTGATCTACGGATTTTTGAATAATTCTTTTCGTCTGAAGTATATATATATATATATATATATATATATATATATATATATATATATATATATATATATATATATATATATATATATATATATATATATATATATATATATATATATATATATATATATATATATATATATATATATATATATATATATATATATATATATATATATATATATATATATATAATATATAATATATATAATATAAATTCATATGAAATTTGGGCTTCCTAAATGTAAAACTTTTCTATTGAGAAGGGAAAGATCACCTCTGATTGTATAAAGATTTCCAATATCGAAATCAAGCCAATTTATCAAGGAGATACATATAAATATCTAGGATTTGTTCAAGAAAAGACAGTTAACCATAGCAGTATTAAAGGAAATATTAGAAGTTCATATTATAACAGACTTAGAATTATTATTAAGAGTCATCTAACTAGTAAAATCCTTTTCAGAGCTATCAACTCCTATGCATTTTCTATTCTTACATCTTCTTTTGGAATTATTAAATGGTCTAAAACTGATATAAATGAATGAAAATATCAAACGAGGAAAATGCTTTGTAAATATCATAAGCTCCACCCAAAGTCAGCAATTCAAAGAGTTACACTACATAGACATATTGGAGGTCGTGGACTAACTGATTTGAACAATCTTCATAGTGAACAGATATTTCTTCTACGTTCCCATTTTCATGATAAACAGAGAACGTCTAAATAAAATGATATTGTTGCTATTTCAGAATATAATCTTACACCTCTGAACTTGATAACGCAGAAGGAATATTTTGATATATTTGATAATGATTCTGAAAGAGAAAGTTGGATGCAGGAAGAATTGCATGGAAAGCACCCTAAAGAATTGAAAAATGATTATATTGATGAAATCGCATCAAATAGATGGTTAGTATCTGGAAAATTGTTCGCTGAAACAGAAAGCTTAACAATTGCGATCCAAGATAGGGTTGTTTACACAAGAAATTATAGAAAACGTGATCAAGCAAGATGTAGATGATTCTAGCCATAGATGTTCTTTTTTGTTCTTCAGAAACAGTTTTTCATATATTATCATCTTGCCTCAACAGAATATTTAGAAAGACATAATGCCGTCGCTAATAGTATTCATTTCAATTTAGGGATTAAACATGACCTCATGCCCAAAATAATGTCACAAATATGAACCTGAGATTATTTGTGAAAACGACAAATATAAACTTCATTTTGATAAAACAATTCTATGCAATAAAGCTGTAAATCACAATAGGCAAGATATCATTCTTACGGATGAACAGAATTGAATAACATATATAATTGATATTTCAATACCCGACACACATAACATAAAAAATAAATACAATGAAAAATTTCTAAATATATTATGCTTGCTGACGAGATTAAAAAATGTTGAAAATGAAAAAATACTTATTCTACCGATTATTATTTCTACAACTGGTGTTATTCCTAGGAATCTTCACAAAAATATTGAGAATTTAGGTCAGAAGAATAATTTTTGAACAGTTACAGAAGATAACAATCAACAAATCTTGTAATATTCTTCGAAGGTTTCTTTCCAAAAAAATAATGAGGTAGAGGTTTCTCTTTAGTTTATAATACTCAGAATCTTATTTCATATTTTATTGATTTGTATATATAAATATAATATAATTAGCTGATAACTCTATCATTTATATTCAGAGCAGTATTCTATTCGATCGTTCATCACTTGACACAAAGAAAACTATGAATGCCTAAAGTTTACTTGACTAAGGTCTGTAAACTGGATTTTTCTGGGGAGAAAGCCACTGACTCTACCCGTAGGAACATTGATGTCGTTGGCTGACGATCCTATAGTTTGTATATATTCTGGTGGATTGACATATTTTTATAACATTCAACTTTATCCTAATATATAATCATTCCAGGATATGTTTTGATTAAAATCATTGCCTGGCATTGGTATCAATTACCGGGTGGTGGATTTATATTTTTACATGAAATCGGTTTGATTGCATGAATTTATCTATCTATCTATCTATCTATATATATATATATATATATATATATATATATATATATATATATATATATATATATTTATTTTATATATATCAGGAGGAGAGGAGATATTTTTTTTATTACATTTTTTTTGACTTACGTGACTCAATTTCGCATCATATACAGTGTGAACTGGCTGAACTGTCCAGACATCATTACCCTGAAATAGCTGGTCCGATTCGACTGAAAATTTCAGGATTGTCAGTCACCTAGTAGAACAACTATTCGCAGAGAACATTTGTTCTCTCGTACAAGGCAGGAATGTGGAAATTCAGTTTTATGAATAGATGACAAAACAACAACCTGTTTATCAATTCAGCAAAATTCTGAATACATCATCAGAACAAGAAAATGTAGCTCTTTCAATGTGCCACCAGAACGTTTTCATTATACCTAAGGTATTATATTAAAAAAATATTCAATTTGGAATAATGTTAGTTCTCAGTCCAATCCTCAGAGACAATTCTGAATACTAGGCGATTAACGTCTGAATTGATGTAAAAAAATTGATACAATTCTATTTGATGAGATATGTTAGATTTCATTAGGAAACGTTAATAAAATCTACGTGGTGTTACATTTAATATTGGTAATCATATCACTTCGAACCCATTCAGACAATATTCTCGACGCCATTAAGGCGACTTGTGAAATGACAATTGGCATACTTTAATCTTTTTCATGAAATTCGATTGCACTCATAAATCGATATCTCTCACCGGTCATTAAATACCAGACGAATAAAGTTGGCAAAATATAGAAAATAAGTTGACTACTTGACATGCCAGATATTCTATAAAAACCTCCCTCGAAAAATGGGTCACTCCTTTCTTTTCATATTGAGTTCAATGGCAGCGAGCTTTCATGGAGGATAATTATTATCATATTTTCAGATCACAACAATCTGAATATTCCTCTTCATTTTCATGTTAAGAAATTATTTGTCTTTCCATAATGTAGTAACCATAAACGTGTAATAACTATTTTGTCCAGGAACATAGAACATATGTTTCCGAATTCAGTGGTCACATAATAAATACGAAATGTCAATTATTTATTCTGGTACTTTTGTTGTTACCCCAGTGTTAATATCGTTTGAATCCTCTTCTTATGCAATGTATATATATATATATATATATATATATATATATATATATATATATATATATATATATATATATATATATATATATATATATATATATATATATATATATATATATATATATATATATATATATATATATATATATATATATATATATATATATATATATATATATATATATATATATATATGAAAAATTTTATAAACTTGAAGTTATTAACCATAAGGAGATCAGTTCGGCGATTGATATATACTCCATTCCCCATCATGCCTTCCAAACTCCTACTCGACTATAATTTTACTTAACTAAAATTCAAAGACGATACCTCTCACCTTTATCTTTTTTGGAGTGAAAATCTACTTCATGATAACTTTTGCTTTTCTTTAAGTATTCAATATTCAGTATTACTTTATACAAACAATTCTACACACTTCATTGATGCCTCGTTAGATAACTCTGTGGACAACGCAAATGTGGTCATGAATTTTTTTCTGTGGAGGAGGCGATGCCTCTCTTACCACAGATGATTACATGTGTGTGTTCACTCGCTTCTTGAAGATGGCCAAATTGTAAGTTATCAGAAAACACTAAACGGAATGATCTTTACGTGCATGTAGGAAATAGAAAGATCATTTACATGCCACCAGCAAGAGGCTGTAGATCACGCGTCATCCTCAGGTAGTAAGTGAGGCGCACTGGTCTATTCTCTACACTATTCTATGGATATAATGAATATTTAGGTGCGTAGCCCTCCATATGAAAACAGTATTCCAGACCAGACATTATCTTGCATATAAATGAAGTTTTCGCCAATAAGTTGACCGAAGGGTACAACATGGGGTTCAAGGATATCTGCGATGTATCTGGCCGCTTTCATTCTTCCATTATTCACTAGGACTAACTCAGTTCGACCATGGAGAGAAATGCCACCCCACACCATTACTGAACCCCCTCCGAAGTTTTCGGTTTGCCGGATATTGCATTGCTGATACCGTTCCCCAGGTGGTCTGCATACAGGCATGCGTCTATCATTTGATACTAGACAGAACCTGGACTCAACGGAAAAGAAAACATTCGAACATTCTGGAACACGCCAATTTGCATGTTCTTTCGCAAACTGAAGTCCTACAACTCGATATTCTCTGGTGAGACGTGGGCCGGTAGAAGCCAACGATCATGTACTGGTGTTGTTATCCGATTTCTTCCCTGTCTGGCCCTTCTTCCATATTCCCCTGTTTCGTGGTACCAATTTATTGGTCTTGAAATAGTGCTTTGGTTTACATTCAACAAGTTATCCAGTGTTACAATTCTTACCACTTCATGATCACTCAAATAGCGTGCAGGACGTTCAGCAGCCATTACAATAAATTAAAAGATTTGAGAATCAACAAAAAACACAAAAAACTTGCATTAATTTAGCGTGGAAACTGAAGAGAAATTGAATGAATACTGATAGTCAAATAAACTCATTCTTGTGTAAGACGTGTTTGATTTCATATGGAAACAAATGTTACTACATAGATAAGATTTTTCCCCAAAACATATGGCAAAGAAACTGCGATCGAGCTGCTTGATCGATTGTGGAATTCAGAATACCAGGTGATGCGACAATTTTTGTGGTGTGTGTAATTATTAAGAGACCAGTGGGTGCACTATACTATGATTTTGATGGGATCAAAGGTAGCATGATCCTGAAAAAAATATCACTCTCCATTTCTTCACAACTACGGGAAACATTCAATGGAGTGATAAATCAAAAACTCTTTTTCTGCAACTACAAGAGTAATCAACAGATATTTGAAAAAAAAACTGAATTTCAACAACCTGTTTAGCGAGAGTGAAGGCCTTTAAGATATATGTTTGATGCAATTTTTTTTCATGATTTTGATGAGAAATGGGAATACATACCTGAAACATCCTGTATATATTACGTGTTAGATTCAGCTGATTACATCATTCATTGCACATTCTAGTGCAACAAATTACGGCATTTTGTTGAAGAAAGCGATCATGTGGAACTGTAATAACACGAAGTAAGGCGACATGTAATTTCTTGTTTCTGTTAAGCTGGCATCAATCGCTAAATAACTCTTAGACTAGTGCCCATCGTTTGTGCAAATTCTGCGTATATTGTCTCACCTTCAAGTATTCCACTTGCCTTGTTCATTTTATCAGCGTTTCAATTATTCCTTTCCTTAGTTTTATTACAAGCCTATTATAAAGAGCGCCAGCCGATGACAATTGCGGGAACTTTTTAATCTAGATAGCATCCTTACGATTTTGCCATGTGTGCATATTTTCATGAATTTCGTATTTCTGAAATATTATTTTTGTCATGTTGCACCAAGCGACAATAGTTTCATACTTTACTTCACAAAACAGGTTATAACATCCGACAAATTGTTTGTAAGTGTTCACATTTTACATGCAATAATAAAAAAGAATTAACAATTCCTAAACACAAGTTCAATAGATTAGCTGGTATTTCATCTTATCCTAATTATCGAGCGATGTCGATAGTCCACATTTTTCGCAAGTTGAAAAATTATTTCCTACGAAATAATTCATTCGTCATTATTTCGCCGTGATCTTTGCTTCCATTTCCTGGTATAATATCATTGTGATGATAACTCAAACCTAAATAATGAAGCTTAATCAGCTTTCAATATTTACTTCCACTGCAAATGATCATTAATAAAGATGAACTCGCAGTAAATACCTCGACATTCCTTGGTATAAAAGAAAAAATCTTCGGAGCTCCAATAACTAATTGCTACATCGTAATTAATCTTCGAATAATGAAGGGCCAACATCGATTGTTTGGTAGGGTCGACTAACAGAAAGAGAAGAATATCGCAGGCATTCATTCAATTTCCTTCGACATTCCCTCTAGAGGCATTTAATATACTTCGTAGGCTTCCAATTGGTAAATATTTTGCGTTTTTGATGTTAACTTAAATGATGAATTAACAAAAAAGTTACATTTTCAATAATTGGTTTTTTTCAGCTCTTCATGAACCGATGAAATCTTTCAGATGACCTCCATATTTTTGTATACACATCAATTTTCTCCAAAATTAATGATATAATGAGATTTCTCCTGTTCAGGTCGTTCCGCAATATTTTATTAGACGAGCTCTCTCAAATTGAAATAAGGTACAGGAGAGTGATGAAGCCCACTTGATATTGTTTTTTCATTTATTAACAAAACATTTTGCTAAAATATTTTGTTCTCTTGGAAATCTTGAAACTGAACACCTGAACAAAAAAGTCTAGGGTACACTTCTGAATATCGATATATCGTATCCAGAACGATCAATATGGATGATTTTTTTAAGAAATGAACACCTGCATCAATTTCTAACCAAATTATGTAGAGCGCCGCAACAGATTTCAGTTTTTTTCATAAAAAACTAAAAATGCAGCAGATGCGACGCTGCTTTATAATCATTTCATGTATTCAGTTAAATGGCACTTTGTTTCTGTTGTAAGCATAAATAAAATATTCAAGTTTTGTGATTCGACCATGGAAAGACGACATTTGACTAGAGAAGAGATGTTACGAGCTGTTGGCATGCTCCAAGCTGGGAGCTCACAACGGGAAGTATCCAGGGTTCTGGGAAGTAGCCCAAGTGTCATAAACCGTTTATGGTCGCGTTTCAATGAAACAGTTAGCGTAGAAGAACGCCATACAGCTCGATTCAGGATTACTACAGTAGCCCAAGACCGATTTTTTGTTTTACAAGCCAGAAGAGATCGTACTACCACAGCATCTCAATTAGCTCAAGAGCTATCACGAGTTCATAATGTACAAATTTCCGACCATACTGTGAGAAATGGACTGCACGAAGGTCAACTCCACTCCAGACGTCCTTTAAGAGTTCCACAATTGACCCATGGAAATCGCGCTGCTCGTTTAGCTTGGTGCCAAGAACACGTAAACTGGGATCAAGAGAGGTGGGCCACAGTTCTCTTCAGTGATGAATCTAGCTTTAGTTATTATCCCGGTTCGGGAAGAATTCGAATATGGAGGGAACCTGGAAAGCAAAACCGTCTCCAGCATGCTCGAGAAGTTATTAGACAGGGAGGCGGATCAGTGATGTTTTGGGGAGGTGTACGCCTTGGTGGAAGAACTGACCTCGTTTTCATAAAGAACAACCTCACGGGAAATTCTTACGTGATATGTTTTTACCTGTAGTGGTACCGTACCGTACCGTCAGATCTGAAACCCATCGAGCATGTGTAAGACAACCTAAAAAGAAATCTCCTAGGTCAAAACGTCTTCCATCATGAATAGGAGGTTCGATTAGCAGTTCAGGGGGCTTGAAATGACTTAGGCCAAAATGTAATAGACAATTTAATATCGAGCATGCCGCGACGATGCCAAAGTGTCATTAATAACAGAGGTGGACCTTCTGGGTACTGTAAAATATAAGTGCTTCCATATCGTTTCGAAAATATCAGGATTTTTTTTGTGTTTTACCAAATTTCGTCATTTTCAAATTTCAATTTTTTTTTTATAAAAGGTGCTTTGGAGAAGTCAAATATTATTTTGTTTTCTTGAGAATACATTATATACAATACATCCTAACTAGAACCGAAAGATTTCTATAAATTCCAATCATCAAATTCATATTTTAAAGATATTGGTGTTTCCTAGACTTTTTTGAGGTGTTTATACTCTTACTAATTTGTTAACAAAACTTACTTCCTTACTTCCACAACAAAACTGAAAAAAGAAAAACTAGATGGAAAAAAATGAACCTGAGCTTTATTTACATATTGCGCGGAAAATAAAGCCCATATAAAAATGTCCCAATTATTGCATCGTGGGTAAAAAAATTTTGATAGAGTGATGCTTCTACAACTGCACGCATCCCCAGTGAACCTCAATATAATACAAGCATACGGCAGACAAGGATGAAGCAATTATCGAGGAGTTCTACGCTCAGTTGCATTCCTTGATGAAAATGACTAAAGATCGGTAAGTAACGCTAGTTATGGGTGATTTTGACGCCAAGGGGGGAAAGGCGGGGTGTAGGATGTCGTTGGCGATTTTTGACAAGAATGATCGAGGAGATCGACTTGTTCGTTTTTGTCAAGACCCGTATCTGGTCCTGTGCAATACATTTTTCAAACTGTCAACCCGAAGGCTAAACACTTGGAAATCCCCTACAGACTCTCCTGAACACATTATTCGGAATCAGATTGACTTTATTGCAGCTCCCGTGAGATTCAGAAACGCCATAAAACTGGCGCAAACTTATCCAGGAGCTGATGTTTCATCGGATCACAACCGAAATGTATGCAAACTGGAGGTTGAACTGAAAAGTTTCGAAAAACAGAACAAAATAGATAGAATAAACATCAAAATGCTCTCTGATTCAGCTATCAGAGAACAGGAATAGAAAGTACTAAGAAAAAGAAATGTAGGAAATCAGTGAAACTGATACTGGGGAAATGGAAAACAGCTATGCAAGAAATATGATCAAAGTTCCTGAACAAGAAAAAGTTCAGAAGAAGGAGTGGATGACTGAAGACGTACTCGAACTGACGGAAGAAAGGCGACTGCATAAGAACAAGGAAAAGTGCCGACAAATACATAATTCAATAAGGAGGAAAATCAGAGAGGCGAAGGAGAAATGGTTGTCCGAAAAGTGCAGGAAAATTGAGGAACGTGAAAGAAAATTTGACTCGTACAATATATATAAAAAGATGAAAGAGCTGACAAAATAAAAAAAGAAGAAATTGAGTATATCCCGAATGGATCCAGGCGAAAACATAATAACAGATCCTATAAAAAAAGGAGGTCTGGAAATTATATGTCGAGACACTATTCGATTCTCAACGTCGAAAAGAATTTTCAGTCACAGAAAACGTGGTGACGGGACCTCCTATCCTGAAATCCGAGGAAGAGAAAGCCATCATCTCCCTCTACAATAATAAAGCACCCGGTCCGAATAACATTCATGCCGAAATACTGAAGCTTATGAGTACGACTAGTGATCAATTCCTTCAAACTCACAAAGTATTATTCAATAACATATCCAATAAAGGTGAAGTTCCCGAAGACAGGCAACGCTCTACCTTCATAAAAATACCAAAAAAGCCGAATACTTGAATATGTGACCAACATCGGCTTGTCAGTATGATCAATTACATAACGAAGTCCTTCACCAGAATCATCCATAACAGAATTCACAAAAAATGAGAAGCGAACATCAGTGAGTCACAGTTTGGGTTCCGTAGCGCCCTAGGAACGAGAGAGGCTATTTTTAGTCTTCAAGTGCTTATTCAACGCTGCAGGGATATGAATATGGATGTATACATATGTTTCATTGATTTTACCAAAGCCTTCGATAAAGTTTTTCATGAGCAGCCACTTGAGATCCTCCAAAGAGCTGGAATAGATGATAAAGATATCCGCGTTGTTGCAAATTTGTATTGGGGTCAGTGCTCAGGGATGAAGGTTGGTCACTTTTACACTGATGACATCGAGATCCGAAGAGGCGTTCGTCAGGTTGTGTATTGTCTCCTCTCCTTTTCAATTTATATTCCGAGAAAATTTTCAAGAAAACATTAGAAGATACAACAGCGGGTGTATCAATAAACGGGGAGATAGTAAACAACATAAGATATGTTGACGATACTGTAATACTTGCAAGCAGCATTGAAAAACTTCAGGATCTAATGAACCGAATACATGCGGTCACTCAGTAGTACGGTCTGGAACTCAACGAATCTGAAACTAAATGGATCTTGATAAGTAAGAAAAGACAACCACCTACACAACTCTCACTCAACAACAAAAATATAGAGAAGGTTGAATCATATAATTACCTAAGAACAGTCGTGGATGGGACCAGTCTGTCGAGATAAGGGCAAGAATTGAAAAGACTCGTGCTTCCTTCAATGAAATCAAGAAATTATTAGTCAGTAACGACTTATCGCTGTCACTGAAGATAAGAATAATACGCTGCTACGTATTTCCTATTTTAATGTATGGAGAGAAGGCCTGGACGGTGAGTGAGATGATGGTAAGTAGACTCGAAGCATTTGAGATGTGGGTATACAGACGCATGCTTCGGGTGTCTTGGACAGACCATGTTACCATTGTGGAAATTTTACGAAGAGTCAATAAAAAAGAAGAACCCGTGAATACAATAAAAAAGCGGAAACTAGAATATCTTGGTCACCTGATGAGGCACGACAATTATCGATTACTGCAACTGATTATAGAAGGTAAAGTGAACAGCAGAAGAGGCCCTGGGAGAACAAGACACTCGTGGTTACATAATCTGCGTCAATGGTTCGGGCTCAGTTCAGTAGAGCTGTTCAGAAGTGCCGTCAGGAAAGTGAAGATTGCCAATGCCCGCAAAGGATAGGTCACATTAAGATGAAGGACAAATAAAATCAACTTCATCATCTGAAATTGAACCAGCAAATTCCTCATGTATCCCTACTCGACATCCTACACATGAGCGCATGTCTGCTTGTCTATCTCAGTCACAGAGGAAACAATACCAAGACTCGTCTCTGTGTTGTGTATTTGGTTTGATCATTGATTCTCCTTTAGTCTTGTCAGAATTCGAGGGTCCTGTTGAAATGTTTACTTCATTGAATAAATCTTTTGTTATGTGTTGCGACTTATAAATGATAGCCTTTCTAGGTGTTCGATGTTTCCTCTGGTGGAGATTTGAAGTTTGCAAAATGTCTTTAAAAGACTTTTGCTGCAACGCGGACAAATTCAACAGTACGGTATTCTCTTGATTTAAGTGGCAATTTCTGTTGCAGACCCAATGGACCTGTTGCGGGTTCGGTACCATTGGTACTTTTTTCTGTATTTTCTTGTAGATTTTCTCTTGATTGAAGTGGCAATTTTTGTTTCACACCTGATGGACCTGGTGTGGGTTTGATGTAATTGGTACTTTTTTTATTTTCTTTTTTCTATTATATGGCGGTACACCTCTGAAAAAAGCATATTATCATCAAAAGACGAATCTGGTTCGAATATCCACTGGTTATATTTGCAACCGACATAGATTTTTCCCAACCTGGTATAAAAATTGCAGCAAATATTTTCTTTGTGAAACGTCAATCTGGATTTTCATCCCAATATTTTGAAAGTTCATCATCCCGAAAGTGTTCAAAGGATCTGAACACTGCTTTCTCTAGATGCTGTAGCTCATGAGTAATATTGCTAGGGAGCAATACAACATCATATTCCTCCGCCTTAGTGGTAGTTGCCATATCGAGGTGGCATGCCGCTCCCTTCAAATATTAGTAAAATATTTCCTATCGGTTTGTAGATTGAGAAATGATTAGGCCATTTGCAAAATAATTCCGACGTCATGCTACCTTTCGGGCTCATGGAAACTATTGATCCAGTCGGAAAATTGTCTGTAAATGTAGGCTTTAGACAAACTATTTTGAAAAGAATCATTGGCGGTATTGTGTTACCTGGAACATTTACACAGGCAACAATGCTCACGTTTTCAGCGTGTTCATGTTGATCCTTCTAACCAAAGCTGACAGCTGATGGTGCGAGGTCAAACGGCAGCCTTTGTGGTCCATATTGAAAATCTTATTAGATGAATAATTGAAATCCAATTCTTCAAGTGTTGCGTTCAGTTTCGCAAAATAATCTTTTACAATATATGGGTTTAGTTTCTGAGATCTCTTAAAATTTCTTAATCCCCTCTTCTTTGATTTAAGATAAGAGGTAGACCAACATTTGCTAATCGAATAATTTTATTTTCTAGATCTAACCTTTGATCTGCCGTTAAAATAGGTTTCCGACCGAGGCTTCTTCAGGTTTTGTTATTTTTTAATTGGTTTCTTAATGTGCGTCGAGGAATACATCTTTACCTTTAGGATTTGACCTTGTCTTAAAAGCCTTAACGCTTCTTCCATCATCTTGCAATTCCAATTGGCTCTCAATCCTCGGCATTTATATTTATCCATCTGAAATACAACAAGGAATAATTTAGTCTCTTATGCTGGTTTAAAAGTATAGAAAAAATGAAGCCCAAAAAAACTTCCGGAAATAAGTCCCGGGCTTTATTTTCAGTAATGTACATATCCAACTCAAATCATAACCACCAGAAATTAGACCATAACCTCACATTTGGAAGTGTCAAATATTCGACCAGATATGACATAATGAAATGGATGAAACCAATAAATTATGCAGGAAAAGTGTAACATAATAGACTTACCTCTCAATATAACTTACAAAAACACTGTTAATGCTTTACAGTATGCAATAATGAGTAAACAAATTTAGAGACAGTGAGCACATGTGAACAAGCGACTCTCAACTGAATTCGGGGTTGGGTAGAATGATACCAACCCCATTCCTCTCATCACAAGCGGGAAATTTAGAGATGATTGCCAAATCTGAAGTACGGACTTTAACTAAAACAGATTCAGTCAGACTTCAAGCAAAATTTTGATAACATATTAATAGACACGTCGATTTCATCATGAGCATGTGATTTCCTTTTTCTTGGGTAAAATAAAATAATATTTCATGTTATGCCTCTTTGAAAAGATCTCCTCAAATATAATGAGTCATTCTTTCTGAACAAAATTACATAACTTCATGATATAAACTCCAAAAACCTAAATTGTATCAATAAATGAAAATAAACGCAATAATAATTTTCGTTTTCATGCTGAACTAGTCGAAAATAAATATCTTACGAGGCATGTCTTTTAAGTTTTGCATATAGAGACAGAATAAAATGATTTTCAACTTTTAAAGACTATTATTTTTAAAAGTATTCTCCCCGCTGATTTCTTCACTTCTGCATTTATTCGAACGAATTCTAGAAGCAGTTATTCCAATCGCTACATTTTAATTGGCCTCTTGGGCATCAACAGCTTCTTCTAAAAAACTGAACCCTTTGACGATGCAGTCCGTTTTTAATTTTGAGAAATGTGAGAGAATCGTTGGGTCCGGGCTTTACGCTGTTTGATGTAACAGTTCGATGTTTTCTTTCGTTGAATATTCAATTGTTTGTTGTTACTAGAGTTGAGACTTGAAACTAATACTTTTCTCGTATGAATCTACCTTCACATTGAACGGTAAGGCCAATCGGCCAAACTGTCGATATCAGTTTGAAGGATTGTAACGGTCCCATTTCTCTATATAAATGAATTTAATGTGATTCGGATATATTTATTAGTTTCAAGATAAAACAATACATAAATCAAAACTATGCATAGAAAGTTGCAGCATTCTTGCGTTGATTTTCCTGTAATACGATAATTCTGATTATATTTCGAATGTATACGCTCGCTGAAATGTTTCAAGGTAGTCCACTTCTTCCCGGTTTCCGAAATTATAAGAGGACACAAACAGACAGGTATTGATAACGATTATTTTTCTTATTCTATATGCTGTATAGAGTACATCTCATCTTTGAAATACAGAGTTTTTTGAAGTAATTAGTTGAAACTTCTGTTTAGTTTCCATTTGCTGAATTTAAAGTGTATATTTCTTTTTGACCATCAAAGGAAAATGATTATAGAGTAAATAACTTAATGACGTCAAATTTTTGTAAATGATATCTAGCATAAATTAGATTCCTTTTGATTCAATCTCATATTTTGAAACTTTAAATTAATTACACTCAATATAAGTTTCAGAATAGTTTTGTTGATTAGTACTGTACTCTTACAGGGTTTTTTGGTTAGAAAAAAATCCTAAAAATTCGTTTATGGAGATAAATCTGGGAGATTTCATCAGAAAAATCCTCATCTTCCATATTTTGGTTCATGCGAGCGTTGAAGTAACCTTGTTTTACTTACCTCTTCGCCATTGCAGTTTATAGCCTCTGACGCGCTATAGGACGAACTCGACCCTGTGAAAGACGGTATTTATAAAATTGCCGAACTGTTAAACTTTGTGATATTTTCAAGTGATATTTCAACCCAATTTTTCTTCTCGAGATTTGTAGAATATTTTGCATACTTTCTTTGTTAACTTTTTTTAACGTTTTTTTTTTCACCCTATGCTATATTCAACATCTTATAGAAAATAAAAGCGTTGTGGTGCCCAACCTTTCAAGAAAATTTCTGCATTTTTATTGACACTGAAATCTCAACATACCCTAGCCCAATTTGCAACCGACGAAGAGCTGCCGAGCTAGTGTAACATATTTCACAAGTAGGAAAAATATTGTTACAGGATACGCTCAAAGGATCATGAAAACTCATTGATAGGTATTGACGGCTGGACTTGAAAATGAAGCTTCTTGACATGACTTGGCTTGAAATCAAGTCGAGCTCAAGTGAAGCTGTTGTTTTTAGAATTCAAGTCACATAAAACTTTTTTCACAAAAGCTTGAAAATGCAAGCTTCTTGATTCGCAGAATACAGATAACACACAATTAGAACACAATCTTAATGAAACATTGAAATTTTTCTTATATTCAATAAGAGTGAGAATGCAGGTTTGAATAATACTGAATATTTGAAAGGAAATATTGAAAGAAAGAGAAGAAATTTGAATTCTGAAACGAATTCCTAAATTATTGAAGTAAACATACATACAGAACAAAAACGAGACCTAAAGAGAAGTGTGTATTTTCAAATAAAATGTATCCATAGCATCATGAAAACAAGATGAATAAATTTTCCATAAAACAACTTAAGTGAACTTCTGTGAAAATCAAAATAACTCAATTAACCTTCTGTGAAATAAAATAAATACCAACATTGAAACTTAAGTCAAAAAGAATAAGAATAACCGAAACTACCTTCCCACTTCATGAGATAGTTGATAGTTTCCTGTTTTCGATCCAAGAGTTGTTGTTAGGCTGCGAAACGAATTGACTAGATCGAACGTACTAAGCTTTGAAATCCCAGTGTATGGCAGACAATTAAAATATTCTGTATGACTAGAGAGGCTACCCATTTTTATTATACCTGTTCCGGTACGGATACTAGCAGCCCTGCTTGGGAATGCGTGTTGTAGGGGATAGTACGTCTTTCTCATTCTCACTGTTCTCACAAAAAATTTCTTATATTATTTTCTTTAAGTAAGCTTACTCTTATGGTATATGTGAAAAGTATGTGCAATTTTCTAGTCATATTTATCAGTCCTACGAAATCAATTAATTCTCATTTTTTCTCCAGTCCACTTTTTCATAATAATGTTGACGAAAACAAAACTCTGATGATAATGATGCAGACAGCGATGCCGCTTTTAAACGTTCTACTCACGATTGGAGCTTTCTGGGAAATCCTCTTCATTTCTATAAACAACGTTTCAATTGCATCATTCAACATGTTGTCAATTGTATTTTGACCCCAGTTTCTTAGGAAACCAGAGCACATAATAGGTGAGGTTAGAGGTTTTGTATTTGTGAATGTGAAAAAGATGTTTTAACAGCAATTCAGTATGGTTACCCTACTCTTGTACCTAACGAACGAATTTAGTCTAGTGTCAAAATAAACCGTGATTTTTGCAAAAGATGCAACATTTTTAATATCACCTCAAAAGGCATATCGTGTCTAAATTTCAGGGCATCAAAATGTATAAACTTCCGTTTATCACCCCTAGAAATGAACTGTTCTCCCAATGTGGAGAATTTAAACTTCATGAATGAGCACCTAAGATGCGGAATTTAACACAAAGTTATCCCATAATCAGATAGTAAGATGTACTTCCCATTCATAAAACGAATATAGCTTATTTCCCATTCGTGTGAAAATTTATCTGCTTGTTATCTCATAGCAGAGTTTTCTGGGAAAATCAACATCTTAAACAGCTGAATCATCATGGGATTTACACTCCGTTCTGACTTGTAACGCGTCAAAGAAACCGACGGCGACACGACGTACCGCATGCTACAATGCACACTTTTGAAGATATTTCAACTCTGATAATTCTGGTATGTGTGGAGATTTCAAGGAGGCGAAATAACTCACCTTGTCATTCTTTTTGAGTGGCACAACTCAAGGACAATATTTTCTCAATTTTTAATGTGTATTCTTCGGTGTGATATATTACCCGACAGTTTTTGCGATTTCAACGATGATGTGGATTCATTTGAAAGAAAATACTGAATTTATATCAGTTGGTGTTTTTTTGTTACATATTTTTGTTTCAAATATTATACAATCAATCTTCATAGTAATCGAGGCAATGGAGCATTAAAACGATCGTTTGCTAAGCAGTGCCATGGTAAAGATCGATATAAAAGATCAGTAGGAAATGCAGCAAAATAAATCTTCCTGCATACATTTTTTGGCAGAGATTGAAAAAATTCTTTCAGGATGACTGGAATTTAATTCAAATTTCTTTTAGTACTTCAATATGTTGGGGTATGGGATATGAAAGAAAATTTGTCGAAAGTTTGTTTTCGTTCGAAGTTTCATGAAACAGGCATCACGTCCCTTATTTCCTTCCATTCCCATCCTTATACCACAATGTCAACAAGTTGTTCCAAATCAGTAGAGTAGAACATATAAAAGAAGCAACTTATTTGGGATGTAATAATCGTTCAGAGAATTTCCGATGAGATGAAGGTCGACCTACTTTTGCTAATGTGCTTTTCATCAAATGAAACCCCTTTCCGATTTATAAAAACCGGATTATCAAAACTTTAAATCAGAGTGAATTTTAGTCAATAGAAGTGTCTCAATAAATATCCAAATAATGCCATAGCCAAGTGGAGACCAATTCAAAAAACTTCTCTTCATCCATCTGAATACAGACTGAATGTGCAAGCATATTTGTTTCACTCTATTTCAAAGATAGTTTTTTTATGAGAACCTGTGGTTCTTCAGATTAGGAGAGATGGCGATACGATTAGTATGAATATAATAGCCGCACGATATACATTGGCATCATAACGCAGTTGTTTTATTCTGTTCATCTCGCTGTCGCAGAATGTGATTCTTCCGTATCGAAAAATACGCTTTGAAGCAGCCGCTTTTTACACTTTTCATACCCGCGTAGTGTAATACATTATCGAGTCGACAATAACGTCCTACATTGATTCCTTTTCTCGTCCTTCCCTTAACTATCTTCTTCCTAAAGAAAGTCAAGTTCAAGGTTGAACAACACGCACCTCTCTGGTAAGTCCATTCGTTTTATTACTCAAATCACTTTGTCCTTTATTATAAAAAAGGTGGTCATTCGAATATTATTAATTTTCCATTTGCATTAACGCTCGCTCATTCACAGACAACTACGGCTATAACTATGAGAAGAAAACACAAAAAGTATTAAGAAAAAAAGGAGAAATCATTTTGATTTTTAGAATTTATCAGCAAAGCACCGAAAAATAGTTCCGGAGGAAAAAATGGGGCATGAAACCTGAAACGGTTACACTCGTAGATTATGTTGGCAGATTTCCTTGTGCATTCATGTTATTTGAATTTGGGAGGCTTTTACTTGGTAAAATTCCATTATCAATAATAAAAAACAAGTGCTGTGTTTTACGGAATTCTACTTAATAATTGCGATTCATAACGCGTTTTACTACACCGTAGCTTCTTCAGACGAATAAATGTACAGAAAATAAGAATGAGAATATAAATACAAATGTTCCTAAGTAATTAAAAGTTTATTGGGTTGCTCCTTCTTGATTGGTTATTTATGACAGGTATATCCAATAAAATTAAGGAATAGATTGCTCCCTGAAGAGATTCAAAGCTCTACCCTCCATTATTTTTTATCTGTATGCAGAATCTCAAAGTGTGGGTCTCACTTACAAGTGAGAAACTGAAATCATTCTTGAGTAACAATAATTTCAACATAGCTTTCCAAACTAATGACAGTTTAGGCAAATATATAAAAAATAATAAAACCCAATCAGATAAAAGAATAAATCAGGTGTTTATAGATTGAATTGCAATGACGGTGATTATTTCTACATTGGTAGAACACATAGAAATTTTAATATTAGAATATCGGAGCATAAACGCAGTTTTTCAAATAAAAAATCAGATTCAAATTACGCGTATCATCTCCTAGAAAATACTCACTTTTTCGACCCACAGTTTGAAATTTTGCATACAGATAATAAGTATTGGAAGGTAGATCTTTGGGAAACTTTAGAAATCAACAAACACAAACACTCAGGTAGACTCATCAATGAACAAGTCGGTTTATACCCTTCACCTCTATTGAATTTCTCTTCAGGGAGCAATCCATTCCTTAATTTTATTGGATATACCTGTCATCAATAACCACTTAAAAAGCAGCAATCCAATAAGCTTTTAATTACTAAGGAACATTTGTATTTATATTCTCATTCTTATTTTCTGTACATTTATCCGTCTGAAGAAGCTACGGTGTAGTGAAACGTGTTACGAATCGCAATTATTAAGTAAAATTCCTTAGAACACAGTACTTTTTTTTTTATCATTCATGTTACTTATGTTGCTAGACCTTTCAGAATTTAATGTACACTTCTTTAAAAATTCATAAACTATGGAAAAAAATTGAATGAATTTTGAAGTGTCAACACCCTAAAAATCCGTAAGAAAGCGTTTGCGGACCTAAGTTTATAGAAAATTTAAACCAGAATCACTCTATTCCGTTGGTTACATACACTTTTTTTAACGTTTCAACTTGAGCATTCTTGAACTTATAACGTGCATAACTGTACTTTACATGTTGCCTGTATCGCTCTTCAATTCCTACCTTTCACATTCTCACTCCGATCTAACTAAACCGTGATCTATAATTTTCGACTCGATTGTCTTTTCCCTCTCCGTAATTTCCCTAGTATTCTTCATATCTGTATTCCTTACAATTTCCTATGATTCTGTCATTTGAATTGATTCATTTTTACTCCGATATAACCTCAAGGAGGCAGTTGATGATTTAATCTTGTATTTTCGTGAAAGTTGAGAAAATGAAGGGGTTTGGCAAAATATCTCCAGTGAATGAAGAAAATGTCCATTCATTAACTAAATTTTAAGTTTGAGAGGTGAATTGTTGGTTCACCCTCAAAAAATTTGGGGTAAGTAGTTTTATCATTTAAGTACATGTTATTCCTCTTATATGATATGCCGGTTTCTCCAAAATATCTCAACATTATCGTTATTTAATTTTTTTTTCTTCTCTTGTTTTTCCTTTTCACTTCAATAAGCCTCGTTCTTTTAATTAATTGTAATTCAAAATATTGAAATTTTTTTTTAATGAATCGTAATCAGACAGAACGGGTGCATTGAGGAGGTGTGAATACTTTTCATTGGACCTTGAAGACGAGGGGTACCCAGACCTCTAGAGGTAGTTACAACCCATTCAACAACCAGAAAGGGATAATCGATATCTTGTAGGAGAGTTCCTAAGAACAAATACGTCGCTTTGGTTTCAACCTCTGTAGTGTTTTTGATAAGTTTCTTTTCCTTTTTTTAAATTTTAATTGAAGAAACACCTTGTAAATATATATCATTCAAAATATAGTGGTAAATCAAATTAAAACTAGTTGAAATTTGACTGAGGCTTCAGAGATGGGTGCTCCGTAATATATCAGGGTACTCGTGACTCTATCGAGCAGCCAGGTCATTCTCTAATTATAAAAATTTATATATTTTTATGAAATCAAAAATCATTATAGGGAATAGAGGTCGAGTGATTGAAAAGATGTCCAGTTTTCTGCACGAATATTTTATTTTTAGTTCGTTAAATTATAAGATGAATATATCTGAAGTCTGCATTTTCTTATGATTATTCAGTACTTGAATATTTTGCGGTATCATTCGTGTTTTTCTGTGTGGGAAATGCAAAAAATTCGTTAAAAGTTTATTTCCTTTCCGAGCTTCATAAACCGGGCAGAACGTCCCTCCTTCCACTAGAATATCACCAAATCATTCTGAATCAATTGAATTGAACATTTTGAATGAAAACTCAATGATAGCCAATCTAAAATTAAATTGTCATTAGAAGAGTCACACTTCGAGAAGGGATTGATTCCACAAATTCCAAATTCACTTGTGCAAATGTATATACACACAACCAAATACATGGAATCACCTGACATTTTGAATATTACCTCAGGGATTTTGGAATTTTGAAGGATTGTTAGAATTGATCCTTTTTGGGATATTTGAATTGAAAAAACAAATAAATTGATGTTCATTTTAGAAGAAACAAATAAGGGCAAATAAGAGACACTTTCCGCATAAAGTAGAAAAATTGACGTTTGTTTTCTCACGGGGTAGGTGTTTTTTTTCAATCTCAGTAGCTGGCATTACCGCCTCTTGCCCTTTTACAAGCCTGAACCCGTCTGGGCATGCTTTAGATTAGGTTTTCTACCTCCTCTGGCGTGATATTCTGCCACTTTTCTGTGGCGGCTTGAATAAGCTGTTGTGGGGTTCTTGGATTATCCTGGCGCGATTTAATTTTCTTTTTGACATTATCCCATGAATGTTCAATAGCATTTTGGTCTGGGTAGCAAGCTGACCAGCGATTTCCTCTGTTTCAAGCGGTCTTGTTCTTCAGAAGTGATCTTCCTACGACTTCTTCAAGGCCTGTTTTACAGAGATTGTAGCTCCAAGTATCGGGCGAAGGTTTTTAAAATGACCTCTTGCGATATCCCCATTGTGGCCGCTATATACTCTGTGTCATCCCTTCTTCAACGAGAGCAATTATTCGATCCCTCTGCGTGTCTGACAATCTAACTCAAGACATTTTCAATTATGATTATAGGCTTTTTTTAAATTCTGAAATTCACAGTTTCACATCTCAGGGACGACTGAGTATAATATCCCGAACATGTGGTGATAATTCAACATTTCTTATCATACTATCCAGTTCTTTTACAACAAAAAACTTAATTCTTCACAAGTAGTCAGATTTCCATGGTTAAAAAAATTAATAATGTGAAATACCGGGTGATTTCATAAAAATTTGGTGGTATATTACCGAAATGAATGTTTTCAGAAGCATTTTGAGCATAATGAATAATAACTCTTGCTTCTACGGGACACCCTGTATAATAATTTAACATTTTAAAAAAACCACAGGAACCGATTTCCCTATAATTATTCTTCAGTGGAAGTAAGTTGAGCGTAGGTGATTGATTTCACCTGCTTCAAATCATCCCTAAAAAACCATCGCCCTTGAATTGTTTTCATTGCAACAGAGTGTATATCAAAATAGGTTTCATTTAATTCTGAAATAGTTTCCTAAAATTCTCAGTAATAATTTCAATCGAGAAAAGAAATATTATCAAATTTTCATATTCTTGTTAGGATCATTTTCATAAGAAAACGCCATCATTAACGCGATTCAATTCTAATTATTTTATTGACATTCTCGCTATTCTCATCCAATTAATTGGAGGCGAGTTAGAAATTTGGCGAGAGGGCTTCGATTAGAGGGTACCAAGTGTTTTGAGAAAAAACAGAAAAAGTTTTACCGACATAGTAACCGATTGCATTCGGCGGTTTCCTCCCTAGCGGAATGGACTTTTGTTGTCCATTTTAAGTGCTTGAAGGGGAATAATCTCCCCCACCCTCGACGTGTTCGATCCATTATCTCAGAGCGTAGTGAATAATTTGATCCCCGTTTTAAAAGATGTGAGAAATATCGTCATGTCATCGCAGAGAGAGATTTTCCGCTTCGTATTCAGAAGGTGAATTATTGGAAAAACGTGATTTCATTTTTACCGGAAATTCATGGAATTCAGCCTTTCGCAACGTTTGTTTGATGCAATATCGGTGAAATTTCAATTCGGCAAAATTGTATAAAAACACTATTAAAATTGCAGCGTGAAAAATCATTTCTTTCCACGAGCACAGAGTAAATGTTTCAGTTTATACGACGTTTGTAGGAAAAATAAATGAATTCTTAAATTCCTCGGCTAGCAAATTCGATAGCCAACAATCTCTTTTATTTATATAAAAGAAATATAACTTTTAATCCAGCGCAATGAATGGAATAATTCTTCCTTTTTATATTTGTTAGGTTTGGTTTATTGAAGAAAATTGAACATACAATCAAACAATTCATCCGCCTCATTCAATAAGCCCTTAAACTTCTGCTTCCTCTTCTTCTTGTTGCTCAATTTCCTTCAACTTCTATTTTTTCTTGTTTATTCAGGGTGCAAGTATGCAACACTCTATAGTGTTGCATGGCATGTTTGATATCTAAGGGATGTATATATATATATATATATATATATATATATATATATATATATATATATATATATATATATATATATATATATATATATATATATATATATATATATATAGGCCAAACCGGAAGATGCATCGAGAAGAGAGTTGAAGAACATAATGGATCTATTCTCCAAAATAAAAATTCTACGGGCTTTTCGGATCACTACATCAACAAAAATCATTTCATAGATTTCGAGATTATCGAACTCATGCATCCAGGTAATAAAGGAAAAAGGATGGACATCTTAGAGGTTATTGAAATTACGTCCGCTCATAGGAAAAATTTGTAACGACCAGCTAGACTTCAATTTACCTCCTGTTGTGATTGTCGTTATACATAACTGAAATCACTCATTTTGAGTGTAGTATTGTATTACTCTTGATAATGGGCTAACAACCCGTATGTATGTTTCACCAAATATTAAGGGAGAATTCCATATTCAAAGGAATTCTCTACTGTTGGTGATTCAACTAGAGAACAAAGCAATCCACCCATTTTGCTGCCGCAGGATATCTAGAATAAGGTTTTTTTTTGGATAAGGTTCTTAAGGAATAATCAATGAAATGTGAGAAATGGCTTCGGTCATCGATTTAGGTATGGTCAAAAAGTGAATGGAACCCATTTCGAGCTTTTTGAATGTTAATTTCAATTTTATCTGGATATCTGGTTAGATGCACTTGCAAGAAACAGTTGTAGAAATAGTGTTGAATATAAGTGCATTACATCTGTTATGACGATATGTGTGAAAAAAGTTTAGAAGTAGTCCCAACGTCTTTATGGCCCAAGAAGAACGGAATAGCATGCTTAGCATGATTGAAATAAGAAAAATTACGTTCAATTTCATGAAATATATTTTATGACGCTTTACTTAATTTATTCCCTTCGAAGGTCGCACTCTTTGCTGCGAAATTCTCGTTTTGAGGTCTTTGTAATTAACGTTTCTTATTACACAAGTGTTTTGAGTTATGTTTACATTTTCGCGTTATATCGGATCTCGATCTTGGTTGTTGGTGACATTTTGACGTTTTCTTGAGCCAATGCCGTTTTTTGTGTTTGGACTCGGATAGTCTGTTCATGTTTGCATTATCTATATAAAGGAAGATTGTTGGCTGATGTGGTGCTTCACTCTTGAAATCAGAAACCAACCCACCGATTTATGTTTCGTCGAAAATTATATAAAATAGTTACAAGAAAGTATTCCCAGTTCAATTTTTTCTTTTCATTGAATTTGTCAATTGGATCTGTTGATAGTGGGTCCGACACAACAGCATGAGCACTTTGGATTAATGTTGGGAAAAGATGGATGCATGGCTGACATTCCAGAATTCTCCAGAATAGCAAGCGCGATCGCATAAAATATTCATCTCCTTATAACATTCTGCTTCAACTGGACAGTTCAAAAAATCTAGCTCAGGCGCTCCCCAGCTGCCCTTCAAATAGGGCTAGGCCCCAATTCTGGCATTTAATTAATGATGACCTTTTTGTTCCAGTACACAAAATTTGAAATCATCCTTCATACTCGTGCATCAATTTCCAGGAAAAAAAATCCTGATGGAAAGACTTCCAAAGCGGGAAGACTCAAACAGTGCCTCTTTCAAGATCGGTGCGGACAATTCGTTGGTGGATCAGTTATACAAGCTCGAGATCTAGCTGCGTGGTATTGTAGTGAAGCGTTTTCGGTTTTTTCGAGCCCAATCTGAAGCCGAGCGATAAAACAGAAAAAGACGGAAATATTGAATCTACACGCACAATGTCTATCAAATAAAGTTTAAATTCTAAAATATATCCTCGGTCGGGAGTTGAGTGATGGTGTGTACCTCACGGAACACTGGTTGAATGAGGAACAAGCCAAGGAACTGGTGATTCCTGGTTTTCACACGGTGGCACTCTTATTGTTGCAAAAGAAGGAATAAAGTGTAGGCCTCTGAATCATATAAAAGACCTCTCATTGGAAAAGCTTTTTGAAGTCACAGCAGCTCAAGAAATGATTGAAAATATAATATTTTTGTGTATTAATAGATCCCCTAACAGCAATATAGAGCTGTTTCTATGTCAGCTAGATAGGGTCTTATAAGCAATCCATGATGTTTATCATGGAAATATTTTTCTAACCGGAGACTTTAATGTCAACTTCATTAAAAGGAGCATTGAACAAATAAAGGCTGAGGAGCTCTTAGAATCATATGTCTTATAAAAAGTCTTTCAGCAGCCCACCCGTGTAACCCAGACTTCTGGCTCTTGCATTGACAATGTATTTACAAATCTAAAACAAGTAATTATTCTCATAAAACTGTTGATTCACACATTTCTGAACATTTAGAACAATTTATGACATTTCAAAAACAAAGTAAATCCACAAAGTCTTAGTATATCAAGGTGAGGAAAATAAACGTAAGCAATACCAATCATTTTAGAGATCAATTTAATGCTAATAAGTGGTAATGTCTATTTCAGACTGATACCAAAGTTGCATGTGATAGTTTTCAGAAAGACTTGCTCGTCATCGTCAACGAATGCTTTCCTGAAAAAACAATAAGAATATCTGAACAGTCAAAAAGTATGCCTGAAAAGAAACACAAGAAATACTCACCTTGCGAAAACAAATAGAAGCCGCGAGGGCTATAGCATCTGTGAAGAAAGATGAAGCAACTTTTGGGCTTTTGAGATTCCTTAAAAACAACTCAAAGAACAAATAGAGAAACAGCTTAGAGCTAATGAAGCAAAAAACTAGCGGAGTCGAATAATAAAAGCAGAGCCATTCTGCTGATTATCAACACAAGAACCAATTCTAGTGTGATGTCAGTAGTGAAAGTTTACTAACACTGGACGAGCTAAACTAGTTCTTGGTTGAAATAGGGGAAAAATTGTCAAATGAAACAAGAAGCAAAACACATTGGAGCGAAGAGATAATGTTTTGCTCCCACCACTTCTGTTGAGATTATTCGAGTCGTTTCGCAAATGAAGACCAAAACTTTCTGGGATATTCACGGTTTATCAGTTGATCTATTTGAAAAAATAGTGAACCACCTTGCTGAACCACTGAGTCACCTAATTGATTTCTTTTGAACAAGGTGTCTTTCCTCAACAACTGAAGGTGACAAAAGTGGTACCTTTATTCAAAAAGGGAAATATCAACGAATTTGGAGATTAAGGAGCAATCTCTGTGCTCCCTGCTATAGCAAAGGTGTTTGAAGCTGCTACTAAGACACGGTTAGTTAGCTACATGAACTCCTGTAAAATCTTCAACAACAATCAACACGGATTTCGCGAAAAGAAATCAACCCCAACTGCATTAGTAGAGATACTAGAGTCTATCCTGGAGGCTTTCGATGATATGGAAGATGTCATTCTAGCATATTTAGATCTCAGCAAGGCCAATGCTGAAAAAACTGGAATATTGTGGTGCAAGGGGACTTGTACTAGAACTTTTCAGGTCATATCTACAAGAGAGGTGCAAATCGTAGAATATAAAGGGCAAAGGTCAGTTAGTCACTAGAGGAGTTCTGCAAGGTTCGATCCTAGGATCAATTCTTTTCATCATCTACATCAACGATTTGCTGGAAAATGTATCATGTGACCATGCAAAAATTTCTGCCGACGACACAAATCTTATAAACATAGCAAACAACATAGTAATTCTCCAAGAAAAGGATGAAAATTCAATAGTGAAGGCAGGAGAGTGGTTTGAATCGAATGAATTATCACTTCATTTGAGTAAAACACAAAAACTAATACTTACCACTAAAGCCCGGGAGGTGACCTCCCTGAATCTTCTGTAATTTATC
The DNA here is from genome assembly GCA_013387265.2 of Cryptolaemus montrouzieri. Taxonomy (NCBI): domain Eukaryota; kingdom Metazoa; phylum Arthropoda; class Insecta; order Coleoptera; family Coccinellidae; genus Cryptolaemus; species Cryptolaemus montrouzieri. The sequence continues at coordinate 117,681,242 of JABFTP020000185.1, forward strand.
CTGGACAGCTCATTTAGTTGGACACCTCACATTGATTCATTATGCCGAAAGTTGGCAACTTCGTGTTTCACTATAAGAAGGATCAGATATATTGTCAATGAAAACGCTGCCTTATTAACCTACCATGCTCACTTTCATAGTACCTGTACGTATGGAATTATTCTGTGGGGTTCAGCAGTGGAGGCAGAAGGAGTTTTCCTGCACCACCAACCACGAGCTGTAGAAAAATCTTTAAAACACATCAAATACTTACCATTCATCGTGCTTCGTACATGCCGCTCTTTGTTACTTCCATGCGAATAGGGATGATCGCGATAGGCACGGTGACACCCACAACTACCTAAATCGTGGTAGAGAAAGGTACATATTGCCAAGACGTCTCGGCAAAACACAGAGGTCCTTCAATTTTATCGATACAAAATTGTACAACAAGCTCTCCGACGGCTATAAAAGCTTGAATGCAAAACAATTCAAAATTGCTACAGAAAAATTTTTGATTAAAAACATTTTCTACAGTACTGAGAAATTTTTAAATTTTGTTGAACGATTTCTCGTATTTGTATCTTTTTGTAGAATGAATTTATGTATGTGCCTATATGTTCACATATGTTCACAATGTTTTTATGTTCGAATATTTGTTGGAATTTTATGACAGTCCTTGTATTTTTGAAGGAAAATAAAATATCATATCATCACACTTTTATTAATACAAACAATCAAACTATCGAAGAAATGAACACTACTTATGTTTCACAAAATATAATAAATAAGAATACATCCGACATATGTTTTGGATTTTATTCCATCTTCAAAACCCAAGAGGAATCTCAAATATTACAATGTCATTTATACCTAAGAAATAGACGAGAGAAGTGGAGACAAACAGAAAACAACTTGCTCGTTAGTTATTGGTGAGCTGTTGAGATTTCTACGAATTCTAATGTGTTTGTTACCTGAATGACAGGCTCTTATGTAAGCTTTGGTGATTTGGTTTCGGTGAGAAGAGTAGATGTAGGAGGTTCTTTTCTATCGAGAAGGTACCTTTTTATCATTGATTTTCATGAATTACTTTCTTGATCATATGCCAGAAACCAACACTACAGTATATGCTGATGACTCTTCTCTCTACTTTCCGCTGTCTGAGCTGTAGACGTCGCGGGTATTCGCGGGTGAGGCACGAGAGAGTTCCTTCGCTAGGTTTTCGTTGAATAGTCTCTGTATGAATGTGAAAAAGCCCAAGAAAATTATTCTGTCTACACCACATAGCTGACATATACGTTGATGTTTCAGATATGATATTTCAGAGTTCCTCATTTGGAGCTGGGATGTTCATTGCAATTTTCTCGCATCCACGCTTACCACCAACATTTTCGTTGTACGTAGCCTGTCCTTGGCTGTGTCATCGTGTGTAGGAATTGCCTTTTCGGGGTCTAAGAACAAGCAGTGCGAGTAGTGAATCTACTAGAGTAGATGTACCTTCAGACTCACATTGCTATCATTATTCATCTTGGAATATCTGTTATTTGTGCCTAAAAGAATGATTATCTACAAGGCGAATTCAGATTATTATTGTCATAATACCAAGAATAAAGACGAAATTAGGAAAGACTTCTATAGGCTCAGCAGACCACAGAACGGTCCCAATTTCCATGCCAAAAATTTCTATAATAGACTTCCATCTAGCTTGAAATATTTACCTAAAGAACAATTCAAACAGGGAATTAAAGGTGTCTTAATGGGTGAAGGATTGTATACGACAGATGAATATTTTGACTTTGATTTCAATATATTGGGATGCTTTGAACAGAAATTGTGTCTTATATATATTTATGTCAATTAATTTATCCTTTTGATATTTGAATTGTGGAGGCCGTTACTTGATGTAGATCCATGATATAAATGAGATAAAAAACACAAGGTTCAACTTTAATCTACACTTTTTTTGAAAAAATTCGACGACGTTTCGCTGACACAGCAGCTTTATCAAGAATCATTCGTCGTCGAATTTTTTCAAATAAAGTGTAGATTAAAGTTAAACCTTGTGTTTTTTATCTCATTTAATTTATCCTTGTTCATTCTTCAGTGTTTGGATATTTTTAAGAAATATTTCACAGATTTGACTATTATTGCTTTTATTGTATGATTTTACTGGCGTGTGCAAACTGGTGATTATTCTCGGTAAAGCATGAATGAATATATGAATATGCATATAAATATGCATATGAATATGCATATGAATATGAATATGAATATGAATATGGATATGAATATGAATATGAATATGGATATGAATATGAATATGAATATGGAATTCGGGTTTTCGTCAAATCTAAACAATAATGTTCTTTCATACTATTGTATATTCTAGAAATTAGTTGTTCATTTATTATGAATTATCAATTTTTTATGCTCATCTACTCTAATATTAATGGAACAGCCAGTTTGACCTTTATAAAGAGCAGGACAATCATCACCATATAATTTTCATACGCCGTTTTTCACCTGTATTATGTCGATCTCTGTTATTGACTGATTTTTCTTAGTCGTACAATGTGTTGATTTCATTTTGTTTTAATATATGGCATAATTCACGATTAATTTGTGGGACATAATTTATGCTGTGACATTTCGTGAACCTGAAGGGTGGGGTAAGACGAGAATAATGAATATTTGTTTCTCAGTAATTGATTTTTCTAGGACGTTATTGTTGTATTCGCTATTCGACACTAATGGTTTCAAAATTCCTTTTTCATTTTGAAAGTTTTCTCTTGAAACAGGAGATTAAGGTATCAGTGTTAGATTTCGATAAATATCAATTTCAAGATGATTATCTGTTCTCATAATTCGAACATGCCTTGTATATATTTTATATTATAATGATTTCCTGCTTTTTATATTGGTCAAACTGGTCGGTCCATCTATATTTTTGTAGACGAACATCAATGTTTAACAGCTGCTTTTTCAAAACATTTTATAAGCAAAAATCATTCCATGATTCCACTAAACCCAAATTGCACATTCAGATAACAAAACAAGAGATTGGATCTATTAAATCTAACCTATAACGGCCAGCTGATATATATATATATATATATATATATATATATATATATATATATATATATATATATATATATATATATATATATATATATATATATATATATATATATATATATATATATATATATATATATATATATATATCCTTTGAATAGAGAGGATTTACAAAATTCGAATAATTGTATTTAAAATAAATGCTTTATATATATGAATTTGGTGTGTTTCAGAAAAAACACAAGCGAATAAATAGAATACCAGCGGAAAAAACAGACCATGCATGTTCCTTAATTTTTAATTTAGATGCCTCTGAACTCGCATCATGCCTCCTACGATTGCCCCTAAAGTGTGAGCTCAGGAAATGTAACAGGGGAACCATACTATCTTGCATATGATTCAATAAACGAGTGAAAAAACCTGTGGAAGAAAACTCGTTTCCCTGTCGCTATTATACTAGCAATAGCTTGTCTGTTTATGTTATGTTAGTGTCGTGTGTACAAAAAGATGACTTGGCTTGAAATCAAGTCGGGCTCGAGTTTGTTTTCATTGAATTTCGTTTTATATTCAATAAGAGCGAGAATAAATGCTCAAATAATACTGAATATTCGTTCGGGAAATATTTAAATGTAGTTCATTATAAGAATTAGAAGAAAAAAATTCATGAAGTTATTGAAGGGCACACTAATATAGACCAAGAGCAAAAGTGAAAGTGAAATGTACATTTTCAATTGGAACACAGTCTAGCATCACAGAAACAACTTGAATTAATTTTCTTTAAAACAATGAAATAAACTTCTGTAAGAATAAGAACAACTGAATTAAACTTCTGTGAAAATAAAATACATAACTACACTGAAACTAAAGTCAGATAGAATAAGAATAAGCGAAACTATATTCCCTGCACTAGAGAAGTGCCCGTATAGAAGCCGAGCTTGCAGAAAAAATCTCTTGCCATATTCGACAAATTTGAAAATATAGCTCCATATTTTCTGGAACACCCTAAAATGTCTTAGTCACTTAGGTATTTATCTGTCTCATCTCGCCACATATTATCATTCGGTGCAGTCACATAGAACTTTTTGTATAGATCTAGTAGGTCTATCTCGAATTTAGCAGAGCATAGATAATTTCTTCAAATGTCATTTTTATTTCGTACCCTATATTGATATCAATTAATTTCTTGATCTTTATTATTGCTTAAAGTGTCAAAATAAAATAAGGTTTTGAAGTAGAGCCGGCCATGATCAAATGTTATTTTAATTGTAATAAAAGCTCGAATCAACCCTACCGTCTTCAAGCTAGGCATTTTTCGAACAGAATACCGCAAAAAGTCCGAAAGTTTAGAAAATTAGAGAGGAGAATTTAATTCAATGAGCTATTTAATGTATAAGAAAAACTAAAAGTGTCACCGATATATCACTGAATGAGAAATTATCAGTACTGATCGTGCACGAAACTCTAAGCGAACATGAGTTCAAACCTTTAGTTGCACAATAATATGATATTCCAGCCATTTCGCAGACAAATTTGTAATAACCATCGAAGTTGCTGTTAGGAACACCCTGGATATGTAAAAGAAGATAATTTTCAAGAAAAGTTCAGCGTGAATATTTGGTGGGTGATAATATAGATAAATACCTAGACTTTTTGTATAGATCTAGTAGGTCTATCTCGCATCGAGCAGAGCATAGATAATTTCTTCAAATGTCATTTTCATTTCGTAACCTATGTTGATATCAATTGATTTATTGATCTTTAGTATTGCTTAAAGTGACAAAATAAAATAATAGGGTTTTAAAGTAGAGACAGCCTTGATCTAATGTTACTTTAAATGTCATAAAAGCTCGAATCTACCCTAAAATCTTCAAGCTAGGTATTTTTCGGACAGAATACTGCAAAAAGTCCTAAAATTAAGGAAATTAGAGAAAAAGAAAAACTAAAAGTGTCACCCGTATATCACTGAATGAGGAATTATCAGTACTGATCGTGCACGACATTTTAAGCGAACATGAGTTCAAACATTTAGTTGCACAGTAATATCATATTTCAGCCATATCACAGACAAAAATATAGGAACACCCTGGATATGTAAAAGAAGATAATTTTCAGACAAACTTTTTTAATATTTTTAAATGGACACAACAATGTCAATTTTGGAGGAAAAATTATTTGAACCTATGACTATTCACTCACCAATAATGGCATTTTAAACCGGAATAACCATCGAAGTTGCTGTCAGGAACACCCTGGATATGTAAAAGAAGATATTTTTCAAGAAAACTTCAGCGTGAATGTTTGGTGGGTTAACTATGATAATAAAATTTTGAAGGATCCAGGTCCGGACTCCATCCCACCAATTTTTATGAAATCGTATTCCGCTAGTTTGACGACTCCACTTCAAATTATTATTTTGAACAAATCTTTAGTACAAGGTGTCTTTCCACATAAGTGGAAGGCGGCGAAGATCTTACCTATTTTCAAAAGTAGTAAGAAAAATGAAATAAGTAATTACCGACCTGTCTCTATTCTAAGTTATTTCGGTAAAATTTTTGAAGCAATAGTAACGATAAATTTTTTCATTCAGGTCGGTGTTAACTAATTTAACTCCCTGCGTTTATTTCATAAGTAGTAGTTTCGATGATGGTATTCAAGTTGATGCCGTCTACACAGACATGACTAAGGCCTTCGATAAGGTACATCATGCAACTTTGTTGTGGGTTCTAGAGGACTATGGTGTGGTGGGGTCGTCACTGAAATGGATAGAATCGTATATGTTGGATAGACTGCAGTATGTTGCACTCAATGGCACTCATTCCGGTTGCGTTCGTGTCACCTCTGGTGTTCCTCAAGGGTCACATCTGGGTCCCCTTTTATTTTCCATTTACATTAATGATATTTCGGAATGTTTTCTTTATACAATATATGATTTATATGCCGACGATCTTAGAGTGTACAGTGCTATTCGGTCCTATGATGATATTTTGCGGTTTCAGAGTGATCTTGACAGACATTTCTCTTTTTGTCAAAGTAGGTATTTTCAATTAAATATTGATAAGTGTAAGCGTATAAGGTTTACAAAGAATGTCAATGTCTTCGATGCTATTTTTTTCTGTTGATCGGCTTGTAATTGGGAGGGTAAACCAAATTAAGGATCTTGGTATATATCTTGATTCTAAGTTGTCCTTTGAGTATCATTTTGATCATATAGTTTCTAAGGCTTTCAAAATGTTGGGTTTAGTTCTAAGAATTACTAAAAGTTTCAGTGATCCAAGGTCTTAAAAAATGCTATATTTCTCGTTGATGAAGAGTAACTTGGAATATGCTGCACCTGTTTGGTCCCCTCACTATTTCAAGTATATTGACAGAATTAAACGAGTCCAGAGAAAGTTTGTCAAAAGTTTTAACTTTAGATTTTTCAGTCTTAACCATAATTATCAATTAAGTTTGCGTCATCACAAAATTTTAAGCCTGGAGCAGAGGAGAGTCCTTTTCGACAGTTTATTTCTTTATCGAATTTAAATCATTATTTTAGTTTTCCGCTTGTTAATTATCTCACTTTCAATATTCCCGTGTATCCTAGTTGTCGAAATGCACTCTTTTATGTTCCGAAGGCTCGTACTAGTTTTTTTTTCATTCTGTTTTCTTGCGAATTATGCGTCTGTACAATTGGCATATTGCCAGTGTAGATATTGTTCATGATCCTCTTTCTTCTTTCAAAAAAAAATGTTATTGCATATCTCATTAGATCTGAATCATGCTCATTGTAGTAGTTTTTAGTTTTCATGATTTTTTACTTGATTCGTAGTCTTCGATGAGTCTTTTTTTTCTCTCCTGAATTTTTATGATAGTTATAATTTCCATTTCGTATGACAGTTTCACCTCTGTTTATTTTTCTGTTGGAATTTTTTGTGAACCCCGGTAATTCGGTCTATCCTGTAGGGATTTCTTTGTTTTGTAACAATAGATAAATAAAAAATAAAAAAGCCTATATTCGATAAATGAAATTTTATATCAAATTAAGTCCAATAGTATATCAACACAAAAATAATATTCCACTCGTGGAATTGATGAAAGGATACTTCTCAGGTTCTTAGGTAAAAGTAACATTACTATTTTAATTTTCATTAAGATTTGGAAGTAGGAGAACACCCAAACAAATTTCAAACATATATTTATTTATTATGTTTTGTGAAACTTAAGTCAATTATTTTTTCTTATTTGTTTGAACATTTACTGAAAAAGTTTGACCAAGTGATTAACAAGACTTCTATATATCTCATGAATCAGTCATAATACTAAACATATATTTTGAATTCAAAATGGTAATCATTTTCCCCATATAGTTTGGAACACTCAACTCGTAGGTCCTCAATATCCCAGCGTTTCTTTTTTTTTCATTCGTGTTTACCAAAGTTTAAGCGTTAGTTGACAGAAAATTGAATTTTAGATGAGTTCGCCATATTCTCGCACCTGCTACGAGTTTTACATCAGTCGTTCAGAAAATTTAAAGCGATAATTAGTGAACCCTTGAATTGTAGAATAATGTAGAATCGATAATCATCAGCGTGTCATATAAATTCTATCGCTTCTGCGAGCACTATCTGCATATCGAGGTCGATGAAATTTTATGACACAGTTTTTCACTGAATTGAGTTTGCTTATGAATATCCATTGAAATATTAGTTTCGAGTATTATTAGTTATATCGACTGAAATTATGTCATACAATTTCATACACTTTATTATGATTTGAAAATTCTTTATCTATTGAATGGAAACATAATGGAAAAGTTCTATAAAATCTGTAACGCTATATGCATAAATTGCTCAGAAAAAAGTAGACATAGGGATGAGTGGGAAAATGACGTCCGTGTAAAAAACGTAAAGAGAATACCAGTTTATATTACAAGCATTTACTTTGTTAGATATTAATAAATCTCCTAAGTTTTTGTTTCTCTAGCGGAAAATTCAGAGACCAATAGAGAATCGCTACCCGTATTTTTTTAAATCACTTTTTTATAAAGCGTACCTCAGCTCTTATCACCCTAACCAGGGTGATCCAGTTTCTAAAACGAGAAATTTAGAGACCAATAGAGAATCGAAAGTAATATGAGCTAACTATATAAACTATACTTGAAAAATACTTCGTTAAAGAAATACAGGGTGTCTATGAAAAATCCACATAAACAGATACTTAAATTAGAATATACCAATTATAGATTCGGTTGAGTAAACTTATAATAGCAACTAGAAAATTGCATCTTCAGATTATATGCAAAAACAAGCTTCTTCTTCGAAAGCGCTATGGAGCTATGTGTAAGATATATGCAACAATAAGAAATCAAAATCACAGACAGCTGAACAGCTGTTCAGCAGTTGGAAAAGAACGGACGGACAATAAATTTGAACACATTTTTCGAATATAGATATAGCAAATTCATATTATTTTTCGATTTTCTATTGATCTCTACATTTTCCGCTATAGAAATTGGACTACCAAATAAATTTCTCAAAACAACCTCTGGAACGGTACCATAATTTTTTATCGCCACTGAAATCACTGCAGATTTTGCGTCCGTTAATTTTCTACGAATATTCGGAATTATCATCACACATGTTGATAGATGATTTGGTATAAATGAGATAAAAACACAAGGTTTAACTTTAATCTACACTTTATTTGAGAAAATTCGACGACGTTTCGCTGACACAGCAGCTTTATCAAGAATGAAAAATAGAATGAAGAGTATGGTATTATAAACAAATCGTAGAACAAGTTGGATGAATAACAGGAAAATCCACACCGAGCCATTGTACAGTTAGTATGAAAGGTAATAAAAACTAATTAAACAAGTTAAGTAGGGGTGAGTAATTCAAATCTACCTGTTCATTCAAAAGCTTGTCCGAATGTTTGTATCTATTTATTTCTAATGCTTCTAGGAGATCTAATTTTGAACTTTTGATTTTATATGTAATATGTCAAAGTTTTTATTGAATGAATGGTTTTCTTTTATTAGGTGGTTTGAATAATTTGAATCAGATTTATTTTTATCGAAGCTACGTTTATGTTCAGATGTTCTTATGCCAAAACTCCTATAGGTCCTACCGATATAAATTTTATCACAAGAACCGCAATTGAGTTTATAGATTCCTGATTTACTTGATTTTTCAACACGAGATTTATTATTTTTAATATGTTTACCTAAGTTATTAGAAGTTTTGAAAGCTATATTAAGATTTTGTTTGACGAGAAAGGATTTAATATTTGTACTTGCAGAACCGCAGAATGTTAAACTGTTGAATATTTTATAATCTTTATGAATAGGATATACTTCATTTATTGCTTTCTGATAGAGTTTTTTACGAATGATTAGATCTATCATATCCGGATTATATCATGGATCTACATCAAGTAACGGCCTCCACAATTCAAAAAGATGATTTGGTAGCTGATTCAGCTGGTCCAAAACTCTATTTCTGAAATATTTTCACCTCAATTTCATTTCTGGTTACACCAGAAGTGCATACCAACTTTGTTATTTGATGAAGAACACCTTGTATATTGATAACAGGTTCGATAACACTTGTTATTCCAATCATAAAAATACCTAACGCATAAGTCTAGCTTGATTCGTTCATGAAATAACCTAGTTTTACTAGAAATTGTCCGCTACAACCGGAAGTAGCCATCGAGGTGAAAATAAATAAGAAATAGAGTCTTAGACCAGCTGAAATAAATACCAAAATTTCAGAACAATAGCATTACTAGTTCACTATAAACGTCAAATAGCCACTCAATTTGGGAATTTGGGAAACACCTCAAAAAAGTATAGGGAACACTTCTGAATATCGATATATCGTATCCAGAACGATCAGTATGGACGATTTTTTTTAAGAAATGAACACCTGCATCAATTTCTCACCAAATTATGTAGAGTGCCGCAACAGATTTCAGTTTTCTTATAAAAAACTAAAAATGCAGCAGATGCGACGCTGCTTTATAATAATTTCATGTATTCAGTGTTTGAAATCAGTTAGTTGGCACTTTGTTTCTGTTGTAAGCACAAATAAAAGACAAGTAGCATAGAAGAACCCAATACAGGTCAACTCAGGATTACCACAGTCGCCCAAGACCGATTTTTGGTTTTACAAGCCAGAAGAGATCGTACTACCACAGCATCTCAATTAACTCAAGAGCTATCACGAGTTCATAATGTACAAATTTCCAACCAAACTGTGAGGTATCGACTGCACGAAGGTCAACTCCACTCCAGACGTCCTTTGAGAGTTCCACAACTGACCCATGGAAATCGCGCTGCTCGTTTAGCTTGGTGCCAAGAACACGTAAACTGGGATCAAGAGAGGTGGGCCGCAGTTCTCTTCAGTGATGAATCTAGATTTAGTTATTATCACGATTCGGAAAGAATTCGAACATGGGGGGAATCTGGAAAGCAAAACTGTCTCCAGCATGCTTGAGAAGTTGTTAGACAGGGAGGCGGATCAGTGATGTTTTGGGGAGGTATACGCCTTGGTGGAAGAACTGACCTCGTTTTCATACAGAACAACCTCATGGGAAATTCTTACGCCAATGAGATAGTTTTACCTGTGGTGGTACCGTACCTCCAAACAATGGGCCAAAATCCACTCTTCCAACAAGATAATGACCCTCCTCATCGTGCAAGAGTTGTCTTGAACGTTCTTGAAGAGAATTATATCTATCTTCTACCGTGGCCATCCTGCTTCCCAGATCTGAATACCATCGAGCATATGTGGGACACCCTAAAAAGAAGTCTCCTGCGTCAAAACGTCTTCCATCATGAACAGGAGCTTCGATTAGCAGTTCACGGGGCTTGGAATGACTTAGGCCAAAATTTAATAGACAATTTAATATTAAGCATGCCGCGACGATGCCAAAGTGTCATTAATAACAGAGGTGGACCTTCTGGGTACTGAAAAATATAAGTGCTTCCATATTGTTTTGAAAATATTAGGATTTTTTTGTGTTTAACCAAATTTCGTCAAATTTCAAATTTATTTTTATAATAGGTGCTTAGGAGAAGTCAAATATTATTTCGTTTTCTTGAGAATACATTATATACAATACATCCTAACAAAAACCGAAAGATTTCTATAAATTCCAATCATCAAATTTATATTTTAAAGATATTGGTAAGTGTTCCTAGATTTTTTGGGGTGTGTATATATATATATATATATATATATATATATATATATATATATATATATATATATATATATATATATATATATATACATTCGTCATTCGTGTGATAAATCTTATAAACTCAATTTCTTTGAATCGATGGAAATTTTCAAGGCATCTAGGGTATAAAGGGTTAAGTTCCTTAACGACCAGGCAGGCTTAATTACCTACCAATCACCATTATTCAAGTTACTGTGACCTCTACTAGCATTCTATTGATGGTAATTCCTGTATTGTACATGAGTATTCAGTTTTCATTAGCTTGTTGTTGATAATGAACGTATGTCCGAAACCAATGTGAAATTTTGTCAGTCTTTACATCAATAAATTAGTGATAATTAAAACATAGTAACTTGTTTTATTTATTATTCATTATGAATATCAACTATCACGTAGTTCAGGCTTCACCGATCAATTATTTTATGAAAATATTAAGTTTTCAATGTCTCAATAGATGAGCATTCCAAAATCGGCTTGACGTTTGTTTTAGAACTCTCCCCATTTATATTATATGCGATCTCGAAACATTTCATTTTATGCATATTTACCGAGGAAATTAACTCTTTCTGTTGAAATTACAAGAAAATTCTTGGATTCGAATTGTTTTATCAGCCAAACCAAGCGTGAGTTTCTCCAATTTCGTTGGGTCGTAAGCTGGCATCAAAGTGCATTTCACAACTTGGGTAACAACGGACGAGATAATGGTCCAGGCTACATCCACCCATCCCTATCCCTTTCTGCTTTACTGATAATCGATTAGACGTTAATCAATTAGTAAGGTTTTCCACTGAAACTAAATCAATAATTCATGGCAATATTCACTTGGGGTTTGTATTTTCCACGAACTCCACCATGTAGGCAATAATTCTCTTAGTCTAATAGCTGTGCGCCCTTTTTCATCGGTTTGATGCGAGAGTTATTGTGGAGATATTGACCCGAGAAGTTTTAAAAATACTTAAGGATTTATATGTTTCTGAATTGCAATTTACTGGTAGATGTTAGTAAAACGCAAACATAAAACTATAGGAATGAATTGGTAGAAATTGCAGAAATTGTTTCGTAACGGGAATATGTAAATAACGAAACTGAGCTATGGTTTTTCTATGCTTGCGCGTGCGAAGATAATAAGTCAATTATATATTTATATACAGAGTGTCTCATAATAGTATGTCACAACTTCAGGAGATATAGCTACGTGCAATTTTGAGAAAAAAAGTTCATATAAGCATAGGTCCGTAAAAGCTTCGTTACGCTACAGGGTGTTGAAATTTCCAGAAAAAATTCGTTTCTGCTTCGAAGCTTCTGCAGTTTCCAAGATATTCAGCCCAAATTTTGAATGAAAGCTATTTTTTACATTACACGTCCTAGATGTTAACTGAAATTCACAAGGTGTTTTCTCTCCCGAGGCCATGTCTCATTTTGCCCTCCCTACCTTTTTTGCAGTACGCCACTGATCAGCGTACAATCTATTTTCGTCGTCTTCGTTCAATTTAGAAACTTTTTTGAAACATGTAATTTTTTCGTATCTCCAACCATTTTCGAGTAAAAAATTATCGAATTTGAATTATTTGAATTGTATGTTATTCGCCAAATAAAGTAAAAATAATAGAAATACTCAATAGGTATGGCCATTATTTGCTTTTATTTCGATAGCTCGTCTTCTGAGACTCAACTTATACTTATTCAATATCAAAGTAAAAAAAAAGAACAACTTAATAAATTGCTGGAAGTGTCCTCCACCTGCAAGAATACAGGCCTCTGTCGTTCTTCGCCTATTATCTAGCGCTCTTTGAAATATTCCTGGGGTATTTCTTATCGTGCCACAAGAGGTTATTATTCTATTTCTCGATTCTTTTACAGTATTCACTGGAGTGGTATAAACTAAAATTTTGATATATCCCCATAAGAAAAAGTCCAAAGTATTCAAGTCTGGGGACTCAGGAGGCCATGGTTCTAGCCAACCCCAACCTTTCAATCGGTTGATGAATGTATGAAATTTGCTGGTGCCCCGACGAGCATGAACCACATTATTTTTCTCAGCAAAGGTGGAACATCCTCGAGCAATAAAGGTAACTCCCCCTCAAGAAATTGCCGATAAACGGGACCGGTTAGTGTGTTGGGCGAAAAAATTGCCCAATCAAATAATTTTCAATTATTCTGACCTAGACATTTAATGGAAATTGTTCTTGATGATGAGATTCTTCAATTAAATGGAGGGTTTCCTCAGCCCAATAATGATTATTGTAAAAATTTGTTATAGCAGTTCTCGAGAAGTTAGCTTTGTCTGTGAACATTATTTCACTATCAAAATGAGCATTTTCTCTAATTTTATCTAACAACCATTGCCAGAAATTCATTCTTGAAGGAAAATCTCGAGAAACTAGAGTTTGGACGTGTTGAATATGAAACGGGTGCAATAAGAAGTCGTGGAGAATCCTCCAAACTAGAACATGTGAAATATTCAACTGATTTCCAATTTTTCTTGTACTCACATGAAAGTTCCAATCAATACAATTCAAAACTGCTTTCTCAACATCTGGAGTTCTCATAGTTTGAGTTGCACCTTTTGAATGAATATTTGCAGTTGAAGTACCAGTTTTCCTCAACCTTCTGTGGATATTTCGCCTGTCTGATGTTACTCGATTTGGAAATCTCTCCTGAAGTAATCGCCTAGCTTCTGTTGTGTTTCCGTCAGACCGTACATGTAATGGATATCAACCTATTCGGCGTTAATAAAATTAACCATTTTTTCTTACAGAAATTGTCAAAATAAATAAATGAAAAAAATCAATACCTACTATTAATTTTTTTGATTAGAAGTGCTTTGAATTCAGCGAATGCATACAATCGTTTAATAATTTTTTGCTCGAAAACGGTCGGAGATACGAAAAAATCACAAGTGTCAAAAAAGTTCCTAAACAGAACGAAGATGACGAAAATTGATTTTACGCTGATCAGTGGCGTACTGCAAAAAAGTTTGAAAGGACAAAAGAAGACATTGCTCCGAAAAAGAAAACACCTTGTAGATTCTAGTTGAAATTTAGGACATGTAATGATGGAGGTTATAGAAAATAGCTCGTATTACAAATTTGGGCTGAATATCTCAAAAACTGCAGGAGTTTTGAAGAAAAAAACAATTTTTTCCGTAAATTTCATTCATCATATGGAATACATATAGCTCAATTAACACCTAGTATCAGTTTTCACTGATTGACAATTGTAAAGACTATGAATCACAAAAGCATTATAATTCTAGTAAAAACAATATGCAATCAAATAACAATATCAAAATGAAAATGAAATGTAAAATCAGTTCCCCCAAAAAAAAAAAATTATCAAAATTTGAGTTCAATCAATAGATGAAGTAGTAAATAAATCCGAAGAATATTTAGCAATGTACAATTTAAAATCCAAGCGTCACAAAGGCAAAAGAGCAGAAAAGAGTAACCAAAATGGAAAAACAAAGTAAATTGAATTTGAATATATATAAATTCAAATATGTTTTTCATTACTGCTCTATTATTTAAAAATAGTCAATTTTAGTACTACAGGAGTTAGGAGATTGAAGCATAAATCATCATCAAAAAAGCGCTAACTTCACAATACTCCTCCACCTATAGCGATCTTCCCTTAGGTTTAGATCAAAAGGGTTATTTAATTCAGACAGATCTGCTTGTATATTATCCCGCCAACGAAACCGTGGTCGGTGGACCCTGGTGGTCTCCTTCCGTGTGGTATTTCCTCCCAAATCACTTCACAAGCCTTTCCTGCCCAATCCTCTGGACATGAACTGCCCATCTGAAACACTGCGCCTTGATTTCTAACCTAACTAACATAACAAAAATGGAAAGTTCTTACACCGGCTGCGCATAGGACACACAAATATGACTCACAGCTACCTCATTTCGAAAGAACAGCGACCCATTTGTCAGCATTGTCAGGCGCCCTTAACCATCAAGCACGTTATAATCGACTGCCCAGGGTACGCAGCGAAAAGAAATAGTTTTCAAATTGGCAATAGTTTACATGCAGTACTGAACAAAGATCTCACTAAGCTCATGAATTTTCTAAAAGACTGTGATTTATATAACTCAATTTAGCTTCAAATTCTATGTTGTTCTTTTTTTGTTTTTATTGATGGATGCGCTAATAACCCTGCGTGGTTGATGCGCTTATTCTAAATAAAAAAAAAAAAAAAAAAAAATGGAAAGTTAATTAAATTTGAATATATAAATTTAAATATTTTTTTCAATACTGCTCTATTATTGAAAAATAGTCAACATCAGTACTACAGGAGTTAGAAGATTGAAGTTTACGATATATTGGTGAATTCGTGGCTTTATTTGTGTTCCTCACTGATAAGTAAAAAAGAGACTGTTGGCGACGAGATTGGTTCGGCACATGAAAATTTACAAAATTAAGAATGCTCTTACAATCCATTTTGGTGAATAGGGTAATTATCAGGATTACCTTATGTTGGGGATTGGAATTTTACTGGACATAATGAAAGAAGTTGGAATTGATGACAATGAACTCAAACTTTTCAAAAGCTATCTAGCACTTAGAAAACAGTTAGTCAGAGTGGGTAATAATGTTTGCAGTAGTGCCAGCATTATGGATTACGGGGTGCCTCAGGGAACGGTACTGGGCCCAATTCTTTTCATATATATATATATATATATATATATATATATATATATATATATATATATATATATATATATATATATATATATATATATATATATATATATATATATATAAATGGTCTATTGCATCTAAACACGAAGGAAAAATCATAAGTTTCGCAGATGACATAGCATTGCTATACAGGGGCAGCCAATCTCAACGACTTTAAGTTGGATATTAACTTGGATGACTTGAAAAGTGTAGTGCTATGCTGCAATGGCTCTCAGTATTTGGGCTTGGTACTCGATTCTCACTTGCGATGGGACTTTCTACGAACTCCTTGATAAACAAACTTAGAGGTCTTGTGCCAAGTTTCAAGTATCTGTGTAATTTATTAGACACCAAGTATTTGATGAACTTGTATAGGGCATTGGCAGAATCGTAGTTGAGATATGGGGCGCTTGTCTCGGGCGCTGCATATTCAAATATAATCGACAAAATTGAAATTTAGCAGGAATGGCTACTCAAAATCATTTTCAAGAAGAGCATACTTTATCCAGCTGAATTATTGTTTGAACTGGGACAATGCTGGGACATAAGTAAAATATTTTACATCAGTTTATTGAAATTTGTGAAGGATAACTTGGATGAGGATAATTTGATACAGCATTCTCTTAATACTAGGTTCAGTAGAATCGGGATTAACATCCCCAAAGCCACTTAAACCTAATTTAAGAAAGGTTTATGTTTCCTGGTCCGAAAATTTTCAATCGTTTACCTATAAACATCAAACATATTATTAACAGGAAAAGATTCAGATCCCAAAGAAAATTGTGGATCACTCAAAGAGGCCCCCGCAACCGTATGTGCAAAGTGTGCAATGCACACGGGAGCTATCCTTTAGGGGCGCCAAAACGCAGGGTCCAAAAAAAATATTGAAATAAAAGTTGAGAAATTAAATAATATTAGGTATAAATACACACAAAATTTTATTAGTATATCACACAGTTACTGCCGATTCCTATGTTGCGAGAACATGTCAGGCGGAAGTTTCTTGATTTTTCCTGTTCAGACATGAATAACGCCTGGAGCGCTATAAAAGCGATGCATCGTCACAGGCGTTTTTAAATCAGTTAGTTCACTGGACCGTGCAACAAGTGAATAAAAACAAGTAATCCCATTAATTTTACATATAAAGTTTTTTTTATTTTGTCAAGTGTGGTGTTGTGTTGTGTAATATTTTGTTTACTACTTTTTTTTAATTAAGTTGTTCTAAATATGTAAAACTCCTAACGCTTTTTGTAATACAAATGGAGTATCTTATTGGCAACACTTGTCTTTGCTAGTTAGAAGACACGAAACGTCAATTTCACACAACAGTTATATAAACACTTGGGTAAATTTTAAGAAAATGTTGGAGACATCTATGACTGTTAATGTTCATCATCTGTGGATTTTAGAAACGGGAAAACAATATTGGCGAGACCTGTTGGAAAGAACTATTGCGATTGTTAAGTATTTATCTACACAATGCTTGGCATTTCAGATGCTTCTCAATTGCTTTTCGAACATGATAATGGAAATTTTCTAAACGCTGTTGAGATGATTGCCTCTTTTGATTCAGTGATGAGACAGCACGTTAGCCGAGTGTATAATTCTAAAAAAAAAATCTGTTAAAATGACTGATCATTTAGGCGTGCAAATACAGAATGAAATAATTGAATTATTGTCGTCCAAAGTAAGAAATAATATTATAGAAATGGTTCGCAGTTCTCAATAATATTAGATTGTACACCAGACACTAGTCATACTGAGCAAATTAGTCTTGTTCTGAGGTATGTTGTCCTTAACACCACTTCAAAAAGGTTGAAGTTAAGGAAAGTTTTATTGCTTTTAAACCAATACTGGACTCTACAGGAGAAGGGATATATACATTTTTGATAGAAAATTTGAAAAAATTAAATTTAGAATTGAAACACATGAGGGGACAAGGTTATGATAATGGGACAAATATAAAGGGAAAACATGTTGGGCTTCAAAAACGCATTCTTGATGCGAATCCGAAAGCTTTTTTTGTATGCGGCTCATACTTTGAACTTAACAGTAAATGACGCTTCTAAGGTGTCAGGTGCTACATTAAACTTTTTTAATCTTGTGTAAGAGTTATATAATTTTTTTTCGTCATCAACTAAAAAGTTGGTGTGTTTTGAGAAAAAATGTCCCCGGTTCAAAGCCTGTAAGTGAGACAAGATGGTCCTGCAGAATTGACGCAATAAATCCCCTTAAAGTTTATTTATTTAATGTTTGCGAAAGTCTTCTAGAAGTGGCTGAAGATAATTCCTTTCACATTGATGCAATACATAAAGCGAGTTCCCTCTTAACGTCTGTACAAAATTTTCAATTTATTTGTGGAATTATTACTTGGCATGACGTTTTATTTCATATAAATATTGTCATCAAACAAATGCGAAGTGCTACAATTAATATTAAAGTATGCCAAGCCTATCTAAAAAATTTAGTTGATCACTTCCAGCAATATAGATCTGACCAATCATTTCAAGAAAGTCTTGTGCAAGCGAAAGAAGTAGCATCCTGTCTTGAAATTGAACAAGACTTTCCACCATTACCAACGGTTCGGAGGAAATTTAAACCAAAACTGTTTGACTATGAACACCGAGATGAGACCCCTCATGATCCAAAAACCTCCTTTAACATTAGTTTTTTTTAATTATACATCATACTATAAACTCTCTAAATAACCGATTTGACTTATTAAATGAGTATGATAATAGTTTTGGATTTTTTAGCGAAATATTCAAATTAAGTGACAGCGATCTTTTAAAACATTGTTCTATTCTTGAAGAGCGACTGACAGATCAGGATGATAAGGATATAGACATATAGACTCCAATGATCTGTTTAACGAAATTAAAGAGTTAAAGTTGTTTTCATTACCTGATGATACCGACCCCTTATATATTTTACAATATATATTTTAAAACAATTCAATCTCCACCTTTCCAAACGTAAGCATTTCACTAAGAGCTCTTCTGACATTGCCTGTATCTGTAGCTTCTAGCGAGCGATCTTTTTCAAAGTTAAAAATCATTAAAAATTATTCAAGATCGACAATGATTCAAGAAAGATTGTCAGGCTAACAATATTAGCAATTGAACAAGAATATTTTGACGGTATAAATATTAGCGATGTAATTAATGAATCTGCAACAGCAAAATCTCAGAAAATATCGCTACTACAATAGCTATCTTTTATTTATTTTTCCATCGCACCAAGAGCTAGCTATCATTTTGATTTTAAAACGAAGTTTCCTAGGTATTTGCTATTAGAAATATCTGCATATTTTTGAAATATCTAAAGTATAAGTAGAAAGTATTACTATTACCATTACTTAAGTAAATGTTTCAAAATGGGTGTGAACAAGAATTTATTTTGTTATGATTTCGTTCTGTTTGTTTCATTTTGATATTTTAATCTACAAATAGATATGACTTCTAAAGTTCAGTTTTTTGCTTTACTTCCAGCACCTACCTACCTACCCCCTACCTTCAAAAAACAGAAAAACATGATCCAAAATGCCTCAAAGGGCGCCAAAATCCTTTTTTGCACACAAGCGCCAGTAGCCCTCACGGGGGCCCTGCAATCAAATGAGCAGAACACGGCTCAAAGAATTGTGTTGCTTTAGTTGTTAAGCCCGTGGTGATGTCTTCTCTTGTTGTTTACTTATTGTTTAGTGTTTGTAGTCTTGTGTTTCTTATGATGGAATGGTGTTTAAATATTGTCACTAAAAATTGCTTGCAGAATATTCGTTTATTTCTCATTTTAATTTGTATTGATCATGAAACTTTATAGTACACTCACCACAGGAAATATCCTTTGTGAGTTGCAATCTTTGTTTATGTCATTTTAGCTATGTATAAGGGAATTAATAAAAATATTAGTATTATTAGGGAAGCAGTGGAAAATAAAAAAGACAGTACAATGAACAAAGAAAACGACACTCCCAGATTCTCAAATACATATCTGACCACCCAGAAAATCATCATGATCAACAGAATAATGAAGGTACTCTCACCACCAGTACTACCAGCGCAACTAACGAAATTATCAAAGGAGAACCACCTACAAAATGTTTGCAGAAATGTTTCTCTCTCTCTCTCTTGGTGCCTTCCCAGATTCTGAGATTGGCTAATAACATGGCATATCTCCATCTATCTCTGGCAGTATGTATTAGTTCTTCTCTATTAAGTCCAGTCCACCTATGCAGGTTGTTCATCCATGAAGTTCTTCTACGTCCTCTAGCCCGTTTGCCCTCTATTTTTCCCTCTATTACAAATTGCAAGATATTGTATTTGTCATGTCTTTCGATGTGTCCAAAGTATGTCAATTTCCGCCTTTTAATTATGTTTTCTATTTCTGGTATCCTATTCAATTTCCTTAAAACCTCTTCGTTGGTTACTCTGTCGGTCCATGGTATTTTTAGTAGGCGACGATATGACCACATTTAAAATGCTCTAAGTCGTTTCATGGTATTTGTTTTGAGTGACCATGACTCACATCCATAGAGCAGTGTAGACCATACGTAACACTTAACAAGACGAACACGCAATGGCAAATTCAAGGAGTTGTTGCAGATCGCTCCCTTTATTTTTATTAAAGCTTGGCGGGCCTGTTATATTCGAGACCTAACTTCTATGTCTGTATCCACGTGATCATTTATTATTCTTCCTAGATATTTTACTTGATTCACTTGTTCAATTCTAGTGTTGTTATAGTTTATGTGTATGTTTCTTTTGTTTCTGCTGATCACCATGACTTTAGTCTTTTGAGCGTTCGAGTCAAGTCCCATTTGACGAGAGCTCTGCCCCACAGCGTTTAAGAGAGCTTGTAATTCTTCTTTACTTCGGGCCAAAATTACAGTATCGTCTGCATATCTTAAGTTGTTTAATATCATACCGTTGATTTTCAGACCTTCGGTTCTATTCGATAAAGCTTCTTGCATTATTTTTTCTGAATACGGATTGAACAACAGAGGTGATAATATGCAACCTTGGCGTACTCCCCTTCTTATTTCAATATCTTCTGTATAGTCGTTGCCGATTCTAACACATACTGTTTGTTGCCAATAAAGGGTCTTTATTATATTTATGTCCTTTTTATCAAGACCTATCTGATACAGTATGACCATTGAATATGTCTGCTCCACTCGGTCGAAAGCTTTTTGAAAGTCAAGAAAACAGACATACAGATCTTGTCTCATATCTAAACATTTTTCGGCCAGAACAGTCAAACCAACAAGAGGCTCTCTAGTCCCCAAACCCGCTCGGAAACCAAATTGAGTCTCGCCTACGTTATTCTCGCACTTCGATTTGATACGCTCATATATTATTCTCAAAAATATTTCTAAGACGTGGCTCATTAAACTGATTGTTCTATGTTGACAGCATTTGTTTGCATTGTCTTTTTTGGGTATGGGTACAAAAACTGATTTTTCCCAATCTTTGGGTATCTTGCCAGTGTTGTAAATGATGTTGAACAGGCTGGTAAGCATTTTAATAGCTTCATCATTCATCAGTTTTAAAAATTCGGCTCTAATGTTACCTGGACCTGGAGATTTTCCTTCCGCGCATAGTCTCACGGCTTTTTCTACTTCTGCTCTCAAAATTTCGGGACCTTCTTCTACATAATTATCATTTTCATAGTTATCTGTTCTCTTACTTGAAAACAGTTCTTCTATGTATAATTTCCAAGCGTCCTGTTTTCCTTCTTGAGTTGTTAGAATCTTTCCATTGTCGTCTACGAGCAAGTTGGTAGGGCTCCTTCTAATGTTGCCAGTGATCTCTTTAATCTTCTTATGGAGTTGAAAGTCGTCATGACGTTCTTGCAGTTGTTCTATTTCTTGGCATCTCTCAAAAAACCATTTCTCTTTGGCTTGTTTAATTCTTCGTTTAATGTCTCTATCTATATTTTTGTATTTATCTGTGTTTTTGTGTTTTCTTCTTTCGTCCATAAGGTCCAAAATCTCTGGTGTCATCCATTATTTCTTGGGCTTCCTTGTTTGATGTTTGATAAGGCTTTGTTCTGTCGATATAATAGCCTCTTTGAAATTTTGCCAAGAAATTTCTACATTACCAGATATTTCGATTTGATCTGTTTTACTGGACAGTTCTTGAGATATTATATCGGCTATAATGGGATCTTTGAGCACTTTGGGGTCGATTCTTGGTTTTACACTTGGTTGGAGTGTCTTTTTCATTCTTATTTTTATTACGACAACTACAGGGTTGTGATCTGACTTAATATCTGCCCCTGGGTAGGTTTTTGCAGAGAGAATATTATTTCTATGCCGGTAATCTATCAGGATGAAATCTATTTGATTTCTTACAATATGTTCATTAGTGTGTTGAGGTGATGTCCATGTGTATAATCTCCTATCCGGAAGTCTATACCACGTATTACTAACAACCATCTCGTTTTCTTGGCAAAACTGAATTAATCTCTCGCCCCTGTCGTTTCTTTGACCAAGACCGAAATCTTCTACAATATTCTCTACTCGTCCTTTCCCTATCTTAGCATTAAAATCCCCCAGTATTAATGTTGTATGGTGTTTTCGAGTGCTTTTTAGTACGTTGTCAAGTTCTTCATAAAAATTATCAATCTCTTGATCGGACATATCTGCTGTTGGGGCGTACACCTGTATTATATTAATATCTGCAGGATAACATTTTAATTGAAGCATGCATATTCGATTTGAAACTGGACTGAAACTCTTAACACTTTTTGCTATTTCTTTTGTTACCATGATTGCTACATCGTAGTCGCTATTGTCATCACTTGCAGAGTAATATACTTCGGTGTCGAGGAGTGATTTGAATTTTCCACTGCCCTTCCATCGAGTTTTACTGATACCAAGGATTTTTATATTCAATCTGTGTATTTCTTTAATGGTGTTAGCAGTTTTTCCTGCTTCATACAGACTTCTCGCATTCCAGGTACCTATCTTGGTTTTTGAATTTGCAAAGTTCCTCCCGGGAGGCGTTGCAATTCTTGCATTTTGAATAATGTGGATAGTTTTGAATGTTTGCGATAGTTTATTTTTATTTTTTTGTTTCTAATTATTTTTGATATTTCATGGGCATGAGTTAAAAATAATTTTCGTAAACGATGTTTTGTGTGCACTCGCACCAGCATGCTAGATGAAACCACAAAATGTTCAAAACACTTTAATTTCTGAAAAATTCACATTTTCTAGAGAATTAGTCAGGCATGTTTTATTTATTTTGAAAAGAGCAAAATATGCTGTTTTTCTAATATCCTAATATATTATAATTCTAGAACCATTCAACACAACAAATTTTTCAATACTTCCAGCACCCAACTGAAAAAAGTACACGTAGAATGTTAGAATAAATCCCAAAAAATCGCAAGAAATCCGGAATAACTCGAAAACGAAGGAAGATGGCTGCGAACTTTTTCAACAATGAATATTCATCGATAATCGAGGATGGAGATGGAGTGCCATTTTGTCCTATTTTCAGTATTTCACAAAGCAGCCGTACTAAAACATCGAAAATGTGACACCCGGTATACTGCCAAGAAGTAATCTCAAGGCGATTAATGTGTTGATCCTTAGTTATTTCTACAATTTATGTCTTTTGGGTTTATGACATAGAGTTATATAATAATGTAAAATAGAGCATAACATTTGTCTCCGATCCAACGAGGTGTAACATGTCAACCAATAAAAATAAAGAATTTAGCTTATTCTTCTCCGATTAATTACCAAAGAAAAACTTGATTACAAGAAAAACAAGACCGATTAAAAATGAAGTTAAGCCTGACGTTTTACTGAATTTATTCTATTCCAAGTGCACACTCTTAATATAATCTGCAATGAATGAATACGATTCTAATAATATTGAATGAAATTTTTAATATAATTTTGATTTCTACACTTTTGTGTGAGGAATGAAAATACGGATTTTATGACAAAAGAGCTTGAGAAACTTCTTTCTTACGACTGCACGCAATTTTCATATCATTTTGAACGAAAATATTCTAAAATTAAATTCAAGTAAAATGAAAAGAGGGATCGATAACAAACAGGAACAATATTCATACTTCATAAATCGATAAACTTAATCAATTTCTCATCAGTTTTCAGAAACACCTGTTTTTTATGCTCCATTCGTGATACTAATTTTATTTCTTCTAATGAGCAAAACATTTTTTTCTTCTAAATTGTGATTCATTTTTTCCAGTTATCTCCAACCCGTATTTCTAATATCATGTTGCTTCCCTCTCTTTCTGCCAATAACTGACAATTATATAGTCGATACCATTTTTACGCTCCCACATTTTATGGTGCTCGTAACGAAAACGCTCATTAAGTCAGAACACGGTGGAAAAATGAGAAAATCGACCGTAAATCGTAACAAGATTGACAGGAATTGTTTAGTTCCGATATTCTGCTTTTCCAAGTCTCTTCGCTTATTTACATGGTTATTATTCTCCTTATCGCTGATTTTTCCCATGCGCTTCTTGATTTTCGCTGAAACTTAAAAATAAGAACTCGTGAAATGCAACCTTTTCATCTTTTATCAACACAGTGTACAATGAAAAATATCAACATTACACAATAGATGATATTTTTTATTCCTATATCTGTAATTTTGGAAGAGTTGAACACATTGACATACGTACGAGACAATTCAATAAAAAATTAAATCGCACAAGAAAGAATATTTATTTACCTATTCTGCCCCATATGCGGTAAGGGTGAAGTACTGCAAAGATTTATAATTGTGAGAGGGGATCGAATTTTTGCAGATCCGATTCAAATTTCAAACTTTCTCAATTCGTTTTGGTCAGCAGCAAGTAATATAGACTCAGATAGTGTGAGCAGATAGAAAATTCTGAAATCGATCAATACATTGAGTTTTATCTATTTATTATCATATTCTTGAACAGTCCCATAAATTTGTTATGAAGAGACCTATCCAACGAGATTGAACATGACAAATCATGCCCTTTGCAATAGGAAATTTGACTTGTTTCAAAAAGAACGATATTACATTAAAAAATAAAATTATAAATTTCAAAAAATGAAAATTGTCCGAAGTTCAACTGAATTCATTCTTTTCAAAGTAAGCAATCTGTAATGGGCCAACATCAAATCCCAAATATTGCTGAGAGGAAAAATTTTACAACTGAACTTATAACAAGTAATTCCAGTGAATGCAGACTCTTAAATCATCGGCTACTACTGTTACATATCTTTGAAATTCGCCTTGCTTCTTCTCTGCCTTGAAATAAATTATGTTAAATTCAGTGTTCATAGATCTCGATTAATCTCATATCTCAGAAATACAATCGAAAAGGAGTGTGATATTTTCGTTCAAATACCTCCGGAGCCGGAATCACCAACTAAAAATGACAAAGTTGTAATATGAACCGAAATTGAATTGTTTTAGTCGGAAATTGGACGATATCTCAGCAGAGGGGTTATTCTCTAAGTTTGGGTAGAGGAAAGGAGTTTGAATATTACATTAACGGTCTTATCGTCACTCGGCAGACTTTCTTTCATCAATCACCGCTTTCCATCAGCTTCCTGAATTAGAAATGGTTCACGTTGACATCCGGCCAAACAAAACTCCTGCCGCAGCCATGTAAGATTAACCCTCTATTCTATTGACCTGAATAATACAAGTGGGTCCTATTATTATGCATATTCTACTCCAATCGATGTCTAATGGATCACAGCAGATATATATATATATATATATATATATATATATATATATATATATATATATATATATATATATATATATATATAAAACCGACATTTGAGCAAGGCATAAACTACCCAAGTTGTTGGCACTTATCTGTCAAAACTTTTTAATTATTTTTATTATAAACTCGATTTTTGAGGAACATTTAAAATGTGTAGCTTGTAGATCCTTTGCAGTACAGACACAATTTTTGCTTGGGTGGATAGAAGAAGAATCAAGGAATTTTTTAAGCAGTCTACACATGTCAAATGTTTATTGCGTTGTTTTGTATGATTTTTTCAATTTGGCCTTTTTCAAACAGCACCAACTCAATTTTTTCAAAAGGCACGTGCCAATTTTTATATCGCCATCAGATGAAGCGTCAAATTTCAGATGGAATTGTACCAGCATGTACTATACCCATCTCTTATATTTCCGAAAAAATTTGGGAATATATTGAATTTTGATGATTTTGCAAGAACTAACAGAGAATGTTTTGAAATATTTGAATCTGGTAGCTGAAGAGGCTACGCTCACCTGACAGGTGCCAAAAATTAATGTACTTGTCACTTCGTTCATTCGAATTTGATATTTCAACAAGAATTGTTGTTAATTTGAAGTGAAAATTTTTGAAAGACACCAGACTGATGATAAAATGGCTGATTATTCAATCGAGAATATGTTTAATCTCTTTTTAATTCATGGCGAATGTCAAAAAGTGGTGGATAGAACTTGAAGGCAATTCAATAACCAATTTCCAAATTAGGCGCCTATGAGTAAAACAAAATTTTGAAGGATTAGAAGTAGTTTTCTGCATTTGGAGGAACAAAATACATAGAGACTAGAAGAAAACCAATTATCGAGGACGACAACAATCAAATTAATACGCAAGCGTATTTATGTGCCACGCCACATGCGTCCATTAAGTCAGCATCAATGATTATTGGATTGAGTTATACTTCCATTCAAAGGATCTTTAAGAAACATAACATGCAGCCGTATTCCTTTATCAGACTACTACAAAAATTGAAACCAACTGACCTTCCCAAGCGGCTAAATTTCGGTGAAAATTTATTAATTCGGCTTCAAGAAGATAAGACAATTTTGCAAAAAATTATATGCTCTGATGAAGCCAAGTTCAATGAAAGTGGAATAATCAACAGGAGAAATCAACATTTTTGGGTCACAGAAAATCCACATTTCATTGAGGTTATTGATTTCCAAAATGAATTCAGCGTGAACGTTTTTGCAATTTTAATAAATGATTTGTTGGCTTATCACATTTATGAGGAAAATCTTAATGGACAAAGATACCTGGAAATTTTGAGAGGAACATTAGCAAATTTTTTAGATGGATTACCACCGAACATTCTGTGGGATTGCTATTACCAAATGGATGGTGTACCAGCACAGAAAACACGAGCTGTAGATCGGCAGCTAACAGAAATGTTCGAGGATAGATGGTGGGGTAATCAAGGACCAAATATATGGCCTCCGCGTTCTCCGGACCTGATGCCCCTTGATTTTTATTTATGGGGCAAAATCAAGAGTGAAGTGTATCTTATTCCTGTTAGAAGTAAAGAATAGTTACTAGAGCGCATTCATACTGCTTTTCGTAACATTGATCCTGAGGTAACTAAAAGGGCAACTCATCATGTTTGTATACGAGCTGTCAAGTGTATCGAGCAGAAAGGGGACCATACTGAACATTTATTCAGATCGTAAATTAGTTTTCTCCTATGATGTTTGCTATCATTTATTCGTATTAATGTAATTATCTTCGATGATTGATTTTCGCTTAGTTCCTACAGTTTTTATTCGTCCGAATTGTAGAAAATTGCTTCTAATGCTTCGAAATGTTATTTTACTCATAGACGGTAAATTTGGAAATTGGTTATTGAATTGCCTGCAATTTCTACCCACTATTTTTTGACATTCTAAAATGGATTTGAAAAAGATTGAATATATTTTCGTTTGAATAACCAGTTGCTTTATTCCAAATGTGTTGTATTTTTTGGATATTTTCAATTTCAAATAACGACAATTCTTGTTGAAATATCAAATTCGAATGAACGAAGTGACAAGTACATTGATTTTAGTCAGGTGAGCGTAGCCAGTGCAGCTACTTGATTCAAATATTTCAAAGCATTCTCTGTTAGTTCTTGCAAAATCATCAAAATTCAATATATTCCCAAATTATTTCGGAACTATAAGAGATGGGTATAGTACATGCTTATACAATTCCATCTGAAATTTGACGCTTCATCTGATGGCGATATAAAAATTGGCACGTGCAATTTGAAAAATTTGATTTATTGCTGTTTGAAAAAGGCCAAATTCAAAAAATTATACCAACCAACGCAATAAACATTTGACATGTAGATTGCTTAAAAAATTTCTTGTTCCTTCTTCTATCCACCCGAGCAAAAATTGTGTCTGTAGTGCAAAAGATCTACGAGTTACAATTTTTTTAATTGTTCCTCAAAAATCGAGTTTATAACAAAAATAATTTAATCTGTCAAAAGTTTTGACAGATAAGTGCCAACAACTTGGGTATTTTATGCCTTGCCAAATGTCGGTTCTAGATGTATAATAAAAAAGGTAGATTGCCATTTGAAATAACAAAGTGATGACCCACTTCCGGTATAACCGGAAATGGTATCGCGTATAAAATTTTAGCTTGAAATTTTAATTGGAACTTAAAAAGTTATTAACGGACGGTCCCGGTGGATATCCCTGTGAAGGTACTCCACTGATTTTTGTATGTATTTGATTAGCGTATGTAAAATATGTTTTTTTTTCAGACAGTGGTCTGCCAAGTCCATTACATCTGGAGTGAAGTTATTTTCCTTGACTAGTATGTCAAAGGCTTCATCTGTGGGAATGATTCCATATAGAAAAATTATATTAAGACTGGCTCTAATATCATCTTTCTCGATTTTCAAGTTTCTAATTTTAAAAAGAAAGTATGCTATTCGGAAAATTTCCTAACGATGGTATAACATCAAGTATTAAAACTATAATACAAAATATGTATTGTTTATTATTTTCAATCTAGATTTTATTTTATTCGTATCTCAATATCCGATAACACTCAAACACTTTTTGTGGTAACACATTGAGGATTTTTATTCAGGAAACAATATTCAACATTCTGTAGAAAAAACAACAGTTTTGTTCTTGTTTGTTTTATATACCGATTCACAACATCAAGCCACACTGACAATTTTTGATTGGATTAATTCAGTACGTAAGGCCATAAAAGTTTGGATGTACACGTCAAGTAATAAATAGCAAACAAATGAACCAATAACATACGAAAATACAAACAATAGGATCAAAAAGAAGATCGTTAAATCAAACTGACTTCCAAAAATTCTGCTACAGTTTAATAACTCTTTGAAATCAATAGCTTTTTAAC
Source organism: Cryptolaemus montrouzieri (assembly GCA_013387265.2). Lineage (NCBI taxonomy): Eukaryota > Metazoa > Arthropoda > Insecta > Coleoptera > Coccinellidae > Cryptolaemus > Cryptolaemus montrouzieri. The sequence continues at coordinate 117,710,366 of JABFTP020000185.1, forward strand.
GTATCTCGTAAATGGTTCATATGCCAGAACTCTGTACCTAACTGGCAATTTGTTGAAGTGTTTGGATGCCACATAAAGTGGTGACTTTTCGAATTTGGTAGTGTGATGGAGCGTGGTTCTAAGCATATTTCCAGATCGAGTACCATAACCGTGGTTTGCCGAGTTCGTCTGCAACTCATTCAGATGTTTCTTAGTTAACGAGAGGAAAGCCATCATGTGAATGCAGGGAAAAGTGAGAACTACATTACTAGACAGATGACAGTACACTGAGGAATAATAAATTCATGACAAAGTCCTCTGATCCAGTACATCCATCAATTTCAGAATGGCAAAGTGAGCAGAAACGATCCTTTTGCACACTTTATCTATAGGAACATCCCAACACCCCAAAAATCGAGTTTGAAGAATATTACATACATTTGAATATTACTACCATTCAACTGAAAAATTCCTCCTTGACCTGATCTGAGAGAGAACCTCATCACATCAGGTTTGCTCTGATTCACTACCAGTCCGTTTGATCGACACCATGTGAAGAACCGCCCCGCCACACTCTCGACTTTCGCAATAAGCTCCGCATGAGTCAGCACTGCTAGAGCCACTGGGGTATCATCAGCAAACATAACCATAACATCACTACAAATCACCTCGGGTAACTTGATGACGAACAATAGAAAAATGAGTAGCCCCAGCACAGACCCCTGATGAACTCCTGTGCCCACTTCATAACTCACAGAATGTGAACTGCCCACCTTAACGTAACATGACATATTACTCAAATAAGATCTGAGCCAGTCCTGCATAACACCCCTGAATCCCAATGCATAACATTTATTTGGTACGAAGTTGAAAAAGAAAACCTCGAATGCAATTGAAAGATCGAAGAAAACTCCTGCTACTGCTGGACCCTGGTCTAGATTATTGTAGACAAAGTTCATGAATCTAAGAGTTTCTGTTTCGGGTGATCTACCAGCTCTATAACCATGTTGTGCGTCAGCCAGCAGATTATACTCTGCTAACAAAGTCAACATTTTGTCACAAAAGACTCTTTCCGTCACTTTTGATAGTGTGTTTAAGATCGAAATAGACCTGTAGTTCATAAGATCGGTCTTGTCCCTCCCCCCTTCTTGTAAATAGGTACAAAAGCTGCCATCTTGAGCAGGAATGGAAAAACCTTCGTTGACGCAGATGAATTGATTAGAAAGCAATCGGTTCAGCTATGACTTCTCCTAAAGCTTTTAATATCCTCGAATTGCTCCCGTCGGGACAAAAATTGTGCAAGATGTGCAGCTTTTTGGCCTATCATTGCAGAAATGTTTTCGAAGTTGCACTAAGTCTTTTTTGAAAAGAAACCCGCGACGAGATCAGCTATCTCACTGGGGTTGTTGATCGTATTCCCTCCCCTAAAGTACAGCCAACCATCCTTCATACCGATTTAGTTCTGTTCTCAGATGATCAATCACGTTGTTATAGTACTCTCTCTTCATAAGCTTAGTTAAATTTTTATGTCTTTTTTTCTCTTCCTTATAACTCTCCAACAAATTGATGTCTCCTGTCACTTTACACAACCTCAATAGATTTCTCAAATTGTTGGTACTCCTTAAAACCTCTTCTTTATTACTTGTGAACCAATATTTTTTATGTGAATGGCGTTTAATACAAAATTTGGGACAAAAAAGATCTAAAGCTCTCTCAAGCAATCAACAACAGGGAAAATCCCGCATCAGTACATTTACAAGAATTACTCTTATTAATTCGCTGAAATATATCAAGTACTTGTATATGTATACATATACACCTGGTGGTCTCCAACAGACCGACATATTAGACTACCAAGGCCACCAGAAAACGAAGAAGACTAAGAGTAGATCAAACAGAAAACTTCAAGAAGCTAGACTAGTTCGACTCTACACCGTAACGTGGCACACTATGCCGTCTAAATGCAATGATTGAAATCTGCTTACTCACCAGTACTTGATTTTATGTTAAACCAGATGTACATCTCGATTCCTGTTAATTGATTATTAATTACTATTCATATCTATATCTGTAAACATATTGAATACTTTCATTCAAGCCAAACTATGGGTCGACATGAGCATCTGAGCGGGTAAAATAGCCCATCCCCTTTTTGCACGTTAACTTTGCCGGTCAAGTACCCAAGAACTCAGTTCTAAATGAACCTTTGAATCTTTGAGAAGAGCCAAGCGAACAGGACCGAATCTTGCAAATTTCATTTCAATATTTCTTAGTTTTGGTGAGGATGTAGTTCGTTAACAATTTGAAAGGGAAAAAATTGAGTTGGTAATCCAGGGAAATAATTGCGAAAGACATTCATTTCATTAAATGCAAAGGGATGCAAAACGAACCTGCAATTTCTTCAAATAGGTTCGAGAATGTGTAGCTATCGCAACAGGATTAGGTTAAAAAATTTCGAGCGAATTGAAGAAGATTGAAGATGGCGAAAATAACAGTTTTACAACTCCCGATAAAAAAGAGAAAAAAATCAGCGAAGAAAACAGATGAATAAAATCGTAGCCCCATGAAAGCGAATTCATCAAACGTTCGTCGACGAGAATGGATATGCAGGATTACGAGAGATCATTCGGAAAGTTTTTAGAGGAATTGGGTTCCGTTAGATTAAGATGAAAACGAATAGAAAGCTTCTTATGGAGAAATTTCAAATACAGCAACTAAGTTTGAATTATTGAGGAAGCATCAAACAATACCGTCAAGAAAAGAGACCAATAATTAACATGGACGAAACATATTTTCATTCTTCCCATACAAACAAGAAGGCTTGGAGTGAGGAGTCTACGTCAGCCTGTTTTAAATGGACCAAGACTGATAATTTCAAAAGCCGGAAGTGAATGTGGATTCATACGAAACGCATATCATAATCATTTGCCTCAAATCCCTATTAAATATCGACCTTCAATTACTATATTTCATCCTATTGTACAGATTCCAGGTATTCTTGAAAATTTGAAATATGAAGAGAAAACAATAGTACTTATTATGAAGTTTCAGTTGGAAAAACACCCTGCCTCGAAAGTTTCCTATGGTTTTAACTGGTGATGAGTCTGTGACTCACCTCTTTGTAATAGAAATTAAAATGATCGAGTACCTTGAAATGCCATATACCTAAAAGAGATAATTATCTCAAAAATCCCTTACGCCGACCCTTATAGCTATTTGACATTACATTGCACAACGTATTGTTCATCTTACTTCCTCCGCTTGCTGTTTTGTTCGTTGCGCATCTTAAGAAAATCTCAAGCGCACAGATATTCTTGTCGACTTGTATTCGCCTGTTGTTCCTACTCAAGATTTGTAATGTAGCTCTGGTTGACGTTTAGAGAACCAGCTCGTACAGTCTACGGAAGGTTGAATTTTACTAAATAACAGTCTTATTTTATTATTTTCTTAGGTACTTTCCGATTTTTTCAGATATTCAGGATATCCTAAAATTTTATACACATAGTAGCTTATACATAATCGCTCATAAAAATATTGAGATTTTGGGTCTGAAGAAAATTTGTTTGAACAGTTACAAAAGATAACAGTCATCAAATCTTGTAATATTTCTTTCCGAAAAAATAATGAGGTAGAGTCATAGGTTTTCTTTAGTTTACACTGCTCAGAATCTCATTTCATATTTTATTTATTTGTATATATAAATGTCATATAATTAGCTGACAATTTTGTCATATTTATATTCAGAGAAGAGAAGTCGTTCATCACTTCACACGAAGAAAACTATGAATGTGTAACATTCAATGTTACTTGAATAAGGTCCGTACACTGGATTTTTCCGGGGAGAAAGCCTCTGACACTACTCATTGGTACATTGATGTCATTGTCCGATGATGCTATAGTTTGTATATTCTGGTAGATTGATATATATTCTCATAACATTTAACGTTATCCTAATATATAATTATTCCAGGATATGTTTTGATTATAACTATTGCCTGGCAATAGTTCAAATGAAATACTGTAGAAAGTCCGGCATGTAAATGTGGCGCAGCTGAAGAAACAATAAGACATTTAGTCCTCGATTGTCCTATTCACCATTTTACGGGTGGTTTTCAAGAAATTTATTCCGTTTCAGATAATTTCATCAACTGGGTAGAGAACTTTAAGTCTATTTATGAGATTAGTTTTAGCTTCCCCTAAGTGTTTTTTTTTCTCTCGTGGCAAGGCAAGGGCTACATTCATGTAGGGCTTCATTCCCAAAAGGTGTATGAGATGTTCCCTGTTGAAAAACAGAGGAGCATTAGTTAAGTTCTTAGATTCAAGTGAGTTTAGACATATAAGAGTTAGGTATGTTTTGATGAAATATTTTTCTGCTGGTTTTCTTTTTCCATTGTTACAGATTTTTACAGTCCCAATGCCCCTTCCTTTTCACCCTTGTCTTCGTGAAGAAGTTCTGGAAATAATGGGGTGCAAGATGACAATGAGAGAATGAAGCTGAAAAATTTTCGGTATTCTTTTTGTACACACGATACTAACACAACAGAAACAGACAAGCTATTGCTAGTGCAATAGTGACAGGGAAATGAGTTTTTTCCACAGGTTTTTTCACTAGTTTACTGAATCATACGCAAGAGAGTATGGGTCCCCTGTTACATTTCCTGAGTTCACACTTTAGGAGCAATCGTAGGAGGCATGATGCGAGTTTAGAGGCATCTAAATTGAAAATTAAGGAACATGCATGGTCTCCGTTGGTATTCTATTTATTCGCTTGTGTTTTTTCTGACACACCCCAAATTCATATATATAAAGCATTTATTTCAAATTCAATTATTCGAATTTTTGTAAATCCTCTCTTTTCAAAATATATATATATATATATATATATATATATATATATATATATATATATATATATATATATATATATATATATATATATATATATATATATATATGGCCGTTAAAGTTTTCCCTGTTACATTTCCTGTGCTCACACTTTACGGCCAATCGTAGGAGGCATGATGCGAGTTTAGATGCCAGATTAAGGAACAGGCATGGTCTGTTTTTTCCGCTGGTATTCTATTTATTCGCTGGTTTTTCACGGTTATGTTTTTCTGACACACACCAAAATTATAGATATAAGCATTTATTGTAAATACAATTATTCGAATTTTGTAAATCCTCTCGTTTTAAAAGAATATGTATATATATATATATATATATATATATATATATATATATATATATATATATATATATATATATATATATCAATTAATTAATTAATTAAGCATTGACACTACGTTTATCGTTTTCGCGATTGCGATTACAACCAACTTCAGCAGGAGGAAATCGTATCAGTTAAATCATCTTCTTTTATGAAGAATCGATATACCAAATTAATCAGTAAACCGAAAGTGTGCTGTGTATACACTCCGGAGAGAATAATAAATTGGAATAGTTCATTCTATTGTTATCTCAATGTCCAACGATAAACGCTCAAAACGTTAAGAGCTAAAAATTAAAGTTTTACTACACATTAATCGTATATGCGTGGACTTTACGACATTTAAATGTCACATTGTCCAATTGAATATATCTGTAGGAGCTCTAAAACTTTCAGAGCTACGTAAAGAGCTTTTCGGTTGAAACTAGAAGGAAACGTGGAGGAATTTTTCGAAGGAATTTTAATTATCTCACCTTTTCTATAAACTTTGAGTTCTCTCATTAGGTTACGTTGAGTTTTTATATGCGAAGTAACTTTTTGCGACTCCGATGTTAAATTAGTGTTCAGGTTTTCTTTTTCGCAACATTTCAAGATGAAAGGAAATTCTAAGAGAAATGATCTTTATATTTCATAAAGTACGACGCTCCGAGAAATTGCATTTTCGTTTTATGTTTATTTCATAAAAAATTAATTTTCTGCGAGGACCTTGCATAAGGGATTAGATTTTTCTCTATCGATGTAGTTGATTACTCAATTTGTAAGAATTCAGTATTTTATTTTTATTGATAAGAATTCCATACAGGATAACCATTTTATGTAGCTCTTCAATAGTAAATAGGGAGCCTGATTTTAATCTACCAACATAGCTTCGCAACAGGGTGTTTTATTATTAAAATAATTGCCTTCAATTTGAATCATATCTCTCTCGCTTAGTCATACATGATTTGAAATTCAGGATACTATTTTTCTTAGTCATCTCATATTTTCTCCTACATAACTTGTTTACAATACGGCAATGACAGATTATTATTTCTGAATCTGTTTAGATACTTATATGTTGCATTCTAACAATATATATAATTTTCCATAATGAGAGAATGCCCCGGCCACTCGGTAGAGTCACAAGTACCCTGAAATATCGCGGAGCACCTTTCTCTGAATCCTCAGTCAAAATTCAAACTGTTTTAATTTCAAGCACCATTATATTCAACAAATATGTATTTACAAGGTGTATTCTTTGATTGCGTACACGAAAAAGAACGTATCTATACAGGGTGTTACATAATAGTATGTCACAATTTGACGCGGTAAATCTACGTGCAATTAAGAAAAAAAGTTTTTATAAACATAGGTCCGCAAAAGCTTCGTTACGGAGCTACAGGATGTTGAAATTTCCGGTAAAAACTGGTTTTTTCTTCATACCTCCTGAAGCCTGCGCAGCCAAAATTTGGAAAGAAACCTATTTTTTATAGTTTTAAAAACTGAATAAATTGCTGGAAGTGTCCTCCACCTGCAAGAATGAAGGCCTCTGTCCTTCTTTTCTCATTATCACGCACTCTTTAAAATATGGTATTCCTGGGGTATTTTTTATCGTGTCACAAAAGATTATCATTCGATTTCTCAATTCTTCTACAGTGTTCACACGAGTGGTATAAACTAAACTTTTGAGATATCCCCATAAGGAAAAATCTAAACAATTTAAGTCTGGGGACTGAGGAGTCTATGGTTCTTGCCCACCCCAACCTATCCATCGGTTGTTGAATGTATTATTCAAGAATTCCCTAGCTTCTCCACAAAAATGTGCTGGTGCTCCGTCATGCATGAACCACATTATCTTTCTCACCAAAAGTGGCACATCTTCGAGCAATAAAGGTAACTCCTCCTCAAGAAATTGCCGATAAGCGGGATCGTTTAGTCTTTTAGGCAAAAAATGGCCCAATCAAATAATTTCCAATTATTCCGACCCCAGAGATTTGGTCAGAATTATTCTTGATGATGAGATTCTTCAATCAAATGGGGGTTTTCCTCTGCCCAATAATGATTATTGTGAAAATTAGTGATAGCAGTTCTCGAAAAGTTAGCTTCGTCTGTGAACATTATTTCACTATCAAAATGAGCATTTTATCCAATTTTATCTGAGAACCATCGGCAGAAATTCAGTCTTGAAGGATTATCTCGAGGAAGTAGAGTTTGGACGGGTTGAATATGAAACGGGTACAATAAAACTCACATGAGGATTCAAATCAATACAATTCAAAACCGCTTCCTCGTTATCTGGAGTTCTCATAGTTTGAGTTGCAGTTTTCAGATGATTATTTGCAGTAAAAGTACCAGTTTTCCTCAATCTTCTGTGGACATTTAAAAATGTTCGTCGGTCTGGTGTTACTCGATTTGGAAAGCGCCCTGATATAAACGCCTAGCTTATGTTGTGTTGCCATCAGCCAGACCGTACGTGCAATGGATATTAGTCGTTTCGGCGTGAGTAAAATTAGCCATTTTTTCTTACAGCAATAACTTCAAAAGTCTTAAAAGACACTGGTTCAACTCTAGGCAACTGTCAGAATAAATAAATAAAAGAAAAAAATCAAAGCCTACTAGTCATTTTTTCAATTAGAAGCTCTTTCAATTCAGCGAATGCATACAATCGTTTGATAATTTTTTGCTCGAGAATGGTTGAAGATACGAAAAAATCACAAGTGTTAAAAAAGTTTCTAAATTGAACGAAGATGACGAAAGTTGATTGTAAGTTGATCAGTGGTGTGTTGAAAAAAAGTTTGAAAAGGCAAAAGAAGACATGGCTCCGGAAAAGAAAACACCTTGTAGATTCTAGAGGAAATTCAGGACGTTTAATGATGAAGGCTGTAATAAAATAGCTTGCGTTCCAAATTTGGGCTGAATATCTCAGAAACTGAGATAAAATGACTTACCCCAAATTATTAACGGGTAAACTAACAATCCACTTTTCAAACTTGAGATTTAGTTAATGAAAGAACATATCCTTTATTCAAGGGAGATATTTTTTCAAAACCCTTCGATTCCTTAACTTTCACAAAAATCATTAACTGCCGCCTTGAGGTAATATCGGAGTCAAAATGAATCAATTAAATTGACAGAATCATCGGAAATGGAAAGGGATGCAGAAACATAGAATACTATAGGAATTATTGAAAGGGAACAGACAACGGAGTCGAATATGAGATCATGGTATAGTTTCATAGGAGCAAAGAAAATGAAAGTTAGGAATTGGAGAAAGTTTGAAGCAACATATGAAGTGCAGTTAGCACGTAACAGTATTCTTATAATAACCATGACAGTTTACAATGAAAACCAATTCTATGAAATCACTACGAAAGTTTCAATTTCACTAATTTCTATGGATATTAAATTGTCGTACCTCAGCTATTAAATTACCGTTTCGCAACTAAATGCTTGAGATTAAAACTTCGACTAATTTCTGATAAGTGAATGAAAACAGTTAAGAGAATTTTTCCTATGGATACGAAAAAACAGTGATACCTTCATTAATTAATTATTATGATCGGATACTTTAATATTAAAAATTTACTTGATTTTCAAATTTTGACTGGTCTCTTCTCAACGGTTGAACGTGCTCATTGTTATTCAATTTAATTTTTCTATTATTATGTTATTTGATAATTTTATTCAATCTCATTTCTAAGGAATCCTTTCACAATTTACAAATCAAGAACAAACTGAAGAAGATGATTTTCTCTTCCATCTACATTCTTTCGTCTTCTGGAATATACATATTAATATCGCAGTACAGAGTGTTCCATTTTCGACACTTTAGTGTTGCAGCAATATGGAATACTGAAAATGACATAACCTAACACCATCTTCGTCCTCACTTTTCGAGAAAAATTCTTGCAAACAGATCGCAGTAATTTCCTTTCGTTTTCGAATTATTCCCAATTTCTCGATTTTCCAAGATTTCGGTATGCACAAATATCTTTACATTTCACGCACACTTTTTGAGTAGATGCAGGAACGTAGTGAATTTTCTTCTGTTGAATTGTTTTCGAGTTATAATATAATATTTTGTATTTTTTAAGTAAGCTATAGATGAATTGATGAAAAGGACGAGTATTTTCTCTCTTTTCAAAAATATATAACAAAACAAAATATATATACAAAAACATTATGTGGTTTCATATAGTATGCTGATGGGAATTTACACAAAAACTCCCAAATGTTTATTCAAACCTTTGTTAATACACAACTAATTAGCTGAAAACTGTTTGAGTTGAAAAATGATTGTGAATTTTGAAATCTTTGAAAACTCTGACATGTGGAAAGGCTACATTCACAATTGGTATGATTCTGATGCTCCTCCAGAAAATCATTCTCTTCGTTTACCTCACTGGGAGTAACATCACTATTCTGATATTCTGAGAGGCATCATAAAACGGTTCATAAAACTATGAACAAACCATGTTCACAAGACCAGCCAAGCCATCAAAAGCTGCTACGATCGCCTCATTTAAAATATCTCATATATTGGGAAACACAAGAATCCATTCGAAGATGGATCGGTTGTGAAGGAAGCATTTATTGAAGTGGGTGAGAGTTTATTTGGAGATTTTGAAAATAAAACATAAATCATGTCTGCTATTAGAGAACCTCAGTTATCTCGCCCGACTGTCACAAGGCGTATTGAAGTCATGAGTCAGGACATGGCTGATAAACTAAAACATGATATCATGAAATGTGCATACTTTTCTTTACAGTTCGACGAATCCACCGATATGACAGACACTGCCCAGCTGTGTATTTTTATTCGGATGGTATTCAATGACATGTTGGCTAAGGACAAATTATTAACAATCATTCCTTTGAAGGGGAAAACACGTGGCGAAGATATATATGACGTTTTCTTCAATTTTGTAGAAAACTAGAAGCTACCAATATATAAATTAGTGTGCATTATAACCGATGAAGCACCAGCAATGACTGGAAACAAAACAACTGGTTTTGTGGCTTTGAGTCGAGCTAATGAAGATTTCCTTTTATTTTTTTCATTCTATTGCATTATACATCAACAAGTTTTGTGTTCAAAAGTTTTAAGAAGAGAGAAAATGATGGACATTGCAACAAAAACTGTGAATTCCATCCGTGCACGTTCCTTGCAACGGCGGCTCTTTAAGTTGCAGTTGGAAGATAGGGAGTCAGCTGAACACACTGATTTAGTTCTACACACGTACGTCAGGTGAGTCATGAAAAATTCCTAAAAGGGTTTCAAGAATTATTGCCTGAACAGTTTTTCTAGACGAAAGAGGTGATGACACTCAGATGTTGAAGAACGAAAAATGGCTGACTGATTTGACATTTCTGACTGACATCACAAAACACTCAAACACCATTAACTTGGAGCTTCTGGGTAAAGGAAAAACTATTATTGAGATGATTATCGCAGGAAACGCGTTCGAAAGTAAATTGCAACTCATGATAGATCAACTGAATAAGAAAGATCTGAAACATTTTCCGTTTGAAAGCAAGGATTCCTCAGTTGAATTATGATACGTATGAGGCTGAATTATCAAATTTTTTGAACAATTCGAAATGCATTTTTATGATAGCAGTAAATTAGCAAATATAGCATCATTTATGAGTTATCCTTTTCATGTAAAAACATTGAGGAATTAGCTACTGAAATAGCCAGTCAGAATAATATAAACTCATGTTCTGTTGAAAATAAGTTGGTGCAGATTATATCAGATATACATCTCAAAGCTACAGCATCTGGTGTTTTATATCTGAAGATAAATATCCGAATCTGAGGTGCATCGCCCTTCAACTGACGCAATGTTTGGGTCAACTTACTTGTATGAGTCTGCATTTTCTGAAATGAAGATAATTGAGTTAAATCGCAATCGAATAACTGACGATCATATGTCATCATGCTTGGGATTAGAACTCAGTGGTTACGTACTATCTTATGAAAAGTATGGTGAGGACATGCAGTGCCACGCTCAACATCCAAAGTCACTCCTTTGAGTTTAACACCAAGAATAAGTATAGGCTTAATGGTTGGTGTGTCCCATTCAACTGTTTCCAGAATGATGCGCAGGTGCAGGGAGATTGGTAGTCATGGGAAAGGCCTGCGCAAGATGGCTTCTAGCAACAACGGCGACTTATGATGGATTCACGGCTTGACTTGACTTGAAATCAAGTCAAGCTTTTGTTTTCCGAATTCAACTCTCAAGCTCTTTTCTCACAAAAGCTTCCTCTCATTATCAATAAGTGCGAGAATGCAATAATAATGAATATTTGATTGGGAAATATTTGAATGAAATTCAACGTAAAAACCTAAAAAGATGAGAAAAATTCATATAGTTGTTGAAGGAAACACGAATACACAACAAGTTCTACCATAAACATAGTCGAAACAGAACATTTTTGTAAACACTTTCTTTGGGATTTATCGTACTATGGTTGTATAATATAGCCTAAGACTTCAATCTACAAAATTAAACAAAATTAATTTCTCATATTTGTCATTTGAGACCGATAAATGAAAATAATTCAATCATTACAGTAAAGACATAAAAATAATATTTTTTTAATTTGGGACAATCTGGACACTCAAATAGCCATCGTCCTCGACTGAAAAACCAACGTAGTCTTTATGGTACCACTTGCTGCATTCACAACATATCCTCATAGCAGCCTGTTGGTCCTGCTTACATCAGTGACTGTACCAACTGCCTCTATTCTCTCTAGTGCTAATATTATCTCTGGTCTTTTTTTGTTTTGAGATATTTTTAACTTTTGAAGAGGATTTTTCTATTTAATTTCTATCGAAACTATCCTTACTGAATGGAATTCTTCTATAATAGAAGGCCCTTTTTTCTAACTTTCGTTTCATCCTTTTAGTTGGTGGCATGAGCTGTTCAGACGTTGTTCGCTCATCTTGAGTGAGCGACATTATTCTCATCATTAGAACTAGAACTACCGTTACTCATTGTGTAAAACCTTTCAGATGGCATCTTTGTTGGGTTATCAATTTTTTTCTCTTGCCTTGATGCTTGGTTATTGGTCTGGATGAGATGGAGGAGTTGGTGCTTCTGTCACTACATATGGAGCAATTGCTGTTTCCAGAATAGCCTGCAAAAAAATGAATACAAACCAGTTGCTCTAAACTGCTTTCAACGCTATTTTTGTCATACATTTGGACCAGATAGTTGTAAGTATAATTTTGAAGCATGCCTACCTATGTTTTTTGTCTAGAATATCAGCAGCCACTTTCCTTGACTATCGGACTAGATGCTTTAAAAACTGAATAGTTCACTAGTCATACAATTTTTCGTAGATTTTTCAACTACTGATGGTGGTAAAATGTCATATAATTCGAGTTTCACAAGTTCACCTCTGAAACTGATCATTGGCAGTATGCTATTACTAATTGCATTGACACAACCGGCGATAGTCAGGCTTTCAGCGTGTTCCAAATACTTTAAATGGACTCTTTTGGCTCTTTTTTGTGCCAAAACAGTGTGCAGGTGATAAATCGTTAATAGGCAGCCTTTCTCATCTTCTCAGGATGAAGTTTGAGATACAAATTTTCACAAACTCCGTTCAGTCTCTGAAAATGATCATTGACGATGAATTAGTTCCGCTTTTGAGACCTAACTGGATACTAGATAAATTGGGCCTTTCTACGTGATATATCCGGATGACTCTTCATAAACTTCTTGAATCAAGCCTTACCCGCAACTTCATCTTGTTGATTGAAAAGATGTTTATCTTATTAGGCTCGCAAAATTTGAAGACTGAGCGGCGGATAATCTGTGGTATTACAGGTAATCCTATTACAACAAACCTCACAGTTCTCTTCACAAGCTCAGCTTCCCGGTCATTTCTAAGTAGAGATTTTCGACCTGAGATGCCGGTCTGGAGTTGACTTCATATAATCCGGGGAACTTTGTACCTTTCGACAGGTTTGTACGTGTTCTGCCTTCCACACTGTACTGTCGGACGCTGTCACCAGGTCGTTTTCAATGCTGGCTTGGAAGGCATTGTGGTTGTAAATACCATAAACCAATTAGAAAGCAGATGTAATTACATTTCCAAAGGCATAAATGCCTCTATTTGTTTAAGACATTGCTTCTAGCAGAATTTCAAAGTTTTTGGTTAGGTCAGGTTGATCATTTTGCGGTTGGCTTAATTAAAGATTTCGAGTTCCCAGCAATTGAATATTTGAGTATTTCATATCTACCTCAAATTGACACCTTTACGTATTTTCAAGAAAAATACTAATTACAGTTGTCGAATATTTTTCTGTGTCCATGCGATCGTTTTTCGACAATTTTGGTTAATGAGAAGTTCTCTATTGGCTTCGTATTTGCAGGTGCGAAAATAAGCCACAAAAGAGTCACATAAATGTCCGTGTCTTTCAAATACGTTGACTTAGATTTTGTTGATGAATAGGCAAACAACAGACAAAGTAGCAGATTGAAGAACAGACAGAACGATAACGTCTATAGCGATCCTAAGGGTCCTGCCACATAAAGTGCAGCACGCTGTATATTTATGCACCGTATTTATTTATATTTCGTTCGAAAGTGGACTGCCCCGAAACTGAATTACAGTTGATAACATGCCGGGGTTAAAACAGGAACTTCATTGATAATATTATTACCGAATTTAACTCGCTATCCCTTATATATTGAGCTCGACTGAAACTTCACAAGCAATTTTGATTATACCCTTCACTCGTAAATGAATTTCGAGTGAGAAAAGTTGCTTTCATTTCCAATTTCCATAAACAGATTATTTGGAGGCACAGGTAAACAAGGAAATTTTCACTACATGAGAATATTTATTGGCATTTTAGCGCTATAATTTCGACTCGTCTTTCATTTAAATATTAAAGCGCGACCACCGAAATGCAAAATTCATTATGATGTTGAAATTATTTGGTAGCATCAAATTTTTGTATACAAGGATGAACAAATGAGTAGAAATACCTTTATTCTGGATCAGAAGTACTAGAACTACTCTAACAACATATTTTCAGTATTTTTATTCTAGTCTATAGTATAATTTGCCTTATCATATTTCTCGAAATTTGTCATCATCAGTAGATTTTTGATTGGTCACCTTTATGAATTGGAAGTGTAACTTGTTCTCAATTCGTTAGCAAAGTTACTGGAGATCTTCTGCTTTACTGAAGACTGGTGCAAAAACAAGAGGAATGACAGAGAGGGCTTCAAGCAGATTACCTCATAATCACTTTCAAAAAGAAATTCGCGACTGTGTCTTGAATTTTCCGTCCAACAAAAGTTAAGAAAAATCTCCATAATAAGATATGCGCTTTCTAGCTGTGACCATCTAAGCTCAACTGGTCCAGCCATATACATCTGATCGGAGCAGTAGCGGAGTACTCTTATGCTCTTAGAATGCTTAGATTACATGTTAACCTCCAAACGGCCATCGTATGTTATCCAGCAAATTTCTCACGAAATTCTGGAGAGGCGTCTCGTTTTCAAATTCCAAAAAGGATGCGTAAGTTCCATATTGAAGCACTGAAAGCTGTGAGCATCATTTCATTAAAAATCACACTACTTACCTTACACATCAATAAAGCAGTCATGTTTGTAAGAAATAACTCTGATCTTTACAGCAAAAATAAACATGATTATATAATCCTCAATAAAGAGAACTTAATATCTATTAAATGTAATCACACTCACCTACAGAAAAATGCACTCGATATGATATTAAAATAATGATTAAATTACCATATACAATACGTAATAAGGAAATAGCATTCTCAAAAAACATAAACTACTAGTGCATATAGCTCCCTACAGCACACATATTTATTTCATTAATTCCAGTATATAGAGTTCCTTCTGAAGTAAGTTGAAAGCATTTATATCGTAATTGCTTTCTTTCATTCGACACGTTCTACGTCTTCTTTTATCAGACCATCTTGCCCGACGGTATCACATGCATCAGAAATATCCAACCATACGACTTCTTTTCTAACCTGACACATTGAACATTCATCTAAACAATTTTTTTCCTGAAGCCATCTTTTGAATAAAACAGAGCTCCATCAATAATCGGTTTTAATCTTCGATATACAAAGTGTAAATATATAGTATTGAGAAAAGTTTTCCATAACTCCTTTGCGTTTTTTTTAATTACCAGAATCACAGTAAGAGAAGTTCTGGAGGCATGAACATAGAAGAAATATCGCCCTGTACATTTCTCTTCAGTTGTATAATACTGTGGACTCTAAAAGGGCAGCCAAGTTCAAAATTTGAACTAACTATCTCGGCAGTTGTAAGAATCAGAAAGAATAATCTGAAATTATCTAAGAATCTAGGCCCTATTGATGGGAAACAAATCGCTTGCGGACATATACAGGCTGTCCGCACTAAAAGGCCCATCAGAAGTAACTGGGGAACGGGTTTCTCGAACGATTTCGAATTATGGCAATTGAGTCAACGGATACTGATCTACAATTTGCAGTTATGTTCAGAGCAATAACTTCCGATTATACCGGGCATCGACTGCAACTTTTCTATTTCAAATAGCATGTTGTACTTCTCTTATTTTTTGATTAACGAGTATCCTCTTTTAAGTATATTTTGTTTAGATCTTTCCTATCTAAAATAAAGCTCCATTGAGTTGTGGAATTGTAGTGTCATCTTCTTTGATCGTAAAAATTGATTCAGATTGGAGTCAGATTATAATTTTTTGTGAGTATAAGGAGTAAAGTCCTATTTTTGAGAAGAAATACTTTTCGATAGTATTGCATATCCAGAGTACTCAGAAATCACTTATCAACTCAATATGACTAAATTATCAATGAAACGTTTTCATCAAATACGACTACCTAGTTTTTTTACTCATAGAATCGAATTTTGAATCAGTATAGATTGGCATCAGATTTTCCTATACCTAAAATGGCTATTTTTTATTTTATTCATGATTTTATGAAAACATGCAGTTCCTTCGGAAGATTAAATCATTAGGAAGTGAAACATAGAAAACAACAGAGTAGATTTAATTCCGATGCGAGTTTCTATGTTTCATAATATTCTATGTAAAGTTCCATGAATTTCAGCCTGAGTATCACGTTTGGAAATTATTTTAAAATAGCAATAACATTCATTTTGTTTGTGTAAAGTTTTTTGTTAAATAAAATAGTAGATAGAGTTTCAAACGAGGATATTATAAATTTATTCATCATTGGTGGTCAACGTAAAAATAATAAGTCGAACTTGCAGAACATTTAATAGAAAGTACTCGAATCAACGATCAATTTACAGAAAACAATTCAAAAATTATAATCACATTTTTATATGTGAAAAAATTTGGTTGGAATTTTCTGAATTGTCTTCTGTACATTGGTCTTAAACTCGAAAACTGGTCTTAAATTCGAGTACTATATCAGTTGGTATTGACCTTGAAGGAAAAACAAATGACAACATCCTAGTTTAAGTATTTGATTGTCATTATATTCATAGAACGTTACATAGAATATTGTGGCACATATTAGGTCTGCAACAAAGATCTCGCTGTTTTTTTATGAAAATACAAATTTATTGTGAAAAATGATTACAAATGAATCATTCGAAATATTGCCCATCGCTAGCTACATTTTTTCCCATCTTTCTGGTAGAGCTCGAATACCGTGATGGTAGAAGTGTTCGTCTTTTAAGGCTATCCACGAATCAAGCCATTTTTCGAGCTCTTCATATGAACTGCTGATCAGCCAGACCATGTACCATCGAACGCAACAAGTAATAATCGGATGGTGCAATATCTGGTGAATATGGAGGGGTAGGACCCATTTGAGCGTTTCCACGTAGGTTTTAACGGGTTTGGCAACGTTAGGCCAAGCGTTGTCATGCTGTAGAATTACTTTTTCGTGTATCTGCTCGTATTGTGGCCGTTTTTCGCGCAGTGATTCACTCAATCGCATCAGTTGAGTTCGATAACGTTCCGCAGTGATGATTTCGTTCGGTTTCAACAGCTCATAATAAACAGCACCAACTAGGTCCCACCAAATACCAACCATTACTTTCACATTATGAATATTCGGTCGAGGCGATTACGTAGAAACATGACCGGGCAGTTTTTTCTTTGGATTGCTGTAATGAATCCATTTTCGATCACCCGTTACGATGCGATGAAGAAACCCCTTTTTTGCCGCTGAAGCTGTTGTTAACAGGCAAAAAACGACACTCAACCTCTCTTGGCTTCAAATCATAAGGAACCTAAGTTCCTTGCTTTTGAATCATTCCCAACGCATGCAATCGCTTGGAAATGGACTGGCGGGTAACTCCTAAGGCTAAAGCAAACTCTTTTTGCGTTTGGCAGGGATCCTCATCGAGCAATGCCTCCAATTCAGCATCTACGTAATTTTTTGGAGCTCTCTATGAGCTTCATACGCCGTTGTCTTCGAATGAAAGAAAAAAACCAACACTTTCCTCAAATGACGACTATTTGGCACAAAATCAGACATTTTCTCACAACTAAAAGTATATGATGCAAAAACAAAATCACTAATGTGTCACAGTGGCAGTGGTTTGTTTACCTTATGTCTGAGCTTTGTTCAAGACGTTCGTGATATGTAAAAATCGACCAACACTTACCGCTGGAGCCATCTATTGACAAACAGCAAGAAATTAGTTGCGCACCTGATATGAACAGGCATTAGAATTAAATCGACTCTGTTTTTATGTTTCACGACCAATGACTAAATTTTCCGAAGAAACTATAGGTTTTTGAGAAAATCACGAATAAAATTAGAACGAGTCATTTTAGATATAGGGAGAGTTAATAGCAATCAATTCTAATTTAAAATAAAATTTTAAGAGAGTAGAAGAAACTAGGTACTCGTATTTGAAACAAAAACACCTTGTTGACAATGTAGTTTTATTGAACTCTCAAGTCATTTTTGAGCAGCCTATATATAAAAATCATCTGAAAGTATGTTGCCCTCAAAAATAACATTTTATTTCTAACCAAAAAAGTTATAATCCTTTTCAAATCTTCGTCATCATTTTTGAGTAAAGAAGATGATACTATAATTCCAAATTTTTGTTGAAAATATCATAGCCTAGTGGTTAATTTTAGATAGCACAAATCTCTTTGAAAGATGCTTGAAAAGGCTTCTTTTTTAATAAAAAGTACACCATGCCATTTGAAATAGCAAGTTGTTGCCCAGATACTTTTGAGAGATCTTTTAGCGCGGATTCCATGTATTCATTGGAACTCTTCTTCATTAAATGTCTGAAGAGATCACCCTTTCTTTCTCTCAAAGAAACAGGAAGTAGTCATTCGACTTTCCTGAAATTCAACATGAATTGCAATAGCCTTGGTTTTTCTCAAATCTTTTCTAATATAACCTGAGCAAGAAAATCATTATGAAATCATAATAATTATCGTAAAACTTTCTTAGGTGTTTGAAGAATTCTATTAATTTCACGTCTTGGTGTCATGTGTATAAGGTGTTACCATGTCCACTACAGTATCTAACCATATATCGCTCTAGGCCCCTCCGAATAAGCGTGTTACCGTGTTAACCACTCTTCCCTAATCACACATCGCCTAGTAGGCCCTTCAACAGGGCTAGGCACAGAACGTACTCTGGGCCTACCTCGACCGAGGGTTTAAATATCCGTGCATCGGAGACTCCCGGCTCTTTTTTCTCTTCAAGGACCTCTTCGAATTCACACTGTCTTAAGAAACCGGCTGCAGCACGCGTTGCCACGAGCTGGCTTTCCGTACCCACGCCATATTGCCAAACCGCCGTTGTTTACCAACGAACCACGTGTGTTTATTCCATTTTGAATTTACGTTTACAAAGAGTATTTGTGTTAACCATCAATGTTTCCATCGTGTGTGTGACCACATCCCGGTAGCAAGCGGCACCCAACGTGGGGCATTAGGGCATTGTTTTCTCCGTTGAGGAAAAGGACCCATCACCGACTGAGTTAGCCGATAAATATTGATACGAGAATCCAAGTGAAGAATTCCGCTGCTTCCGCACACGAGGTGAAACCGGCTCACGTGGTAGTACTATCGCGAACAATAGCAACGACGCACGTGGATAGTATTCGTCTAATTCATCTACCGCAGAATTAATCCACCACCGCAGCAGCGGAGAATGAAGCATCCGGTTCATGGACCGAAGACAACACCAAGTGGCGCCCAAAGACGAGTGTGTGAGTGTACTGTTGTAAAACGACCAGTGCGTTAGTGGATCTACAACCTACTCACAGTCGCAGTTGTTCAACGTATGATAAACTTATCATGTGTCCTATGTGTCTTAGGTTAGTTAGTAAATTGTTTTTTTTCTCAGTACTATTTTTCTCTTTGTCAGGTATTTTTAATATGTAATCAGCTACTTTTAATATCTAAGTTTTATGTGTGATTGACAAATAAAGATACGAAGTAGATGCGTTTCAACCAATACCCCCCCCACAGATTTGTTATTGTACATATCTTAGATTTAAATAATTTAAATAGAGCCTTGCACCACGCTCTCTTAATGTAAGTAGCTAGACCATACGACTTGCTACGTGCGACAAGGTTTTCTGTGGTTTCCCTTGTCATCATCGCGTTGATGCCAAATGGCGCGTAAGATAGTAAGACGGCCACAGACGCACTGCACACAGGGTTGTATTAGATTTAAGTAGGATAATTTGATCAAACTTTTTTTTTTCGATTTTCAATGGTATGATGTACACGTATGCTCATGTCATTAATAAAGATACAACATGGTTTTATTACCCGGTATGGCAATATGGAGGCGCCTAACCGCGATCTTCAGAGAGGGGCCGTGTTACCACTACAGTATCTAACAAAAGATCGCTCTAGGCCCCTCCAAATAAGCGTGTCACCGTGCTAACCACGCTTCCTTAATCACAGATCGCCTAGTAGGCTCTTTAACAGGGCTAGGCACAGAACGTACTCCGCGTCTACCTGGACCGAGGGTTTAAATATCCGTGCATCGGAGACTCCCGGCTCTTTTTTCTCTTCAAGGACCTCTTCGAATTCACTCTGTCTTAGAAAACCGGCTGCAGCACGCGTTGCCACGAGCCGGCTTTCCGTGCCCACGCCATATTGCCATACCGCCGTTGTTTACCAACGAACCACGTGTTTTTATTCCATTTTGAATGTACGTTCACAGAGAGTGTTTGTGTTAACCATCCGTGTTTCCATCGTGTGTGTGACCACATCCCGGTAGCAAAGGTTTATTTTTCGATGGTGAGAAATCATCAAGAATATTTTGAGAATCCAGCTCATTCATAATTTTATATTAAGGTAAAGTCATCAATTGAATTGTTTGCGAACATGAGAAGAAATGTAAAAATTGTGATTCAGAATTGAATTGAGAAACACTGTTTCAACTGAAATGGCTTCTTGTACATGAAAGAAATCCCATATCAAGAAAAATGTACAGTAAAAAACAAACAAGTACTGTGTTTTAAGGAATTTTACTTAATAATTGCGATTCGTAACGCGTTTCACTACACCGTAGCTTCTTCAGACGAATGAATGTAGCTAAAATGAATGGGAATATAAATATAAAT
Organism: Cryptolaemus montrouzieri; assembly: GCA_013387265.2. NCBI lineage: Eukaryota > Metazoa > Arthropoda > Insecta > Coleoptera > Coccinellidae > Cryptolaemus > Cryptolaemus montrouzieri. The sequence continues at coordinate 117,731,150 of JABFTP020000185.1, forward strand.
GTTCTCGAGTAATTTCTTATTGGGTTGCTTCTTCTTAAGTGGTTATTTATGACAGGTATATCCAATAAAATTAAGGATTAGATTGCTCCCCGAAGAGATTCAATAGAGGTGAAGGGCTTAAACGACTTGATTATGAGTTTACCTGAGTGTCTGTAATTTATTTCTAAAGTTCCCAAAGATCTAGAAATATGTATGAATAACTTGGGAGAAATTAATTTTCTAGTGATCATTCGCGTAAGTAAATTATTATTTGAAATACTGGTATCGCGATATGGACGATATCAAAATTATTTGCTCTACATGAACAGATAGACAGTCATTGCAATTTAATCTATAAACACCTGAAAATCATATGAATTCATTACATCCATAAATTGGAAAGATTCACAACTCAAGAAATAGAAAGCAATAATTCGATAAATTTCTAGACGTAACAATTACGAATGAAGATAAAATAATCTATGTTTTCGCAATTTACCATTAAGCCGTCACATGTTATAATAAATAACTTGTCGGGATGTTGTCATCCGTATCAACATAAAATGTCAGCATTCAATACTTTTATTCATAGATTGATTAACATCCCGTTATCACCAGAAAATTTCAACAAAGAATTAAATTTGATTAAACAAATAGCCAAAAAATAATGGTTACAAGCCCAAACTAATAGATAATATTTTAAATAAAAAACAAAGTAGAATCGCATTGAATGAAGTTTACCCTGTCGATAAATTGAAACAAAAATTCAACACCTTAACCTACGTTGGCATTACAAGTGAGAAACTGAAATCATTCTTGAGCAGCAATAATTTCAACATAGCTTTCAAACTAACAATAATTTAGGCAAATATATAAAAATAATAGAACCAAATCAGGTAAAACGATAAATCAGGTGTTTATAGATTGAATTGCAATGAATGTGATAATTTTACATTGGTAGAACACATAGAAATCTTAATATTAGAATATCGGAACATAAAGGCAGTTTTTCAAATAAAAATGAGATTCAAATTACGCGAATCATCTCTTAGAAAATAATCACTCTTTTCGACCCACAGTTTGAAATTTTGCATACAGATAATAAATATTGAAGGTAGATCTTTGGGAAACTTTAGAAATAAATAAATACAAACACTCAGATAAACTCATCAATGAACAAGTCGATTTAAGCCCTTCACCTCTATTGAATATCTTCGGGAGCAATATATTCTTAATTTCATTGGATATACCTGTCATAAATAACCACTTAAGAAGAAGCAACCCAATAAGTAATTACTGAGAACATTTATATTTATATTCTCATTTATTTTCTGTACATTCATTCGTCTGAAGAAGCTACGGTGTAGTGAAACGCGTTACGAATCGCAATTATTAAGTAAAATTCTTAAAACACAGTACTTGTTTGGTTTTTATTATTGATAATGGAATATTACCTAGTAAAAGCCTCCCAAATGCAAAAAAAAATGTACAGGACCACTGAAAATATAAACATCCTGGACTTAATTTTATAAACTGTTTAAAAATTCGTTTATGTTGTTGAAGTTTTATTTGAGTTCACACCGCACCGTATTCAAAATCTTTGAACTCAATTATTCGAAGGTGAACAATAAATTATTTGAAGCCGCAATCCGGAAAACCCATTCCCATTTACAAGCAATGCGATGCACTTCCGTATACGCTTACATGTACATTCCAGAGCTAGGATCTGGGCTAAGTTAAAAAGCGAAATCCCGGTGGAATTACGTCCGCTATTTAAACTATGTGCGATTAAATTGAAACAATCTGCCTGAAAGCGCCTGTAATATCATGAATTATTCATCAAAACATAACCGAATGCCGAATCTGAGGATGAGCTCACGCGTCTTCCTCTATATTAAATTTGGAGAATTTCATGTGTGAAGCTCTGGTTTGTGAGCCTTTTCTACTGACTATATATTCTTTGATTTGCAGTATTTTGCTAATTAAATTTTGGAAAAAAATTCGAAAAGAGCATTCAATGAATATCATGTTTTCAGCGGATTTTTAATTATGCGTGAATTTTGTTTCAGTCAACAATATTGCATATAGCTTCCTGAAGAAGCTGGTTTTCCTTTCAACTATATATCATATATATGTATATATATATATATATATATATATATATATATATATATATATATATATATATATATATATATATATATATATATATATATATATATATATATATATATATATATATATATATATATATATTATCATTGATTCTGAAACACAAGTTAGAAGGAAAATCAATCAAATATCTTGGCATTGTTTTGGATCAGCATTTGAGGTGGGACCTTCAAACTCAATTTATAGTTGACAAAATAAGACCTTTATTGAGTACATTTAAATATCTAAAGGACTTTCTTGACATGCCACAACTGAAAATACTCTATTACTCTCTTGTCCAGTCTCAATTAATATATGGTATTCTAGCATGAGGTGGCGCATACGACTGTCATCTGAAAAAAATTGATGTTATACAAAAATGGTTCTTGAAACTAATGATGCATAAGTGTAGAACTTACCCAAGTGATGCATTGTTTGGGGAATCTGGTATACTAGATGTACTACAACTGTATAGTTTCAGGATAATTTGCGATTTGAACAGAAATAGAGACACAGAGACACTATGTGTTCTGTTGATCATCATTATGGCACGAGGAATAAAAATATGAACTATGTCACTCTGCGAGCAGATAAGACTATCGGAACAAGAAATTTAGATTACTTGGGACCTAGAATGTACAGAATCATTCCTGTCCATATTAAAACCATTAATAACCCAAAAACTTTTAAATATGTGCTGAAGTCTTGGATATTGAATAATGACCGTAGTGTTTTTCATAACATTATAAATGCATCGGCTATATGAAATTAACCTTGGGCTACATGAACTACTGTAATATACCAAACTGTGACATTTATACCAGATTTTGACAAACACTTTGAAACCCGATTGTGATATTGAAACCCGATTGTGATATTGAAACCCGATTGTGATATTGGAACCCGATTGTGATATTGAGACCCTATAGTGACCTTCCAACCTAGTTTCCACAGATAACTTGAACTTTTCGATTGTAACCCGATATGGGCCCTTTCATTAAATCAATTCATTCTCGAATGTTATATACAGTGCTGACAGCAATTTCTGTTTACATCATACTAAAGGCTGTCTTGTAATTAGTGAAATGTACACCAACTACAGGTAATACCTTTTCTGAGGTATTACCTCAACCATTTGTTTATTTATAGAATTAAGTATCCTGAGGAATGCAATGGCATCAGGAATATTTGTAAAGATTTTTGTTGAAACTTGCAAATAAACACATATTATATATATAGGGGGTTTTACCCCGACGAGTTGCCCATATATCTGTTCATGCAATCGAGTTGATTTCAAGGAAAAATATAAATCCACCACCCGGTAATTAATACCATTGCCAGGCAATGATTATAATCAAAACATATCCTGGAATAATTATATATTAGGATAATGTTAAATGTTATGAGAATATATCAATCTACCAGAATATATACATACTATAGCATCATCAAACAATGATATCAATGTATATATATATATATATATATATATATATATATATATATATATATATATATATATATATATATATATATATATATATATATATATATATATATATATATATATATATATATATATATATATATATATATATATATATATATATATATATATATATATATATATATATATATATATATATATATATATATATATATATATATATATATATATATTGTCACGACGTGACAATAATTCCATAAATGAACGTCACTGCTGAAATTTTGAATTTTGAAAAGTTTTAGATATTTAAATTAGTTCAATTTTTCAGATAAGTATTTTTAAGTTATTAACAGAAAGTACACATAAAATTTCCTACCTTTATTGATTCATTTTCCAGGAAAACGTTTTATAAAATATATTATTGACAACTCTCAAATTTTCGAATTCCAAAAATGAATTCTTCAAATGATTATGAATCTGATGATGAATATAATCCTCCTAAATATCCTTGAGATAAATATAATAGATATTTCTTGCAGAAGAACTTCAAAATCTGCACTCAAGATCGTTTAGATGCAGGACCATCTGATTCTCACACTTTCATATCATCTGATTCAGGTAACGTTGCAAAGAAGATTGTTTGTTTGTTTGTTATTCCTTTTACGTGCTCTATTTCCGCCTTTCGGCCAATGACACGCCGGGGAATTCTGTCACCTCACTAACCCGGGAATTTTGCCGAACCCCTCTCGTGTCGAGGGAAGGGATCTTTAATGCCCAACACATCTCTGTTAGACAGGACCGACGGCTTTACATCTCCTCCGAAAGATGGATACTCAAGCGATTCCCAGAATCCGAAAAATCGCACCGACTTTGTGGGGATTGAACCCAGGTAACTCTGCGCAGGAGACGAGCATCGTATCCCCTACGCCACCGAGCCGGCCAAAGAAGATTATTTCTGGGCCCGTTGATTATGAATATGATGATAAGGTAAACAACTTGAATGAAGGTAGGAATAATATTTTAAAAACTATACATTCATATCATACACGAAGTATATCTAAGGGATCTGACAATTCTACTTGTTCTGCCTATTCTTCAAACAACAAAAGATTTGATAACTGTTATCATAATCATGTGGAATCACCTTGTTCCTCTAATCTTATCATATCTTCATCACCTAATTCAGATCTTCACAAATCTAATAAAAATAAAACGCATGAAATGGGCTTATGAAATGAATAAATTCATTATGTTTTGTTATTACAGAATAACAAATAATGAAACAAATAGAAAAGGGTACATGTATGAACTATATAATATGTTCAAAGAAAAGTCCCCAATTGCTGTGTTTCAAAACAAAGCATTGCGACTCAAAGACGGTATATTGAAAATTGAAACTTTATATCTGAATCTGAATTAAAATCAATTAAAAACAACATTCAACAGAAGAACAATTAAATTCTGTAATTTCAGATGAAAACCTAGTTCCATTCATGAAAAGCATCGAAAATAAATAAGAAAATTCGTCTAAAAATATTGATAACAAAGATATAGAAAATTTATTTCTGAATAAAATGAATTTATTTGAAAATATTGACCCAACTATAAGACCTAAACTTCCTAAAATTCATTATTTAAAGAAAATTTTCGATTGTATAAACGAGCTTAATGAGAATATTCTTTCAAAGCAACTTGTTAAAGTAATGAATATTTATACACTTCATCTGATTACATATTATGCCGCTATTACAGTAGTTAAACATTCTGGATACAAATTTGAAAATTTTGGATCTAATTATAATATCAAGAAAAAACCTGGCAAAAAAGATTAGAAGGTTAAATTTCTTGTATCAGATGTGATTTAGGATGATTGACTCAATATTCCAGAGGTAATCGATCAAAAAACTTATGGCACATATTGGAAAAATATTCCTCAAATATAAAACCCATAAAAATGATGAGATAAGTAATGTACAACTGATAGAATACATCGATACTTTAAAACAAAAACTTTCAGTATACTCCATTAGACTACGTGAATATAAAATAAATTCAGATAGAAAATTCCAAAACAAACTATTCAAAAATAATGAAAAACATTTTTACAAAGTTATTTCAGGTTCAAATGAAAATATTTCTGGAAATGGAGTTCCTAAAATTGATATTCTAACTGATTATTGGTCTTCAATTTGGACAGTGCCAAGGCAACACAATTCCAATGCAAGTTGGATTTTGAATGAAAGGTCTCGATTTTCTAAAATAGAATGCATTCAATTTGAAAAATTTTCAAACGAAGATATAACATCAGTTATTAAACACACAAAAAATTGGCAATCTCCAGGTGTTGATGGTATCCATAACTTTTGGTTCAAGAAATTCTCTTGCGTTCATGAAAAATTGGCTGAATATTTTTCATTTATAATAAAGAACCCCTCAGCTACTCCTTTATATTTCACACAAGGAGTTGCTTATTTAAAACCGAAAAGTGCTAATACTATTGATCCGTCTCAATATAGACCAATTACTTGCCTTCCAACAATATATAAAGTTCTAACTGCATGTATTACCCAAAAAATTTATGCACATTTGGAGAATTATAATATTCTTTCCGAACAACAAAAAGGATGTAGAAAAAAACACCTTGGTACTAAAGAGCAACTTGTAATTGATTCTGTTGCTTCGAATCAAGCTCAAACTAAGAAGAGAAATATTCATACAGCCTTCATTGATTACCAGAAGGCTTTTGATAGTTCTCCCCATTCATGGCTTCAAGAAATTTTGGAAATTTATAAAATTGATAAGACACTTCGTCTTTTTCTTGAATTTGTAATGAAAAATTGGAGAACCAATCTTCATTTAAATATTTCAAAACAATCGTTAAAATCCGAAGTAATTCCAATCAAAAGAGGTATTTTTCAAGGTGATTCTTTAAGTGCTCTTTGGTTTTGCCTTTGCCTTAATCCATTATCTCATGAATCAAATGCTACTAGTTTCGGCTTCAAAATTAGGAGTCTATAAACTGAATTCAAATTGAGTCACTTAATTTATTTAGATGATATTAAATTATATGCCGGAACCAGATCTCATTTAAAAAGTATAATTGAGATTACTTTCAACTATTCCAATGATATTCATATGAAATTTGGGCTTCCAAAATGTAAAAATCTTTCTATTGAAAAAGGAAAAAATCATCTGTGATTATAGAAGATTTCCAATATCGAAATCGAGCCAATGCATCAAGGAGATACATATAAATATCTTGGATTTTGTCAAGAGAAGACAATTAACCATAGCACTCTAAAGAAAATATTAGAAGTTCATATTACAAAAGACTTATCATCAAGAGTCATTTAACTAGTAAAAACCTTTTCAGAACTATCAACTCCTATGCAGTTCCTATTCTTACATCTTCTTTTGAAATTATTGAATGGTCTAAAACTGATCTAAATGAATTACAATGTCAAACGAGGAAAATGCTTTGTAAATATCATAAGCACCACCCAAACTCAGCTGTTCAGAGAGTTACACTACCTAGACATCTTGGAGGTCGTGGATTAACTGATTTGAATAATCATCATAGTAAACAGATTTTTCATCTACAGTCCCATTTTCATGATAAACAGAGAACGTCTAAATTACATGATATTGTTGTTGCTTCAGATTATAATCTAATACCTCTGAACTTGACAATGCAACAGGTAGATTTCGATATATTTGATGATAATTCTAAAAGAGAAAGTTGGATGCAGAAGGAATTACACGGAAAGCACCCTAAAGAATTGAAAAATGATTATATTGATGAAATCGCATCGAATAAATGATTAGTTTCTGGAGAATTGTTTGCTGAAACAGAAGGCTTGGCAATTGCGATCCAGAATCAGATTGGTTTTCACGAGGAATTATAGAAAACACATCATCAAACAAAATATAGATGATTCTTGCCGTAGATGTTTCTGTTCTTCAGAAACAGTTTTTCATATATTATCATCTTGCTCAGTCCTTGCTTCAACAGATTATTTAGAAAGACATAATGCCGTCGCTAATATTATTCATTTTAATCTAGGAATTAAACATGACCTAATTCCCAAAAGAAAAAATTTTGCAAATATGAACCTAAGATTATTTGTGAAAATGAAAATAATAATAAACTTCATTTTGATAAAACAATTCTTTGCAACAGAGCTGTAAAACACAATAGACCAGATATCATTCTTACTGATAAAAAGAATCAAATAACATATATAATTGATACTGCTATACCCGACACACATAATAAACAAAATGAATACAATGAAAAAATTCCTAAATATATGATGCTTGGCGACGAGATTAAAAAATGTGGAAAATGAAAAAATTTTTATTCTACCGATTATTATTTCCACAACAGGTGTTATTCCTAGGAATCTTCACAAAAGTATTGAGATTTTGGGTCTGAAGAAAAACTTGCTTGTTACAAAAATAACAGTCATCAAATCTTGTAATATTCTTCGTAGGTTTCTTTCCGAAAAAATAATGAGGTAGAGTCATAGGTTTTCTTTAGTTTATACTGCTCAGAATCCCATTTCATATTTTATTTATTTGTTTATATAAATGTAATATAATTAACTGACAATTTTGCCATATTTATATTCAGAGCAGTATTCTATTTGATCGTTCACCACTTCACACAAAAGAAACTATTAATGAGTAACATTCAGTGCTACTTGACTAAGATCCGTACACTGGATTTTTCCGGGGAGAAAGCCTCTGACACTACTCGTTGGTACATTGATATCATTGTCTGATGATGCTATAGTATGTATATATTCTGGCAGATCGATATATTCTCATAACATTTAACGTTATCCTAATATATATTTATTCCAGGATATGTTTTGATTATAATCATTGCCTGGCATTGGTATTAATTACCGGGTGGTGGATTTATATTTTTCATGAAATCAGTTTGATTGCATGAACAGATATAAGGGCAACTCGTCGGGGTGAAATATATATATATATATATATATATATATATATATATATATATATATATATATATATATATATATATATATATATATATATATATATATATATATATATATATATATATATATATATATATATATATATATATATATATATAAAGTCCATCATGTAACTCTGATTCGGGTCTTAGCAGAGTTCGATGTAGTTGGTCGTTTACTAAACTGGATCGAATCTTATATATACATCAATGATATTTCTAATTGTTTTCTGTATGCGTCATGATTTGTAAGAAGATGACGTCAAGATATATATGAGCATTAAATCTACAACGGATTTCTCGTTGTTTCAGGAAGATCAAGATATTTCACATTGAGTATTGATAAGTGTAAATATAAAACTTTCACGAAAAATATTAACATGTTGAATACCTCCTTCTTTTTCGATTCTGAATAATCTTTCGAAAATCATACTGAGATTATAGTGGCAAAAGCATTCAAGATGTTAGGTTTCATTTTAAGTATTTCTACAGATTTCAAGAAGCTTAAAACTGTGAAAGGTTTATATTTTTCCCTTGTGAGGGGTCACTTAGAATATGCTACACCGGTTTGGTCACCTCATTATTACAAGTACGTAAATAGAGTGGAGAGGGTTCAAAAAAAATTAATTAATAATTTGGGGTACAGATTTAATAGATATTATGTGATTACAATGTAAGTTAGGAGGGTGCTTTTAGATAGTTTATTTCTTTACAGAATCATTGACAATTATTTCAATTTTCCGTTAATAAACTTTTTAAATTTCAATATTCCAAAACAGACAGAAGGCACTTTTATATGTACCGAAAGCACGAACGTCATTGCGGTATGGTTCGGTATCCTTGAGAAAAATGTATTTTTATAATTGGCATCTTGGTGATATAGATGTGTTCAACTCTAATTTTGCGGGATTTAGGATAACAGTAATGATTTATTTGATGAGTCTTCCTTATATTCTATGAACCATTGTCTATTCCTGGTAAAATTTGTGATTTGATTCAATTTATTCTTCAGTTTTATTATTACCTTTATTGAAATTTTCTTGTAATTCTTTTGTCATTGGTTACGCATACTGTTCAGTTTTTATACTGATTTTAATGGTAGTAAACTCTGTAATTGAGATGTCCTGTTGGGGTTCCTGTTCGTAGAATTAAATAAATGAAGAAATAAATAAATATACGGGCTAGGTTAGATTTATTAGATATATATATATATATATATATATATATATATATATATATATATATATATATATATACACTTTTGAAGTTTTGAAGATTTCATTTTATTCGAACAGTATTGTATTTAGATAGTAAAAATCTACTCCAGCATTTTATTTTGAAGTAAACAGGGTATCCCAATTTTCTATAAAGAAATCTTGGGAAGCTTTTTCAAATTAAAAGACCACTTTTTTTTGAAGATTCAAGAGCGTCCTAAACTCTGCTATAATGTGCTATAATGTCTTTATGTATTAAGTTTTTTTGGTGAGTAGTTTCGTCACTATATTTTTTTTTCCGTAAAATTCATGAAAATAGGCTCTCACATCATCGCATGATCCTTCGGCCAGAGAGGATGAATACTTTTTTACTTTCGTTTTCTTATTGCCCAAGGATAGCTTTATCGATAAAATGAAATAGATTATCCTCATTTCATACCGGAGTGACTCAAAAAAATTATTAAATATTGTAATTTTAGAAATATCATATCTTGATCAAATGGAACATTCTGTATTTTATTATTCATGTCAACCCATAAAATATTGTACCATATTTTTGCAAAAGTAACCCTATCTTTAACTTCGACCATTTTCGAAATAAAAAACTAAAATAATAAAATCAGAGGTTGCGAAAGAAGAGTTTGTTAGTACATATCATTATACTCGATCAGAGAACAGGAGATATTTTAAAGTAGTCGTAATAGGTTGGTTTTGGTGAGATGATCTACAAAGTGTTGAACTATTTCAATCAGTGTTCGAAATGTTACCCGTTTCTTTGTAGACACAGCTCAATCCTTCTAAGGAAAGACCGTTGAACTCTCGACAACATTTGCGTATTAACTGACTGAAAGGCGTCGACTATTCTCTGTGTCATATCCAACTGTGTTGTAGAAGGAATCTGGTAAACGATGCCCTTAATACAAGCTCACAAGAAAAATTCTATACTTCTAAGGTCTAACCTAACCTAACAGGACCACCACGTCCTATCCATTCGTTTGGAATGATTCAAATGCTCCCTAACCTAATGTGAGTAATGTGCCGGCGCTCCATCCTGTTGAAACCACAATTCTTGTCTTACATGATCTGGTACATACATACGGCAAGTAACATTGGTAGATGATTTTGCAGAAAATCTAAATACATTTAACTATTGAGGTGCCCGTCGAAAAAGTGCGGCCCAATTAGATATCCATCTACTATAGCAGCCGAGAAGAGAAGCTACATAAGAAGCCAGGGAGTATCTATAAAAACTATTAACAAACAGATGTTTGGCAACCATTTTGAGAATGTAAGAGTATTTCATGATTTACATGATAATTTCACGAAAATTACTTGAAAATGAAGGAAATAATGATTGAATATAGTAGTTTGAGTTACTTTTGTCGTTTTCTACTCAGAAAAATTATTTTGATCGAGTTTATTAATGTGAAATCTATCAAGGTCATTATTAAAAATTTTAGAAATTGAAGGAATACGATTATGAAATCCATCGTGAGAAAAAAGAAATATAGGTCGCTACATAGTTAACAAGATAAAGATATGAATTTTAATATAGTTCAATTATTTTAACTGCAATTTAGGAGGATTTTCGAGTTCAACTAATTCGATTGATGGTCTGCAAAGAAAAGAACGCCTATAATGGCAAATTTTAGTTGCAACACACTGTATAATTATCAATATTGTACTTATACTCACAGGATGAACTTTGTACATGTCCCGTGAAAACATCTGCTGGTAAGAAAACTCATGCCTGAAGGAATCCGAAGATGAAACTCCATTTCAAGACCAAATTATGCGCATGATTCTAAATATCAATGAACCATAATTAATGACTGATACAGCTATACTAGGTGTTCTGTGAAGGATATCAAATTTTGATCAAGTTCAACCCCCATTATTTTTCTTATTTTAAAGGTAATATCTGTACAGAAATTGAGAACACATGTGATATATTTTTGAAAATGAGAAAACTTTATCCTTTCAAATCGAACTTAAAAATAATCAAATTTTCGGAAACAATTTCAGCTCCCTGGTAATGACGGGCGAAAATCGATATTTCACATGCAGCAGCGAGTAAACATAAATTGGATGGATAGAGGGCCGTTTGGGTCTAGATATCGCGTTTTCGTTTCCTAGAATTGAACAGACAAAAACGATCTGTATTTCGGTTAAAATTTTCTTGAAAGAATCTATTAATGAAAATGTATGGTCAAATGTATTCCACAGATGATATCTGGGGGTTGAAAGAAATGTGTCAGATGATTTTGGTCCGAGATCTTGAATACAAAGTAGAATAATAATTCAATATTTTTGGAAAAAAACTATTTTTCTTTGATCCTTTAACGTGCCCTATTTCTGCCTTTCGGCTAATGACACGACGAGGAATTGTGTCACCTCACTAACCCGGAAATTTTGCCAAACCTTTCTCGTGTCGAGGGGAGAGATCTTTAATGTCCAACTCATCTCTATTAGACTCTCTTATCATACACCACTATGTCCGGCCTATTATTCGTCACCATTCTGTCAGTGATAACAGGCCTATCGTAGTATTATCATTATTATTATTATAACATTGTAATATGGGCGAAGAATTTCTATGAAGTCCATTTGAAAATTAAATTAATAACATGGTTACATAAATAAAGATAATAACGAATAAATTCTCTAAAAGTAATTGAGAATACAAGGAAGCACTAAAATGTTGGAATAGCAAAATATAACAGATAGAGACTGAAAATAATAATGCGAAGTGATTGTCTAGTTATTGAAAAATTGGGTGATAAACCAAAACAATAGAATAAGAAAATATTACAAACTGAAGCTCAAAATGTAAGATAGCAAGTGATTGCTCAAACGTGGTCATGAAAGGTGGTGAGTGTACAGTTAAAGCTGGAAGGTTATTCCACTTGTCGAAAACGCGATTCACTAAAAAATTTTGCTGAATTCTTGTGTGAATTTTTTCCTTTTTTTGAGTTGAAATGTTGATATAGAATTCACTCAGTATTTGTGTTTCGAATATGAAAATTTGTATTTACAATTTCAATTACAAAGTGAAAAATAACTCCAAGCGTGCGAAGTGAATATTGAATAGTTTGTATGGGGTTTATACCCGCTTTGAAATTCGGGACATATGAATATCGTGTTGATTTTGGTCTTGATCATTGATCTTCAGAGAGAAGTAAAAACGAATTATTGTTTCAATATTTTTGGTAACACCCCAGCAAAATTCAAAATAGGCATTGAAATGTTCTACGGAATTCGCTTAGTTCTGAACTTGGTGTGACGTAGGTAATGTGAAAGTGCATCTTTGAAAGCGATATACGAGGATAAACCAAATATGATTTTCTCACGAACTTTGAGTCGTTCTGTAGATTTTCTGAGTTGGGTTTTGTCCTGAAGATATACCTCATCATAAAGCTAGATCATTTTCAAAGTAATAGTCTTTCAATAATGGTGCTATCGCCACGGATTGTGAAAAATATACCATCATTCATACGAAGGCCCATAAATTTTCATCGCAACGAGAATATCATTATTTTTCAAATGAAGGTGCTTTGAAAAATGCAACTCGATGTAAAAACAACTTTTATATAATTTTGACGAATACTTGTACATTTTAACCAACTAACAATTGGTTCTTTCAGCTGCTCGGACAGTACAATTTATGATTGATTGAAGATCAGAAAACAAATCCACTAGACAAATGTGCTTTAAGAAGCAGATTACGAAGGCTATTGGGGTATTTTCAAGGTACTGGTGAATTCGCAAAGCGAAGAGGATAGAGATGAAAAAAGAAAACAACTACTTGCAATGATCGTTTTTTGAGGCTTGATGTTTTGAGAGACAGATCTAGTACCGCCGTACTGGAAATAAATAGATTGGATGAAGTGAGGCAAGTATAAGTATGTGAGGCAAAAGAAAGGAGGCTCTTGAGAGAAATTGGACTTCGTGCCTTCAATTTGTCAGAAAACACAGGTTTTACGGCAATGAAGAATAGGGAAACGTTCAATTCTCTGACGAATCCAGGTCGGCTGGCAAAGAGCCCTGATCTCGAGCATGTGTGGGATACGAAAGGTAGGAGGTTAAAAAGCTGTTGCCTGCTCCAAAAAATCGAAATGAAGTTGGTCAGCTCTTCAAGAAGAGTGAGAAAAAATAGACCAAGGTAAATCTTATTTTTTGATTCTTTCACTTGTTTACCTCATCATTTTTTCCATAAATGAAAACTTTTTCTATACCTACTGACAGTGCTTATGAAGAACCTGTATGTCTTTCGAATAATAAGCCAGCGCAATGGAGTGTATCTTCATGACAAAATTAAGCTCAAAAATTCTACTATAGGAATCAACATTCATGAAAAAAGCAGTTTGGTTGGACCTTATACAGGAATATCCACCGGGAACGTCCGTTAAAAACTATTTAAGTTCCAATTACAATATCAAGCTGAAATTTTATACGCGGCCTCAACTAACGATTTCGATTTGAAGTGACATTTTCGAAGTGATACCATTTCCGATTATACCGGAAGTGGGTCATCACTTTGTTATTTCAAATAGCAATCTACTTTTTTTATTATACATCTGGAACAGACATTTGTGCAAGGCATAAAATACTCAAGTTGTTGGCACTTATCTGTCAAAACTTTTGACAGATTTAATTATTTTTGTTATAAACTCGATGTTTGAGGAACATTTAAAAGAATTGTACTTCGTAGATCTTTTGCACTACAAACTCTTTTTGCTTGGGTGGATAGAGAAGGATTAAGGAGTTTTTGAAGCAATCTACACATGTCAAATGTTCATTGCATTGTTTTGTATGACTTTTTCAATTTGGCCTTTTTCAAACAGCAATAACACAATTTTTTCAAATTGCACGTGCCAATTTTTATATCTCCATCAGATGAAGCGTCAAATTTCAAATGGAATTGTACAAGCATGTACTATACCCATCTCTTATAGTTCCGAAATAATTTGGGAATATATTGAATTTTGATGATTTTGCAAGAACTAACAGAGAATGTATGAAATATTTGAATCAAGTAGCTGAACTGGCTACGCTCACCTGACAGGTGCCTAAAATCAATGTACTTGCCACTTCGTTCATTCGAATTTGATATTTCAACAAGAATTGTCGTTATTTCAGATCGAAAATATCCAAAAAAATACAACACATTTGGAATAAAACCACTGGTTCTTCAAACGAAAATATATTTAATCTTTTTTTAATTCATTTTAGAATGTCAAAAAGTAGTGGATAGAAATTGCAGGCAATTCAATAACCAATTTCCAAATTTACCGTCTATGAGTAAAATAAAATTTGGAAGCATTAGAAGCAATTTTATACAATTCGGATGAATAAAAATTGTAGGAACTTAGCGAAAACCAATCATCGAAGATAATTACATTATTTACGAATAAATGATAGCAAACATCATAGGAGAAAACTAATTTACGATCTGAATAAATGTTCAATATGGACCACTTTTTGCTCGATACACTTGACAGCTCGTGTACTATCAGGATCAATGTTACGGAAAGCAGTATGAATGCGCTCTAGTAACTCTTCTTTACTTCTAACAGGAATAAGATACACTCCACTCTTGATTTTGCCCCATAAATAAAAATCAAGGGGCGTCAGGTCCGGAGAACGCGGAGGCCATAAATTGGGTCCTTGATTACCTCATCATCTATCCTGCCGATCTACAGCTAGTGTTTTATGTGCTGGTGCACCATCCACTTGGTAATAACAATCCCTTAGAATGTTAAGGGGTAATCCATCTAAAAAATTTGCTAATGTTCCTCTCAAAATTTCCAGGTATCTTTGTCGGTTAAGATTTTCCTCATAAATGCAATAAGCCAACAAATCATTCATTAAAATTGCAAAAACGTTCACGTTGAATTTATTTTGGAAATCAATAACCTCAATGAAATGTGGATTTTCTGTGGCCCAAAAATGTCGATTTCTCCTGTTGGTTATTCCACTTTCATTGAAATTGGCTTCATCAGAAAATATAATTTTTTGCAGAATTGTCTCATCTTCTTGAAGCCGAATTAATAAATTTTCACAGAAATTTAGCCGCTTGGGAAGATCAGTAGGTTTCAATGTTTGTAGTCTGATAAAAGAATACGGGTGCATGTTATGTTTCTTAAGGATCCTTTGAATGGGAGTATAACTCAATCCAATATCCATTGATGCTGACTTAATGGACGCATGTGGATTGGCACGGAAATACGCTAGCGTATTGATTGTCGTCGTCCTCGAGAATTGTTTTTCTTCTAGTTTCTATGTATTTTGTTCCTCCAAATTGCAGAAAACTGCTTCTAATCCTTCGAAATATTGTTTTACTCATAGGCGCCAAATTTGGAAATTGGTTATTGAAGTGCCTGCAAGTTCTATCAACCACTTTTTGACATTCGCCATGAATTAAAAAGAGATTAAACATAACCTCGTTTGAATAATCAGCCATTTTATTATCAATCTGGTGTTTTCCAAAAATTTTCACTTCAAATTACCAACAATTCTTGTTGAAATATCAAATTCGAATGAACGAAGTGGCAAGAACATTAATTTTAGGCACCTGTCAGGTGAGCGTAGCCAGTTCAGCTACTTGATTCAAATATTTCAAAGCATTCTCTGATAGTTCTTGAAAATCATCAAAATTCAATATATTCCAAATTATTTCGGAACTATATATACTAGATGGGTCTAGTACATGTTGATACAATTCCATCTGAAATTTGATCTGATGGCGATACAAAAATTGGCACGTGCAATTTGAAAAAATTGAGTTATTGCTGTTTGAAAAAGGCCAAATTGAAAAATCATAGAAAACAACGCAATAAACATTTGAAATGTGTAGATTGCTTAAAAACTTCCTTGATTCTTCTTCTATCCACCCAAGCAAAAATTGTGTCTGTAGTGCAAAAGCTCTACGAGTTACAATTTTTTTGAATGTTCCTCAAAAATCGAGTTTATAGCAAAACTAATTAAATCTGTCAAAAGTTTTGACAGAAACGTGCCAACAACTTGGGTATTTTATGCCTTGCTCAAATGTCGGTTCTAGATGTATAATAAAAAAGGTATCTTGCCATTTGAAATAACGAATGATGATGACCCACTTCCAGTATAATTTCGAAAATATTTTACTCCAATTGGAAATCGCTAGTTACAGCCGCGTATAAAATTTCAGCAGATATTGTAATTGGAACTTAAAAAGTTTTTAACGGACGGTCCCGGTGGATATCCCTGTATAACGAAATCTGTATCATATCCAAAACTCAAAGATATCGACTAATCAGAGAGTAATTGTGTTTCAAACGAGAGGATAGTATCTGCTAGATCGAATTTTTCACCCGTGACAGTATGAAAGATCTTAACGACGAATTATCCTAAGGGGTACGAAATAAGGATTGCAAGATTTGTATGTCATTTCCCACAGTTTCGCAGTTCCTGAGTTGAATAATTGTATTTAAGAATTTGATTCAGAAGGAAAAAAATTTGACCTTAGAATTTCAGAAAATGGCATCTTCAAAGTGCGATAAGTTGTATTCGCTCAGCAAAGTAGGAGCCATGATAATTTATAATGAAGAACTTGATTTCAAAGACAAAAATTAATGGCTCATACTCTCGACATAAGTGGAAATGCCCGAGAAATATGTTATATACTATTAATGGACATTGGATAGGTAAAGCTTGTGTAACTACGCTGCCGACTGCCTGACGGCATTGCGAGGGCTCCGTCAGAACTACGCAAACTACCAAAGCGAATAAAACCAATGGCGGGTGGTTGTCAATAAATCATTATCACAATTTAAGCTAAAATGATTAAAATATAAAATTGCAACTCTTATGTTGATCTATGCTTGACAGCAAATTAAACACTGCGAAAAGGTTCCATCATTGGTCAATGACTTTCCGGATCTACTTTTAGCCTTCTACGTTTTGCTTGTCATTTTTATAGTTTCTTGAGCAAAAAAAGTAACACATGGAAAATATCTGAGAAATAAAAATTTATATAGTTAAAAAGAATGAATTCGTTCAACAAAGAGCTAATTTCTAGAGATCCAGAGGTTTGTTTCTTACAACTTTATGTTGTTTTTCACGATTGACTCCCGAAAACTCACACCTAAATATTTATCCTCCATGAAAATATAGAATAACGATCGTCTACAATTAATTTATCGAAAATTCAATCCAACCGGACTATGCCAAAAACAGGATTCACGAAATGGAGAAGGCATTGAACAGTGAATGGTATATGGTCTTCCCCTGCTGTCGTAACCAGGTGACTCGACGGCCATTTGCTGATTGCATCAGATAAATATTACAACTTCCGACCCTGACATATCAGTAATGGTCGGAACTATTGGCAAGATTCTGCTATCGCTCTCCGAATGGGATAAATTATGGGGATGACTCCGCTGACCAGTTGCGATTGAAAACTTTTAATTTCTGCTGTGAATAGTTCGCATTTGTTCGTTGTCTTATCAATCTCAATCGAATCATTCAGAATCTCTTACAGGGAGCGGTATCGTTAAAAAATTATGTCAATATCTTCATAATCTTATCCACGAATTGATTAACGCAAATGGAATGTAATTAACTTCAGTGAATTAATCTCGTAGTTAGAAGGGTCTCTTCAAAACAAATATCATGGATTATTTTCTTTGAAAATTCTACAACTTCATCTTATACGTTTGAAAATGTGAATTAAACGGACTTGAAGTATTTCTAGACAGTATATTAATCGGAAATAAACATCTTATCGCATATTGCAAAAAAAATGAACATGGAGAAATTCAATTTTCATTATTTGTAACAGTCTGATTTCTCGAATTAATCATTTATATCTTTTCAAACTCAGTTTTCATAATTATATTGATAACTCAATCTCATTCCATCAAGTAAATATTCAAACAGTTTGAAATTCGAATTAGGAATATACAGTTAACGATACCCAATGAAAATTATAGTTATAACCGTAAGGTGTCGCTGCTATTGATCTAGGTTGTTCGCCGGTTAATTGTGTAGTCAGTACTTGAAAGAGAATCGTTTTCTCGTTTCTGTGGGAGAACGGAAAACAGTAACTCATTCTATGTTTTGTTTCCACTTTATTGTTGTGAAGAAAATAATGTCGCTTTTTTATTAATTTTTTTGAATATCAATAGTTGTTTGATAGAACCGAGTCTATATAAGTTTGGAATTCATTAGATTCTTTCTCTTGTCCATTTAGAAATCTTCGGAATCATTTATTATTTTATTGGAGCTGTGTTGTAGCGATTGGAGTTAAAAATTTGCAGAAATTGAAATTAAGTATTCATAGATTTTTCGGGATAAATTCCAATTGTCTGAGGCGTATAAGTAGTCGGTAATTTTACCGGATTTCCTTGACAACCATTTCAATTAGCAATAGAGAGATTTCGAATTTTCTTTTGTAAATTAACCTACATCGATATCTGCTATTCCAAGGGTAAGTCAAATTCATTCTCTTCATTTTAAGATTATATATTTGCGAGATATGGTATTGTTATAGATTTTTTGTTCACCGTCAAGATATTTGAGTTTTCAACTTTATGCCAAACCTTGTTTTCTTACGTCTGGGGTAACCACGTTTTTGGGAAAAAAGTCTTGCCACCTAGGACAGTCACGTTTCGAACGTTATTCAGCCAAAAAAGTAACCTGTAAGCTGTACGATACAGGAATACCAGAAAACTGATGTAAAACACCAAATCAAATCATCGTGGGAATTAATCTCATTAATAAAAGCTAAGTGTTTCTCTTAACCTTCAAATTCTTTTTTTTTTCTATTTTATTTAATTGTTGACAGAGCTCTATCACTAAATTTCGCTTTGTTGAAGACCTCAGATTATTTTAGATTGAGAATAAGTACTATGTAATTTGAATTCATCTCATCAGAGACTCATTTTATTGTTAGTGGTTAATCTTTTTTAGTTAAGTTATTTTTTTGTATAATTTTCTTTTATTAGAGTTAGTAAATTATTAAACAGATACTGTGATTTTGGATATTTATCTTGTAATAAAGCTAGTTGATTGAAGTGATGAGTATTATTCCTAAAGCTATATCTAGGACCTAGGTTCTAGACGAAGATCTCACACACTGAGATTAAGGGACTCTGATCAAGCTAGGCATAGGTATTAATAGGTAGTGTCAATTGTAATTTTCTTCAACTAGCCTTTTTTATAATTTACTGTCACTACACGTCATTAGTTAAGTTTCGTAGTTCCAGTAAAATTGAAATATTTCTCCAATTTTAGACAAAATTACAAACTAAACCATTACATATTTCTATTGATATGAGTGAGCTTTTTGTGTTACAGGACAATGATTTGATAACGTAGCATCCTACATCTTACGGAATTATGAGATGACTGCGTTGGTTGTAAAGTAAAAGTGTTAAATTTCTTCTCTAAATAATAGGTGTGCATTTCAGAACAGTCTTGAAATAGTTCTGGAATCATTTGAATTTGCTTAACGCGCGGGTGCGAATTTCACACCGCGTGAGTTACAAGACGATACTGAAAATTTTCTCTGTTCAACGTTTTCAGAATCGAAAATACTCCCCATGATTACCAACCCTGTATTTCTCAGTTTACATGATTACTAATCATTCACCCTACACAACTTTTCTATTCAATTAATTTTCGTTTCTCGTTTGCTTCTATTTGATATATTAGTTGAGCATCATCTAGTGTTTGGTTTACCCAGAGTTTGTAAATTGCTAGGAAGAAAACATCATTCACTTTGACACAATGAAATGAAGCCATGAAGTAAAATATTCAAAATAAAATACTATTAAATTGAAAAGTAATAGCAGACAAATCCCATTAGTACCTTACAGGCAACAAATAACACAGAGAAAACAATCGATAATTTTTTACCGAGCACGTCAGTTTTAACAATCAAAATTGTTGAGGTAGAACTGAAATTATCCAATAATTAGAAACAACAGAGTTATTCCTTATATTTTAGTCTTATTCCCTACTGAATATCACAATAGGTACAAGAGATATGTTGGAAAACCCATCGGAGTTGCTTACTTTATGAATTGAAAAGATTGAGTAAAGGAGAAGGATTTTGATCTAATTGACTATTAAGTAATCTACCTGAATTCTTTTCTTTGTTGGTCTCTAAAATTTCCAATAGATTGAGTTTTTGTCTGTTATTTTCATTGTGTAATATTTTGAAATTATTATTAAAGTTAAGGTTTTCTTCGAGTAGGTGATTAGAATAATGGGAATCTGATTTATGATAATTAAAACCAAGTTTGCGCTCGTATAATCCAACTTTGAAATTTCTGAAAGTTCTACCAATATAAATTTCATTACAATCCCCACAAAACAGTTTATAAACACCGTACTTATTACTTTTATCAATTTTAGATTTGCAGTTTATGAAATGTCGGCCTAAAGAATTATCAGTTCGGAATGCTTTATTGAAATTATAATGCGAGAGGAATGATTTAAATTTTAGACTAGGATTACCAATATAAGTTAAGCTGTTGTATTTTGTGTCAGAACTTTTTACACTTGGAAATACTTCCTGGATTGCTTTTTGAAATTTTTTTCGTGAAATCATGTTCTCAATCATAGGCGGACTTTTATGAAATTATTTTGTTACATTGGGATATTAATGAGTCTATATACCATACCATTGTAAGCTGCTAATTTAAGTGGATAAAGATGTGTAGATTAACTGTGAATAGTAATATCTGTATGCGATGGCTTATGAAAAATAGAAAAATCATGTTTGCCGTTAATTTTAGTAAAAGTTAAATCCAGAAAGTAAATTGAGTTTTCTGTTTCTATCTCTTACGTGAATTTAATATTATCGTGAATTTTGTTAATGAATGTTTTGAATGACTCTAATTGTCTGTTTGTGCCAGTGAAACAACAAATGATATCGTCGACAAATCTAAACCAATAAATAAAGTGTTTGAATAACGGATGTTCTTGGATAGTTTTTTCAATATTATCCATGAAAATTTCAGCGAGCAGAAGGCTCAGAGGATTACCCATGATTAAACCTTTTTCACTTTTATATAATACTCCATTGAAGTTAAAATAATTTTGTTCCAAACAAATTTCTAAAAGGTGTAAGATTTCTGATTGAATTATCGGAATGACTTTTTTAATTTGAAAGGCGTTCTTGATGAGTTTCACTGTATCACTAGGTGGAATATTAGGGAAGAGATTTACTACATCCCATTACATAAGCTTAGCGTTCGGTGGTAGTATCGTGTGCTGAATTTTATTTATTAGGACTGAAGAGTTTTTTATTGAGAATTTAGGTTCAAAATTAGCGTACTGTCGAATGATGTCTATTAACCTAAATTCTCAATAAAAAACTCTTCAGTCCTAATAAATAAAATTCAGCACACGATACTACCACCGAACGCTAAATTTATGTCATGGGATGTAGTATATCTCTTCCCTAGTGTTCCAGCTTACAATAGTATGGTACATAGACTCATTAATATCCCAATGTCACAAAACAAATAGCAGTCAATAACGGTTACAGTCCAACTATGATTGAGAACATGATTTCACCCAAAAAATTTCAAAAAGCAATCCAGGAAGTATTTCCAAGTATAAAAAGTTCTAACACAAAATACAACAGCTTAACTTATATTGGTAATCCTAGTCTAAAATTAAAATCATTCCTCTCGCATTATAATTTCAGTATAGCATTCCGAACTGATAATTCTTTAGGCCGACATATCAAAAACTGCAAATGTAAAATTAATAAAAGTAATAAATTCGGTATTTATAAACTGTCTTGCGGAGATTGTAATAAAATTTATATTGGTAGAACTTCCAAAAATTTCAAAGTTAGATTATCCGAGCACAAACGTAGTTTTAATTATCATAAATCAGATTCCCATTATTCTAATCACTTACTCGAAGAAAACCATCTCTTAAATGATAATTTCAAAATTTTACACTACAATTAGATCTAAATACTTCACCTTTACTCAATCTTCTCAATTCATAAAGTAAGCAACTCCGATGGGTTATCCAACATACCTCTTGTACCTATTGTAATATTAAGTAGGAAATAAGACTAATATATAAGGAATAACTCTGTTCATTAGTTTGTACCTATCTGATGAAGGCCACAGTGTGGTGAAACCGGTCATAGTTTTGTAAATATAGTGAAAATCTAAATACTTTAGTTTTATTTCATTCAAAATATGTATATCGATTTTCATCAACCCCAACTGAAAAATTCCAATTAGAGGGTTCTTTGCAAAACGATTTAAGATAATCATAAATGAACTTCGACAGATATTCTATCAATATTGACTAACTAATGAAAAACAGAAGAAAACATTTTCGATTCAAATGATACAAAAAAGTCCAATTTATATAGAAAAAAAGTTGTCGATTGTAGCTTCATTTCATGAATTATTATGGTTTGCTAGATATGAAATCAATTATCTCGTGGAATAAACCAAGCTCATACTAAACAAATCGAAATTCTTCAAGTGATAATTACAGAAACGCATTAATTTTAAAACGACAGAGTTGTAGTATAGAGCAGTTCGGGTGTTAGGTACGTAAAATAAGGTGTTAAGACGATTATGTTACATAAGGGGCATTGAAAGTGAGAAAACTAATCAAAGGGTAGTGGTGATAATTATTCAAAATTCGGTACGAAAAACAACATCAAATAGAGCACTTCTACCCCCCTAGCTTAAGACACAATATCGGCATAAGCTGACTTTATAATCGCTTTGCAGCAAATTGCGATCAAATCTGTGAATTAAACTTTAAAAAAACTTCCTCTCTACTCTCTCAATTCTTCCAATAAGAACGTGGTAAAAGGGTGACCAGATAGGTGTGGCATACTTCAAATTTGACCTGACTAGGGCAAAGTATAGTGTTTTCAATGACTGAGTATTCTTAAAGTTCTAGTAATTCTAAGTATAAAACAAAGTATTTTAAAATCTCTCGATACTATGCAATTCACATGAAGTGCATATGAAAGTTTGACATCTAAGACAATACCCAAGTCCTTAAACTGTTCAACCCTGGTCACATCCTGATTATTGAGAGATAGGGATGTATGATATTGGGACTTACAGAACAAAGAAAAGAGATCGGAATCACTTTGTAACAACTGTGTAACAGCATGAGATTCAATTCGTTTGTAAATTTTCAGATCATCAGCAAATAGTTCATGTGAAGTATTAGGAAAGCACTCAGAAATTTCATTGATATAGATGGCGGGACAAAAAGGTCCAAGGTAAGAACCTTGAGGCTCCCCGTATATTACAAGGTGCATTTCTTAAGAGACCCCGTTTATCACTACAAACTGTGACCTTTTCATCAAATATGATTGCAACCATCTCGTCATTGATTCAGCCATACCAAAGCCTGAGAGAATACTTAATAAAGTAGCATGCTGCACCCTGTTGAATGCCTCAGCCATGTCAGTATAAACTGCGTCCACCTGAATAGCATCATCAGTACTTAGGGACAAGAAATTGATATATGGGGTTGAATTCGTGAAAACTAATTTCCCTTTGAAGGGAATGATTCTTTGTGATTCTAGATCTGCTGATCTTTCAAGAAAACGTAGTAAAATGCTTGAGACCCGAAAGTTTGCAATAAATCGGCTTCGAAATTTTTCTACGAATCGAAGATCCATCCTTACAATATGCAATTTGTGCAGGAGTTACTATAGGATAATTATATTAACGAGCGGAATTTTGGAAATATATGATAAATTCCATGGATCCAAACAAAGTAGGCTTTGAATAGAAAGTCTTTCCGTATGATTCTACCATCACATTAATCGTTGAGGTGATCACTGGATCAAGAACACTCAAATTCAATATCCAGAGAAAACTAACGCGTGGTCTAATTTGTGACCGTTTTCCAGGTCTGATATTTTTCAAAGGCCATCACATCAGAGAAATCTAACTAATTTTCTTATGAGGACATGAGATTTCATCTTTGTCTTCTTCGTTTCCGAATGAGGTAGACCCAGACTTAACCGACGAGAGAATTTGCTTTCAACAAGATGGAGCGCCTCTACACATAGCTTTAAAAAAAACACGTATGCGTAGATAATAATATTCCTAACAAATGGTCGAGAAGAAAAGGTCTGATTGAGAGACTGACAAGACTAACAAATCTTACATCATTTGGCTCTTCCCATGAAGATATATAAAATTGAGTATTTTTGTAAATAAACCTGATTCTGCTCAGGTTCTTAAAAAACTTATAGTACATGAAATTTAACAGATTTTTTTTGATTGAATGGAACAATGCTGGTCAAACTTCACTGAATTCACAAATTTATGACGAGCTTCACCTCACTAAGGCTTCATCAGATAAGTATATTAATAGAAAGAACTGAATTATACATTACACTGGCAAGGGCAAGTGGTTACCTCAATAAGAAGCTATTCAAATAGATTTTCTCAATGAATTTGGAAGATCTAGCAATGGTGAAGAATTTAGGTCTAATTATTATTATTTTATTATTAATTCACCATTCATTCAGGATCACAATAGAGATTTACCAACTTACAAAAAAACCAATCTAGATTAACGAAGGTGAAATTAGCTCATCAAGCCTACATGGGGGAGTCAAGGTGATCTGAGTAGGTAGATTGATGAAATTTGACATTACATTACATTGAAAAATTAGTAAAATAATCACAACAAATTATTCTAAATACTATTCCATAAATATTTTAAGGAATACTATCAATAAAGACCCACACTGTAGAAACCTTTTTTTCTAAATCTAAGATTGTTGTGCAATCCATCTCTATCCATCCGCTTGTATCTTTCTGGAATTTTGGTCTATACTTTGATAGCTACATGATTCATACTTAGTTGAGATTTTCTGATCCTGTGATGGGTCCTGTGAGAGTGAGATTGTTTGCTCCTCTCGTAGAATATTCATGATAAATGTTATTTCTTTGGAAGTCGTCCTGATGATCAAACACATAAAGTGCACACGCCAATATGAATTACAATGGCAGTGGTAGACATTAGACCCTCTTGCGAAAAGGTTTCGGCAGCTATGGGTTCAGTTTCTGAATTTCCCCTTCTCTTTGACGAAGACTCTCTCCGATTCTGCGTGGTCACCCCAGAAAATCAAGACATAAGAAATTAGACTGTGAAGATGGCAATAGTAGACAGTTATGGCAGCCTCCTGCTCTATGGTTTGTTTTACCCTCCGAATCACTAAAAGTGCTCGTGACAGCTTTTGCAAGAGAATGTTTATTTGTTGGAAGAATCCGAGATCTGGTTTTAATGTTATCCCTAGCAGTTTGTGGTAGGCAGCAGATAATGATTTTCTCTCGAACAACAAGGTCTAGGTTTTTTCCTGGTTCATCTTGAGTTTGATTGTACCAAACCAGGTTTTTGCTTGATCTAGAGAAATCTTGCATTTTTTTCATGTTCATTTTCATCCGATCCTTCATTCAGGAAGTTGGTATCATCGGCTAATAATATTGAGCATCCAGAGTCACGGTTCCAGGTTAGGTAATTTATAAAACCAAAAATAGCAGTCGCCCAAGCAGTGAGCCTTGAAGCTTGCCGCTGTCAACTGATAACCATCCAGAGCATTTTCCTTCAAAGCACACTTGCTGGTATGTTGTTTCTATAAAGTTTCTCATTAGGTCTAAGATCACACCCCTTATTCCATAGAATTGTAGTTTCTGTGATAATATGTGACGATTGATGGTATCGAACACCATGCTAAGGTCTCATGTATGTAGTTTTTATTTTTTTCTGTAATCAAATGCATTTGCTACTTCATTTAGTGGTACCGAAATTGCGGATCCCACCAATATTTCATCCATAAAACCTTATTGCTCAGTAATGGTTATATTGCTAGAAGAACTTTATCAGTCGATTCTTTGTGGCTGTTTCCATCAATCTTGACAGAGCTGGTAGCACTGAAATAGGGCGGTAGTTAGACTTATCACCATTTTTGTGTGAGGGTATAACTCTTATTTTCTTCAGCTGTTCGGGAAAATATTCCTCTGGAAAACATTTTGTGATGACATAACTCAAAGGATTAGCTATTTTTCAAAAGTCGGCCTGACGTATTTTCACATCTGCACGAAATTGAGAAATGGTCTTTATCATCGATTAGGGTATCGCCAAGACGTATGAGACCAATTTTATGTACTTTTTCATAAGGTCGAACTATTTCTGGAAACAGTTATTTCATTCATTCAAAATATTGTATATAAAGACATTAATAAGTTCTTTTGTCAACGGGAATAATTGACTACGCCATCGGTTCCCGATTTCCAAAAGATTCAAGAACTTTTTGGCACTTACGTCTGGAATGTCTCTAGGAGGTCTGATAATTACAGTCCGTGCAGTTAGGAATTCAATTGTTTTCGTTGCGGTAACTGGAATAAAAGTTCTTCATCAAGAAACAAGAAGTATATTCTATGTCAACACAAACTTGAAAGAAAGAAAAAGAAAAAAAAATCAATATATACAACGTGACCTCAACCACTATCCAACCTATAAAATTACTATACGTCAAACAAAACATAAACAATCATGAAATTAAGGAGACCAATTTCATGATTTTTCTTCTTTTCTTGCGTATAAACTTTGTATTGACATAGAATATACTTCATCTCTTTATGTAACAGTGTAATTTGAAATTTATGCGACGTATGATATATCAATTAACATAAGATTTTTTGTGAAACAGAAATTCTTTGCTCGATCAATTTCTTAACCAGTTGTGATAGTCACTTGTAAACGTGAGATTTTTAATGTTCTCAACTTAAAATTTTATTACCTACATATAGTTTTTTATTTTCTCTTTTTGAGCGAAAGATTTTTATAATTTTAACTTGAAGTTGTATTACTTATGTTCTAATGTTTTAATCAATAAAAGTACCCAAAATGAGAAATATTTGTAAATTATTCGTCCCATTTTCGGTTTGCCGCTCTCCAAATGTAAATTTATTTGTAGTTTCCTGTGAAAGACACATATCTGTTGTCGAAACATTGGAATGTTTTAACGAAAAAAGAATTAGCTTAAATATCAATTCGTTGTTTTATTTATGAGAAGTCCGTTGCTAGTGGGCAAAGTTGATTGTTGGATATTGGCGGACTTGGAACTGATTACATGAATGGTAAGATTGGTTATGTTTCACGATCCTGTAGAGTGTTGAAGCTTATATACGTGATAACTTTCTGATGGAAGTGGTTTCCATTTGTATCTGGCCCAAAAGTGCCACTTCAGTTGCTTCGTTCCGTTTAGGCCGATATGGACCTTCATGTTTTTTTGTTAGCCACCGTATCCGTAGTGAAATAATTTATTCATCAAATATAAAAACTGCTGCTGTTCTTCCTGCTTTCGGGATAGTTTACATTGAAAACTCTTTCCTCTTGCACTATTATTTCGATAATAAATTGAAACAATTTTGAACCTCACATCAGTTGTGTAAACCATTTTCAACGTTTGTCTAACAAACTACAACTGTGGTTAAAAGTATTGCAAAAATTAAAACAGATGTGAATCAGATTTATCAATACTAGATAAATGTGATAGAAACAAATCTGTGTTGCCTACAAATCATTGAAGTTTATTATTATCTCAAATTATTACATCTTCTCAAGAACACTTGGAAGTGCTGAGGACAAGAATCATCACTTCAGAATGAAGGCAGAGATTTAGAATTGTATCATTGAATTGATGTCGAATGAGGTCATTTTGAGAACTTAATTTGATTTTAAGCGTTATCAAATTTTCTTTGGAAATCAAACTATTGTTGTATTTGGACTGTTCATAAGGAGAAAATTTTTGAATAGTAGATTTATTTATTTAATATATATGTACATATGCCATATATTGTACACATAATAATGAACGGTACAATCCAGTTGAAACAATAAACACCACCATAACAGCATTGGTATCCCATGTAATTCCATATTATTAATAAACCAATAACTAAACTATTTGTGAATATTTATATCTAATGCTAACAATCTCAATTAGGAATAGAAATGCAGAAATAAAAACCAGACGTATTAACACGCAAAAGTAAAAAACAGTGATTATTCAAAAACAAAACAATTTTATGACTAAACCTGCCATAACAAAGTAACAACAACTTTTTTAAATTTAAGAAATGAGACACCGAAGTAATTCAATTCTGGAGAAAGAGCTTACTTGATGACAATGCTCGACCAAGAAAGAAATTTTTACAATAATTAGTACGACCTGAATCCGTGTAAAACATCTGAGGAATGCGGGAACATAATCCCGGTACATTAAAATTTACACGATTAAGTAACTCGCCACAATTAACTTCATTATTTAAGATCTTGAAGAGAAAGTTCAGATCAGCACAAGAACTACAAATTCTAAGAGCCGGAAGTCCAATTTGTAACATTAACTGCTCATAAACAATTTTACCCCCTGGAATATACATTTTGAAAGCCACCAATCGTAGAAAACGATTCTGCACTCTTTCATGACAGTCAATATAAATTGAGTAGGAAGGGCTCCAAACCACCGAAGCAAATTCGAGTATACTTCTAACAAGGGCGCAGTAGAGCATTTTAAAGGTACCAATTGAAAACATCATAATATTCCTCTGTACAAACCCCAATAGTCTGATGCCCCTCCTAGCAATACCGAAATCATGATCTCTGAAAATCAAACGAGAATCCAGCGTAACACCGAGATCTTTAATAGTGTTGACGCGAATCAAGGCGAAATTATCAATATAATACTCATAGATCTTAGGAACATCCCGAGTAAACGTTATAACATTACACTTGGAAACATTGAGCTCTAAACGGTTAAGTTCACACCAGGTGTTAAAGCGGTCCAAATCAGATTGGAAAAGTATCGCATCATCCTCATCAGAAAGTGTCCTAAATATTTTTAAATCATCGGCAAACATCAAGATTTTACTGTGTCGGAACACCGAAGATACATCATTGACGAACAAGATAAACAGGAGGAGTCCCAAATGTGAACCCTGGGGTATCCCAGAAGGAGAACTAAATGAGCTCGAAACGAAACTCTTATAGCGAACACAATAATTACGACGGCGCAATCCAAGCTATCCAACTATCCATGATCCCCCTGAAACCCATTTTCTAAAGCTTGTCCAGCAATAATGTAATATTTACTCTGTCGAATGCTTTACGGAAATCCGTATACACAGCATCGATGTTTGAATGCTTTTCCATGGAAGGAGTAAAATAATCTATAAAAAGTAATAGATTAGATACAGTAGATTTCCCCTTTAAAAACCCATGCTGCTCATCAATGACGCAAGACATGCACTTCCAAAACAGAAAACGACATACTTTCTCATCTAACAGCTTTGGCATAACCGATGGAATGCAAATTCCTCTTTAGTTAGAAACATCATATTTATCTCCTGACTTAAAAATAGGGAGAATAAACTCTCCTTCCAGATATTCCGAAAAACATCTGTGCTCATAGATGAGTTGAATAAACTAGACAATGGATTGGTTAGCGAATATATGCATTTTTAATCAAGGCCGAGGGCACACCATCAGGACCTCATGAATAACTAACTTTCAAAGCAGTGATTCCTTCAAAAACTTCAGACGGAGAAAAAGATAACTTCGTGATATCAAGAACCTCTGGAATGTCAACATTTGGTGGAACAACGCTTTCGAATAAAGTCTTTAGACTTTGCTGAAAAAATCAACAAATAATTGAGAAATTTCGTAACCATCTTCGCCCCGTTTATCGCTAAAAAATTATTTTATCGTGCATGCCATTTGAATTTTTAAAACCATTTACATATTTCCAAAAATATTGTGGTTCTGATTTAATCTTAGACTCAATCAATGATAAATGGTTCCTGTAGCATTCACTTGCCTCAATTTTATAGTGAGCTCTCAGATCACTAAAAATCTGGTAATCGCTAAGAGAATTCGCAATCTTATACCCAGCATATGCTTTTTTCTTATTATAAATTAATTTAATTGAGATTTTACTAAACCATACCCGGTAATATATACTTGGATTAAATTTCTTTGGTACAAATCTTCCAATAACGAAATACAAGATTGAATAAAAAGTGCTTAAGGCTACTTCACATCATTAAAACTACAAAAACTCCAATAAATAGAGTTAAAAAAGTCACACAAACCAATATAATTGCCATTCTTATAATCGTACCAATGATTAACAACATCTGAATTAAATTTTAGTTCGGGGTCTTACGGCTCCGAAAACATAACTAAAAATGAATATCCGTAATGATGCACAGAATTATGAAAAAGAAGCTCTTCCGCACAACTAACCACCACGTCAGGGGACGAGGTATAAATCAAATCCAAAAACTTACCACGACTATTAGGTAGCTTGTTGACCTGGTATAAGTCCATAAAACATAAACAGTCAATCATACTATAAGATGACTGACCTGAACTAGTAAGAACAAACTCACCATAAATCCAACTGGCTTCTGGAATATTATAATCCCCACAAAGAACGAATTTAGCATCAGGATTCTCCAAATAAATATTCCCAAGTGCGTCACAGTGGGACACATATAAGTCGCGGTGTGAACCTGGAGGTATAGCTACCACCCAGAACTATTTTCAAGGTATCAAAATTAATTGCGACAAATAGATGCTCAATATTAAGACTAGAGTGTCGTAGCAGAGTTGGATTAAGCACAATCTTGACCAATATTAGCACTCCACCTCCTCCCTTCTAGTTAGGAAATTCCTATCCTGGCGAGAAACAGAAAAACCTAGGACCACAAGCTCACCGTTAAGCCACTCATCACTAAAAAAGGTTTCAAAAATCACTATAATGTCATAATCAGAACAATAAGCAGCCTTATTGAAAGCTTCCAAACGCGTTCTCTCTCATATTAAAACACCTTTCCAAGGACATGCCACCCGATCTACATTTCCAATAATGAATTCCACCTTGGGAGCTACTGAGGGCACTGGGTTGATTTCACATGCTCCGAACCTACTCAAAAATTGATTCCCATCCAATGAAAATTTGGCTTTTTCCTCTACAATCAATCTTTGTCTAGAGCGGGTTGCAAATTTTCGTTTGAATATAAACTTTCGTTGTGTTTGGACTTTCTGTGTAATATTTAATGAAAAATTAAAAAAAATTTATTTCTGAATTGAGAATCAAAAAAGAGAGAGAAACCGTACATTTCAGATTTTGGGTGATACAGGAAGACGAAAAATTTAGTTCAAATTAATCACAAATTGGTTGATACACATCTACCCTACTCAGATTTCAATGTAAGTCATAGTCGGTTTGGATATTTATTTTCTGCATATTGATACAATATAATTTGTAATTAAATAATCAGAGACAAATATGAAATCAACCACAAATTAATGTTTCTCTGCTTTTCCGGCCAAAATCTTGCGACTGAGGTGGAACGCACTGTATACGGCACATGTTTCTTTTAATTGATATACTTTTATGATAAAGCTACAGTGTGGTGAAAATCGTCATTACTTTGTGAATGTAGTGAAAATGTGAACAGCATTGTTTCATTTATCTAAAAAAATTTTGCTTTGGAGATTTCTACATAACGACATTTGTTTCTCCTCAAAACATTCAAACACAAGACCTTGTTCCTCAATTTTTGGATTATATCCGTATGTAATCATAGCCGCATAATTTTAATTTGCAATAAGTTCAAGTTGAAAACATAAGAATCCATTGTAGCGACTATTTTAGAATAAGTAAGTAGTATTAAAAGTTAGAATTTCATATCTTTCTCTATTTATTGAAATACAAATTAATTCCATTAATATTCCGGAAATAAATATCCAATAAGACTATAAATAATATTGAAATATAAAAATGATCACGAACCAATTCGTAATAAATTCAGATTAAATTTTCTCCTTCTTCACCCAAAAACGACTACTGATAAAGAAAAGTCCCGGAAATGAGAAAAAAGCAATTAGGCATTCGATAAATCTTCACTTTTCGTTATAAAATTCGGAATGTCAAGATATATAAGTGTAGCGTTCGCGCCAATTTATACGCTCGAAAAAGCTGCTTCGGAACCGACCGAGATACTGGCTGCATTTTCAGACTGACCCCTCTTGAAGGATATCGAGTTTCAAATAAATATGCACACATTTATTCCATGGAAATAGTTGTTATCTTCGAACTCTGTAAATTAAAATCTGATTCAATCGATACTGCGTCCTCAGAAATTGTATCTCCACGACTGATGGATCTACAGAACTCTATAAAGGAAAAGGGGTCGTGTGATACCTTCATAGAAGACGTAATTATTTACTTTCTAAAGAAACATGTGACGAATTTGAATCGAAGATTGCTTAAAAAAATGCCAACATTTTATCATTCGATATCCGTTTGACGAAATTCGATTATGTTGGTGAGAAAACATTTTCCTCAGTTATTTGATCATTTATGCATCATCCCAGTACCCCTGCCAACTACCACTCGAAAATTTCCGTATGTGAAATGAATTGTGTGATTCTTATTTAAAAGGATTTTTTGCATTCTTGTTAATTCATCGACGGTTAAGCAACTTTTAGCATTTTATTTTAACATCTATCAAGTCGATTTTGCTTCGAAGAGTTAACAATTCTGCTGATCTGGAATGAAAAACAGAGAGTATGCGATATCATCCATTCAATAAAAAGCTTATCTTTCAATATTCGATTATGTCCCTTGAGAATAATTGAATAGTTAAATATATTGAACAGATTATAACAATGATGAGCAATTAAGTAAATATAAGTATATAAAGTATCAAAAATAGCATAAGAGTATTGAAAATCAATTTTTTCAAATGTTTTTAAAATAAACTTTCAATTGTTGGTGCTTCCATAATTCATTTATTCTGACTAATAGAAAAAATTCTCTGTGGCAAGAAGTGAATTACGCGAATGTCCCAGATTTTCTTCAATTTGATCTCCAGGTTCTCCATCGACTGAATTTGTGTAGTTATAAAATGGAATAAGTTCCTTTTAATATACAAGATTACTGAATTATGAGAGTATTGATATTTTCCAATTTGATACAAATCGATTTGAGCACACAAGTAGTTGGTGTCTTTCCATATGCTCCACAAGAAATCAAATACCCTAGTCGAGCAGAACCATAATATATGAAAGATGCTGGTTATAGAAATCAGAATAATAGTGGAAATGGAAAAAGGAAAAGTTAAAATCCAAGAATCATGAAATGAATGCCTTAGGTTCCAAAAAACAACTCAAAACTCCTTCCAGGGTTACATTGTGCCTACGGGCATGCCGTAGACTCTTCGGAAAGACCTGGGGACTACAGCCAAAAATAACCTACTGGTTATACACAACGGTTATAAGACCCATTGTCACATATGCATCGTTAGTATGGTGGACGAAAACATCAGAAATAACTACGCAAAACAAGCTGCAAAAACTGCAGCGGCATGCGTGCTTGGGCATAACAGGTGCTATGAGAAGCACCCCGACTATTGCCCTGGAGGTAATCCTAAATCTCCCTCCTCTTCATATAAAATTGAAAAATGAGGCGTTGATGGCGGCATTCCGGCTCCAAGACACAAAAAAACTATTACCTGGTGATCTGAAAGGACACCTGGGGATTCCGGGTTACATAGCGCCAGAAATCTTATCACAACCATTGGATATTATGCCGCTTAAGTTTGATTTTCACACACCCTTCGAAATGGTCATAGAAGACCGCACCATCGTAAAGGGAAAAATAAATCAATTAGACCAAAAATCCTCCATTTGGTACACGGATGGATCAAAAACGATTGATGAAACAGGAGCAGGCATATATGGACCCTAGTACTCGTCATCAGTGCCTCTGGGCTCTACTCCCACAATCATGCAAGCAGAAACTTGCAGTAAGCCTTTGCTGCCAGGAGGGGCTACGAAGGAAACTCGAAGGGGCAAAGATTTACACTTTAACGGACAGTCAGGCAGTAATAAAAGCTCTAAACTCTTAGAATTATCGGAGCATCTCTGTCTGGGAATGCCGTCAATCCTAGAAACAACTTGCTGAGGGGAACAAACTTTTCCTGTGGTGGGTGCCTGGCTACGAAGGAATACAAGAAAATGAAGCCGATGACGAACTGGCCAAATCTGCTGCTGGAATCGCACCCACCGGATCTGAACCGTTCTGCGGTCTAAGTAAGCCGCACAGACGACAGGAACTGGAACGATGAGAAGAATCTAGCAAAAAAGAATACTAGAGGAAAACTCCAGGCCAAAAGCAAAGCGAAAAAGTTCAAAACAAAAAACAAAACAGCTTCTCGATCTCTCTAGGGACGAGTTGAGAATCATAACAGGCCTCCTTACTGGACACTGCCCACTGAGATACCATCTCAATAAAATGGGCAAATCGGAAACGGCAACATGCAGAATGTGTAAAGATGGCGATGAAACTGCCGAACATATTCTTTGCAGTTGCATCGCCACTGTCCGTCAAAGACATATACACTTCGGTAGCGACAAACTAGAGCCACACGAAGTAAAAGCGAAAGCTCCCAGGGAGATTCTTAATTTTGTAAGGGATTTAGACCTACAGGGAAATGAATAAGAAGGGTTACGAACAAAAGATCAATTTGGTCACAGTTCGGAAAGGCTTGCAGAGCCAATCGACCCTCACGAATGTAATGCAATGTAATTTAATGCCTTAGGTTCAATGACAAAAATATGAACAGTTAACTAAAAAATTGTCTGGAATATATTACTACGTTATATTAATATTTGAAGTGAATAGGACAACGATTAAGGATTTACAGACTAATTACAGTAAAAGTTTCCTATTCGTGCTTCCAACATTCGCGTTTTCACTATTCGCGGATTCCTACATTCGCGGTTAAAGATTTCTGTATTCGCGGATCTGAGGTACATCGGTACATTCATTTGTATTGATAAAAGAGATTCGGTATTCTGTGTTAACGCATCGTCAAATTTAATAATTAAGAAGTAAAACAGACCTTACTGTGACCCCTAGAGTATTGTAACGATATCCAATCGTCCCTGAAGCCGCACTGCAGGGCACTTTCGGGAGAATTCGAGAAATATTCAAAGGTTTCAGCGCGCCGTATTACGAAGAAATCAGTGTTGCCGTTTCCGAAAGTTTTCGAACGAAGATCTGGAACAGAACCAGAGTTACGCAAATGTTCTAGTACAATTCATACTTGTATATAAGAAGAGAGCGCGAAGCGCAGAGAGTTTGAATACAAAGCGCGAATAAGTGGAAAGTGTTAGAACTAAATTAAGTAGTATCCTTTGTTTAATAGAAATTGGTCATTTAGTTAGTGTTATATTGTTCATTCTACGTGTAAATAAACTAGTTAGAGTTTTGTAACGTTGAAGTGTTTGATTTGAACCCACTATTAATTTCAAGAACTAAGGAACGTTACAGAATGTTTTAAATGATTTCGCTACTACATTGGTTCGGCTTTTCCCTGTGTGCTTTTTGAAAAGACCCGCCTTCACTGCGGTCGGTGTTTTTCTAAATATAAACAAGCAAAATGTTTAAGTAAAGCAACGCCATTGCTGAATGCATAAAGTATATTGTTGAATGCCACTCATCAGACGTTCCGTCCTTGGGTTGAACCGTCTTTGCGTATTTTATCGTTTCATTTTTCCATTCGTTACAAAAATTTTAATCGAGTAATACGTTTGTACCGTTTTCTAACTAATTTATAATGTCACCCAAAATTGATGAAAAACGAGTTTCGATACGAAAAAAATCAATGGTCAGTGTTACCGCTTAAAGTGTATATAGAAATGCTTGATCGTTTACGCTTTGGAGAGTCGTTCGCGCCCATGATATCACGCTCAATGTTAACGAATCAACTGTACGATCGATAAAAAAATCCGACGATAAAATTAGGTCATCTGTAGTTTCAGCTTCACTTTCTGCGAAAATTGTTCGTGATCCAGCAATAGAAAAAATGGAATAGGCGTTGACATTATGGATGGACGACCGCAATCAAAAATGTGAACCCGTAAGTGGCCCAATTATTCGGGAGAAGGCAGAGATCTTTACGCGCATTTGGAAGAACCTATGGTAGTAGTGGTATTGCAGGACTTCAGGCATCGGAGGTTGGTTCAATAATAAATTCAAGGTGCTACAATCATTATCATATCATTTATTAGCCTGCTTCTCAAAGTCTACATTGAGTGATTGCAGTTGTCAATAGTCACTTGGTTTACAAACATATATATATATATATATATATATATATATATATATATATATATATATATATATATATATATATATATATATATATATATATATATCTGAATAAAACTTGTATAAAACATACAGTTTATCTATTCAAAGCTGTTCGATGTGGACCACGTTCTGCTATCTTGTGTTAAAATTGTGAATATCTGTTAAGTATATTTGCACTACCATTCAATTTCAAGATACCCAACCTGATGAATGTAACCTTTACGTCATCCCTAAACCCTATGCCTGCTATGACTCGCAGAGTCGGGTCGAGCGCAATTCCCAAAAATCTGACATTCTTCGAATTTTGTAGAGAAGTTTTCCTGTGAGTGAAAAAAATCCTAGATGTTTTGGAAACATTAGCACTAAGCTGGTTCACATTGAACCACTTCAAATGTCGGCTCTGAACATTTTCTAATGATGAAATCAATTCATGCTCATTTTGGCTGCGTCGCACCATGCTGGTGTCATCAGCGAAGATCAGGAGATCGGCAGGCCCCACAACTTGGGAAAGATCATTTATATGAATTAGAATTAGTTGTGGTCCTAACACCGATCCCTGTGGAACTCCGCTGACAACCTCACCGCGCTCGGATGCAACTCTATTGAAAACAGTGTACTGAGTTCTGTTTGACAGAAAGATCTTATAAGACCGCGGCTCGAAGCATCAAAATTATAATTCTTGAGTTTTCCAACTAGAATATCAGATGACACTCATATGAACGCCTTAGTGAGATCATAAAAGAAGGAGCCAACTATAAACCCCTTTTTCATACCCTCAACAATGTACCCAACAGGCTTGACTGTTGCATCACTGGTGGATTTATTCTTTCTAAAGCCAAATTGGCTAACAAAGAAGAACGATGATGACTCGAAATATTCCATTATTTTTTTTGATTTTAGGCTCGATTCAAATATTTTAGAAAAAATTGGTACGATTGCTATGGGTCTGAAATTATTGGGGTCATCATCAGATCCTCCCTTATGAATTGGAACTATTCTGGATATTTTCACTGAATTTGGAAAACTTTCAGGGTCAATGCATTGATTATACAGTTTTGTCAAAGGATAGACGATGATATTCAGTACACTTCTGAAAAGTTCAATTTTCAGACCATAATGATCTCGGCTCTTCTTGTTTTTCATTTTGCATATTGTGTCTCTGACGTTTATGTACGATAGATGTTCGAAACTGAAAGGTGATTCATCAGCATTAACATTATTATTCGAATAATTTTCAAATGTTTCAGTACATTTCGGAATATTATTTTGTATTCATTCTGGAATGCTGAAGAAAAAAGAATTAATCTCGTTTGGCTAAACGCTAATATGATTCAATTTATTAGAATTTATTTTCAATTTGATAATGTCCCAATACGCCTTCATCTTACTGCTAGCGTTATTTACAAACAGGTCATAAGAAGCAGTTTGTTCTCGCTTAAGGCTATATTTATAATGCGTTCTGGCTCGCGAGATAGCGCTCCTGATTACGAGGCTGTTGGGGTAGTTTGCCTGCATCTCCGCGAGAAACCTGAGGCCTTCACGTTCTCTCTGGAGGTCAGCATTAAACCAATCCAAGCCTCTGCTGGCTCCCTTTCCGAACATAGGTCTTTTTTAACACCTGTCACATTTCGCGTCGATGTCAAGATCGCTTGAATCCAAAAGATCCCAGTCTTGACTTGTCAATATATGAGAAAAAATTCTTTCTTATCCAACTCTGTCAAAAATTGGCTGTCAAGAAGACTTTTTCGAGTGGAAAGCTTCAACCGAAATAATAAAAAACAAGTACTGTGTTTTAAGGAATTTTACTTAATAATTGCGATTCGTAACGCGTTTCACTACACCGTAGCTTCTTCAGACGAATGATTATGCAGAAAAATATAAATGAGAATATAACTATAAATGTTCTTGAGTAATTAAGAGCTTATTGGTTGCTTCTTCCTAAGTGGTTATTTATGACAGGTATATCCAAGTGAGAAACTGAAATCATTCGTAATGCCAACGTAGGTTAAGGTGTTGAAACAAAAATTCAACACCTTAACCTACGTTGGCATTACAAGTGAGAAACTGAAATCATTCTTAAGTAGCAATAATTTCAACATAGCTTTCCAAACTAATAATAATTTAGGCAAATATATAAAAATAATAAAACCAAACCAGGTAAAAACAATAAATCAGGTGTTTATAGATTGAATTGCAATGACTGTGATAATTTCTACATTGGTAGAACACATAGAAATTTTAATATTAGAATATCGGAACATAAACGCAGTTTTTCAAATAAAAAACAGATTCAAATTACGCGAATCATCTCTTAGAAAATAATCATTCTTTCGAGCCACAGTTTGAAATTTTGCATACAGATAACAAATATTGGAAGGTAGATCTTTGGGAAACTTTAGAAATAAATAAATACAAACACTCAGGTAGACTCATCAATGAACAAGTCGATTTAAGCCCTTCACCTCTATTGAATCTTTTCGGGGAGCAATCTATTCCTTAATTTTATTGGATATACCTGTCATAAATAACCACTTAGGAAGAAGCAACCAATAAGCTTTTAATTACTCAAGAACATTTATAGTTATATTCTCATTTATATTTTTCTGCATAATCATTCGTCTGAAGAAGCTACGGTGTATTGAAACGCGTTACGAATCGCAATTATTAAGTAAAATTCCTTAAAACACAGTACTTGTTTTTTATTATTGATAATGGAATTTTACCAAGTAAAAGCCTCCCAAATTCAAATGTTCAACCGAAATGTTCCCAGCAGCGTGATCCGAAAGATTGGGGTCACTCACCACGCTTTCTGACGTTCTATGTTCACTAAAATTTATAAGAATGTTATCAAGACAATTGAGTCTACGAGTAGGTTGCGAAATAGTATCCTGAAGCCGTGCGATAGGATTAAATCTTCGAACACCAAGAAATATCTATCACAAGTGTTAAACAATACCTTAAAATCTCCATTGACTATAACATTTTTGCCACTTTTGTCTAATACAGGCAGCAATAAATAATATCATAATATCCATAAACACTTTGAAGTCACCATTTGGACATCGATAAATTGCAGCAATTAGAAGTTTCTCTTCACACACCTCGATAGCTGAGATTTCGCAGTTTTCACACGAGACATCTTTTTGAGATTAACTAATTCAAGAGATTTAATATTTTCACGGCACAGAATTAAGCTACCACCCTTCCTGGTATTCCTGGTAAAACAGGACACCACATTGAAATTTTCAACCACAAACGAGTCAGCCTCGTTCTTCTTGAGAAAATGCTCTGTCATGCAGAGGATGTCACATTTTCTACCAACCTTATCAGTCTCATTGACGTAGATATTCATCTGGGGTATTTTATTTCTCACTGATTGTATATTCAAATGAACCACATTCAAACATTTACGTTTGATTCTTACTGTTTATGTTTCTTTATTTCCGCCTCAGAAGGCATTGAATATTATTTTTTAGAATACATTGTTGGTCATACATTGCATAACATTAAAATCTTTGCAAAAGCAGCATCTCCAGAAAGATATCTAGAAGAATTCTCAAAACTAGTAGTTAATGAAGAACTCAATTCTGAGAACTTATTTTATGCAGACAAAACAGCAGTGCTTAGGAAAATAATGCCAAACAAAACATTCATTTCCAAGAGCTGAAAGTTTGCCCCAGGATTTAAGACAGCAAATGATAGAGTTATGCTCATGCTATGTTCTAATGCATCTGGGGATTGGTCATTAAACCACTGACGCTTTACAGATCGTTCAATCCTCCTCGTGTTTTAAAAAATCAATACAGGAACGACCTGCCAATGTTTTGGAGTGCTAATACGAAGGTATTATTTCGTTGGCGCTATTTTTGTAAATGGTTCTGGAATTGTTTTGTTTCAAAAGTTGAAAGTGATTTTATACAAGAGAATTTATACTCTAAAGCTGTTCTAGTTTTGAATAATGCACCAAGTCAGGCTCATGAAGTATGCATTCAAATATAAAAGTGATACTTTTACCTCCCAACACGACGTATTTTCTTCAACCTATGGGACCAAAGAATAATCCAGGCCTTCGAGCTCTATTGAATTAGACAAGCCTTCAAAATTATATTCGATAATATGAAATGTGATCCTGATATAACTGTTGTGAAATGCTGGAAGAAATTTGATACAACAAAAAGTATCTTAAACATAAAAGTATCAGTGGAAGAACTAAACGCATGCACATTGATATATTGCTGTGGTCTATTCTGACTGCGGAAAATGACCAAAACTCAGTGCAAATTCAAACTTCAATTGGAAATATTGCCGATATTGCGAATGTAATGGGACGAGATGGGTTCGAACAGCTTGACTCAAGTGACATTCAGGAGTTGCATGAATCGCAAGATGAATATTTGACTGAAACCGACTTGGAGGAAATTTAAAATTCACAGCCTATTGAAGACGAGGCTTCAACAAGCACTGGAACGAGACATTTACTTTTGAAAATCTAAGAGAAACGTTTAAGAATGGCAGATGGGCTTTGTGATTTCATTATGAAAATTGATCCGTCTATGAACGAAGTCTTATTATTACTAAGACCACTTGATAATGCGATCCATATATTCTTGCCGTGAAGGCGCGTCAATCGTTGAAGTATTATAAAGTTTTGAGTAACGTACAAAAAGGTAACATTTCATTTTGATAAGTTGGGGTACGTCTGAAGTATATACGAGAAAAAAGATAGGTCCTAGAACAGACTCTTCGGGTAAGAAGACGGCATTTCCTATTTTGATAAAAAAGTTCTGTCTGATAGAAATGATTCCAACCATGCCAGTAATCTATCCCTGATAATTATATGGTAAAGCTTAGCAAGAATATGACGGTGCGAACTAGATAAAGTATGTCTATAGCAAAATATTTGATCCTGAGCTGCGATGCGAACGATCACCACACCGTATGGGGCAGTACCGACGTCAATGGGAGAGGTAAATATCTTCTAGAATACATCTGCTCTGATAATATAGACATTGTAAATAGGGGTAATAAACCAACCTTCATAAATGCGGTAAAGAAAGACCAAAGGATTGGTTTCCAAATTAACTCAGATATGATTCAAAAAGTGGAATATAGAGCACCAAAAAGGCGGGCTGGGATCTCTTTGAAGAGAGGTTAAACTCTGAACGGGATGATTTTGAATATAACATAACAACAGTAGAAGAACTAGAAAATGCTTCTACTCCCTTGAGGAGAGCTGCCCGATGAGGAAAAAAGACTTCTCAGGGGATACGCCTTGGTGGAACAAGGAGCTTCCTCAACTCAAAACTAGAGCCAGAAAGGCATTCAATAGAGCAAAAATAACAGTTGAATGGGACGCCTACCGAGAAGCTCTAACTGAGTACAACAAAGAACTCAGGAAATCCAAACGAGAATCATGGAAATCCTATTGCGAGGGGATTAATGATCTTGCCCCAGCTGCACGAATTCAAATGGTTTGAGCTAAAGACCATTCGAATGAATTTGGCTTTATTAAAGAGCCTGGAGGAGAGTATTCTAAAGACTTCGGTGGAAGCTTGAGGGACTCGAAAATACTCTCCATCAATAGCACCCAACAACAGGAGCTAGAACTGTATAGCTCCAGTAGGGAAAGCAGAAATCTAGCGGGCCGAATCTTGACCCTAGATAAGGTGAAGTGGGCCACCAAAAGCTTCACCCCCTACA
This sequence comes from Cryptolaemus montrouzieri, assembly GCA_013387265.2. NCBI lineage: Eukaryota > Metazoa > Arthropoda > Insecta > Coleoptera > Coccinellidae > Cryptolaemus > Cryptolaemus montrouzieri. The sequence goes on from JABFTP020000185.1 coordinate 117,773,884, forward strand.
AATCACCAAGAGCGGACGTGATCTATCCGGTCATGTTGCAAAAAGGCAATACATATACAGCCCTATGTCTGAGAGCTATATACAAAGCCAGCTACTCACTGGGCTACATACCCCAGTCATGGATGAAAGTCAAAGTATTATTTATACCGAAAATGGGCAAGAGGTCCCCAGATAAGCCTGAATCATATCGCCCGATAAGCTTAACCTCCTTTCTCCTAAAATCAATGGGGAAAATTCTCGACAACCACTTGAGAAGTTTCACAACACTTCATAAAAAACAATTTGCCTTCCAACCGGCAAAAACTACAATGTTTGTTTGTTTTTCCTTTAACGTGCTCTGTTTCTGCCTTTCGGCTAATGACACGCCGGGGAATTCTGTCACCTCACTAACCCGGGAATTTTGCCGAACCCCTGTCGTGTCGAGGAAAGGGATCTTTAATGTCCAACACATCTCTGTTAGACAGGACCGACAGCTTTACATCTTCTCCGAAAGATGGACACTCAAGCGATTCCCAGAATCCGAAAAATCCCACCGACTTTGTGGGGATTGAACCAAGGTAACTCTGCGTAGGAGACGAGTATCATATCCCATACGCCACCGAGCCGGCTAACTACAATGTAATGTAATGTAATGTCCATAGCAACTCCCTGTTTTGGTCTAATGGTTAATGCATACAATGAGGTTAGTCAGTGTTGAGTGACCATCAAGGAAACCGTATTGTTTTTCTGGAAAATGGTTGTTGTTAGGAGCAACTTGAAAAGAAGGAACAAAATCTTGTGTTTGTCATCAACGAGAAAGACACTCACATAACTATTCTTATTTGAACTTTCTTGTTCGCCGAAACCAACAGCTTGTTTACAAGAATAATTTTCGGTTATTGAATAATGTCTGGGAATATACTTAAAAACGAACCTTCACTCAAAAACTTGAGTTTTCCTAAATCGTTGTTTTCAATTTATTTGCTCCATTAACATCGGCGAGATCTACATTGATTCAGGCTGTTATTCAATTTTTATTTGGTAAACGTACCAATAACTTTTGCTGGCATTTATGGATTATTGTTAGATGATCCGTATATAAGACTAGACATACACTCGCGGTCCCCAAGGTTCTGCAAGACACGCATAATAAGATACGTTGATTTAATTAGATGTACAACTCAGCTTTATAGATTGGCGGTATAGAAGATATCAGTGAAATTTATTAACTTATTGAGTACGTGTTTTGTAGCCTACTTAATCGTTAGTGACATATCTAAAATACTGAAAACTCAGTTGACTGATTATTCCTCGTCATATAAATGGATGTTGTTATATACATCACATCATCCATATATGATGTGTTAATATGGATATTCGTCAGTTAAAATCAACTATGGTCCTTGAAGATTGTCTATTGTTACCTAGTACTGTTAGATAATAAGATAGACATCCAAAGTTCATCGTTCAATGCTGGTGGAACACAAAACACAGCAACATTTTTTGTATAACACTGTTCTGCACCTAATTGTGTGAAAATCTCGCAAACAGCGATTGCTCACGCCTCGGTGGTCGCGTAATTAACGTCTGTGGTCCGGACGCAGTCAGTAATGGAGATACCCACTTTACCGATATCGCTACGCAGATTCGATTCCGAGGTAATTTATGCTCATATAATTACTAGCCAGATAACCACCGCTGGTAGCATTATACCGGACAATTGGGCCGGATGGCTGCAGCAATTCCGTCCGCCATCAGCAAGACATTTGCCCGATTTTGCAGGCCATTATTCTGTTCACAGAAACATTGTTGAGCGTAGTTGCTCATGAATTGATGGGTACATGACAAGAATAATCCATGACATACAAATGTCGAATCGAATCGAATAGATTTTATATATAGAATAGATGCAAAATTCTGCAGATTGGTCTTTTTCTTCTTCTTCTTTTTTTTTTCATTTCTCCTGGGTACATAAGGATTCATTAATTTGAACTATTTATAGCTTTTGTTGTCATCTCCATCTTGTTTTTGAATATACAGGCTGTCTTGTACACATATGATAGATATTCTGAACGCAATAACACTGAAACGGATGAGTCAATTAGAATGAAAATTGCAAGAATCATTTCCATTTAGTGATGTCGAACTTTGCCATTCACATTTTTCTCTGGCCGAACTCTCAATATATAATTTTATATTCGAATGTCAAAACTACACCCTATACGTTAGCTGAAAGGGAATCTGAATTCATATTCGTGAACTACATAGACCACTTTATGAAGTTTATTCAATTCATCTCATTTTCGTCGAACCGATCATTCTTTTATGAAAATTAATTCGAGTTCAGTAAAAGCGCGGTCTTGACAATGTTTTGAAACAATATCATACGCCAAGAATCTTGGTTGATAATCCATTTCAATGAAAAAGTGGTATGTTGTTCAAATGGAATACTGTAGAAAGTCCGGCATGTAAATGTGGCGCAGCTGAAACAATAAGGCATTTAGTCCTCGATTGTCCTATTCGCCATTTTACGGGTGGTTTTCAAGAAATTCATCCCCATTTACTGGGTAGAGAACTTCAAGTCTATTTAGGAGATTAGTTTTGAATCTTGACGTTATTATGGGCTACACCCCCGTAGGGCTGCATTCCCAGAAGGTGTATGAAATGTTCCTATTAAAAAACAGAGAAGCATTAGTTAAGTTCTTAGATTCAAATTAGTTTAGACATATAGGAGTTAGGTGTATTTAATGAAATATTTTTCGGCTGGTTTTCTTTTTCCATACTTGCAGATTTTTCCTGCCCCAAACCTTTTGTCTTCGCGAAGAAGTCCTAGAAATCATGTAGTGCAAGATGAGAATGAGAGAATGAAGCTACTAAGCAGAAATATTCTTGGTACTCTTTATGTACACACGACACTTACACTCACACTTCGTTTAGATGCCTGATTAAGGAACAGGCATGATCTGTTTTTTCCGCTGGTATTCTATTCATTCGCTTGTTTTTCTGACACACCAAAATTATAGATACAAGCATTTATTGTACAATATATATATATATATATATATATATATATATATATATATATATATATATATATATATATATATATATATATATATATATATATATATATATATATATATATATATATATATATATATATATATATATATATATATATATATATATATATATATATATATATATATATATATATATATCAGCTTTTCACATTCTAGAAATGGAGCAGACACCAAGACACCAAAAGAATTCACTGTATTGACGGATGCTAAGTAACAACCTGAAGACTTATTGAAGAATTTTTATTCAAGGAACAATATTCAATCTTCTGTAGAATGTATCCTCCCCTGAAGGATCCACCCTTCGCAATTATCGTCCACCTGGCCACACATCAGTGGTACAGCTCGGTCGGATGTCATGCATAGGAGCAATAGACTGCAGTTTCGGTCTCATTTGACCTCATCAGTATTGCATACCCATTCAAAACGTCAGTAGGTGGCAGTCTGGCCTAACGACGAGATCAAATGAGATCGCATGCAGTCTATTGCTCCTATTCATGACATCCGACCGAGCTGTACACATATGGCGATCGTTCAGAAAGTTCTAATTGATAAGATTTTAATAACCTACATATCGCCAAATTGAAGATCTGAATGTATATCCGTAAACTATACAGACCACAGTTTCAAGTATGTTTAAAGCTTATTCTCACCATACCTACAGTTATTTATGAAAATCAGAGTGAATTTGTGAAAGGCGGACTTTTAGTCAGTGTGCTGGAAATCCACTGTGTAGATTAGTTGAAACATAAAATTTATCGTGCAAACCTAGATTAATAGTCCTTTATGTTTCTGGAATGATGCTAAAAGTATTGATATAATTGTTGATTTATTCCACACTGTTTTGGTCGGAATAATGTTGAAAATAAACAAAAAACAATTCTATGAATTTTGTTTTTCTCAATTAAATAAAACTATGATTTTGAATTTTTTGCCATGTTGACAAACTAATGACGCATTTCGCCACATTGCGGCTTCTTCCGATAAGTAGTACATTCAAAAGGATGATATGACATATATTACAATGGTAAAAGCAGGTACTTGGCTTAATATGACTACTTTTTCAGTTTTAATTTACTATTTTCATGATTGTAAAATATCAAAATTATAAAAAAGAGTATCGTTTTCTTCTAGATGATCTGCATAATGAAAAGCTGATTTTTGTTGGTGAACATTTTATGTTCCGATATCTTAATATTGAGATTTATAAGTTCTACCGATATAAATTGCAGCACAACTACAACAACAGAGTTTATGAACATCTGCTTTGTTTCTCTCATAAATTTTAGATTCACAGTTCTCAATATATCTGCCCAGAGAGTTATCTGTTTTGAAAGCTATATTCAAATTATGAGATCAGAAAAAGGACTATAAATTCAGACTGGACTTACCAATATAAGATAATATTAAGTCTAGAGATTATAACCCACTGAAGATGCAGGAGGTTTTTTCTTGGAGTAAGGATCAAAAGAAGGACAGAACTTTTTATTGCAAACCAGCCGACGTTTCGACATCTTTTTTGGGTCTTCTTCAGAAAAACTATAATAAAAAACAACATTGTTTCAAATATAAACCCTCACAGTGGTACTCTCAACAGCAACAACAACAATGTATAAGTATATATGAAATTAATTACATGAAATGAAATGAAAAACATGAGATCTAAAAACAGTTGAAATGAATATTAATTGGAATTACTTACATTTAATACAAGTTCCCAGTATGAAAACTGACAAACACTGACAAAACATTACGTTAATGGAAAATTCATAATTTGAAATCGAAACAACAACACTGAAATTCCCTACGATACTGAAAGAAATGAATGAACTCGACAATCATATGTCAGCCGTATGCATGAAAGCAATATGGTAGAACACGTCAAATAGGTATCAAAAAGGATTACATTTCATTTCATTTCGTTTTTAATTTTTCAATGTTAAAATAAGAACGGCTGAGAAGATCGATGTCAGATCGTCTGTTTACGGCCCTACCCTCATTCTTTTTTATCTCGAGCATTTCTTCAAAAATTCTTTTACCGTAAAAATTCTGCTTTCCCAAGATTTTTGCATTTTCAAAGTTGAAATTATGTCCTTGATTTACTTTATGTTCAACCAAAGCGATTTATTTTATGTTCAACCAAAGCGGTGGAGTGTGGTCTATTCCGAAAATTTTTGCAGTCTGCTATTTGGTCTTTCGATCTTTCTTGTAAATATCTACCAGTTTGACCGATGTAGCAAGCCTCATAGGACAAACAGAGAATTTCATATATTACATTTGATTGTTGATTATGATTAATCTAACCTCTCACATATGGAATTTTGTAGAACTTAGTTTGGTTGTTGCTATTGATAGATTCGGGTTTCATAGTTGGTCTTGAATATCTATGGATTAACTTCTTTATGAGGGAAATAGAATTTGTTGAATGTGCTTAAGATTGATATCTCTGTACGTTTCACTCGATAAGTTGATAGCTCTGTGTATGAAATTTTGAACAACATTGAGTATCTATTGGAGAGGATGCTCGGATCGATAATGGTTCACTATTATATAATTTGACTAAGTTCATATCGAAGTTTCTTCTCTTCTCTCTCTCTTTTTCGACTTTCATTAGAACGAAGCAAATACCACCCAATTTTGAACTATCTTTGGACGTGGTGTCCCTTTTTACAAATATTCCTGTGCAATTAGTTAAACTTATAATTGAAGAAAATTCGACCATACTTAAAGAAGATACAACGATGTTAATGGAGGATTTTCTGCTACTTTTTGATTTTTGTACTTGTGATAACTATTTTCAGTTTGAGGACTGTTTCTTCCAACAAACTTTTGACTTGGGGATGAGCAACTATCGATCACCTATTTGTGCGGAAATTGTTATGTCCAGACTATAGGAACATTGTTTAAAACTTTTGTCTTTTATACCACCATTTTGGTGGTGTGTGTGGATGACATTTTAACTGCAATTCCACAAAATACCAAAGATAGAGTTCTTGAAAATTTTAATTCTTTTAATGCAAGACTTCAGTTTACAATTGAATCTGAAATTGAGATGCAGATACCATTCCTCGATGTCCTCGTCTTTAGGAAGGAAAACGGTACATACTGACTAACTGGTATCATAAACCTACATTTTTAGAGAGATTTACCAGTTTTCGATCCGAGCATCCACTCAAACAGAAACTCAGTGTTGTTCAAAATCTCATACGCAGAGCGATCTAATAAAAAATAATTACCCTATTTCCCTCATAAGAAGTTAATCTATAGATATTCAATACCAACTTTGAAACCCGAATCTATTAATAGAAACAATCAAACGAAGTTCTACAAAATTCCGTATGTGAGAGGTCTATCAGAGAGAATACAAAAAATTTTTTCCAGAAACACGGGAAACATAAAAATTTGTCGGAAAATTGAGAATACTCTCAAAATTCTCATTTTCACAAGAACCAAAGCAACGGTACCGATTGAACAACAATCAAATATAATATATGGAATTCTCTGTTTGTCCTGTGAGGCTTGCTACATAGGTCAAACTAGTAGATATTTACAAGAAAGATTGGAAGAACACATAGCAGACTGCAAAAGTTTTCGGAATAGACCACACTCCACCGCTTTGGTTGAATCAAGGACACAATTTCAACTTCGAAAATGCAAAAATCTTGGGAAAATAGAATTTCTACGGTGAAAGAAAGCAACATTCGATCACGCATGGAATTTACTATGTTTTCACTACCAACAAATATCGAATAGATTACTGTTATTTCAGTTTTGAACTCTCGTTTATCATCGGATTGCATAAAACAAAGTATAAAGGGTGTATTCGTGGTATTCATAATTGGCAATTCTGAAGAATTAGACAGTTGGTATATTGTTCACAAATTATTGAAAGGGACTTATCATGCAAATTCTAACCTGAAGGGTCTTGCTAAAGAGGATTAGAAGAACGCAAGAACGTTCATGAAGTCCATAACAATTAGGTGAGCGGTTTCTCTTGTTTGAGTTATTTAAGGCCCCTGGAGAGGATGAAATAATGCCTGCCTCGCTACAGCAAGGGATAGAGATCCTCCTTCCATCCCTCATAAGGCTCTTCCGGTTAAGTCTAGCCTGGAATGTTGTTTCGACCAGCTGGCAGAAATATAAGGTTTTATACATCAGTAAGATGGGTGAATCGAACTCACAACCTCAATCATTCAGGCTGTTAAGTCTCATGCATTTCGTTCTGAAAATCCTGGAGAAGATGATAGATGGATTTATCAGGACCGATGAGTTATCGCTGAAGCCTCTAACTGAACATCACTCAACAACCTAGTCCGGGGGATCACCGAGTTTCTGCACCACAAGATTCAATCTTCATGGACATAGTAAGTGCATTTAATGCGGTCCACACTAGTGTACTGTGCGGGGTTGCGAGAGCCCTTCCGGTCATCAAGCAGCACCGGATGTTTATCTACAAGCGTACGCTGGCTGTATGGTCATTTTATCTGCCTGAGACTTCAGGAGGCTACTCCAGCTATTCAGGGGTGATGTAAGGGTACGACACCTAGCAAAAATCCACACAATCTCCCCAATCCTGGGTGGAGTAATCATTCCAAATGCGAAGGAAGTAAAATTGGATCTCGCCCAAAGCAACTTCGGTGGCTATATGTGACGACGGTTGGACCACGTATCACATACGGCTACATTGCTTGGTGGGATTGTAGTCATGAAGAGCAATCCCAACTCAAGCTCTCTAAATTGCAGAGAACGATCCCCATTATGATTACTGCGCACACCTACTGCGACCATGGAACTGATACTTGGCCTTGCTCATCTACAGCTGGCTATTAGAGCAGTAGCTATAATGGCTACCTACAGATACCGTCACCTTTCCAGGAATGAAACAAGTATGTTCAGCTTCATGCCTGGCACTTTACAGTCTGAAATCGAGGACATCGAGTAGGAAGTCTGACATACCAAAAACCAACATAGATCTGCCATTCTTGATCATCATTCCTAGCAGACAGGAATGGACCAGCACCAAGGACCGTCTATTTGAGGGCCCCTAGTGGTTTGCAGACTAATGCAAAACTGCAAAAAGTATTGTAGCTGGTACATATGCTCGAGGTGATGCCAAGGAACATGCGATCAGTCTTGCTGGGCATGCAGAAATGAATAAGCTGTGTCTGATGTGGATACCCGGGTCATTGAGGTCAATGAGAAGGCGAACACATTGTCCGTTCGAGAGACAGGCTTGGGATTCACCTGACCAGAGCCTAGGCTCGGAATTCCCCTAGACACTGCAAGAATGTGAAAGAACCAGTGGTTGGACCTGAAGATACGAGAGTACTGGCATCATAGATCCCAGACGCTCCTGACTTGCCATCAGCGGACTTTTCACTGCACAGCCAAGGCTTAGCATTAACTATCCAGGCTTGACCTGAGAGTTCAAGCTGCCATATTAACGGGGCACTGTCGCCACAGAAATCACCTATATAAGTTCAGATTCAATGAGGACCAGTCATGTAGACTATGTGAAGAGGAGATAAATTCAGTAGAACACGTTATGTGCGAGTGCCCAGCACGGGACAGAGTGATAGTTAATCATGATGATGATAAGAAATTAAACTATGTATCATACTGTCACAAGAGATTTATTGAAAATCAGGATTGCAATTTCGGTCTCTCGACCATCTTCAACTGACAACAAGTATTGAAACAACACTTGAACTTCAATACTTGTCAGCTGAAGATGGTCGAGAGACTGAAATTGCAATCCTGATTTCAAATAAATCTCTCGTGGTAATATAAAACATAGTTTAATTTCTTATTATCATCTTATATTTTCACGAGAAAGATGGAGCTCGTGGGTGAAATTTAGGACAGTGTGCCACAATAGACCACTTGGTCGCGGTGGCCCGGTTGTTAAGCACCCCTCACTCATTATCTATATCTATCTATCATTCAAATACATGGATAATTTTGGATTTATATAAATCAGTCTGGACGTTCATCTGTAAATTTAAGTTTTTAAAAAGTTATTAGAAAATTTCAATCGATTCAAGGAAACTGATTTTTTACCTTTTAGGGCAATGTGTTAGATTTTCAAATCATCAATGCTATGAAAGGAATGACCATTTTGGATGCAATGGTTAACCAATGTTGATAAAATAACTTATTTATCTAAATTCTCTATAGGATTTTCAGCGTTAAATAAGAGTGATGACAATTCATTTTGAAGTTTGAATCTTGGTTTTCAATTTGCAAAAGTTATTTGCTACATTTTTACTTATTTGTACAAAATGTATTCAAGCAAAACCCTCCACAGCGAACACTGAATTTTCACAACTAACAAGTTATAAACGCAGGAATACAGTATGTAATGATTAAAACCTTTGGATCTTTGTTGTTGTTGAAGCTGTTTATTTATGAAAATTTGAGAATTCTATATCAGTAATACGATTCCATGTTTAGGTACTTTCCCTGCATTGATGGGGTTTATATAATTTAATCCTAATGTAATGGATGCCTATTCAAAATACACTTATATTCTCTAACTGCAATACGGCTCAGTAATTTTAATATTTCACATAGAGTGTGTATTGAATTTACCAAAAACGGAACGAAAACATCTATCACAAAAATCAATTAACTATTGTATTTCAGTGAATGATATTTCATGAACCTGAGAAATCTTTCTCAAAGATACTGTATCGATTTAACCGTTACTATTTGGTTGTTATGCGTGAATTAAACACCAATGGGTTTTTACTATGTTTTACTACCAAGAAATGAATTGAATTAAACAGGTCACTATTTCTGTAGTTTCGAACACTTATTCATCATCGGAAAAAATGAAACCAAGTATAATGTAACATGAAATATATTTGAATAGGTCGTTATTTAGATTTTGAAATTGAGTTTTGAGTTATGCAGTTCGCTATTATAAAAAGAATTTGAAATTTGACGAAATTTGGTAAAACACAAAAAAAAATCCTGAACTAATATTTTCGAAACGATATGGAAGCACTTATATTTTTCAGTACCCAGAAGGTCCACCTCTGTTATTAATGACACTTTGGCATCGTTGCGGCATGCTCAATATTAAATTGTCTATTACGTTTTGGCCTAAGTCATTCCAAGCCCCCTGAACTGCTAATCGAAGCTCCTGTTCATGATGGAAGACGTTTTGACGCGGGAGATTTCCTTTTAGGGTGTCCCACACATGCTCGATGGGATTCAGATCTGGGGAGCAGGATGGTCACGATTGAAGATCGATTTCATTCTCTTCAAGAACGCTAAAGACAACTCTTGCACGACGAGGAGGTTAGGTTAGATTTAGGCATTATCTTGTTGGAAGAGTGGATTTTGACCCATTGTTTGGAGATACGGTACCACTACAGGTAAAACTATCTCATTTGCGTAATAATTTTCCGTGAGGTTGTTCTGTATGAAAACGAGGTCAGTTCTTCCACCAAGGCGTATACCTCCCCAAAACATCACTGATCCGCCTCCCTCTCTAACAACTTCTCGAGCATGCTGGAGACGGTTTTGCTTTCCAGGTTCCCGCCTTATTCGAATTATCGGGATAATAATTAAATCTAGATTCATCACTGAAGAGAACTGTGGCCCACCTCTCTTGATCCCATTTTACGTGTTCTTGGCACCAAGCTAAACGAGCAGCACGATTTCCCAGGGTCAGTTGTGGAACTCTCAAAGGACGTCTGGAGTGGGGTTTACCTTCGTGCAGTCGATTTCTCACAGTTTGGTCGGAAATTTGTACATTATGAACTCGTGATAGCTCTTGAGCTAATTGAGATGCTGTGGTAGTACGATCTCTTCTGGCTTGTAAAACCAAAAATCGGTCTTGGGTGACTGTAGTAATCCTGAAAGGACCTGTATGGCGGTCTTCTACGCTACCTGTTTCATTGAAACGCGACCATAAACGGTTTATGACACTTGAGCTACTTCTCAGAACCCTGGATACTTCCCGTTGTGAGCTCCCAGCTTAGAGCATGCCAACGGCTCGTAACATCTCTTCTCTAGTCAAATGTCGTCTTTCCATGGTCGAATCACAAAACTTGAATCGTTTATTTGTGCTTACAACAGAAACAAAGTACCAACTAACTGATTTCATACACTGAATACATGAAATTATTATAAAGCAGCGTCGCATCTGCTGCATTTTTAGTTTTTTTTAAAAAAAAACTGAAATCTGTTGCGGCACTATACATAAAATGGTGAGAAATAGACGCAGGTGTTCATTTCTTTTAAAAAATCATCCATATTGATCGTTCTGGATACGATATATCGATATTCAGAAGTGTTCCCTAGACTTTTTGAGGTGCTTATGTCTGGTCGTTCATTCTCTGAAAGTGGTCGTTTAAAAAGATTTGAAACTTTCAAGCAATTATTATTAATTTAGTTTACTACCCACTGGGGCACTGAATAGATTTTTCAATTTATCAATATCAATATCAAAAACGAAGTTAGGCGTTCCTTATATCTAATTTTGAAGGAACGACCAATCTGACTTACTGCTTACAAATCCTGTAAAAGAAATTGAAACCAGAAAAAATTTAATTCAGAACAACGGTTGTGATCGTGATTTATCTGATAGAATAGTGAAATGAAACCGATTGCATAGGACTATTAGCCAAATATGTCCATTTATAAGTACCAACAAATCTGATAGATTCGTCTCTCCAACATATTTTAGACAGATAAGTGAAACTATTGCAATTGACCTTTCCAAATTGAGATAAAAAATTGCTTTTAGACCTTAAAATGAATAGTCATTACTCTAATGTTGAAATTCCTATAGGACATTTAAATAAATCAGACCACAATATTTTTTTAATAGGTCCGACTGGTCGTTCCTTCAAAATTAGATATAAAAATAGGATCAAATTTCATTCATTAAGAATAAAAAAAGTTTATCATAACCGAACCACTGCATCCAGTAGAAATGAAGTTCTACGCATTGCTCCAAATGGTTGAAAACTCGACTACCTGGAAGTATTTGAAATTGTCAAATCACTTCTTAATAACACAATTCAGATATTGAAGGACCAGACTGATCTATATAAATCCCAAATTTTGGATGTATTACAATAACACTTGTCATAAAAAAATATTGCTGTGGATGTACAGGTGAGCAAATTTCGATATATTTGTACGGCAGCTATGTGAAATATTGCAGTTAGAGAAAAATAAACCCCCCTCTCTCGATCTTATTTTCAGGGACTAGTTTAGTGGTGCCAAATTATGATGATACTTGTTTCCGTTCTGGACTTATTCAAAAATTCTCGAATTTTGGGAAACTCATCCTTCACGGATATCACGATCATCATCAATGTTACATGAAAATAAGTTTGACATTCTACATGCATTTTCTTGAGTAGAATACAGTACTATGTAAAAATGTTTTTCAGCTCAGCGATTTTCGAGTTATAATGCAAACATGATTTTTCTTAAATAAGTACCATGAGAAATTTTACCCCTACTGGATGCAGTAATTTTTCCTCTTCAAAAATATATATCACTTGTAGTTAATTACTTCATTCAATACCTTTTCTCAAAGAAAAACCGGAATTTGCCACAATTCCATTTATTAGGTGCATGCCCATCAACGATGCATATTGTTCTATTACTGAAAACCGCAGATTTCAAAGATCTTATCTAAGATTACGGTTATTTCTATGATTTGATTCGATTTAGATCATGGTAATTAACTCTGGTCTTAGAGTTTGACACTTACAATCCTTGTTTCAGTATAGATATTAATGTTTATTGAATATCAAAATAGCTGCTTGTTAGTTGTATGTTCCAACTATTATATTTGAGAATTTGTTCACCTGATAATTTGGCTGTTTCAAGACGCGTAGTAGAAATCATAACAATTAAAATTATGAAAAGTTCGATATGATGGAATGTTCTATTTTTAGTGGGTATGATTCAGCAGCAACGACCAAAATATATTTCAATCTGTATCCTGAAAGGCACCAGCCAAATAAATCTATTTTTCGAAGAACGAAAGAGAATTTCATCAATAATGGCTCATTTAGAAAATCGAGAAATAAAAAATATCATGTAAGTGATAGAGAGGAAGCAATGATCGAAGTGATAGGTGCTGTAACGGCCAAACCTTCAATTTCGAGTAGACAAATAGAAGCAGAAACAGGAATTTCGATACGCTCGGAATTCTGAAGGAGGACCAGTTCGAACCCTACAAAAAGCGAGTCTCCAATTTTAGCAGCTAGAGGAACCCTGATGTATTAACGCTGAGGCCTCTGAGCGATGTATTAACGCTGAGGCCTCTGAGCGATGTATTAACGCTGAGGCCTCTGAGCGAACATCAATACGCCTTTCAAAAAGGTGGATCAACCAATCTGGCTCTTAACATCTTAGTCGGGAGGATCACACAGTCTCTGGACCGCAAGGAGACTGCACCTGCAGACTTCATGGATATTGAAGGTTCGTTTAGTGTGGCCCCCACTGGCTCACTATGTGGGGCTGCGAGGGCCAGAGGAGTACCAACTATTATTGCGGAATGGGTTAGTAACAAGCTAAATTCCAGAGTGATCAACACTTCACTGAAAAGGAAAGTAGTCACTTTTGTGGCTGGCAGGGGCTACCCTCAGGGTGGAGAACTATCTCCCCTGTTGTGGTGCCTGTGAGTTGATGATCTTCTGGCAATAATGGGCGCACTGGTGTTTATGTGAAGGCATACGCTAATGATATACTCATGCTGGCTGTCCAAGATGACAGTGATGTTCCCGACAGACTTCAGGGGGCTATGTCAGCATTTCAGGGGTGGTGTGAGTAAGAGAAACTTAGCATGAACTCCTACAAAACCATTATGCTACCATTTACCAGGAAGAGGAGGATATTTGTTAGAAACGGGTAACTTCGGCTTTGTGCCCGTCCCTTACTGTCTGAAATCGAGGACAGTGAAGTGCTGAGTATAAGATCTGACATAGCAACACCTAGAGCCAACATGGAGAGGCTATTCTATATCATCTTTCATGATAGACAAGAATGGACCAGCTCCAAGGACCATTTACTTGAGGGGCCCTGTTGGTAGACGGATGGCTCAAAAACTGAAAAAGGGGTTGGAGCTGGTGTCTACAGTCGAGGTGCCGCCAAGGAACAGTCGATCTGTCTTGGTGGGCATTCGAATGTCTCAAGCAGAAATATTCGCTATTAACCACTGGGCTAACCTCTTGCTTGCGGGGAGATTAACAAATAGGTCTCAGACACGCTCGACTTGCCATCAATAGACCTTTCTCTGCTGAAGCCAAGGTCTGGCTCAAACTGTCTAGAATGGAACTGAGAGTATGGCAGTAATCTGACATACTAATGAGGCACTGTCGCCTCAGGAAACACGAAAATAAGTTAGGATTGAGGATCCTTTATGTAGGCTATGTGAAGGAGATATAGAATCAATGGAACATGTTATGTGCGAGTGCCCAGCTGGGGACAGAGTCAGGTTGGATCTTGCAAACTGAAGCTGACTGAGCTCACGAAACTCGTATCCTTTACGAGAAGGATGGAGCTCGTGGCTGAAATTTAGGACAGAATATTCCACAATAGACCACTGGGTCCAGTGCCGGGCTGCTAGGCAGCCCTCACTCATATAATATTTAATCTAATCTAATCTAGAAGATCTTATTGAGCTTTTTCAGGGCAGTAAGAATAGTTTACCTATTATAAGATGGCATTTTCATTCATAAAATAAAGATCTGACGTAAAATGTCATACTGATATGTTAATCAGTATTAATTTAACAGCTAATCGAACCCGAGGAGTTGCTCCTTCTTTGATGAAATGGATAAAGGAAAACATTGAATATCAAGTGCTGATAAAGTATTATCGTCTAAGTAAGAAAGTCATCACGTAAACTGAAAGAGTTCTTGATGAGTACTATGGTAATTCTTTTCTTAAAGATGATTCATAAATGAATTTCTGACTTTTGTTGCGGCAGAACATCCACAGAATATCCACTCCTCCTAGTACGCCCAGTTGAGGTAACAACAGAAATCATCATGAGTTGTCCACGAAGTAACCGAACGTGAAAGTGTGGATTAAGGCTATTGGCAGTGCACCCCAAAAAGCAAAAGAGGTTTTCTCGACCAGCAATGTGATGGGTACCTTTGTCTGGTATGCAGGCATTATCTTAATTGATTTATTTCGATAACGAAAAACCATGGATTGGCAGTGCTACTCATCGCTCTTAGAGCAATTGAACGAAGAAACCGAAACAAAGTTGCAAGGAAGAGAATATTGTTTCACCTCGAGAATGCCCATTCTTTCGGCTTTGCAACAGCCAAATTGGTTGAATGACGATATGAATTGCTGCCTCCCAGGGATTTTCATTTGTTTCCAGTCATGAAAATATAGCAATCGCGTATTTCAAGGATTTAGGGAAAGATCATATTACAAAGAAAACATGAAAATTTTTTAAATAACTAGAAGACGGAAAAAGCTTGCTTGAAGTTCTTGGCGGTAATGAATTTCTCATGCAAATATAACACGGGAAAAGGAGAGTCATGTTCCTCTAATCACAATATTTCACATGACTGTAGTACTTTAACGTCAAAATCTGTTGATCCTGTACTTGAAAGAATTCCTGAAGTTGTTATATACATCAGCTTCAAACTTAAGGAGCGCACAAGAAACTGTAAGTTCTTGAATGATATACAAAGTCGGTTTTTCCAAGGAGTCCCTCAACTTAAGTTTTCTGGTCTAGTCATAGTTTCTGAGATTTGAGTAAATATAATCTAAAAGACCTTCATGACAATACCACTTAAACACTCCCCAACTTTTACGAGGTTTTAATTAATCTGAGTCCAAGATAATCATTCAAGGCCATTTCTAATACTCCACCAATGGCTCTTTTTGTGTTTAATTTTTTGCCTAGTTACTGCTCCACATCCTGCTACTTAAAAAGCATCCCTTGTAGCTAAAGCGAACATATGCCAAGACAATAATTTATGCATCAAACATGGCAGTCCTCATCATACTCCCAGCAACTAGCTCTGAACATTTTTTCGTTATAGAACTCACAAAGAGAATTCCACGTTTCATGCGACGAAATGAAAGTGAGAAGATAGATCATTACTTCCAATGAATAGCAAACGCCTTTCCGAAGGCTTTATCATAATTCAATTTCCGAATCCTCCCATTCGTTGGAGAAACCCCGTTCTTGAAGAGCTCAGAAGGAGTCTCGCTTTTCTCTCGGTACACCTGCGTTCCACCAATATTAATTTTTATGATCAGCTGCACGAGGTCTTTGCGAGCTTTACCTACGTTCTTGTATTTATTATTTACATTGTAATTTATGTGTGAACGATGCTAAAGCAAATTATTTTGGTAAGATTACCTGAAAGCACACCGCTTGAAATGTTAGAACCGAACTATACAGGAATAAATAACATCAGAAAAAGGCAACTTTTCCTGGAAAAACAATTGTGCGATAGTGCGTATCTGAAGACAATGCTTTTTTTTTTCTTCTTCCATTTCAACAATTTAAGGGATCTTATAATATTTAAATTACTACTGATTACACTAATCAAACAGCTTTACAATATTTTTTTGCTGACCAGGTTATCAAATTTGGTTTTTGAGTGTCCTGACTGCGAATATATCTCACTTTGCTGTTATTTTAAAAATATTCGCATATCTTATATTTAAAACAATATTCGCCTTGTTAGTAACCAAATTTATTGTTCCAGTCATAATTTTGCTTCTCCGCCTCTTTTTCGCGCTTACAAATACCATGAGAAATCCACTCTCTAACCCCTTACTCCGCATAACAGCTAATATCACAGTTAATTGTCAATATTCAAGTATTTACACGTGAATCTGATAATTTGTAATGTGTTAATACTTTCTTTCATTTATTGAGTGTTCATTTTAATTTATTTGTCCTGTCCTTTAAAGCATGAGTTCATCACGAAGAAAGTGAAAATTTAATTCATTTTGTTTAGATTCAGATTCTTCTTCCTCTTCGCCGTGTAGAAGGCGTAGCGCCTGTTCAGTTCCGGTTTCCCTGCAGCAGTTCTTGTGAAGTTGATTGCCAACTGTCCCGCCATCGTTTTGGTGGTCGTCCAACGGGTCTTCTTCCGTGTGGTATGTTGTTATATACGATTTTGGCTATTCTATCTGTGGTTATTCTGTTTACATGCTGGTTGCATTCTCTTCTTCTTTTTCTTACCCATCTTACAATATCGTCTGTTTCACATTTTTCCTTTATGTCGGTATTTCTTTGTCTGTCATTCAATGTGTAACCGGTTATAGTTCTTAGCGTTTTCATTTCTGTTGTTCTTAGTATCCTCTTTGTTACCGACGTTTCCGCTTTTGTTTCTGCCCCGTATGTCATAATTGGTCGGACACATGTTTTGTAGATTCTGGATTTGCATGGTATACTGAGGTGTTTATTTCTCCAAATTGGTTGTTTAAGATGTCCCGATACTGCAGCTGCTTTGTTCACTTGTCTCCTCACATCATCTTCAAGGTATCCTGTGCTTGTTATTTTGCATTCTAAGTATTCGAATGACATGACTTGGTCTATAGTGGCGTTGTCTATTGTTAACTTGCAGCGCAGAGGTTCCTTAGCTATGGTCATACATTTTGTCTTACTTGTTGAGATTTCCATATTGAAATTTTTTGCGCGTTTGCTAAAGGCGTATAACATTCTTTGTAGGTCGTCTTCTGATTCTGCAATGAGTACGGCCTCATCGGCATAGCATAAGATGTTAATTTTGTAGGTTCCCATGCGGTATCCTAGTCCCAAGTTTTTAACGGTCTCTACAAGTTGGTCCATAACAGTATTAAATAGTAGAGGGCTAAGACTATCACCTTAGCGGATGCCCGACGTTGTTCCGAAATGCTGCGTTAGGGTGTGGTTTGTTCGTATTTGCGTTGTTGTATTAGTGTTTTATGAGTCTTATATATTTTTTGGGTACCTCTTTGTTTTCCAGTATCTTGATTACATCCATCAGTTGGACTCTGTCGAAGGCCTTCGTTAAGTCTATGAAACAAAGATATCCTGGAGTGTTATATTCAAAAGACTTTTCTACTAATTGCCTTGTTATAAATAGTGCATCGACCGTGGACCGGTTTTTTCGAAAGCCTTGTTGCTCTTCGCTGATTGGCATTGTTGACGTTATGTCATCGGCAAGAATCTTTGTAAGCAGTTTCAAAGAGGTGCTTAATGAGGTTATCCCGAGATAGTTGGCTGGATTTGTTTTGTATCCTTTTTTGAAGATAGGCACTGTTACACTTCTTTTCCATTCTTTTGGTATTTTTCCGTGTTGAATTATGATGTTAAACAGTTTTGTGTACTCTTCTCTCATGGCTTCTCCGCCATATTTGATCATCTCATTTGTTATTTTATCTTCATTTGGAGCTTTCCTATTTTTAAGTTTACTTATTGCCATAGCTACTTGCTCTTTCGTGATTGTTACCGGTTCATTTATAATGTTGTTTTCTAAGTTTTCTTCTGGGCGTTCTTCTTCATATTCTGATTCGGTGTAAAGATTTTTGAAGTATTTTTCTCATGTTTCGTTTGTGATTGTTTTCAGTTGTATAGTTTCATTGGTGTCCTTTTTCATACCCCTTAATAATTTCCAAATTCGTTTTTGTGCTCCGTATATATCCGCTTCCATTTCAGCACTAAATCTCTGCCAGTATTCTTCTTTAATTTCCCGAACTCTGTTATTCACCCTATTTCTTATTTTTATGTATCTATTTCGGTTTTCTGGTGTCGGATGGTTCTTATATTCTAGATATATTCATTTTTCTCCTTTGTAATGTTTTTGACTTCAGTGGTGAACCAGGGTTTATTATTAGGTTTGCCGTTCTGTGATACCGTGCGGGTTCCCAAGGCCTCTGTGGCACCCTTGTATATGTTTTATTTTAGTTTGAGCCATGCTATGTCGGGGTTATCTTGCTGCAATATTGGATTACGAGTTATACACTGTTTGCAACGGTTTGAATAAAGTTGTTTTGTGCTCTCATTGTTGAGCGATTCTACGTTAAATTTTTCAGTTTTTACAGATGGTGTTTTCTTTTTTAATTGAGTTGTCATCTTCAGTTTCCCTAGAACGAGCTTGTGATCTGTTCCAATGTTAGCTGATGACAAAACTCTTACATCTAAGATTTGTTGGAGTAGAAACATTCGGTTAGTGATAATGTAATCAATTATGGATTTGTTGTTTCGGTTATCGTAGAAAGTATATTTGTGCTGTTCTTTGTGAGGGAAAAAGTGTTATTAATTCGCAACTCGTTCTGTGCACAAAATTCCGTCAACATTTCGCCGTTTCTGTTAATTACGTCTTCGTTATATTTTTGTTTTACCCCGTTTACTACTTCGTTACCTACTCTAGCGTTAAGGTCTCCTAATATGATTATCTTTTCTTTAGTTGGTATTTTATCTAGTTTGATTGAAGGCTTTCATAAAAATCTACCGCCGCTTCCTCTGGTTTGCTTATGTCAGGTGCGTATACTGATAGGATATGTAGCGGACGGTCGAACGACATTGTGACTTTCAGGATTCTATCGCTAACATATTCTACGTTCAGATTCATTTATTCATGCCTTATACAATAATTATCACAGTATGTACACATGTCGAAAAGTTTGTTTGTTATTCATTTAACGTGGTCTTTTTCCACTTTTGGCCAATGACACGCCAGAGAATTCTGTCACCTCACTAACCCGGGAATTTTGCCGAAACCCTCTCGTGTTGAGGAAAGGATCTTTAATGTCCAACACATCTCTGTTAGACAGGACCGACAGCTTTACATCTCCTCCAAAAGATTGATACTCAAGCGAGTCCCAGAATCTGAAAATCCGCGATGACTTTGTGGGGATTGAACGCAGTTAGCTCTGCGCAGGAGACAAGCATCATATCCCAACGCCATCGAGCCGGTATAAAATAAAATAAAAATATGGATATATCACAGAGAACCATTTAAAAATTTAAAAAACCATAAGCGTTATACAAGACGTTATTTAATAAAAGGTTTTCAATTTTCTTGTTGAACATTGATTTAGAAAATGACCCAACTCAAGTAGGTGATTTATTGTGAAACTTAAGAGCGAGAAAATCGGGACCATTCTGCGCCTTACGTAATCGGAAAAACGGTACACAAAGTGCATCTTTGTTACAAGTATTGTGACAATGGATGCTGCTACGTAAAGCAACCTCGTTTAGGTGATTATGTGCATGCACGAGGCATTGAAATATGAAAAGATTAGGTAATGTTGGAATCCTAAGGATTTTGAAATAGTGTTTGCAACAATCCTTATACCCAATACCGGCAATTATTCTTACAGCTCGTCGCTGCAATCTGAAAATCCTTCCAATTTCACCTCCCAGACCCCAAACTAAAAGTCCATATTTAAGATGCGCTTCACAGAGCTCAACTTATGCAGTCTTCAGAACGTTAGAAGAAACTAAAATTTGAGACACCTCAAGACAAAGATATTTTTACTCAATTTTTTGGCAAGGTGATCTATATGAACTCTCCAGGTGAGCCTTGTATCAAGATGAATGCCTAGAAACTGCACTAGATGACTCTGATTGTCTCAGACTGAAAATCATTCTTTCCGTCTTCTCACCATTCACACCCAACCGATTCCTGGAAACCAACTGAAAGCCTCCGACTGAGCTCTGTCAAACAGCTCACCAGCCTCATCAAAATCGTCACAAGCAACGGAAATCGTGGAATCATTAGCGAACAATATGCTCCGATAACCGGTCATATAGTCAGGCAAATCATTAATATATATTAAAAATAGCAAAGGGCCTAAGATTAAGCCCTGCGGTACTCCTACATTAACTGGTTTTCTATCGGACCAACTACCTTGAGCATAAACATATTGATACCTGTTCTCTAAGAAGGAGAGGATACTCGCCTCGCTGAACCCATTACGACCAAGTTTCACCAAGAGAGCTGCATGAGAGACACAGTCGAAGGCCTGCGTTAAACCAAAAAAAAAAGGTAAGAGAGTACATTCCTAGTTCAAACATCTCATTGTAGTTGAGAAAAAATTCAATTATTGCATCTGTTGTGCTTCTGTCCTTTCTAAAGCCAAATTGGTTCGATGAAAACAAGTTTTACTTTCAAAATAAGAGGAAATCTGATCACTCAGAATCCTTTCAAGTACTTTGGACAAAACAGGCACTAAAGAGATCGGCCTATAGTTTGAACATCACTGGCAACACCTTTTTTATGCAAAGAAATAACTCTTGAAATTTTTAGGCAATCATGAAAAACCCCAGCCCTGATGCATCTGTTAATCAAATAAGTAAGTGGACTGATAATTTTGTGAACATTTCTCTTTAGCAACATTACATATATAATAGTAATCTTTAGATTTACTATTTTTCAGTGACTTCATAATATCTCTCACCATGATGGATTGATTTTGGTGTCAGCAGTTTTTTCTGATATTTCGTTTTGAATTTATAATATCCCACATTGTTTTGGGCCGATTAGTAGATCTCAGAATTGCCTGTTTTTCGCTTTATTTATCTCAAACCTATATTTCAAACGTAGTATATTTCTCAAGAGCTTTAAGTCTCCACTCTTGTATCTATTGTATAACTAATTCAAGCCGGTCCTTCGGCACCCTTAGTTCCTCCGAATACCAATGTACCCGCAATCCCAAACTGTCACACCTCATATTTTTTCCCGGAAAGGCGATTAGGTAAGCATCGAGAAAATTTTGGTAAAAGATTTCGTAAGCATCATTGATATCAAGATTTTCATCCCTTAGAAAGTCCCAGCTCGAACCATCAAGTATACGATAGAAACTATTAAATCCTTTTTCGGTCAAAGGTCTACATTTAACTTCTTTCACAAAAATCTCACCTTGAAAGTCAGCACACAGTTGTTGCGCTCTGTGATCAAAAACTGCACAATTCCATACCCGCGCACATCCCTCCTCAGTGTTAAAATTCACAAAGATGTTGTCTAGACAATTTGGACCCCTTGTAGGTTCGGAGATTGCTTTCTGCAAACCATATGTACTCAAATGGTCACATAATGCCCCTAGTCTCTGCCCACGATCAAAATTAACATTAAAATCACCACATACAATAACTCTATAAGTAAAGTCAATTTTGTTCAGAGCTTCTTCTATAATATTTAAAAAAAGATTAGAATCACCTGACGGTGAACGGTACACACAAACAACATACATATTAAAAATCTTCAGTTGAATGGCCGCAAGTTCACAATAAAGCTCCACCGAAAGAGATGTCACATCATCTAAAAATATGAAATTATTATCTTTACAAAGTACAAAGTTTAATTTGAGGTGTTTATCTAACAAGAAAACAAAAGAGTATCAGAATCATTGAGACTTATGCTGAATGTTTCTGTTTTAATGTGAATAAACAAGAGAAACCATGGGTTACTCATAAAGTTTATTAGTCTTGCATTGAGTCTTAACGTTTGTGGAAAAAAAGAGAACGTCTTGGATTAGACTTTCCACAATTTTATTTTTATAAACACGACTGGTTTCGACTCTAAAGTCATAGTCAAGTGGTCAACTACAGGAAATGAACTTACTTACATGGAAACTAACCTAATTTCATATTAAGTAGTGGAGAGGTTTTAATGTCTAGTTGGCTATTGAGGGTGATTTCACTTGGGTTCTCACAAATTTTATTGATTTTCATATATTCCAAGACATTTATGTTTATATGCATGTATCCATTCTTATATATAAAAACCGTCAAAATTCTTCATATTTGCGATAGAGGAAAGGAACGAATCTGTTGGAATGTTTGGAAATCAATAAACTTTGTAACAATATAAGTAAAATCACCGTTAATAGCCAGTTAGACATTAATACCTCTCCACTGCTTAATATGAAATTAGACTAGCACCTATATAAATAAATTCATTTACAGTAGTTGACCACATGGTTTGTGAAAATGAAATTGCGGAGAGTATAAAATATATTCTACTTCATCTTCGTTGAAATGAATTTTCATAAATTAAATAATGCATCAATAATACTCATCAGTGAGTGACAAAATTTTTTCGCAAAGTTTTCTTCATATTAAACAAGTTCAACGAAGAATTAATATATGGGCGAAGCCAACCCAGATTATTGGGTCCATAATGATTCTAAAACATCTATAGATCATAATCGGCATCACTTGGAAGACTGAACCTGGCCATCGGGGTTCTCTCGGTCAAACAGAGAGGGAATTGAGGAAATATCGCAGGTTATGTATCTCCTTAGT
The DNA here is from genome assembly GCA_013387265.2 of Cryptolaemus montrouzieri. Lineage (NCBI taxonomy): Eukaryota > Metazoa > Arthropoda > Insecta > Coleoptera > Coccinellidae > Cryptolaemus > Cryptolaemus montrouzieri. Next base: position 117,797,191 of record JABFTP020000185.1, read on the forward strand.
TCCTTTCATGACCTTGCTTGCTATGTAAAATCTTTTCTTAGCTTTATTTAAATATATAAGAAGTTTGATTGTTGAAATATTTTTCTGCTGGTTTTCTTTTTCCATTGTTACAGATTCCTGTCCCAAACCCCTCCTTACACCCTTGTTTTGGAAACCATGAATGAAGCGGCTAAGCAGAAAAATCTTTGCTACTCTTTATTATTATACACACGACACTAACACATCATAAACAGACAAGCTATTGCTTGTGCAATAGCGACAGGGTAATGAGTTTTTCCTCAGATTTTTTCACTCGTTTATTGAATCATGTACAAGATAGTATGGTTTCTCTTTTGTGTTTCTTCTGACACACACCAAAATTATAGATATGAACATTTATTGTATATACAATTTTTCAAATTTTTGTAAATCCTCTCTTTTCAAAAAATATATATATATATATATATATATATATATATATATATATATATATATATATACATAAGATGTTGTATGAAATATCTGGTGTATGGGACAGCAGACAGCTGTTTTGCTCGGCCATTTTAAATCACTTAAGGAAGAATATGGAGTGTCAGGAACTGATCGCACACGACTCCAATACTCGACATAGTAAATTTTCACTTGTTGTTCCAACATTGGTTAAGACAATTAGTCAAAGGAGCTACTCCTTCATTGGTCCCAGAATGTTCAACAGACTGCCTTTGAATCTAAGAATTACAAAAATATCAAACAATTCAAAACAAGTTTAAAGAGATGGATAAATAATACGACTAAAGACTATATCACTAGTTTAATTGATTTGAAAAATAATGTATAATGCAACTCAAATCATAACATTCATAAAAACATAAACATAAATAAATGAAATTTGAATGGAATATATATGACCTCCTTCAGCTCTCCCATGTGCCCATATTATTATTATTTATTATCGTGGACTTATGCACTATCTCAGCTAGTAGCTGGATATAATTTACCTTTCCCAGATTTAGCAATCAAAGGGAATAGGCTCGATTACAATATACTTGACAGAAATTTCCTAACTATCCTACATGTATTAAGAATTACAGCTTTTTGCATTTCTATATAGGTATTCTTATGTAATTCTAATTTCTTAAGGCTATCATGCAAAGTTTTGGGTATTAAACCAGTCGAGGATACGATGACAGGAACGATATCTATTTTGTCGAGGTGCCACATCTGCTTGATCTCAATAGCAAGGTCTGTGTATTTGGACTTTTTCTCCTGGAACTTATTCAGCACGTTGTTATTATTTGGTATGGCGACATCCACCAGCATTGCTGTCTTAGCTCTCTTATCATACACCACTATGTCCGGCCTATTATTCGTCACCATTCTGTCAGTGATAATAGGCCTATCGTAGTATAATCTGATAGAGTCATTTTCCAATACGGGCGCCGGTTGATACTTGTAATATGGCTGGAATGTATTCAGAAGTCCGTACTTGTGTGCAAGTTTCTGATGGATAATGTTGCACACTTGATTATGCCTGTGAAGATAGTCTGTATTGGCCAGTTGTTCGCATCCGGACGTAATATGCTGTATCGTCTCCGATCTTATATGGCATTTTCTGCACCTATCTGTTTGTAATGTTCCGTCCTTCATAATAAATTTTTGTACTTGTTTGTAGCGATCACTTGGTCTTGGATGGCCATAAGGAATCCTCTGTTTCCGCGAATAATTCTCCTTTCATCAACCATTTGTTGGAGGCTTCTTTGTCGATGTGTGGTTGATCAATCTCATGGTGATGTCGTCCATGCAATTCCTTTCTTGACCATTGCTCTTGTTTTTCAGTATCTGATAGGAATGGTAGATTCAGCAGGTCATCTCTGGTAGCAAGATTTAGAGGTGTATATCCCTTATCAGCCAACGATACCACTCTATGTAGGTCAGAAGTGAGAGCTTTTGCTGAGAAGAATTCTCTGAGATTTCTTATTTGTTCGGTGTGTAAATTGACATCATCTATTAATCCGCGTCCTCCTTCTTTCCGCTTCAAAGTTGTTCGTATCACAGACGATTTTGGATGATGATTGTTGTACTTTGTCAGCATCGTTCGGGTCTGCCTTTGAATATCATCTAGCTCCGTCTTAGTCCATCTGATTATTCCAAATGAGTAAAGCAACACTGGAATGGCGTAGGTGTTAATTGCCTTGACTAGATTCCCCGAGTTCAACATCGATTTCAGCACAGACTTCAGACGCTGACTGTATTCTGAAAGAATCTTCTCCTTTGATTGTTTTTGGTCTAACAATCTGGCTTGTTGGTATCCCAGATATTTGTATGTTTCGCCATCTCTCATGCACTGTATAATGTCACCGTTTGGAAGTTGTGTTTCACCATCTATGACTTTCCCTCTTTGAATGTTCAGGGTCTTACATTTTTCAATCCCGAATTTCATATGAACATCTGCCGTGAACTCACTGACAGTTTTCAGCAAATCATCCAATTGCTTCTTGTTCGAAGCATATAATTTGATGTCATCCATATACAGCAGGTGGGAGATTGTATGATAATTCCTTTCTGCTTTTATCCTTAATCCGTATCCAGTTCTATTGAGCATTGAGGACAATGGGTTCATTGCCAAACAGAACCATAGTGGACTCAAAGAGTCTCCTTGAAAAATTCCACGACGTATGGGTATCTCGTCGGTTTTAATTGATTTATTGTTCATGTTGACCTGCAGAGACGTGCGCCAGTGTGTCATTGTTGTCTTCAAGAACTCTACCAGGGCTGGGTGAATTTTGTATATCTGCAATACTTCAACAAGCCAAGAATGGGCGGTACTATCGAATGCTTTCAGATAATCGAGAAAAGCTGAATGAACATTGCGATGCCCTACGTGTGCCTGTTTCATTATCACAGAATCGATGATGAGTTGTTCCTTGCACCCGTGGTGTTTCTTTCTGCATCCTTTCTGCTCCTCTGCTAATATATTGTTGTCGTCAAGGTGTTGGTATATTCGATTGGATATGCATGAGGTGAGTATTTTGTAGAGTGTTGGCAGGCAAGTGATTGGCCTATATTGAGACGGATCCTGTGTTCTATCGCTCTTAGGTAGCATATATGTTAAGCCTTGCGTTAGGAAAGTGGGTGTTTTCTTGGGATGTTGAAGAACATATGTGAGCTGTTTCGCTAGGGCTCCATGGAGCTTATCAAACTTCTTGTACCAGTAGTTGTGGATATTATCTATACCTGTGGCCTTCCAATTGTTGGTAGCTCGAACTACTGTTGTGATCTCTTCCTCCGTTATTCCATCGAAGTCCATATGTCTGATATCGAGGCGTTCTTTTTCATTCGTGATCCATTCCGCATCTCTATTGTGTTCTTTGGGGTCCGACCATAGTGATGACCAATAGTCGGTCAAGCACTGTGCGTCAGGTACTTCTCTGTTATTGTTGGTCGCAGTTTTGTTATTTCCCTTATGAAAATTGGCAGCGTTTTGGAGGAACCTTTGGTTTTGGTGTTTCCTTTCAGTACACTTGACGTATCTTGAAAGCCTCTTTGCTTTCGCTTGGAGTTTCTGTTTCAAAGTGTCCATATACACGTCGATGTGTTGTTTGTGATCAGGGTGTTTTGTGTTCGTACCAATTTTCCTATAAATTTTGCGTATATGTGATTTCAAGCGCCTTGAGGGTTTTCTGTTTCTCAGGAATTCTATGAGGCGACCGATTTCTGCTCTAATATTATCAATATCCTTCTCCAGTCGTTTTTGCCATGGTGGTTTTCTGACGCTTTTTGGCTCAGCTTGAATCAGAGTTATTATTATTGTTGTTTTGTATGCCCTTCTGTTTCTGTGAGTGTGTAAGTATTGTGTACAGGATTTGAAATTATTAATTGCGTGTATTCATGTGAATACAGATATTTTGTGAGTATATTACTTCGATTTGAAATATAAAAAAAAAGAAAAATAAAACTAAACACTAACCACAGGTATATAAACCTTTGTGAGTTATTATTATTATCTTGGATCTTTATTGTGTGGAAAATTCGATGTTATGTTATAAACCAGAGTTAAATTGAGACGGATGAATAAAACTTTTCTATTCATGGTTTTGATAAATTGAGAGTACATATTAAATCATATATATATATATATATATATATATATATATATATATATACCCAAATACTGAGTTAAAATTGGTGTTACACATTGCAAGTTGATTTATTGTTAGATTTTGAACTATCTATACAATTTCGCTTGGAAATACACTAATTCAACACCCATGACCTGTTCGTGAACGATTTAAGGTACATCAAATTTTTCTTCTGGGACTAAATACAGGAAATTGTTCTTTTCTTTTCGGGGCTAAAAGTATTTCACGCCATCAAAATTTATGATTTCATACAAAGCTTAGGTACGACTGGGACTGGAATACTGTAACCAAATTTAGGTCCCTGAACCCAAAAATTCATTTCTACTATTGGATAGTATTCAGAAGAAAGCAGTTCGCTTCATAGACCACCCAGAGATCGTGTATGATTTTCGCTTCTCGTTCAAAGGCGGCAGGTTGCTGATGTTTCTCTTTTCTATAGGTACTTCCATGGTATATGCTGTGAAGAACTGAAAGATTTGGTTCTAGAAATAATCCAACTAGCTAAGCCACATACCTCTCTCTTAAAAAATTCTTTTGGTTACAGGGATAGTTTTCTGTCGAACTCGCTGCTATCTAACATCTTTCCTACAACTTATAATCTGGCATTTTTCAAGAATCATCTTGGGCAGCCACATTCGTGGCATGACAGGCATTGCCTCCTCCCAAGAGTTAAAAATGAAAAAAGAGCAGGATCTTTTATGAGAAACTTCAACAACTTCAATGCATTAATTTTTCCAAACAGCTAATGCATAGAAAAGAACGCATATAAAAACAAAGTTCCAAAGGAGAGTGAATGAGTTATACTTTTTTCGATGGTGATTGTCTGTGGATATGTGAAAGAATTATATTGCAGAGGACAAGAAGTGAGAAATTAGGGTTGAGCTAAAGGTACCAATAATAATTATAAGGCATAACACTTGTCCATAGTGGTTTCTTGTCTTTGATATTAGACTGCTTTTGGAAATATTTATTATTATTTCCTCGTGGGCGTCGATGGACCTGGTGGTGGGGATGTTTCATTATTATCTGTTGATGATGCCGGTATCCTATGTGGTAAAATGACTTTCCAAGCATTTGATAGGTTGAGGGTTTTATCTGTTTTGTTCATTGTTCCTCCTTTTTCAATTTCCACTGCTTCTCTGATAAGATGTTTCTTAAATTGTTGTGTGGTGCTGATTTGTTTTGAGTTATCGAAATCTATTGTATGACCTGTATGTAATTCATGTAGATAAATGGCGGATGAGATGGACTCATTTTGTTCCAATAGTTGAGTATAATTTATTTGCCGTTCTAATTTTATATTTCCTTAATGTTCTTCCTATTTTATCTGTTACTCCCTTGATATATGGTAAAACAGTTGTGTTTTTTTGTTCTTCTGTGCATATCGTGTTTCGTCCAGTGAGAGTGTCTTTTATAGCTTATTTTATCGAGTTTTTGTTATATCCATTATTTTCAAGAGCGTTGGTTATTGTAGATAACTCTTATTCTCTGTGGCTGTCATCTATGAGTGCTACCGATCTGCTTATGAACGTTTTGACCACTGATTTTAATTAATCTGGATAATGATGTTGTGAGACATTTGAGTATCTATTTGTGTGGGTTGATTTTCTGTATACTGAGAATTGTAAATATCCGCTTTGTGACCTTGTTAAGAGGGATCCAGATAGGGCAACTGTCTGTTTGATTCTTTCTAAATTGTGTATGTTATGTTCGCATGGATTGAATTCAGGTGAGCTGTAAACGCGCTTAGGAATGCTTCACCGTTGGGCCACATGATAAAGATGTCGTCGACGTATCTCAGCCATATTTTGGGTTTAGATGGAATTTTTATTGTGCTTGTTTCTTGAAATTTGCCATAAATAAATTCGCAATAGCTGGCGACAGAGGAGATCCCATGGGTGCTCCCGATGTTTGCTTGTAACGTTTGTGTTTCTAAGAAAAATATGTAGAATTCAGGCCGTGTTTGGAAAGAAGTAAAATGTCTACATGGAAATTTTCCCTGAGTCCATCTATCGCTTCTTCCCGGTGAACGTTTGGAAATTAAGACACTATGCCTAGACTTGCCATGATATCTGTGGGGTCCAGAATGATATTTTTTGCGAGTTCTATGAAATATTTTGAATTTTTAACATATGATTCCGTTGTTTCTACTTCCGTCTGTAACTGTTTAGCAAGATATCTGGCTAAGTTGTGTGTCGGTAAATTGGCTGCGCTAACAATGGGTCTCAACGGGATATTGGTTTTCTGGATTTTCGGCAAACTATATAGATTGGGGATTCTAAAGGATTTTTGTCGGGGAATCAGGTCCTTTTTGATCTCCATAGGAATTGACGAAGTTTCTATTAGTTTCTTTGTTTTATTTTCTAGATAGGTGGTAGGGTCGGTGTTTGTTTGTTTATAGCATTCGTCATTCATCATCTTTGCTATTTTATCTTCGCAATCCTTTGTGTTCATGATCACTGTAGCGTTTCCTTTATCAGCAGGTGGTATTATAATCTCTTGATTGGATCTTAATCGTTTATTGGCCTGTTTCTCTTCTCTACTTACGTTTGTGGTAGGAAGTTTGGTGGTTTCTTACAATTTGGGTTGTTAAGTGCCTTATCGTTTCTGCATCATTAGCCGGTAGAGCAGTGATGGATGTTTCTATGCTACTGACGATATCTAAAATAAATAAAACCCGTTACACATATACTAGCATATACTAGAATTATACTCTTGAACTCCGACTTAAGAATGGCTGGTGCGATCCAGCCAAAAAAGAGTATAATTCTAGTGTATGCTTTTATAGGTTTCAACATAGTTTTCCAAATGGTAGGTATCTTTAGCGCCTCATCTCTTTTGTTCATTGTCGTGTTTTTCTCTATCTCGATAGCTTCTATGATTTTTCTTTCCCGGAGTTGTTCTATGTTAGCTAGTTGTGTCGTGTTATCGTAGTCGAGTTTGTGGACTGTTGTGTGTGAGTGTTGAAAGATAGCAGATGTGGCTTGCTGTTTTTCAGAGTTTTTGTGTTCTTGAATCCGGACCTCCATTCTTCTGTTTATTTATTTTTTTTTGTCTGTTATTCCTTGGTTTTGAAGTGGTATACTTTGGTGTTCTCAGATTTTTATGTACCGGGTTGTGAAGTTTGTAAATCGATTTCATCTTATGTTTCTGCAGTTCCATCTCTTATGAATGGCATGAAAGCAAAGCCTTACGGTGCCTCTTGTGCCCATTTTGTGGAAGAATATGCTAAAGCTTTGTCAGTTCTTTGATGATGTTGTGCAAATACTGTCGATTGTACCCATATGGAAATATGCTCTCCTGATGATGATTATGCAAAGCAATTTAGAAATCTAAAAGGTTATTTTTTCATTAACTTACCGATCTGCGATGCGGACTAAAATTTTAGAAATATTATTTTCAATGGCAATGGCAACTAAAATTCATTGGTGCCACCAATAATTTTTCAGGAGATAACGGCTTTGCCTGTTTACACCAATTTTAACTCCATGAAATGCTAGAGAAAGAGCATAGATAGTAGCACATAGATCAAAGAGGAATAACATTGAACGTTTTTCAGGTGTTTTGAAGATATGATTTCCACGTTTGTCTGAAGGGCTAGACAAAAACTAGAACTACTCTTCACGTTATTGTTGTACGCTCAGTGCTGCATAACATTTGCATCCAACAGAACGATGAATATCAAAATGATGAAGGAAATGAGTTACTCAAAAAATAACCATTTGCATTGCATAATGATGGAATCAAAACATTGTATTACTCGTAGTCATAACAAATTCGAATTTTGACTTGGCTTGAATATCCGTTGTCCTAAAATTGCAATGAAATTCTAGTACTATACTAAAAACAAAGATATAATTTAAAAACATGTTTTATTAAACTTTTATTTCTAAAGTTCTTATTATTTTCTCTGTTACCTCTGAGTTATAGAGATTCGTTTTTATTTCAATTTATTACGCATTTTCACATTTTTAGTATAATGCTTTGAAATTTTGTTGTTTATTTCAAAGTTGATAATGTTTCAAGAGCTGTTTTCAACTGTTTGTCACATTAGCATTACTTGCAAAAAAATTAACAGTATCATCAAACTCATTTGTTAGAGGATCAATCTGATCTCCTGAAATTTATAAAATTTGCGCCCCAGTGTCATTCAATTTGGGAGTCTAACGACTGAAGCTCTCATCCTTCTTTATCTGCTGCCACCTTTATAGATAGGTATCTTTCTTAATGTTAAAAAATTGACATTTGAATTGTGGAGGCCGTTACTTGATGTAGATCCATGATATAAATGAGATAAAAACACAAGGTTTAACTTTAATCTACACTTTATTTGAAAAAATTCGACGACGTTTCGCTGACACAGCAGCTTTATCAAGAATGAAAAATAGAATGAAGAGTATGGTATTATAAACAAATCGTAGAACAAGTTGGATGAATAACAGGAAAATCCACACCGAGCCATTGTACAGTTAGTATGAAAGGTAATAAAAACTAATTAAACAAGTTAAGTAGGGGTGAGTAATTCAAATCCACCTGTTCATTCAAAAGCTTGTCCGAATGTTTGAATCTATTTATTTCTAATGCTTCTAGGAGATCTAATTTTGAACTTTTTGATATTATATGTAATATGTCAAAGTTTTTATTGAATGAATGGTTTTCTTTTATTAGGTGGTTTGAATAATTTGAATCAGATTTATTTTTATCGAAGCTACGTTTATGTTCAGATGTTCTTATGCCAAAACTCCTATAGGTCCTACCGATATAAATTTTATCACAAGAACCGCAATTGAGTTTATAGATTCCTGATTTACTTGATTTTTCAACACGAGATTTATTATTTTTAATATGTTTACCTAAGTTATTAGAAGTTTTGAAAGCTATATTAAGATTTTATTTGACGAGAAAGGATTTAATATTTGTACTTGCAGAACCGCAGAATGTTAAACTGTTGAATATTTTATAGTCTTTATGAATAGGATATACTTCATTTATTGCTTTCTGATAGAGTTTTTACGAATGATTAGAGCTATCATATCCGGAATATATGAATTATTAATGGCTATCTGTTTGATGATGTTTAACTCTTTATTATAATCTTCTACTGATAAAGGTAAATTGAGTAACCGATGTACCATGCTGTTTAAAGCTGCAACTTTGTGTTGAATTGGATGTAATGAGTAGTTATGTATAATTGTATCAGTATGTGTTGGTTTACGAAAGACCAAAAAACATGATTATTATTTTGTTTAGTGATTTTTAAGTCCAAAAATTTATGGAATCGTTCTGTTCAATTTCTATCGTGAATTTAATGTTCAAATGGATGGAATTAATGAAATTAACAAATAAGTCTAATTGACGAGTAGTTTCAATGAAACATACTAAGATGTCGTCAACATATCTATACCAATAAAGAAATTTGGAAATGTGTGGATGTGTATGAATTTTCTGTTCAATATTATTCATAAAAATCTCTGCTAAAAGTGGACTCAAAGGATTTCCCATGATCAAACCATTTTCGCTACTGTAATAGATGTTGTTGAAAGAAAAATAATTTTGTTCAATGCAAACGTCCAACAGATTCAATATTTCTGATTTGATTATGTGGTTAACATGATTCGAATTCAACATGTTTTCGATTAATATTTTGACATCACCTGGAGGAACACTTGGGTATAAATTCTCAACATCTAACGAAATAAGTTTTGCGTTAGGTGGTAGGTTAACGTTTTTTATGTTATTTATCAATTCGAAAGAATTTTTTATAGAAAATTTTGATTTGAATGAACAATAATTTTTAATCATATCTATAAGGTAGTGCGACAATTTCACAGCTGGGGCTGTAACGTAAGATACGACTGGTCTAACGGGGTTATTTACTTTATGCAATTTAATGAGTGAATACGAGTAAAGTGAGTAAAGTGAATACGAGTAAAGAACAAAATATTTTAAAGGCCATCAAACAAAAATCTCAACTAAATGAAGTTATTTTTACAAAAGCAGATAAGGGTAATACTGTTATTGCGTTAAATAAAAATGACTACCTATTTAAAACTCTAAATTTCATTTCGTCCGGAAACTATACAATTTTAAACAAAGATCCAACTATTAAATTCCAGAAAAATATTAAAATTGCAATAAATGACGCAAAATCTTTAATTGTAGCAATAGATAAATACAAATTAATTTTACCAAACCCTCAACCACCTCAACTGTATTCACTCATTAAATTGCATAAAGTAAATAATGTTCATTCAAATCAAAATTTTCTATAAAAATTCTTTCGAATTGATAAATAACATAAAAACGTTAACCTACCACCTAACGCAAAACTTATTTCGTTAGATGTTGAGAATTTATACTCAAGTGTTCCTCCAGGTGATGTCAAAATATTAATCGAAAACATGTTGAATTCGAATCATGTTAACCACATAATCAAATCAGAAATATTGAATCTGTTGGACGTTTGCATTGAACAAAATTATTTTTCTTTCAACAACATCTATTACAGTAGCGAAAATGGTTTGATCATGGGAAATCCTTTGAGTCCACTTTTAGCAGAGATTTTTATGAATAATATTGAACAGAAAATTCATACACATCCACTCATTTCCAAATTTCTTTATTGGTATAGATATGTTGACGACATCTTAGTATGTTTCATTGGAACTACTCGTCAATTAGACTTATTTGTTAATTTCATTAATTCCATCCATTTGAACATTAAATTCACGATAGAAATTGAACAGAACGATTCCATAAATTTTTGGACTTAAAATCACTAAACAAAATAATAATCATGTTTTTCGGTCTTTCGTAAACCAACACATACTGATACAATTATACATAACTACTCATTACATCCAATTCAACACAAAGTTGCAGCTTTAAACAGCATGGTACATCGGTTACTCAATTTACCTTTATCAGTAGAAGATTATAATAAAGAGTTGAACATCATCAAACAGATAGCCATTAATAATTCATATATTCCGGATATGATAGATCTAATCATTCGTAAAAACTCTATCAGAAAGCAATAAATGAATTATATCCTATTCATAAAGACTTTAAAATATTCAACAGTTTAACATTCTGCGGTTCTGCAAGTACAAATATTAAATCCTTTCTCGTCAAACAAAATCTTAATATAGCTTTCAAAACTTCTAATAACTTAGGTAAACACATTGAAAATAATAAATCTCGTGTTGAAAAATCAAGTAAATCAGAATCTATAAACTCAATTGCGGTTCTTGTGATAAAATTTATATCGGTAGGACCTATAGGAGTTTTGGCATAAGAACATCTGAACATAAACGTAGCTTCGATAAAAATAAATCTGATTCAAATTATTCAAACCACCTAATAAAAGAAAACCATTCATTCAATAAAAACTTTGACATATTACATATAAAATCAAAAGTTCAAAATTAGATCTCCTAGAAGCATTAGAAATAAATAGATTCAAACATTCGGACAAGCTTTTGAATGAACAGGTAGATTTGAATTACTCACCCCTACTTAACTTGTTTAATTAGTTTTTATTACCTTTCATACTAACTGTACAATGGCTCGGTGTGGATTTTCCTGTTATTCATCCAACTTGTTCTACGATTTGTTTATAATACCATACTCTTCATTCTATTTTTCATTCTTGATAAAGCTGCTGTGTCAGCGAAACGTCGTCGAATTTTTTCAAATAAAGTGTAGATTAAAGTTAAACCTTGTGTTTTTATCTCATTTAAAAAATTAAGATTATGAGTATTAGAATTCGAGATTTTGAAACGACATATAAATAACCTTGACATTCTGTAACCAAGGATTAGTACCAACCAACGTTGATAAATGAAAAGGTACTGAAATTCTATGTACACTTTTTATTTACTTCATGTTAGCTATTCAAAAGTTTATGAAGCTGTATATAATAATAAAATTGATTCTATGTTAACTTATTACTTAAATTCATATGGATTTCAATTTATATGAGGATGGTCTGAAACGTTTCCGACCTATACGTGAAGATGGCAGCACTCGTATACAAAAGCTATTAAGTTTCTATTGATCATCTGTTGACAGTTACTCACCAAAATTTCAGCCAATTTGGATGCTCAATTGTTATGGAACAGCCGTTTCAGTTAGTTGGTGTAAGTGCTTCTGCGAAAATGGAAAAAATCGAGTATCGAGCTGTAATTAATTATTTGTTTTCGAAAGGCAATACGTTTATACAAATTAAAGATGAGTTCGATTCTGTATATGGGCACTCAGCACCATCATTCACCATAGTGAAATTTTTGGCAGTTGCATTTAAACGCGGACGTAAGAACTTGGGGGATTATGAACGTTCGAAACGAATACTGCAATTACCGCACCAAATTGAAGTAGGAGAGATAGCAAAGGTTCTGAATATATCAAAAGAACGTGTTTATTACATATTAATTAAACATTTGCACATGAAACAGCTGTCCGAGAGTTGATTACCGCGTTTTCTCATGTTAGGCTAAAAACGTAAACATTTTCAACGTAGTTTGGGCGCAAAAAAACTGAGTTCTGGCACCGATCAATTACTGTCGATGAAATCTGGATACACTATAATACGCCAGACACAAGAATTAAGTCAAAATAGTGGGGGTAAAACGAATCCAAAAGAAGCAGAAACAGCTTTTTCGGCTGGGATAGTCGTGGTGACTGTGATTTAGGAGAATCATGGAGTTATTTTATTAGATTATCTTCAATAAGGAGAAATTGTCACAGGAGCATACTGAGCATCATAACTTGAAAAGTTAAAATCAGAACTTGGGGAAAACAGCTAAATCCAAATTTACAGAAAATGAGAATCCTCTTTCAACAAAATAGCGAACCGTCGCCCACTTCAGCAGTTGCCATGGTGACAACCAAATTACGGTTTAAACTGCTCGCCACCTTACTCACCAGATCTAGCCCAAGAGACTTCTTTTTGTTCCATCATCTAAAAATTTTACTTATAGGTTAGAGATTTTTATCTACCTTCGTAAACTACTATTTTGCGGGAAAAATGCCGACTACTATTTGGACGGATTATAGAGGTGGGATCATCGCTGGGAATAGTGTGAAGAGTTGCAAGGAGATTATGTTGAAAAATTAGAAACATATTCAGTAAAGATGTCTTAATGTTTGTTAGGTCGGAAACTTTTCAGACAACCCTCGTTCATATTGTATCGAATTATTTTCCTGTTTTGATGGAAGATTGATTTAGTGTTACTGACATCATGTTCATCTGCAGTTTCTACCACCCATTCATTCCACATCCATCAGTCGAAATTGTGGCTAAACTGAAGAATGAGACCTTAACTCATTCTTTCTGTTTTCACTTTTTGTCCACAACATACGTACAGATAAGCTGTTGTAGATATATCAGTGATGGAGGGACCAGGTTTCTCGTCAGGCAATTTGTCCTGTTCTCGTTCTTCTTTTTTCTGAGCTTACAATGTAGATCATCCATTTTACTGTTTTTGACTCGCATCAAATGTTCAGTAAGCAATACAGTTTTTTTTAAGTAATTCATTCTTCTTTAGTTTAAATAAATAAATAACATAACTGAACACGAAAACCAAGACAAAACAGTTACCTTCACTACGATTCTACAATTTCTTAATACTCGGGGGAAAGTTGAAACATCATGAGAGAACACATTTTATTTCGATTTCCAAGTCTTTTCATTTTATCAACTGTATCCAAGAACATTGATTAATTTCCTGCGCCAGTGACTTCTATAATTTTTGCAGAATTAATTGTTTCGACAATGTCGTTTTTCCAGCTAGCACTTAACTTTGGAAAATAATTTCGGTAATTCTTTACTTCGTGAGACACTTCGTGACTTGTTTTAATTCATTGGAAGAGATTATGAAGAGAATATCTGACTGTTCATTTAAGTATTCTTCCTCGTATTCAGCAATTTTAGCTGTAGTTAACGTTTCCGCCTTCCGACTTAACTATCGGACCTAATACGTATATCCATAAACTTGTTTTTATGACAATTGCTTGAGCTTTGACTCGCCATGTATCATAATTTTCCTTCTTTAGAGGATATATTTTCATCATCGTGGGTGTACTAATAACATTTTCATATTGAATGGGAAAAACATATTGTGTATGATACATCTATAAGGAGTTAGAAAAGAATGTGTTGAGCTTGATGTTAAAACGCGCATATGATTTAATTGTGAACGGATATTTTAGTGTGATATATGTCTTGAAAGTTTTTTGATGTATATCTCAGAAACTTTTACCTGTAGCATGTACATTAGCTTGTTTGCTATCATCTGGTTCACCAAATGTTTTTCCACGATCGAATTTTCTATATACTTTATCACATCAAAAATATTGCATGTGAAAAGTCTCGCAACGCAGTCATTCTGCTGAAGAATATTTAAGATCTCATATAAAATCATATCTGATATTTTATTTACTGTCTTTCGAAGTGGCCATTCAAAAACTTCATCACGCATATAATGCGTTTCAATGTAAACGAACCTCCCTGAATAGCTTAACTGTTTTGACTTTTCTGCGAATTTCCTGAAACTGGTCGATATGCTTTGTTACATGTCCGTCCGATGTGGGCCAATCAAATGATTGATTGATAATTTCAACCCACATATTTGAAGAAAAATTTTTCCTGATGATGAAAAGCAATAGCGTGTGGATTTTATTCAGCCCATACATGGTTGTTGAGATGATCAGTAATGTGTTCAATAGAAAAACTTGCGAAAGAAAATGCAAGCCAGTTATAAAAATTACTAGGTAACAGTGCCTGGACTTGCACATGTAAGAGCTGTTCCTTTGAGATAGCAAATATCGTCGTATGATTCACATGTATCTGTAACGCAACTTTCCTAGTACTAGCTCGTCGATTAAGTTAGACAATACTTTTTTAACATCAGGTGGCGACCACAATCATGTTTCTTACTATTGAAATTACTTCATTCTTGTAAATGTAGATGAGTTCGTGCGAACAAAGTATGATGAGGGGCCACACGTTGATAATACATTTCAGTATATCTTCTCGAAGCTTCTGAAGAATGACCTTTAGAGAGACCGTAAACCAAAATTATCTTGGTCATTTCTGCATTAGATTGAACTCCATCCTAAGAAAGATGTACAACTTTCGTTATACAGGGTGCTTCAACGAAAACTAAACAGAGGCTATATCTACAAATATTCATTTCTGATAAAAACGCAAAAACAGGTAAATTTTGGTTTCAAGGAGGACATCTTCTGGGGTACAAAACTTGCCTGAAATATCAAACCCCTAAGCGGGGGTTGCAATCCGTGAACATTTTGAATAGGGAAGATTGGTCGAGTGATGACTCAAGAGAAAGGTGGTATCTTTATTTACATCGCCTTGAACGAATTTCCATTTTTAATTGAAAACTGTAAGAGATACAAGGTGAGCAACTGAAAGATAGGGAAGACTATTTTCCTGAGACTGTTCAAGTTTCAGTGAAGTAAAATGGAACAGATCCATGCTGATCAATGGCAGTCATCATCAAGTACCATCCTCATCTCGAATTTCAACCCCTAGAGCAGAGGTGACCTCCCTTGAAAATTTGGAAGAGGGTAGATGGGTCGAGTGATACTTCGAAAGAAAGGTATTATCATTGTCTGCAACCCCGTGAACGAATTTTCATTTTTGATTGAGAACTGTTACTGTAGAATAGGGGAGACTATCTATCGCCCTGAGCTATTCAAGTATTAGTGCAAAAAATGGAACAGATTCATTTCATATCAAAGGCTGTCATCTTCCGAAACACAATTCACATCTCAACCCCTAGAGCAGGGTACATGAATAGCTCAGGGCGATAGATAGTCTTCTCTATTATTCAGTGGCTCACTCTGTATCATCTACAGTTTTCAATCAAAAATGAAAATTCTGTCACGGGAATGCAGACAGAAATAATAACTTTCTTTCGAGTTATTACTCGACCCATCTACCCTCTGCCAAATTTTCAAGGGTTGTCACCCCTGCTGCAGGGATTAAAATTCGAGATGAGCATGGTACTTTATGATGACTGCCATTGATCAGCATGGAAGTGTTCCATTTTACCTCACTGAAACTTGAATAGTCTCAGGGAAATAGTCTTCCCTATCTTTCAGTTGCTCACCCTGTATCTTTTACAGTTTTCAATTAAAAATGGAAATTCGTTCAAGGCAATTTAGACAAAGATACCACCTTCTTTTGAAATGAATATCTTGGTAGACATAGCCTCTGTTTAGTTTTCGTTGAAGCACTCTGTATATCATCAGAAATAAACGACTGTAAATCAACAATAATTATGCCAGAGTTGCCTTTAGAACCAGTATGAGAGCCGGATGCAATGGTTGAGAGTGCACTGCACCTAGGCCTACCATACTTTCATCCATTCTATTCTTTCAAAAAAGGAAGTGATATTGTACAATATAGTCAATGCAGGTGCTTTAGGATTGGCCATTCCTTTCCACGCGTGTCTACCCTAGTATTTAGAATAATCGGACACTCGCATTCGAGCAGAATATGTCCTTTCGTTTCGTCCTCTATTTCATATATTTCATACAAGGGTTTATCAATTTTACCTATGAGAGAGATGCTTGCTCAATAGACAATGCTCAGTCAATTTGCCTGTGATATATCATATTTATCGTCTTAATACTGTTCCAAGTTCTCGGACAAATCGACATATTCATTTTCATCCCATATTGTTTTAAATTGTTGTAAGGTGAAGTCTTTGAAACTAGTGCCCCCATTTGCGTTGATGGTAGCCATGAAGATTACAGCACCATTCAATGAATAGAAATATTGTTTGTGATAGCCAGTTCTGCCAGAGCCTTGCAGCATTATCCCGCAGGAGGTCTTATGTTTCCTCAGGGATAGTATTGATTCTTAATTATAATCCATCTATTGGTCCTAATAGTTTTGTCTGTCATTTTTCTTTGCACTATTTTTATAGCGTGAGACCTGTCAGCTCAGTGTGGGTTATACTGCTGCATCAGCCCATAGCTCAAAGACATGTAGATTAGGGTTTCTCGAGTATACTTCATATTCTACCCTTGCTTTGCTATGTGAACCGTTCATTAGATTTTGTTAATTCCTTCGAAAAAGTTCTCATTTCAACCTTTCGGCAGTAGGATGTATGATTTGTCAATTGCTAGCTAGGGGGGTATTTCGTCACTTCCTACCTGCAGGAGGGATATTCCAGTGTTCACTCTGATTCGCAGGCTCCGCCTCGCTTCCCAGAAATGTATTTTTTTATCTGGTATTTTACCCACAGGATTCACCCATATCATGTTTGCCGGAGCTATTTTTCCTAGAAAGGAATCAAATGGCGGCAGATACAACAGGACCTCTAGAGCTCATGCGGATAAAGTGCGCATAGCTTTAGCTATGTTTAGGCTGGATACTTTCGGCTAACAGAGCTCCATTTCAACTGTCACTAGACGAGAGCTATGTAGATTATGGTGCCAATGTTTTTCTCATTGCCTTGTGGCTGTGTTCACTTTCTCCAAATTGAAGTGTTCCTCTCAGTTGAGTTTGGTGTCTAGGATCACTGCCATATAATTAATCTGTAATGAAAGACCACGTTCTTCATTCAAGAAAACTGAGTCCCTCGTGGGTACCAGTTTCTCATTTTTCCTGCAGTTTACAAAGAGAACATTTTCTTACACAGTTTTCTATTATATGAAGGACCATCTGCATCCAGTGGCAGATTATTCCTTCAAATATCTCACGTAGATGACAACTATGTTATTTGCGTATGATATTATGTGAAAAGTTTCGTGTATGAGGCGACAAAAAGGGCTTTCAAGAACAAGATTCCAGAGCAGTATCAGCTGCCTACGAGATAACTAAATCACAATATTATTTATATAATTCCACCTCACAATTGATATTAATTATTTTTATTTTTTACACGAAAACGGTGGTAGATATTGAAAACATATAGGAATCGAAAGAGGTTCCAAATTGATGAATCATACAGTGGCATACATTCGTTGATAAAACTTCATAAACCTAATTACCCTATTAGACCTGTTGTTTCTTATGTAACGGCACCTTTGTTCAAACTTTCAAAATTCCTCAACGACTTGCTAATAAAACATTGCAATTTTAAATCTAAATTTTCGGTCAAAAATTCATACGAACTTATTGCCAATATCAAAGATACCACTATACCACCTAACTCCAAACTCATTTCTTTCGATGTTAAGAATTTATTTCCCAACATTCCTCCGAAAGATACGTATTACTTAGTTGAAGAATTATTAGAAAAGAATCATGTCAATATTATCATTAAATCAGATATTCGTTCATTATTACAAATTTGTTTAGATCAAAATTATTTCCATTTCAATAACAGATATTATACTATTGAAGACGGCTTGATTATGGGCAATCCGTTAAGTCCTTTATTAGCAGAAATATTCATGAATAACTTAGAGAAATTAATTCATAATCATCCACTCAGTGAATATTGTTTATATTGGTATCGCTATGTAGACGATATCATTATTTGCTTCACAGGAACAGATAGACAGTTGAAAATTTTCGAAAATCATATAAATTCATTACATCCAAAAACTGCATTCACAACCGAAATAGAAAGCACTAATTCGATAAATTTCTTAGACGTAACAATTTCGAATGAAAATGGAGAACATGTTTTCGCAATTTACCATAAGCCGTCACATAGATATTATAATACATAACTCGTCGTGTCATCCATATCAACATAAAATGTCAGCATTCAATAGTTTTATTCATAGATTGATTAACATCCCGTTATCACTCGAAAATTTCAACAAAGAACTAAATTTGATTAAATAAATAGCCAAAAATAATGGTTACAATCCCAAACTAATAAATAATATTTTAAATAAAAACAAAGTAGAATCGCATTAAATGAAGTTTACCCTGTCGATAAATTGAAACAAAAATTCAACACCTTAACCTACGTTGGCATTACAAGTGAGAAACTGAAATCATTCTTAATTAGCAATAATTTCAACATAGCTTTCCAAACTAATAATAATTTAGGCAAATATATAAAAATAATGAAACCAAACCAGGTAAAAACAATAAATCCGGTGTTTATCGATTGAATTGCAATGACTGTGATAATTTCCACATTGGTAGAACACATAGAAATTTTAATATTAGAATATCGGAACATAAACGCAGTTTTTCAAATAAAAAAATCAGATTCAAATTACGCGAATCATCTCTTAGAAAATAATCATTCTTTCGACCCACAGTTTGAAATTTTGCATACAGATAATAAATATTGGAAGGTAGATCTTTGGGAAACTTTAGAAATCAATAAATACAATCACTCAGGTAGACTTATCAATGAACAAGTCGATTTAAGCCCTTCACCTCTATTGAATCTTTTCGGGAAGCAATCTATTCCTTAATTTTTTTGGATATACCGGTCACAAATAACCACTTAAGAAGAAGCAACCCAATAAGCGTTTAATTACTCAAGAACATCTATAGTTATATTCTCATTTATATTTTTCTGTATATTCATTCGTCTGAAGAAGCTACGGTGTAGTGAAACGCGTTACGAATCGCAATTATTAAGTAAAATTCCTTAAAACACAGTACTTGTTTTTTATTATTGATAATGGAATTTTACCAAGTAAAAGCCTCCTAAATTCAAATGCATACAGAGGAGACCATACAACGCAATAGCATTCTATGATAGGGCGAACAATAAAAATATACAGAATGATTGGTGAGCGCATATTTGAAAAAGATTTGGTCGATCTGGATATATCACCAAGCAAAGTGTTCCGCGAGTGACTATATCTATAGTCTAAATGAACACCCAAAGCTGACGAAATAAACCATTTCCAAGAGAACACCGTTGCTCGTATACGTAAAACTAAGGAGCCGTAACTGCCTCAAAAGTTTGCACTTAGAAATAATTAGACTCAATCGATTTGTACTAGACCATCTATCAAAATAATTTGAATTCTCTTAGGGAATGATCTGATCACATTCAAAAATCTTACAATTTTCCGCAAGACCAGAAATTTGTAGCCGCTACAAACTTTCTTCAGTTCATTGATATGTAAGAGAAATGATATTAGACCTTGGCAGGTATCGTGGCCAACACCGGATGAAACAGCAAAGGAATCCGAGAAAAAAGACCTACTGACCTCCAAACCACCAACAACAAATGTGTCATAGAATTATGAATACCACAATCTGTGAAGAGGCTCCGGATATAGTACCAGAAACTAGTGAAATCATACCAGGTGGGGCAACTAAAACGAAAAAGACTCAATAACTGCTAAACTATTCGTCTCAAAGAGTAGAAACAAGTCAATTTTCGTTTGGGACATCTTTCAACATTCGGTGATTTTATTTTACATCAACTCCCTAATTAGGGGTGCACAAAACTCAATTTATTGTAAAATAAAATCACCGTATGTTAAAAGATGTTTCTTTTCAAAAAGTAGTCAACGCAGCGCAAACCATGTACAAAGTACGAAAAGATGATGCCTCAAGAGAGCTCTTAAGAGTTTTGAAACATCATTTACGTGAAAGTTTTACGGATAATAAAAGAGAGGAATATGCGCAGCACATAACGTCGGCAACAGATAAGACAAAGACTATCTGGATAATTAAAAATGAGGAAGCTGGCAAGGGCCGAACGATGCACGATTCTGAATGCACAATCTCGGTTGCTTTTTTTCCACTGTTGCTCAGAAATATCTCGCTCAGTGCAATCCATCTCCAGAACAAGCAATCTTTATGACAGATAAGTAAATAAGAAAGACTTCATCGGCAGCTTCTTCAATGGCGGTCTATCCGACTGATGCGAGGGAGTTGACGGAAGTGGTCTGATATTTATATCTTGAAAACGATGTAGAAGAGAGTTTTACCCATTATTTCTGACATTTATGTTATATTTTTAATCAATGTCTCGAACAAGAAAAATTTTACAGTGGCGCGACTCTTGCCTATACATAAATAAGACAATATAACCGACTGTAAGAATTATGGGCCTATTTCCATATATGCCAGTCTTGTCTAAAATCTTTGAGGAGATCCTGAAGAGAAAACTTGTAAAATTTTCAGAAAAAATATTTATCTTAAGTGATGCTAAACATGGTTGCAGGAAGAAAAAGTCAACATCTACAGCATTAATACAAATGGTCGAAGCCATAAAAAATCTTTCGATAACTACGAACTATTAGCTTGCGACCTCAGTAAAGCTTTCGATTGCGTACTTGGAGAGATCTTGCTGGAAAAAATGGATAGATTGATGTTAGAGGAAGGGCCCTTGGGATTTTCAGGTCATTCCTGAGCGACAGGTTTCGGGGGAGGAGGTAACACTTCACGCGAGACAGATGTAAAACATGGAGTTCCACAAGGCTCGATTTCGAGCCCAGTCCTGTTCTGTATATACATTAACGACTTGCCGGCAAACTTACCATGTCGTGAAGCCTGTCTTTATGCTAACGATATGAATTTGCTGAGTATTGCTTTTTCAAGTACGGGACTGAATGATGGAGTATCAGACTTCTTGGATACGGCAGAACAATGGTTCTCAGTGAACGGTTCGAGAATGAACAAGAATAAAACTCAAAGACTGAGATTTCAAATAACTGGAAATGAACAAAATTGTATCAGTTTAATGAGAAGCGAAATTGATAATATTCTTACCTGGAAAAGCTGTATTACATCCATCTCTAAGAGATTATTCCCAGCTATCTTCTCGATCCGGCGGGTGGAGGAAATATCTGATCAAAATATATGTCGATTGGCCTACTTCTCGAACTTTCATACCATTGCTACCTATGGGATTGTGTTATGGGGTCAAAGCTCAAGGATCAGCCAAATACTACTGAAACAGAAAGAGATAGTGAGAGTTATCTGTGGTATTACTAGAACTACAAGTTGCAGAGGTCTGTTTATATCACAGAGAATACTTAATACTGTTGTAGCAGTTTACATACTCGCCTGCCTCAACTGCCTCAACTACTTCTACCAAAAAAAAATCACAAATACATCCTCAATGCTGATTTCCACTCCTACAATACCAGAGCCAAACAACAGATTTCCTTGCCCCATCATCGCATGAACAGAACACAGACCGGAGTCAATCATCTGGGCATAACATTTTTCAATAAACTTCCAAGTAGACTGACAATCTTGCCTGAAGTTAAGTTCGTCAAAGAGGTCAGAACAATCTTATTGGATAACCCGTTCTACTCTATAGATGAATTTTTCAATTTTGTATTTTAACTGTGCTTGCAATTACATTTATTCTTATTTTATATCGCCTAACATAGCTCTCTCCATCTTACGCTGAGCAACACATATTTCATTAGCTGATTTCTTTGTTAGGCTCAGGGTTTCTGCACCGTGCGTCAAAACTGGTAAAACGCATTGATTGTATACTTTACGTTTCAAACAAATCGGTATCTCTGATTTGAACAGATCTCTCAGTTTCCCAAATGTAGCCCATGTCAGCCTTATTCGCCTTCTTATTTCTGTTGTTTGGTTGTCCCTGCCTGTGGTTATCTCATGCCCCAGATATTTGAACAGAATTCCCAACCATATCAACGCCAACGAACTAGAGTTCAGGATGCTCTCGAGAGAGTTGCTAATTTAAAGTGGAACTGGGCCGGTCATCTAGCAAAAACTACTGACGGTAGATGGACAAAGCGTCTTTTGGAGTGGCGTCCCAGAGATGAAGCCCACAGCAGTAGAGGACGTCCACCAGCTCGTTGGAAAGACGATATCAAGCGAGTGTGTACGAACTGGATAAATCCGGCCCATAATCGCGAGGAATGGAAATCGTTGAGGAAGACCTATGTTCAGCAGTGGACTAGGATGGTTGACAGATGATGATGATGTATTTTATATCTATTTACCCTTTATATGTTTGTTTGTGAAATTTTCCTTCGTGCACGCGTGTTCTATATTGTAATATTTAAGTTTTTAAGTTTTTTTGACATACCATGTAATATTTTTGAAGGCGCATTGAATAATTAATTGATTGATTAATTGACCCAGCTTCGGCGATATAATTCAAATCTATGAACATGCCGCATTCAATAGCTCGTCTCATATCAGAACAACGACCGTAATCTAAAGGTGACATGGTTCTTTTATACGAATTATGGAGAGACTTTTTTCTAAATTTAATGACTTCAGTCTTGTTTAGTCCATGTGGAAAAAATTAGAGGATTTGCATTTCTTACAATGAATAGAGGTGTCAAAAACATGATGAATGAAATCGAAGAAAAGTGAGATATTCTCATTTAGATCAGGCGCAATTATTACCATCAAAGAATTTCAGTTTAAGGTGCTATCTGAATCATCATATTTCGAAAAATACTTTGCTTTAATCTGCTGGGAGTGGAGTTAACGGGCACAAATAGCAGAGGCGTATGATGACTGTCAATTGAGACTTGGTCTCAATCAACACAAAACTACAAGAGTCGCTGAGCAAAACAAAATCTAAAATTACATAATTTACTTTTTCAACATGATTAGATGGAAAAAGTTTTAAAGAGCTACAAGAATCACATCATACTTCTTCATATGCTTTAGATATATTTGCTACCATACGCAATGCTATTATCCAGGTTAATAGACCAAGAACGCCCAGGTGAGCATTGCCATAATTAAAAAAGTATGACCTTTGCAAGATTTATGAAATCGTTATACACAGCTATATCAGATGCAGGAGCATAAACTGCTCTCTATATAACTACTTTCGATTGAATATGCAAGAAAAGTCAAGCATGAAGCGACTTCTATTCTTTTAGATTTCATCCAGAGATTCAGAAGGAGTGAATTGAGAATAAAAAACGAATAAACTGAAAGAAAACGCGTTCATGTATGTGGATACACTGCCCAAATCGGAATGGAAACAAGGATTGCCGGAACTCGATGAGTCTAACATTATTTATTTTCAATTTCCCCATTTAATTACATTTAATCGAGTATGTAGAACGAGCTCTTGGGGAATTTCAATTGGATTCTCGCTGTCTTCGGATCCTTTTGTTATCTTCTTCAACGCTACTTCCTACGATTGTTTACTTTCTGTATATTTTACTCAAATCTATTACATCAGAAAAACTAGGAGTTTCTCACTTTATCTATATCTATCTATATTTAATAGACGCCGAGTCTTGTGAGTCAATAAATTATGTACAATTTTCGAAAAATATATTTATTCATTTAAATATTTTCAATAATCGGAATCCCAACAGGTAAAAACCCAATAACAGGAATTCTCTACAGTAATATAATTTAAACGTTATAATACAAAGAAAAGTGTCATTCCATTTTATAACAAAAATCAACTCAAAAATTAAAAATTAAGCTCCGTACTTTCTTATCAGATAAAGATGAATTTTTGCTTGAACAAATTTAGACTTAAGCCAAAAACATCCAAGCAACTGAAATGATAATTGAAGAATCTCATGGATCTCAGAAATGTAGAATTATATAAAAGTGCAGTTCTAGCTCTAGAAACATAAAAGAGTGAACTTTGACGGTTCCGGTACCGGGGAACATTGAAACATAAATAATTTACTATTGGAAAGTTGAAATACTTGTTCAGTACGCGATCAGAAATATACCATCAAACAGCACTCTCCTCTGTTCCAAACTCAACATTTTATACTCTTGTAGACTTGACTTATAATTGCTTTGCAATAACCTACTACTGAACCTGAAAGTTAAACTCTTGAAACACCTTCTTTGAACTTTCTCAACTCGGTCAATATGCAAATGACAATAGGGGCATCACACCGGAGTAACATATTCTAAATTACTCCTAAACAGGGTAAAGTATAAAGTTTTCAAAGATGCGAATTTCTTAAAATTCCTAGTAATTGTCAGGATGATTGTGAGAGATGAAAGAAACTTTTTCGTCCAGTATGATACCAAGGTCTATTACATTATCCAACCTGTTTATATATAGGTCACCAAGAGAGAAAGTAATTTCGACAACAACCATATTCTTCGTGAAAATAGTATGTTGACATTTATCCATGTTAAGTTTGAAATATCTTGAAGAACAAAAATTGTAAAATCACTTCAAGTCATCTTGAGACAGTTTCGCATCGGCAAGAGATTCAATTCTTTCATAGATTTTCAGTTCATCAGCAAACAGTTCGTAATGACTATTAATGAAACATTCAGAAATATCATTTATATAAATAACGAAGAGAAGAGGCCCCAGATGCGATCCCTGAGGTACCCCAGAAGAAACATGAAATGTTTTGGAGGATTGTCCTTTAAAAGTAACATACTGTAGTCTATTAGTCAAATATGACTCGACCTAACTCGACAGCGATTCACTAAATCCAAAATCATATAATATTCTGATAAGTATTTTATGATGAACCTTATCAAATGCTTTGGCAATGTCAGAATATACTACATCTACCTGCACGCCCTCATCAAAACTTTCAGACAAAAAATGTATATAAGGTGCTACCTTCATCAGAACCATGCTGATGACGCGATACTCTTGAACTACACACGTGAAAAAGATGATCAGTCACGATAGATTCAAAGATTTTTCCGAAAAGGCTTAATATGGAAACCACTTTTGAATATCGGTATAATTTCAGCTAACTTCCACTTATCCGGAAACACAGCGCAATATAATGATTTATTGAATATTATTCAAAGAGGCCGTAAAAGTGATGCACAACATGATTTGATGAATATTGGTGGAATTAATTCTGGACAAGGACCCTTTGACCTATCAAGACTATCAATCCTCTTCCGAATATCTGACAATTCTATAAGCTCTACAGAAATTGATGAGAAGGAATCGAATCTCCTGCTATAAACAACAGGTTTATTAGGATCTTCAAACACACTTGCGAAGTATTCTCCGAAAGCATTGGACTTCAAAACATCCCCCTTAAACTCATTACCATCAAGCCTCATGACAGAAGGTATACTCGCTTTTTTTTCAGAAACAAAAGACCTAAATGTTTTTGGATTCTCTATAATATTATTTTCAACAGAAGAAATATGGGTTTCCTAGTCCCCTCTGAATCGCAACTTTACTCTGCTTTCGCAGTGAAGCAAACATTTCATAATTAAATTTGTTTTTGAATTTTTTGTTTTTTTTTTGTGAAATCGAGTTTTTTCTTCAATTAACTCAATATTGTTTTTAGTGAACCATGTAGAGTAATCATTAGGTTTATTGAACCTATGAGGCACATGCTTACTAATAGTATAATTCAATACTTCATAGAAATTTTCTACACAGACATTGACATCTTGACTGGATAATATAGTACCCCAATCAATGCTAAGCAATTCATTGTTTATAACTGAATAATCAGCATTGAGAAACTTATACCTTCAGCGTGACTTATTACATACTTTCTTGGTCAACTTTTTCTAATCATAGACCTCTAATGCAGGGTGATGTGAGTCCTCCTTTACAAAGGGTAATGAACATTTGGAAATATCATATTTGCATAGTACTAAATCAAGAGTTCTGTCATTGTAATTTCTAATACCATTAAATTGGCGCAACGAGTTATAGGAGCAAAAATATTTAAAGGCAGTATATCTATCACCCTGTACATTATTACTGAGAAAACAATTGTGATCGAGATCACACCAATTGGAATCTAACCCAATAAGATGAAAGTATCATCAGGGTGATCCTCAATCAACGATGTTACAGGGTCCAAATAATATATAAAGTTATCACTATTTATTTTAGGTGGAAAGTAACGAACACCCACGAACAAATATCTACCACCAGATGAACGTACGCTTAACCATAAATCCTCCACGATCGAGGTATTAGACCAATTCATAATACTCTCCGCACTAAAGTCCTTCGATACAGCCACCATTACACCACCACCCTCAAATCTATCACTATTGGTTTCACACCTGTCATTTAGAAATACCGAATAGTTTCTGTTGCACATAACTTCCGAATCATTTATATGTGGTCACTATTCCGTGTTGAGTTGAGAATGTCTGTAGTTTTGGTGCGCAATCCGCCACAGTTTTGATAGTAGAAACTCACTCCAGATTTTGTAGACGACATGACATAACGAGGTGCTTGTACATTGAAGGAAGAAAAAGTGTAATGCAATCTTTATGACAGCACAGAAGAGAGCGTACTTGCTGATTGCACATGAAAAATTTTCTTTTCGTATCATGTCTTTTCTTATTAATATTTTTTCATCTTGAATCCAACAGAACTTTTAACCATTAGATTCACAATACTGCTTAGCAATATAAAACAGTTTTCTGTTATGAGCAGTCAAACTTTCATTGACATAGTATTTTCTGAGTTGGGAAAACCTAGCTCTGCTGCTGTTAATTCTTTCTTTCGTTTATATGCTTTGATGAATTCAGTTTTAACTAATTTATTTTTTGAGTTTAGGAGGCTTTTACTTGATAAAATTCCATTATCAATATTGAAACCAAGTAATGTGTTTTTGGAATTTTACTTAATAATTATGATTCGTAACGCGTGTCACATATGTTCTACCAATGTAGAAATTATCACAGTCATTGCAATTCAATCTATAAACACCTGATTTATTGTTTTTGCCTGATTCGGTTTTATTATTTTTATATATTTGCCTAACTTATTATTAGTTTGGAAAAGTATGTTGAAATTATTGCTACTCAAGAATGATTTCAGTTTGATTAACATCCCGTTGTCACCAGAAAATTTCAACAAAGAATTAAATTTGATTAAACAAACAGCCAAAAATAATGGTTACAATCCCAAACTAATAAATAATATTTCAAATAAAAACAAAGTAGAATCGCATTGAATGAAGTTTACCCTGTCGATAAATTGAAACAAAAATTTAACACCTTAACCTACGTTGGCATTACAAGTGAGAAACTGAAATCATTCTTGAGTAGCAATAATTTCAACATAGATTTCCAAACTAATAATAATTTAGCCAAATATATAAAAAATAATAAAACCAAATCAGGTAAAAACAATAAATCAGGTGTTTATGGATTGAATTGAAATGACTGTGATAATTTCTACATTGGTAGAACACATAGAAATTTTAATATTAGAATATGGAATCATAAACGCAGTTTTTCAAATAAAAAATCACATTCAAATTACTCGAATCATCTCTTAGAAAATAATCACTCTTTCGACCCACAGTTTGAAATTTTGCATACAGATAATAACTATTGGAAGGTAGATCTTTGGGAAACTTTAAAAATCAACAAATACAAACACTCAGGTAGACTCATCAATGAACAAGTCGATTTAAGCCCTTCACCTCTATTGAAACTCTTCGGGGAGCAATCTATTCCTTAATTTTATTGGATATACCTGTCATAAATAACCACTCTTGAAGAATCAACCCAATAAGCTTTTAATTATTTAAGAACATTTATATTTATATTCTCATTCTTATTTTCTGTAAATTCATTCGTTTGAAGAAGCTACGGTGTAGTGAAACGCGTTACGAATCATAACTATTAAGTAAAACTCCAAAAAACACATTACTTGTTTTTATTATTAATTTATTTTTGAAATTCACCACCACTGAGCGTGGTTTATTATCCTTTGCAGCATAGTGAACCCTATAACCGTTTGTTATGTGGTTTTCAACAGATGGAAAATTTATCCTCACTGCTACTTCTTTAACAACTTCCAAAATGCTTTCATTCTTCCTCCCTGGTATTCCAACAACATAAACATCATTGATTTTAACTGCTTGTTGAAAAGCGTTCAATTCGTTTTTGACTTTCATATTCTCTTTTATATTCTCAGCCCTTAACGTTGCCAGATCAAGATCAAACTGTTCTATTTTTTTATCAATCAATATATGATTAATCAAATCACTTGCGAAGGTTTCACAGAAATATATTAAAATTCGCGAAATGTTTCGAGTTATCAGACCATTACCAAGAGTAATACAATACTGAAAAATAGAATTAGTGGTTCTATTTAAATATAACGGTATTTAAATCAGAAGATAATCCGAATTCTGTTTGCCCATTACAAATTGGCTGGTTTTTCCTTTTAGGTAACGTGATTTTCATTATCTCTAATGTCCATCTTCCTGATTACTCTGAATATATAAGTTAAATTCTTTCAACATCTACGAAGTGATTCTCATCTATACAATGGTTAGAAAAACCAGAATAATTTTTGTTTTGAAAATTGGATCTTTCATGTTCTCTCATTCTTTTCTCGATACATTTTTCGGTTTGGCTAAATGTCTCGCATTCACTGTAGCGTATTTCATTTACTCAGCTTATATCCAATAATTCTATTTTATCTCTATTAACTAACAATAAACCCAAATTCTTTTATTACTTCTGATGCTGTTAATAATAATTTTGTACAATCTATTTTATATATCCTCGCCAATATTGGGAAAATAATTAATTAGAAATATTCCATTCCGTTTCTCAGTATACAAAGGATGAATGCTGTTCAGTAAAATTTTATGTTGCTTTTGTTTCATTGAGGTGTCAATCAAGTTCGTTTCATAGCCGTTATTCTTAACGGTTAATTTTAATATTTAAACTTTTTCCTCGAAATAACAAAATCACAAAGGAATAGAGAATGCTTTGTGAACAAATGCATGAAAACATTTAATTCAATATTCCGAATAAGTTGGTTTTCTGTATATTTTGAATGTGAATAAGTCATGAGCCCTACTAATTGACAAGTCAAATATGTTCAAAGAATTTTCATTATTTTCAATTTCCATTTTAATTCGAATTTGAAGATTTTAAGAAACTATTCAATAGTCTATCTGTGCCATTCCAAATATATAAAATATTATCTACATACGTTTTCCATAATAATACGCGCATAATTAATCTGTTAGTGGAACTAAAATGGCTATTTTCTAAATTTATCATAAATATTTTACTACTTGAATCCACTTGAAACAAATTTGTTGGAGACATAGGTTTCAAGCTGACATAGTTTCTTCTATATCAGCAGGGCATTCATCTGTTATATTATTCAGATACGTGTTCTTTATATCGAATTTCGAAATGATATCAAATTACACAATTGTTATATTCCATAAAAAGCACTTCCTTGATAAAATACGCTGTTTCAACTATGCTGTTCCTCTCTACCGTTTTCTCAAGTGGTCTGAACTTGAGCAAATTATTATTCAATGTTTAACAAAAAACAAACAAATTTAAGAAAATTAGGATTTTACAAAATTGCTTACCATGAGTGTACGGTAGCTTATGTTGGGCAGACAAGTAGGAATTTCAAAACCAAATTTAAAGAACATATATCCTCTAACAAAACTCTCCAATATGTGAACATGAAAAAAGGAAGAAAACCAGTGTGTTGAAATGTTTGGAAATCAATAAACTTTTCAAAAAGCCAAGTGAAATCACCTCCAAAAGGAAGCTAGACATTTATACATCTCTACTACTTAATGTCAAATTGGGCAAGTATCTATTTGAGTAGGTTCATTTCCTGTAGCTGACCATTTGAAAATGACCTGACTATCAGAACTGGTCGTGTTTGTAAATGAAATTGTGAAAATTATAAAATATACTCTACTTCATCTTCGTTGTTGATCTAGAATTCATAACGAAAGTAGTTGTTGTAGTTATCATAAATTCATATCGGTGGAAATTTTGAAAATTTCAATATTAGGCTAGCAGAGTACAAATGCAATTCAAATAAAATCAGATTCTGACAATGCAAATCACCACTAGAAGAAAGCCACACTTTTAATTATTATTATTATAACCTAAACTATTTAAAACATTGGAAAGCAATGAACAAAAATATTCTGGTCACAACTACTAAACTTCAGTTCTTAAAATAAACAACCCTATTTGGATTTTTCAATCTTTATCAATCTATACTAGTATAAATGAGATAAAAAACACAAGGTTTAACTTTAATCTACACTTTATTTGAAAAAATTCGACGACGTTTCGCTGACACAGCAGCTTTATCAAGAATGAAAAACAGAATGAAGAGTATGGTATTATAAACAAATCGTAGAACAAGTTGGATGAATAACAGGAAAATCCACACCGAGCCATTGTACAGTTAGTATGAAAGGTAATTAAAACTCATTAAACAAGTTAAGTAGGGGTGAGTAATTCACATCTACCTGTTCATTCAAAAGCTTGTCCGAATGTTTGTATCTATTTATTTCTAATGCTTCTAGGAGATCTAATTTTGAATTTTTTGATTTTATTTGTAATATATCAAAGTTTTATTGAATGAATGGATTTCTTTTATTAGGTGGTTTGAATAATTTGAATCAGATTTATTTTATCGAAGCTACGTTTATGTTCAGATGTTCTTATGCCAAACTCCTATAGGTCCTACCGATATAAATTTTATCACAAGAACAGCAATTGAGTTTATAGATTCCTGATTTACTTGATTTTTCAACACAAGATTTATTATTTTTAATATGTTTACCTAAGTTATTAGAAGTTTTGAAAGTTATATTAAGATTTTGTTTGACGAGAAAGGATTTAATGTTTGTACTTGCAGAGCCGCAGAATGTTAAACTGTTGAATATTTTATAGTCTTTATGAATAGGATATACTTCATTTATTGCTTCTTGATACAGTTTGTTACGAATGATTAGATCTATCATATCCGGATTATATGAATTATTAATGGCTATCTGTTTGATGATGTTTAACTCTTTATTATAATCTTCTACTGGTAAAGGTAAATTGAGTAACCGATGTACCATGCTGCTTAAAGCTGCAACTTTGTGTTGAATTGGATGTAATGAGTAGTTATGTATTATAGAGGGGAAATATTTCATTGTTATTTGTTTGTTTGCATTGAATAGGCTCCGAAACTACTTGACCGATTTGAAAAAATCTTTCACTGGGAAGGTACAGTATCTCCGGTGAACATAGGCTATATCAAATTTTCAAAATAGTTAGGGATTCATACTGAAACTGCAGTAACCCAAGGTGTGAAAAAATCACGAAAACCTTTCTTACACGCGTGCGCTACGAAAACAATTGATTATAGAACGAAATAATGTACTACGACTTTGCAGAACATATTATCTTCAAAAATTATCGCGACAGCATATGTCTAACTATTCTATTTGTTTTACAAAAAGTGTTTTTTCAAATTTTCGAATTAGTAGGGATGTACCTACGAAAAGAATGTTTTATTCATGGCGAACTGTATGCTGATCTATTCCGGGACGGAGGTCTTGAAAATCAATTAACATCAAATATCGTTCACAGGATAGCTCTGACTCAAAAAATTAATTTTCAGGAGAATAGAAAGTAAAGTATATAATAAAGGCCTTTTTGCGAACATTGAAAAAATTTGAAAAAGAAAACAGAGAAAAAATAATACAAATAGAAAAATAAAAAAAATAATCATACAAAAAAAATAGAATTAAATTCTAAATATTTGTTATTCGAATTTTACTCTTTTATATAACCCCACGCAAAAACAAGAAATTGTGTATAGGAGAGTGTATGGGTGGATGAAAAATTATAACTTTTGAAATGTTTGTTTAATATCAGTGCGAAGTCGGGGCGGGCTGCTAGTGTTATACTGGGTGATTCACCAATGGCGCGGTGCTCTGTAGCTCGTACACTCTTGAAGATTTCATTTTTGTCCGAACGGTATTGTATTTAGAAAGTAAGAATCTACTTCAGCAATTTTTTTTGCAGTAAACAGAGTGTTCTAATTTTCTATAAAAAAATCTAGCATGTTTTTTCAGATTGAAAGACCACTTTTTGTTCAAGATTCAGGAGCGGCCTAAACTCTGTTAAAATGTCTTCAAGTATTAAGTTTTTTTGGTGAGTAGTTTCGTCACAATATTTTTTTTTCCGTAAAAACTCATGAAAATGGGCTCTCACATCATCGCATGCTCCTTCGACAAGAGAGGATGAATACTTTTTTCCTTTCGTTTTCTTATTGCCCAAGGATAGCTTCATTGATGAAGTGAAATAGATAATCCTCATTTCATGAAGGAGTGACTCAAAAAAATTATTGAATATTGTAAATTTAATAATATCATATCTTGATTTTTCCAAATGGAACATTCTGTATTTTATTATTCATGTCAACGCATGAAATATTGTGCTATATTTTTGCAGAATTAACCTTATCTCTATCTTTGATCATTTTCGAAATATTCGATTATTTATAAAAATTTGTGATGAAAATCCTACAAACCGTATCAAACTCATGCATCATTATTCGCAAATTTTTCTTAATATTAAACAAGTTCCAAGAAGAAATAATATATGGGCGATGTCAACCCAGATTATTGGGTCCATAATGATTCTAAAACATCTATAGATCACAATCGGCATCACTTGGAAGACTGAACCTGGCCATCGGGGCCCTCTCGGTCAAACAGAGATAGAATTTGAGGAAATACCGCAGGTTATGTATTTTTTTATTATCTCCCTAGTCCCATTCATGGCCTTGCTTGCTATGTAAAATCTTATCTTAGATTTGTTTAGACATATAAGAGGTTTAATTGTTGAAATATTTTTCTGCTGGTGTTCTTTTTCCATTGTTACACTATTCCTGTCCCAAACCCCCTTCCTTTCACCCTTGTTTTTGGAAATCATGGAATGCAAGAGACAATGAAGCGGCTAAGCAGAAAAATCTTTGGTACTCTTTATGTACACACGACACTAACACATCATGAACAGACAAGCTATTGCTCGTGCAATAGCTACAGGGAAACGAGTTTTTTCCTTAGGTTTTTTTTCACTCGTTTATTGAATCATATACAAGATAGTATGGTTCCCCTGTTACATTTCCTGAGCTCACACTTATGTATGTTTTTTTTTCTGACACACACCAAAATTATAGATATAAGCACTTATTGTAAATACAATTATTCAAATTTTGTAAATCCTCTCTTTTATATATATATATATATATATATATATATATATATATATATATATATATATATATATATATATATATATATATATATATATATATATATATATATATATATATATATTATTCGCATGAAATTTTTTTTCTGTGATGATTCAAGTAGTAAGAAATGAAACCTAAACAAGATAATTCTTTTAATGAATGATAAAATCAAGATGATTAAAACGTAAATCGAGGTATGTGTTGATATTTTTTTTTATTTGTGCCTTCTGTCAGGTGTCCGGACATATCATATTCTGCATTTTACATGGTTAACTTATCAGTGCTTTGTTATTAAACATTGATAAAGTGAGGTTTGAACCCAATCTTCTCAATTGAGTGCCATGAAGTTCTCCGAAGAAGAAATGGTTGATACGATTTTTCTTCTGGGTGGATGTGATAGAAATTTTTCGCTGGCAAGTAGAGTTTATGCACAAAGGTTTCCTGATAAGAGGCATCCTGATGCAAGATGCTTTGAAAAACTTTTAATTAGATTTATCGAAACAGGTAATATCGTTTACAAAAAACATGAAAACCCAAAAACTGCTACAGCTGAAGACAACCAGTTATCAGTTTTGTTGACAGTGATAGAGGACCCATATGAAAGCCAAAGACAGATTTCTCAGTTAATAGATATAAGTGAATAAATTTCATGCACCTCAATAGTGAAATGTATTTAAATTTTCTGCAATATCATATACCAATGTTACTTGCCGATGTAGCAGAGCATATAAGACAAGATTTGTGGTTTCAACAGAATGGAGCACCGGCACATTACTCACGTCAGGTTAGGGAGCATTTGAATCATGTATTTCCAAACAAATGGATACGGCGTGGTGGTCCTATTAGATGGCCTGCTAGGACCTTGCAAGTCTAGATTTTTTCTTGTGGAGTTATATTAAGGGCATCGTTTACCAGCTTCCTTCTTCAACACAGTTAGATATAAGACTGAGAATGGTCGACGCCTTTCAGTCAGTTAATCCGCAAATGTTGTCGAGAGTTCAACGGTCTATTACGTATTTCATACAAGACTACCTTAAAATATCTCCATTTCTCTGATCAAGTATAATGATATGTACTAACAAATACCTCTAATTTTATTATTTTAGTTTTTTTTTTCGAAAATTGTCGAAAATAAAGATAAGGTTACTTCTGCAACAATATGCAATGATGTGAGAGCCTATATTCATGAATTTTTACGGAAAAAAAATATTGTGACGAAATTACTCATCAAAAAAACTTAATACTTAAAGACATCATAGCAGAGCTTAGGACGCTCTTGAATCGTCAGAAAAAAGTAGTCTTCCAATCTGAAGAAACCTCCCAAAATTTTTTTATAGAAAATTGGGACACCCTGTTTACTTCAAAATAAATTGCTGAAGTAGATTTTTACTTGCTAAATACAATACCGTTCGAACAAAAATGAAATCTTCAAAAGTGTACGAGCTACAGAGCACCGCGCAGTTGGTGAATCACCCAGTATATAACAGCATTCTTTTTAATGTACCACTTATCTGATATAGCCTCAGATTGTGGAAAAGCGTCATGACTGGGAGAATATACTAAAAATTTGAACAGTCAATGTTTTATTCAACTGGAAATGTATATCAATTTCATCTAGTAACGACCTCACTCAATTTAAAAAAACACTTCATGAGTTTCAACACACTGTAGATCGATAACTAAGTGGACGTTCATAGCAATTCCTTCATAAAGTTATTTACTTACACCCTGCAGATATGATCCGTATTATGTGCCAATAAATGACAAAAATGATTGGTGATTTGACTTCGCGAGAATTAACAAAATGGTATATATGGAATTCTTGCTAACACTTAGTGAAATATCATGAATGAATGAGTAACTGAAATACTAGGCCAAGGTTCAAAAAATATAGTAAATACTGGACTTATGTTTAGGGTTCTTCGTCTGTTATCAGTAGTAATACAAATAAATTAATTCAATAAAAATCTCTCTAGAATCAACCTATCATATAAAATCCCTAAATTTAGCGATTTAGTATCTCTTAACGTAATTAGTTTATATCTCTCTCCTTTGATTTCAAAGTCAGAATCTAGCATCAACTTCAATCTCATAACACTATGTCAACGTTAAATGTATGTCTCGAACAATAATATTTTAAGCTCTATAATAAAATATTTTCAATGAAATAAAACTATGGTATTTAGATTTTCACTATATCAACAAAACTATGACCGGTTTCACCACACTGTGTCTTCATCAGATAGATACAAACTAATGAACAGAGTAATTCTTTATATATTAGTCTTATTTCCTACTTAACCTACCTGAATTCTCTTACTTTTTTAATCTGTAAAATTTCCATGATTGAGTTTTTCACGGTTGATCTATTATTTTCATTGTGTAAAATTTTGAAATTGTCATTGAAGTTATGGTTTCTTCGAGTAAGTGATTAGAATAATGGGAATCTGATTTATGATAATTAAAACTACATTTGTGCTCCGATAATCTAACTTTGAAATTCCTGAGTGTTCTACTAATATAAATTTTATTACAATCCCCACAAGACAGTTCATAAACACCGGATTTAATACCTTTATCAATTTTAGATTTGTTTTGCGGGGATTGTAATAAAATTTATATTGGTAGATCTTTCAGAAATTTCAAAGTTAGATTATCCGAGCTCAAACGTAGTTTTAATCATCTTAAATCAAATTCCCATTATTCTAATCACTTACTCGAACAAAACCATAAATTTAATGATAATTTCAAAATTTTACACAATGAAAATAATAGACAAAAACTCAATCTATGGGAAATTTTTGAAATTAACAAAGAGAAGAATTCAGGTAGGTTACTTTAGGTTACTTAATAGTCAATTAGATCCTGATCCTTCTCCTTTACCCAATCTTTTCAATGCATAAAGTAAGCAACTCCGATGGTTTTTCCAACATCCTCCTTGTACCTATTGTAATATTAAGCAGGAAATAAGACTAATATATAAGGAATAACTCTGTTCATTAGTTTGTATCTATCTGATGAAGCCACAGTATGGTGAAACCGGTCATAGTTTTGTTAATATAGTCAAAATCTAAATACCAGAGTTTTATTTCATTGAAAATATGTATATCGATTTTCATCAAGTAACGACCTTTTAATCAAATTCTATAATAAAACATATCAATAACTAGATTGTTCAGCTATGGGTTCTCCATTGCCCGCGTTACTAAGTAAAATAATTATGACAAATTTAGAAAAAGCATTTTTGGTTCCACTAAGAGCTTAATTGAGAAATTATTGTATAAAAGATATGTAGAAAATAATTTCTGTATTTGAATTGACAGGACACATAATCCAATAGTTTGTTACAATTTTTGAATCATTTTCATTGATCGATACAAATTACAATAGCAATTGAAAATAATGAAAATTCTTTGAACTTCTTGAACTCATGACTCATTCGGATTCAAAACAGACAGATAATCAGCATATTCGGATAGTATGATTCAAAACAGAAGTTTCAATTCCAGATAATCAAATTGAGTTCTTTTGATTCATTTGATCACAGATTACTCTATATTCATTTTTCAGCTTGTGTTTTCGTGAAGCTCTGTTACAAACTGTTATAGGAACTTGAAGAAAATCCAACAGATGAAATATTTGTAACTCAACATTCGATAAAGTGGAAACCTTCATCAATGAAAGAATTAGGAATAGACTCTTGGAGCGAACTCGTGGAACTCGTGAGTTTTGGTCTATAGCGAATGCAGTCAGCTACAACTTTTTCAAGTCATTCTTTCCACCGTTGATCGCATCATCACATAAAGCAAAGGCGGATCTCTTTACAAAAATGTTCTCGCAAAATTCTGTTTAAGATAAAGTATACTGAACTGTAAGAAAGCAGTGGGTCTTGATGGAATACCGTCAAATGTTTTGTAGAAATGTGCTCCTGTTAGCACCTGTTCTCAATGGTTCATTCCAAATTTCATATGGGAGCCACACGTTTCCAGACTGTTGAAAAGTTGCTGGAGTAAAACCGAATTCAAAGAAAGGAAAGAATAGCCTGCAACAAAATAATCGTTCAATCGCATTGTTGCCTATTAAGTCGAAACTCATGAAAGAGTGATAAATGATGAGCTTATACAATATACCGAGTAACAGGGCATCATCAGTGATCGACAATACGGTTTTGAAGGCAATGGTCAACTGGTAACATCCCTGCCTACGTTACGTATTTGTGGACTGCATTAATCGGAGATCATTGGTCTTAATATCTTGAAGGAATTCTACATGGTTTGACACTCAGTTTGATGAGTAAATATGATATGCAATTAGCATATAGACTCTCCGAAGAATTGCGTTAAGAAAATTAGATAAGGAGCTTTCTTCAGTAAATTGATTCGGGTAGTAGTTGATGGTGTTACGAGCAAATCTTTTCAGGTTTCTTTAGCAGTACCCCATGGCTTTATATTGTCGCCAATTCGTATTCTGTTGCAGATTAATGATCTTATCCACTTCACCAAAAACATAATATTTGCAGGGGAATATCCTCCAATCATGCAAGGACATTGAAGTTTTGAAGAATGAAGGATGCATCTTTCGGCTTCACAGGCAATACCGGAGTTTGCTGGCTATGTGTCAGCCTTTGCCAAATCTGCTTCTGCGAAACTCAGTTTTCTTGTCAGGGCTAAGCAGTACTTTCCGCCATCACAGCTGATGATTTCATACAAATTACAGGTGCGACCAGATATGGAATACTGTTTTCATGTTTAGTGCTCCACAACTGAACTTTCATAAAATCTACTGGATAGTGTCCAAAGAGAACTGCTTCTCATCGATCACGTAGAGATCACGCTCGATTTCCAGTCTCTCGCTCAAATGAGGCAGGATGCTGATCTTTCTTTTCTACAGTTACTACTATGGTAAATGCTCTGAAGAACTGAAGGGCTTGGTTCCAGGAAGAATCCAATTCCAAAGAAAACCCGGTTCTCGGAAAACTCTCATCAGTGGACGGTCAAACTAGCTACGCCATGTTCCTCTTTCTAAAACAATTTTTTGTTCACTAGGCTAGTGTGCTATGGAATTCGCTTCTAGCTAACATCTTTCCGATAACCTACAATTTGGCCCTCTACCAGAAGCCAGTGAACATACATGATTAGACTAAACTATCAAACTAGTCTTTCCAGCAATATTCGAGTATACCAGCGTAGAAATCAATAATTCCCAATAAATTAACCCACTGACTTTTCAGAACATTGTATAAACGAAAATAATTTCTTAGATTTCACAAAACTCCAAATTTCACATAGAAGTAACAAAACCAAGAGTGTAGATTAATTATAATTCGTAGAAATTTCATGAGTTCACATACATAATGTACCAATCTAACGACCAGCACAATTCCTGTTCGTTTCCACTTCTCCCATCTTTTGTTAGGTATAAATTGTAGCGTGTAAAATATCACTTTCGATTTAACACGCTACGCTTTCATCATTTCGTATTTGAGCAATGCCAATCGGACCGTGCAAATTGGCATTACCACTCCCTGTCATTTACAGTAGTTCGTTTGTTATAGATTCTTTGATTTCGGAGCGACTCGATAGCGATTCATTTCTGGTGCCTGGCTTCTAATAGCAACTTGCTTCTCTGCTAAGATTTTGAGTTTAAGACCTTTGGGATTATAGTTTTGGAATTTTGGTTTTTTGTGAAACTAAGGCTCGTATTCACTTAATATATACGCTGAGTATAATTATCAGCTGATTTAGATTCGAGGACTTTCCGTTACGGTGATCTTTGCAGATATTTGTTCTCGGAATTTGAGACCAGGAGAATCATAGGAAGTCTTGTCCATATTTTTTGTACTCAACTGGTCTGTTTCACGTGCAGATACCAGGTCCAGATTTGTTTAGTCATAATTTTGTATTTGCCCAGATTTATTCAGTCATAATTCTGTATTTTTTCATCATTGTGGCTATTTTTTTCATCATCTTAATACCTAACTTCTCATTGTAGCAAATTATATTGATTTATTTTTGATTCTCATCATTCATTTGCTCACTCTCATATCTAAATTTCATTTTTTTTCTCATTGAATTAACTAATTCTCTTTAAAATGCGTATTAAATCTTTTAAAGTTTTTTCTATGACCGTTGACAATGACATATGTCAAAAAATTTTGTTGACAGAAAGCTTTTATTTAACAACTGTACACAGTTGTTATATTCGCCTTCGAAACAATTGGGAGGAGGTGTATTTCACCCAAATATACTTCTTGGAAGGAGCTGTATTTTGACGAGCAAATACTCCTTTGGGAGAGGCTGTGTTTTGGCTAACGAAAACACTCTTTTGGGAGAAGCTGTGGCTTGACGGACAAATACTTTTTGGAAGAAGCTGTGTTCTAGAGCCCCATAACACCAGTAGAAGCATCTCCATTCTCTAGATAAGTGATTCTAGTATTTTACATGTTTTTTTTATTGATTATCAACTTTTAAACTTTTCTGTAAAATAACTTTCAGCCTTGTTACTTTAAAAACATATAACGTTATAAATAATTCATGTTTAATTAGTTCTAGAGAGTCAAATCGTCTAGTTTTGCTTCAAATTGTAATAAATTTTTATTCAGCTTTTGTGTGAAGGAAATGAATAGACTTAATATATCTATTCAATTTTAGTGTGTGTTTTCTTGTGAACTTGTTGTCTGCTCTTGAGTGCCAATAATAGTTCTTTTACCCGGCAAATTGACCAATTATTCACCTAACCTAACCTCTCACGCTGAGGTATCGTGACCTGATCTTCGGTTGGTCACCGAAGGATAATTTGCAATTAAGGCAAACCAACTTGTTATAGTTACAAAATAACGTTGTAATATTTCATTTTCCTCTAAGTTTCAGAAATATATATCAATTATATTTTTATTCAATATATTTTGTGAAACTTGAGACATATGTTTTATCTTCGATTATTTACATATATAACAAATCTATTTATGCTAAATAATTAAGGCCCTGGTTAAATTATTTCTATACATCACTACCGAAATGAACTCAAGATGGAATTACAAGTGCATCACGTGGCTTTGGAACGTAACGTCCAAATTACGGAATCTACACAAACTTATTCTCCAAATATTCAATTAAACTTATGTTCAGCAATATCGTAGGAAAGGAAACATTAACGCATTGTCAAGCATCAGACGTCTTGTCTACTGGCTCGTACTATAACATAACACGCTAGTCTTAAGCTTAGTAGATCCATTGGACGACTGTGGTTTGAATGAAGCAATTTTATATTAAA
Organism: Cryptolaemus montrouzieri; assembly: GCA_013387265.2. Lineage (NCBI taxonomy): Eukaryota > Metazoa > Arthropoda > Insecta > Coleoptera > Coccinellidae > Cryptolaemus > Cryptolaemus montrouzieri. Next base: position 117,838,484 of record JABFTP020000185.1, read on the forward strand.
TGAGTTAGTGTCAGTGTTTAATCATTATATTACTGTCGCGTAACATAATACGAGGTAGAAAGAGAGAGAGACATAAATAATCCTTCGGAAATTTGTCTCCATCTTTCAGTTCATGAGAATGGAAACTAAAATATTAAATTAATTATACAATTTATTCAAAAAATGAAAAGAATCCATCATATTCTCTGAAGTATTTGCTAGGTGCACGAAATACGGTTCTGAGTATCAGTTTCTCCTCAGTGGAATTCGCGTACGGTGTTTACCTCAAGTTATCTAGGTAGGTGGCAATGATAAAATAAGATTATTAATTCCTCAGCTCAGGTGGCGAAGCCAACTCATTAGGTAGTCGGGTGTGCTGGAATGGAATTAATTTTGTCATACTTTAGACGCTCGCTATCATGGTTTTAATATTCGATACCTGCATTAGAGAAATTCTTCGGCTATTTGTTATGAGAAAATTGCAAAGCCGCGGTTGCTAATATTAATTTTAATGGAAAATTTTCGATAAAATAAGGTTTCTCTCTTTCTGAGGAGCTATGTAGAAATGAAAGGATGCAAATAGAGTTGGTGTTCCCCTCTAATATATACAATTTCACATTTACATTTGTTGAGCATTGTATCCTAATATATGCAATATTTTCGTGCAAACATACAAAAAGACCCATCCCAGAATTGTGTGACAAAAATTGAAAAATTGTTCAAGAAAAAATATCTTGATGAACATGACATATGTTCCGAAGATGTTAGTTGCTGATAAATTATCATGAACTGTATTCGTTTTCATATCGTTCTTTTGATTATGCAGGTGAAAAGTTCCTTCACACTATTTTCATCTTTGTAGGCAGATTATCTCTTCATCAATATTCTATAAAATCAACAATCCATGATGATTCTTTCGTTAATCCACGTTCTCTACAATATTGTTTATTACCAATTATATTATTATATACAGAGAATTGATTATACAGGGTGTTACATAATAGTATGTCACAACTTGAGGGGTAAATCTACGTGCAATTTCAAGAAAGAAAGTTGATATAAAGATAGGTCCGCAAAAGTTTTGTTATTGGCAACAGGGTGTTGAAATTTGCGGAAAAACTGATTTTTCTTCGAAAGTCCTGCAGCTTTTGAGATATTCAACCCAAATTTGAAATGCAAGCTATTTTTACATTTTACATTTATTTTTATCTTCATTCAATTCAGAAAACTTTTTATATGTTATTCGTTAAATTGAAGAAAGATAGTAGAAATACTCGATAGGTAGGCCCAAAATTTGCCCTTAATTTTTTCAACTCATCTTCTGAGACTCAACTTAAACTTATTCAATATAAAACTAAAAAAAAAACAATATAAAACTGAATAAATTGCTGAAAGTGTCTTCCACCTGCAAGGATGCAGGCTTCTGTCCTTCCTCGCATATTATCACGTACTCTTTGAATATTCCTGTGGTATTTTTATCGTCTCATAAGAGGTTATTATTCGATTTCGCAATTCTTCTACAGTGATCACTGAATTGGTATAAACTAAACTTTTGAGATATCCCCATAAGAAAAAGACTGAAGTATTTAAGTCTGGGGACCTAGGAAGCCATGGTTCTGGCCCAACCCCACCTATCAATCGGTTGTTGAATATATTATTCAATAATTCCCTAGCTTCTCCACTGAAATGTGCTGGTACCCCGTCATACATGAACCACATTATATTTATCACCAAAAGTGGCTGAGAATTGTTCTTGATGATGAGATTCTTCAATCAAATGGGGGTTTTCCTCAGCCCAATAATGATTAGTGTGAAAATTTGCGATAGCAGTTCTTGAAACGTTATCTTTATTTGGGAACATTATTTCACTATCAAAATGAGCATTTTCTCTAATTTTATCTAAGAACCATCGGCAGAAATTCAGTCTTGAAGGAAAATCTCAAGGAAGTAGAGTTTGGAAGCGTTGAATATGAAACGAGTACAATAAAAAGTCGTGGAGAATCCTCGAAACTAGAACATGTAAAATATTCAACTGATTTCCAATTTTTCTTGTACTCACATGAGGATTCAAATCAATATAATTCACAACGCCTCCACAATACTTGGAGTTTTCATGTTTCAGTTGGACCTTTTGAATGATTATTTTCAGTAAAAGTACCAGTTTCCCTCAACCTTCTGTGGAAATTTGAAAATGTTCGCCTGTCTGGTGTTACTGGAAATGAAAAGCGCACCTGGTATAATCGTCTAGCTTCTGTTGTGTTTCCGTCAGCCAGACCGTACACAGGCCCGTCGTAAGCGGGCGTGCAAGGCGTGCAATGCACGCGGGCGGCGCATTCAGGGGGCGGCAAATCAGACAATCATCGACTAAAATTCAGACATTGTCACCTCACAATACTCAAAGATTATCCTTATAAAAATAATATGTTGAACGGCGCCCAAATATTTCTTTTATATCGTAGCATTACATAGCGTCATCTATTGAAATTCATGAGAACAAAGTTAATCCGTATCGTGCTCTATGCGAAATAGGGAAATCCCACAGATATCAGGGGAAATCCCCTAAAACTATATACTCATTTCTTTGTTTTTATTTATTTAACACAAATGCGAAAGTATTGTGAGTGAACAACAAACTTCAATTATTTGGTTATAGCCCTAATGTGAGATCCGGAAACAGTCCAGGGTACTTAAAATTAATAATGTTCTGAATATTTTTGTGCGAAATGTGACTATAAAAATAATTTAGAAAATTATTTACATTATCCGTCGGCGCTAAAAATCAGAATTATGGTAAGTGTCTCTGTTTAATTAATCAGCATATGGGCGCATTCTTATAAACAGCAGGTATTCATGTAAAATTTAATTTATTTATTTTACAGAAAAACTTGAAGTAAAGATTTATTAAAAAATGTATTAAAATTAAAACAGAGTGTAACAAAAGTAACTTAAGTAACGAAAGGCGGACATTCCATCTAATCAGTACGAACAACTTTTACTATGGGGTCAACTCTGAAGTCGCGAAAAAAAATTAGTTATTCCATTACACTTGTGTGCAGTAGGTATGAACATTTTTTTCGCAGTAGTGTTGTGATTATTATTGTGATTTAAAGGTATTTTTTCGGTTATACAACTTAAGAGTGAAGATTTATAGAAAAAATATTAAAATTATACCTATACAGGGTGTAATAAAATACCTTAAATCCTGAAAGGGAGTCATTCTACACATAAATACGAACAACTTTTACTATAGGGTCAACGGTGAAATCGCGAAAAAAAATAACTATTCCATACAAAATGTATGGAAAAGCTGATTTTTTTTCGCGATTTCAGTGTTGACCCCCTAGTAAAGGTTGTTCGCAATAATGGGTGGAATGATCGACCCCCTTTTGGGATTTAAGTTACTTTTGTACAACCGTATACTAAACTTTTTCAAAAAAATTCCAGGAACCGCAAAAAGGAAAAAATTTCAGGAGCTCAATTTCGATGGCAAAAACGAGAAAAAGATACAAAGAAAAAACTAGCGGGATCTCTTGAGAAAGTTTTTAGCAAACCAGAAAATAAGGACTCTGAATGTCAAGAGAATGTTGACGTAGATGTAGCTTCAACAAGCGCAGCTTTAAATCTAGTAGTTGTGGAGGTATCTGAAGAGAAAATGTTAGTCCTTCAGAAGGAGACTCCAGTAAAACTAAAAGAAGAGAAAGTAGTGCTAAAGAACCTGTAAGCAATTTATCGTCATCAAGTAGCTGTTTAGATTGTGGTGATGATCCCGGTTCGTGGCCCGGTTCGTTACCAATATGACTAATGATATTGTTAATATTTTGGTTAGCCGTGGTCCCGTGCAGCTGTTTAACCACAATTTTCCTGCTAATATCGATGGAAGAAAATTTGCAAACAGTTATTACTCTAGAAATCTTCCTAATGGAGAAAAAATTAATAGAGAATGGCTTGTTTACTCTACGTCAAAAGATTCACTCTATTGTTTTTGTTGTAAAATATTCAGTAAAACTGTAAGTAGTCTGTCAGCTCCAAGCGGTTTTTCCGATTGGCAACATCTGTCATTTACCTTAAAACGACACGAAACAAGTATTTCCCATAGCGAAAATTTAAAATGTTGGGTCCAATTAACTCATATGTTAAAAATAAAACTACTGTAAATCAAATGCAACTGAGACTATTAGAATCTGAAAAAAACAATGGTGTGATGTATTGGAAAGGATCATAGCTGTTATAAAATTTTATCTCATCAACGTCTGGCGTTCAGGGGCTCGTCCAAAATATTATATGAGCATGATAATGGTAATTTTCTCAAAGCAATAGAAATGATAGCATCCTTTGATTCAGTTATGCGGGAACATATTCACAGAATTCAAGCCTCGAAATTCGATTCAACTCGCATGACTCACTATTTAGGAGATCAGATTCAGAATGAAATCATTGATTTACTCTGCACGACCATAAAAATTATATCCTGAACAAAGTCAGAGAATCAAAATATTTCTCCATCATATTAGATTGCACACCAGATTTAAGTCACACAGAACAAATTACAGTTATACTAAGGTATGTTGTTTTAAACAGTGAAACTAAAAATGTTACAATATGCGAAAGTTTTATTGGCATCTGTCCGATAACCAGCTCCACAGGTGAAGGACTATTAAATTTTTTAGATTTATTTTCGCAATTAAACCTTGATATTAAAAATTTACGTGGCCAAGGTTATGACAATGGTTCTAATATGCGAGAAAACACAATGGATTACAAAAAATATTGGAAATGAATAATCGTGCATTTTACGTTCCATGCTCGTCGCATAGTCTCAATTTGGTCGTTAACGATGCGGCAAATATAACGCACGACACGATCAACTTTTTCAACTTAATTCAAGAAATTTACGTTTTTTTTCGTCTTCTACCAAAAGGTGGTCCATAATTTGCAAGCATTTACCTGATTTAAAACTAAAGGCATTAAGTGCCACGCGATGGTCTAGCAGAATCGATGCAGTCAAACCTTTACGGTATCACCTCGAAAAATATTTGACGCTTTACTTGAAATATCAGATAACAATTCGTCTTAATGGGATTGTACAACAACTCACAAAGCACATTCGCTTGCTTTGAATATTCAAAATTATAGATTTATTTGCTTAGTTGTAATTTGGTTTGATATTTTAAACGAAATTAATGCTATTAGCAAAATGATGCAAAACCCACAATAAATACCCAAATCTGCATAAATCTGTTAAATAAATTGATTCATAAATTCACCGAATATCACACAGATGAACATTTCGAGAGGGTGTTAGAAGAAGCTACCACTGTGGCTTGGGAACTTAATGTAGATGCAGATTTTCCGCCTATAGATACCGTTCGTCCACGAAGAAAACCAACTCAATTTCAGTATGAACAGAGTGATGAAGTCTTACTAGACCCTAAAACAAAATACAAGGAAGATGATTTTTTAGGATCATGGACCAAACCTTAACTTCTTTAAAACGTAGATTCGATGAGTTGGAAACTTTTACCGACGTTTTTGGCTTTTTCACCAATAATAACTTGTTTAGTTACTCCAAAGATGATTTAATGAAAGATTGTAAACATTTGAATGTGAAGCTAAAAGATAGTTCAAGTAGTGACGCAGATATTGACGGTATATATATGTTTAATGAAACCAATGCTTTGAAGTAACATTTAACTGAAAACCAGTCTAATGATCCACAAACCCTATCGCAATACATTTTTGCTAATGAATTAATGTCAACATTTCCGAATACAGCAATAGCGCTAAGGATACTACTTACATTGCCGGTTTCAGTTGCATCTGGTGAAAGGTCATTTTCAAAGTTAAAAATAATTAAAATGATAAAAATTATTGGAGATCAACTATGCACCAGCAAAGACTAAGTAATTTAGCAATAATTTCAATTGAACATGAGATTCTAAATAGACTAGATACCAAAAATTATAGCTGATTTTGCCAACATGAAGGCAAGAAAGGTGCAGTTTCTGTAAAATAACTTAATACCTATACCTACCTACATAATATGTATAAACTGCACCTTTCTTGCCCTCATTTTTACATTTAATGTCGTATTAGTGTATCTATCTTGTATAAAATAACCTAATATAACATAGTTTTCCACTGCACAGCATTTTTTTTCACATTTTATAAACACCTAGGTTTTGTAGTTAGATAGGGCGGCACGATAGGAATTGCACACCGGCGTTCAAACCGCTAGCGGCGGCCTGGCCGTACATGTAATAGATATCAGCCAATTCAGCGTCAGTAAAATTAGCCATTTTGTCTTACAGCAATAACTTCAAAAGTCTTAAAACTAATCGTTGATTTAATAAATAATTCGAGCAGATACTGGTTCAATTTTAGCAACTGTCAAAATGAATAAATACATGAAAAAAATCAAAGCCTACTAGTCATTTTTTTAATTCTGCTTTCAATTCAGTGAATGCATACAATCGTTTAATAATTTATTGCTCGAGAACGGTTGGAGATCCGAAAAAATTACATGTGTCAAAAAAGTATTTAAATTGAACGAAGATGAAGAAAATCGATTGTAAGCTGATCAGTGGCGTACTGCAGAAAAGTTTGAAAGGACAAAAGCAGACTCGGAAAACAAAACACCTTGTGAATTTCAGTTAAACTATCTAGGACGTGTAATGATGGAGGCTATAGAAATTAGCTTGCATTCCAAATTTGGGCTGAATATCTCAAAAACTGGAGGTGTTTTGAAAAATCCAATTTTTTCCGGAAATTTCAACACCCTGTAGCTCCGTAACGAAGCTTTTGCGGACCTATGTTTATATAAACTTTTTTTTCCTAAAACTTCACGTAGATATACCCCCCTCAAGTTGTGACATACTATTATGTAACACCTTGTATAAAGTATCTACTTATAACTATTGTCAGATTTTGTTTCGTTGCTAAGTTGGCACAACTGTTTTCTATACTGGCGCAGGGTTTGAACGCGATATGTCATTTAGTTTGTTTGCAGTACTCAATTTTGTCAGTTTTCGCAAGTGTGTTTGCGATTTTTACAATAGATAAAAATATCTCAAAAATGTCTCAAATTTTGTATTGCAAATGGAATTTCGTGTGCCGAATCGCTGAAAATGTTAAAAAAGGTTTACTATCAATCGACTTCATCAAAAACACGTGCATATAAGAGGTAGAGTGCATTCAACTGCGGCCAAGTTGTGGTAGAAGATTTACCTCTCTCTGATCATATCAACATCTTCAACTAAAGTTAATATGGATAAACTGAAGGAAGTGGTAATTTAAAATCGTTATTCAAGTTTGACACAAAACTATCCGTACTATTTCAAAGGATTGGTTCGGTTTTTTTCAAATATTGAATGCGTAAAAGTCGCTGAAGATATGCTAGAACGAGCCAATTCCAACCCCACATAATTAAAACCCATTGAAACTGGTGACGAGACATGGGTTTATAAGTTTATAAGCAAAGCAGTCAATAAGCTTTGGAATGGCGTCTTTCAATTGAAGCGAAACCGAAAACATCACTTCGAAGCCGATCAAGAGTCTAGTTAATGTTGACTGTTTTTCTTTAATTATCGCGGTGCCATACGCTAAATAAACAATATTACCTGAGTGTTATGCAGCGTTTGAGAAAGCAAATTCGTCGAAAAAGGCCAGATTTGTGAAAAGAAAGATAAAATAGTGCACCATGTAATAAGACAATCATTGTGAATGAATTTCTGAGCAAAAACTCAACTAACACCATCGGACAACCTCCTTATTCGCCTGATATTGCTCCGGCCAACTTTTTTCTTCTACCAAAACTCAAATAAGTAATTCGAGATACCCATTCTGAATCGATAGGACGACATAAAAAACAATTCGCAGTGATACCTGAAGTCGATTCCGGAAGGAGTGTGTGAAAATTTGTTTCATAATTGGATTATTCCTTGGCGTAAATGTATCATTTCGGAAGGAGCTTACTTTGAAGGCTATACAAGAAATTTGGATGAAATGAATATTTTGTTTCCCGGTACTGTTTGGACAGAATGTCCAACTGAAGGTACCCACTTGATATTCATCACTTGTTATCCGATACAATAACAAAAAACACTGATTACAATGATATGAAGAGAAAAAACACTTTTGTCAGTTTTCCATGCTGATTTGTTAATACAGGACCGCTTTCGACCCTTCGATCATTTTCAAGTGCTGTAGGTAGGTAGATGATAACAAGATATATTTTATCCTTAAATGTTGAGTTGAAGGGAGTTCTTGGTTTCGAGTTGGTTATAAGAAGTAGTTCAATGTGGAGTTTATTATTCTCCAAATGCATTCTTCTTCCTTCCTGGTAGACAAGATTGTCTAAAACCATTGCATGGTTTGTAGATTCAATCTGCTCAAATATTGGGGATTTCTGGTCTGAAGATATATGTTCTTTGAACTGGCATTCAAAATTTCTGCCCATTCGACCTACACAAGTTGAAGGGCATTCATTACAATCGATTAAATAAATTAATTAAATTAAGTAAATACCTGGATTGATTGATTTATGCGTTTTTTGTTTCGCAGTTAATTGTGCTTTGCTGAGATTTGGACCGCTTGAGAATGACGGGTTATTTTGAATTTTGAAGAATAATGTTCTATTTTATGAGAAACCGAGAGAGAATTAAAACTACCACTTATAACGGGTTTTTCTTGAGTGCAGTATAATAAGTGTGATGTTCGATTTTATTCTTTGCGTCTAATTCATTCATCAAAGGGGCTGGTATATGGGTGTTTGAGGCTATTATTTTTAATGGTATTTATTTCTGTTCCGAAATCATGAATTGAGAAGGGAAATGTAAAAGATCTGTGGACCATGAAATTCCTGGACAGCGAGTTTATGATTCAAATATGTATGGAATTCTCGCTTAACAATTGGTGAAACAATGAATAAATGATTCGTCTATCACTTGGCAAATGTTTCACAAATATTTATTGAAAATACTCATCATATGTTTCGGGTTGTTAGCCCATTATCAAGAGTATTACAATACTAAATTCAAAATGAGTGATTTCACTTATGTATAACGGCATTCACAACAGGAGGTAAATTGAAGTCTAGTTGGTCGTTGCAAATGGGCTGGTTTTTCCTATGAGCGGACGTAATTTCAATAAACTCCAATATGCCCATCCTTTTTTTCCTTTATTACCTGGATGCATGAGTTCCATATTCTCGAAATTCATGAAATGATTTTTGTTGGCGCAATGGTCCGAAAAACTGTAAAATTTTTATTTTGGAGAATAGATCTTTAATGTTCTTCAACTCTTTTCTCGATGCATCTTCCGGTTTGGCCTATATAGAATGTCTCACATTCACTGCAGTGTATTTTATATATTCCGCTTTTATCCACTAATTTTGTTTCATTTTTATTATTAACCAATAATGAACCCAAATTCTTTTTATTAATGCTGATGGTGTTGATATTATTTCTGTATAATCTGTTACATATGTTGTTGCTAATATTAGAAATATAGTTAATTGGAAATTTTCTGTTAGATTTCTCAGTATGCAACGGATAAATGCTCTGTAATGAAAAGTTATGTCATTTTTGTCTCATTAAGGTATCAATTAATTTTGGTTCGTAGCCGTTGTGCATAGTGATTAATTTTAAAACTTTAACTTCATTCTCAAAATCGACAGCTGACTAAGGAATCTGTGCACAAATGAATGAAAAGCACTCAATTTGATACTGTTATGAATCAGGTATCCGAATGTATATTTTAAAGGCGAGTGAGTCATGAGCCTTACTAATCGACAAGTCCAAGAAGTTCATAGAATTTTCATAATTTTTATTTTCCATTGTAAATTGAATCGATTAATGAAAAGGATTCAAAACTGTAAGAAACTATTGACTTGTCTGTTTGTGCCAATCCAAATACAGATGATATATCTACATATCTTTTCCATAAAATTATTATTGATTAGATGTTGGGGAAACTAAAATTCTATTTTCTAAATTTGAATAAATATTTCACTTAATAACGGAAACAATGGAGAGCTAGATAAACCATCTAATTGTTGAAATATTTTATTATTGAACCTGAAATAACTTTCTCTCAAACAGGGTTCAATAATAAAATATACCAACAATTAGATGGTTTACCTATGGTCACTCCATTGTGTTTGTTATTACGTGAAATATTTAAGACAAATTTGGAAAATGAATTATTTGTTCCCCAACATCCTAACCGATAATGTATCTTTATGGAAAAGATATGTATTTGATATCTTCTGTATTTGGACTAGCACAAGCAGACAACTCAATAGTTTCTTACAGTTTTTAAATTCTTTTCATCCATTGATTCCATTATCACCTACCTTTTTCCTGTAGATGGCAGTACTCTGTAGATATAGATTTTATAGCACAAAGTGAATATGAAGTCGAAAGACCCCGGCCAGCAATTCAAAACAAAATTGAAACTATCGATGATAAAGGCGCCACGTGATTTTTAATAATGCATGAGACTAAAAGGTACTTCTATGAATTCTCTATTCAAGAAAAAAAGTGAAATCAAGAAAACTAGATTATACTAATATAAAAAGCTATATTCAAGAAAATGAAAACAATCGAATATTAGTGGATAAATAAAGTCATCTCAGTTCGACAGAATAGATATTAAACAAAAATTAATTTTGTCCTCTGTATATGAATACAATAACCCCAGGCATACACTGTATGATATAATATCGATAATCAGACCAACTATTCACCAATCTGAATAAACTTGAACAATACAGAAATGAAGAAGGAAATGATAAGTAAATGAATTAATGACTACGAAATTTATGAAAATTGAAAAGAAGGTGAAATCAAAATGAACAAATCCCAAATGGTAGAGATTTTCAAATAACCCAAAATCAATTGATAATAATTACTGGAAATAAATACGTAACAGATTTAGAATAAAAAGAACGAAATATGTATATAATACGATAATGTAATAGAAAAGCCGATAACGTTCATGCGTATAAATCAACGCAAAAGTAGAAGTCAATGATAATTCCGGAACTGAATAGATATAGACACATAAACTGAAAAGATCTGACTTTTGAGCACTGATGTCTTTTCCATATTTACTTCCCAGAAAGTAGATTGATTCTTGGTGAAAATTAACGACGTTCTGCTATGTTTGGGTTCGTCACTTTTGAACAAAGAAATACAGGAACTGAAGAATAGCGGACGTTCAGCTACCAGGTGTTGTACACAGCCATACATAAAAGTAAGTATAAATGCTTCCAAAACTCTCCAATATTAGGTACATCCAGCTCGAAGATGATTACTTGAACCGAACCATTAACTTTATCGTAGAAAATACTTCGGTTGTAGAGTGTTGAAGAATTACGAAATGTAGACTCGTAGAGCAATATGGCGTTTCAATTACTGCAGTATCCAACTACGTTGAAATGAATAATTCACGACAAAAATAAACGTGAGGTAAGGTGAAATTATTCACTATTTTGAACCTCTTGAATAGAATAATCCGTATAAGATGAACAAATATAAATATAGAAAACATAACTCTTCCATCCAAGAGAATAATTTTCACGCCGATCGAAATGTACGTATCTACTTGTGATTAATCCAAGAAGTTCGTTCTCGTAATGAATGAACATAACCAAGAGATATCAGATCACGCGGAAAGGCGACAGAAAAAAATGGATGGAGAGTTCTGGACAACATACGCCACATAGTACTTATGGTTTTTAATAATTTATCAATATTATCAGATATTCAAGATTTCTATGTAATATACCAATGATTTGTTCGAGTTCCTCAGAATGATCAATTATAGATTTAATGGCGAATCCAACCTGCGACACAATTCACAATGGAAAATGAAAATAATGAAAATCTTTGAATTTCTTGGACTTGTCGATTAGTAGGGCTCATGACTCACTCACCTTTAAAATATACAGAAAACCAACCTGTTCCGATACCTCGACTCATAACAGTAGTTACTAATCCCAGCGTATCAAATTGAGTGCTTTTAATAATAATAAATAATTCATTCGTGCACAGATTGCTTTCTATTCCGTCGTCATTTGTCGATTTTGAGAATGAAGTTCAAGTTTTAAAATTAATCGCTATGCGCATTGGCTATGAACCAAAATTAATTGATACCTTAATAAGACAAAACGGCATAAATTTTTATTGCAGAGCATTTATCCGTTGCATACTGAGAAATCTAACAGAAAATTTCCAATTAACTATATTCCTAATATTAGCAACAAAAATATGTAACAGATTACACAGAAATAAAATCAACACCATCAGCACTAATAAAAGAATTGGGGTTCATTATTAGTTAATAATGAAGATAAAACAAAATTAGTGGATAAAAGTGGAGTATATAAAATACACTGCAGTGAATGTGAAACATTCTATATAGGCCAAACCGGAAGATGCATGGAGAAGAGAGTTGAAGAACATAAAAGATCTATTCCCCAAAATTAAAAATTCTACGGGTATTTCGGACCACTGCATCAACAAATATCTTTTCATAGATTTCGAGAATATCGAACTCATGCATCCAGGTAATAAAGGAAAAGGATGGACATCTTGGAGATCATTGAAATTATGCGCGCTCATAGGAAAAACCAGCCAATTTTCAACGACCAACTAGACCTCAATTTACCTCCTGTTGTGTTATTGTTTAGAGAATTTATGGAGTAATTAGTTTTAACTTCAATGGAAAATGATAAATTCAAATAAAGAAGTTTAAGAATGTATCTAAGTGTCTATTTGAGCCATGAAAATCAACCATCAATTCCAGATTGAATAACCATCATTAACAATATACCAGCCTCTTTTATAAATAAAACCATTAGAACAAAATCTAAGATCACAATTATTGTATTGTATTCAAGAAGAGCCTGAAAAAGATATGCTGGTGTTAATTATGTCGGACCACCTTCTCGTGGAATAAAATATTATTTACCAAAATTTTATTAACTACCTTACTCTCAAGCGGTCCAAATTCAACAAAGAATTTTTATTACAGAATAGCTGAACTCAAACAATCTGCTATAAATAGAATGTAATGAATGCTTTTGACTTATTTTAGTCAAACAAAAATTTCAAATACAGGTCCAAGGAACATAAATCGTCCGACAAAAATTCCTCAATATTTTAGCACATTCCATCCACAAACCACACAGTAGTTTCAAACAATCTCAAAGTCCTCCACAAATGCAATGCTGGAATTAGAATGAATCTGTTGAAATGTTTGGGAATCAATAAACTCAGGAAAACTGCATATTATACTACTCTCAATAGCCATACTCGAAATCAATAACTCCCTCCTACTTAACATTCAAGGAAGAAATATAACTTGTAATTATCTTAGTATTCAACACTTGCAAATAACTGAAGGGTCGAAACCGGTCGTGTATCAACAAATCAACAAAAAGACGTAAAAAACTGACAAAATAATTTTTTCTCTTTCATATTTTGAAACGGATTTCCACAAAATAAATATATCATCAATATAATTAAGATCATACGATGGCAACGGTATACATTTTGGGATACAATAAATACACAAAGCGTATGAGGCCCGTACTTCAAAAAACTTTTCTTATTGAAGCTTTCACAACATTTAAGGATTGCTCACAGAATCAGAAAAACTGACTACATAGCTATTAACTTAGCTGTTTCCGTCGCTAGGTGGACTGAGCTTCCCAACGATAATCAGGTGGATGTCGAATTTTAGATGTTAGGTACCTAAGAAACGCAAACATAAGAACTTTCCCTTCTACTTTTAGATTGAAACAATATAAGTAATTGAACGTAGAAACAACTGTCAGAATAAAGAGAAATGGTACAAACAACCGAAAAATTCAAACATCTCATGGAGACACGTGACACGTTATCTGAATTCAATTGAATCAGAATTGACAGACAACCCAAAAAACTTTTACAGTTTTACATAATAACAATAATCAAAGTGTACCCAATCAAATGGTTTATGGCGATAAATCTGCTGGTTCAAGTGAAAATATCTGAAACTTGTTTGCTAAAATCTTAGAGAATGTTGTGAACTATGTTCCATTAATGGAAGCAATAATTTTCCTTTGGGTATCAATGGTAGCGTACATACAGGGTGCTTCAGCGAAAACTAAACAGACTCTATATCTACCAAGATATTCATTTCTGATCAAAACACAAAAACAGATTAATTTTTGTTTCAAGGGGGACATCTTTTGGGGTACAAAACTTGCCTGAAATATCAACCCCCTAAGCGGGTTGCAATCCTTGAACATTTTGAATGAAGAAGATGGGTCGAGTGATGACTCAAAAGAAAGGTGGTATCTTTGTCAACATTCCTTGAATTTCCAGGGTGAGCAACTGAAAGATAGGAAGACTATTTCCTGAGACTTTTCAAGTTTCAGTGAGGTAAAATGGAACAGATCCATGCTGATCAATGGCAGTCATCATCAAGTACCATCCTCATCTCGAATTTCAACCCCTAGAGCAGGGGTGACCACCCTTGAATATTCGGAGGAGGGTTGATGGGTCGAGTGATACCTCGAAAGAAAGGTATTATCTTTGTCTACATCCCCATGAACGAATTTTCATTTTTGATTGACAACCGTAGAAAATACAGAGTGAGCTACTGACAAATAGAGGAGACTATCTATCGCCCTGAGCTATTCAAGTATTAGTACAAAAAAATGGAACAGATTCATTCCAAATCAAAGGCTGTCATCTCTGATCTAAATAAAACTATTCCAGTTTTTCGCACTAATACTCCAATAGTCTTCGGGCGATAGTCTTCTCTATTTTTCAGTGGCTCACTCTGTATCTTCTATAGTTTTCAATCAAAAATAAAAATTCTTTCACGGGAATGCATACAAAGATAATACCTTTCTTTCGAGTTATCACTCGACCCATCTACTCTCTTCCAAATTTTCAAGGGTTGTCACCCCTGCTCCTGGGGTTGAAATTCGAGATGACGATGGTACATGGATCTCTTCCATTTTACCTCACTGAAACTTGAATAGTCTCAGGGAAATAGTCTTCCCTATCTTTCAGGTGCTCACCCTATATCTTTCACAGTTTTCAATTATAAATAGAAATTCGTTCGAGGCAATGTAGACAAAGATACCACCTTTCTTTTGAGTAATCACTCGACCCATCTTCCCTATTCCAAATGCTCAAGGATTCAAACCCCCGCTTAGGGGGTTGATATTTCAGGCAAGTATTGTACCCCAAAAGATGTCCCCCTTGAAACAGAAATTGACCTATTTTTGCGTTTTGATCAGAAATAAATATCTTGGTAGATTTAGCCTCTGTTCCGTTTTCGTTGAAGCACCCTATAATATCAATCACATTCAGTTAGAAACCTTGGTGGCCGTGAATCAGCTTTCCAAGCTTGACAAGAATAAGGGTATTGGATCTGATGGCAGCCGCCTATTTTCGCTTGTTTTTGCAGTGCGTTGATTAGTGTTCTTCTAACTATCATTTTTAACAAGTCTCTACGCAGCGGTAACTTTCTGACATTGTGGGAAAACTGCGTGTGTTGTGCCAATCTTCAGGAGTGGCCATAAAAGTGTCGAAAATAATTACAGACCTATAAGAAATTTGTGTGTTTTTGGTGAAGACTTTTTTGTGTACCGTTCCTATGTCATTGAACGTAAAATAGTGTCACAGCAACATGGTTTATAAAGGAAGGTCCATTGGGACAAACTCAATATTTTCTGATTTTGCGTATGAATATCTCGACCACCGCATTCAAATTTACTATTATATGAGAATTTTCAAAA
This sequence comes from Cryptolaemus montrouzieri, assembly GCA_013387265.2. Taxonomy (NCBI): domain Eukaryota; kingdom Metazoa; phylum Arthropoda; class Insecta; order Coleoptera; family Coccinellidae; genus Cryptolaemus; species Cryptolaemus montrouzieri. Next base: position 117,854,262 of record JABFTP020000185.1, read on the forward strand.
GGCATCGTCCACGAGATTTTGCTATGAAATCCTGCTGGATGTAGGTGTTTGCGGTACTATGTTGCGTTGGTTTGAATCTCATATAAAAAATCGATCCTCGGTTGAGGGTTTCAAGTCTCAATGCTTTATAGATAGTTCTAGTGTGTCCCAAGGCTCTTATCCTACAACATTTACATATAGTTAATTGCCAGTTGTTTCAAGAAATTCAAATTCTTACTCTTTGCTGACGACTTGAGGCGCTTTTATGAAATTGGAAGCCGACAAGATGACCTCGCTTCTCAACATGATTTAGACTTGCTAACTGGATATTGCTAACAAAACAATATGATTCTGGATATTAATGAGTGCTTAGTTGTAACTTTCACCCGTCTAAAATTTTCCATACAAAATTGGTATGGCTACTCCCCAGAAAATCTTCTGTCAAAGAACTGGCAGTAATATTAGATATTAAACATATTTTCGACACACACTTCGTCTTTACTGTAACCTGCAATAAAAAGTTGGGCTATTTTAGTAGACAATGTAGACAATTTAAGAATACTAAGGCTATTCTGGCCCTATAGCAATAACACTAATTTTGTTTTGTATATAAAATGGCAAATAAATAGCCAAGCGTGGATATTACGAATCTATATTCTCCGTTCCAAAACAAACTGAATTTTTTTGAAAAAACAGTACTACTTGTGCCATATGTTGTAATATTGTACACGTCGATAACTTGGTGCTTCATTGACAGCTGTTTTATGACATTTATATGTAAACACGTTGAGTTATTGCTGCAATTGAGTTTTGCGTTAAACTTGGTAGATCTTTCACACACCAAATGCCATACAAACTGCATATGAAAATGATGTTCTCTCCCGTACGCAAGTGTACGAGTAGTTCAAGCGATTCGAATCGGGTAGAAAGACCCTGAATGATGACGAAAAATCAGGTCGTCGTAAAACAGAAGAAAACATCGAAGAAGTGAGTGAATTAATCAAATATTATTGAGAAATATCAATAATAAAAACAAGCAATATGTTTTTTGGAATTTTACTTAATAATTATGATTAGTAACGCATTTCACTACACCGTAGCTTCTTCAGACAAATGAATGTACAAAAAAGAAGAATGAGAATATAAATATAAATGTTCTTAAGTAATTAAAAGCTTATTGGGTTGATTCTTCTTAAGTGGTTATTTATGACAGGTATATCCAATAAAATTAAGGAATAGATTGCTCCCCGAAGAGATTCAATAGAGGTGATGGGCTTAAATCGACTTGTTCATTGATGAGTCTACCTGAGTGTTTGTATTTGTTGATTTCTAAAGTTTCCCAAAGATCTACCTTCCAATGTTTATTATCTGTATGCAAAATTTCAAACTGTGGGTCGAAAGAGTGATTATTTTCTAAGAGATGATTCGCGTAATTTGAATCTGATTTTTTATTTGAAAAACTGCGTTTATGTTCCGATATTCTAATATTAAAATTTCTATGTGTTCTACCAATGTAGAAATTATCACAGTCATTGCAATTCAATCTATAAACACCTGATTTATTGTTTTTACCTGATTTGGTTTTATTATTTTTATATATTTGCCTAAATTATTATTAGTTTGGAAAGCTTTGTTGAAATTATTGCTACTCAAGAAGGATTTCAGTTTTCACTTGTAATGCCAACGTAGGTTAAGGTGTTGAATTTTGTTTCAATATATCGACAGGGTAAACTTCATTCAATCCGATTCTACTTTTTTATTTAAAATATTATTTATTAGTTTGGGATTGTAACCATTATTTTTGGCTATTTGTTTAATCAAATTCAATTCTTTCTTGAAATTTTCTGATGATAACGGGATGTTAATCAATCTATGAACGAGACTATTGAATGCTAACATTTTAAGTTGATACGGATGACACGACGAGTTATGTATTATAATATCTGTATGTGACGGCTTATGGTAAATTGCGAAAACATGTTTTCCATTTTCATTCGAAATTATTACGTCTAAGAAATTTATCAAATTATTGCTTTCTATTTCGGTTGTGAATCCAATTGTTGCATGTAATGAATTTATATGATTTCCGAAAATTTTAACTGTCTATCTGTTCCTGTGAAGCAAATAATGATATCGTCTACATAGCGATGCCAGTATAAACAATATTTACTGAGTGGATGATTATGAATTAATTTCTCTAAATTATTCATAAATATTTCTGCTAACAAAGGACTTAACGGATTGCCCATAATCAAGCCGTCTTCAATAGCATAATATTTGTTGTTCAAATGTTAAGAAATATCAATGAATAGCTTGATTATTGCCATAACGTACAGAGTAGATAGCAATACGCTCCTGATTTTGACCAGAAATATGACTGAGAAAGCTTTCACTAAAGTAATGAGATTTTCAATATCATACGAGATGTGGATGGGGCTGCACAGATTATATGATGGTAGTATTGTTGATAAATCTTACGATTTGTGCACTCAGTTTTTCGGTTATAAGAGAAAAACAGGTGACGATATGGCAACATATACATCAAAGTTGAAAAACATTTGGAATCAATTACAACAAGTAATTGATCGCAATAAGACAGCTAGTGGTCTTGTTTGTAATTGTCAGTTACCAAAACTTTTGTTGGTGTGTAAAGTTTTAGAAACTTTGCCTGATGAATTTTTCTCTTTTAAGTCGAGCTGGTATTAATGTCAGCATCAGACAGAACGATAGATAGTCTTACTAGTCAGTTATGCGCCTTTGAAAAAGCCGTAGCAGTTAAAGGTAATAATGATGTTTCAGAAGATGACGAAGACAGATACGAGAATCAAGATTAAGAATTGGTAGAAGTTGAGAGACAACTTCGAAGTAAAAATAAAATTAGAAAGCCTACTCGGTATGAAGATTACATCATTAAAGCAGAAGCGGTTTTAATCTTACTCCAATCTGAATTAATTTTTTTGGGCAAATAAAATAACACTATAATTCCGAAAATTTCGAAAAACAAAGTCAAACCTCAATGGTCGTTGATTTTAGATTAGACTAATCTTAACAAAAGATGCTTGAAAATGATGCCCTTTAATGGAACAAAATATAAGGTACACCAAGGCACTAATCCCAAAATTTGAAATTGATCAATGAACATGTTTCTAAGACACTTCTAATCTAACCTATTAGCGCAGATACCCTGTATATATTTGATGTCACTTTGTATTTGGTGCTCTTCGATGATGAACGAGAATTCAAAACCGCGGTAACGAATATCTATTAATTCAATTTACTTGTTCGTAGTGAAAAAAATATACAAATCTCCATTTTTGTTTTAATCATGCTTATCATATAATTATTAACGCATAAATCCATAATCTTAAATGATCTAAAATCGAAGAACAAATCAGGATTCTTCTACAGCATCCCGTTCAATACACTTGAGCTTCCTTGAATTCTTTTCTAGGCTGCCGAGTCTTCCCTTGTCTTTTATATGGACCGCAAATCATCGGTTAGCATAAGTTTACATCCCTTTCGTTTCCAACTGTAAATTTCGACGGTTCTTCGTCGACATCCCATCCCTGATGAAGGCCTCTCCATATATCGACTAGCAGTCAGTCGTCTATGCGTTTCCATGGTGATCAGCTTCACTCAAGTTCCAGTACAGTCTGGTGCAAAGTCGGTCGGCCACCCAGGCATTACCGACACTAATCGCTTAAGCTGTCAGTTAGGAACAACTTGTAGATTCACTCCGTTTCTAACTTCGCACCGCGAGTTGGCTGACGCTCTCTGGTGTGATATACTCCAAGCAGTTATGGGAATGAACCAGTGGCGAAGGAGGTAGAGTATTCCAGCAAAGTCATATATAAAATAAAAATTCATTTTTTGAAATTGAAACGACGGATGAGACTGATCCCAGTTATTTTTATTAATTATTAAGTCGACTAACAATTACATTTACATTTATAACCCTGAAAGTAAAAACAAACCAAATTGGGAACTATACATGAGAGTATCTTCTCTTTAATTAAAATATTAATTTTATGAATGATTATATTTGTGATGGTCGGCTCGGTGCGTAGGGGATATGATGCTCGTCTCCTTCGCAGAGTTACCTGTGTTGAATCCCCACAAAGTCGGTGCAATTTTTCGGATTCTGGGAATCGCTTGAGTATCCATCTTTTGGAGGAGATGTTAAGCCGTCGGTCCTGTATAACAGAGATGTGTTGGATATTAAAGATACTTTCCCTCGACATGAGAGGGATTCGTCAAAATTCCCGGGTTAGTGAGGTGACAGAATTCCCCGGCGTGTCATTGGCCGAAAGGCGGAAATAGAGCAGGTAAAAGGAATAACAAACAAACATTTGTGATGAATTTATTTTATTGAGATTCATTTTAATATAAATTAAGTGAAACACTTTTCTCTGATTTCCATAATGTGTATTTTTAATACACAATACCGCATTCAACAGTTACGTCATTTTCAAGTCTCTAGAGCTAACAGTTATGAGAAAGTATGTGTTAACTATACCATCACTAATGTTGAATAGTGGAAAGTGATGCAATTCTATTTAGCTCTTGAGTGTGGTGAATTTTAAGTTTGTGTCCAACAGATTCATTGTCATCCCTTCACTGGACATGTTGAGAATGTTCAAATGATATAATGCAATTATGTAATTTGTTGGTTTAAAATGTGCGGATTTGTTATCTGAAGACAGATGTTCTTTGAATCTAGATTCAAAACTACGACCGTGTTGTCCCACGTAAGCTCTTCGGCATTCATTGCATTCAATTTTGATATTCCGGACTGTTTGAATTTATTAGTTTTTTGTTTGGCTTTGAATTGTAATTGGTTTTTGTAGCAACAACTAGAAAATGAGGTTTGTTAAATTAAATTTCAAAATATATTTGCTGATGTTATTAGAGTCGTAAGTAAGTTTGACATGCGTATTTATCATTTGGTTTTTCTATGAAGAAATATATTGATTGTGAAATTTGTTTTTGTTCTTAGTATTTAATCATAATGTTAATTTGGCAGAATGAATAATTGTTATTTGATGCAATTAATGATATCGATTTCCGAATCAAAGTCTATTGTAAAACGCTATCCATAACAAGCTTTAATACAGAAATCAGTATCATAAATAAATTTGCATCATATAATAATATTCCTATATCCCACAGAAACAGTAATATTAAAGACCGAAAATGAATTTCTCAATTACTATATTCCATTAAAGAAAAACCAAAATAAATACCCATATCTAACTTATATTATATTATATTAACCCTCCCTTAATATTATCAATATCTAAATAAGACAATCTTTCTTTAATTATTTCAATTACCTCATTTTAATTTTATTTTATTTTATAGAATTTTTTTGCAGAACCGCAGAATGTTAAACTGTTGAATATATCCTATTCATAAAGACTATAAAATATTCAACAGTTTAACATGCTGCGGTTCTGCAAGTACAAATATTAAATCCTTTCTCGTCAAACAAAATCTTAATATAACTTTCAAAACTTATAATAACTTAGGTGAACATATTAAAATAATAAATCTCGTGTTGAAAATCAAGTAAATCAGGAATCTATAAACTCAATTGCGGTTCTTGTGATAAAATTTATATCGGTAGGACCTATAGGAGTTTTAATGTAAGAACATCTGAACATAAACGTAGCTTCGATAAAAATTAATCTGATTCAAATTATTCAAACCACTTAATAAAAGAAAACCATTCATTCAATAAAAACTTTGACATATTACATGTAAAATCAAAAGTTTAAAATTAGATCTCCTAGAAGCATTAGAAATAAATAGATACAAACATTCGGACAAGCTTTTGAATAAGCAGGTAGATGTGAATTATTCACCCTACTTAACTTGTTTAATTAGTTTTATTACCGTTCATACTAACTGTACAATGGCTCGGTGTGGATTTTTCTGTTATTCATCCAACTTGTTCTACGATTTGTTTATAATACCATACTCTTCATTCTGTTTGTCATTCTTGATAAAGCTGCTGTGTCAGCGAAACGTCGTCGGATTTTTTCAAATAAAGTGTAGATTAAAGTTAAACCTTGTGTTTATTATCTCATTTATATCATGGATCTACATCAAGTAACGGCCTCCACAATTCAAATGTTATCAATATCTTTCCATTTTTAATTTAACTACCTCCTTTTCCAGTGGTCCTTACATGAGCAAATTCTTCATTCAATCCCAAGTAAGAAAACTAAGAAATCCAAACAATCAGGAATATATTGAATTGATGCAATGAATGGCCAAGAGCTTACGAGGGACAAACAGGTCGAAATTTTAAATTTAGATTCAGAGAATATATCTCCTAAATTAACAAATCAGCAGTTTTTGAACATGTTGAATGAACAAATCAAATAATTGTATCAGATAATATTAAAATTCTCCACCAATGCAATAAAGAGATAACAGAAAATCTGTTTGAAAGTTTGGAAACTAATAAATTTTGTACAAACCCAAAACTCACAACTTTCAACAGTCAACTAGAATCAAATCACTTCCCACTATCCAACATCTAAAAAAGGTGTTTGCTCTAGTCACTTGAGAATGAATTAACTGTCCAAACTGGTCGTGTGTATTAAAAATAATCATGGAAATCAGACAAAGGTGTTTCATTTCATTTATATTGAAATGAATTTATTTCCATAAATTGAATCCATCAACAATATCATTGATCCTTCTACTTTAATCATAGAGCAGATACTCTAATGAGTAGTTTCTATTTATGTTTGTTAATGTATTCATTCGAATTAATGGAAAAACAATAACAAAAAAACCCTTCTGCAGAGCCTACAGGCAAAACCAGATTTCATTTTCCAGTCTGCGGAATCAGCCGAGCAAAAGTAAATAGACCTAAATTAATTAGTTTTTGTGGTCTAGAAGATAAGACATTTTTTCATATGAAGGTCTCTCATAATAATACTCTTTTGGATGATATGACATACGTATAAGTGTATCTTGGTTATAACCAGAGATATGGCAATTTGAAAATTTTCATCCCCTATGTCTCGATTCGAAAGTTATGGATTATATCAAAATATTTACTAATAATAGTTTTGACATTGACATGTCAAATGAAAATATGAAAACCGCTTAGGTTTATCTCGTTTTTTACCAGAGGTTTCGCGATTTTAAAATTTCAACCCCCTCTTTATACTGTTTCGGAAGTTAAGGGTCGAATCAAAAATCTTAATGAACAAAAGTCTTTGATAATAATAGGCTCAAGTAAAATATGAAAACTACATAGATGTATCTTAGTTATTACCAGAAATATTGTGATTTAAAAATTTTATGCCTCTCCTTGATGCGGGAGGAAATGATCTTATCAAAAAAAATTTCAATCAAAACTTTTTGATAATAACATGCCTAAAGGTAATAAAAAAACCGCATAGGTTATTATGGGAGATATGACGAGTTGAGAAATTTCAATTCTTCCCTCCCGATCCGGAAGTTAAAGGTCATATCGAAAAACTACTTTTCTAACAAAAATTTATGATGATAATATGCCTAAGGATAATATAGAAACCGTAGGTATACCTTGTTTATTACCGGAGTTATGGCGATTTAAAAAATTTTAACCCTTCTTTCCCAATTCGAAAAGTAATGATCGTATCGAAAAATTATTTCAGCAAAAGTTGTTGATAATAACATGCCTAAGGATAATATGACAATTATATAGGCTTATCTTGGTTATTATAGGAGATATGATGATTCGAAAATTTCCAACCCCTGCTATTTGTATTCCCTTCGGTCGATTGTGCCCAAAAGCGATTATTGCCGATATGTTGATACCTTAACTGAACTTGCCAATTAGAAAACACAAACACTTTCCAAATTATCTTCAATAAGCAAACTTAATAGCTTTATACCCCAAAACGAGTTGGTCGTTCTCCCATATTCAATTATGAAATTGCGGTTAATAGTAACAGATCTTTGTGAAATGATTCAAATTTCATTGAGATGTTTTGAACAAACGAAGCTAAGAAGACAAAAGGAATTTTTACTGAAAAGTTTAAAACTAATATGTGAATTCAAAATAGGTTATCAAATCAATGACATAAGACAGAAACCTGTTATTAATATTTTGAGATATGAGACTGAACTTTTATAATTATTATTTTTGTCAAAATTAACTGCAGGCTTCTCTGACCAGCAAATAGAAAAAGAAATTATGAATATATGCAAATCAAATGTGTAGCGCACTAAAATTTATCCGAGAAATTCTGTATTTAGGTGAAGCAACAGCTTGTTCGAGACGGAAAGTCAATAGATATAACTATTAAATTTAGTTAGGAACAAATTCTCGCTGGATCCTCCAACTGTCTCTCAGTATTATAATATAATCATTTTTGATTAGAAATGATAAGTAATAGTTCAATAGACATCTCTTTATTGAAGATGTTTTAACTGAGGTGCAGTTTTCGATTTACTCGAGAATAATAATTTTTCCGCTATTACTAAGGTTTATTTTCATTCAAACTACGTACTAATTCCTACTGAAAACACATTCTAGCAATACTTCATAATATTTGGCATAACGAAGTAAGCCTGTTAGTTGAAATGAATTGGACTCACCGTAAGAAACCTACTAATATGAATTCTGATCGAATTCTTTCAAATTCTTCACGGTAATTCAAGTACCGCTTAGATTGTTAGATGAAACAAGACCACAATTTTGAGCATTTTCTTCAAAACAGAAATCATTTCTTTTGTAAATTAAATTCTTGAAATTCATTGTTCAGAGAAATTGTTCTCAAATAATTTCTTTTAATTTGTGGTACTAATGAGAAATTGATTATCCAAATGAGAGAGAGTCGGTTATTCAAATTCTATGTAGGTTTAGATTCAAAGTTTCCTGTGAGAAGACCTCATTTTTTCACCCAATAAAATCAGATCGGAATTGTACTTATCGAAAGTAAACTTTTGTTAACCATTTACCCACGTCTGTACGTAAGCTTCCATAGAAAATGCCTAAGTCAGGCTCAGGTCCTACAAGCAGTGCTTCTGACCTTCTGGCCATGTCATCTGCATCTTCATTACCTGTCCACAACACAATGACCTAGGATTTTGATACTGGTTCGGTTTTATAAATTTCATTTTTCAAGAACCCTATAAGAAAAGATTCAATGGCGATGCGAGGATCGGGTAGGCTTGTTCCATAGAAGCATCACTTAAGTGTCGAATAAATGAACAAAGCAGGTAGAATGTTGTGTGGGTTGAAGCTGACAAAAATAGCAGCAACGATGGTTTTAGTTGAAACGATATTTTGCGATTGATGGCCTGATATAGACAAACTGAAAGACTGAACTAATGTTTCTATGTCAAATGAATCTTGGTTTCTTTACACTCAGATTCTAGATGATTGCTACAGTGGAATCAACTTGGTAATGTTGAAAGGTTTCGAGAAATTCAGAAAGTACAGTGCTACAAAAAAGGTACTGTGCAGAACGCAGAACGGATCTCAATTTGGTTAGCAACTCTCTGAATTGAAGCTTCTAAGTGAATCAGATTCGTTCTGCCTGATATGCTGCAGCAATTGCAGAAAATTTTCTATTCACGCATGGTTATGCCCTTCCTACCACTGCAGCCACTTCAACCACTACTTGAATCTACATGGAATCAGTGTCTGACCTAAGCATACGCAATCGCCTGACCTGAATTCGATTGAGCATGCTTGAGATCCATTGCAAATTGACGTAGTAAAAAGTCAAAATGATTTTCAAGATCTAGATACACTATTCCTAAAAATTCCTCATTGTCACAATTTTGAACATGGATAGCAGGTGTAAGGCTATATTCAATCGAAGATTAATTGATATTCTTCCAAGGTGACCTAAATTTATTCATCTATAATACATTTATATCGTAACCTCATTATCTTAGCTGTTATAATAGAGGCAGAATGGGTACAGCATTGTTGTAGTAAGAGAAAATTTTTTCTCCTTAAAATATACGGCCACTTTTTTCAATTTCCTCTTTCAATGACTTTTGGGATAAAAATTAAGATAATGCCCTATGTGTTCCACAAAATAATAGCCATCACTCTATTTGAATAGCTGTTTTTCTCAGGAGTGTAGAAAAAGTCCATGTTTCAAGTACCGTGATGAAACCTTGCAGAAACCCATTGCGGTTCCATTCGAAGAACTGAATATTAACCCGGAAAAGGTTCTCTCGGCAAACGCAGCGCCCATTTCACCGATAGCTTTCATGTGCAGATGCTCAAGCTCTACGAACCTTTCGTAGAGTTCTTCCGTCTTTTTCAACTACATTCGAAATCGTTTAACAAAATATCATGGAATTTTCGACCGAACTTGGCTCGAAGGTAGGCAGAAAGAAGGACTTAAAGTCACGACTTCTTAAGTAATGGCTTATGGGGATAGAATAACCTCGACGATAGGATGTCACACCGTCACAGGAATGGTGTAATGAGGTTGTCCCCAGGGCGGCGTGATGTCGCCGAATATTTGTTACATGGTGGCGAATGGTATGTTACGGGCGCTGAACGGAAAGTAGTTCATATTCAAGCTTAGCAAAGAAAGGAACTTCAGATGTGTATGAATACACTGTAGATTATTTGAGAAGAGCGGAACATGATGTACGTCCTCAGGTCTGAGGGTTAACCCTGAAAACACCGAATAGCATACGAAACAATCTAATTCGAGGCCCATATTCTTTGGACCAAGATTTGATATGGAAGAATCGGTTAAGTACTTGAGGGTAGTACAAGATAAGAAGCTTAACTGGCTTGAGAATTTTAAGTTGCAGACTAGTAGGTTTTCTGCTGCCCACATGATATGTAGGAGGACCTTCAGCAGAAGTGGGCCACATGTGCTGATACGGTTCCCCAAAATTATGTTGCTATCCAGATTCACTCACGTCTCGCTGATCTGGTGAACTTCGAAGGAAGAACAGACGGTGAAGCTGCTGGCTCTAGTTTGGCCTGCTCATAGGACAAGAAACACTCTAGTGGTCACTGCGACACATATCCTGTCCCCTGAAGTCATTAAAAGTGACCACCTCTTCTGGAAGAACTCCGATAGAATTACGTCGAGGTACCACTTTGGTGAGGAGACTGAGGTGAAGATCCCTTCCTGATAAGAGTGGGGAGCAAGGAAGTTTTTTTCCTGGCGAAAATTAAATCTGGTTAACAGATAGCTCAAATACCAAAGAGGGATCAGATGGCGGAGGATCATCTACCACCCATTAGATAAACGTCGGAGTCGAAGATCATGGCAGAACTGGGTAAAACTGGATCACGTTGTGCTTCTACGTTAAGGCTGCTCTAAGAGCATACAACATTACTTCTAAGGTGGCTTGGGAGTGCGTTCAGGCACTTCACCAAATGACAATAAACAACCTTATTTGTCTCCTCTGGGCTGGGAGTGACACCGAAGTCAAAGGAAATGAGATTTGGAAAGATTGACCTGTCTATATATATATATATATATATATATATATATATATATATATATATATATATATATATATATATATATATATATATATATATGTATGTATATATATATATATATATATATATATATATATATATATATTCTTTTGAAAAGAGAGGATTCACAAAAATTGGATAATTGTATATACAATAAATGCTTATATTTATAATTTTGGTGTGTGTGAAAACACGATCGTGAAAAAAACAAGCGAATAAATAGAATACCAGCGGAAAAAACAGACCATGCCTGTTCCTTAATCTGGCATCTAAACTCGCATCATGCCTCCTACGATTGGCCGTAAAGTGTCAGCACAGGAAATGTAACAGGGGAACCATACTATCTTGCGTATGATTCAGTAAACGAGTGAAAAAACCTGTGGAAAAAACTCGTTTCCCTGTCACTATTGCACTAGCAATAGCTTGTCTGTTTATGTTGTGTTAGTGTCGTGTGTACAAAAAGAGTACCAAAAATTTTTCTGCGTAGCAGCTTCATTCTCTCAATACACTCCATGATTTCCAGGACTTCTTCACGAAGGCAAGGGTGAAAAGGAAGGGGATTGGGACTGGAAAATCTGTAACAATGAAAAAAACAGCAGAAAAATATTTCATCAAAACATACCTAACTCTTATATGTCTAAACTCACTTGAATCTAAGAACTTAACTAATGCTAGTCTGTTTTCAAAAGCGAACATCTCATACGCCTTTTAGGAATGAGGCCCTACATGGGTGTAGCCCTTCCTCATCAACATGTTGTTTTCCTATGGTGCACCATAGGAAAAAACACTAAGGGGAGCAAAAACGAATCTCCTAAATGGACTTAAATTTCTCCACCCAGTTGATAAAATTATCTGAAATGGAATGAATTTCTTGAAAACACCCGCAAAATGGTAAATAGGACAATCGAGAACTAAATGACTTATTGTTTCTTGAGCTGCGCCTTATTCACATGCCGGACTTTCTACAGTATTCCATTTGAACAACATACTATTATTACGACCATGTCCTGTCCTGAGACGATTTAACGTACACCAATTTTTCTTACTTATTTAGAATCCTGCAACCCTTTGGAAGAATCCTATATGAGAACTTTATTAAAAACATCAACTTCCTGCCATTCAGTTTTCCAAAGATCAACAGCCTTCACCCGTGTATGCAAAAAGTCAATCGACCAAATAGGTTTCCTAGATTTCAATCTCAGTTGAGGTGGATTTTGAAGATCGTGCTTTATCGGAAAAACTTCTGAAAATGAGTGATACTTATCCCAAGACGATTTAAGAGCGAGACTGGCTAGCGAAAGAACATAGGGGCACCTGGTTGAACACCTGAGGTTGTCGTCAGTCCGAGACATCAATCTTGTAAAATCTGGACAAGGTTAGGCCTTGATGACAATCGAACTGATACACGTTCTGGCACAGATAGTGACGTGTAATCTTGGCAAGTTTGGAAATCACCATTACAAGATTGGACTGGAGAATAATCCAGTGCAGAAAGTGTGAAATTGGAATCAAAACATCAATGCATTTGATCATCACTTGCCCGAAATGGATCCGCCTTAGGCGTAACTGAATGGGCAAAGAAATACAGGAAGTTAGTGATCTGTCGAAGATACCCTTTCTCTCTATCAGCCAAGATTGAGCAGGGGATGTAGTTAGACGAAAGGGAGATACAAAGAGCCATTAGCCCCAGTGTTGATATCTACGACGAACCCCTTGTTATAATCCATATTATAAGTTAACTATTTCGTTCTTTTTTAGGAAATTATTGATTATTATTATGAAATTTCGTGACTACTTTCAAAGTTGTTACCCCACAGGGGCGGCCTACGCGTGGGGCACCATCCGAGCTTAGTCTTCCGCAATGAATCTCAGAAAAACAGTTATGAATCATCTTAAGTAACGAAGACAAATCATTATGGTTATTATATTATATAGAAGTAGTAACTCGTCCAATTTAATTGGCTGTCTATCAATGATCCTAATAACAGATCAGATTTATGTTTTATATCAGTTTCATGTTTGTACTTGTATTGTCCAAACATATTATAACATGTGTACAAGTTTCACTACTTCATCTATTTTCACCTGATTTCGACTTTATATGTGTACCTGATTTGATGGATATATTTAAAATTTTGCATTCAGAAAAGAAAGAAAGTTACTCATTTTCTTGATTCAAGAAGTGAATCTCCACGTAAAATCGGCCACAGAAAAAGAGATAAATGTAGTAAAATTTGGTGTATTTTTTACAAGAAAATCCCAAAATTTGAGAATGGTTCAATATGAGTATACGAAATTGAATTCTATAGGGTGGTTCACAGTCCCTACATTTAAAATCTAACCACCTTGGCTTTCTTGGGTGGACTGCGATCGGTCTTCACCCATCCTTTGGATTTCTGCTTCATCCCAGGTATGTAGAATTGAATCATGTTTTGTCTACCGTAACAAAGCGTCGAAAACTGATGTGGCTCTGGTTGAAAAAACCCACAATTCGCCTAGAAAATTTTCACTCTTCCAGATTTATTGTCGACAAACGTGTCACCTTCATATGAGATTGTACAGTATTCACAATTTACTTCGACGTCACTCGTCGGTATCCTCCAACCTAATGTCGAGATTTTTCTTGATGATTTCAGCAGTTGTTACCTCAGTGGGTCGTACTGGGTGGAGGCAACTTCCGTGCTTGTTCTGCCACAACAAAATTCAGTGAACCAATTGTGATTCTTCCTAACTGATGGGGATGAATCACCATAGTATTCTTCAGGAAATTTTCCAGTTTCAATGATAGTTATCTTGCATGAAAAATATATAATAATATTAAATTCACGTTAGAGATAGAAACAGAAAACTCCATTAACTTTCTGGATTTAACTATTACTAATATTAACGGCAAACATGATTTTCTATTTTCATAAGCCATCGCATACAGATATTACTATTCATAGCTCATCATATATCATATCATAATTTTATTAAAGAGCAAAATATCATTAAAAAATAACAGTCAATAACGGTTACAGTCCTAGTATGATTTTGATTTTGAACATAGAAGTCTCGTCCAATTTAATTGGCTGTCTATCAATGATCCTAATAACAGATCAGATTTATGTTTTATATCAGTTTCATGTTTGTACTTGTATTGTCCAAACATGTTATAACATGTATACAAGTTTCCCCACTTCATCTATTTTCACCTGATTTCGACTTCATATGTGTACCTGATTAGATGGATATATTTAAAATTTTGCATTCAGAAAAGTAAGAAAGTTACTCATTTTCTTTCTTCAAGAAGTGAAGATTTTTTGCATTTTCAATTCATGTTTCTGTAGTTTTATAGTGGTTAACTCTATATTGATCAAATTCAAAATCTATAGTTTTATAAAACTTTTCCGATAAAATCTCAATAAATCTACATTTGTTCATCAGAATATTGCATCCTTAATTTAGGGGATTATGTTTAAGACTCATCGGTCGCAAACAAATGTTTCACTTCGAACAGACCTCTGTCTGTCTACGATTTTCATGGCGAACAGAAAAACGTTATAGTTTATTTTTCATTGTCACCTCAGCATTCAAAGAAGTTTTTCGATCGATCTGATTCTATATTATGAACGGCTGACCGTTTCTCGAAAATTTTGGATATATTCGAGGTGGCAGAAAAGGGTTAGAAAAAATTCTCCACCCTTCACTACGTTTTACAGAGAAATCCATAAAATGCTCTGCGAAATCATCTTTTGCGCACTTTCAAAATGAATAATGGATATTGCCCATAAACGTTGAAATAATTTACGCCACTGGCAACGTTTCCGTCAAGCCTTCTGTGTACTAGCGGCTTCGGAGCTGTCTCGTATCCCGAATTTGACAAAGAAAAACAAATGCAAAAAGATAAACAGAATTAACCCCAGATGCGACGTTGAGATACCAGCCTCTTTTATTACGACCGCGAAACTCAAGATTTTATAGGGTTAAACATGGTTGTTATTCGCTTAATTCTGCTAATTCGTTTTTGTATCCAATTCAGACTATTTTCGTAGCGGCATCCTGGAAATTTTCGCATTATGCTACAACCGCGAAAGGGGGAAGGATTATTTGAATGATTACTCAAAAAACAATGGCTCTTTCTATATTTGATCTATGTAAAAATGTCTTGATATAGGGATGAATTAGTGTTTTAATCTTATCTGTACTTCAATGACGGAAGATGAATTTAATTATCACAATTTCATTCATATGAGGCGCCTTTAGCTCGAA
Source organism: Cryptolaemus montrouzieri (assembly GCA_013387265.2). NCBI lineage: Eukaryota > Metazoa > Arthropoda > Insecta > Coleoptera > Coccinellidae > Cryptolaemus > Cryptolaemus montrouzieri. The sequence goes on from JABFTP020000185.1 coordinate 117,869,971, forward strand.
GTTGGGCCTCATACAAGATCTTCTTAAATTCAATGTCAAACTGGCCACAGAAAGAGTTTGAAAAAGTAATAGATTTAGTGAAAGAGTCATAATATTTTCTACAGAACAGTATATTACTTTTAGAAGTGATTATACTTTAAATAGATCTTCAAAAACAATAACTAAAATGCAACATGTAGAATCATGAATCAATGTGTATCTCCTACAGTTTATGGAATTTTATAAAAAAGCCGAGAATTAGTCTGAGAAATCATCACTCTCTTTGGTCAGTTGTCATCAAACGCGTGACCTACTTGCCAATAGCTTTCTCATGTACAAATACTAATACAATATGTTAAAAACTCCTTCATATGAGATGTTTACAGTCTTCGCTAACTCTTTCGGCATCACTCGGCGATGTCGTATTGCCCTATATCGACGTTTTTGTGATCATATACGCGGTTGTTACCTCAGTGGGGTGTCCTGGTTAGGGCAACTTCTGTGCTTGTTCTGCCGTAACGGAACTCAGTAAACCAATTATGATTCATCTTGAGAGATGAAGAAGAATCACCGTAGTACTCTTCAAGAATTCATTTAGTTTGAATGGTGCTTCTCTTGCCTAAAAAGTAATGTTTTATCAGCACTTGATATGCTACACTTATTTCCCATTTTAACACTGAAAATTCAACATGTCGTCTAATTCAGCAACATTTTGGCGAATGCGCTGAGTTCAATTACATTCACAAGTTCATGTTTACATCGACTTATCAAAACGCACAGCCGTAAAATACTTTTTGCCAAACTATTCACGGCATTTTTCACCCCCCTGTAATTGTTGAGCATAAAAGCCTGAACTTTCAATAAAGAAGAGAACGATATTCCAAAATTACATATTATAAATTATATAGATTCCTACTGTTCACCAAAACTTGGTGTTTCAATAAAACCAAAGACGGTATTTTGAAAACAATCAAATGGAAATATTGCCAACTTAATAATCTTTTGAAATATTTCCTCGAAAACAATCCATCAAACATTCTTGATGACACATTATTTTTGATTAATGACGAGAAAAGATTTTTGTTTTCATCCACACAAAATTTCATCAATAAATTAACCATCTCGAACTCTGATAAGTCCTGAAAGCCTGTTTTTTGAAGGCGGTTGATGATGTCCTGTATGTCCGACTGTCAAATATTGTGCTACGCTTCTACCACAGTGGTCTGGGTGTACTGTAGCTCTTGCCTGAACCCGTCTTTGTCGGTATTCTTTATCAGAATTTCATTTGTATGAAGCTCCTATAGCCAAAATTCAACATCACGCAAAATCTCCCAAAACTCAACGTCATGCCGGCCACAGAAACAGTTCGAAAAAATGATAAATATAGTAAAATAGTCATAATATTCACTACAGAACAGTACACTTATTTTAGAAAAGAGAATAATTCATAGGCAGATTTTCAGAAGAAACCATAATTCAAATACAACAATGGAAGAATCGTGTATTTTTTTCCTACAAAAATTCAAAAATTTGAGAAATCAGTTTCAATGGTAGAATTGAAAATGGAAGAATTCTAAAGGGTGGTTTACATTCCTTTGATTCAAGTTCTTACGGATAAAATTATCAACTTATATCATTTGCATTTCGAAGAAACAATTCAATTCGGTTTGTCCAGATAAAGTCCTGTGTGTCCAAGAAGATGGTATCCTTCCCCTTTCCAGCCGATTCAACCACCTTAGACTGCCATCGGCCACCACCCTCTGGTTGGATTACTTCTACATCTCAAGTATGTGAAATTGAAACCTTGTTTTGTCTACGGTAATAAAGCATCACAGGAACTGATTCGGATTTCATTCAAAAATATGATAATTTGGCTAAGACATGTTCACTCCTTCAGGTATATTGTCGACAAACGCGTAAGCATGTAAGTGTATGTAAGTATGATTGAGAACATGATTTCACCCAAAAACTTTCAAAAAGCAACCCAGGAAGTATTTCCAAGTATAAAAAGTTCTAACGAAAAATACAACAGCTTAACTTATATTGGTCTGAAATTAAAATCATTCATCTCGCATTATAATTTCATTATAACATTCCAAACTGATAATTCTTTAGGCCGACATATCGAAAATTGATAAAGGTTGATCCGGTGTTTTTAAACTGTCTTGGGGGGATTGTAATAAAATTTATATTGGTAGAACTTTCAGAAATAACAAAGTTAGATTATCCAAGCACAAACGTAGTTTTAATTATCATAAATCAGATTCCCATTATTCTAATCACTTACTCGAAGAAAACCATAACTTTAATGATAATTTCAAAATTTTATACTATGAAAATAATAGACAAAACTGAATGTATGGAAAATTTTAGATATTAACAAATAGAAGAATTCAGGTAGGTTACTTAATAGTCAATTAGATCTAAATCCTTTTCCTTTACTTAATCTTATCAATTCATAAAGTAAGCAACTCCGATGGGTTTTCCAACATACCTCTTGTACCTATTGTAATATTAAGTAGAAGACTAATATATAAGGAATAACTCTGTTCATCAGTTTGTATCTATCTGATGAAGCCACAGTGTGGTGAAACCGGTCATAGTTTTGTTAATATAGTGAAAATCTAAATACAAAATATATATACATATATATATATATATATATATATATATATATATAATATATATATTTTGTATTTAGATTTTCAATAAATATATATATATATATATATATATATATATATATATATATATATATATATATATATATATATATATATATATATATATATATATATATATATACATATATATTAGCACTAGATGTCCAATTTTTCCATTTTGGCGAATGCGCCGACACTAATTACATTAAAAGTTTGTTTATATGTCCACCAGAATGCACATCTTTTCTTGAAGAAATTCAAGAGAACGTTATTCCAAAATAACATAGTATATATAAACTAAAAAAAAAAGACATGTCATATTTTTCGAACGACTGTCAAAATTTTTCGCAAATTTTTCTTAAAATTAAGTAAGTTCCACGAGGAAATAATATATAGGCGATGTTCACGCAAAGTAAATAAACACATACATTTTATTTTTCTTTCTATGATCCAGCTGTGAAATATGTAGTTATCTCTCTCTGCACCCGACAAGGAAATACGTTTTCTTTATTTTTCAATTTGTTATTTCAAGTCAGTCGAATGACATACGCATCCGTATGCTTCCTAATTATTCATTCATAATTTCGAAAAGTCGAAATTTTCGCTCATTCATTGAACTTCATTTCGTTCAAAACGAAAGTGCTTCCCCATAAAGAACATTAAATATTCCTTGAATATTGACTTCAAAGACTTTGGTTCGTGTCGAGTTTTTTTTTCTTCACGTTCACCAGTGGCATTTTGTGCAAATTTTTAAGGATAAGTGGATTCTGATTGACACCTTGCAGCTTTTTCACAACAAGGATCTTCCACCTCGGGTACGGTTGTTGAGCTCAATCAATTTGTCCCTGGAGGGTGAGTACTACTACAAGATCCATTTCCATCTATTTTCTGCTTATCAGGTAAGAAAATATTTTTACTTTCTTGAGTTCATTTATCCTTTCTTTACTGTGTTGGGATTCGGCCTATTTTAATTAATTCTTACAGTCCATCAATTCATAATCAAATTTTTTTTGTTTTATATTTTTTTTTCCTCTTTCAAGTTCAATCGTAAAGACAGGTGAACCGTTTCAGTATCAAACTGAATTTTCCCCAACAGGCGATGTCAACCCAGATTATTGGGTCCATAATGATTCTAAAACATCTATAGATCATAATAGGCATCACTTGGTAGACTGAACCTGGCCATCGGGGCCCTCTTGGTCAACCAGAGATGGAATTTGAAAGTTATGTATTTTTTTTTCATTATCTCTTTAGTCCTCTTCATGACCTTGATTGCTATGTAAAATCTTTTCTCAGATTTGTTTAGACATATAAGAAGAATTATGATCATTGAAATATTCTTTTGCTGGTTTTCTTTTTCCATTGTTACAGATTCCTGTCCCAAAAAGGGTTCTTTCACCCTTGTCTTCGTTTATAAATCATGTAATGCAAGAGAAAATGAAGCGGCTAAGGAGAAAAATCTTTGGTTTCCCTAATACTATCCTGTATATGATTCAATAAACGAGTGAAAAACCTGAGGAAAAACTCGTTTATTGAATCATATACAGGATAGTATGGTTCCCCTGTTACATTTCCTTAGCTCATACTTGTGCTTTTTCTGACACACACCAAAATTATAGATATAAGCATTTATTGTAAATACAATTATTCAAATTTTTGTAAATCCTCTCTTTTCAAAAGATATATATATTTATATATATATATATATATATATATATATATATATAAATATATATATAAACTTATAAATATTCATACTGTTTACCATAAATTGAAGCTTTAACACAATGGAAGACGAAGAGACAAAGATATTTTCTGACACATTAGTTTATGGCAAGAAAAGATTGCTGTTTTCATTCACCTGAAATTTCAAACATGAATTAACCACCTCAGACTTTGATGATTTCCGCAGGCCTATTTGGCAGGCGTTGATCTTGATGCCCTAAAATTGTGAGTACTGTAATTCTTGCTCAAACTCATTTTTCCCAGTTATCCAGAAAGTTTTTGAATTCATTCATTAGAATTCCGTTTGTATGCTGGCCATATAATTAGTTTGAAATTGAGATAAATCTAGTAAAATTATCACAATATTACCTACAGAACAGTATATTACTTTAAGAACAGAGAATGCAATAGGGAAATTTCTAAAAACAGAAATTTAAATCCAACAAAGGAAGAATCAGGTGTACTTTCTACAAGTAATCCAAAAATTGAAGAAATCAGTGTGAATTGTTCAATTTGAGTATCCGAAAAAATTAAATGGAACAATTCTGAGGGCTTGTTCATTCAAAACATTAATTCAACAACTTGTCAATCACAAGATTCAGCTATAACAAGAATGTATTCTGAGTTAGGCATCACTAACCTTCAAGAACTGATGTATGAAATTCTCAACTTGTTTAATTTGCATATTGAAAAATTAAACCAACTCTGTTCTCCTCTTCATAGAATATTAATGATTTCAATTATTTGAAACATTTCTTCAAAAACAAAACATCAAAGATATTTAATGACATATATTATTATTAATTGCAAGAAAAGATTGTTGTTTTCATTCTTTAAAATTTCATTAAGAGATTTACCACCTCAGGCTCTAATGACTTCTGTAAGCCAATTTTGAAAAGCCGTTGATGATGTCTTCAATGTCTAACTGTCGGATATTGTGCCACACTTCTACCACTGCAATTCTTGTCTATATCCGTCTATTCCGAACATCCCAAATGTGTTCGATGGGATTGAGGTCTGGAAAACATATTGTGTTCACGTCTGTAGACCCATTAACGTCCATCTGGGTTCTAATCGTACGATCACAAACATTTTAATTTCAGTCCTCCAAGAGGCGCTTAGGAGCAATAGAAGCAATACAGAAGAAGTATCTCAATACGATCCTAACGACAAAGTAATGATCTCAGATGACATTGTGACATCTTTTTCCCAAACCTGGTATTAGCATGCATAAACTTGTCTCCCGAAGTCTTTTGATATGATTCTATATTGTAAATGCATCTAGATAAATCACCAGATCCAGCTGTATCAGTTGGGACTTATGACATCTTTGTGAATTTAATCACAACAAACAATTCAAAACATTAATTCAACAACTTCTCAATCACAAGATTCAGCTATAACAAGAATGTATTCTGAGTTAGGCATCACTAATAATAACAAAAAGCCGATTAATTTCACCACCTCAGTAATGACAATTAAGGAAAAATAAATGGAATATACCACATGTAGTTGAAACTAGGGCCACCCCGTTACTTTTTTTCTATCTGGAATATTTTGAAGGAATTTGGGAATCGGATAGAAGACAACATTTTGAATTTGATAACATTAATATGATTGACATTTCGTTATGCTGGAAACGATAGCAACTTTCGATTTTCAAATGGAACACCCTGTATTTTTTCTGCTTATTTCAATTGTTCATGTCATCCTGCGACCTCCTAACATATTTTTGGGAGAAAACAAAACACAATCTTTTTTTGCAAATTTTCATCTTTCGTTCTAGAAGGCCATGAACAATTGGCTTAGCTGAACATCTCTTATTACCAAAAAACATTGTATCTGAAAATTTAATTGCTCATTTTTTACGGGTTGTCAAAGTTTTAAATTTCAGTTTTCCTCAAAAAGTAGGTTTTCTTCCTACAACCATATCGGGCCACCCGGTATTACAGAAGCAGTATTTTTTCATCTTTTCTTTATACCACTCTATTCTTAACGGTTCCAGAGTTCTAGTGGAAAATACCTAGGCAATTTTTGCAGAGTTTCCCCATTCGTTTATAACAATAACTACGTTGTCGATGCAAAATATTTGTTCATACTTATAATTTTCTGTGATCATCAGTGTGACATGTCAAAATTCCATTGTTGTTAATTATAGACATCGCGAATTAGTGAATTCAGTTGTACGTATGAATCGATACATCCAAAGTGAAAAAGTGCTCCTTATTCATGGAGAGTGCAGGCAAAATAGCGTTCAAGCTGTACAGTTATAGAGAGAGCGCTATCCGGAAAGACTTCATCGGAATATTACCTATTTCCCAAAAGTTGAACGAAATTTTCGAAGGTGCAACCATTTGAAGAAGAAAATTTCGTTATCGACGAAGATACCGAAATAGACGTGTTGACATTTGTTGATATTAATCCAACCACATCAACAAGGGAGATTGCCAAGAAGCTTGAAATTAGCCACCAAAGCGCATGAGGAATTTTGAAAAAACATAAGTACCGCTCATTTAAATATCTACCACACCAAGTATGTTAACGATAGTATTAGGCGACTCCAGTACTTTGAACAGTACCTAAGGAAGCTGGAGAGAGATCCACAATATCCCACAAAGATTTTATTCAGTGAAGAATCACGTTTCACGAACAATGGCATGTATAAAAGGCTAAATACCAGGTAATGGTAGCAACAAAATGAACACATATATCAAGCTGGAAACTTCCAAGAACGTTTTAGGTTCAATGTCTGGATGAGGATGATGGGAAGATATTTAATAAGGCCTAAAATTTTTGAAGGTTTATTGACAGGGGAGAGATATTTCAAATTCTTAGGACCCAAATTCAAGACGAATTCGACAAGTTGCCATTAACTATTGTGAATGAAATATATTTTCAACAAGATGGTGCACCTCCTCACAACACAAGATAGGTCTCGCAGTATATCGACTAAATTTTTCCCGAAAAATGGATAGGTACAAATGGCCCCATAAGATGGCCAGCTAGACCTCTAGACTTGAGTCCACTAGATTTCTTCCTGTGGGACCATTTGAAGAATGAGGTTTACCAAACACCTGTTAGAACCCAACAAGAATTGGAGAACCGTTTTGGATAGGCCATTGCAGCCATTACAGCCCAACAGTTGAATAATGTTGTAAGGGGAGCCATTAATCGTGTGCGATGTTGTCTTCGTGAGAATGGTGGTATTTTCGAATATTTATCATAATTAGTTCGTTATCGCTGTTCGCTCTCCTGTTATTAACTAACACCCTGTAAAAAATGGCAATTAAATTTTTAGATACAATCTTGTATTTTCGTGATAACAGATGTTGAGCTAAGCCTACTGTCACTGTCCATGGCCTTCTAGAAGGAAAGATGAAAATTTCAGAAAAAAAGATTATATTTTGTTTTTATTTCGAAAATATGTCAGAAGGTCGTAGGATGAGATGAACAATTAAAATTAGTAAAAAAATACAGGCTGTTCCATTTGAAAATCGAAAGTTGGTATCGTTTCCGGTCATGCCGGAAATTCCAAACATATTGATGTAATCAAATTCAAAATGTTCTCTTCTATCCAATTTCCAAATTTCATCAAAATATTCCAAATAGAAAAAAGTTCCAGAGGTGGCCCTAGTTTCAGTTACACCCGGTATGTTGCCAGAGGAATATTCGTATCGAAAAAGTCCGTTTGTAGGTACTAAATTCATTCGTGATAATCAAATTGCCTACATACCAGCAACTCATTATCACTTCTCGTCAGACAGAAGAGCTACTCATCGGCTCTCATCGGAGAGGTTGCACCTTCGACAACTACACTGACATTGACGACAGGCCGATTAGTCTGATGCAATAAAGTAGCAGTTAAATTCAATTCTATTGAAAAAATACAAGAATCTGTTGAGTGCGATAGGTCTAATGCAGATCTACAGACGCCTTCATCAATTGTGCCTGTTAGTTTATATGATGTATCATCGCCAGACGAAGTTTTTTGATTTTTTTCACTGATACCGATCATCAAATATTTTAAAATATCTCTAGCGAATACACAAACCTCAAATTTTGAATTTAATTCAAACGGCAAGGAAATTTGTACATTTCAGAAATACAGTTTCCTTTCCGAAAAGTTAGTCCTAACTATGTGTGCAGTCTCTACGCATCATATAATAATGATTGAATATTATGTCATTCAAATTCTAATTCAATGCATTGGTTCAATATACATATCGTCTGATTCGAACGAGCCATATAAAAAACACTATTAGATTACATGTATTTGTATTTGGTGGTAGAGTAAGGGATATTCAGGATATTGAGAATCTGTGACCAAAATATTCATCTGTTATATAGGATACTTCCTGAATAAGTAGGTCCTTCATCTTCTTCTTGAAACAGTCTATATTCAGATTCTTAAAGAAATTCGGGAGCAAGTTGTACATTTTAGTGCCATATTTGAAAATGAAAGCTGTGTCGTGGCCAGACGATTTCGTGATGGAACATAGTTTTCTCGAGTCCTAGTGAAGTGGTCATTTGATTAGTTAATTGGTTGCATTTCTGCCAATATTCTCATTGATTTTTCTGTTCTTGGAAAGATCATCAGTATATCCTACAGGGTAAATTACGATATCGTGACTAGCCGGATTATGAAAGTGCGCATGGTAAAAAATCAGTCCTTCTCTCTCATCAACAATTCCTTTGATTCTCCTGATAACAAACAGGGGTATTGACAGTCTTTTCCGAAACAATGCAAGATGTTGATTCCAGGATAATGACGTGTCTATTATACTGATTAGAGAGATGTCATCATCGAAAAAATGATCCGGTCTAACTTTACACTGCATACCTAAAGGTTGGAAACAAGATCGGTCCAAATATGGAGCCCTGAGGAATTCCACATGTAATCCTCTATCTAGAGGAGACACTGTCACCCCATTTGACTTCTTGTGATCCATCCAGAAGATATGATTCATAGAGTTTCAAAACCAGACCCCTGATACTTCAATTCTCCAGCTTCTCCATCATTTTACCGTTATCGACACAATCGAAAGTCTTACTGGTCAAGGCATATCAGAACTGCTTCTTCTTTATCGTTAAAATCTTCAAATATTAACTTCACCAACATGATCAGAGCTGTTGTTGTGGGCTTATTTTTCCGTAAGCGGACTTAGCTGCTGAGTAAAGGTCTCGACTCCATGTAATTAACCAATAATCACTTGATGAGGGCCTCAAAAATCTTTAGTATGGCTAACAGAATTGAAATACGGCGATAATTTCCACAGACATCACATTTTTCATGTATTGACACCACAGGTGCTACTTTCAGCTCGGAAAATATCCCTCTTCGAATGAGATGTTCATCAGTTTGCTCAGATCAACCAAAATTGATATCATAATCCCCAACAGCCTTAAAGAGAACCCGTGTAAATCCAAACATGTTTTCTCTTGAATGCTTGAGACCTCCCATCCCGTAAAGTGGCAAGGAGAAACATGGATTGTTGGTATCTTTTTTTATTTTCCTAATACTCTATACTGCTACTTAGACGGTGGTAAACCATCCAGTAATTTTGCTACTATGTCTGTGAAAAATTTGTCATCTGCAATTATAGCAGCCATATCAACTGTTTCTCCTTTGTTTTTGACCTTTAAATTCATCCCCTTCCATGCAGCCTTCCTTTTGTTATTCGCTTATTGTATGAATTTAGCGTGCTCGTTTTTCATGAAATTTTCAATCACCGTTTTAAGTTCCAGTTTCAATCCTTTTTTAGGTGTCATAGAATCATGATTACCCCTTACCTGAGCTATGGTATGGGTAATAGCTGCCTGTCCCCGCGCCTTTTGAATTTATGGATCATCCACAGTTTTCATGTTCTTACTTTCATTTATGTTTACTTTCTTTTCAGGAAAACATTCATGAAACAGCCCCGTCAGCAGACAATGAAACCTGCTGAAGGATCCCTGAACGTCCCCATCTATACCTTGGAATGGCTAAAGGTATCTTCGAGTATTTTTCCTGTTCATAATTCTAATTCTTTCTATAACGGTTTTTTCAACACAGGATATGTTAATATGTAGAGAACTTGGGCCAAATGGTCAGCTTCATTTAGGTTAATTGTCGATTCCTCGAAACCCATGTCATGTAAGTTGATGTTATCGATATAAGTTCTTGAACATGTGGTTTTTCGAGATGGAGAAGAATGTATCCTACTCAGTCCATATGAGCTCACTAATTCTTCAAATTTTGTTTTTACTACTTCCCCTAAGAAATCGCTATTGAAATCTCCAAAGATTCTTATGTTGTAGTCATATTGTTTAGTATCAACATTCAGGGTCTGATGCATCTTACTTACTTTGTTCCTCAATGTTGGTCTGTAAACGCAAACAAAAACTGCTCTAATACTTGCCACATCCTCTTCGACAGACACCTCAACAACATCCCTCAAGGAGCTTTGTACCATCTCTCACGAGTACAATGCATTGAAAAAACACTAACAATACTATAGTTGGGAACTATGACTTTTTCCAACTGATTTTTAGTCATCCACTGTTCAGTGAGGCAGGCAAATTTTTCTCTGGTAAGTATAACGTTAAGCAAGTCGATTTTGTTGGACAGACACTGAACATTTAAATTCAATACTCTGTCAGAAAAACTAGAATTCATAAATTATTAGGAAAATACTTTCCAACCTAGGATATATTTCTGTTCTCTGTTTCCATCTGCCATCAAACTATCCGCAGAACAAATTGTATCATTGCCATCCCTCGTTGAAGATAATTATAAATTTACGCTGAATTTATTAAAACCAAATAACAGAAGCATGATTCGTGAATAATCTATTCAAGTTGCACTCAGCACTCTGCATACTTCTATTCAGTGAAAAATTAGGGCAACACAACGACAGTATAATGATTGATATTGTTCCAAAGTATGAGTTACCATATTTTCATAGAATATACTAAAAGTTGAACAATATGTGGCAAACAAATAAAATGAAAAGAAAATTTGAATAGATCTCACGTTTTTCTACCTACCATTGTGAGTTATATCCGTTCGAACTGAAATTAAGAAAACGTGCCAGTGAAATGACTTTCTTTCTTTGATTTAAAAAATGTTAATGGAGGTACAAAATGCATCTACGGTGTAGAGTGGAACAATGCATTTGACATTTAAAGAACAAGAGTTCATTACTAAATTATTGATTTTGATTCGTAGTAAGAGTTTCAAAAACATTATAATCCATACCTTGCCTTCATAGTTTCATAGAACAATACATTAATATTCATTTATTTATTTTCTATTCACAAATTCCTAAAGTTAAATTATGTATGAATATGGAACAAAAATACAAATCACTGCTCTTACTAATAAGTCCCTAAAACTTGTTCTGAAAATTCTATATCCAATGTATTTGGAGCCCCATTACACACCCTCATCAGGGTATTCATACATAATACACTATCATAAATACATATTTATCTAAAATTCTTGAATTTACCTTTTGTATTTTGAAGTACAAAAAATTGATCAGAACACAGCTTCTGAATTCATGATCTTTAATACTATAATAGAATGGAAGAATAGGTTCAGATCTTCTGCTGAAATTTTCCTAGTTGAATAAACTTTTGACAAGCTACATTTTGAAAATATATTAAATTCTTTTCCATTTACGATTAGTTGGGAAGTTGTTGCATAAGACATCCTATATATTTTCATAGGAATGAATTGTACAGTTTTGAAAATAATTCACTTCTTGTGAACACATTCAGAGAGATAATAAATCAGCGTTATAAATGCATTAACGAAAAAAATTCTGCAAATACACAGGGTGTGCCTCAATCAATTGAGAAGTTCGAATCGAAAAATGTGGAAAAAATTCCGTTTTTTCAAATTACATCATATGTTTTTCGTCGGAGACTCCACTCGCAAAAATAGATGACTTCACATCGTCTATACCTAAATTTCAATCCACTTGGAGTTATAACGCGAAAACTGGAAATCCAAAATTATCGTTCCATTTGGTAATGAAGACAACTGAAAAAGACGAAATAACAACATTTATTTCCTCATGTCGACTGAAATAGTAATGATTGATGAAAACGAATACTATTAACACCTCTTATGTCGAAGCAAATGTTCAAACGACTAGCTGTTAGCTTCCGAACACTTCAAAATTCTGCCTTCAACCACAGTTGTGCAGCAAGCCCTAATTAGGAAAGACTTAAAGTTAACAAGTACTTCTGTAAGGCGATTCTCCAATTCACTTCTGGTACTCACAGGAGTTTTATAAACCAGTTCTTTAACTGTTAGTCATAGATTAAAATCTAGGGCAGCCAAGTCGGGGGATCTTGGAGGCCAATTGCAAGATAAATTTCAAGAAAACTAACTATATTCGAAAAATATTTGTTTAGTTGAATAAGCAGAAGCACCGTCAAGTTAAAACCAACCACGTTGCTGTAAGACCAGAGGAAAATTATTTACGAACGGTTTTACACATTTCTCTCAGATGTCAAATTCTCGTCATATATGACAAATCGTATCTAATCATACATCATTAAAGCTGTTTAAGCCGGATCGGTTCTGAAGTCCGGTTTCTCGAGTCATATTTTGATTCTCGGATGCCCAAAAATGTTCGTTTCTCCGATTATTAATCCAGTTTATTGAAAATTTCGACTCATCATTCCATGTTATTCCTCTCAAAAATTATGCATCGTTTAGCAAATTGACCAATATTTTCACATAAATCGATTATCCTGGGAAGATATTCTGGAAACAATGACTGAGAATTTGTAGGAATGCGTCTTGAATTCGCTGAGAATCTCATAAAATGTATACCATAATATTCCAATTCTTTTTCAGCGAACTCGATTGGGGACTGTGAATGAGTTAGAAAATTAAATTCGTTGTTTTCTGCCCTCACGTAATTTTTTTGTTATTCAAGAGACTTACGTTTAAAGTTTATTCATTGAATATTCTACAGGTCCTCCTGATCTTCCTATGGCACTGCTATGAATCATATTTATATCAATGTGTTTATGTGTGTATTCCATATTTCGTACACTCAATTAAACACCGTTCTAACAATTTTTTTGTATTTCAAAATGTCAACAGCATTATTGCATTCTCAGTGTTCATTCCTTCAACCGGAAAATACCATTGCCTTCGTTACCGAATGTAACAACAATTCTGGATTTTTAGTTTTCGCCTCATAACTCCGACTGGATTGAAATTTAGGTATAGGCAATGTATCAGGGGTTTATATATTTTCGTGGAGGAATCCACTTGAGCGATGAGAAACATACTTTGTAATTTAGAAAAACGGGATTTTTCCACATTTTCCTAATCGAACTTCTCAATTAATTTTGATACAACTTATACTTTTTCACGATTTTTTTCGCTAATGAATTTATAACGCTGATATTTTTTTCTGTCTGATCAAAATCAATGTTTTCCACAAAAATGAAATATTTCCAAACCCACCCATACAATTTATTCCTATGATGTGGTACATTTCTGAAATTAGTATTGAGAGGAAAAATTAATCAACGAAAAATGTAAACGATATTCCAAATAAGAAAGTTTGTCACTTTCTATATAATCTTTCAGTATATATATATATATATATATATATATATATATATATATATATATATATATATATATATATATATATATATATATATATATATATATATATATATATATATATATATATATATATATATATATATACATTGTAACAGTCCCATTTTTCTATATGAATAAATTTAATATGATTCGGGTATATTTATTAGTTTTAAGATAAAACAATAGATAAATCAAAAATATGCATAGAAAGTTGCAGCATTCTTGCGTTGATTTTCCTGTAATACGATAATTCTGCTCTTATATTTCGAATGTATACGCTCGCTAAAATGTTTCAAAGTAGTCCACTTCTTCCCGGTTTCTGAAATGATAAGAGGATACAAACTGTTGGGAAGGTGTTGATAACGATTTTCTCGTCTTATTCTGTATGCCGTATAGAGTACATCTCATCTTTGAAATACAGTTTTTTGAAGAAATTTGAATTAGGAAATTAGTTGAAACTTTTGTTTAGTTTCCATTTGCTGAATTTAAAGTGTATATTTCCTTTTGACCATCAAAGGGAAATTATTATAGAGTAAATAACCCTTAAAAAGTTAAGGGTATTTTGGTTAGAAATAATTCCTAGAATTCATTTGTGGAGAGAAATCTGGGAGATTTCAACAGAAAAATCTTCATCTTCTACATTTTGGTCCATGCGAACTATCTGCAGATCACTCACAAAGTCGCTGAAGTTACCTTGTTTTACTTACCTCATCGCCATTGCAGTTTGTAGCCTCTGACGCCCTATAGGACGAATTCGTCCCTGTGTAGCAGCCATCCATACTTCTGTGAAGGACGGTATTTATAAAATTGTCGAACTGTTAAACTTTGTGATATTTTCAAATGTTATTTCACCTAATTTTTCTTCTCGTTTATTGAAAATTTTCATATTGAATATTTACCTGATTGAAAATATGAATGAAGAGTTCGACACATCCCTATAATACATATGTTTAGAATTTTATAAAATTGATTGCAAATCGCAAGGTGATCACCAACGGCCTTTCTCAGAATCTTACTGAGACTTGTAGAATATTTTGCATACCTACCTTGTTAACTTTTTTCAACGTTTTTTCTTTCACCCTATACTATATCCAACATCTTATAAAAAATAAAAACGTTGTGGTGCCCAACCTTTTAAGAAAATTTCTGCATTTTTATTGACCCTGAAATCTCAAAATACCCCATCCCAATTTGCCACCGACGAAGAGCAGCCGAGCTAGTGTAACATATTTCACAGGTAGGAAAATTATTGTTACACAAGTAAATGTCGCCTACAACATGGGGCCCGAGTTTCAGTGTCAATAATTGAAGAAAAACTATTTTTTTTCTGTTTCATTTTGAGTGAAGTTTTCAAATTAATAAAGGTGCCTACAACCCGTAATCATCAGGTAAGGTTCATCAACTTGTGTTCTGTAACAGATGATCATTTAATCAGATTTGTTATCGTTATCTCGGATTTCCATCAAAAAAACGTACAGGAAAATATTCGATTTCTGTAATATTAATTTCGTATTGCTGCATTTGGTTCATGAATATTGAATAAGAAATTGCCTTATAATTATAGCTACTATTCGGAATATCTGAATTATCAAGTTCTTTTATTTATATACATATATATTTCCTTGCGTATATGTTCCAAGCATAAAAGTTCTAACACAAAATACAACAGCTTAACTTATATTGGTAATCCTAGTCTAAAATTAAAATCATTCCTCTCGCATTATAATTTCAATATAGCATTCCGAACTGATGATTCTTTAGGCCGATATATGAAAAACTGCAAATCTAAAATTGATAAAAGTAATAAATCCGGTGTTTATAAACTGTCTTGCGGGGATTGTAATAAAATTTATATTGGTAGAACTTTCAGAAATTTCAAAGTTTGATTATCCGAGCACAAACGTAGTTTTAATTATCATATATCAGATTCCCATTATTCTAATCACTTACTCGAAGAAAACCATAATTTTAATGATAATTTCAAAATTTTACACAATGAAAATAACAGACAAAAACTCAATCTTTTTGAAATTTTAGAGATCAACAAAGAAAAGAATTCAGGTAGGTTACTTAATAGTCAATTAGATCTAAATCCTTCTCCTTTACTCAATCTTTTCAATTTATACAGTAAGCAACTCCGATGGGTTTTCCAACATACCTCTTGTACCTATTGTAATATTAAATAGGAAATAAGACTACTATATAAGGAATAACTCTGTTCATTAATTTGTATCTATCTGCTGAAGCCACAGCGTGGTGAAACCGGTCATAGTTTTGTTAATATAGTGAAAATCTAAATACTTTAGTTTAATTTCATTGAAAAAAGAGTAATTTTAGCTCGACTACTTGAGAAAGAAAGAAATAATCCTCCTTCAATTCTTTGCAAGGATCCCAACTATTATTTTGATTCCAAACAACAAATTATAAAAGCCACTTTTGATAAAATAATGAACTATATTACCCACATATCAGATAGAGTTGAACGAATTGTTATACCCGATGATGATACTTCTGAATATATCACAAAATTCAAGTCTTAACCTTCAGTTACGTTTTTGAATGATTTAGCTAGAAGAACTCCATTATTTCCTATAGAATATATATATATATATATATATATATATATATATATATATATATATATATATATATATATATATATATATATATATATATATATATATAGAATAATTATTGTCGACAATATTTTTATTTCAGGAGAATGACATGACTAGGCACATCTATATATCAAGAGACTGGCCGAACTAGGCAGGTAGCCAGTTATTACAGTGGAGAGAAATCTAACCTTATAGCATGCCAGATGTTATCTTTATTTCAGTAGATATACACTCTCCTATTCTATTACAACTATACTATTTGCTTTCGATCAATTATGCATGAATTTATAAATTCATAATCCTTCCTTGGAAATGAAATAGCAACAAGGCTATTCAGATGTTTTTGGTGATAAACTTTATCAAACGGACTCTCACCATCTGCAATATCACCTCTTTCTGTTTTTTGTTGTCAATTGCATACTAAGAAAAGACACATAAGTTTGATACTTGATCTATCGCTCACAAAGAAATATTGTAAGAAAGTTATTTTAGATTTGAACTTGCCTTATGAATTTTCATGGAGAATAATTTCACATTTTTTCGACAAAATCATAAACTTTATATGAAATCCCATTTTTCGACTATTCTTATGGATCGGAGTAACTATCGCGAGTTTCAATTCTGAAGAAAATTGTTTTTTCTTCAATGCTTTGTTAAATATTATAATGACTGAGTTCAGTCATACCTGTCGGAATAAATGTAGGAATATTATCTACACCTAGTATCCTTTTTGGTTTTAGCTTTTCAATAGCTCTTATGACATCACTTTCCACTATTTTCTGAAGGCTGAAAGATTTAGATTTTCATAAACGAATTCGAATTATGTGGCAAAGGCATTTGCAATATCAATTTGACCACTGTATACTTCCTCTAAACACATTTTTGTCGACACAACTTTACTATCAGATTAATTTTTAATTAATGGTCCAAACTTTAATTCATTTGTGTTTATATTTCTTCCAACCTAATTTTATGTTTATGAAGCACAAAATAAACTCAGGTAGTAAATTTTAATGCTTTAGTCCGGTTGCTACATCAAATATGTTGGCTTTATAATGAATAAACCCTCCTAAACTAGTACCTGGTCAACCAAGCAATGATCGATATTTTTCTTGGTATAATAGTACTTTTTCGATTTAACATTATTATTTTTCGATCTAAATTATTCCGAGGCATCAAAGCACTGAAAGAGTAAGAAATCCAAAGATTAAGATGAATTTGAACTCGGTTTTCGGCATTCTAGTCAGAAAGTCTACAACCCTTTAGAGAAGCACTGTATAAATTTATTTGCGTTGACCAGAACGACAACTTAGGAATTGTCTATTTAGGAGTTGAGGACCCCATGTGTATATGCATACAGATACATGGACTTGATATATTTCAATGAAATTATACGAGCTTATACGAGCAAGTGGCAGTCTGGCTTGTTGTTGTAATGGGTATGCATCACTTACGCTTTAAAACGAGAACGAAACTTCAATCTGTTTCCTTTATGGCATCCAACTAGATTGATAAAAATCTTCAATGTGTGTGAGATATAGCGATAGATTTCGCGAGCTATAGGATATTGAGATATGTATACATTTGGTTTAACAGTCTATCAAGTACTAGAGCTTCAACTGACTCTTACCTCTGCATAGACGAGGAGTATTATAGAGCATTACGGTGAACAGTCAAATTAGTCTGGCTTCCTGAAGTTTTCTTTGTTTAATCTACTCTTCGTTTTTTTGATTTGCCAGTGCTCTTGGTAATCTTGGTAATATGTATACATATGCATATACATGATACAATCCAACAAATTGATTTGAGTAAGAGGCAGTCAGTCTTGAGGTTGAGAATGAGTATGCAATACTGACGAGTTTGAACGATAACAAGAGTCCAGTTTGTTGCCCATATTCATTACAACCGACTAGCTTGTACCACTACTATTGTAGCCGTGGTTGACAAATATTTTGGAGAGTTGATCTGAGAACCAGCTCCATTATACGGAAGGTTCAATACTATCCCACTTTTTTCAATCTCAACAGTTGTTACATTGAGGCAATGCCTGCCATGTAACAGCTATTGCCGTTCAAGGTGATTTATTGCATGTGTTCACTGGCATCTTGAAGAGAGCCAAATTGTACGTTATCGAAAAGATATTCGATGGAAACGACTACACACTAGCCCTGTAAACAAAAGGATTTTTCTAGAGAGAGATACGTGGCATTGCTAGTTATACTGTATGCTGACAGACAGAGTCTTCGCGAACCTGGCATTTTTTGGAACTGAATTCTTTTCGGAACCAAGCTTTTCAGTTTTTCAGAGCATTTACCATAGAAGTACCTATAAGAACGGAAAGATCAGCAACCTGCCTCCTTTGAGTGTGAGGCTGGAGATCGAGCGTGATGAGTATTCCAGACCAGGTCACACTTGTGTTTTCTGTTGAAGGGAGTTTGCGAGAAATAAAGTGCCCTGGAGTACTCCTGCATTACACTGAAAAGAATGAATCGTTCCACTTTCAAATACCTCCTGAACCGACCTACCAGAAAAAATACAGTCTCGACAGTTTACCGGACTCAAGTACGAAACAACTTTATCAAAATAGACTTGATTGGAAATTGAACGACGAGTTCCTAACAAAAAACATAGAAATACTGTACAGGCACATCTGAAGCTCTACACTCTGCGGCACTCGAAGCTCTAGGAGAAAAGGAAACACCAAAAAGGAAGAGAAACGACACAATAACCTGGGATAAAAATTTGGAAGACCAGCAGAAAGCGAAAGATAAAGCTTATAAAAAATGGTTGAGCGCAAACAACGTACAGGACAAATTAACTTAAATGGAGGAACTCACTAAGTTCAAGAATATGATCTACAAAAACAAAAATGAAACATGGGACAGGAAATGCTCTGAGATAAACTGTTATATTGGGGGCTCCAAATCCTCCGAGGCGTGAAAATTTATCAAATCTCTGAAAACAAACATAATAAATAAAATCAATATACAGCCCATACAATTAGAAGAATGGAAGGAACACTAATCAAAAGAACTTACAGAAAACAGAGAAGAATACCTCACAAACTCACCGAGGCATTATCAAGTGAAAGGACCATACATTGAACTAGACGGCGCCATGATAGAACAAGCCATTACATCAATGAAAAATATAAAAGCGTGTGGACCAGAGGGAATACCTGCGGAATTGTTTAAAAACGGAACAGAAAAACTAATATACTACCTGAAAGAACTTTTTCCTAGATTACAAATGGCGAGGAAATACCATATATTTGGAAGGAAGCATGAATAACACCAATTCATAAGGAGGGAAACCGACAAAGTTGCTCTAATTATAGATGTATCTCGGTCACAAGTACCTTAAGCCGACTCTACGGGAAAATATTACGTAACATCTTAGAGGGGGAAATTGAACCTTGTGAAATTGAACAGCAAACCGGGTTTAGGGCTGGATGCTCTTGCATCGGCCACAGTTTTAGTATCTCATTTAGATAAATGAAAAAAAGTAGCAACGACTGGTCAATTACATTTTCACGAATACGAGTAAACGATGATTTCTACTAAAATATGTCATTAAATGCTCGACGCGTTTCGATACTTAGTATCTTTGTCAAGAGCGAATGAATACTACAAATATATCTTACTAACAAATTTTTATATACAGGGATAACCACCGGGACCGTCCGTTAAAAACTTTTTAAGTTCCAATTACAATATCAAGCTGAAATTTTATACGCTGCCATAACTAGCGATTTCCAATTGAAGTGAAATATTTTCGAAGTGATACAATTACCGGTTATACCGGAAGTGGGTCATCACTTTATTATTTCAAATGGCAATCTACCTTTTTTATTATACATCTAGAACCGACATTTGAGCAGTTGAGTTGTTGGCACCTATCTGTCAAAACTTTCGACAGATTTAATTATTTTTGTTATAAACTCGATTTTTGAGGAACATTTGAACGAATTGTAGCTCGTAGATCTTTTGCACTACATATACAATTTTTTCTTGGGTAGATAGAAGAAGAATCAAGAAATATTTTAAGCAATTTACACATGTCAAATGTTTATTGCGTTGTTTTGTATGATTTTTTCAATTTGGCCTTTTTCAAACAGCAATAACTCAATTTTTTCAAATTGCACGTGCCAATTTTTATATCGCCATCAGATGAAGCGTCAAATTTCAGATGGAATTGTACAAGCATGTACTATACCCATCTCTTATAGTTCCGAATTAATTTGGGAATATATTGAACTTTGATCATTTTGCAAGAACTAACAGAAAATTCTTTGAAATATTTGAATCAAGTAGCTGAACTTGCTACGCTTACCTGACAGGTGCCTAAAATTAATGTACTTGTCACTTGGTTCATTCGAATTTGATATTTCAACAAGAATTATCGTTATTTCAGATTGAAAATATCCAAAAAATTCAACAAATTTGGAATAAAAACACTGGTTATTCAAACGAAAATATATTTAATTTTTTTTAATTCATTTCAGAATGTCAAAAAGTAGTGGGTAGAAATTGCAGGCAATTCAATAACCAATTTCGAAATTTACCGCCTATGCGTAGAATAAAATTTCGAAGCATTAGAAGCAATTTTCTACAATTCGGATGAATAAAAATTGTATTATTATAGTATAATTGAACTTTGAACCATGCCAGGTCGAAAGGATCGTCCTTCAATGTATCTCTTCTCTTTGGAATGCGCCGTCTGATTTGTCAAAAAAACAAACCCCTTCCTTAAATCGAAGCCTTGGGAGCAACACATACCTGAATGAAAGTCTTACATATGTTCATAATATTTGTGTTTCGTTCTGAAATTTTATAATTTTCGAAATTTGTGTTTTTATCAAAACATTTTTCGTTGTCGTTTTCGCTCCTTCAGATTGGAATTATTTTCATTAGTGTAGGAACTATCAATATCGGTGAGTTATATATATATATATATATATATATATATATATATATATATATATATATATATATATATATATATATATATATATATATATATATTCTTTTGAAAAGAGAGGATTTACAGAAATTCGAATAATTGTATTTACACTAAATGCTTATAGATATGATTTTGGTGTGTGTCAGAGAAAACACAATCGTAAAAAACAAGCCCCACTTAAGTGTTACTTCTGAATTGCATCAAATATCGAGATTTTCAGTAAAATCCACCATCAACCCAGATGTTTGCCGCTTGATGGTGTTTGGACTTATTGCCAAAACTCTTTTATTTGAAATTTATGCAGTTTACGGATATGTATCCAGCTTTTCTTCAGGTGAAGTTCGGGGTGTTGTTTTAATATTCAACAGTAAAATGTGATTTTTGATATTGCGCCGTACTAGAGAAAAAAAACGTCTGTGGCTAAGTTTGAAACTATAAAATAAAAACAAAGCTTGAAATTTTCATTCGAACTGATTTAATTTTCTTCCGAACAATGACATCCAAATATCTACTACATATACACAGATTGGCCTGTATATTTGAAAAGACGACACAGATGACAAAAAAAGTATCTTACAGATGCCCCACGGATAACTTTTACCACCAGTAAAAATATTTCACTTTCTCGTTGAATCACCTTGTAACGTAGATTAGATGAACTCATCAAAATGGGTTTTAGAGCATAAACCTTACCAGTTGGATATACATTTCTCGTAATGTTGAACTCCACATGAAAATACAAGATTCCACCATTCTATCGATAATCATCCTAAAAACATCAATTTCTATATATGGCCTCTAGATATGTACGTGCCCCATACGAGAATCGAACCTATATAAATAAACCACAAAATGAAAATGTATGTGCCGGATCGTTCAAGTGCAACGTAACATAAATCTTGTCCATTTCACTCGCTATTCAATATTTTTACTTTTTGCTCGATTCCGAAACAGCAAAAACACATCCATGGATTTATGAAGCTTTAGAGCGCTGAGGAAGTAGAGACACCCTATTTCTGCCTATGAAAGTTCGATTCGGAAATGATTTATAAACGAAAAGTTAATGGCAATTCAAAATTCGCTTGTGTTTGATAAAACAGTGAAGAATCCGCGACTGATAGCAGATGTATATTTTGTCTATGACAAAACTGTTGTGGACATAAATTAATTATTGGAGCTTTTTCACCACAACAGACGTATCGTACAATATACACAGTGAGTCACAAATCACTGAACTATTGAATATTCCTTAAATGAAAGTATCCAGTAGGCAAGAAATCTTCGTGGTTTATCAAAAAAGATCATTATTGTTTTCGTTTTAAGAAGTGCTAAATAATCAAATTTAAAATTTAATACTGCCAGCAATTACGATGTTAAAGTTTTCAGGAAATTCGATTTTAGTTTTCAAGGTAATGGCTCTTCCACATAATTTTGTTCGGCATGAGTACTATGGAGAATGAAAATGCATTAATGCTATCCTCTAGAAATTTTCATATTAATTCTTCTTGACCTAACCTAATCTAATTACTGAAAATTTTCAGGAACACCTTCAGTCGTAACAACTATATTAGGCCAAATCAATACCATCATGAAGATATATTACAGTTTAAAATAGGTGGTTTTGAATGAGAGAAAAATTTTAATGAAGTGGTCAATTTTTCTCTGAATTTGCGCAGTTTTATAACTAATAAGTCCGTCAGTAGAGAGTGGGGTGGGTTTAGAGAAGTTATCTTTGAGCGCCAAGTAATTTCACCTAGCTATAAACAGATATGCCTGTCAGAAAACAAATTACTAAATTTCGGAAAGGTAACTAAAAGAAGGGACGGACGCGAAAATAATATGGAAAACTATTTAAACTCAATATTTAAATTCATACAATAAAAACACTGTGCTAGTTCAAAATTCTAACACGCGGGAGACATACCTAGTAAACTTATATGAGGTACGCTGAATCCAGTGGTAACCACCGTTTTTGAAAGTTAGCTCTTATTTAGGAGATATTGGCCTTTGAAGTTAGCTGATTTTAGTAGGGTTCCTCGCTTATGACTTCAGGATATTATATGCTTGTAATTCCCAAACCGTTCGGAATATCGCTTTACTGTCTTCGGCAAAGTTTTAGCTATTGTCATGGCCAACAACTTTTCTGAATATACCAACATAGAAAAACCTCATGCAAACACCGTTTCTTAACAAAATGTCCAAAAAACTCCATTTCTTTGCCATTTTTTCGTTAATTTTTGTCTAAATAATAGAGAAATCAAGGGAATTTTGCTTTAAAATCTCAAAATAAGAATAGAAAACACATTTCCTATAGTTAAATCAAAAAATTTAAACGCACAATCATGATTTTAACTACTCAAATTTTCATTCCAATTCCAACAATTTTCAACAAATAAACATATAAATTCATGTTCATTCTTCTTCTTCTCCATCTTCATCTTGCTGTGAATTCCAGCAAATGTCTCCTAATAGAGAATCAAGTTTTTTTCCACTATACCAGTGCTCAAGCCTAGCCGTCACCTGATGAAACCATTCACCATACACATCTGATTCACATGGTGATTGGTCGGCAAACTTGTCTGCATGGTAATGTAAAAAATGAATTTTGAGAGACATTTTTACACCGATGTTACGAAAAGCAACGAGCACATTTTCAACTTGTATGCGCCAGTTTTCGTCACGATGAATTCCAAGTACATTTTCGATGACTCCTTTGAAGCAATCTCAAGCAACGAGCTGCAAATTCGACAAACTGTTTTTAAATTGTTGGTCCCTCATCAAGCGTCGAATATCAGGTCCATTGAGTATGGCTGTAATAAAATAATTCGAAAAAATATGTGTTAAATATTGAATAAGTTAGATTGGTACTTATATAGTTTCACACAAACCTTCTTTTATTTTCATTCCACTCAATCTTGGGAAATTTCGCTTCAACTCATTGAATGCATTGCCTTCAGGATCTAGGGCCTTGATGAAATTTTTATCAATCTCAAGCTTGATATGCAGAGGTGGAAGCAACACTTTTTCGATTGGAACAAGTGGAATTTCAACGACGTTTTCTCGACGCAATCTGAACTCTTGTCTCATAGGCCAGCTTCTATTGGCATATTGGTTGCCGGCATATTGAGTACTTCAAATCTGCACAAATCTTCCAACGATGGTCTTGATATTTCACCAAATCAAGGATTTTTTTCAATGCTTTGTAATTTACTTTCGTTTTTGTGCTGATGGCAATCGGGACACTGTTTTATGTGTTTGTGATATGAAGCAAAACCGCCCTGAGACTACTTTTGGATGAATCGATGAAAAGACGCCAGTCTTCTGGTTTATACTCATGATGCATTTTTAATACCAGTTCCTTGATATCAGTGCAGTACGCGAATGAATTGTCTTCGATGGATTTGAATAAAGCAGTGAACTGCCTATGACGGCCGATTGCTCCATATACTTTCACATCAGGTGCTAAGACATTCTTTTTTTTCAATTCCTGAGTCAGATTAATGGACTGACGCTGTGATAATTTCAATCGACAAATAATTTTATCCATATCTTTTTGAGAAAATTCGATATGATTACATTGTGGAGATACATTTGATGGTACATAAACCGATGCAGACGTTTCTCCAATAGTATCAAAAGTAGATGGAATGTACTCTTCTGTCGGACTGGGTCTTTTCGGTATTGGAATGGATTCCGAATGTGGTAACGGCAACTGAACAAACCGAGTTTCTCTGAGTTCAACTTCAACGTTTTTTAGCTCTGTTTAATCCGACAATTTCATTAACACAAGAAAAACAGTCATCTGGATTATGCTCTTGAGGATTTGTCCAAATTACTGGAATGCCAAAAGGCATAGATTGGAATTCACCAGTAATAAAAATAGCTTCAATTGATATAATTTTGAAATAAATGATAAATCATTTCATTTTACCTCTTTTTCATCCACTCAATCTTATGACACAACCAGTTCAAACGATTTCTGGAGCCCAGTTCACATCTTTGATTACAATTTGGTTGAAATATTGTGTGTACGATTCAGAAATTTCTTCAGGAATTGAACGCTTGCTTGTCATTATAGTAAACTTCCCACAAATGTAGCAAAATTTATTAAATTTACTGCACGAGTTCATTCTTGATATTTTTACTAAAGATATAACTTGTGTAAACAAAGAAACTTCAACAAGAAATGTCAAATTAAGACATATCAGAACAAAGACTATGAAAAATGGCACACAAATACATAGCAAAATACGTAGTAACATGAGTGATAATACTAATAAATACGTATTAACTGTGACATCTGTGAGAAACTTGAGTTGAAATGATGATTGTGCGTTCAAATTTTTTGATTTATTTATAGGAAATGTGTTTTCTTTTCTCATTTTAAGATTTTAAAATGAAGTTCCCTAGATTTTTCTATCATTTAGACGAAAATTAACGAAAAAATGGCAAAGAAATTGAGTTTTTTGGACATTTTGTTAAGAAATGGTGTTTGAATGAGGTTTTTCTATGTTGGTATATTCAGAAAAGTTGTTGGCCACGACAATAGCTAAAGCTTTGCCGAAGACAGAGACACAGAGATATTCCGAACGGTTTGGGAATTACAAGCATATAATGTACTGAAGTCATAAGCGACGAACCCTACTAAAATCAGCTAACTTCAAAGGCGAATATCTCCTAAACAAGAGCCAAATTCCAAAAACGGTGGCTACCACTGGATTCAGCGTACCCGATATAGGTTTACTAGGTATGTCTCCCGCGTGTTAGAATTTTGAAGTGTCATTTTCACGCACCGTGAAATTATTCAGGGCCCGTGTATAACGTTATATGCGTTAACATTGGTTAAACAGTTATGATGTTACGATACGGTGCAGTTATTTCTAAAATAAAAGTAATCAAAGAAAGAGTTAAATAATCCTTATATAAAAACGTATTGCGTGTTTGAAGGTATATGAGAAAACTGATGAATTTATGAAATATCAACCAAAGAAAATATGACAACTATAGTTGAGGCTGGGTGGCGTAGATTCCGTTAACGAATAAAATCGATGGTGTAATATGTGGCGTTCACCTCTTGGAGAAAGAAAAGACAAATGGTTTTTATCTGACCTTATGTTAAGATATTATGGTGGTCTCCTATTTTCCCAATCCAATCGGTCTCACATGCTTTTCAGCGATTCCGTTTTGTTGAATTTTCCTTTTGTTAGAATTAACTCGTACAGATGAATTGCCTAATCAGAAAGGAAAGTGAATATAAGAAAAGTAAGGTGTAGAGAATTGAATAGAGTCGAATGAAGGCCCTCTGTAAAAGATAAGAACACGTGCGTTAGGAAAAAGTTAATTTTCTTTTCTTTTTGTTGACGGAGTTGACTTACATGATGCTATGCGGGCCAATCGAGCGGTTTTCTTTTATACAAAATCGGACGTATCAAAGTCGTATTTCGAATAGGCTGCGAACAAACGAAATAGGTATTAACGCACTATTCTCATAAGGAACATGTACTTCTTCAACTCAAAAAATCCGTTCATCGACAAACATAATATAATCACGTCCAGGAAGTCAACCAACAAGTGATTTCCGCGATCAACTTCCCTGCAGCAGGTTGTTCTTATCAGAAGAGGTAGGCGCAAAAAATAAATAAGACGTTTACATGCGAGTTCCAATGTTAATTCTAACGACAGGAATGAAAGAGCTGACCAGTGGTGGAACGTTACATTGGGTTCATTTCATTCATAGTTACTTGAAGATCAGTTTATTAATTATAGTAAGAAGAATGAAACGTGACAGATATTGATTGTGATATATAAAATTGAACAACTCTCTTTAACCGTGAAGAGAAAAACACTAACGAAGAGTGCCGAAACAGTTTAAACTTTGATTTCATTGCAACTGTTTTGAGATTGTTCTTCAGCAGGTAAAATCACAATAGTAAAATTGGGTCTAGTGTCCCAAAATAATATATATATATATATATATATATATATATATATATATATATATATATATATATATATATATATATATATATATATATATATATATATATATATATATATATATATATATATATATATATATATATATATATATATATATATATATATATATATATATATATATATATATACATATATATATATATATATATATATATATATATATATATATATATATATATATATATATATATATATATATATATATATATATATATATATATATATATATATATATATATATATATATATATATATATATATATATATATATATATATATATATATATATATATATATATATATATATATATATATATATATATATATATATATATATATATATATATATATATATATATATATATATCAATTGCATTGATTGAAGAAATTTGACGAATCACATCACATGATGTAGTTACTGGAAGAACATTATTCGACGTATATTTGAGGCTTTTATGAGCAACCCTCTAAGGAAACGCTTCAACCTCTAAATATTGAAAAGGGCAAGATAGTCTAGCCATACCTCATTCGGTAAACAGGTAAAATCACAATAGTAAAATTAGGTCTAGTGTCCGCCAAAATATTTATATATATATATATATATATATATATATATATATATATATATATTACTTGTTGGTTGACTTCCTGGACGTGATTATATTATGTTTGTCTCTGAACGGATTTTTAAGTTGAAGAAGTACATGTTCCTTATGAGAATAGTGCGTTAATACCTATTTCGTTTGTTCGCAGCCTATTCGAAATACGACTTTGATACGTCTGATTTTGCATGAAAGAAAACCGCTCGATTTTCCCGCATAGCATTATGTAAGTCAACTCCGTCAACAAAAAGAAAAGAAAATTAACTTTTTCCTAATGCACGTGTTCTTATCTTCATTCGACTCTATTCAATTCTCTACACCTTACTTTTCTTATATTCACTTTCCTTTCTGATTAGGCAATTCATCTGTACGAGTTAATTCTAACAAAAGGAAAATTCAACAAAACGGAATCGCTGGAAGGCATGTGAGACCCTTTGGATTGGGAAAATAGGAGACCACCATAATATCTTAACATAAGGTCAGATAAAAACCATTTGTCTTTTCTTTCTCCAAGAGGTGAACGCCACATATTACACCATCGATTTTATTCGTTAACGGAATCTACGCCACCCAGCCTCAACTATAGTTGTCATATTTTCTTTGGTTGATATTTCATAAATTCATCAGTTTTCTCATATACCTTCAAACACGCAATACGTTTTTATATAAGGATTATTTAACTCTTTCTTTGATTACTTTTATTTTAGAAATAACTGCACCGTATCGTAACATCATAACTGTTTAACCAATGTTAACGCATATAACGTTATACACGGGCCCTGAATAATTTCACAGTGCGCGAGAATGACACTTCAAAATTCTAACACGCGGGAGACATACCTAGTAAACCTATATCGGGTACGCTGAATCCAGTGGTAACCACCGTTTTTGGAAGTTAGCTCTTGTTTAGGAGATATTCGCCTTTGAAGTTAGCTGATTTTAGTAGGGTTCGTCGCTTATGACTTCAGTACATTATATGCTTGTAATTCCCAAACCGTTCGGAATATCTCTGTGTCTCTGTCTTCGGCAAAGTTTTAGCTATTGTCGTGGCCAACAACTTTTCTGAATATACCAACATAGAAAAACCTCATTCAAACACCATTTCTTAAAAAAATGTCCAAAAGACTCCAGTTCTTTGCCATTTTTTCGTTAATTTTCGTCTAAATGATAGAAAAATCAAAGGAATTTTACTTTAAAATCTTAAAATGAGAAAAGAAAACACATTTCCTATAAACAAATCAAAAACTTTGAACGCCCAATCATGATTTCAACTCAAGTTTCTCACAGATGTCACAGTTAATACGTATTTATTAATATTGTCACTCATGTTACTACGTATTTTGCTATGTATTTGTGTGCCATTTTCATAGTCTTAGTTCTGATATTTCTTAATTTGACCTTTCTTGTTGAAGTTTCTTTGTTTACACAAGTTATATCTTTGGTAAAAATATCAAAAATGAATTCGTGCAGTAAATTTAATAAATTTTGCTACATTTGTGGGAAGTTTACTATAATGACAAGCAAGCGTTCAATTTCTTAAGAAATTTCTGAATCGTACACACAATATTTCAACCAAATTGTGAACTGGGCTCCAGAAATCGTTTGAACTGGTTGTGTCATAAGATTGAGTGGATGGAAAAGAGGTAAAATTAAATGATTTATCATTCATTTCAAAATTATATCAATTGAAGCTATTTTTATTACTGGTGAATTCCAATCTATGCCTTTTGGCATTCCAGTTATTTGGAAAAATCCTCAAGAGCATAATCCAGATGACTGTTTTTCTTGTGTTAATGAAATTGTTGGATTAAACAGAGCTAAAAAACGTTGAAGTTGAACTCAGAGAAACTCGGTTTGTTCAGTTGCCGTTACCACATTCGGAATCCATTCCAATACCGAAAAGACCCAGTCCGACAGAAGAGTACATTCCATCTACTTTTGATACTATTGGCGAAATCATCAAATGTATCTCCACAATGTAATCATATCGAATTTTCTCAAAAAGATATGGATAAAATTATTTGTCGATTGAAATTTTCACAGCGTCAGTCCATTATTTTGACTCAGGAATTGAAAAATAGTAAATTTGGGTCTAGTGTCCGCCAAAATAATTATATATATATATATATATATATATACATATATTTCTTATATATATATATATATATATATATATATATATATATATATATATATATATATATATTTCTTATATATTCAATTGAATTGATTGAAGAAATTTGACGAATCACATCACATGATTTAGTTACTGGAAGAACATCATTCGACGTATATTTGAGGC
Source organism: Cryptolaemus montrouzieri (assembly GCA_013387265.2). NCBI lineage: Eukaryota > Metazoa > Arthropoda > Insecta > Coleoptera > Coccinellidae > Cryptolaemus > Cryptolaemus montrouzieri. The sequence continues at coordinate 117,900,441 of JABFTP020000185.1, forward strand.
TTTTATGAGCAACCCTCTAAGGGAAACGCTTCAACCTCTAAATATTGAAAAGGGCAAGATAGTCTAGCCATACCTCATTCGGTAAACAGGTAAAATCACAATAGTAAAATTGGGTCTAGTTTCCGCCAAAATAATATATATATATATATATATATATATATATATATATATATATATATATATATATATATATATATATATATATATATATATATATATATATATATATATATATATATATATATATATATATATATATATATATATATATATATATATTTATATTGTCAAGAGAAGACAATTAACCATAGCAGCACTAAAGAAATTATTAGAAGTTCATATTACAAAAGACTAAGAATTATCATCAAGAGTTTTTAACTAGTAAAACCTTTTCAGAGCTATCAACTCCTATGCTGTTCCTATTCTTACATCTTCTTTTGGAATTATTAAATGGTCTAAAACTGATCTAAATAAATTTCAATGTCAAACGAGGAAAATGCTCTGTAAATATCATAAGCACCACCCAAAGTCAGCTGTTCAGAGAGTTACACTACCTAGACATCTTGGAGGTCGTGGATTAATTGATTTGAATAATCTTCATAGTAAACAGATTTTTCATCTACGTTCCCATTTTCATGATAAACAGAGAACGTCTAAATTACATGATATTGTTGTTGCTTCAGATTATAATCTTACACCTCTGAACTTGACAATGCAAAAGGTAGATTTTGATATATTTGATGATAATTCTAAAAGAGAAAGTTGGATGCAGAAGGAATTACACGGAAAGCACCTAAAGAATTGAAAATGATTATATTGATGAAATTGCATCGAATAAATGGTTAGTATCTGGAGAATTGTTTGATGAAACAGAAAGCTTGGCAATTGCGATCCAGGACCAGGTTGTTTTCACAAGGAATTATAGAAAACATATCATCAAACAAAATATAGATGATTCTTGCCGTAGATGTTTCTGTTCTTCAGAAACAGTTTTTCATATATTATCATCTTGCTCAGTCCTTGCTTCAACAGATTATTTAGAAAGACATAATGCCGTCGCTAATATTATTCACTTAAATCTAGGAATTAAACATGACCTAATTCCCAAAAGAAAAAATTTCAGAAATATGAACCTGAGATTATTTGTGAAAATGACAAATATAAACTTTATTTTGATAAAACAATTCTGTGCAACAGAGCTGTAAAACACAATAGACCAGATATCGTTCTTAATGATAAACAGAATCAAATAACATATATAATTGATATTGCTATACCCGACACACATAATATACAAAATAAATACAATGAAAAATTTCTAAATATATGATGCTTGGCGACGAGATTAAAAAATGTGGAAAATGAAGAAAATATTTATTCTACCGATTATTATTTCTACAACAGGCGTTATTCCTAGAAATCTTCACAAAAGTATTGAGATTTTGGGTCTGAAGAAAAATTTGTTTGAACAGTTACAAAAGATAACAGTCATCAAATCTTGTAATATTCTTCGTAGGTTTCTTTCCGAAAATAATAATGAGGTAGAGTCATAGGTTTTCTCTTTAGTTTACACTGCTCAGAATCTCATTTCATATTTTATTTATTTGTTTATATAAATGTAATATAATTAACTGACAATTTTGTCATATTTATATTCAGAGCAGTATTCTATTCGATCGTTCACCACTTCACACAAAGGAAACTATTAATGAGTAACATTCAGTGTTACTTGACTAAGGTCCGTACACTGGATTTTTCCGGGAGAAAGCCTCTGACACTACTCGTTGGTACATTGATATCATTGTCTGATGATGCTATAGTATGTATATATTCTGGTAGATTGATATATTCTCATAACATTTAACGTTATCCCAATATATAATTACTCCAGGATATGTTTTGATTATAATCATTGCCTGGCAATGGTATTAATTACCGGGTGGTGGATTTATATTTTTCATGAAATCAGTTTGATTGCATGAACAGATATATGGGCAACTCGTCGGGGTAAAACCCCTAGATATATATATATATATATATATATATATATATATATATATATATATATATATATATATATATATATATATATATTTCTTATATATTCAATTGAATTGATTGAAGAAATATGACGAATCACATCACATGATTTAGTTACTGGAAGAACATCATTCGACGTACATTTGAGGCTTTTATGAGCAACCCTCTAAGGGGAAACGCTTCAACCTCTAAATATTGAAAAGGGCAAGATAGTCTAGCCATACCTCATTCGAATGTTACTTGGAACATCTTCACAACGGTACATAAGAAAAGTAATTTTGATTGAATTTGTCGTACAGATCATTTGTTAGGCATGAGCTGGGTATGTCCCAATAACGTCTAGCTTCATCATTCACATTTCCTATCAGAATGGTTTTGAATAAATATACGTGCAGCCACTCGAGCATAATGATTTTGGTAATCAAGTCTTACCAACTCAACACGTTCTTGCAATGTGTGTACCAGAATTAGTTAGGAAATTTTATCAGGAAGAATTGATTAACAATTCTTCATATGATCGATTAAATGTATAACCTTCCTTCTATGAGCCAAAATATTCGTTTTAGATGAGAATTGAATTTTGCCAAAAGAGTTTTGTCAAAATTACTCTTCATAATCTCCAATGTCAAGAGGCTTTGTAATGTTTTCAAATGAGGTTACACTCGACCCTTTGCCATAATTATTTGACGTGTGTCGCCATATTTTTTCAATCACACCGAGATAGGAAATAAATGTGGGATCTGTTGCAGCGGAATTTATCATTTATTAAATTCCAAATACTTCTAAAAGCTTATTTCTTTCAGTTATATACCAGAACAGTCTGTATCAAAAATAAATTTTCCACGGGTTAATTTAGAATTTGTAGGACCAACCCTCTCCTTAACTGTATTTGACTTGAAGTTGTATCGTCAGAAATAGGTAGAGTTGCACCTCACCTTCTCTGACGCTAGTTGCAATAGTTTCATTATACAGTTGCTCTATTGAGATCGGAACAACACCATGGTATTTTGGTGAAATGCTGCGAATGAAAAGAAACAAACATATTGAAATTCAAGGAAAATCATTTGCCAGAACTTCAGGTTTCAAAATTGTCCATTTAATGAAAACTCCCCGTTCCATAATTCACAGATTAGAAGAAACGCTTTATGTTCTTTTTTACTGGCACATCTAGACTACTTGATTTATTCTTGAAATCCTTCAATAGTACCCCCCCAAAATGAGTTCAAATTGGAGAAATAAAGCAACAACCGAATAAATTTCCTGAAACTAAATTTGACCAAGCGCAACATTTGATATTTATCCTGAGAGCCACTATTACAGATATTCATATTATTTCTGATTCTTCGTATCATTCACAACATAAATTATCAGCCCTCCACCCTTTGGGATTTTCAAATAATGCCTCCAAGTTGAACGGAAGTACAGCCGTACTATCCTTTTCTCAAAGTAATTCGCGAAATTTACGACGTCCCTGTAACTTCCTCTTGGAAAAAGTTAGATTCTCAATCTTCATTGATTAACAGAAGAATTAACCGTATTACATACTATTTAACGTTATAGTTTACGAACTATTGCCATTTGAATCGCAAAAGACTGTAAGGTACTCCAATTGTATACATCAACTTCATATTTCGGATTTAGTTGATTTTTAGCCTAAAACCAAAAATTGAAAATCCTGAAATTACAGTTTAATTTTCGGAGACTTAATCGCTTTCTTCAGTTGTAAATTCACGTTTGAAATATACTTAGGATTTTTATTTAATTATAACAACGTGATTCTGCAAGAAAGATATGTATGTTTTCACTAGTGGTAGAAGTTATCCGTGTGGTGTCGGTATAATGCTTTGTTCACCATCTGTGACGTCTTATACAGGCTGTTTTGTGAAAATTTGGTTGATATTCTGGACGTTCAACTCTGAAACGGATGAGTCAATTTGAATGAAACTTCATTTTTATTAGGTGGTTTCAAACTGAGCTATTCAAAATTTTTTTCATGTACAGGGACAAATTCCAAAAATCATATTTTACTTCCGAAAGTCAAAACAAAGCCACTACCTCAAAGAAATTCTGAATTCATATCCGTAAACTACATAGACTGTTGTTAGAGTAAAGTAAAATCCAATTTTCTGCGCTTTTGTCGTTTCTTATTTCAATTTAATTCGAGTTTGGTAAAAGCTCAGATTTGATGCTATTTAGAAGTCTCACACTTATGTTTTCACATTTTCATTCTAGAGCGAAACAGTAAAGTAAGAAGTAAAACGTATGAAAATAAATGTGAAATTTTTTGAAAAATCAAAGTTTCCCCAAAGCCTGTTAGTACCGGATATTTCTACCCCTGGCGAGAATAATTGCATGACATCTACGATTCATACTCCAAATCAATGACTCTATAGCTGTTGAGGTTCGCAGGATTATATTGCACTTAACCATTGATTATTTCTTAAGATTTGGTAGTAGAAAGATAAACATTTGATTCAAGAATTTATTAAAATAGAAATTGAATGTCTTGCTTATGTTAAGACGGTTTTATGAAATGGTTGAAACAATGGTTGAAACTGTACACGTCTTGTTTGTTCGAAGACTGTTACAAGAATAAACTCTGGTTTACTTTACAAAATGTGTTTTAGTTTTCTTAAGTTCTAGGAAAACTAAGGGTCGGGTATACAGACCTTAGCTATAGTAACGTTTAAGGGATTACAAAGATATAAAACAAATCGTTTGCTGGTATTTCCACAACAACAGACATCAAACAGGAAGGTTTCTGCCAGATGGTAAAGCAGTCAAACGAGATTCTGAATCTTGTACATGCAATAATGAAAGTATAGAATTTGAAGTGAACTTGAAAATAGAAATTGAATATTTGAATCGTATAATATATAATAGTAATATCTAAATATATGTACATGGTTCGCAACATGCCCCTTTGAATGCCTTAGGTATTCAACATAAGAGGTCTTTTGTTCTTATAGAAATATAGAAAATTTACAATATGCACATTCCTTATAAACTAATATTTACACTACACTATCAGTTTCCACGGGTAGCATGCAAATTTTGGTTACTTCACGTTTGTAAATATTGCCATTGGGCAACTTCACTGACACTACACGAATCATCTCATCTTGTCCTTAATAGATTTCTATAATTCTTCCAAGCTGCCATTGTAAAGGAGGTAGGTTCTCTTCTTTAATTATCACCATCGCACCCACTTTGATATTGCTGGTGGATTTTTCCACTGCGTACGTGTTTCGATATGTTCTCTTTATTCCATTTTTCCCAATAGTGTTGAATCATTTTTTGAATTTTGATATGATGATGAACGATTTTCTGGGATGTTCTTCACATTGGCATCAAACAATACCATTTAACATTTTCCAATCAACAGGTGAGCGGGTGTTAAAGGATTGAGGTCATCAATAGAAGATGGTAAAGGGAGAGAGGACGAGAATTCAAAATAGCTTCAATTTGTGTCAGTACAGAATAAAATTCTCACATATTAATAAAGCGTTACCAACTACTCTTTTGAGATGAGCTTTGACTGATTTTATTCCTGCTCCCCAGAGTCCACCGAAATGTGGGCTCCGAGTTGGAATCGTATGCCAATTTCCGATGTTATTCGATTATTGAAAGTATTTGATTTCAATAAGTAGTAGTATTACCTAAATATATGTACATGGTTCGCAACAATAGCATTCTTATCCATTTAGTTCCTTTCGATCAATCCGTTCCGAATCTCATTCACGGTAGTTAGCTGGATTCGCTGACTTCTTAATCCTCTTTTGTGACTGTCCCAGACATGTTTGATGGGACTGAGGTTTAGACTTCGTGTAGGCCATTTCAATGAAGTGATTTCGTGATCTTGATAGTAGTTCCTAACGATATCACCTTGGTGAGGTCTAGCGTTATCATGCATAAACAAGCTGTTCTGATCCTTGTTTGCCGCAAATGGTACCACATGTTCTTCTAAAATCTCTGAAACGTATCTCTGAGTGTTCCATTATTTACAAGGACCAGATCAGTGCGGGTGTTCAAAGAAATGTCTTCATTGATCCTCCTCTCATTTCGACGTCTGTACACTAGAGAATTCCAATCGCAATGAAAAGACAATCTCTCGACTCATGTCTGTACAAAACTTTCTCCCAGTCAGCTTCTAACCAATTAAAGTATTCTCTGGCAAAATTCAATCGGATTTTTCTGGCTGCGTGTAAAATTGGGCCTTGAGCAGCGACACAAGCTGACCTAATTCCCTGAGATATTTTTATAATCTAATTTCCAATCCACTGATATGTGAAAGTAGCGTATGAAGGTGATCATTGGATCGCCATTGTTACTTGAGGTCATCCTTTTCCAGGTCTCCATTCTTGGAAACCATTCACCTTATTCCTGAGAATCATTCTGGAAACAGTTGAATTGGATACCCCACGTCTTTGGTCTATTTTTGTATAAGTTCAACTTATGTCATCTAACACAGCTACTACAACACATTTTGCCGGGTCAAATTTCGTAATTCACGTTGTATCATTACCAAAATTTTAATTTTTTAGAAGAACAAATGTTACTCGCAAAATTGATCAAGAACTGCTGTTATCAATGCATGGTGGTTTCTTGCAAGTTCTCCATTTATTTCTCTAATTTTATTTCTCATTGAAGGAACATGTGCACATAAAGACACAAAACTTAATAAAGGAAGACTACATAAACAGCAATGGTATAGAAAGAAAAAAGATTACAATAATAGGCGACGAAAGTGCTAGAAACATAAGATCAATGCTGAGAACCATATTGGATGAGACACAATTCGATATTAGAGCCTTGCTGAAGAATAATATTGAAACAGCTGATTCAGTGAAAGATTTAATTTCTGAAAGCAGAAATCATGGTCACCATGATTACATGAGTTTTACATTCAATACTAACGATATAAGTAATAGTAAAAGTCCTAATGTTTGCCTACGAAAGCTCCTACTAGTAAATAAATTCACAAACCTAATAACACTGGCAAATCAACAGGGGTCTGAGGATTATCAAATAATAAACTCCATACAAAGGGGGATTGATCAATTTTCGAGGAAATATAGTCCAACCACTCATAAGAAACTTATCAAAATGTAGACAGATGTGTGATGGATGGTATACTGGTAAGAACAAACTTGCACATATAAATTTATTTCACCTGAACATACAATCATTGAAAAATAAGATACTGGACCTTGAGGTCTATCTGACTAACCTTAGTGAATCTCCGCAAATAATCTGTCTTACAGAGCAATGGTTTCCTGACAATACCCTACAGAGAGTACATATGGCAGGACATGAGCTTGTATCGCATTCTTCCAGGTCAGTTCCGTATGGAGGATCATGCATTTTTGCTGCTTCTAGCTGCTCAATGGACGAGGAATCTGAAATTTAAGATTTGAGTCAGAATAACCTCATTGAAATCTCAACAGGAGTAAGTAGAAAGCTCAAAATAATTGCTGATAGCCTATATAGACTACCTTCTGGTAATGAGGAGATCTTCCAGGGCATCATGGATCAATTTCTTGGTAGGTTTAACAAATACAGGGGATACAGGGTTGCATTGTGAGGTGATTTCAATTTTCACTTCGACAGAGACTATGCTTTTTGGAACAAATTTATTCTTGAACTCATATGGCCTAACACAGACAATATTTGGGTGACGGATTATAGCTCCTTGATTGATAATATCGTCGTGAAGTCTGCCGTAAATTGGTTGTTGCATTGGTTGATCTATCTCCACATGATGGCAAAACTGTAATAAGTGCCGGTATAGTCCTCGGCAGGCTTGAATGATGTTGATTTCAAAGAGATTAGAATCTATTCTCAGGCGAATCTGATTGGCCTAAAAACAGAATTAGAAAGAGAGGATTGGCCCAGAATTACTGCCATTTCAGATCTGAATGTAGCTTACAATGGCTTTTTTGGAATTTTAATTCAGCCTGCGAGCCTATTTTCACGCAGAAGGCAATCAATTATACCAACAAACGTAAACAGAGGATAACATTGAGTATTTATACCTCTGCCAAACGCAAGATGAATCTTACCAAATGAAGACGCAAGGGCTGATTTCTGATGAATACTATATGAGATACGATATAATCCTCAAACATATGGTGCGTAAAGCAAAAATTCTGCACAACGAGAACTATATAATCAACTCAGAAAACAAAAGTTCTGCAACTTGAAATTCAATTAAATCATACACGAAGAATCACAGAAAGGTTGTCTCTGTGCTGGATAACTTACAGGACAGGTACATTGACTATCAGAAAACGGTGGATATGATGAATGAAATGTTTATTGGACCTACCCCATCGTCGGTTTCTATTACTGGTGGGAAAAATGAACCTGACAGAAGAAATGGTGGTATACATAAACTTTGTAATAGTCTGGTGCTGAGGCAAGTTGAGATCGATGAAGTTGTTAGTGTCATTAGGACTTTGAAGAATACAAAATCAGTCGGCATGGATGGGGTCCCTATAGAAGCTTTAAAATTTGCTGCTGGGGGAATTGCTGCGGTTATGGCACATATTGTTAATCTCATATTTGAGAGTAGGATCTATCCTCAAGACAACCAAAATAAGACACATATTCATGTAAGGATGTAAAAACCTATTTGAGAACTATAGGTCCATAGCTGTCTTAAGTAATATTGATAAGATACTTGAACAGATTATTTATAACAGAGTTATTAAATTTTTTGAAACTTAAAGGGTGCTTGCTAAGACCAAAAATGGTTTCAGAAAAGGAAAATCTAAACTGAGAGCCATATATCAAGCAATCACTCATATACTAGATAGTTTGAATTAGGGTAAAGTGACAGCACTCATGTGTCTGGATAACAGTTGGGCCTTCGATAGTGTCAGCCATGACCAGCTGCTGGAGAAATTATATTGGCTGTGAGTCAGAGGTACCCTTTTAAATCTAATAAAATCTTTTCTGACTGGATGTACTCAGTGTGTTGTAGAGTACCATCCCAAAACTGGTGATACTATTACCTCAAAAACACTTCCTATTCATGAGGGAGCGCCACAAGGATCAATCCTGGGACCCCTGCTATATATTGTCTATGCTAATGACTTACCTGAAGTCGTATCGGAGGCGGTGGTTCAGTTTGCCGATGACACCTCAGTGATACTGTCAGACCCTATATCAATAAATCAAAAGTTAAAAAATGTGATGTGCGACGTCCATGGATTGTTTTCTTGGAATAGCCTCAAAGGAACATGGACAAAACACAAAAAGTAAAATTGGTTGGTTATGGCGAAGAAATGAAAAAAGAAACGTATACTTACCAGAATAGGGTAGTTACCTTCTCAGAGCACCTTCGATTCCTTGGCGTTAGAGTGGATCACGGTTTAACCTGCAGTGAGCACATAGATTATGTGGCGACAGGCTTGGCGAGGACATCTACGCCCTATGTTATATATCGGCGCATATAAATGAGAAAACTGCTATTTTAACTCACAGAGCATATATAGAAAGTCGGTTGTCCTTTGGTGTTGCCTTTTCAGGTGGCTCGTCGTGTGTTTCCAGGCTTTTGATTCTTCAAAAAAGATGCTTGAGATAAATTCTAAATCTGACTAGAATGGAATCCTGTAGGTCACATTTCGAAGAAAGATTGATTCCAACTATCACAAACCTCTACTTATATGAGTCGGTAATGTTTATAATAAGAAATGGAAATCTCTTTCAAGACGGTTCCCATGAATATGAAACAAAAGGGCAATTTGATCTCAGGCCACCGCGTACTGGTCTGGCCTACATACAAAATGCTGCGCCATACATGATAGTAAGAATATATGAAAATATTCCTCGAAAAGCAAGAAAATGGCCAGCAAATAAACTGAAGAAGAAATTACATCTTTATCTGAGAAAACATATATTTTATAACCTTAAAGATTATCTTTCTAGTCGATTGTGTCTTTAAAATAGTGCTTAAGTCATCAAAATTATTCATTTATTTATTGAACCCGTAATTAAGTCTATGTAGTTTTATTTTAGGTGATGTTTGTGTGAATATTTAATTTTATTTTTATGTAACATTCATAACATACGTTTGAATAAGGGTGAATAGCAGCACTCATGTGTCTGGATATCAGTAGAGCCTTTGATAGTGTTAGTCATGACCAGCTGCTGGAGAAATTATATCGGCTGGGAGTCAGAGGTACCCCTTTAAATCTGATAAAATCTTTTCTGACTGGACGTACTCAGTGTATTGTAGAGTACCATCCCAAAACTGGTGATACTATTACCTCGAAAACACTTTCTATTCATGAGGGAGTTCCACAGGGATCAATCCTGGGACCCCTGCTATATATTGTCTATGCTAATGACTTACCTGAAGTTGTCTCGGAGGCGGTGGTTCAGTTTGGCGATGACACCTCAGTGATACTGTCAGACCCTAAATCAATAAATCAAAAGATAAGAAATGTGATGTGCGACGTCCATGGATGGTTTTCTTAGAATAGCCTCAAAGTGAACAGGAGAAAACACAAAAAGTAAAGTTTGGAGAATTGAAAAAGAAAACGTATACTTACCATAATGGGGAAATTAACTCCTCAGAGCACCTTCGATTTCTTGGCGTCAGAGTGGATCACCGTTTAACTTGGAGTGAGCACATAGATTATCTGGCAACAGGCTTGGCGTGGACTCAACTCTACCCTACGTTATATATCGGCGTATATAAATGAGAAAACTGCTATTTTAACTTACAAAGCATATGTAGAAAGTCGGTTGCGCTATGATGTTGTCTTTTGGGGTGGCTCGTCAGCAAAATTTTAAATCTGACCAAAATGGAATCCTGTAGTTCGCATTACAAAGAAAGATTAATTTCAACTATCTTAAACCTCTACATATATGAGTCGATAATGTTTGTAATAAGAAACGGAAATCTCTTTCGAGAGGGTTCTCATGAATATAGAACAGGAAGGCCACCGCGCACTGGTCTGGCCTACATACAAAATGCTGCGCCCTACATGGTAGTAAGAATATATGAACATATTCCTCGAAAAGCAAGAAAATGACCAGCAAATAAACTGAAGAAGAAATCACATCTTTATTTGAGAGAAATATATTTTATACCCTCAAAGAGTGTTTCTCTGGTCAATTGTGTCTTTAAAATAGTGTTCAAGTCATAATAATAATAATAATAATATCGAATATACCAACACCTTGACGACAACAATATATTAGCAGAGGAGCAGAAAGGATGCAGAAAGAAACACCACGGGTGCAAGGAACAACTCATCATCGATTCTGAGATTTAGGATAAAAGCAGAGAGGAATTATCATACAATCCCCACCTGCTGTATATGGATGACATCAAATTATATGCTGCGAACAAGAAGTAATTGGATGATTTGCTGAAAACTGTCAGTGAGTTCTCGGCAGATGTTCATATGAAATTCGGAATTTAAAATGTAAGACCCTGAACATTCAAAGAGGAAAAGTTATAGATGGTGAAACACAACTTCCAAACGGTGATATTATACAGTGCATGAGAGATGGCGAAACATCTGGGATATCAACAAGCCAGATTGCTAGGCCAAAAACAATCAAAGGAGAAGATTCGTTCAGAATACAGTCAGCGTCTGAAGTCTGTGCTGAAATCGATGTTGAACTCGGGGAATCTAGTCAAGGCAATTAACACCTACGCCATTCCAGTGTTGCTTTACTCATTTGGAATAATCAGATGGACTAAGACAGAACTGGATGATATTCAAAGGCAGACCCGAACGATGCTAACAAAGTACAACAACCATCATCCAAAATCGTCTGTGATACGAACAACTTTGAAGCGGAAAGAAGGAGGACGCGGATTAATAGATGTCAATTTACACACCGAACAGATAAAAATCTCAGAGAATTCTTCTCTGCAAAAGCTTTCACTTCTTACCTCCATAGAGTGGTATTGTTGGCTGATAGGGGATATACACCACTAAATCTTGCTACCAGATATGACCTGCTGAATCTACCGTTCCTATCAGCTACTGAAAAACAAGAGCAATAGTCAAGAAAGGAATTGCATGAGATTAATCAACCACAAATCGACAAAGAAGCCTCCAACAAATGGTTGATGAAAGGAGAACTATTCGCAGAAACAGAGGGATTCCTTATGCCTTAACAACTACAAAAAATTTATAATGAAGTACGGAACATTACAAACAGATAAGTGCAGAAAATGCCATATAAGATCAGAGACTATACAGCATATTACGTCCGGATGCGAACAACTGGCCAATACGGAGTATCTTCACAGGCATAATCAAGTGTGCAACATAGTTAGGAAATTTATGTCAAGTATATTGTAATCGAGCCTATTCCTTTTGATTGCTGAATCTGGGAAAGGTAAATTATATCCAGCTAACAGCTGAGATAGTGCATAAGTCCACGATAATAAATATCTTTATTGCATATGATTACAACCTATTGTTCAAACACTTTCCGTCTCAATTTAATTCTGGTTTATAAAATAACATCGAATTTTCCACACAATAAAGATTCAATAGGTACTCACAAAGGTTTATATACCTGTGGTGAGTGTTTAGTTTTATCTTTTTTTTAAGTATTTCAAATCAAGGTAATATACTCACAAAATATCTGTATGCACATGAATACACGCAATCAATAATTTTAAATCCTTTACACAATACTTACACACTAATACTTACACACTAACAGAAACAGAAGGGCACACAAAACAATAATAATAATAATATGGGCACATGGGAGAGCTGAAGGAGGTCATATATTCCATTCAAATTTCTTTTATTTATGTTTATGTTTGTTTATGATTTTATGAATGTTATGATTTGAGTTTTGATCTATGCATTATTTTTCAAATCAATTAAACTAGTGGTATAATCTTTATTCGTATTATTTATCCATCTCTTTAAACTTGTTTTGAATTGTTTGATATTTTTGTATTTCTTAGATTCAAAAGCATTCTGTTGAACATTCTGGAACCAATGAAGGAGTAGCTCCTCTGACTAATTGTCTTAACCATTTTTGGAACAACAAGTGAAAATTTACTATGTCGAGTATTGAGTCGTGTGCGATCAGTTCCTGACACTCCATATTCTTCCTCAAGTGATTTAAAATGGCCGACCAAAACAGCTCCCATACACCATCCCATACACCAGATATTTCATACAACATCTTAGATGGAAAAGTGATGTCTTTCTTATATATAATTTTCAATATCCATTTTTGTTGAATATCCAACTTATTTAAGACATTTTTATAGGCACCACCCCATGCAATTATTCCGTAACGCATTTGCGACTCAACAAGAGCCGAATAAATAATTTTTAGGTAATCTATGTCAATAATTCCTGAAAGATGTTTGAATCTGGTTATTAGTTCCCTAAGTCTTACAACCAGTCTACTTACATGTGCATCCCAATTTAAATGAGAATCGATAATTACTCCAAGGTACTCGCATTGATATGTACAAGGGATTTCAATTGTAGACATTTCGTCGCTTATAGAGAGGGGCAAGCCATCAGGCAGAGACCGCTGATCTACAGAAAAAGGAATATACTTAGTTTTCTCGAAATTGATTGAGTTAAAAGGTGTTACGCCATCCAACTTTTTATGTTCAAGAAATCTGACTCTACCAATATTTTTAATTCTCTCCAGTTTTCAGCTGAATAGAAAATAAGTGTGTCATCTGCATAACTTATGATATCCCCGCTTGTCTGCATAAGCAGCAGACCATTTAAATATATTGTGAATAGTATGAGCCCCAAGACGGTACCCTGGGGTACACCATACTCCCAACTCACTCACCACACTATTCAATTTGACAAGTTGTTTCCTGTCTTTAAGGTATCATTTAATCAAATTTAACTCAACATCGCCAAAACCAATTCGTTTCAGACTGTCTAACAAGATGCCATGCTCCACCGTATCAAAAGCCTTAGCCAGGTCAATCAAAACACACAGTGATACCTTATTGTCATTGAAAGCCTTATAAATTTTTTCAGTAAGTTTCGCGATGGCATCCTGTGTCGACCTTCCTTCTCTAAATCCATACTGAAAGTCGGATAAAATGTTGTTTCTACTCATGTATACTGATAATCTCTCCTTAATAACCTTTTTCAACAATTTTGGACAAATTAGACAACAAAGATATAGGTCTGTAGTTACTACATTGCGTTTTTTCACCACCTTTATATAATGGTATTACTACAGCAGTTTTCAGTGCAGTAGGAAATATACCCTTACGTAGAATCAAATTCACTAAATGTGTAATTGACGAAACTAAAAAATCGGTTCCAGTTTTCAATATTCCAGCTGATATTGCGTCAAAACCGCTACTTTTACTATTTTTCAAGTTCAAGATTATGTTTGTTACTTCTTCTATGTTTGTAGGAGTTAATCGAAAATTATAGTCAAGTTCATTAGAATCGATCATTTTTTGTTGTTCTTAACAATTATATTTTGCGCTAGATTTTTACCTACGTTAGTGAAGTATTCGTTAAAAGCACAGGCCATTTGTTTAGGGTCCTTAATTATATTATCATTCACTTCAAGTTTATCTATATGGCTAATATTTTTCGGTTTTGTACATAGTTCCGATACAACCCTCCACATCTGTTTTGTGCTATCTCTACTGGAGCGCACTTGATCCATATAAAATTGCGGTTTCGCATATTTTATTACTTTGTTAAGCCTATTTCTATAGTTTTTGAAAATTTCCCAGGAGCCTGCATTTTTATTTTGTCCCCATGCTTTATAGAGGTCATTACGTTTATTTATGGATTTCAAAAGTGCGATGGTTATCCAGGTTTTTCTTCTTTTATCACGTTTTTTAGGTTATGTTTAATATCAATGAGCACATTTGTAGATTCATCTACATCCTGAATTGTATAAAAGTCGCTCCAGTCAACCTCAGAGAACAGTGACTTCAAAACTACATAATCAATCTTTTCATTCACCACACCCTCACAAGAACATGGCAAACTTTTTACAACGCTTTTGAAAAAGAGAATTGTGGCAAAATGGTCAGTTATGTGAGTTTTCATTATAATTGGAATGTAGTCATAAATGCCTTTAATTAATATATGATCTAAACAAGTTTTGGTATCTCTCTGCACCCTAGTTGGTTTATTAATCACTTAGGTGAATTTTTCTCCAGCTAATATATTCAAATAATTTAGAACAGGTTCACTATTTTGCAGAATATTTACATTCATGTCATCTACCACGATCTGGAAATTGCTATTTCTACATTCGTTTTTCAAGTAACCGTGAAAATCAGCATTGAATTCATCAACTGAAATATCGGGGGATTTATATATACCAGTTATCTGAATTTTCTTATTGTTACAAGAACCTTTAAACCTCTCACCTGTCCTATCTTAACTGTTTCATATGTATAGCTGAATTTTTTATTTACAAAAATTGCCACACCATCGTTTCGATTGTACTCCCCATTGTTACAAATAAGGTCGTACCCCGAAATATTGAACAAGCCTATATCAGAGGCCATAAATGTCTCAGTTAAAACTAAACAATCATAATCATGACTTATTTCATGTAGAAAATTTTAAAATCATCAATATTTTTTGATAAGCTTCTTATATTATTGTGGAATAGTCTGAAATGATTATTGACTTTATCAGTAATGCATTGTTTATAACTGTCAATTCCCTCGCATACCAGAGTATTGACATTAGTATAATCATAATCTCTAATAAACTGATCCATATACTAAAACTAAAAGTCTTACGTGAAATAGTCGATTCTGTCCCTGATTATTTCCAGTTGTCTCAGGTAAAGTGGACACTGACGTTCCAAGCAACTATGAGGATCGGGATACTTGGTATCATAATTATTTATTTTATTTATTGTACCCGTAATTTAGTCTATGTAGATTTATTTTAGGTGATGTTTGTGTGAGTATTTTATTTTTATTTTTAAGTAACATTCAAATTAATTTATTAACACGCTGTATGCCATATATGAGTCTTTTGCAGCAAATAAAGATTATTATTATTAAGAACATCGAATTTTATAGTCCGGACCTATCCGAAAGAAACATGTGTTAATATCAGTTGAGTTACCTACCAAAAATAAAATTTGAAACATTGAAATTCTGCTTTATTTCCTGGCGCTGTGCGGTTGAAGTAACCGACTCAGGTAAACTTTTTTATGGTGAACGGTTCGCGTTGTTAGACTCAAAATTTCTTGACAATTTATGTTTTTGATAGGATATATTTTCTCCATCATCAATAGTGATATATTCCATATGTAGAAAAATAATCCACTCACTCGTAAATATGTGTTATATTGAAGTCATGAAGATACAAATTCAATTTTTTTATTTTCAACTTGTAAACACATAATAAACACAACTGTGATTGCGAAGCGAATCTTGTTAGTTATTTGCGCTCGGAAACATCATTTATTTCGAAGTTGAAGTGCCACTTTTCATGGTCGTTTTAACTCGGGAATATGCTTTTTCAAGCAAATATAAATTTTCCTACTGAAACTGTAATTCAAGGCTGAAAATTCTACGTATTTTAAATATCATACATTCAGTTGATAAATTTCGGAATTAGAACATCTAATGTAACTGAACTGTCTCACAGAGTGAAACTAGTTGCTTCGATTGGGATCATCGTAAAAAAGCAGTAGCTAGGACTTCAATATTCTAGATTGGAATATTTGAAATATCCCATTTGCATGGGATAAAATTAAAATCAAAGTTTGCTGGTTTTAAGGATTTCAAGGACATGGTCTACAAAGAATACGTTCAATCGGAATGATTGTTATTCTTGTTATATGTATTCGTGTTGATGGAGCGTTACATCTTAAGTTGACAAGTTCAAAATGATGAAAGATAGTGATACTGCCTCATAAAATCATTAAATCCGGAGTGGTGCTGACAAAAAAGTGCCGAATACGTATATTAATACATAAAAAGGTTCAAAAATTATAACAAATGAAGATGAAAAAACTATTAATTTTTGCCGATATTTCCGAAATTACTGAATTAATTTAATGCTGCTGGTGGAGATAGTACTTCGCAAGTAAATTGTACCGGGTTGATCAAATTCGTTGATTTAGTACGGCAACTATGTGATATATTATTGATAGAGAGCAATGTTCCCCCTCTTACTCGAACTCGACTTGTGGAAACGGATTCAAGCTATCTTTTCTAGTTTTCGAGTTATTCCGGAATTCCGGATTTTTCGGAATTTCGACATGTGACGATATGTTGAATTCTATTGATTTTAGCTGAAAATATTATCTCATCCTAATGGAACTGTCTCATGTCAATGCAGGGACGTATTCGGACATTTTTTTATCGATCGGTTTCTGACCGATGAAACAAACTTGTGTTTGAAAACGAACTATAAGTGATTTTGGTAGCAATGTGGAGGGTTATTCTTTTTTTTTCGAAATATATATCACATGCTTCATTAATTTCTTCAACATTAGCTCATTCCATTAAAAAATCGATAATTCATATATATCCACTCGGAATATCGCAGATATTCACAATTATATGATTGAAGAGTCTATGTGCGCCATTCATTTATTTCTAGGTTAATACCAATGAAATTCACCCTTAAAACATAGATCTTATTTCTGTTATGACACTATTTCAACCATTCAATCTTATTGATATAGATTCATTCAATTCTGTTTTTGCAATATTCATCATTGATTCTGTGAGAAGAATTATTAATGTTATGAGTTTATGTCGCTTTTAACCATCTTGAATCTTATTTCAATAGATTCCTTGAGAGGAATCAGTCGTAAATCCATTTTCAAAAAGACTGAAAGACAATTTATTTACTGGAGGTTCTTTCAAAGCACAAAGAAGCAAAACATATGAAATTGGAGATACAGAAGATAATCGACGATTCAGGAGCAGTTGCTGCACAACCTGAAATTTCGAGCCGTTTATTGGCAATTGAAACTGGCAAGTCAAGGAATCTCAAAGAATATAGATTCAGACCCTACATATTCAATTTGCATATAAACCAAAGACAACTTTCGTTAAATAACGTTATTTTCTTCACTAAAAATAATTCCCATGTGAACTCAATTTTAACATCCAGGATATATTTTCATGATAACCCATATCGGCTTGATGTTGAATATTAATATGGCCATGTGGATAGCTTGTGGATAGCAGTTATCCCTATTGTTGCATCTTCTCCATCAACTACTTTTCATTCTTATTTCCTTCAGATGTTAAATGTACCATGCTATGAGGTTTTCTCTCAATTTATTGAATATACTTTTACGAGAATGTCGCCTCTCGGGAAAACAGTTTGAATAAGCAACTTATGCAGCATCAGCATCATAATTATTTTGAATCTAACATTTAATCATGTATACCATTTCCGAAATTTTCGTACGACATGGTCGTGTCGTTATTACAAACAATACTATATTACACAATACAAGATCCAAAGGTATGTCTAGCAATCACGGGAGCTTTGAAATTCACACCCACGGCCTCTATGGAGTGTCTTCTGGGCATCCCTCCACATCACATAGCAGTGGAGGAGGCAGCTATGAGGGCCTCTTTGAGACTTTGGGGAGGAGGTAGGTGGAGGGATAGAAATCCAACTTCAGGACACTCCACATCCCTGAAGAAAATTAGAGAACTCCGACCTGACCTTATCACAAGAGGAGATCAAATGTGAGCCACCTACCACTTCGACGAACCCTTCTAGATCGTCAATTCACTAATAGAAATTTTTACCAGACCCCACGCCTTACTCACTCCACAGGGCCCCACCTGATTTACAGACGGATCCAAAACCGGGATGGGTATAGGTATCGACTTCCACGGCCCATAAGCAAACATTACGATTGCTCTGGAAGACCATGTCGCCGTAACACACGCAGAAATATTTGTTATTCTCCGGTGTGTACAGGAAAATCTACACAGGAACATATGATCTGACAACCAGAATGCCCTTAAATATCTGAAAGATACGAAGGTTACATCCAAACCAGCTGACGGATGCAGAGCAACACTTCGACAACTCAGTGCTACAAACAGAGCCACTCTTATTTGTTACCTGGCCCATCAGAGGGGCGGAGGAGACAAGATAGCGAACAGCCTTGCCAAAAAGCAACAGCTATTAGGTCGATGGGACCAGAACCAATTCTGTCCATCCCATGAACCCACGTGCTTTCTTTCTTTCAAAACTGGAACACCACCGTGGCCCTAAACTATTAGACAAGCATATATGGACTGAGACAGTCAAAAAGTCTCATAAAAGGGCTGCAACCAAAGAAGAGGGCAAACGAACTATTATCCCTAGATGAAAAGTTTGTTGGGATGGTAATTGGCCCATTGACGACACGGTGCCTTGGTTACCTAGAAAATGACGCAACAACGGAACATAAACTCTTCGAATGACCCGCTCCGGAGGTGAAGAAACTGAATATCTTGTGCACTGAAACACCCAGCGCCGGATGATCCTGAAGGCCTGCTTCAACAGTCTTGTAACCTTCATCAAAAAGTTTTTGCAAACACATAACAAAATAATACAACACGGCAAGCACAATGGGTAAACAGCCGCGCACGAAGAAAAAGAAGAGATATTACAGAATAGTTTTTACTTGATGAAAAAAACACTAAATAAATCCGAATTGTCATTGCACGAATTAATTTTCAAACTATCATAATGAGTACACAGAACATAATTGAGCCTATTTCAATCATTCCGTGTAGTGGATGTAAAAGTTATAGTTTATTATATATATATATATATATATATATATATATATATATATATATATATATATATATATATATATATATATATATATATATATATATATATATATATATATATATATATATATAGCTCTAAACAGCTCTACAGGCCAAGTCGGCCCATGGCTTCATTACACGTTCTTCTTCATTTCATTTAATTCATAACTGCTCCTTCCAGTCCTTCACTCCTAGCTCTTGAATATCTTTCTCCACCATCTTGATCCATTCTGTGCGTGGTCTTCCCCTGCCTCTTCTTCCCGTTATTCCCCTTGTCAAAACTTGTCTTGTTATTCTAGAATTTATAAAGATAATAAATAATCGCAAGACGTGTGATAAATTACGTGTTCAAACAATTAGACGAATAGTTAGATAATGATGATGTGTTGAAAACATTGGTACTCTGGTAATAAATTAAACTTTAATTCTCAATTCTGATTTGAACTTCTACTACATACACATATTATGTAATTAAACGTTTTCAGGACTGATTTTCAAAAAAACTTAAAACATACTCATAAAAAATGAAAATATTCTTCTAGCTAGAATCTTTTTCCAATTTTTTCGCTATAATGGTGGAGGTGGGAAATTTTCATAAGAAAACATACACAAATATTCCAAACAACGTTAAAGAAAATTAGAAATTTTAAACAACTGCAGAATGCAGTTCATGCACTGCTAATAAACTATTAATAGGAACAAAGATCCAGATATTTTGAAACAAATATATTCTGACACGTTAAGACGGGTGGGCCTCCCTCCCTTCCCCTTACTTCAGTACATAATCGGCTCTATTCGGGAGAGGTCTATTATTGCGGTCCAAACACCGCGGCTTACCTTCTAGTGTTAAATATTCTGACAACCTTTGCCAACTTGTTTCGTTGTTATCTGAGCAGTTAGCAAATTGTGAGATTTTCCAGTTTATTTGCATTTTATTATTTGATCCTGAGTTTACTCAGATTCAGAAGAGATCTTTCGCATTATGAGGGAAACTTAGTGAAAATGAAACTTCTGAAAAATCCTTGATGACCCCGAAGACGACGACTTCAAAGACACACTAATTGAGAACGATGAGCTCAGAAGAAAAATCATTGAACGAAGATGGAGATGAGGAGGCCAGCGAAAGTATTGACAACGGGTTTTACATTGGTAAAGATGAGAAAACACTGTGAATGAGTTAACCACAATAGGGTGCCACAAGGGCTGATTTCAAAAACCCACACGCGATATGTAGAACTACAATCTCTGCAAAATATGCCTAGAAGAAG
This sequence comes from Cryptolaemus montrouzieri, assembly GCA_013387265.2. Taxonomy (NCBI): domain Eukaryota; kingdom Metazoa; phylum Arthropoda; class Insecta; order Coleoptera; family Coccinellidae; genus Cryptolaemus; species Cryptolaemus montrouzieri. Next base: position 117,921,522 of record JABFTP020000185.1, read on the forward strand.
TCGTAGGAAGATCACTTCTGAAGAACAAGATCAGTTCTGAAGAACACTGATGCCTGTTGCTTCCAGAAACTCCAAAGGCAATTTCTGGAAGCAACAGGCATCAGTGTATCAGTCGAAACGATACGTCAAAGACTTCGTTCAAGTGGTTTATACAGCAGAAGGCCCTTAAGAGTTCCAGAGCTAACCAGACAACAGAAAATTAACAGACTTAATTGGTGTATCGAGCACCAAAATTGGAATATCAAGAACAGGCGAAATGTTTTTTTTAGGTTGAGACCAGAATTAGTACTCGATCAGATGACCGCTGGATTCGGGTTTTAAGGGGTCATGGAAGACGAGCAGCAAGACAAATTCCGATATACCAATGGGGCAGTGTGATGTTTTGGGGTGGCACTATGCTGGGAGGCAAAACATATTTGATTTCGTTTCCTGCTAGTGTAACGGCTAGAAATTACGTGGACCTAGTGCTAGAACCCATAGTGAGGCTCTGGCGAGGTGCCAACGGTGAGTATATCACTTTTATGCGAGATAATGCTCCTCCGCATACCAGCAACCTCGCGCGACATTATCTTGAAACAGAAGTAATCGCTATCAGCTTTATTATTATTATTATCATTATATTTTTTGGACTGGCCAGCTTTCTCTCCAGACCACAGAAGAGTGGCAAAATATCACCCCAGAAGAGGTCGAAAACATAATTCAAAGCATGCCTAGATGGATTCAGACTTGTATCAAAGCAAGAGGAGATAATACAAGCTACTGAGGTCGAGAAAAAAACACCTGCTCCGTGAGAAAACAATTTTCAATTTTTGTACTACATGCAGATACAGTCTCTTATTTTCTTTTATTTGTTCCTTTCTTAAAATAAACCTTAATTTATTTCTTGTTTCAATTGAAATATCTCAAGAAGGATCAATTCTAACAAGTCTTCGAAATTTTTTCAATATCCCTGAGGTAATATTCAAAATATCGGGTGATTCCATAAAATTTGGTTGTGTGTATTTAATGGATACTTATTTGTTGATTGAGCTTTATTAGCAACTGAAAATATTTTGAAATCTTATTTATTTTGAATAGCACCTCATAGTGATTATAAAACATTTCAGAGAAACTTTGAGTATTCCCATGACATAAATTATATTCAGTTCTGCCACTTATAACATTTCCCCACGAAAATCATTTTCAGTTCAATTACTTTGCTCAACTGGACATAGCGAATATCGGTCCTGATTAGTAGTTTATCTTGAGCCGAAGTTATCAAAATAATAAATTCCGGTCACAGAATTCTCCTCCGTTAAGTTCAATACAAAATGGCTAATAATCTGTTAATAGTTGGGGTGGAGTCACGGGTTGTATAAGCCTCGTATAAATTGCTATTAAACTTTGGGGAATAAATCATGAACTTTCATTGCCAGAAATATGGGAAGCGGGCGATGCTAGCGAATTGAACAAAACAGCTAAGCTATATGAGTCGGTTAGGAAAAATTGGTTGCTTCTCTCCTTGTTTCTCTGCCGCATTCTTCCTTCTTGAAAGCATAATATGTTTGTTTTAATCTATTTTGGGAAGTAATTCTAGCTTTAGAAGCTTATAAGCGAAATAGGAAAGATTATTAAAAATACTATTTCTCAACTCCAAAGGTTTGAATGGCAATAATTTCGCTATTAAATATAAAAAGAGGCCAATATTTTCTTAGAAGATATATTCTTTCAAAAATGTATTGGGAATTCATTATTCGAAAAATCAGCTTAAAACGATTGTCAAAATGTTTATTGTTGCTTAAGTTAGCACAACTGTTTTCTAGTGTGACGCGGAGTTTGAATGCGATCAATCATTCAGTTTGTTTTCAGTGTTAACTCGATTTTGTCAGTTCTCACAAGTATGTTTTGTGATTCTTACAATAGAAGAAAAATTCGAACACAGAATTTGTCTCGAATTCGTATTCCAAAAGGAATTTTGTCTGCCGAATCGCTGAAAATATTACAGAAGGCTTACGGTGAATTGATTTCATCAAGAACACGTGCTTATAAGTGGTCCAGTGCATTCAATAGCGGCCGAGATATGGTGGAAGATTTGCCCCGCTCTGGTCGGCAACATCTTCAATAGAAGTTAACTTCGATAAAGTAAAGGAATTTTGAATTGAAATTCGTCATTTAACTTTGAGAGCTTTCTGTGTCTCACGAATCAATTCGTACCATTTCAAACGATTGTTGGGAATAATAATAATAATAAATAACTTTATTTTGACTTAGTTTTAAAATGAATACAATGATGGGTAATTGTCATACACCATTATTCTAAATAAATAAATCATCAATACAAAATAAAGTGAGGAAGTGAACTGAACTTAAATAAACTATTCAAAAATAACAATAATAACATTATATTAGCTAACATGTTCACAATTTAAACCCATAGAAAGATTAATCATTGAACATGGGAAAGGTTTTACAGAGAACATTTTCAAAGCTTCAATTATTGATAATTAACCAAAGGAATAAAAAAAATTCCCTCCGGAACATAATTATAATTAAGCTCAACATTTTACTAGCTAACGTTTCTTAATTCTATGTTCTCTGAGATTAAGGATCTAGGCTGAAGTAATATCCAGGATTTTAATTTGCATTTGAAAATGGGCATCATATTAATGCTCTTTAGACTATTCAGTAGTATGTTAAATATTCGAGGAGCTAAACAGTGGGAGAATGTCTGTCCAACTGATTTAAAGGCATACGGTATTTTGTAACTTAAGCTCGAATATCTAGTTTCATGATTATGAGCTACTAGATTCTGAATATTTTGTATTTATAATAGTTCACTAACATCTTATGACAATATAACAGCATCAAATCCATGAACTGAGATTCAGCGTAGAGGCTATCCAATAAGTAAGTATGACTTCTGTTATATTTGATTTTTATAATGCGTTTTTGAATTACTTCTAGTTTTTCTATGTGGGTTTTCTCCATACCAGAAGACCGTATGACAGTACAGAATCTACTAGCGAAAAATAGAGTGACCTTAGTTGTAATAGGTCACAGATATTCTAGCATATTTTAAAAAGTGGCAAAAGGCATCTGAGTTTTTTCTTTAGTGCTTCCATATGATGGCTCCAGCGAACGTGCGAGTCCAGAGATACTTAACCGTCGTAGATGTTCAAATTGCAAACGCTCATACTCAGGTAGGTTTGGCGCAGTACAAACTAACATAAAAAAGTTTTATCCAAATTAAATGCTAAAACCTTCGACCTTAAATAGTTCAGTGTACAACAAAAGTCTGGTTCGATTTTCCTTTTCAGTGTCAACCATGTAGGACCTTTGTATACTATGGTAGTATCATCAGCAACAGTAGTGAAATCTCCTGATAAAGATAAGTGGAACATGCTGTTAATATATAGATAAAAAAGTAAGGGGCCCAACAATATGCCCTGAGGAACACCAAAAAGAACTTTTTTACTAGAACTACAGCAGCCACTCATTTCTACAAACTGTTTTCTGTTAATTAAGTAATCTACCATCAGCATATATGCTTTGCCTCTGAACCCAACACTTTCTTATGTCACCAATAAATCAGCATTAGAAGCAGTGTCAAAGGCTTTTTAAAGGTCCACAGAGATGCAAATGGCTGGAACTTTTTCATCAATAGCTTGAAGTATTTTATTCATAATACTGGCCATCGCATCACTCGTCGACCTATTCTTTTGAAAGCCGAATTGTTTCCTCAGAAAGTATCTTAAATTTTTCTGAAAAACCAACTATGCGAATTTTCAGAATTTTTTCAAATATTTTGCCCAGCACAGATATGATTGATATAGGCCTATAGTTAGGAGGCAGGCTCCTATCCCCTGCTTTGAAAATAGGTTTGATTGTATCAGTTTTGAAACTGAAGGAAAACTGCCCTCATTTACAGACTCATTTATAATATACACTAAAGGTTTCAATACCAAATCACTAACAATCTTTAATGTCTCCGATTTCAACCCATCTATACCAGTCAATTTTTCACCTTTCAAACTATTTATCACCGATTTCACCTCTTGAGTAGTTGTTCCGATCAAACCGATCGATTTCATATTTCGTGTTTGCACCAAAACACGCGAAGATCGTTTTGTAATTTTCACTGCTAAATTTTTTATATCAGTGGAGTAGGTAGCGAAGTTCTCTGCAATTTCATACCGTTTAGTAACACTAGTATCGCCCTCCGTTTCAATTTCGTCAACACCAGGTGAAATTGTAGAGTCCTCACGTAATTTCTTGACTTATTTCCATAAATCTTTAGCGTTCTTATTATTTTGAGCAATTTTCGATTTTATAAAATTACTTTTCGTGAATTTGATTAATTCATGAAGAAAGTTTCGATATTTACTGGATTTTGCAATCATCTCTTTATACAGCAAGTTTTTATGACTTATAGATTTAAGAGGTCCATTTGTATCCCAAAGTTTCCTTTTCATCTCACATTTCTTTAGTTTTATGTTTTCAGTGCACAAATGTATGTGTTTTCTAAACTTACTAACGAATTCATTCGAAGAAGGTTCCAAATTTTTAACATTATAAATTTCATGCCAGTGTTCGAAATTTAAATTCTTCTTCAATTGATCATAATTATTAATAATTCTATATTTATTTTCGTCTACTAAGCTGGTGACTTTGTTTCTTTTTATAGGATACCCGACTCCAAGGATTATTGAATTGTGGTCAGTAATGTTTATACGACACGCGATAGGTACAACCAAATCCTGACGAAGCTTGCTTTTTAGAATAACATGATCCAGACAAATCCTTGAGGAGCCCTGAGCCCTAGTATAAGAATTGATAGTTAATAGATATTCCTCCTCATACACAGTTTCTTTATAAAGAGCGAATGAATACTACAAATATATCTTAATAACGAATTTTTATATATACTAAAGAGGTAATTCACTCAGAGCTATCCGTACATGAACTAATGCTTAGGAAATAAATTCAATAAGGGTGAGTTATTTATACCTACCTGATCATTAAGAATTTCCAGTGAATACCTAAATCTGGTAATTTCAAGTACTTCCAGAAGGTTGAGTTTTATACCTCTATTCTCAGAATGTAGGATTTTAAATTCTGAATTGAAAGAGTGACCATTTTCCCTAAGATGATTTGAATAATTTGAATCGGTTTTTCCATTGATGAAACTGCGTTCATGTTCAGAGATTCTAACATTGAAATTTCTTCCTGTTCTACCTATATAAAAACAATTGCAATCTGCACAATCCAATCTATAAACACCTGATTTATTTTCTTTATTAATTGGAAATTTATAATTCCTGATAAATGAACCTAAATTTGTTGATATTTTGAACGCTATATTTAAATTTGAATATTTAAGAAGGAATTTCACATTATTGCTAATATTGCTTATGTATGTTAAACTATTGAATTTCTTGTCTAGGTGTTCACCGATTGGATATATATGTTGTAAAGCTAATGTTTGTGTTTTGTCTTATGTAATATACTGCTAACTGAATTTGCATCATAACCATTATTTATTGCGATCTGTTCAATCAAATTCAATACTTGGAAATAATTATCATTAGACATCGGTGTGTTCAAGGGTCTATGTATATAGCTGTTAAATGATACAACTTCATGTTGGTAAGGATGTGCCGATGTATAATGAATTGTGATATCTGTATAACAAGGCTTATGATAAATTGAAAACTGGTGTTTATTATTTGATTTTGTTATTGTTAGGTCTAGCAAATTGATCGAATTGTTGTGTTCCATTTCAGGAGTGAATTTTATTTTTGGTTGCAGGTTATAGATGAAATTTTCGAATACAGTGAACTGTCTGTTCGGTCCTGTGAAACACACAATAATGTCATCGACATATCGATACCAATATAGGAAATGTTTACTAAGCGGTTGTTTATGAATAATTTTTTTTATCCATGAAGATTTCTGCTGAAAGAGGGCTGAAGAGGTTCCCCATTATAAGTTCCTCATCACTTTTTTAAAAACAATCGTTAAATAAAAAATAATTTTGAGATATGCAAACATCAAATAAAGCCATATTGAATTACCGTATTGAATTACGAATAGAAAAAGACGGTTTATGATTACAAAATTTTTCCAGAATATGTATTAAAATTTGAAAATCTTGAATACGGGGGCATGTGTGAATTATACCACTGGTCTAATTGGATAACCATTTTTGTGCAATTTAACTAAAGAATAAAGTTGAGGTGGTAAAGGATTCGATAAGATAAGTTTAAATTTTTCGCTGTGTAATGATGGATTTTGAATTCTCAATGACTGTCTTCACTTCCTTATTGAATTTATTAGATGGATCTCGGGATATAACTGAATAATTAGAATCATTAATGAAATCTAATGTTTTGAAAATATAATCTTGTTTATTTATCGCTATAACTGTATTGCCTTTATCTGCATTTGTGAAAATAATGTCATTCGATGTTGATTTAACTTTTATATTTTTGATTGATATGTGATCTCTAATTGGTCTATTAAGCTATTTTAGGTATTCTTTCTTAATCACGGACGCAGTTTGGTGTTTCAGGGAGATATTGTTTTCAACATTTCTGGGGCAAATTTCAGTATCTATTGCTAATTGTTCAAAAATCGATGTATGATGTTTAGGATAAATATTGTGTTTGAATCCTTTCTCCAATAACGCCGTCTCATCGATGGTGAAATTTGTTTCGGTTAAATTTATGATTCTTTTGCAAAATTGATAATTTGACAAGTTGATCTTAATTTCTTTAATTTTAGGTTTATTTTTAATGAGTTTCCTCAATTGATTTTTATATTTACTCTGGATAATTTTATTGACCTTTTCTCTGATTTCCTGGTCTAAAATTCGAATTCAATTTTATGTAATCTAAGGGGAAGCTCTGAATGAATTACTTTAACATAAGTATAACAAATATCCCTTTCGTTATATTGGATTCTTATGTGTTCTTTCATCCACGACAGCTTTCCTTTCAATGCTCCTTCGATGGCTGCTGCACTGGTGTTCTTTGTTTTCAGGTTGATGTATTAAGGGATCACTTCGTTTTTTAAACACATAGTTATACACCAAATGTTTTGCGAATGTATTGCACCACGGTGAAGTAATTTGTAGTACCATGAAGCCAAAAAGCTATAATCAGCTTTCTTCAAAAATTCAATTGACGAGGCTTTTACGTGATAGAAATCCAGTTTCACAAATACAAGTAAACGATGATTTCTACTTAAATATATTAATGATAATAATGTGACAAAACAGATTGCAATAAATGATGATTATGATGCAAATTTAGTTAGCAGCATATTACATAAGAAAAAACAAAATTAGCTTTACAACATATATATCCAATCGGTGAACACCTAGACAAGAAATTCAATAGTTTAACATTTATAGGCAATATTAGCACTAATGGGAATTCCTTCTTAAAAATTCATATTTAAATATAACGTTCAAAACATCAACAAATTTAGGTTCATTTATCAGGAATTATAAATCTCCAAGTAATAAAGAAAAGGTGTTTATAGATTGGATTGTGCAGATTGCAATTGTTTTTATATAGGTTGAACAGGAAGATATTTTAATGTAAGAATCTCTGAACATAAACGCAGTTTCATCAATGGAAAAACCGATTCAAATTATTCAAATCATCTTAGGGAAAATGGTCACTCTTTCAATTCAGAATTTAAAATCCTACATTCTGAGAATAGAGGTATAAACCGCAACCTTCTAGAAGTACTTGAAATTAACAGATTTAGGTATTCACCGGAAATTCTTAATGATCAGGTAGACATAAATAACTCACCCTTATTGAATTTATTTCCTAAACATTAGCTCGAGTACGGATAGCTCTGAGTGCATTGCCTCTTTAGTATATATAAAAATTTGTTAGTAAGATATATTTGTAGCATTCATTCGCTCTTGATAAAGAAACTGTGTATCGAAACGCGTCGAGCATTTAATAATATATTTTAGTAGAAATCATCGTTTACTTGTATTTGTGAAAATGGATTTCTATCACGTAACAGCCTCGTCACTTGAATTTTTGAAACACATCAACTCAAAAACCCAAATTTGTTAAAAATATCAGGGTATAATTCAGTTTATAATGATGGAGAATTAAATAAGAATGATGGAACAATTTTATACATAAAAACACATTCAAATTTCACCGAAATATTACTTTGCTTGATAATATAAAAGTAATACAGCTTATAGTTTCCATCACAGACAGTATTTACCGCCTGGTTCTATCGCTTTATAGGCCTATCCGAATGCAGTTTGAAATAATTTTGAAATTTAGTAAAAGTAACATGATCGTGGAAATTATTATTATCATTATATTGTTCCATAGGAAGTATTGGAAACTATAAATTGCAGAGTTGCTCGATAGTACTGCATCTAATAAAGATGGTCGCGTCTAGAATGTTTTGGTGGATAGCGTTCCTGACGTCCCGGTTTCTGTAGAAATTTTTCGAATACATGTTTCTGGATTCGCTTCCACACTCAACAATACATTGAATTCCTTTTCTTCATTAATCTTCCTCTCGAGAGTTTTTGGTATTGTGTATGAAATCGTACCCGATATAGTTGAAATTCTCGAACGCTATTTTTGTTAGATTGAAATTAGATTTTCATCATGTCTGTATTCACTTGCTTTTCGCTTTCCATACTTCTCCGTGACAAAGACTCGACACGAAACAATGAGAAGAATAGCAGATACCTGCTAAAAATTTGATTTTTTCGTCACACATTAATGACCTTGAAAAGTCATATCGAAGAAAATTATTTTTCAAGGGACAATATTCAATCTTCCGTAGAATGTTAAATATCCTCCCTTAATCCTTCACCGTTAACCGGGGCCACCGGGAAGTGGTACCTCAAGGGAGGATATTCAACATTCTACGGAAGGATGAATATTGTCCCTAGAAAAATAATTTTCTTCGATATGTCTACTCATTGCTAAACCACATAGAAATAAGGAGCGTCGGTTCTTCGACAGCCGCTTCTGTCTGATACGTGAGTGTCGCATGGCGGTATGTTATCGAACTAGTGTGACCACTTAACGTTTTCTTGTTTCATCTGCTTTTTGGTTTCACCGTTTCGCGGGACGTTGGTGAGGTAGAGTCTGTTTCGGTTCTTTGGGGGGGCGAAGTGATATTTATATTATTGCGTTCACTCCAACGAATTGAGATGAGTAGGTTACGGCATGGCCTTTTGCTACAAGTGGAAAGATAATGCTGACGAGGTCAAACGAGACCGAAACTGCAGTCCATTATTCCTATTTGTGACATCTGACCGTGCTGTACCACTTCCCGGTGGCCCTGGTTAACGGTGATTATGAAGAGTAGATCGGAAAACTAGCTCCTTCAAGGGAGGATATTTAACATTCTACGGAAGGTTGAATATTGTCCCTTGAAAAATAATTTTCTTCGATATGACTTTTCATGGTCATTAATGTGTGGTGACGAAAAATCAAATTTTTATCAGGTATCTACCTACTTATTCTTCTCATTGTTTGGTGTCGAGTCCTTGTCACGGAGAAGTATGGAAAGCGATAAACAAGTGAATACAGACATAATAAGAAACTAATTTCAATCTAACAAAAATAGCGTTCGAGAATTTCAACTATATCGGGTACGATTTCATACACAAAACCAAAAACTCTCGAGAGGAAGATTAATGAAGAAAAGGAATTCAATGTATTGTTGAGTGTGGAAGCGAATCCAGAAATATCTATTCGGAAAATTTCTACAGAAACCGGGACGTCAGAACGCCATCCTCCAAAACATTCTAGAGTGACGAAGCTTTCACGTGATAGAAATCCATTTTCACAAATACAAGTAAACGATGATTTCTACTAGAATATATTATTAAATGCTCGACGCGTTTCGATACACAGTTTCTTTATCAAGAGCGAATGAATATTACAAATATATCTTACTAACAAATTTAACGGCATTGCCTTTTGTTACGAGTGGGTAGATAATGCTGACGAGGTCAAACGAGACCGAAACTGCAGTCCATTATTAATATTGGTGACATCTGACCGTGCTGTACCACTTCCCGGTGGCCCCGGTTAACGGTGATTATGGAGAGTAGATCGGAAAACTAGCTCCTTCAAGGAAGGATATTTAACATTCTACGGAAGGTTGAACATTGTCCCTTGAAAAATAATTTTCTTCGATATGTCTGCACATTGCGAAATCTCACAATTAGTAAATTTTTTGTTTTGAGATGTTTGGGGAACCATGAAAAGTGATAATCAAATAGGTGACGTTATATTGAAACATTGAATTCGTATCAAAATAAAACACAAAAATCTGTGGTGTTAATATAGAATTAATAGCTATGATTTTAATGAATATTTGGCTTCTGCTAGGTTCCTTTCAAGTCTCCAACATTAATCTGCTACCATTCATGTACTCCATTTCCCTCAATAAAGCTTTATCTATTAGGGACATGTCCTGATGAAATCTCTCTCCTCGTTTTCCTCTCATAGCACCCATATTTTCGGGAAAGAAATCCAGATGAGAATGCAGCATAAATATTTTTGAAGAAGTATTAATTACAAACCAACTCTTTATATGAAATTATAAGCTCATTGATTAAGTCGTTGTAATTTTCCGCTTTATGGTTCCAAAGAAAATTTTGCACATTTACAAAAAATTTTCAGGTGACTCTCTTCTGATCAGCTTTTCTTCAAATTTTGTGTCCCACATTAGTTTCCGTATTTGTGGAGCAACAAAAATTCCCCCCTTGATTTTTGACTCTGTGAGCTTAGGTAAGAAATTTTCGCTTGGGCCATACTTTCTTTGTGTAGTGAGTTATTGTGTCTCTGCTATCCCATTCATAAATAAAACAGCAATTTTTTGTATTCTAAGTCTCTTTCATTTCAGAATCATGGGCAATCGACACTAAATGACAATTGTTTCCATTGTAAGCAATATTGCTTTCAAGCTAGTTTTTGAGGAGACAATGAAGGATTGCCAGTGACTCGGATCATATTGGAAATTTAATAAATCCAAAACAACAGAAATGTCATTAACAATAGCCTAAAACGCCTGCTTTAGAAAAGTGAGGATTCATTTCATTTTCACGATGTCGGAAATAAGAAAGTTTCTTACCAGGTGAAAGTAAATTCAAGTCGTTTAATCTAAACCCCAAAAGCTCAGCGTGTATTTTAGATAAATTCAAACTAGGACTAGGAACAGAATCCTAACTTCTTAATTGATTTGGAAGCTTTGGCACAGGCATTTTGGCACTATGTAGGATTGGTCTCTTAACCGATGTCAAGTTTGGGCACTTAACAGTGTGTTTAGACTTGGTTTTCAACACAAATTTTTCTAAATCAAAGATAAAAACAATCACTTACATGATTTTTCGGTTCAGTCCAAATCATTTGTATACCAAAAAGCAAATTTTATATTTTGACCCAACCTAATAGGAGTTTCACACATGTTACATAACATATCATCGGCATCGGCATCGGCATCGGCATCGGCATCGGCATCGGCATCGGCATCGGCAGTCACAAAGATAATAACTGAAAAAAGAATAAATATTAAATATAATAGATGTCCTCTGTACGAAAATTTATACGTCCCAAGGTGTATCAATTGCAATGGATTTTATCACAGAAGTGAGGATTGTTCAATATCTGTGACTTGTGCAAACTGTGCGGAAGCTCATTCGACCGGTTCCTGTTCAAGCGGTTTTCAACGGTGCAGCAATTGTGTTTTTTCGAACGAGAAATGTGGTACTAAGTATCCCGATCATCATAGTTGCTTGGAACATCAGTGTCCACTTTACCTGAGACAACTGGAAATAATCAGGGACAGAACCGACTATTCCACGTAAGACTTTTAGTTTTAGTATATGGATTAGTTTATTAGGAATTATGATTATACTAATGTCGATACTCTAGTATGCGAGGGAATTGACAGTTATAAACAATGTATTACTGATAAAGTCAATAATCATTTCAGACTATTCCACAATAATATAAGAAGCTTATCAAAAAATATTGATGATTTGAAATTTTTTCTACATGAAATAAATCATGATTATGATTGTTTTGTTTTAACTGAGACATTTATGGTCTCTGATGTAGGCTTGTTCAATATTTCGGGGTACGACCTTATTTGTAATAATGGGGAGTACACTCGAAACGATGGTGTGGCAATTTTTGCAAATAAAAAATTCAGCTATACATATGAAACAGTTAAGATAGGACAGGTGAGAGGTTTAAAGATTCTTGTTGGTAGTGACAATAAGAAAATTCAGATAACTGGTATATATAAATCCCCGATATTTCAGTTAATGAATTCAATGCTGATTTTCACGGTTACTCGAAACACGAATGTAGAAATAGTAATCTCCAGATCGTGGTAGGCGACATGAATGTGAATATTCTGCAGAATAGTGAACCTGTTCTAAATTATTTGAATATATTAGCTGGAGAAAAATTCACCTCAATTATTAATAAACCAACTAGGGTGCAGGGAGATACCAAAACTTGTATAGATCATGTATTAATTAATGGCATTTATGACTATATTCTAATTATAATGAAAACTCACATAACTGACCATTTTTCCACAATTCTCTTTTTCAAAAGCGTTGTAAAAAGTTTGCCATGTTCTTGTGAGGGTGTGGTAAATGAAAAAATTGATTATATAGTTTTAAAGTCACTGTTCTCTGAGGTTCATTAGAGCGACTTTTATACAATTCAGGATGTAGATGAATCTACAAATGTGCTCATTGATATTATAAAGGAACAGGTAAAAAAAAAATTATTTCAATCCTAAAAAACGTGATAAAAAAGAAAAACCTGGAGAACCAACGCACTTTTGAAATCCATCAATAAACGTAATGACATCTATAAAGCATGGGAACAGAATAAAAATGCAGACTGCTGGGAAATTTTCAAAAACTATGGAAATAGGCTTAACAAACTAATAAAATATGCAAAATCGCAATTTTACATGGATCAAGTGCCTCCAGTAGAAATAGCACAAAACAGATGTGGAGGATTGTATCGGAACTATGTACAAAACCGTAAAATATTAGCCATATAGATAAACTTGAAGTGGATGATAATATAATTAAGGACCCTAAACAAATGGCCTCTGTTTTTAACGAATACTTCACTAACGTAGGTAAAAATTTAGCCCAAAAATAAACGTTAAGAACAACAAAAAATTATCGATTCTAATGAACTTGACTATGAGTTTCGATTAACTCCTACAAACATAGAAGAAGTGACAAACATAAGTTTGAACTTGAAAAATAGGAATAGTAGCGGTTTTGACGCAATATCAGCTGGAATATTGAACTTGTCTAATTGAATGGAGTGGTGAGTGAGTTGGGCACGCTCGAGTATGGTGTACCCCAGCGTACCGTCTTTGGGCCCATACTATTCACAATATATTTAAATGGTCTGCTGCTTATGCAGACAAGTAGGCACATCATAAGTTATGCAGATGACGCACTCATTTTATATTCAGCTAAAAACTGTAGATTTTTAAAACTATTGGTAGAGTCAGATTTCTTAAACATAAAAAATTGGATGGCGGAACACCTTTTAACTATCAATTTCAAGAAAACTAAGTATATTCCTTTTTGTATAGATCAGCGGTCTCTGCCTGATGGCTTGCCCCTCTCTATAAGCGACGAAATGTCTACAATTGAAATCCCTTGTACATATCAATGCGAGTACCTTGGAGTAATTATCGATTCTCATTTAAATTGGGATGCACATGTAAGTAGACTGATTGTAAGACTTAGGGGACTAGTAACCAGATTCAAACATCTTTCAGGAATTATTGACATAGATTACCTAAAAATTATTTATTCGGCTCTTGTTGAGTCGCAAATGCGTTACGGAATAATTGCATGGGGTGGTGCCTATAAAAATGTCTTAAATAAGTTGGATATTCAACAAAAATGGATATTGAAAATTATATATAAGAAAGACATCACTTTTCCATCTAAGATGTTGTATGAAATATCTGGTGTATGGGAGCTGTTTTGCTCGGCCATTTTAAATCATTTAAGGAAGAATATGGAGTGTCAGGAACTGATCGCACACAACTCAATACTCGACATAGTAAATTTTCAATTGTTGTTCCAAAATGGTTAAGACAATTAGTCAGAGAAGCTACTCCTTAATTGATCCCAGAATTTTCAACAGACTGCCTTTGCATCTAAGAATTATAAAAATATCAAACAATTCAAAACAAGTTTAAAGGGATGGATAAATAATACGAATAAAGATTATATCACTAGTTTAATTGATTTGAAAAATAATGCATAGATCACAACTCAAATCATAACATTCATAAAAACATAAACAAACATAAACATAAATAAATGAAATTTGAATGGAATATATGACCTCCTTCAGCTCTTCTATGTACCCATATTATTATTATTATTGTTGTTTTGTATGCCCTTGTGTTAGTGTGTAAGTATTAGTGTGTAAGTATTGTGTACAGGATTTGCGTGTATTCATGTGCATACAGATATTTTGTGAGTATATTACTTTGATTTGAAATATTAAAGAAAAAAACTAAACACTCACCACAGGTATATAAACCTTTGTACCTATTGGATCTTTATTGTGTGGAAAATTCGATGTTATTTTATAAACCAGAATTAAATTGAGACGGAAAGTGTTTGAACAATAGGTTGTAATCATATGTAATAAAGATATATTATTATTTATTATCGTGGACTTATGCACTATCTCAGCTGTTAGCTGGATATAATTTACCTTTCCCAGATTTAGCAATCAAAGGGAATAGGCTCGATTACAATATACTTGACATAAATTTCCTAACTATCCTACATGTATTAAGAATTACAGCTTTGTGCATTTCTATATAGGTATTCTTATGCAATTCTAATTTCTTAAGGCTATCATGCAAAGTTTTGGGTATTAAACCAGTCGAGGATACGATGACAGGAACAATATCTATTTTATCGAGGTGCCACATCTGCTTGATCTCAATAGCAAGGTCTGTGTATTTGGACTTTTTCTCCTGGAACTTGTTCAGCACGTTGTTATTATTCGGTATGGCGACATCCACCAGCATTGCTGTTCTGGCTCTCTTATCATAGACCACTATGTCCGGCCTATTATTCGTCACCATTTTGTCAGTGATAACAGGCCTATCGTAGTATAATCTGATAGAGTCATTTTCCAATACGGGCGCCGGCTGATACTTGTAATATGGCTGGAAGGTGTTCAGAAGTCCGTACTTGTGTGCAAGTTTCTGGTGGATAATGTTGCACACTTGATTATGCCTGTGAAGATACTCCGTATTGGCCGTATTATTATTATTATTATTAATATATATCCTGGAACCCAGGATATATCTTGGTGGCTAACAGGAGAACCAAAATAGTCATAATAGCAGAGCTGAGATATAAAAGTTAATTCTCCACACACATAACAAAAACTGTCTGGTTCACTAGTACACTTTCACAGCATATTAACAAACAAAATTATTGAATAAAAGTGCAGTATATAGAATAAACTGCAGTGAATGTGGGACATTCTATATATGCCAAACCGGAAGATGCATCGAGAAGAGAGTTGAAGAACATAAAAGATCTATTCTCCAAATTAAAAATTCTAAGGGTTTTTCGGACCACTGCATCAATAAAAATCATTTCATAGATTTCGAAAATATTGAACTCATGCATCGGTAATGAAGGAAAAAGGATGGACATCTTTGAGATTTTTGAAATTACGTCCGCTGATAGGAAAAAGCAGCCAATTTGCAACGACCAACTAGACTTCAATTTACCTTTGTGAATGCCGTTACACATAAGTGAAGTCACTCATTTTGAATTGAGTTTTGTATTACTCTTGATAATGGGCTAACAACCCGAAACATATGTCGAGTATTTTTAATAAATCTATGTGAAACCTTTGCCAAGAGATAAACGAATCATTTATTCATTATGTTTCACCAAGTGTTAAGCGAGAATTATATACATATTTACAATGTAGCAAATAAGAGTTATTTGAATGTAATCGTTATACAGTCACGAAAAAACTGAATGTGGCTCAATCAAAACGATAATTTCTTTTGAATGAGAGTACATCAAAATAAATAAAAGCTGGTGAAGCAAAAATAATGTTTACCGGTGTTTTCAATAGTATTCTGCCATAAAACAAAACTTATTTCACGGTTCATTAGCATCTTCTTTTACGTTTTAAATCTTGTTTCTACTCAAAATATATGACATTTGTCATATTTTTATAACGACTGTTTTTTTCGCAAAGTTTTCTTTGAATTAATTAAATTGAGTCTGAATATTGAAGGGATTTTGCGAGATTCTACTTCGAAATTGGCAAGCAAGAACAAGGAAGTGTTTATGTTTCAGGAGGCTCACACTGCGACGGAAGAACATCTCCGCGAAAGAGAAAATATCGCAGGTTATATACTTTTTTAATATCTCCCTAGTCTTTTTTATGGCTTGCTATGTAGAATCTTTTCTTAAATTCAAGTGTGTTTAGACATATAAGAGACACGTATGATTGTTGAAATATTTTTCTGCTGGTTTTCTTTTTCCATTGTTACAGATTCCTATCCCAAACCCCTTTCCTTTCACCCTTGTCTTCGTTTGGAAATCATGGAGTGCAACATGAGAATTGAAGCTGCTAAGCAGAAAAATCTTTTGACTCTTTATGTACACACGACACTAACACAACATAAACAGACAAGCTATTGCTAGTGCGACAGGGAAACGAGTTTTTTCCTCAGGTTTTTTCACTCGTTTATTGAATCCTACGCAAGATAGTATGGTTCCCCTGTTACATTTTCCTGAGCTCACACTTGTGTTTTTTTCTGACACACACCAAAATTATAGAAATAAGCATTTATTATACATACAATTATTCATTTTATCTAAATCATCTCTTTCAAAAAAAAAAGAATATATATATATACTCAATATATATATATATATATATATATATATATATATATATATATATATATATATATATATATATATATATACTCAAAATAGAAAAATGTGAATTATCCGAACTAAAATAATAACCAAAACACTTTCTTCTTCACTTCAAAGAGAGTTCTCTTCTGAAATTTTTGGATGATACAGAGTTTTGAGTGATACATTTTTCTGCAGAAGTTACTCGAAATTGAATAAATAATCGAAAACAAACACGAATGCATGTGGTTATGAATATGCTTCAGGCTATGAGAATATCATTCCAAGATGCAATTCGGTTTTTGTGTCATTGAAATAGATCGACCATTGCAGAAGTTATAGCTAGTCTTTCACGGAACTCCAGATACATCCCTATTTTTTTTGCGACACTTTATTTTCCATTCGCCTACTACATAAAGTAATTCTATTTTGGAAGTATGAACGTTCTTTTGTTGATGCACTGCCATGCTAAAGCTCATTCACCCAGTTGTATACTGGGTGTTACATAATAGTATGTCACAACGTTACGGAGCTGAGATAAATCTACATCCTGCAATTTTATTCAGCCCGAAAAAAGTTTTTCATGAACATAGGTCCGCAAAAGCTTCGTTACGGAGCTACAGGGTGTTGAAATTTCCAGTTCTAAGAAATTGACACATGTAATTTTTCCTCAAAACTCCTGCAGTATTTGAGATGTTCAGCCTGAATTTGGAATACATGCTATTTTACAGCCTTCATCATTACACTCCTAGATGTTATCTAAAATTCACTGGATGTCCCTTTCGCTTTTCCGCAGGCCATGTCTCCTTTTGTCCCTTCAAACTTTTTTTTGCAGTACGCCACTAATCAGCGTACAATCAATTTTCGTCATCTTCGTTCAGAAACTTTTTCGACACTAAATTTTTCGTATCTCCAACCGTTTTAGAGTGAAAAATTATTGAATTTGAATTATTTGAATTGTATGTTATTCGCTAAATAAAATATAAATAATAGAAATACTCGATAGGTATGCCCAAAATTTGCTTTTATTTTGATAGTTCGTCTTCTGAGACTCAAATTATACTTATTCAATATCAAACTAAAAATAAGAACAATTAAAAACTAAATGAATTGCTGGAAGTATCCTCCACCTGCAAGAATACAGGCCTCTGTTCTTCTTCGCGCATTATCACGTACTCTTTGAAATATTATTGGGGTATTTCTTATCGTGTCACAAGAAAAAGTCGAAACTATTCAAGTCTGGAGATCCAGAAGGCCATGGTTCTGGCTCAACCCGACCAATCCATCGGTTGTTGAATGTATTATTCAAGAATTCCGAATTCCGTAGTTTCTCTACTGAAATGTGCTGGTGCCCCATCATGCATGAACCACATTATCTTTCTCACCAAAAGTGGCACATCCCCGAGTATTAAAGGTAACTCCTCCTCAACAAATTGCCGATAAACGGACCCGTTTATTCTATTAGGCAAAAAAATGTCCCAATCAAATAATTTCCAATTATTCCGACCCTGACATTTAGTGAGAATTGTTCTTGATGAGATTCTTCAATCAAATGGGGGTTTTCCTCAGCCCAATAATGATTATTATGAAAATTTGTGACAGCAGTTCTCGGAAAGTTAGCTTCGTCTGTGAACATTATATCACTATAAAAATGAGCATTTTCCCTAATTCCATCTCGAGAAAAAGTAGAGTTTGGATGCGTTGAATATGGAACGGGTACAATAAAAATTCCTGGAGAATCCTCCAAAGTAGAGCATGTGTAATATTCAACTGATCTCCAATTTTTTTGTATTCACATGAGGATTCAAATCAATACAACTCAAAATTGCTTCCCCAATATCTGGAGTTCTCATAGTTTGAAAGGTACCATTTTCCCTCAACCTTCTGTGGATATTTGAAAATATTCGCCTGTCTGATATTACTCTATTTGGAAAGCACACCTGATATAATCGCCTAGCTCCTGTTGTGTTTCCGCCAACCAGGCCGTGCATATAATGGATATCAGCCAATTCGGCGTTAGTGAAATTAGCCTTTTTTTCTTTCAGCAATAACTTCAAAAGTCTTAAAACGATTCATTAATTTAATAAGCAATTCGAGCAGACACTGGTTCAACTTTAGCAACTGTCAAAATGAATGAATAAATGAAAGAAATCAAAGCCTACTCGTTATTTTTTTAATTAGAAGTGCTTTCAAGTCAGCGAATGCATACAATCGTAGTTTCTAAATTGAACGAAGATGACGAAAAGTGATTGTACGCTGATCATTGACGTACTGCAAAGAAGTTTGAAAGCGCAAAAAAGACATGGCTCAGCTCAGGAAATGAAAACACCTTGTAGATTCTAGTAAAAATTTAGGACGTGTAATGATGAAATGTCAAGACCCTGTAGCTCCGTAACGAAGCTTTTGCGGACATATGTTTATATGAACTTTTTTTCTTAAATTTGCACGTAGATATATCCCCTCAAGTTGTGACATACTAATATTTAACCCTGTATAATTGCAATTACAGGAGTAGATGTGAGCAAAAATACCAGCTAACTCTTTTTCTTTGCTGTTATTCAATAATTTTAAAGAAATGAAAATCGAAACTAATTTTATTACAAGTTCACAAATAAAGAAAACATGTTCGTTTCAACCGACGACCAAAACAAAACTATCCGAGAATATAGCTGAAACTTTGTCAGTTATCTACTGATGTATGCTGCTCACTAAACACAAATCATTCGCGATACTTCTAGCGCCATAACTTGAGTTTTTTGAGATCTTATTAGGCGAAGCTCGTATCTCTTCTGGAGAATAAATAATTAAATAATCATGTAATCGGATGTATGAAAGTTTCACGCATTCAAAATGTTCATGGTTTATATTTCTACAATATTACTTAATACAGTACTGAATCATTTTGAATTCCAATTTCTATGAATGCTATACTGAATAATTGTTCACCAATTTATTTATCGATCTCCTGAATTCTTTATCCATAAGACATTATAGCTGCTCCAAATAGGATGTAATTAGTTTGATGCATGCGCCGTGAACATTATACGACCCATAAAATTTTAAAGTGGGCCATAAGAAGAACGCTAAGACGTACTTCTACGGAATTCGAAATAATTTTTCTTTTGATGCGATCTTTTTAATAAAAGATGCCTAGGTCTATAAAAACAAGTCGTTCGAAAATGTAATATACACAAACACGTGTTCTTCGGCATCTCTCTACTCTCTGGTACCGATGTATGGTCCGTATTGATCCGCAAAATGTATTCCGAGGTATTGGATGGCTATGTAAGCATATAACAAAAACAAATGTGACCAGCCGCCTTTAGATTGCTTGCTCTTCGATATTAGTTTGGCGAACCTCCCCTGCTATGTCCCGCTGGTCCCCCGACGGCCGCCCCGTCTCTGCGCACCGGCAAATATGGACCCAAACTGAAAATCTCATTTGTCCCGTTTACGGTGGTTGCGTTCCCACCATTGGGTTTTCACCTATTTTTATGCCTTACTCGAAAGGTTCAATAGAGCGTATTTGAAAAATCTATTCGCTATCAAATATCAAACAACTTGAAAACTAGAATAAAAGTATCACTAACCTAATAACTACTCCCAGAAATTGTTAATATGACTCGAAAATCATAATTTTTTCATGGAATATCGAGAAGGATATTGTGTTCATAGGCACTTCAAACTAATTAATATATTAATTGCGACAGTTATTCAGTGAAAATTGACATTTTTCATTGAACTAAACGATTAATATTTCAAATATTAAATTCGAAGTGCACCTATGTTCAAAGCTCATTCTGAAATTGGAATATACGAGGATCGTTTATAAAGTCCTTGCAAAAATAAAAACTACACAGCCGAAGAAAGAAATTAACGTAGGATTTTAATATTTCAAATTTCTTTGTTGTTAGGGAACTAATTTCTTTTCGGATATGTTCGGATATATGTCAATAAATGTTTTCCTTGGTGCACAGGTTCCCCTCATAAGAAATGAATTTAAAGAAATAAATTGAGATTGTGCAAGAAACCAACACACATTAACGTTTGTTCTTCTTGGAAATGTGAATTTTCGGTAATAAATCAACGCGAATCACGAAACTTGACTCCGGCAGAATATACTGAAGCAGTGGTATTAGATGACGTAGATTGGACTTATGCAATAATAGGCCAAAGGCTTGGAGTGCCCATTCAACTGTTTCCAGAATGATCCGCAGGTACAAAGAAACCGGTGGTCATGAAAGGAGACTTGGATAAGGACGAGCTAGAGTTACAGCGGCGATCCATGACTGTTTGTTTATGCTATTATTGGAAAGGACCCTAATTATCTATTGTAAATTTTAATGATCAAGTTCCCATTTGTAATAGTAAGTGAAGTATATTGCTGAAAGGTCTAATCCCTTCAAGAATTCGTGGAATCGGTATATCCCGCTTGAGGAATTGTAAATCGTGTTATTGTTAAATGAATATGGCTGCGACCAGGTCATGGTAGATTTTACTAATAAGGGAAGTGAAGTGAAGACAAGCATCCTAACTTTTTCGTTAATATCCCGGTGTCGAGACGGTTACTCAACAGTATAGTAAATATTTTCAATGAAATAAAACTGAAGTATTTATATTTTCACTATATTAACAAAACTATGAACGGTTTCACCACACTGTGGCTTCATCAGATAGATACAAACTAATGAACAGAGTTATTCCGTATATATTAGTCTTATTTCCTACTTAATATTACAATAGGTACAAGAGGTATGTTGGAAAACCCATCGGAGTTGCTTATTTCATGAATTGAAGAAATTGAGTAAAGGAGAACGATTTAGATCTAATTGACTATTAAGTAACCTACCTGAATTCTTTTCTTTGTTGATCTCTAAAATTTCCAATAGATTGAGTTTTTGTCTGTTATTTTCATTGTGTAAAATTTTGAAATTAAGATAAGAGTTATGATTTTCTTCGAGTAACTGATTAGAATAATGGGAATCTGATTTATGATAATTAAAACTACGTTTGTGCTCGGATAATCTAACTTTGAAATTTCTGAAAGTTCTACCAATATAAATTTTATTATAATCCCCGCAAGACAGTTTATAAACACCGGATTTATTACTTTTATCAATTTTAGATTTGCAGTTTTTGATATGTCGGCCTAAAGAATTATCAGTTCGGAATGCTATATTGAAATTATAATACGAGAGGAATGATTTTAATTTTAGACTAGGATTACCAATAAAAGTTAAGCTGTTGTATTTTGTGTTAGAACTTTTTATACTTGGAAATACTTCCTGGATTGATTTTTGAAATTTTTTGTGTGAAATGTTAATATAGTGAAAATCTAAATACTTTAGTTTTATTTCATTGAAAATATGTATATCGATTTTCATCAAATAACGACCTTCTCAATCAAAATATAGTAAATACTCTTTCGTTTGTTAAGACCCCCCCCCCATGTTGAGACGGTTACTGAGGAATTTAGTAAACTCTCATTAGTTCATTTAAGAACCCGGTGCTGAAATGGTTACTGAGCGATATAGAAAACATTTTATCAACAATTTAATAAACATTTTAGTTAACATTTTTGTGATACTCATATTTGCAAATATTATTCATTAGTGGAGCTCTAACCGCAGCACATCAAACAGAATATGTCAATTGGATAGAAGCTGACTGGGAGAGACATTTACATACGAGTCGAGATATTTTATCTTTTTCTAGTGTGCACACGTCGTTATGAGAGATTATGATTATGATTTATTTCTCCTTCAAAAAAAAAAAATTACAAGGATTGTCAACTGATAATTAGATAATATAAATTTGAGAAAATTCTATATCAAATATGCACGAGTATAAGATATCTACATAAAAAGTATGTCTATAGTTTAAATATATTCACGAAAATATAAAATATGTCAAAAATCAGAAGAAAATTTGTATATAGGACATCTACGACATATAAGTATAAGTCAATCGCGCAACATGGAAATTTGAAACATTATAAAATAAATATTGAATCTCAAAAGAAATAAACTCAGTTTCTAGGAAACAACATTCAAAACACGTGATTCAAGAACTCATCAAAACTATAAAATGAATTTTTCATGGAAACTCTTTTCATTTTACGTTTGAAAACATTTCTACTGCAAGATTTTAGACTCTCAGGTATCTTGTTGTATAGTTTGATTCCAAGGAATTTAAATGAGATTTTTTTTCAACCGATGCTTCGGCAGCAGATAATTTTCTCGGCTTCTAGTCAGATGATCGTGAAAGATGAAATGTTTAGAATATTTATCCCTGTGTTCATGGACGTGTAAGAAGCAGGCCAGCATGTAGCAAGATGGAATGGTGAGTAACTGAAACCTCTTGAGGAGTTTTCTGCAACTCACAAATAGAGGAACCCCTGCCAACACTCGAACCGCTCACTTCTGTTTCAGGAACACAAGCTCAGCGTCACCTGAGACAGCCCATACGATGATACCGTACGTGGCTACACTGTGGAAGTGCGTATGGTAAGTAAGCACTGCTTTGTTTATCCCTACTATATTCTTAACTCTTCTTGTCGCGAATATGACTACTGACACTTTCTTGCAAACCAGATCTATATGTGAACTCCAAAGTAAGGTGCCATAGAAGAGGAACCCCAGTTTTGTTACCTTTTCAGATTGACATTTACTGGTTGTGCTTAGTGAGTTCTTGGGTCTTATCGATGTTCAAGGAAAGTTGGTTAACCTCAAACCAGTCTTTTCTATTTTCTTTAGAAGCCTTGGATTTCACCTGGAGATCCTGAATACTTTTTGCTCTATCTAAGAAACTTGTATCGTCAGCATATATTTCAGTGCCACCAGATGATATATTCTAAACAAGATCGTCTATAAATATAATGAAGGCTGGGCCCAGTATGGATCCTTGGTGGACTACACATGTAACATTGATCTTAGGCGAGTTTCGCTCTTTCCAGTCGACCATCTGATATCGATCCTGAAGGTAAGATTCAAGGTCGGTCCTCTCATACCATGAAGTTCTAGTATTAATTTTTTTTTTTGTTATTTACGCAATCAAATGCCTTGCTCAAATCCAGACAAGTCAAAATTGCACTTTCCATTCCATCAAATGCTTCGAATACAAACTCCACTATTTCGATTAATGCAGTAGCGGTCGATTTCTGCCCTCTGAAACCATCTTGACATTCACTGAGCAACGACATTGTTTCCAAGTAATTCACCAATCTAACCTTAATAGGGGTTTCAAAGATTTTAAAGATTGTTGGCAAGATGAAAATAGAGGCCTATAATTGCCACATTAATTTATATCTTCCTCCTTCAAATTTAGGAAAAGAGAGTTTAATTCGTTTTGATATTTTTCAATTTGATTTTGTAAATTCGACAACAACTGCAGTTTCCCATTTTTTTTCTCTTAATTCAACAATTATCCAATGACAAAATACAGTTATAATAATAGTAGTCTGTTATCTATGCTAAGGAGCCTGTATATGCTCTGGGATATGTCTTTCCACGTGCAGAAATCTGAGCCTCTTTTGCCAACTTCAGGTAGGTATGTAAAATTCGCTTTTTCGCAATAACTTGAAAACTTGAAATCTCAGGTACAGGGTATGAATTGGGAAATTCATTTAGGTTTTTTACAGCGAATCTAAAGAATTGAAAAAAATATGGGTTATAATTTACACTCTGTATACTGACTGAGATTCAGTCGGATATGAGTTATATCCCGCATGAATTCTTGTTTGCAAAACACTTTTCATCATTTTGGTTATTCACGCCGTTCTAGAAATATATCGAAGAAAATAATTTTTCAAGGGACAATATTCAACCTTCCGTAGAATGTTAAATATCCTCCCTTGAAGGAGCTAGTTTTCCGATCTACCCTTCATAATCACCGTTAACCGTTTATAATTTTCTTCGATATATCTACACATTGATAATTTCCTTCGATATATCTACACATTGCGAAATCTCGCATTTAGTAACTTTTTGTTTTGGGATCTAGAAATATATCAAGAAAGCAAAACATGGATAATTTTCAAATAAAAGTAAGATATTTCAACAACAACAAGCTAGACTTAGGCGTTAGGTGTTTTGTTTTTTGAATAACAAGTCTTATCGAACCAATTATCAATAAATAGGGTGTTCTATACTAAATAAGGAAGTCGGTATGTTCATCTGGTATAACCATTGATGCTATTGAGGTGAAAATATTTTTGAAATAGAGTTTTGGACCTGCTGAATCAACTACCAAAATTTCAAAACGACAGCATTATTAGTTCTCCATAAACGTCTAATTGACCACTCACAGGATATCCGGTATAGGTAAGTTCAAATCCTCTAGTTGACCAGTTGAAAAAGAACTGACGGTCGAAACCGATCGTGTTTGTAAAAATAAAATTGAAAAAATATAAAACATATTTTACTCCCTTTAAAACTAATTTCCATGAAATAAATAAATCATCAATATTACCCACTTTGACTTCTTTCGAAAGTTTTACATTTCTCATTATTAGTTTGTTCCACTTTCTATGAGTACCATTTTCATTTAGGTTGTTCTCAAACATTCCTTAGTGCTGGTTGATTACTGGAAAAAAATTTCTTCAACATATCTGAACTTCTGAAAAAAAATTAGATTTTCGATTTTGTATGAATACAGGGTATTACATAATTGTATGTCACAACTTGACATGTGCAGTTGTAAGAAAAAAAGTTCATATAAACATAGGTCCGCGAAAGCTTCATAACGGAGATACAGGGTGTTGAAATTTTCGGATAAAATTGGTTTTTTCTTCAAAAATCCTTTGTTTTTGAGGTACTCAGCCCATATTTGGAATGCAAGCTATTTTTTTATAGCCTCCGTCATTACACGTCCTAAGTTTTAACTAGAATCTACAAGGTGTTTTCTTTTCTGGAGCCATGTCTTCTTTTGCTCATTCAAACTTTTTTGCAGTAACCCACTGATCAGCGTACAATCAATTTTCGTCAATTCATTCATTCGTTCAATTTGAAAACTTTTTTGTTCCCCGACTGTTCTCGAGTAAAAAATTATTAAACGATTGTATGCATTCGCTGAATTGAAGGCACTTCTAATTAAAAAAATGACTAGTAGGCTTGGATTTTTTCATTTATTTATTTGTTTTGACAGTTGCTAAAGTTGAACTAGTGTCTGCTCGATTTGTTTATTAAATTAACGATTAGTTTTAAGACTTTTGAAGTTATTGCTGTAAGAAAAAATGGCTAATTTTACTAATGCCAAATTGGCTGATATGCATTACATGTACGGTCTGGCTGACAGAAACATATAAGAAGCTAGGCGATTATATCAGGTGCACTTTCCAAATGGAGTAACACCAGACAGGCGAACATTTTCAAATATCTACAGAAGGTTGAGGGAAACTGGTTCTTTTACTGCAAATAATCATTTAAAAGGTGCAACTCAAACTATGAAAACTACAGATATTGATGAAGCAGTTTTGAGCTGTTTTGATTTGAATCCTCATGTGAGTACAAGAAAAATTGGAAATCAGTTGAATATTTCACATGTTCTAGTTTGGAGGATTCTCCACGACTTTTTATTGTATCCGTTTTAATTCAACGCGTCCAAACTCAACTTCCTCAAGATTTTCCTTCAAGACTGAATTTCTGACGATGGTTCCTAGATAAAATCTGAGAAAATGCTCATTTTGATAGTTACAAAATGTTCACAGACGAAGCTAACATTTCGAGAACTGCTATCACAAATTTTCACAATAATCATTATTGGGTTGAGGAAACCCCCATTTGATTGAACAATCTCATCATCAAGAACAACTCTCACTAAATGTCAGGGTTGCAATAATTGGAAATTATTTGATTGGGCCATTTTTTCTGCCTAACAGACTAAACGGTCCCGCTTATCGGCAATTTCTTGTTCGAGGATGTGCCACTTTTGGTGAGAAACATAATGTGGTTCATACATGATGGGGCACCAGCTTATTTTAGTGGAGAAGTTAGGGAATTCTTGAATGATACATTCAACAACCGATGGATAGGTCGGGGCGGGCCAGAACCATGGCGTCCTAGGTCCCCAGATTCGAATAGTTTATACTTTTTTTTATGGGGATATCTCGAAAGCTTCGTTTATACTACTCCAGTGAACACTGTAGAAGAATTGAGAAATCCAATAATAACCTCTTGTGACTAGATAAGAAATACTCCAGGAATATTTCAAAGAGTGCGTGATAATAAGCGAAGAAAGACAGTGGCTTGTATTCTTGCAGGTGGAAGACACTTGAATAAGTATAAGATGAGTCAGAGAAGAGGAGCTATCAAAATAAAATCAAATTTTGGGCATACCTATCTAGTAGTACTATTATTTTTTCATTTAGCGAATAACATACAATTCAAATCATTTAAATTCAATTATTTTCACTCGAAAACGGTTGGAGATACGAAAAAATTACAAGTGACAAAGAAGTTTTCTTGTAATGATGGAGGCTGTGAAAGATAGCTTGCATTTCAAATTTGGGCTGAATATTTCAAAAACTGCAGGAGTTTTAAAGAAAAAACCAATTTTTTCCGGAAATTTCGACACCCTGTAGCTCCGTAACGAAGCGCTTGCGAAACTATAATTATATAAACTTTTTATCTTAAAATTGCACGTAGATTTACCCCCTCAAGTTGTGACATACTATTATGTAACATCCTGTATATCTCATTGGCACTACTTCTCACATTTAGTCATACTCAACTTAATTTATTTTCAATTGTAATTGAAGTTTCAGTCTGATGACAATACAACATGGTAGCCCTATAATATTCGACAACCACGTGTACGGAGCCGCGAGGTAAAAATAATGAACAGTGCCATTTTATCATTATCTTCATTAGAAAATGTTTGCTATATCCTTTGTATTCACATTTCTCCAGATACGATACTTAACAACATTAATGGAAGAAAGCGACGTCATAAGTAGTTATAAACGGAAAATATGACGTCTGACTCCACTCGTCACTTTATGCTCTGATTTCTACAGTAAACTCGCTTGCAAACCCTTCAACTCCAATAACATTGGTCCTGTCAGAGCTGTCTTCGCCGCTCCGAGAAAGCGGGACAAATGAATCGGCTGTCTAAACTCCCTTTGAAGTTGTGACGTAAAGGAATGCGACCCGTCAAGTCATTTGTCTCTAAATGTATCTCTGCTTATTATATCGAAATTCAATTTATTAAGTGAAAGCCTCTCCGCCTGCTTCTTCAGAGGAATTTTTCGTATTATCCGCTTGTTATCATGAAAAACAAATTATATCCACTCAATTTCAGGCATCCATCGGTAGAAGTATTCAGCTTTTTATGAACTGGAAACGAAGACTTGTCTTGAATTCCATACACTAACTGAATAAAACAAACAAACATAATAAAATAAGGACGTATCGTCAGTTTACATCCGAAATGCGTAGAAATATTATGATTTTTATAGTTTATCGAAATTTCCAACTTCAGTTTTAATTTACCCGAAATTTTCTTTACTGAGCCTGAACGATCCGATAATCAAAGAATCGATCAAATAAGTCAACAGTCGGGGAACTTTTTTAATCATTACCCCAAAATATTTTTGTGTAAGTTGATATTACCCCTTGGCGAAGAGTAAAAAAAACGAAATCGCCTCTTTTTAGCATCTTTCATATTATCGCCCTCTATGATAATTTTGAAAAGAAATTAATAACTGAAAATTTAATTTAAACATCATTTATTCAATTTATCAATGTAATACCAAGTAATACATAACGGTAATAATAGAAGTATAAGCAATTAATACTTATAACAAATTAGAACCCATTGGGGTACAATAAAGGGTTGACCATTTGGGGTACTGTATACGGACACTTTGAAAAAGAAACTCCAAGCAAAAGCAAAAAGGCTTTCAAGATACGTTAAGTGTACTGAAAGGAAACACCA
Source organism: Cryptolaemus montrouzieri (assembly GCA_013387265.2). Lineage (NCBI taxonomy): Eukaryota > Metazoa > Arthropoda > Insecta > Coleoptera > Coccinellidae > Cryptolaemus > Cryptolaemus montrouzieri. The sequence continues at coordinate 117,950,422 of JABFTP020000185.1, forward strand.
AAACCAAAGGTTCCTCCAAAACGCGGCCAATTTTCATAAGGGAAATAACAAAACTGCGACCAACAATAACAGAGAATTACCTGACGCACAGTGCTTGACCGATTATTGGTCATCACTATGGTCGAACCCCAAAGAACACAATAGAGATGTGGCATGGATCACGCATGAAAAAGAACGCCTCGATATCAATTATATGGACTTCGAAGGAATAACGGAGGAAGAAATCACAACAGCAGTTAGAGCGACCAACAATTGGAAGGCAACAGGTATAGATAATATCCACAACTACTGGTACTAGAAATTTGATAAGCTCCATGGAACCCTAGCGAAACAACTCACGTACGTTCTTCAACATCCCAAGAAAACGCCCACTTTCCTAACACAAGGCTTAACATATATGCTACCTAAGAGCGATAGAACACAGGATCCGTCTCAATATAGGTCAATCACTTGCCTGCCAACATTCTACAAAATACTCACCTCATGCATATCCAATCGAATATACCAACACCTTGACGACAACAATATATTGGCAGAGGAGCAGAAAGGATGCAGAAAGAAACACCACGGGTGCAAGGAACAACTCATCATCGATTCTGTGATAATGAAACAGGCACACGTAGGGCATCGGAATGTTCATTCAGCTTTTCTCGATTATCTGAAGGCATTCGATAGTACCGCCCATTCTTGGCTTGTTGAAGTATTGCAGATATACAAAATTCACCCAGCCCTGGTAGAGTTCTTGAAGACAACAATGACACACTGGCGCACGTCTCTGCTGGTCAACATGAACAATACATCAATTAAAACCGACGAGATACCCATACGTCGTGGAATTTTTCAAGGAGACTCTTTGAGTCCACTATGGTTCTGTTTAGCTATGAACCCATTGTCCTCAATGCTCAATAGAACAGGATATGGATTTAGGATAAAAGCAGAAAGGAATTATCATACAATCTCCCACCTGCTGTATATGGATGACATCAAATTATATGCTTCGAACAAGAAGCAATTGGATGATTTGATGAAAACTGTCAGAGAGTTCTCGGCAGATGTTCATATGAAATTCGGGATTGAAAAATGTAAGACCCTGAACATTCAAAGAGGGAAAGTCATAGATGGTGAAACACAACTTCCAAACGGTGATATTATACAGTGCATGAGAGATGGCGAAACAAACAAATATCTGCGATACCAACAAGCCAGATTGCTAGACCAAAAACTATCAAAGGAGAAGATTCGTTCAGAATAGAGTCAACGTCTGAAGTATGTGCTGAAATCGATGTTGAACTCGGGGAATCTAGTCAAAGCAATTAACACCTACGCCATTCCAGTGTTGCTTTACTCATTTGGAATAATCAGATGGACTAAGACGGAACTGGATGATATTCAAAGGCAGACCCGAACGATGCTGACGAAGTACAACAATCATCATCCAAAATCGTCTGTGACACGAACAACTTTGAAGCGGAAAGAAGGAGGACGAGGATTAATAGATGTTGTCAATTTACACACCGAACAGATAAAAAATCTCAGAGAATTCTTCTCTGCAAAATCTCTCACTTCTGACCTCCATAGAGTGGTATCGTTGGCTGATAGGGGATACACACCACTAAATCTCGCTACCAGAGATGACCTGCTGAATTTACCGTTCCTATCAGATTCTGAAAAACAAGAGCAATGGTCAAGAAGGGAATTGCATGGACGACATCACCATGAGAATAATCAACCACACATCGACAAAGAAGCCTCCAACAAATGGTTGATGAAAGGAGAATTATTCGCAGAAACAGAGGGATTCCTTATGGCCATCCAAGACCAAGTGATCGCTACAAACAATTACAAAAAATTTATAATGAAGGACGAAACATTACAAACAGATAAGTGCAGAAAATGCCATATGAGATCGGAGACTATACAGCATATTACGTCCGGATGCGAATAACTGGCCAATACGGAGTATCTTCACAGGCATAATCAAGTGTGCAACATTAACCATCAGAAACTTGCTCACAATTACGGACTTCTGAACACCTTCCAGCCATATATCAGCCGGCGCCCGTATTGGAAAATGACTCTATCAGATTATACTACGATAGGCCTGTTATCACTGACAGAATGGTGACGAATAATAAGCCGGACATAGTGGTGTATGATAAGAGAGCCAGAACAGCAATGCTGGTGGATGTCGCCATACCGAATAATAACAACGTGCTGAACAAGTTCCAGGAGAAAAATTCCAAATACACAGACCTTGCTATTGAGATCAAGCAGATGTGGCACCTCGAGAAAATAGATATTGTTCCTGTCATCGTATCCTCGACTGGTTTAATATCCCATGATAGCCTTAAGAAATTAGAATTGCATAAGAATACCTATATAGAAATGCAAAAAGCTGTAATTCTCAATAAATGTAGGATAGTTAGGAAATTTATGCCAAGTATATTGTAACCGAGCCTATTCCCTTTGATTGCTGAATCTGGGAAAAGTAAATTACATCCAGCTAACAGCAGAGATAGTGCATAAGTCCACGATAATAATAATGGTGGTACAAACAAAAATTAGAATTGAAAAAATTAGAAAATAAAACCTACTTCCTTCACGTTTCGGAGAAATGATGTTGTTTCATGTTCGATACAATTGCTTCAAAATTATGTAAGAGCGATTTGAATACAATCTTCGGCGTATAATCGATTTCTGTTCTTCGTTTTTATGTTCATTAGAGTGGAAAAGCCTTGTTCGTACAAATATGTTGTTTCAAATAGCAGCAATTTTTCAATCTCCTCTTCAAGTTCAATTTTGCTGCTAGTGAAATCCAAGAAGACGTCAGATTTGGTTTACTCTCAAATTGAATACGTGCTTCAGTATTAGATCGAAAGTCAAGAATTGCTTCTGCCAAACCTGAAAGTTCTTCTGGTATCATAGCAATTTCACGAAAACCGATCTCTGAGTTTGATAAGATGTTTTTTGTGTTTGTTTTTCCTTTAACGTGTTCTATTTCTGCCTTTCGGCTAATGACACGCCGGGGAATTCTGTCAATCACTAACCCGGGAATTTTGCCGAACCCCTCTCGTGTCGAGGGAAGGGATCTTTAATGTCCAATACATCTCTGTTAGACAGGACCGACAGCTTTACATCTCCTCTTAAAGATGGACGCTCAAGCGATTCCCAGAATCCGAATAATCGCACCGACCTTGTGGGGATCGAACCCAGGTAACTCTGCGTAGGAGACGAGCATAATAGCCCATACGCCACCGAGCCGGGTTGATAAGATGTCTTACAATTGTATCTTTGATGTCAGCAAAAGTAATATTTTCGCAATCTTCCAAAAACAAAGCTAACCTTGAAAAAGAAGCTATCTTGTTCTGTTCCACTTTCTGTCTCCAATATTGCAGCTTTAATTCAAACGCTGACACTATTTCTACCGCAGAAATGATATTAATATTCTTTCTTTGCAATTTTTTGTTTAATATATTTATACTCTCAGAAATGTCCGCTAATTATGCGAGATATGCAACCCAGGAAGAGTTTTTAAACTTATCTGCGAGAATATTTTGTGATCAACCATTAAAATTTCAACTTCAGTTTTGAGAGTCCATACTCGATTTAGTACATTTCCTTACTTTTGTATAATGAAGTAGGTCCGCAGATTCAGCTTCACCGTCCTGATTTAATTCACGAAATAGCTGCGTCTTTAGTGCATGTCCCTTGATAAAATTTATAATCTTGATGATATCATGCATGACGCCTTCCAGTGTAGATTCTAAATATTCGACCATAAGGGCCTGGCGATGGATCATACAGTGAGTAACTTCAATATTTAGGTTATTTTTTTATGAAAGCCGAAAAACCATTAATATGATCCAGCAAAGCTGGTGCTCCATCCAAAAATACAGAAATACAGTTTTCCTATTCTAAACTTTGCGCATTGAAGTATTGATTTACTTTATTGTAGACATAAATTCCACGAGATCTCAACTTGAGAGGAGAACCAAACACTAATACCTTCTCAAAATTATCTACACGTTTGTAGCGAACATCTACCATTAGCTGTGAATTGCTACTAAAATCAGTTGTCTCATCAAGCTGAATAGCAAAATATTTAGCCTGTTTTAATGCGAAAATATGCTGTTTCTCCACATTTTCTGTTAATATAGAAATTCGTTCTTTCACAATTTCCGCAGACAAAGGCACTGAATTCAGTTTCATTTTTACAGCAGCTGTTTGAACCAAATCTTCAGCAATAGTGTATGGTTTCTTATTTCGAGCAATCAACCAGGCTACTTCAAAGCTAGCCCTTGATGCAGAACGCTGATCGAATGTACCGGACAAGCTGCTAATTAATCTTGTCGTTTAACAGATATTTGCAAAGTATTCTCGCAGTTTGGAAGACAGGTGTGAATGCAAATTTTCTAAATGTTTCTTCAATTGACTTTTCTTGAAAGATTCTGAAGTCAGTACCTTCATACATACAACTCACTGTGGTTTCATTGTACCAATGTCTTCTGTTTGTGTAAAACCGTAACTAAGGAATTCGCCTGGGTATGTTCTCTTTCTATTTGCTGCCATCTGAAGGGAGATAGAAAAAGTATTTGTAGAATAATTAAATTAAATTTCTAAATTGCGGCTTAACTCGATCTATATATCGATGACTAATGAAAAAATGGTGGTCTTGTCAGCAACAAACCAGTAAAAACTCGCTCTCTGACTCGTCAATGTATTTGCATCTTAAAGGCGTGACACAGGCTGAGCAGGTCGCCGGTGCTTTGCTTTACTGCGCAAAAATATAACTCGAGAACACTCTAGTGGCGGGTAGTGAGATGGCGTGGCCTGCATATGTCGCTAAATTGTATAAGTTGAAAAAAATACTAACAGGTTCATGAAATAGCAACTTATAAACATATACTTTTTACACACAAGAGTTTCATTTTTACCCCCAAAAATTCCATTTTTACCTCATTTGTGGTAATTTACCCCGGTTCCCCGACCGCTGAAATAAGTCGTACTCATCATTGGTTATGAAGATGTGAACAGAAAATAAAGTTTTTCGTGTTTTGCCGATATTTTTGATATTCAATACTAGAGGCCGTCAAACATATCTGAAATGTACCCTTCCTTTAGAGTGCCTTTCAATGGTTTGTTCATCAAAGCTCTCGCGGAGTGAACATCGGGAAATACACTTTGTGCTACAATTATTTGGTATCGCAACTGCTCTGAAATTCTCTTTCTCAATTCTTGTCTGTCGTTATCCGTTCGAATTTGTACCTGAAAATCTTAATGAGGATTGTCCTCTGCCGATCGTCCGGCGATGTGTCCTTTCTATCTCCCTTCCTCCGAATACTTTCTCTGTTTCTATCAGACTGTTAAATATGTGTACTTACAATATATATTTCAAATAACAAGCAATTTTCTGAACGAACATTTTTTTTGAAAACGATCCGCGTTTTTGCTTCTACAGGATGCTGGATTCGCGTCGAAAGAACGTCGGGAGCGGCGTTATAATCTCTCTCAAAATAGTACGAAAAAATTACTGCTAATGAATTTCTCGTTTGAATTCACCAATTCCCGTCACGGAGCTTTCTGTATCTACTTGGTGCGCTGCGAATCGAATTAACTAGATCGAACTTACTAAGTTTTGAAATCCCAGTGTGTTGCAGCCGATTAAAATTTCTGCTTGAATTTCAAGTGAAATCAAGCTTTTCGAGAAATTGTCTACTTCTAATGATACACTGCCCTACAAAGCAAAAACCAAGTAACTCTAAATTTCCAAATTTTCAGGAGTTATTTTTATGATAATGAAGATTACGCTTACTCAAAAAGTGTTCTAGCTAGAAGCTTCGAACTTGAACTTTTTCTACTTCTCAATTCTAGAAATTCACTGAGCGTACTAAATTCAAAATTCTTCACGCCATGTTCCAAATGGATGCCGACTTTCAGTCAGTAGATTTCGGATTATTACATCCGCACGAAGCTTTTACAAAACATGAAACAAGTAAGTCGAAAAATTCAAGACAAAATTCAGGTAAGTCAATTTACATTTGAATATTTTATTGCAGAAACACGTAACAAAGAATTAATTTTTCAGTTATCAAACAGAACACAAAAGTAACAAATATTGAACATCAAATAAACTTTCAAATAAATACAGGAATAGATGAAATGATTATAAAAACTTTGTAACTATAGATCGCCCTCTTCAATTTGAGTTTCTTCCCCACAGTGGGCCAAGTCGTCAATGTCTGATACAGACATGAGAGATTGAAGTACAGTGATCTCGAATATTTTCTGAATTAAAACACCTTCAGGTCACGGAGGAAAGGTACAGCAGTATTACCATTGCTAACTGCTCCTTTTTTACGGGTCTGGCAACCGTTTTCGAAACGAAGAAAGTCTTCCAAATGGAGAATGAGTGGTTTATTGTACTTACTGCTTCTACTGATTGAATTGACTAAATCATCGAAATCTCCTTCGACTTATTCCACTTCTTTCCGATCAGCCCATGTACCGAGTTAGCCTTCATAAATGAATGGCCATATTCAAAAAACTTGAAAGTAATAGTCTCTGGTCCCCATTCTTCATTAACTAGAGTACAACATGCATCTCCTTCATTTACGTTTTCATGATGGACTTGATTATTATGCAATGAACATGATAAACATTCATCTTGTGATGGTTTAGTGCCAATATTCTCCTGATGAAAAATCTTTCTGTAGGTTCCATATGAAACTTTCTTTTCAGGAGTTTTCTCATTCAAATCTTCCCACATCTTATACACCGAGATGTCGCTTGTAAGATACCGTCTGTTAGGAGCATGTTTCATGTTCTAATGTGAAACTACTTGATGATAACTCTCAATATGAGCTTTGATGTTTTTATGATTTTCTTCTGTAATTTTCTTTCATCTTTTCACCACATTTAAGTCCTCTTTTATCTGTAACACACTGAAACTCCGGATTTTTCAGATACTCTGTTACTATAGCATCGGATTAATGTTCAGTTGTGTGCAAAAACATTGTTTTGCATACGGTTCGTGTTTTATTTGTTTTTAAGTATTTCCCTTCTACATTCATTGTTTCATTAAAATCGATAGATTTTTCTGCGATTTCTCCATTTGAATTTGTGATTTCTTCCGTATTCTCTGTTCCTGTCTATTCCCACTTCATCTATAACTAACCTAACCTATAGCTTTGTGTCTTCTTGTTCCTCGGTGTCTTTCAGCAGCATATCATTCTGTTCTGTTGTGATTGGTTTTAAAGGTAAAGTATAAACTAAAGAGCACTCCTTGTGGCCAACGGCGTCTCTTTTATAGATCTTGACAGGCAATTTCTTGAGGTATTTTCCAATAAAGAATCTTTTCTCTCCAAATTTGAGTGAGTTGAAGTAACAAAAAATAATTCTTTTTTGTTCTCTTAAGATATTTTGGGAGCAGTTTTTCCTACAACTGTCTGGACATGGTGGAAGTAAAATCTTTGTTTTAGTTCGATTTTTCTTTTGTTTAGTCCGAGGTAACTCTATCTCTGTTACAGTGTTAAATCGTACATTTTCTGTCACTACTTGATCTTCTCCACCTCTGATTTCTATTTCTGGTACAGATTTAGGTACATATTCTGGTAGAAACTGGTCTTCTTTAACTTCGATTTCCATTATCTTCTCTGAAATATTAGGTTCAGTTTGGTCAGTACTGTTAATTCTCATTAAATTAATCATGTCGCCATTAGTATTTTCTAGTAAATCACGGCATTCCAAACTTTCTTTCAACTGATGTAGTGTTTCATCTTTTGTTCTTTCTAGAAATGAGCCGTGTTCAAATTCTGTTGATTTCCACCAGATATCACCATCATTTAGATACAAACGGCTTTTTTTGCGGCTTTCGGTATTTGTTTCAGAAAACTGCAAATAGATCAACAAGTTCTCTTCCGTCTTCCGTTTGATGGACTATAATTTGGGTCCGCATCCGAATCATGTAACAGACTAGATGAAATTTGACCTGTTGCCGTTTCAAATGCCATTTTGAAAAAGAACTTGATTACATCTCCTCCGTATCGTAGACATACTGCAGAACCACCACACTAATATACCAATATGATTTAAGTACGCGAAATAAGAAATCATGTGATTTTACTCTGCATTCTGATTGGTGTTGGTTGTTCAATTTAGAGGGTAAGACGTTATACTTTCTTGGAGGATTTGTCTATTCAATGGCAGTAAGTTGACTTACTAAGTTTTTGTGTTGTAGTTATTGAATATCTCACTCGCGGGTATCTACCTACACCAGAGTCATCCTGTTCAAGTAGAGTAAGTAGACATACTAGGTTCTATATGTTGTAAATATCAAGATCTTCTGAGAAGTATGTAATATTGATATATTTTAACTATGAAATGAAAAAGTAACTTTGTTTTCGATTGATATTTTATAATTTATAATCAAAAAAGCATTGCCTTTTAAAAAGTAACTGCTCATAAATTCTCAACGGATTGATATATTTCAAATCTGAAAGAATCATCTTGCAGACCTTTCTACGAGGAATCCAGTGATGTGAAAATCTCGAAACCAATTATGTTGACTTACTTGGTTTTTGTTTCGCAAGGCAGTACAACAGAAAGACCAAGTTCTTGCACAATGAACATTCTATAGTTTTTATGCGTTTTAAATGACTAATTTTATGAATTAGACGTGGGCCATGGAACGTTAGCAGAACTGATTACTGAAAAATAGTAACAATTTCGATGCATTGTTGAGGCATTCCATGGTGAAAGTTTCTGTTTATTTATATTCATTGATATATCTGCACCTTCTTTGTGAAAAATATCAAGCTGTGGTTTTCTTTCAACAATTTATTGGTATAATAAAAAGATAGAACATTTTTACTTATGAAGTTTATTGAAATAAATATGCCGAATAATATAATAATTATATTATTTAATTGGAGATGCGTTCAGTTTCCATTGTTGGGTTTATTATTATAATTATTAGGGATAGAACTTGATGAACACGATTCCAGATGATAATCTACATTGAATCCCCATGTATTAGTACGTTTTGACGAAGAAGACGGTGTTGAAATGAAGTAGATGTAGAGTGGTCCAGGAGGATGCACTGAAATAAAAGAGGTATGAAGGGGCTTCAAATTGTTGTTGACTTTCGCAAAGTTTTGCATGAAGTTTGAAATTATACTAAAAAACAACAAGTATTGAATTTTTCTTTCAAATGAATCAATACTGTTCAAGTTTTGACTATATTCATCAGATAAGTAGTACACTTAAAAGAAAGATGTGTCTTATAAATTACATTGATGAAAGCAGGTACTTAGCTCAATAACAGGAAATGATGAATTTTGAACTTGTACATGGAATTTAATATATCTGCCTAGAGAGTTATGCGATGTGGAGGCTATATTCGAATTAAGAGAACAGAGGAAAAACTTTAAGTTTAGGCTCTATTTACTGATTGGTCTATTTAATACAATAACATTGTCAATTGTACATTGAAATCGTTTACGGGTAAGCATGCTGTCAATCACAATTAAATTACATCTATTATTGAGCACTATTTGTTTTTCAATTTTGAGCTCTTTCCAGAAAATATGACATTTGTATAGTGGTGAGTTTATGCATCATAATGTTTTAAGCAGCTATTTTCTGTTGTTTTGGATGAGCGGAAGAATTATGAATGGTAACATCTTTATGGGATTGTTTATGCAAAATAGAAATTTAAGTCTGTGAACACTTCCGGTTATAGTTAAATCTAAAAAGTGAATGGAATTCCCAGTTTTCATATACAAATTGTACTTTATTTTCCAATGAATTGAATTTATGAAAGTACTAAAAAAATCTAATTACCTCTTCTAACCTGGAAAACAACAGATTATGTCATCTAAACCAATCAATACACTGTTTCGACAGCTGATTATTAATCATTTTCTGAATGTTTTCCTTCAAACTTTCGGCTTTTAAATCAGTGACACAATTACCCATTAACCAACCGTTGTTGCTCATGTAAATTTCATCATTGAATTAATTTTTTGAGAACATACTTCTGAAGAAGTTCTGATTTTATAATGGAGTAAACATTGTTATTCTGCCGAATTTGGTGAATCAATGACAATGGATCGAGAGGTGGAACACTCAGCCAGAGTATAAATACTACCTCCCAGAATACAAGTAGTACAATATATTGCATTCTTCTCCATTAGATCTCATGAATGCATCATTGAAATTTTGGACTGAAACTACAGGAATGTCTATGGAATTGTGTGAAAGGTTGGCTGCTGGGAATGTAACCTATGACACAACTGGTTTGATGGTGCAAAAACAGAATTTGATTTTTCACTGAATATCCTGACGGAAAATTCTCCTACTGATGAGATAATCGTGGTGTTTTATTCCCGAAGAATTAATTCGAATTCACTCTTTCAATATTACTACTACTTTAGTACCTCTGCTCTTCTCAGCCCATTCTACTCTCCAGATGAAAACCTGAAGTTGCACCGGTAACAAACGCCTTCAACAAGTTTATGTACTGGTTATGTACATGTCCCACACATGTCACTCGGACATTCTACCATGGAGATATAAAGGATACATTCGGGGTTATCCTGGTAAATATCAATTGAATTTAATAAGATCAAACATTCAATATATCCTGTTTTGAATGTGCAAATTAAATTAATTTCAGCATTCTACTATTGCAAATGATACATTATTGGTATCTTGGTTATACAATTCATTGGCTATCTATTTGTCTTTGAATTCGGTCTGAATAGAGTGGATATGGTAGATTGTATTGATAACATACGTGACACTGATTTTCGACACAAAACAATATTTTCACCATTATACATTCACAATATTCAAATATAATATATAATATATAATTTTTCATGAATTTTTTGCTCAACATTCGCTTATTAAATGTGGGAAGTGGTAACTCTGGTTCTGGATCTATCATGTTTCGGTTCCTACATATGAACCATCGCTGAGATGACCGGACCTGATCATTAGGAGCCTACAGGTCGAAGATATATATCGCTTATTAGGTTATTATGTTTTATCGATGACGTTATTTCAAAGATTGAAAATAATTATGTTTCTCAATTAGCAAGAATTCATGGAGCGATCTTTCGTCCGAAGATCAAATCTGTGAGTGGGACAATATCCCAAGCTAAATATTATGGAATTAAGTCCCGAGTCATGTGTATGGTCTCGGTTCTTACCTTAAAATTCTTCGTTCACTCAAATTCGATTTGTACGAAAGAATCGAAAGAATATTTATTACTCATATCAGGTTTTCCTGTTGTTTTCTCATTTTTCAGATTATTTCACTTCCACTATCAACTGAAGATTAAGTCAGAATGAAACTGGAACACCATAATTTTGATTAAATTTTTTTTCTCTCCATACTCAAAGACTAGATCTTACTGAGGTATCAGTGGGAATGAGGCAGGGTTCACCTTTCTTCTCAATCCCTGAACTTACCCCTAAGGGGCGAAGGAGAGAAGCTTCTTCAGTTTGGAGTGTTTATAATTACATTGAGGAGGTCGTTACTTGATAAAAATCGATATACATATTTTCAATTATATAAAACTATGTTACTTAGATTTTCACTATATTAACAAAACTATGACCGGTTTCACCACACTGTGGCTTCATCAGATAGATACAAACTAATGAACAGAGTTATTCCTTATATATTAGTCTTATTTCCTACTTAATATTACAATAGATACAAGTACAAGGGGTATGTTGGAAAACCCTTCGGAGTTGCTTAATTTATTAATTGAAAAGATTGAGTAAAGGAGAAGGATTTAGATCTAATTGACTATTAAGAAACCTACCTGAATTCTTTTCTTTGTTAATCTCTAAAATTTCCCATAGATTGAGTTTTTGTCTATTAAAAATGAAAAATTTTGAAATTATCATTGAAGTTATGGTTTTCTTCGAGTAAGAGATTAGAATAATGGGAATCTGATTTATGATAATTAAAACTACTACTACTACAATATAAATTTCATCACAATCCCCGCAAGACAGTTTATAAACACCGGATTTATTACCTTTATCAATTTTAGATTAGCAGTTTCTGATATGTCGGCCTAAAGAATTATCAGTTTTTTTATTAGAGCTATAGAACCCTTCATGGCTTATTAAGCTTAACTTTAATGAGCACAGCAATAAATTTTACATTTACATTTTACCCTATGGTAATAGTGAAAATTTTAAAATATATGTATTCACAAGTGTATATTGCATTTATCTAAGAAATTAAAGACAATCCCCATACCTACGATATTAGGTTCAAATAATAAACACTAGATGTCCAAAGGTAAAAAGAACCTATGTCAAGCTATTTTTGATAACATCGTTCCTTTCATTATCGTGAAGTGAACATTGGAACACTATATGATTCTATTAATAAATAGATATTACTATTCACAGCTCATCTACACATCCTCATTCATATAAATTAATATAAGCTGCTTACAATAGTATGGTACATAGACTGATTAATATCCCAATGCCAATAAATAATTCTATAAAAGAGCTAAATATAATTAGACAAATAGCAGTCAATAACGGTTATAGTCCAACTATGATTGAGATCATGATTTCACGCAACAAATTTCAAAAACAATCCAAGAAGTATTTCCAAGTATAAAAAGTTATAACACAAAATACAACAGCTTAACTTATATTGGTAATCCTAGTCTAAAATGAAAATCATTCCTCATTGTTATAATTTCAATATAGCATTCAGAACTGATAATTCTTTAGGCCGATATATCAAAAACTTCAAATCTAAAATTGATAAAGGTGATAAATCCAGTGTTTATAAACTGTTTTATGAGGATTGTAATAAAATTTATACTGGTAGAACTTTCGAAAATTTCAAAGTTAGATTATCCGAGCGCAAACATAGTTTTAATTATCATAAATCAGATTCCCATTATTCTAATCACTTACTCGAAGAAAACCATAACTTTAATGATAATTTCAAAATTTTACACAATGAAAATAATAGACAAAAACTCATTCTATGGGAAATTTTAGAGATTAACAAAGAAAAGAATTCAGGTAGGTTACTTAATAGTCAATTAGATCTAAATCCTTCTCCTTTACTCAATCTTTTCAATTCATAAAGTAAGCAACACCGATGGGTTTTCCAACATACCCTTGTACTTGTACCTATTGTAATATTGAGTAGGAAATAAGACTAATATATAAGGAATAACTCTGTTAATTAGTTTGTATCTATCTGATGAAGCCACAGTGTGGTGAAACCGGTCATAGTTTTGTTAATATAGTGAAAATCTAAACACCATAGTTTTATTTTTTGAAAATAGAATGTTTATTCTATTGTACATAATGTGCTTCCTCTTTTCTTATTTTTGATTGACATCAAAATTTGATATCAAGATTTAATCAATGTATTTTCCTAATGTTTCTCTCTTTCATTCGTATAAATGAATAAGACAATTATCAAAGAGACATCGACCTTGATTTTTCATTACGCTGGAAGAAAAGTTAGAACACTCGCTCTAATTCGTTTTGAATTGTCAAATCTCAATATTGGTGCAATATTTGAATAAAGTCATCCTACCACAAAAATAAATTTTTCATTCTTTCTTACAAACTCTGGGGTATACTGGGTTCTTCTATTTTCGATGCTTTAATACGACAGCTATGTGAAATACTGCAAATAGAGAAAAATGATTACGATTTTCAAGGAAAAGTCCTTAGTGAAAACAGGTTATTTCTCCCTATTTGTAGTAGTTCACATAATAGTCGCACTAAAACATCGACAATGCGACATCCTGTAAATTACTTACTCAACGTTTCTTTTCCATCGCACCATTTCGGATCTTTATTTGTTCCAGGAGTGAAAATATAATCTGTTGAACAAGAGCTACTGCTAGTTCCTGAATCGGAAAATATCATGTAGAGAGGTGTTAATCTGAAAAGATAGATATAAGTTATTCATCTTGTAAGAACCTTATCGCTCTCAGAGAAAAACTTGAATGTTTCACTCAGTCTGTTAAGCATTGTACCAACAATGTTTATCGAAATCATGATATTGATGATTACTTGTGAAAAAAATTCGTATAACAATCTATAAACGCCAAATCAATAATCCACTCGACAACTGAATTTTGTTTCAACACCAATTTAACTTTCTATAATCACATTCTGAAATATGATTTCGACGATAAGACCTTGGTGAGGTATGGCATTATAACACGACGCATAAACACAACGTTCTCACCCATATGAATAATTCTCGAATAACATTATAATATTTGTGAATACTTCAGGTGTCAAAAATCAGTCTTCAGTAATGATCCTCATTCGCAGCTTCTCTAAGTTTTCAGGTTCTCTGGTAAAATTGCTCATTTTAAAACGGCCCATAAGAAAAAATTCAGGGAAAATAATCAGGTAATCTAGCTGACCACTCTTCCCCCTTTCCTTTTAATTCGCCAACCAGGAAGCTGCCATAAAAATATAAACGAATACGAACCTTCGAATATTGAATTGTAAAATGTATCTAAGTGTTAGTTTGAGCCATGAAAACTAACCAAAATTTCATCAAGGTATTGATACCAGAACATGATACAGTAAAAGTTTCTCATTCGCGCTTTCTACATTCGCGTTTACAACATTCGGTGATAAAAAAAGGACCCAATTTCTATATTCGCGGTAAAGATTTCTTTATTTGTGGATCTAATTGGTACATCGGTATACAGGGTTAGACAAAAGTACTGGAACGGTTAATTATCTCAGTTATTTACCTAGCGATTTTTTTTAAAATTTGTATTTCTACATTGTTAAACATAAAGAATTCAGTGTTGATATTGTGTGCTTGCTTGTGTTTCTGGTGTAGCCGGAAATGACCAAAAAATGTGAATCATATGTAACACCCTATATGTCTTTTTCAGGAACAATCAACAAAAAACATTTCTTTTCAATGTCGAGTTCATAAAAAACTAAACCTAATTCAAATTACTTTTGCATTAATAATCAATGGAACAGATTGACAAATAATGTCAACTATTTGTTGATGAATTGATTTTTGCACTTCAATTTCTAATAATGGTATTCAAGCTCAGTGAAGCAGAACGGATCTAGGTTTTGAAGATACGGTGACAGACAACGATCTTACCAAGAAGTTCGCAGTCTGTTCAATACTGTTCACCCAGATCATCAAATTAGTAAATCTAAGTCTGCCACTGACGAAGAAACAAAGTTGGACATTTTACTGTTAATTGTGGAAAATTCTCAGGTTTCTACAAATAAACTAGCCTTGAATCATGATATTTCTCAGAGGTCAGTTTGTAGGATACTGAAAACAGAAAAAATGAAACTATATAAAATCCATTTCGTCCATGAGCTTACTGAAGACGATCCTGGCCGTAGAGTACAATTTTCAGAGACCATCATGGAAATGAGTATGGCGAATCCAAATTTTTTGTATAGAATTGTATTCTCGGATGAAGCTACCTTCTCCTCAACGGTACAGTAAATAGGCTTAATTGCCGTATTTGGTCGAGAGACAACCCAAATTGGATTAAACAGGTTCATACACAAAATCCACAAAAATTGAACGTTTGGACAAGTAATGTGTTTTTAGGAATTTTACTTAATGATTGTGATTCGTAACGCGTTTCACTACACCATAGCTTCTTCAGACGAGATTCCTAAAAACACATTACTTGTTTTTATTATTGACAATGGAATACTACCAAGTGAAAGCCTCCCAAATTCAAATTGAATGTTTGGGCCAGTATCATCGTAAACCACATTGCTAACAATAAGGGTGTCAAAACACCCACCATCAAATGGATTAAAGAAATGCTCAAAGGCCGGATCATAACGGCCTCTTTCAGAGACACCGAAATATCGGTGTCAGCAGTGAAAGGATGCCCTCAAGGAGGTGTCCTATCGCCGCTACTATGGTCAGTAGTTGTTGATGGCCTCTTAGAAAGACTGAACAACGCTGGCTTCAACGCACAAGGCTATGCTGATGATCTAGTTATCATCATTAGGGAAAAGCATGATGGAATCTTATCGAACCTGATGCAAAAAGCCCTTAACATCGTAAATGAATGGTGTGCTGAAGAAGGACTCAGCATCCATCCAGACAAAACCATTCTAATTCCATTCACAAGACGTAGAAAGTTGAACTTAAAGCCCCCCTTTCTGAATAGACATACTCTGAAATTTTCGGAACAGGCTAAGTATCTAGGGTTAACCCTAGATCAGAGACTCAACTGGAATTTACACATTGACGAAACTCTTTCCAGGGCTACATCGTGCCTATGGGCATGCCGTAGACTCTTCGGAAAGACCTGGGGACTACAGCCAAAAATAACCTACTGGTTATACACAGCGTCACATATGCATCATTAGTATGGTGGACGAAAACATCAGAAATAACTACGCAAAACAAGCTGAAAAACTGCAGCGGCTTGCGTGTTTGGGCATAACAGGTGCTATGAGAAGCACCCCGACTATTGCCCTGGAGGTAATCCTAAATCTCCCTCCTCTTCATATAAAATTGAAAAGGAGGCGTTCATATGTAATACCCTATATGGAACAATCAACAAAAACATTTCTTTTCAATGTCGAGTTCATAAAAAATTAAACGTAATTCAAATTACTTTTGCATTAATAATCAATGGAACAGATTGAAAAATAATGTCAACTATTTGTTGATGAATAGGTTTTTGCACTTCAATTTCTAATAATGGTATTCAAGCTCAGTGAAGCAGAACGGATCGAGGTTTTGAAGATATGGTGACAGACAACTATCTTACCAAGAAGTTCGCAGTCTGTTCAATACTGTTCACCCAGATCATCAAATTAGAAAATCTACAGTATGCAGAACTATTCAGCGATATGAAGCAAGTCGGCAAGTGAAAGATATTTCCCGAGCAGGACGCCCTAAGTCTGCCACAGACAATTGTGGAAAATTCTCAGGTTTCTACAAATAAACTAGCCTTGAATCATGATATTTCTCAGAGGTCAGTTTGTAGGATACTGAAAACAGAAAAAATGAAACCATATAAAATCCATTTCGTCCATGAGCTTACTGAAGACGATCCTGGCCGTAGAGTACAATTTTCAGAGACCATCATGGAAATGATTATGGCGAATTCAAATTTTTTGTATAGAATTGTATTCTCGTATAAAGCTACCTCCTCCTCAACGGTAAAGTAAATAGACAACCCAAATTAGATTAAACAGGTTCATACACAATATCCACAAAAATTGAATGTTTGGACAAGTAATGTGTTTTTAGGAATTTTACTTAATAATTGTGATTCGTAACGCATTTCACTACACCATAGATTCTTCAGACGAGATTCCTAAAAACACATTACTTGTTTTTATTATTGATAATGGAATTCTACCAAGTAAAAGCCTCCCAAATTCGAATTGAATGTTTGGGCCAGTATTATCGTAAACCACATTGCAAACAATAAGGGTGTCGAAACACGCACCATCAAATGGATTAAAGAAATGCTCAAAGGCCGGATCATAACGGCCTCTTTTAGTGACACCGAAATATCGGTGTCAGCAGTGAAGGATGCCCTCAAGGAGGTGTCCTATCGCCGCTACTATGGTCAGTACTTGTTGATGGCCTCTAAGAAAGACTGAACAACGCTGGCTTCAACGCACAAGGCTATGCTGATGATCTAGTTATCATCATTAGGGAAAAGCATGATGGAATCTTATCGAACCTGATGCAAAAAGCCCTTAACATCGTAAATGAATGGTGTGCTGAAGAAGGACTCAGCATCCATCCAGACAAAACCATTCTAATTCCATTCACATGACGTAGAAAGTTGAACTTAAAGCCCCCCTTTCTGAATAGACATACTCTGAACTTTTCGGAACAGGCTAAGTATCTAGGGTTAACCCTAGATCAGAGACTCAACTGGAATTTACACATTGACGAAACTCTTTCCAGGGCTACATCGTGCCTATGAGCATGCCGTAGACTCTTCGGAAAGACCTGGGGACTATAGCCAAAAATAACCTACTGGTTATACACAGCGTCACATATGCATCATTAGTATGGTGGACGAAAACATCAGAAATAACTACGCAAAACAAGCTGCAAAAACTGCAGCGGCTTGCGTGCTTGGGCATAACAGGTGCTATGAGAAGCACCCCGACTATTGCCCTGGAGGTAATCCTAAATCTCCCTCCTCTTCATATAAAATTGAAAATGAGACGTTGGTGGCGGCATTACGGCTTCAAGACACAAAAAACTATTACCTGGTGATCTGAAGGGACAACTGGAGATTCTGGGTTACATAGCACCAGAAATCTGATCACAACCATCGGATATAATGCCGCTTAAGTTTGATTTTCACACACCCTTCGTAGTGGTCATAGAAGACCGCACCATCGTAAAGGGAAAAATAAAACAATTAGACCAAATATCCTCCATTTGGTATACGGACGGATCAAATACGATTGATGGAACAGGAGCAGGCATATATGGACCTAAGTACTCTTCATCAATGCCTCTGGGCACTCCCACAATTATGCAAGCAGAAACACTTGCTGTAAACCTCTACTGCCAGGAGAGACTACGAAGGAAACTCAAAAGGGCAAAGATTTACATTTTGACGGACAGTCAGGCAGTATTAAAAGCTCTACACTCTTACAGTTATCGGAGCATCTCTGTCTGGGAATGCCGTCAATCCTTGAAGCATTTTGCTGAGGGAAACAAACATTTTCTGTGATGGTTGCCCGGTCAGGAAGGCATCCAAGGAAATGAAGCCGCTGAGGAACTGGACAAATCAGCTGCTGGAATCCCACCCACCGGATCTGAACCGTTCTGCGGTCTAAGTAATCCGCACAGACGACAAGAACTGGAACGATGGGAAGAATCTAGCAAAAAAGAATACTGGAGGAAAACTCCAGGCCAAAGGCAAGCGAAAAATTTCATTGACTATTCGCCAAAGAAGACAAAACAGCTTCTCGATCTCTCGACGAGTTGAGGGACGAGTTGAGGATCATAACAGGCCTCCTTACTAGACACTGCCCACTGAGATACCATCTCAATAAAATGGGCAAATCGGAAACGGAAGCATGCAGAATGTGTAAAGAGGGCGATGAAACTGCCGAACATATTCTTTGCAGTTGCATCGCAACTGTCCGTCAAAGACATATACACTTCGGTAGCGACAAACTAGAGCCGAACGAAGTAGAAGCGAAAGCTCCCCGAGAGATTCTTAATTTTGTAAGGGATCTAGACCTACAAGGAAATGAATAAGAAGGGTTACGAACAAAAGATCAATTTGGTCGCAGTTCGTAAAGGCTTGCAAAGCCAATCGACCCTCACGAATGTAATGTAATCGTAAACCACATGATTGGTTCATTTTCTATAGAAGGTAATTTGAATGGAGAGAGATATTTGGAATTATTAAGAAATGAAATTGTGAGAGCCATATCAGCTTTTTTTCCAAATTTAAATAAACCTTCAACGCCAACTGATATCGTATGGTTCCAGCAAGATGGAGCTCTCCCACACTTTGCGGTGGATGTTCGAAATAATCTAATGAAGTTTTTCCAGAAATATGGATCGGTCCTATTGGGAGGCGCCCGCGGTGACCTGATCTATCTCTTATGGACTTCTTTTTATTCGGTCACTTGAAATGCCGATATTATAGAGAACGACCTGCCAATTTAGATGAGTTAAGGCGTCGCATAACAGAAGAAATCAATTTTCTACCTCCACAACTCCTGCAAAATTCTCTTAGAAATTTCAGTGATCAATAAGGTTATTGTCAGGAGGTGAATGGAACTCATTTTCAACACTTGCAATAGTTTCAATACAAAAATGGGATGACCTACTCCACTCGCCATATTTCCCAGATATTGCACCATCCGATTATTACTTGTTCCATTCGATGGCATATGGTTTGGCTGATGAGCAATTCTGCTCATATAAAGAACTCGAAAAATGGCTTGATTCGTGGATAGCCTCAAAAGACGAACACTTCTACCGTCACGGTGTTCGAGCTCTGCCAGAAAGATGGGAAAAAGTTGTAGCTAGCGATGGGCAATATTTTGAATGATTAATTTTCAATAATTTGTCACAATAAAGGTGTATTTTCATGAAAAAAAAAACAGCGAGAACTTACTTGCGGACCTAATACATGAGGAAAAAAAATCTGCCAGGTCTGTATTATCCTACTTCCGGTAACTTAGCCATAATTTCAACCATAAGCTTATAAAACTCAAAGCTCACAACAAACCATTTTAAATTCCAATGACCTTACTTAAAAGCTCTCTACTCTTTAAATCACTTAAATCTTTAATTCTGTCTTCTCTGATATCAAGAATATGTACCAACATTCCACCAGATTAATGTTCACCTTCAGTTTCAGATGTTTTCTTTCACGAAAACAACACATTTCAACGTATCTCCCTCATATTTCACAACGTAATAGAAACATGTTTGGATCGAAATTATTTCAAGTTTCAAAATTCTTCGAACAAAAATCAGGACTTTGTATGGGATCGCAACTTAGCCTCTAATTGTCAGATATTTCCATGGATAACTTAGAAAGTTCATCAGTACTGAACAGCGACCTAGTCGAAAAATATATCATGTTCTGGTATCGGTATGTTGATAATGTTATGGTTTGTTTTCATGCCTCAAATAGATAACTAGTTACAGTTTTGAACTCCTGAAAAAATATATTATATGCTAGTTTTGATTCGGTCGACCCACTTTCTCATGGTCATTTTTTATATTAAATTACTTTTTGATGCGAAACAGAAAACAGTTAAACTGAAACAATCTGGTATCTACAAAATCGAATGTAACTAATGCCCTTCAGCTTATGTAGGTCAAACAGGTAGAAATTTTGAATGCAGATTCCAAGAACATATATCATCAGACAAGAAGTCTTCAATATTTTAGCACATTCAATCAACAAACCACACAATAGTGTATATGATATCAAAGCACTTCACAAATGCAATAAATGCAGAAGAATGAATCTGATCCAAAGTTTGGAGATGAATAAACTCAGGAAAACCATACATTCTTCTCTCAATAGTCAACTTGAAATCAATTACTCCTTCCTACTTATTATTCAAGAAAGAAATATATCTGGTATCATCTTTGTACCTCAGTTGTGTTCAACACATGATCGAAGGGTCGAAACAAGTCGGATATTAACAAATAAACTTGGAGACCTGACAAAAGTATTTCACTTTTCGATATTTTGAAATTGATTTTCACAAAATAAATATGTCATCAATATCACTAATTGATTTTAGAAGTATTTCGAGTTTGATGAATAATGAAAGTCACTGCGACCACACATCCTGTATAATAATTCAACGTTTCGAAAATGGAATATTCGAACAGATAATAATTTAAAGTCCTCTTCAAAGAAGGGCCACTCGATCACCCCTTTTCTCTATTATGATCACTGAGTTGGCGAATGCGGGAGGTAATGGGTTGATTTCACATGCTCCACAGAAACGGTTTCATCGAATATAACATGCACAAATTTCCTCAATAATGAAGATTTTTAAAGACATTTCATTCATTAATCCGGTTCAAATTTACAAAGCACCTCCCTTATGTTTATAATTCTATGCTAATTATATTAAATGTCGAAGTTAATCCATTATTCAATTCACATGGGTTATTCACAAATAATAACTTCAAAACTTTTTGATTGACAAATGTAAATTTCGAAATTTTTGAAAAATTTGACATACTAGATTGCTATGTTCAAAAAAGTATGATTCTGATGCAGCTTCAGTAAATTATTCTCTTCGTTTTCCTGAGAGGCAACCTCACAAGTCTATATTCCAAGATTGGAACAGAGATTCATAAACATTGGATCTTTCAAAGCACTCAAATGAAAGAGTTACAATGAACAAGATAATGACAAAGTTACAATGGATGTTTTGGAAGCTGTTACTACGAATCCGTCAATTTTACGTAGGCAATGTTCAGAAAAAATAGTTTCAACCTTATGAGGTGAGGAAATCTATAGCCATGGTACAGCTAAAATTTTTCCGATGGTATCGGGAAAAATCGAAATAAAAGCCATCTTCCAGTATACCTTATGGATTGATGAAGTGAGAGCGACCAGAGGGGATTATTTATTCGCAATAATGGGCGATTCGATTTTAATGTTTGGTGCGCGTTAATGAATCACGTTTTTTTGCGTTCGTCAATTTTGACTAAAATCATCTAAGGGAGCATTTTTACGCTTTACTGAATAAAAACTTAGTAGTGGATGGAATTCTCTCGGATCAAGAAAGGTTAAAATATTTTTAGCATGACGATGCATCCCCACAACAGACAAGAGATGTCTCAAAATTTTCCAATTAGTCTTTCAGTAATAATGAAAAGGAATAATAGAACCAAGGAGATTGCCATCTCGTTCACCAGATTTGGCCTAGCTCAATTTTTTCTCTAGGACCATCAAGGTTTGTTATATGAACTATCCTATAGTAATGAAAAGCAGTTGAAACAAAACTTCATGAAACAGATTGGGTTCAGTTACCAATATATAAATTCAAAATACATGCATAAGTGTTTTAAGACGTTGACAGTTTGAATAACGCAATTACTTCTGAATATTTAAATTGCTTTCATTTGTTTCTTTGTTACTAATTATTTTTGCTATCCCTAACTAATTAGCATTAAATAACTTTCATTTGTTTCATGCGATTCAATCTTGTGAACATTGAAAACATTTGGGATGTTTTATATAAATTTGACCAGCATACTAGATAATACCACAAAATGTTGACATTTGACATTTTTGGGGATATTTTTCATGATTGAAATATATAGAAAGAGAAAAATAATCTTTCTATTTTATCCAAATCTTATTATAGTTTAGGTGCATGATTTAATGATTAAATGATGAAATACTTGGTAAAGGTATCAGGACATTATATTAAAATATTCGACATATTTTTCGGGTTACCAGCACATTATCAAGATAAATACAATACTGAGTGGTTTTACTTAAATATAATGGCATTTACAAAGGGAGACCAAAGTCTGTTTGCTCAATACAAATTATCTGCTTTTTTCTGATAGCAAAAGTGATTTCCATCTTCTCTGAAATGTCCATCTTCTTCCTTTTATTACCTGGTTGTATAAGTTCAGTTCACTTGTAATATATAAAATAATTGTTAACTATACAATGGCCAGAAAATTTAGTAGAATTTTTTTTCTGCCTTCTGCAATTTTTCTCTCGGTTTGTAGAAATTATCGCATTCACGGCAGTGTATTTCATATATACTCTGCTTTCATCCAATAGTTTCATCTCATCTTTATTATTTACTCACAATGAACCCAAATTCAGAATATATGAAATACACAGCACTGAATGCATGATTTTCTTCATAAGCCAAACCGGAATATGTATCGAGAAGAGAATTGTAAAACATCAAAGATCCATTACTCAAAACGAAAATTCTACTAGTATAAATAAAAATTATTAAATAAATTTCGAATAAATTGAACTTATACAGCATGGTAATAGAAAGAAGATATTGAGATTATGGGAATCACGTCTACTCCTAGAAGAAAACCAAACAATTTGTATTGAGTAAAAAGAGTTTAGTCTGTCTCCTTTGTAAATTCCGTTATATTTAAGTACAACCTCTCAGTTTGCTCTTCAGTATTGTATTATTCTAGATAATAGGCTGATAACCCCAAACATATGTCGAGTATTTCAATATATTTGTATGAAACTTTTGAAAAATCTTGGAATTAACCATTTATTCATTACTAGCTGACCTAGTACTGCCTCAATCGATAAATGAGAGACCCAAACTTCTGTATAGAATAAACTTAAAGCAAACAGAAGAAGTTCCCATACTATTTTGAACATGTTCATTAAATTGTTGTTCTGAAGAAAATTCTTGCACAATGGTTGTCCTCATTGTTGGATTGTGAGCACAACGCTCATCAACTTCCGCATCTGAATTGCACATAAAATAAATTTGTAAAAGTTGATGATAAGCATCTGGCAGTGGTAACAGAGCCCCCAGTAAGTGATAAATTGGTCCTTGTAACTGAAACCTTGAAAGTCGGCATGAAATAGTCCTGTTTAATATGTGTAGCGCCAAACGATGTAATCTGGAAACAACTGTTATATTTCTGAATGTTGGCCAAGAAGTGCTTAGAATCATTTTCAATCCCAGAAAGTAAAGGGCGTAAAGGATCTAGTGGTGGGACCAATTGTGGCAATATTACTTTTCCAGTAGATTCACCATTTATTTCTTCTTCTTCTTGTGTTTACCGTGTTGTATTATTTTATTTTGTGACTTGGAAAAACTTTTTAATGAAGCTTGCAAGACTGTTGTAGTTGGCCTGCTGGATCATCCTGGAGCTGGTGTTTCAGTGCCCAAGGTTTTCAATCTGGACACCTTATGTTCCGTTGTTTCGTCATTTTCTAGGTCACCACGGCACCGTGTGGTTACCGATAGTCTCGTCACATGTAGGTGTTCATTGAGTTGATGTCCCGTCAATAGGCCAACTACCATCCCAACAGATTTCTTATCGAGGGACAATAGTTCATATATCCTCTTCTATGGTTGCGGCCCCTTTATTAACCCTACAAAATTCACAAATTATTATCATTTCCCCAATTGTTGACGATTTGTACGCACAATAATCTATTGCCGGATCATCGTGGAATGCAGCTCGTTCCAGAATCACAGGAGCACTGCGTCTGCGGAATTGCTCAATTTCATTATGGCGTCGTTGTGTTTGATGTGCACGAACTCGTTGCATTATAAGCCTATCGACTACATTGTCACTCATCGAAGTAAAGAAAGTTCTCGCGCAAGTAGTGGTTATCGTCACTCACAAAGATAGAGGGATGCAATATCTGTCTGAGATATCGATCAACATGAAGGATGGATCGACATATTAGTTGGTTAAAATTTAATTTGTGTTAAAACATCAAAACAAATGACTAAAGATTTATCAACTGTATTCAATTTCTTTCAATTAGATTTCTGAACGACAAGGGACACATCAACGGAAAAACAAAATTGTTGTTTTTATTTAATTCCGAGCATTTTCACAACAGCAATCGATTTATATAGGGTGTTTTACCCCGACGAGTTGCCCATATATCTGTTCATGCAATCAAACTGATTTCATGAAAAAATATAAATCCACCACCCGGTAATTAATACCATTGCCAGGCAATGATTATAATCAAAACATATCCTGGAATAATTATATATTAGGATAACGTTAAATGTTATGAGAATATATCAATCTACTAGAATATTTACATACTAAAGCATCATCAGACAATGATATCAATGTACCAACGAGTAGTGTCAGAGGCTTTCTCCCCGGAAAAATCCAGTGTACGGACCTTAGTCAAGTAACACTGAATGTTACTCATTAATAGTTTCCTTTGTGATGATATATATATATATATATATATATATATATATATATATATATATATATATATATATATATATATATATATATAGATGTTTTACCAAGTGTTGAGCTAGAATTCCATGTATAGTACTTATAATTTACACAAGTTTATATTATAATTCGAAAACTACTCGGAAAACTGCCTACAGAATGTCAGAATTATTTTCATCTAACATTGATAGCAACCGATAAATTGGTGTATATGCTGAATTACCGGAAAATCGAGAAACCCGGAATAATTCGTGAATTTTCTCTATTTGCTGTGTTTCACATAGCTGTAACAGTAAAACATTGAAAATGGCACACCCTATATGATAAACACGTGTTTTCCGAGCAAACAAATAACATAAATTAGAATACGCCCCAAATGAGTGTGACCAGTGTTACTTGAATTCAAACTATGTGGATGATTGAAATATTCGAATTTCCAATTTTCAATTGTAGGAACTGTGGAAAATTAGTACGTCTTTTTAAATCCCTAAAACAGTTACTAAAATGAAACGGATATAGCTTAAAGTGGAGTAGCCGATAGACAAATCCGCAATGGGTGTCAATAAAATATGCACAAGTGAACTGAAGAGCTATTTGCCCCATTAAATTCTGCTGAAAAGCGCAAATCCGAATCCTAATCGATTTTCATGAAATTGAACTTCCAATAATTCATCGTTTAATATTACTAATATATGCATAATTGGTGAATATTTAACGTTTGTAAACTCATTTATAACGTGATTCAACCCGTATGGTTCCAATATTTCCTGAACAGATTATTAGTACCGCTAATATGAATTTTTTATTGAATTACATATACCCAAATTGAAAAGTCAATTCGCACAATTCCTTTGAATTTCAAATACTGAAAATAGAGTTCTCGGTTTTCGAAGCAAATTCATTGGTTAAAACGAATTGTAACTGTCTTGTTTTGTTTTCGAGATCCGGATTTCTCGATGTTCAGGGATTTCCACAAATGCAAATATCTCGGTTGCTATTATGATAGATGAAAAGTATTAACTGATAAGTCTACATTCTGCCAGAAGAGTACCGGAAAGTGGTCGGTGTAACACATATATTCATTTTTCATCCAAATTTTTTCAAAGTAGTCAGCGGAATACCGTGCTAGTTCGATGGAATTTGTTGAGTCTTTGGTCAGAAATTCATTTGCAAAGATAACTTTGTCAGATGGTTCATACTCGTGTTGGAAATTCCATGAGGTTTTCTTCCGCAAATCTGGCCTTTTTCGACCAATTTGCTATCTCAAACGTCGCAAATCGCTCAGGTAACATTCTTTATTTAACGTCTGACCTTCTGACAAGAATTCCGAGTGCATAACACTGCGATAATCAAGGAAAACAATCAACATTACCTTGACTCTTGATCGACTTTGACGTTTTGTGGGATTGGGTTCACTTGGAAGGAGATATTGCGAAGCTTGTTGCCTGGTTTGCATGTCTCATCATCAGTTACAATGAGTTTTATAAATGTGAGGTTGAAATTCACTCGTTCAGCGACCTTTTCGCAATTCAATTTTCGAGGAAAATTCAGATCTGTTGGATCCAGTCGAGCCGCAACGCGTTTCATGCCAAAACAATCGTTTAAAATGGTACGAATTGATTCTTGAGACACAGAAGGTTCAGCCTATCTTTCTCAATTTTAAATGACAATTTTCAGTTACCATTTCCTTCACTTTATCTATGTTAACTTTAGTTGAAGATGTTGATGGCCAAACGGGGCGAGGCAAATCCTCCACCCCATCTTGGTCGCTGTACCACTCATATGCACGTGTTTCTGCTAAAGCCTTCTGCCACATTTTCAGCGATTCGACACACAAAATTTCATTTGCAACATTAAATTTGAGAAAAATTCTTTGTTTGATGATTTTATCCATTGTAAATATCTCAAAACACACTTTTAAGAACTGGAAAAATCGAGCACTGTAAACAAAGTTAATGACAGATCGCGTTAAATTCCGCTTCAATATACAGGGTGTTACTTAATAGTATGTCACAACTTCAGGGGGCAAATCTACGTGTGATTCTAAAGAAAAAAGTTCATACAAACATAGGTCCGCAAATGCTTCGTTTCGTAGCTACAGGGTGTTGAAATTTCCGAAAAAAATTGGTTTTTTCTTCCAAACTCCTGCAGTTTTTGACATACTCAGCCCAAATTTGGAATGCAAGCTATTTTTCTACAGCCTCCATCATTACACGTCTTGAATTTTAACTAGAATCTACAAGGTGTTTTCTTTTCCGGAGCCACGTTTTCTTTTGCCTTTCAAACTTTTTTGCAGTACGCCACTAATCATCATACAATCAATTTTAGTCATCCTCGTTCAATTCAAGAACTTTTTCGACACCTGTAATTTTTTCGTATTTTCAACCGTTCTCGAGCAAAAAACTATTGAACGATTGTATGTATTCGCTGAATTGAAAGTACTTCTTATAGAAAAACTGACTAGTAGGCTTTGATTTTTTCATTTATTTATTTATTTTGACAGTTGCTAAAGTTGAACCAGTGTCTGCTCGAATTGCTTTTTAAATTAACGATTATTTTTTAGATTTTTGAAGTTTTTGCTGTAAGAAAAAATGACTAATTCTACTAACGCCGAATTGGCGGCTATCCCTTACATGTATGGTCTGGCTGACAGAAACACAACAGAAGCTAGGCAATTATATCAGGTGCGCTTTCCAAATCGAGTAACACCAAACAGGCGAACTATTTCAAATATCCACAGGAGATTGAAGGAAACTGGTACTTTTACTGCAAATAATCATTCAAAACTATGAAAACTCCAGATATTGAGGAAGCAGTTTTGAATTGTATTGATTTGAATCCTTATGGGAGTACAAGAAAAATTGGAAATAAGTTGAATATTTCAGATGTTCTAGTTTGGACGATTGTCCACGACTTTTTATTGTACCCGTTTCATACTCAACGCGTCCGAACTCTACTTCCTCGAGATTTTCCTTCAAGACTGAATCTCGGCCGATGGTTCTTAGATATAATTTGAGAAAATGCTTATTTTGATAGTGAAATTATGTTCACAGACGAAGCTATGTTTTCGGGAACTGTTATCACAAATTTTCACAATAATCATAATTGGACTGAGGAAAAGCCCCATTTGATTGAAGAATCTCATCATCATGAACAATTCTCACTAAATGTCTGGGTCGGAATAATTGGAAACTATTTCAATGGGCCATTTTTTTTGACTAACAGACTAATCGGTCCAGCTTATCGACAATTTCTTGAGGAGGAAATACCTTTATTGCTCGAGGATATGCCACTTTTGAGAGACATAATGTGGTTCATGCATGAAGGGGCACCAGCACATTTCAGTGAAGAAACTAGGGAATTCCTGAAAAATACATTCATGGGTAGGTCGGGGTGGGCCAGAACCATGGCCTCCTAGGTCACCAGACTTAAATAGTTTGGACTTTTTCTTTTGGGTTTATACTACTCCAGTGAACATTGTAGAAGAATTGAGAAATCGAATAATAAACTCTTATGACACAATGTGAAATACCCCAGGAATATTGCAAAGAGTGCGTGATCATATGCAAAGAAGGACAGAGGCCTGTGTTCTTGCAGGTGGAGGGCACTTCTAGCAATTTATTTGGTTTTTAATTGTTTATTAGGTAACTTGTTTGATATTGAATAAGTATAAGTTTAGTCTCAGAAGACGAGCTCTCAAAATAAAAGAAAATTTTGGGCACACCTATCGAGTATTTGTATTTTTTTTTATTTAGCGAATAACATACAATTCAAATAATTCAAATTCAATAATTTTTCACTCGAAAACGGTTGGAGATACGAAAAAATTATAAATGTCAAAAAAGTTTCTAAGTTGAACGAGAATTCATTGTACGCTGATCAGTGGCGTACTGCAAAAGAGTCTTAAAGGGCAAAAGACGACATGGCGTCGAAAGAGAAAACATCTTGTAAATTTCAGTTATAATTTAGGACGCGTAATGATGGAGGCTGTAAAAAATGGCTTGCATTCCAAATTTGGGCTGAATATCTCAAAAACTGCAGGAGTTTTGAAGAAAAAAAATAATTTTTTCAGGAAATTTCAACACCCTGTAGCTGCGAAATGAAGCTTTTGCGGGCCTATGTTTATATAAAGCTTTTTCCTAAAATTGCAAGTAGATTTACATCCTCAAGTTGTGACATACTATTATGTAACACCCTGCAGAAAACAGCCGTGCCAACTTAGCAACAATAATTTCTGGTACTTTTTTTGACCGAATATACCTAGTTTAAATATTGAGTAATGACGAGTGTTCCTTCATTTCGAAACTTTCCAAAAGATACATTGTCATCCCTTTATGGCATATGTGGGGAATTTTCAAATTTCTAATGTAAATAGGTGACTTATAGATTTTTAGATGTTCAAAAACTGCGGATTTGTTATCTGAGGAGAGACATTTTTTGACCCCAAATTCAAAATTTCGATCTATTCATCCTACGTAAGCTGTTAGGCATTCATTGCATTGAATTATGTATATCCCAGACTGTTTGAATTTATTAACTTTTGTTTTGCATTGAATAGTAATTTGCATGTGAAGGGCCTATTTATTTTCTGATTTTCATATAATGAAATATACTCTGGCACGTAAAACTAACCGGAAAGACAACATTTCGTTTAAAT
The DNA here is from genome assembly GCA_013387265.2 of Cryptolaemus montrouzieri. NCBI lineage: Eukaryota > Metazoa > Arthropoda > Insecta > Coleoptera > Coccinellidae > Cryptolaemus > Cryptolaemus montrouzieri. The sequence goes on from JABFTP020000185.1 coordinate 117,980,538, forward strand.
TCAATCATAAACAATCTTCAAGTTTTTGCATCAATTTCGATTATTTTTTTTCGAATCGCAGATTTTTCCCATTTCTTTACTTACTGTCATCGATTCTATGAAGCGTTTGAATGGATATGATGACATACGGGATAGAACCAAAGTTAAATTTTGGCTCGAATTTCTGAATACCCTGTGGAAAAAGAAAATGACTGGAAGATATATTTTACACGAAATTTTCGAATCTGTCTTCTCTAAACAACTTTCTCTTTGAATCATGTTGATATCTATATTCTTTAAGGAAATACCCGTTTTTGAAGACATTTATGCAGTGCTTAGTAACTTGAATTGAAAATAATTCAATTTTTGAATTCGGCTTTGTTTTTCTGATATGACAAGATTAGCTATGACGGAGAGATATGATGGACGACAAAGAGTGTGGAGAAGATCCGAAGAAAGATATGCCCAAAGTTGTTTCTCTCTTAGGGTGCAATTTGGTTACGTACGAGTGATGATATTAGTTGGCATTTCTTTGGAAATTTGCACAAATATTATATATATAAAACACAAATGGCGAGTCAGTATTTGAACGATGTTGGTATCCCACATATGTGGGATATTCTAGGGAGAAGGGTTGGACCGCTGTTGTTCAAACACGAGGAGGAAATACTCGATTTTAATGTAACATTTGAATACCGCTAATGCCAATGAAAATATATAATCATATCCATTCAAACTTTGCGCGGAACCAATTACAGAAAGTAAAGAAAAAGAAAAAACCTGCCATTTGACAAATAATGATCGTAATTGATGCAAAAACTTATTTAAATTATTTATTATCGAATTAGAACGAGATTCCGCTTTCCCGATTTATTTTGCGATCTAGTATAGTGAAAGAAAAAAGGCAAATTTCTCAATTACTTACCCATTATAGAAAAACAAGAAATGAGAAAGCATATCAAGCCTACCTAAAACAGTGTAGGATATAGAGAATGGAATGTAATGATTGTCCAACAGCTTACGAATATAGGACAAATATTTTAAAATTTTAAATCTATGTTCAAAAACATCTCTCCTCAGATAACCAATCCACAGTTTCTGAACTTTAAATCTTCAAATCAAATAATTAAATCTGAAAATTATATAATTCTCCACAAATACAATGAACTAAAACACTTTGTAAAAACCTAAAATTCACCATTCTCAATAGTCATATACACACAACCAAATTTATATGGAATTACTCGATATTACCTCAGGAATTTTGGAAAATTCGAAGCATTGTTAGAATCGATCCTTTACGAGATATTTCAATTGTGTATTTTAAGAAATAAACAAATAAAAGAAAATAAGAGACTCTATGCGCATGTAGTAAAAAAAATGAAAATTGTTTTCTCACGGAGTAGGTATTTTTTTCTCAACCTCAGCAGCTTGTATTACCTCTTCTTGCCCTTATACAAGCCCGAAAGCGTCTAAGCATGCTTTGGATTAGGTTTTAGACCTCCTCTTAGGTGATATTCTGTCACTCTTCTGTGGCGGCTTGTATCAGCTGTTGTGTTGATCTTCGATTATTCTGGAGCTATATCATTTTCCTTTTGTTATTATCTCATAAATGTTCAATATTATTTAGGTCTGGAGAGCAAGCTGTCCAGTCCAAAATAGGGATTCCCCCTGTTTTAAGATAATGTCGATCACGGTTGCTAGTATGTGGAGGAGCATTATCTTGCTTAACAGCGAAATTCTCATCATGGGCACCTCGCCAGAGTCTCACTATGGGCTTCGGCACTAAGTCTACGTAATTTATAGCCGTTACACTCGCATGAAACAAAATCAAATCTGTTTTGCCTAACAGCATAATGCCACCCCAAAACATGATAGTGCCCCCTTGCTATTTCGGAGTTTGCCTTGCAGCTCGGAGTCTAGCTTATCTCCACGACCCTTTAAAACCCAAATCCGGCAGTCATCTGATCGAACACTAATTATGGTCTCTTCCGGAAAAAACATTTCGCCAATTCTCAATATTCCCATTTTGGTGCTCGACACACCTATTAAGTCTGTTAATTTTTTGTTGTCTGGGTAGCTCTGCAACTCTTAAGGGCCTTCTGGTATATAAACTCTTCCAATGAAATCTTGACGTATCGTTTCGACTGATACACTGATGCCTGTTGCTTCCAGAAATTGCCTTTGGAGTATGGGGTGCAACACACTAGGGTATCTTCTTTCAATTTGGCACAAAAAGCAGTCTTGTTCTTCAGAAGTGATCTTCCTACGACTTCGTCCGGGTCTATTTTGCAGAGATTGTAGCTCCACGTATCGGGCGTAGGTTTTGAAATCACCTCCTGTGAAAATCCTATTGTGGCCGCTATATTCCTCTGTGTCACCCCTTATTCAACGAGAGGAATTATTCGCCCCCTCTGCACATCGGACAATCCAACGTAAGGCCTTTTCAATTATGATTGTAGGTTTTTTAAATTTAAAAATTCACAGTTTCAAATCTCAGTGACGACTGAGTACAATTTCCCGAAAATGTGGTGATAATTCAACCTTTCTTATATTATCCAGTTTTTTTACAGGAAAAAACATTCTTCACAAGTAGTCAAAGATCCATGGTTGAAAACAATCAAAAATTCGAAATACCGAGTGATTCCATATAAATTTGGTTGTGTGTAGAATTTAATTACTCCCTACTATTCAACATTTAAAATACATATAGTCAACACAATTTTTCCCATAACTGTTGGCACTCGACACTCGAAAATGTTTGTCAATACTCATCGTGGAAGTTCATATCTGTGATTGTGCCTCAACAGTACGGTTTTATGAAGGGCAAGTCAACTGTTTCTAATTCACTTTTGAATGTTGATGCAGTGATTAAATATTTTGAGTCGGGACACCAGATGGATGCTGTGTATACAGACTTCAAAAAGGCGTTCGATCGCGTGAATCATAACTTACTGTTGGCTAAACTCTCGGCTTTGGGAGTATCTGGTCCACTGCTGGCGTGGATTTGCAATTTTCTTTGTGGTCGAATACAAATTGCAAAATATAAGAACTATTTCTTGAGTACTATACCAGTAACATCTGGTGTTCCTCAAGGGTCACACTTGGGTCCCATTCTATTCAATGATGATGATGTAAAGATTTTTTCACGAATTGAATCATTGGACGATTGTGAACGGTTACAACAGCAGATTTCACATATTCAGGCGTGGACCGAGAAAAAAAACTTTTGTATCGAAACCTACGGAGATGCAGTGTAATCACATTTTCTAGAAAAAAAGACGATATTTTATTCGACTATCGTATGAGTAATGAACTGCTTGGTAGGGTAGAGAATGATAGAGACCTTGGTGTTCTCTTGGACAATAAACTAACTTTTGAGGAGCATGTCGTAGATGTATCCCGAAAAGCCTACAAAAGCCTTGGATTTTTGATTAGAAACTGCGCATCTTTTTCAGAGTCTACACTGAAGAGGATTAACTGTGCGTTAGTTCCTTCTGTAATGGAATATGCCTTCTCGGTCTGGTCACCCTTTTACAACATCGACTCCAATATATTGGATATGATACCACGCAAGTTTCTCAAATACTAGTTAAATAAGCGAAGTTCACCTTCGCCAATTAATGGGCAGTTAATAAGTGCGATAGGTGTATTGAATCATTGCACTCGCGTAGGAGGATTGTGGATAGATGTTTTCCTTTTAAACTAATATATGTATATATATATATATATATATATATATATATATATATATATATATATATATATATATATAATTATGGTGTGTGTCAGAAATAACACAAGTGTGAGCTCAGGAAATGTAACAGGGAACCATACTATCTTGTATATGATTCAATAAACGAGTGAAAAACCTGAGGAAAAAACTCGTTTTCTTGTCGCTATTGCACTTGCAATAGCTTGTCTGTTTATGTTGTGTTAGTGTCGTGTGTACATAAAGAGTACCAAAGATTTTTCTGCTTAGCCGCTTCATTCTCTCTTGTATTCTATGATTTCTAAGAGAATAATACAAGGGTGAAAGGAAGGGGGTTTGGGACAGGAATCTGTAACAATGGAAATAGAAAACCAACAGAATAATATTTCAACAACAATATTCAATTTGTTTAGACATGTAAGAAGTATGATACTTCTTACATGTCTAAACAAATCTAAGAAAAGATTTTACATAGCAAGCAAGGTCATGAAAAGGACTAAGGAGATAATAAAAAAAATACACAACCTGCGATATTTCCTCAAGGTCCCTCTCTGCTGGACCGAGAGAGCCCCGATGGCCTTGTTCAGTCTTCCAAGTGATGCCGATTATGATCTATAGATGTTTTAGAATCATAATGGACCTAATAGTCTGGGTTGACATCGCCCATATATTATTTCTTCGTGGAACTTGTTTAATTTAAAGAAAATTTTGCGAAAAAATTTTGACAGTCGTTCGAAAAATATGACAAAAGTCATAAACTAATTAACGGCCTTGTTGACTGCCCTGATCTTCTGCAGTGCATTCCCTTTAACCTGCCAGGTAGGACGAAACTGTCGAAGCTTGTGTGTATCAAAAATCAACATTGTGGAAATCAGGCACAAGTGTTTCATTTAACTTATATCATCAAGTATTGAAGATTTCGAGATGTAGCGAGTAAGAATCATTACTAAGTGCAGAATTTGGGACCTAATTTTTTCTGATTGTCAGAGGAGAATTCTGAAATCAATATGTTCAATTCTCATGAAAAATTAGCATTTAAATTTTTTTCCTTTATCAAAGAATGAAAGGTTAATAAAATTTGTTTCTATGTCAGAAATATTTTAAAAACAAACTAGTAAGATGTGATCCCCTTCTTTTTTGTCTTCCATCCCACCACCAGAATACCTAGTTTGAAGTGGGTCCGAATCAATTGAGCTAAGATAACGTATTTCTGTAGAGAACCAAAATAATGTAATAACGAAATGCTTCTGAACTCGACCCACTTTCTCCATAATAAATTTCGAGTTAAAGGATGCGGAGAGGAGAAAGATTTCACAACCTCCGAATCAACAGTCCCCCTCAAATAAAAATTGAGCTGTGTCGCTCTTTCCGGAGTTAAAAGTGGGGTATCATTGAAACCCACGGTATATAAGGTTATTATATATATTATATTATTATATAGAACAATTTATTGAGAAAAATATATTTCTTACCTCACTCCACAAATGCTGGGATATCGTTTAAAGGCGATGGAATAACCCAAATTGTTGATGTAGGTGTAGGGATCGCTATCAATTTTTACCGCGGCGGTAGGTGAGGTGATCTCATCCAGGCCGAAGGACCTGAAGTTGCCAGACATCTGGGTGAAATATTGGATAGCGCCGAGGGGTGCTGTAGGAGAAACAAAATACTTATTGTATTTATTCGAAACGTAAGTCCCCGGAACGATCAGATGTAGTTTTATATATCATTTTTCTCGATCAAAACTCGGTCCGTGTCAATAAAGAATTGAAAACAATGTGTTCCTTTATTTTCCTCTATTCTCGCTGTATTCAAGACCTTTGAACGAAGTGTCTCTACAGTTCAAAAATATATGGTTTCTCGAGTTTCTTTTTGTTGAGATATTTTCGCTTTCTACATTTCACGTCAATTAAATTCAATAAACGTGTAAATCATGAAATGTCAACAAACTATACTATATACTGAAGTAGTGTTCGTATTTGAAAAAAAATAACTTTATGTCATAACAATCAAACAAAATCCCTACAAAAATTTATAAATATACCAATATTCATCTGATTTGGCCCTACCCGTACATACTTCTATAATGCTGTTGGATGTGCTGGATGAACTTCGAGTTCATACTCCCGTACATGTACAAGTTGGACAGATTTCGACGTTTCCGTACTACAGTTATGTGAAATATTGTGAATGAAGAAAAATGATTTCCCCACTACCACGCGTTCATTACCTTGAACAGATTCAAGCTAGCTCCTTTCGTTTCAGAATTTTGAAGATTTTCGAATTCAGTCATCAGCCAATATCTTGGTTATTTTTGAAGCTATGTAAAAACGATTTTGATATTCTAGTTGCACTCTTCCACGAACTACATGCGAAAACTCTTTTTTGTTACGGTTTTTGAGTTAGAAGGCTTGCGTTTTTTAAGTATGAACCATAGACAGCCTTGATTTCCATGAATAGAGTTTTTTATCTTTACAAAAATATTCCACATGTGCACACAATTTCTTTTTCATTTCAGAGACGACCGAAAATTGTATAAATTTTCCTAATTTTATCTAGTAACTCTATGTCCACAGAATTTACACAGAATGATTGAAATAGCTTAAGTGTATTCTGTGATCTCATTATGAAAATTATTTTATGAATATAGTATTTATTTCAATGACGAAGCCAGCATCCCGTATGAAAGTTTCAAAAAGTTCACTATGACTAAATATTATATTCAAAATAATTATGAAGCGAATGCTGCAGAAGTTTTTAGATCGTTTTCCCTGAGAGGTGACATAACATATCATAAAAGTTTATTCGATAAATTGAGACCTCCATGAACCTTGGTACATTACATGTTCTAAGGAGAAAATAATATAAAGTAGTTGATTGAGCAGAGACCACAATTGATGTAAATGGTAATGTAACTGCCAACCGATCGAAATTGAGTAGGCAAATTGAAATAGAAACAGGGCTATCTAAGAGCCGAGCTCTCAGTATTCCCTAGAAAAATAGATATAAACCTTATAAAATGGGAATATCCAAGCTTCTGCAGCCAAGAAATTGCCAACCTTTATCCGATTTCGCAACTGGTTCCTGCAGAAATCTGAGTTTATCTGAGAAATAATTTGGACCAATGAAGTTCACATCAGTATTGATGGAATATTTAATCTTCAAAATTTGAGACATTGTCTCGCTCCGGTTACCAACATTCAATATTCCAATGATTGTCGGAGTTTCCTCAGGCGTTGTTATTTTTCCATATTTTAAAATATTTGGTTAGTTTCCTGTTTTCAAATAACGATTGCATTTAGATTTCAAAATTTTCGTTCACATGGTCGCTTCGTTATTACAAACGATACTATATTCAAGAGTTGTAACTTGATAAAAAAGCATTGAATAATTCATATCATGTATATCAAAAACTGAATAAATCGTAACATGCTCTTAGCAGAATAAAAAACTCCCTGCCTTTGCAATCTGTCATAAATCTATATTATAGTCTCGTATACAGCACTCCATATTATAATGTGCTTCTGTGGGGAAATTCTGTTGACTGTTTTAGAGCACTTGTTTCTCGAAAGAGAATCATTAGGATGATCTTTTGTCTCAACCCTCGTGAGTGGTGTAGACCTGCTTTCGTTTCTTACAATATCCTTACTCTTCCCTGTATCTACATCTACAGAATTTTCTTACATGTAAAAGAACGAGCAACAGTTTGCAAGACTCTCAAGCTTTCATTATCACGCGACGTGGGGTGCAAACATTTTATGCATACCTGCTCATAGGACTAGTAAGTATAAATTTTCCCTCTCGTACCAAGGTATTCTATTGTTGAACCATCTCCCACTCTCTGTAAGACGGTTACCGAGATCTACATTTGCAGGATCTATCAAGGCGAATCTCCAACGTAAGGCCTACTATGGTGTCAGAGAGTACTTAAATGACTCAGACTTACTGTGGTGATTGTGAGTTGTCCCTTTTGATCTGTTTATTTCATTTGATTCGTGTGACCATGAACTGTGATACAAAATTGTTTGTGTATGATTGTTTAGTTGTATTGTTCCATTTACATTCTGTGTTGCTATTATTGGACTAGTTGTATACCCTTTTTTGTGGAATTAATGGATTACGTATTGTTGTTGTTGTTCCAAATTGTTAGTGTAAGATCTATTAATTGTATTTGCTTATAACTATGATTTCTTTAAGATGACTTGTCCTATACATAGCTTGTATGTCCCAAAGGATGAAGAAATTATTATTATTATTATCGTGGACTCATGCACTATCTCAGCTGTTAGCTGGATATAATTTACCTTCCCCAGATTCAGCAATCAAAGAGAATAAGCTCCATCACAATATACTTGACAAAAATTTCCTAACTATCCTACATGTATTAAGAATTACAGCTTTTTGCATTTCTTTATAGGTATTCTTATGCAATTTAAATTTCCTAAGGCTATCATGCAAAGTTTTAGGTATTAACCCAGACGAGGATACGATGACAGTAACAATATCTATTTTATCGAGGTGCCACATCAGCTTGATCTCAATAGCAAGGTATTTGGACTTTTTCTCCTGGAACTTGTTCAGCACGTTGTTATTATTCGGTATGGCGACATCCACCAGCATTGCTGTTCTGGCCTGTTGATACTTGTAATATAGCTGGAAGGTATTCAGAAGTCTGTACTTGTGTGCAAGTTTCTGATGGATAATGTTTCACACTTGATTATGCCTGTGAAGATAGTCCGTATTGGCCAGTTGTTCGCATCCGGACGTAATATGCTGTATAGTTTCCGATCTTATATGGCATTTTCTGCACTTATCTGTTTTTAATGTTCTGTCCTTCATAATAAATTTTTTGTAGTTGTTTGCAGCGATCACTTGGTCTTGAAAAGCCATAAGGAATCCTTCTGTTTCCGTGAATAATTCTCCTTTCATCAACCATGTGTTGGAGACTTCTTTGTCGATTTGTGGTCGATTAATCTCTTGGTGATGTTGTCCATGCAATTCCTTTCTTGACCATTGCTCTTGTTTTGAGTATCTGATAGGAACGGTATATTCAGCAGGTGATCTCTGACAGCAAGATTTAGAGGTGTATATCCCTTATCAGCCAACGATACTCTTTCTTTCCTCTTCAAAGTTGTTCGTATCACAGACGATTTTGGATGACGATTGTTGTATTTTGTCAGCATCCCGAGTTCAACATTGATTTCAGCACAGTCTTCAGACGCTAGCTGTATTCTGAACGAATCTTCTCCTTTGATTGTTTTTGGTCTAGCAATCTGGCTTGTTGGTATCCTAGATACTTGTATGTTTCGCCATCCCTCATGCAAATAATATCACCGTTTGGAAGTTATGTTTCACCATCTACGACTTTCCCTCTTTGAATGTTCAGGGTCTTACATTTTTCAATCCCGAATTTCATATGGACATCTGCCGAGAACTTAATGATAGTTTTCAGCAAATCATCCAATTGCTTCTTGTTCGAAGTATATAGTTTGATGTCATCCATATACAGCAGGTGAGAGATTGTATGATTGTTCCTATCTGTTTTTATCCTAAATCGGTATCCTGTTCTATTGATCATTGAGGACAATGGGTTCATAGCTAAACAGAACCATAGTGGACTCAAAGACTCTCCTTGAAAATTTCCACGACGTATAGATATCTCGTCAGTTTTAATTGACTTATTGTTCATGTTGACCTGCAGAGACGTGCGCCATTGTGTCATTGTGTCTTCAAGAATTCTACTAGGGCTGGATGAATTTTGTATATCTGCAACACTTCGAGAAGCCAAGAATGTGCGGTACTATCGAATGCCTTCAGATAATCGAGAAAATCCGAATGAACATTCCGATGCCCTACGTGCTCCTGTGTCATTATCACAGAATCGTTGAAGAGTTGTTCCTTGCACCCGTGGTGTTTCTTTCTGCATCCTTTCTGCTCCTCTGCTAATATATTGTTGTCGTCAAAGTGTTGGTATATTCGATTGGAAATGCATGAGATGAGTAGTTTGTGGAGTGTTGGTAGGCAAGTGATTGGCCTATATTGAGATGGATCCTGTGTTGTATCGTTCTTAGGTAGCATAAATGGTAAGCCTTCTGTTAGGAAAGTGGGTGTTTTCCTGGGATGTTGAAGAACATACGTGAGCTGTTTCGCTAGAGCTCAATGGAGCTTATCAAACTTTTCGTAACAGAAGTTGTGGATATTATCTATACCTGTGGCCTTCCAATTGTAGGTTGCTCTAACTACTGTTGTGATTTCTTCCTCCGTTATTCCTTCGAAGTCTATATGTTCAATATCAAGGAGTTGTTTCTCATTCGTGATCCATTCCGCATCTTTATTGTGTTCTCTGGGGTTCGGCCATAGTGATGACCAATAATCGGTCAAGCACTGTGCGTCAGGTACTTCTCTGTTATTGTTGGTCGCAGTTTTGTTATTTCCCTTATGAAAATTGGCCACGCTTTGAAGGAACCTTTGGTTTTGATGTTTCCTTTCAGTACACTTGATGTATCTTGAGAGCCTCTTTGCTTTTGCTTGGAGTTTCTGCTTCAAAGTGTCCATATACACGTCGATATGTTGTGTGTGATCAGGGTGTTTTGTGTTAGTAACAATTTTTCTATGAATTTTGCGTATATGGGATTTCAACCGCCTTGAGGGCTTTTTGTTTGTCAGGAATTCTGTGAGGCGACCGATCTCAGCTCTAAAATTGTCAGTATCCTTCTCCAGTCGGTTTTGCCATGGAGGTTTTTTGACGCTTTTTGGCTCAGATCGAATCAGAGTTGTGGAGACTTGTTGTGTGTGTAGTCGAAAACCGCTACCGCTCCACAGTAAATCAAAGTATGAATTTTCTCCAAGGAGTTCTGGTCAGTGTAATTTTCAAACACTGAGTTTATGCTTGCTAAGATGATATTGGTATTCTTGTTCGTCTTGAGCTTAGGCAGTTTAGGTCGTTTAGTTGGGTTACTACCACTGAGTTCAGTTAGTGCTCTGTTGAGTTCTAATCGTGCTAAATACATAAATTCGTTCTGCTGGTTCGTCTCAGGGGGACCCTCTATGCTGATATTCATTTCCATGGCTTCGATGTTATCTGTAACACTTTCATTGACGGTAGGTATATCGTTATGAGTATCATTATGACCTCTTCTCGTATGGTTTGCAGCGTTTCGGAAGAAATTAGCCTGTTTTTAACGATTGTCCTTCGTTGATCCGAATTGTGAAGATAGTCTGTATTGGCCAGTTGTTCGCATCCGGACGTAATATGCTGTATAGTCTCCGATCTTATATGGCATTTTCTGCACTTATCTGTCTGTAATGTTCCGTCCTTCATAATAAATTTTTTGTAGTTGTTTGTAGCGATCACTTGGTCTTGAATGGCCATAAGGAATCCTTCTGTTTCCGCGAATAATTCTCCTTTCATCAACCATTTGTTGGAGGCTTCTTTGTCGATGTGTGGTTGATTAATCTCATGGTGATGTCGTCCATGCAATTCCTTTCTTGACCATTGCTCTTGTTTTTCAGTATCTGATAGGAATGGTAGATTCAGCAGGTCATCTCTGGTAGCAAGATTCAGAGGTGTATATCCCTTATCAGCCAACGATACCACTCTATGTAGGTCAGAAGTGAGAGCTTTCGCTGAAAAGAATTCTCTGAGATTTCTTATCTGTTCGGTGTGTAAATTGACAACATCTATTAATCCGCGTCCTCCTTCTTTCCGCTTCAAAGTTGTTCGTATCACAGACGATTTTGGATGATGATTGTTGTACTTTGTCAGCATCGTTCGGGTCTGCCTTTGAATATCATCTAGCTCCGTCTTAGTCCATCTGATTATTCCAAATGAGTAAAGCAACACTGGAATGGCGTAGGTGTTAATTGCCTTGACTAGATTCCCCGAGTTCAACATCGATTTCAGCACAGACTTCAGACGCTGACTGTATTCTGAACGAATCTTCTCCTTTGATTGTTTTTGGTCTAACAATCTGGCTTGTTGGTATCCCAGATATTTGTATGTTTCGCCATCTCTCATGCACTGTATAATGTCACCGTTTGGAAGTTGTGTTTCACCATCTATGACTTTCCCTCTTTGAATGTTCAGGGTCTTACATTTTTCAATCCCGAATTTCATATGAACATCTGCCGAGAACTCACTGACAGTTTTCAGCAAATCATCCAATTGCTTCTTGTTCGAAGCATATAATTTGATGTCATCCATATACAGCAGGTGGGAGATTGTATGATAATTCCTTTCTGCTTTTATCCTAAATCCGTATCCTGTTCTATTGAGCATCGAGGACAATGGGTTCATTGCCAAACAGAACCATAGTGGACTCAAAGAGTCTCCTTGAAAAATTCCACGACGTATGGGTATCTCGTCGGTTTTAATTGATTTATTGTTCATGTTGACCTGCAGAGATGTGCGCCAGTGTGTCATTGTTGTCTTCAGGAACTCTACCAGGGCTGGGTGAATTTTGTATATCTGCAATACTTCAACAAGCCAAGAATGGGCGGTACTATCGAATGCCTTCAGATAATCGAGAAAAGCTGAATGAACATTGCGATGCCCTACGTGTGCCTGTTTCATTATCACAGAATCGATGATGAGTTGTTCCTTGCACCCGTGGTGTTTCTTTCTGCATCCTTTCTGCTCCTCTGCTAATATATTGTTGTCGTCAAGGTGTTGGTATATTCGATTAGATATGCATGAGGTGAGTATTTTGTAGATTGTTGGCAGGCACGTGATTGGCCTATATTGAGACGGATCCTGTGTTCTATCGCTCTTAGGTAGCATATATGTTAAGCCTTGCGTTAGGAAAGTGGGTGTTTTCTTGGGATGTTGAAGAACATATGTGAGCTGTTTCGCTAGGGCTCCATGGAGCTTATCAAACTTCTTGTACCAGTAGTTGTGGATATTATCTACACCTGTGGCCTTCCAATTGTTGGTCGCTCTAATTACTGTTGTGATTTCTTCCTCCGTTATTCCATCGAAGTCCATATGTCTGATATCGAGGCGTTCTTTTCATTCGTGATCCATTCCGCATCTCTATTGTGCTCTTTGGGATTCGACCATAGTGATGACCAATAGTCGGTCAAGCACTGTGCGTCAGGTACTTCTCTGTTATTGTTGGTCGCAGTTTTGTTATTTCCCTTATGAAAATTGGCTGCGTTCTGGAGGAACCTTTGGTTCTGGTGTTTCCTTTCAGTACACTTGACGTATCTTGAAAGCCTCTTTGCTTTCGCTTGGAGTTTCTGTTTCAAAGTGTCCATATACACGTCGATGTGTTGTTTGTGATCAGGGTGTTTTGTGTTCGTACCAATTTTCCTCTAAATTTTGCGTATATGTGATTTCAAGCGCCTTGAGGGTTTTCTGTTTCTCAGGAATTCTGTGAGGCGACCGATTTCTGCTCTAATCTTATCAATATCCCTCTCCAGTCGTTTTTGCCATGGTGGTTTTCGGACACTTTTTGGCTCAGCTTGAATCAGAGTTGTGGAGATTTGTTGTTTGTGAAGTCGAAGAACCGCTACTGCTCCACAGTAAATCAACGTGTGAATCTTCTCCAAGGTGTTCTGGTCGGTATATTCTTCAAACACTGAATTCACGCTTGCTAGGATAATATTGGTGTTCTTGTTCGTCTTGAGTTTGAGCAGTTTAGGTCTTTTAGTTGGGTTACTACCACTGAATTCAGTAATTGCTCTGTTGAGTTCCGATCTTGCTAAATACATTATTAATTTTATTGATATTATTATTATTATTATCAATTTTCATTGTAAAATTAATTCTCGAACTATTATAATGAGAGTAAAAAATACTTAAACTATTTCAATTGTTTAGTGAATTAACATAGAGATACTAGATAAAATCAGGGAACAGTTATACATCGGCCGTTGTTTCATGAAAATATGGCCTGAATGATAAGATCGAGTGCTCGTGTCATTTGATATATTTTTTTTGAAAAGGAAAAGATTGTTATTTTCAACAAAATCAAAGGTTAGGTTATTTAAAAGAAAACCCTTGCATTATAAATCAAAAACAGTTGAACAAAAAACGAATTTCACACGTAGTTCGATTATGCATAAAAAAATAACTACAGAAAGTCAAAACTATTCCACATAATTTCAAATGAAAACGATATATTAGTACTCTACTGATTCCGAAAATTCTCAATATTTTCACAAAACTAAAAAACGAAAGTAGATAGCTTGAATCTACGGCAATGGTTTCCTCACGCAGAAAGAATACAGGGAAAGGAAGTCATTTTCCTCTTTTCACAATTCACAATCTGTCGACCTTATATATACATATTCAATCAATATTCAATGTATAATGCAAATACAAAACTAGTGATGACTTATATTGAAATAACTTAATCATTGCTTCAACATTTACCTAACATGAGGAAATCATCCTTCATCGACTTCTCATTATGATGAAAGATATCCAGCTTCGCCTCGCACTCCAACTGTGTTACTTTGATCTTCCATGAGGGGTTGGCAACCAGAAATCGCACCGTCGGGTTGGACCGATCGGCCAAGGCGACGCTGAGCGTCACGGCGCTATCAATCGATCTGTTCAAGTGTACGTACACTGCAACAATTTGCATAGATTAGGGAGAGAATGAGATGGTTGAAACATGAGACGAAGGTAGTAGAAAGTAAGCAGGAAAGGTATCTATTTCAGCTTGGTGAACTGCGAACAAGTAAGAAACTGTTGCGGAAGTACTTCTGGACTAATGAGTTCCCATCAAAAGACCCTTTCTTGAGTAAGAAAAGTACAAGGAATTATATTTGATTGACACGAAAATCGATTCAGAATCAGAGTCTGAACACACAACCTATAGAACTTTTAATATCCAATTAGAAAGACCGATGTTGGATGTAAACCAACATCAAATGTCAAACATCACACGTCATTATGTTTTATTTATTTGATAATTCAATCTATCGAAAATGTTATTGTGAGCAATCGTCCAAAGTGTTAAAATTATGGAAGCATATTTCAGAAATGGCATCTTAAAATATTCGATTATACAGTGGAAGTGTACGACAATAATTTATTTCTTCCCTATTTCATCGACATTATGGCATGTTTCCATTCAGTACGTGTTTGTTCGATAGTTCTGAAACTATACAGGGTGGGCAAATTTCGATGTAAACACCTCAAAAAAGTCTAGGAAACACTTACCAATATTTTTGAAATATGAATTTGATGATTTGAATTTATAGAAATCTTTCGGTCTTTATTAGGATGAATTGTATATAATTTATTCTCAAGAAAACAAAATAATATTTGACTTCTCCAAAGCACCTATTATAAAAAAATGGAAATTTGAAAATGACGAAATTTAGTAAAACACAAAAAAAAATCCTGAACTAATATTTTCGAAACGATATGGAAGCACTTATATTTTTCAGTACCCAGAAGGTCCACCTCGGTTATTAATGACACTTTTGCATCGTCGCGGCATGCTCATTATTAAATTGTCTATTACAATTTGGCCTAAGTCATTCCAAGTCCCCTGAAATGCTAATCGAAGTTCCTGTTCATGATGGGAGACGTTTTGACGCAGGAGATTTCTTTTTAGAGTGTCCCACACATGCTCGATGGGATTCAGGTCTGGGGAGCAGGATGGCCACGGTAGAAGATCCATATCATTCTCTTCAAGAACATTCAAGACAACTCTTGCACGATGAGGAGGGGCATTATCTTGTTGGAAGAGTGGATTTTGACCCATTGTTTGGAGATACGGTAACACTATAGGTAAAATTATCTCATTTGCGTAAGAATTTCCCGTGAGGTTGTTCTGTATGAAAACGAGGTCAGTTCTTCCACCAAGGCGTATACCTCCTCAAAACATCACTGATCCTCCTCCCTGTCTAACCACTTCTCGAGCATGCTGGAGACGGTTTTGCTTTTCCAGGTTCCCTCCATATTCGAATTCTTCCCGAATCGGGATAATAACTAAATCTAGATTCATCACTGAAGAGAACTGTGGCCCACCTCTCTTGATCCCAGTTTACGTGTTCTTGGCACCAAGCTAGACGAGCAGCGCGATTTCCATGGGTCAGTTGTGGAACTCTTAAAGGATGTCTGGAGTGGAGTTGACCTTCGTGCAATCGATTTCTCACAGTTTGGTCGGAAATTTGTACATTATGAACTCGTGATAGCTCTTGAGCTAATTGAGATGCTGTGGTAGTACGATCTCTTCTGGCTTGTAAAACCAAAAATCGGTCTTGGGCGACTGTAGTAATCCTGAAACGACCTGTATGGCGTTCTTCTACATACCTGTTCCATTGAAACGCAACCATAAACGGTTTATGACACTTGGGCTACTTTCCAGAACCCTGGATACTTCCCGTTGTGAGCTCCCAGCTTGGAGCATGCCAACGGCTCGTAACATCTCTTCTCTAGTCAAATATCGTCTTTCCATGGTCAAATCACAAAACTTGAATCTTTTATTTGTGCTTACAACAGAAACAAAGTGCCAACTAACTGATTTCAAACACTGAATACATGAAATGATTATAAAGCAGCATTGCATCTGCTGCATTTTTAGTTTTTTATAGAAAAAAACTAAAATCTGTTGCGGCACATAATTTGGTGAGAAATTGATGCAGGTGTTCATTTCTTGAAAAAAATCATCCATATTGATCGTTCTGGATACTATATATCGATATTCAGAAGTGTTCCCTAGACTTGAGGAGTTTATTTGTACCGCAGCTATGTGAAATATTGAATATAGAGAAAAATGAACCCCCTCTCTCGATCTGATTTTCAGGGACTAGTTTAGTGGTGCCAAAATTTAGCTGATATCTCTTTTCGCTCTGGACTCATTCGAAATTTCTCGAATTTTGGGAAAATCGTCCTTCGCGGATATCTCGATCATCATCAAAGATACATAAAATTCACTTTCTACTGGCACTTTTTTGAGTAAAATACAGTGCTGTGTAAACAATTTTTTTTTGCTCTGCAGTTTTCGAGTTATAATGCAAACATGCTTTTCTTAAATACGAACCATAGGAAATTTTATGATGCAGTAATTATTTTCCTTTTCAAATATATATAACACTTCTAGTCGTTGCATTCAATAGCTTTTTTCAGAGAAATTGTCACAATTCCATTTATTAGGTGGATGCCCATCAACGCGATTCATATTGTTCTATGTCTGAAAACCACAGATTTTAAAGATCCTACATAAGATCATTGTTATTTCTATGGTCTGATTCGATTCAGAACACAGTACCTAACTGTGGTCTTAGAGTTTGACACTTACGATTCCAGTTTCAGTATAGGTAGTAATGTTTATTGAATATCGAAATAGTTGTTTGTTAGTTGTATGTTCCAACTATTACATTTAAGAATTTGTTCACCCGAAACTTTTAGTTGTTTCAAGAAGTTCGATATGATGGAATGTTATATTCTTAGTGGGTTTGATTCTGCAGCAACGGCCGAAACATATTTCAATCGGTATCTTGAAAGGCACCAGCCAAATAAATCTATTTTTGAATAAAGAAGAATCCAATAGTGGCTCATTCAAAAATCAAGAAATAATAAATATCAATGAAGTGATAGAGACGAAGCAACGATCGAAGTGATAGGTGCTATAACGGCCAAACCTTCAATGATGTGCGGCATCAAGGAAGATATGGATTCAATGTGTGGTCTGCACTGAAAGATATTCGCGTTTTGGGATTTGAAATATTTTGATGAAAATTTGAACGGAAAACGTTATGAAGAAATCATCAACAATAATATCATTGAAGGATTTCTCGATCAACTTTCGTCAGCACAAAAATCTTTTTTTTCTACACAATGGTTCCCCTTCGCACCAGACAAGGGCCATCACTGATCTGTTGAATTTGTGTTTTGGACATAATTGGATAGGGACTAAAGGTTATATAAGATGGCCGCCTCGTTCCCCTAACTTGACACCGCTAGATTTTTTCTTTTGGGTCATGTTGAAGATTCGCTCTACAAAACAGAATTTCAGGGAATGCCTTGGTTCTGTAAGTAATATTCATATTTACAATGCCTGCCGTAGTGTTTCTCGGCGATGTCATTTATGCGTAGAAAACAATGGCGTCACTTTTGAATATTTGGAATAAGGTAGTTTCCCCTCTTTGTATTGTTAGGACTTTTTTTTTCTGTTAAATACTTTCGTATGTGTTTTTGGTTTTCGTTTGAGAAAAGTTTGTTGTCATAGGCCTTGTTTTTCATAATAATGTATTCTTTTACCCGCATAACTTTCTAGTCATTCTTACAGAATATCACCAAAGCAACATACATGGCCTCATATGTTACGTAGATTCCTCGGGTTGGCAAGTTTCGAATTTCAAAAAAATTAATGTTCATCTGTAATTCGTTTTATGAGGAGTAGAGGTGATTGTCCAACTGTAAGACCACAGTTAATTACTATGGTCTAAATTGAATCAAACCATAGAAACACCCATGATCTTAAATATGATCTTTAAAATCTGTGGTTTTCTGTGATAGAACAATATGAATCGTTGATGGGCATGCACCTGGAGAGGTCGAAATTTCAGGTTATTTTCTGAAAAAAGGTATTGAATTCACTAATTCTCTACTAGTGTTAAATATTTCTGAAAAGGAAAAAAATAGCTACATACAATAGAGGTGAAATTTCTTATTAAAAAAATAGCATGTTTGCATTAAAACTCGAAAACCGCTGAGCTTAAAAATTTTTTCTACACAGCACTATATTCTATAGAATGTCAAACTTATTTTTATGTTACTTTGATGATGATCGAGATATCCGAGATGGACGATTTTCACAAAATTCGAGAAATTTTGAATAAGTCCATAACGGAGAGAGATATCAGCAAAATTTTGCCACCACTTATCTAGTCTCACAAAATAAGATCGAGAGATTCATTTTTCTCTATCTGAAATATTTCACATAGCTGTCGTACAAAGACATCCCACCCTGTACATTGTATTGAAAATGTGTAGAGGAAAGGTAGATCTTGAACCGTTGTATATTTCAGGAATTATTATCGAATATACAGGGTGTTCCGTTTCAGAGATTTATATAAAAAATGTTTTCTATAATAGGAACCCTTATTTTACGCATTATTACCGGACTCTCTAATTTGAAATCTATTGAATTTTCTAAGAAAGTTTTAAACCTGAATCCAACGGTTTTGGAATTATGAGAGATTATATATAATTTTGACTTTTTTCAAACTCTTCCTGCACTCCACAAGATTGTCAGACAACTCCCACCGGGACAAGAAAACTTTCTTAAAGAACAGAGCTTTTATAAAAAGCAAAAATTATACAAGGTGTTCATTTGTCATAGTCAAAATTTGGATATATTCACATCTTATTATATTTCTTATTTCAAATAGCACATAGGTACCCTATTAAATAAATCAATCTGAATGAGAATGTCCACATCTCTCGAATGGTGTATAGATTGCATGTACCAATTTCCAACAGTTCTCGAATCAAAGGGATTTTGATTCACTTGCATTTACTCGCTTGAAATGTTCACCCTCTTGGAAACACTATTGAAGTCAATAAATTAAAACACTTCGAACACTTTAGGAGTTATTTTAATAATGTTTCATAAATGTTTCCTCTCCTGTCATCATTTGTGACTGGAACAATTCTTATCCTGCGATATCACCCTTACATGCAGATTCATTCATGGTTTCTTTTCATAGAATTTTATGAAACAATACAGTCCGTTTGCCAGCTTCAAATCTTTTACGTCTTAATGCTTTGTATTAATCTTTGGAAGTATTACCACAGAAACCGTAACATTTATTGGCTATCCAGTAGTATCTCGAAAAGTGTAGTCCATCTACCAAATTTCAGACTTTTCAGAAATGGGGATATTTATGCTAGAAATAATTCATCAGAAATATTTAAAGCAATACCTTATCTGTTTTTGGTATAGTCTGATTGATTGACTATCAAAACAATTACAGCCATTACTTTTCGAATTCATGTTTATCATACGTGAGAATAATAAAGTAAAAAACTAAGCCACTAGGTTGATTAACGATTATTCGGTTTTCACATCCATTGTAACAAACCTGCAAGTAATTCTCATTCTGCTCAACATCATGAATTGTAGTAAAGATTTATTATTGAATGGGAAAATTTAAGGAAACTGAAAGCGTTAATTATTCGAAATACTCCGAACAAAAACGATCTTAAATGAAGAAATTCAACTGCTGTGGACACATAAAAATGGATTTATGAATAGAATCAATTTTCATGCTTATAGTCAAGAAACTCCGCACATCAACCCAATGAAAAATTTTCAGTATAATTGCTCCCTTAACATTTGGGAACGAATTGTGAAAATTAAGTGGATACACCATATTTTTTGAATAGCTATTGAATGGCCAAGAGTTTTCACGATTCTTGAAGACAAATTTTTCAGAAGAGTTCGAAATAAAAAGTAGTTTCAGTTAGATGGCGCTCCTCACTATTTTCCTCGAGGTTCGTCAAGATCTCAATGCGATGTCTCAGGACAGGAGGATTGGTCGAGGAGTGTTCCTGCATTGAACTTCTAGATCTCCAGATCTCACGTCAATGGTTTTTGTATAGGAGTGGTAAGATCGGAAATTTATGAAACTGTTCTTACCATAATTGACGATATGAAACCAAAGATACGTGAAGCATTCAGTACAATAACTCCTGTAATTCTGGGTAATGTTTGAATTCATATACTTGAAAGGTGTGTTCCAGAAGAAGACATTTCGAGCATGTATTGTTGTTATTAATGAATTTTCAGTGAAAATTGAAATCAAAGCACATTCTTCATGAATACATTCTTAAATAAATATGAATTCCTGTCAATTCGAGATCCATTGAAAATACGCATAGAGAACCTATACACCATTCGAAAGGTTTGTAATTCTCATCAAGATTCAAAGTTTCAATTCTCTATCTGCCACTCAAAACAAGAATAATATGTTTTGAATGTTTCCACAGACAAAGACGAAGAAAAATTAACACACATAATTTTGATATCATCCGCTTTGCTTTTTACTAAAGCTGTGTTCTTCGAGAAAGTTTTCGTGTTTCGGTGAAAACTTTCTGAGAATCTTGAGGAATACACTAATGTTGCGAAAAGCGGGGCATCCCATTTAAGAACATATTTGTAATATAATCTCAGAAACGGAATATTCTGTATATTCGAAAATTGTTTTGAAAATTACAAAGGTTTAAGATTTACCTATCTTTCTTCATACTTTTCGATACAATGGTCAGTTTCATTGAACAGGCTCACACTAAACTGACAAACTGTATACAGGGATATCCACCGGGACCGTCCGTTAAAAACTTTTTGAGTTTCAATTACAATATCAAGCTGAAATTTTGTACGCGGTCATAACTAGCGATTTCCAATAGAAGTTAAATATTTTCGAAGTGATACCATTTCCGGTTATACCGGAAGTGGGTCATGGCTTTGTTATTTCAAATGGCAATCTACCTTTTTATTATACATCTCGAACTGACATTTGAGCAAGGCATAAAATACCCAAGTTGTTGGCACTTATCTGTCGAAACTTTTGACAGATTTAATTATTTTGTTATAAAATCGATTTTTGAGGAACGTTTAAAAGAATTGTAGCTCGTAGATCTTTTGCACTAGAGACACAATTTTTGCTTGGGTGGATAGAAGAAGGAACAAGAAATTTTGGAGCAATTACACATGTCAAATGTTCATTGCGTTGTTTTGTACGATTTTTCAATTTGGCCTTTTTCAAACAGAATAACTCAATTTTTTCAAATTGCACGTGCCAATTTTTATATCGCCATCAGATGAAGCGTCAAATTTCAGATGGAATTGTATTAGCATGTACTATACCCATCTCTTATTGTTCCGAAATAATTTGGGAATATATTGAATTTTGATGATTTTGCAAGAACTAACGGAGAATGCTTTGAAATATTTGAATCATATAGCTGAACTGGCTACGCTCACCTGACAGGTGCCTAAAATTAATGTACTTGTCACTTCGTTCATTCGAATTTGATATTTCAACAAGAATTGTTGGTAATTTGAAGGAAAATTTTCGAAAAACACCAGATTGATAAAAAATGGCTGATTATTCAAACGAGGATATGTTTAATCTCTTTTTAATTCTTGGCGAATGTCAAAAGTGGTAGATAGAACTTGCTTGAAATTCAATATCCAATTTCCAAATTTGGCGCTTATGAGTAAAACAAAATTTCGAAGGATTAGAAGCAATTTTCTGCAATTTGAAGGAACAAAATACATAGAAACTAGAAAAAACCAATTCTCGAGGACGACGACAATCAAATTAATATGCTAGCGTATCCACATGCGTCCATTAAGTCAGCATCAATGGATATTGGATTGAGTTATACTTCCATTCAAAGGATCCTTAAGAAACATAACATGCACCCGTATTCTTTCATCAAACTACAAAAATTGAAACCAACTGACCTTCCCAAGCGACTAAATTTCTGTGAAAATTTATTAATTCGGCTTCAAGAAGATGAGACAATTCTGCAAAAAATATATGGTCTGATGAAGCCAAGTTCAATGAAAGTGGAATAACCAACAGGAGAAATCGGCATTTTTGGGCCACGAAAATCCACATTTCATTGAGGTTATTGATTTCCAAAATAAATTCAGCGTGAAGGTTTTTGCGATTTTAATGAATGATTTGTTGGCTTATCACATTTATGAGGAAAATCTTAATGGACCAAGATACCTGGAAATTCTGAGAGGAACATTAGCAAATTTTTTAGATGGATTACCCCTTAACATTCTGAGGGATTGCTATTACCAAATGGATGGTGCACCAGCACATAAAACACGAGCTGTAGATCGGCAGCTAACAGAAATGTTCGAGGATAGATGGTGGGGTAATCAAGGACCAAATTTATGGCCTCCGCGTTCTCCGGACCTGACGCACCTTCATTTTTATTTATGGGGCAAAATCAAGAGTGATTCAATCTGAAATAACGACAATTCTTGTTGAAATATCAAATTCGAATGAACGAAGTGTCAAGTACATTAATTTTAGGCACCTGTCAGGTGAGCGTAGCCAGTTCAGCTACTTGATTCAAATATTTCAAAGCATTCTCTATTTGTTCTTGCAAAATCATCAAAATTCAATATATATCCAAATGATTTCGGAACTATAAGAGATGGGTATAGTACATGCTTATACAATTCCATCTGAAATTTGACGCATCATCTGATGGCGATATAAAAATTGGCACGTGCAATTTGAAACCATTGAGTTATTGCTGTTTGAAAAAGGCCAAATTGAAAAAATTATACAACACAACGCAATAAACATTTGACATGTGTAGATCCACTTAAGCAAAAATTGTGTCTGTAATGCAAAAGATCTACGAGCTACTTTTTTTTTAAATGTTCCTCAAAAATCGAGTTTATAACAAAAATAATTAAATCTGTCAAAAGTTTTGACAGATAAGTGCCAACAACTTGGGTATTTTATGCCTTGCTCAAATGTCGGTTCTAGATGTATAATAAAAAAGGTAGATTGCCTTTTGAAATAACAAAGTTATGACCCACTTCCGGTATAACCGGAAAATGCCTCATCCTACCGAAGAACCCATAAAGATTTTGATTTTCGTCGGTAATGGTGATGGACGTCGTAACCAGTAAGAAGTTTGCATTCTGTGTAACCTCAAATACTCGAAAAGTTCTTTAATAAATCAATCCATAGTTCTTGAAATTGAACTCAAATTTCAGTAAAAATGTTCTAATTGGAGTCGTCCCAAGTCAGAACGTTGATACCAAGTAGGACATTCTCATAAATTCACAACAAGACCCCTTCTGCCAATAAGGTAATTGGTTTTAATCACGTAGGAATTCGAAGATCAGTGGGGAATATATATTATTATATCTGATAAATCATAACATACAAAATTTACCGCTATATATGAAACACATTGAAGGCTCTTATTCTGGGAACATTTTTCAACAGTCCCTAGAATGTCGAATTTTCTTCCTTGATGGAGCTAGTTTCCTGATCCACTCTTCATAATCATCGTCCACCAGGCCCACAAAGCAATGGTAAAATCTGGTCAGATATCATGCTAAGGAGCAACAGATTGCAGTTTCGTTTCCGTTTGACCTCGTCAGTATTGCACATCCTTTCACAACATCAAGCCAGACTGCCATCTATTGGTATTAATCCATTGGAGTGCGTCAAGTACATGTATATGTGTACATATACAATCGACGCCCTCCAACAATACAGAGGGGAACTACTAGGGCCACCGAGAAACGATGAAGTTAAAATGTTTGAATGTTTTTGAACGCGCTGTAGAAGGAACCAGGTTTCAAAAATAGAGGAATGTAGACGGTGTCGGGATGGTTTCCTTATACCAAATTGACAGCAGATACGAAAGTTTACGAGATCAAGCCTAGCAAATTATCGAATCTATAATGAAAAATATTAAATTAATTTTTCATCGATGAAATACCCGTATCTCGAGAACTATTCAGCGCAGACTTCCAGTAGAGGGCATTGCGATTCACGATAGTTGGCTCTTTACGACAAAAGTAATAATGTACTCATGTGAAATATATGGATATGGTGATATCGTGGTTTTTATGAAAATGAAGAATACAGCTGTTATTTACGAAGTACGATTATAGCTGAATGTTATTGGGGAATGTCCACTTAATGAAGAAATTGCATTTTGTCAAATTTTCGGAAATTCGGATAAGTTTTAGTTTATCGGCTCATGATTTCAATGAAATATTTTTATTGAAATATGTGATCGAGCCAGAGGGTGTCCAAAATAAGATATTTCGTTTTGTTTTTCAATTTATTTTTGACGTATTTTCAATTACGTTCGTTCGAAACTCTCTTTATATGTTTTTCTGGATTGAATGATTGAATCTTGTAGAATTATGCTTTCTATAATCTACTCGAGAAGAATTTTCAAATGAATCTTCAACAAAACTCCTGAACATTAGCCAATTTAAAATTTTTTATAATACTCATAAGTTCCTATTCTTGACGAGAGTGAAGAATATTCGCTTGAATTTTTACATGATAAGAGTATAAGATACGAGTACACCATAGGTCCAACAATTCTTTTATAAATCCTCATTGATGATAACGAAAAGGTTCGTAGAATATTTGCTATTCCATTTTCAGGTAATTCTTTTCAGTAATTACAAAGTGCATCCTAAAGTACACCGAGCTCATTTAATAGAGCAGCCTATTGTTGGGTATTGTGTTTCGAAAAACCTTGCATATTTTCGTGATATTTGGGTCAACATTTCGTGACGATTGAATAGGATAAATCGAGAAATAGCGACTAAAGTTTCAGTGTATTAACAGTGGTGCTACAAAAACATGATTAAGCTAGGAGACAGCATTAATTTTCCTTTCAAACTTCATTCAAACTTTTGATGAAACGTTTTGAATGATGAACCAAGATTATGATTATAATTGTGCACCCGTAATTTGTGATCACCGAAGTGAACCATCATGACAATTAATTGCATTCTTCCATCATGAAGTGAAAGAAGAAGAAATTCTTTCTAAATAATGTGATTTTGTAACGAATTTTCATTCCACCTCAAGTAATTGAAGATATTTGTATACTAAAAAAGGTAGAAGAAGTTATATTTTTCTAATATTGAATGATGAAGAATTCATGTATTAGGTACGCTACTAAGTTCTCGCTGTTTGTCAATAGATGGCTCCAGCAGTAAGTGCCGGTCGATTTTTACATATCAAGAACGTCTTGATCAAAGCTTAGACGTATAGTAAACAAACCACTGTGACACATTAGCGATTGTGTTTTTGCGTCATATACTTTTAGTTGTGAGAAATCGACTGATTCTGTGCCAAATAATCGTCATTTGCAAGCAGTGTTGATTTTCTTCTTTCATTCGAAGAAAACAGCCACTGAAGCTCATAAGCAGCTCCGAATTCCATCGCTTCAAAAACGGTGATTTTGATGTGAACGACGGTCCCCGTGAAGGAAGGCCAAAAATCTTCGAGGACGCCGAATTGAAGGCATTGTTCGATGAGGATCCGTGCCAAACGCAAGAAGAGTTTGCTTCAGCCTTAGGAGTTACCCACCAGGCTATTTTCAAGCAATTGCATGCATTGGGAATGATTCAATAGCAAGGAATTTGGGTTCCTTTAGATTTGAAGCCGAGAGACGTTGTGCGTCGTTTTTTCACCTGTGAACAACTGTTCCAGCGGCAAAAAAGAAAGCGTTTTCTTCATCGTATCGTAACGGGTGATGGAAAATTGGATGCATTACAACAATCAAAAGAAAAAAAATCTTCGGGACTGCTCGGTCATGCTTCTACGTGATTGCCTCGGCCGAATATTCACGCTGCGAAAGTTATGCTGTGTATTTGGTGGGACCAAGTAGGTGTTATTTATTATGAGCTGTCGAAACCGAACGAAACCATCACTGGGGAACGGTATCGAACTCAATTGATGCGATTGAGTGAATCACTGCGCGAAATACGGCCACAATAAGAGCAGAGACACGAAAAAGTAATTCTACAGCATGATAACGCTGGGCCTCACGCTGCCAAACCCGTTAAAACCTACTTGGAAACTCACAAATCGGAATTCCTTACTTGTTCCGTTTGATGGTCTGGCTGATCAGCAGTTTCGCTCATAAAAAGGGCTCGAAAAGTGGATTGATTCGTAGATAGCCTCAAAAGACGAACACTAAATCGACGACGAAATCTAACCTAACCTAACGTCACGGTATTCGAGCTCGGCCAGAAAGATGGGAAAAAGTTGTAGCTAGCGATGGGCAATATTTTCAATGATTCTTTCGTGATCATTTTTCACAATAAAGTTGAATTTTCTTGAAAAAATATCGAGTACTTACTTACGGACCTAATGATATTCTTTGAGAAAGTAACTTACATCAAGAAGTACTAGAATATATACTGTGCCAAAAATTAACGCACAAAATCTAAAATTCAAATTTATTCAAAAGTAGTATAAATATCTTGAAGAGTTATTCTTTCAGTAATCCACTAGGACAATAATCCAAACAATCAAAATGAAAATGGTACTCATAGAAATTGAAATAAAACTAGTTATGAAAAATGTAATTCTTTTCGAGAAAAATCTTAAAATCCTGTTAATACCATATTTTTCCACTTCTGGAGAGAAATAGTATATGACATCTACGATTTATATTCAAAATCAATGACCTAATGGCATTCTAATCCATTTCGTTTGAAATTTCTAGCAGTCTGTTCCGAATCTCATTCACGATAGCCGCCTAATTTTGCTGGCTTCTTAATCTTCTATTGAGATTGCTCCAGACATGTTCGATGGGATTGAGGTTAGCTTTCATGCAGACCTTTCCATTGGAAGGATTTCGGGATTTTAAAGGTAGTTTCTAGCGATAAACAAAAAGTTTTCACTCATTCTTGCCACGAATGGTACGATAATTGAACAAGAACTGCTTTTACCAATATGTGGTGGTTTCCTGCAAAATCTCAATTTAATTTCGTTA
Organism: Cryptolaemus montrouzieri; assembly: GCA_013387265.2. Classification (NCBI taxonomy): domain Eukaryota; kingdom Metazoa; phylum Arthropoda; class Insecta; order Coleoptera; family Coccinellidae; genus Cryptolaemus; species Cryptolaemus montrouzieri. Next base: position 118,007,720 of record JABFTP020000185.1, read on the forward strand.
TTTTATTCTACATAAGACCAAAATGTTCACCAAGAAAAATCACGAATTTTGTTGACTTGTTTCCAGACATTTCCGACATTGCCTACCAAAAGAAAATTTGTGCGTTAATTTAATTATCAACAATTGAATGACGCAACGTATTAAGAACTGATTCTTCAGCGCCAATTCCTGAAGCAGCGCACATCAAGTCACAAATATACATCCTAGAAAATGAATGAAGTTATGCTGGGACACCTTCTCTTTCACAAAAAGACCGATAGCACACAACCTACCCAGAGCTTGCACTGAAATAATTGCCAAATATACAATTTAGTCAAGATCATTTTCAATCTGAAATCAGTTAAAATTTTACATCAAATGGTTTGGTTGAATTGTCAACACTACAGGGCGTTACATTATAGTAACATAGGGGGTGAATCTAGGTGCAATTTTGAGAAAAAAAGTTCATATACACATAAGTCCGCAAAAGCTTTGTTACGGAGCTAGAGGGTGTTGAAATTTCCGGAAAAAATTGGTTTTTTATTCAAAACACCTGCAGTTTTTGAGATATTCAGCCCAAATTTGGAATGCAAGCTATTTTTTACAGCCTCTATCATTACACGTCCGTGATTTTAACTGAAATCCACAAGGTGTTTTCTTTTCCGAGGCCATGTCTTCTTTTGCCCTCAGAAACTTTTTTGCAGTACGCCACTGATCAGCGTATAATCAATTTTCGTTTAATTTACAAAACTTTTTTGACACTAATTTATTAATTGACTGATTTTTCGTTTCTCCAACCGTTTTCGAGTGAAAATTATTGAATTTGAATTCTTCGAATTGTATGTTATTCGCTGAATAAAAAAAAATAATAGAAATACTCGATAGGTGAGCCCAAAATTTGCTTTTGATAAATCGTTTTCTGAGATTCAACTTATACTTATTCAATATCAAACTGAAAAAAAATTATTAAAATTAAAAACTAAATAAATTGCTGGAGGTATCCTCTACCTGCAAGAATACAGGCCTCTGTCCTTCTTTGCATATTATCACGCACTCTTTGATATATTCCTAGGGTATTTCTTATCGTGTCACAAGAGGTTATTATTCGATTTCTCAATTCTTCTACAGTGTTCACTGGAGTGGTATAAACTATATCTTGATAGATAGATAGATATCTTGAGATATCCCCATAAAAAAAAAGTATGAACTATTTAAGTCTGGGGCCCTAGGAGGCCATGGTTCTGGCCCATCCCGACCTATCCATCGGTTGTTGAATGTATTATTCAAGAATTCCCTACCTTCTCCACTGAAATATGCTGGTGTCCCATCATGCATGAACAACGTTATGTTTCTCACCAAAAGTGGCACATCCTCAAGCAATAGACGTAATTCCTCCTCAAGAAATTGTCGATAATCGGGACCGTTTAGTTTGTTAGGCAAAAAATAATGGCCAATCAAATAATTTCCAATTATTCCGACCCAGAAATTTAATGGGAATTGTTCTTGATGATGAGATTCTTCAATCAAATGGGGGTTTTCCTCAGCCCAATAATGATTATTGTGGAAATTTGTGATAACAGTTCTCTAATTTCATCTAAGAACTATCGGCAGAAATTCAGCCTTGAAGGAAAATCTCGAAGAAGTAGAGTTTGGACGCGTTGAATATGAAACGGGTACAATAAAAAGTCGTGGAGAATCTTCCAAACTAGAACATGTGAAATATTCAACTGATTTCCAATTTTTCTTGCACTTACATGAGGATTCAAATCAATACAAGGTTTAAGTTGCACCTTTTAAATCATTATTTTCAGTTAAAGTACCAGTTTTCTTAAACCTTCTGTAGATATTTTGAAAATATACGCCTGTCCGGTGCTACTCGATTTGGAAAGCGCACCTGATATAATTGCCTAGCTTCTATTGTGTTTCCGTCAGCCAGACCGTACATGTAATGGATATCAGCCAATTCGGCGTTAGTAAAATTAGCCATTGTTTCTCACAACAATAACTTAAAACTAATCGTTAATTTAATAAACAATTCGAGCAGACACTGGTTCAACTTTAGCAACTGTCAAACTAAATAAATAAATGAAAAAAATCAAAGCCTACTAGTCATTGTTTTAAGTAGAAGTGCTTTCAATTCAGCGAATGCATACAATCGTTTAATAATTTTTTGCTCGAGTACGCTGATCACTCGTGTACTGCAAAAAAGTTTGAAAGGGTAAAAGAAGACATGGCTCCTGAAAAGAAATCACCTTATATATTCTAGTTGAAATTTAGTACGTGCAATGATGGAGGAGTTTCGAAGAAAAAAACAATTTTTCCGGAAATTTGAACACTCTGTAGCTACGTAACGAAGCTTTTGGGGACCTATGTTTATAAGAAGTCTTTTTCTTAAAATTGCAGGTAGATTTACCCTCTCAAGTTGTAACATTCTATTATGTATATCGGTTCAAAAACATATGGCAACAATTCGAATAGTAAAATAATTTCCACTTTATGGATTATGGCTTAAATTGGCAAAAGCAGGGTACAGCCAAGATTCCTAATTTCATGAAGTCCTTACTTTTAGAGTCACTCACCAACAAGTACAAACAATACAATGTTCATCTTTCTTACCATGTTGTTTATTATTATTTCCACAAAACGTAGGAATATTATAATAATTAGGGAGAATCGTCATAGAATCGTTGGAACAACGGTACGCCGTTGTTGTTGTATCATATTCTGGAGGATTGAATAAAAATTGATCGAAATCCAACCTGCAAAACAAATACATATATTTTGAATCCATAGAAATGAAAACTCAGATATAGGTTGATGTAATGTTATATGATAGAATTTTGATTGGCATCATTCGAGGATCTCATATACAGGGCTGTCCACGCTATACGGCATGGAATATTGTGACCTAAATACGAGAATATAGGATTATTTTTCTTTTGGAATATATGAGAAACTATTATAGGTACTTTTCAAAATTATTTTCAATTATACAGGGTTTCTCAAAAGCCTTTAAATTAAATATTCAAAGTTGTGTTTTTTAAATGAATCACTCTTTATGTTATTGCATATTTCGATTAAGCGTTCAAAAAGAATTAAGTTTCATCAGAAATTACTATACTTAAATGTCAAGATTTTTCGGATAATTCAATTTTCCTCAAAATCTGAAGAAATTTTGAATTTTCAAAATACCCAGAAAGTATTCAAGGTAATTCAGCAGAATTGACAGCAACTTAGAAAAGAGATCGTTATTGAAATTTCAATTACTTTGAGTTGCCCATGTTATACAGGGTGTACCGAAATTAAAACTGATCAAATGAGAAATTCAAAGCGCAATAACTTGATTAATTCGAGTACGATGCCATATTTTTCTATTCGATATTAATAGAAAGTCTATACCTAAGTATCCGCTTTCTTACATTATAAGACAAAAATTCGAATTTTGATCAAATTGGAATTCCTTAAAAGAAACATCAATAAAATTTTCATTTATCTTGAAACCTCTTGGCAAAAGAATTGTCAGATAATTCTATGTTTGTCAGTTGAGTATTGGTCCCCGGAGAATGTCATCAAAATAGCTTTTTGGCTTCTTGGGTTTATGCTCAAAGGTATCCTGAAAGGGTTCATCCTAATCGAAGTGCTTTTGAAAGACTTCTGATCCAGTTTCAAGAAAGTGGTAGCGTAACTTATAAAAAACCCACAACAAGAAAACCTGCTACTGGAAATGAGGAGAACTTACTTGCAGTACTCGGTTCTGTGATTGAAAATCCTAATATTAGTCAGAATCAAATAGTGCAAAATACTAATATTAGTCGAACAAGCATTTCCAAAACATTTGAATTTGGGAGGCTTTTACTTGGTGAAATTCCATTATCAATAATAAAAAACAAGTACTGTGTTTTAAGGAATTCTACTTAATAATTGCGATTCGTAACGCGTTTCACTACACCGTAGCTTCTTCAGACGAATGAATGTACAGAAAATATAAATATAAATGTTCTTAAGTAATTAAAAGCTTATTGGGTTGATTCTTCTCAAGTGGTTATTTACGACAGGAATATCCAATAAAATTAAGGAATAGATTGCTCCCCGAAGAGATTCAATAGAGGTGAAGGACTTAAATCGACTTGTTCATTGATGAGTCTACCTGAGTGTTTGTATTTATTCATTTCTAAAGTTTCCCGAAGATCTATGATCCAATATTTATTATCTGTATGCAAAATTTCAAACTGTGGGTCGATAGAGTGATTATTTTCTAAGAGATGATTCGCGTAATTTTAATCTGATTTTTTATTTGAAAAACTGCGTTTATGTTCCGATATTCTAAAATTAAAATTTCTATGAGTTCTAACAATGTAGATCACAGTCATTGCAATTCAATCTATAAACACCTGATTTATTGTTTTTACCTGGTTTGGTTTTATTATTTTTATATATTTGCCTAAATTATTATTACTTTGGAAAGCTATGTTGAAATCATTGCTACTCAAGAATGATTTCAGTTTCTCACTTGTAATGCCAACGTAGGTTAAGGTGTTGAATTTTTGTTTCGATTTATCGACAGGGTAAACTTCATTCAATGCGATTCTACTTTGTTTTTATCTAAAATATTATTTATTAGTTTGGGATTGTAACCATTATTTTTGGCTATTTGTTTAATCAAATTTAATTCTTTGTTGAAATTTTCTGGTGATAACGGGATGTTAATCAATCTATGAATAAAACTATTGAATGCTGACATTTTATGTTGATATGGATGACACGACGAGTTATGTATTATAATATCTGTATGTGACGGCTTATGGTAAATTGCGAAAACACATTTTCCATTTTCATTCGAAATTGTAACGTCTAAGAAATTTATCGAATAATTGCTTTCTATTTCGGTTGTGAATCCAATTTTTGGATGTAATGAATTTATATGATTTTCGAAAATTTTTAACTGTCTATCTGTTCCTGTGAATCAAATAATGATATCGTCTACATAGCAATACCAGTATAAACAATCTTTACTGAGTGGATGATTATGAATTAATTTCTCTAAGTTATTCATGAATATTTCTGCTAACAAAGGACTTAACGGATTGCTTATTGCCAATGTCAAAGATACAATTATACCACCTAATTGCAAACTCATTTCTTTCGATGTTAAGAATCTATTTCCCAACATACTCCCGAAAGATACGTATTTACTTAGTTGAAGAATTATTAGAAAAGAATCATGTCAATACTATCATTAAATCAGATATTCTTTCATTATTACAAATTTGTTTAGATCAAAATTATTTCCATTTCAATAACAAACATTATACTATTGAAGACGGCTGGATTATGGGCAATCCGTTAAGTCCTTTGTTAGCAGAAATATTCATGAATAACTTAGAGAAATTAATTCATAATCATCCACTCAGTAAATATTGTTTATACTGGTATCGCTATATAGACGATATCATCGTTTGCTTCACAGGAACAGATAGACAGTTAAAAATTTTCGAAAATCATATAAATTCATTACATCCAAAAATTGGATTCACAACCGAAATAGAAAGCAATAATTCAGTTATCACCAGAAAATTTCAACAAAGAATTAAATTTGATTGAACAAATAGCCAAAATTAATGGTTAAAATCCCAAACTAATGAATAATATTTTAAATAAAAACAAAGTAGAATCGCATTGAATGAAGTTTACCCTGTCGATAAATTGAAACAAAAATTCAACACTTTAACCTACGTCGGCATTACAAGTGAGAAACTGAAATCATTCTTGAGTGGCAATAATTTCTACATAGCTTTCCAAACTAATAATAATTTAGGCAAATATATAAAAATAATAAAACCAAACCAAGTAAAAACAATAAATCAGGTGTTTATAGATTGAATTGCAATGACCGTGATAATTTGTACATTGGTAGAACTCATAGAAATTTTAATATCTTTGGGAAACTTTAGAAATTAATAAATACAAATACTCAGGTAGACTCATTAATGAACAAGTCGATTTAAGCCCTTCACCTCTATTGAATCTCTTCGGGGAGCAATCTATTCCTTAATTTTATTGGATATACCTATCATAAATAACCACTTAAGAAGAAGCAACCCAATAAGCTTTTAATTACTCAAGAACATTTATATTTATATTTTCTGTACATTCATTCGTCTGAAGAAGCTACGGTGTAGTGAAACGCGTTACGAATCGCAATTATTAAGTAAAATTTCTTTAAACACAGTACTTGTTTTTTATTATTGATTTCGCAAACACTAAAAATTACAGTATTATCCTTATAAGATCCAAGTCGAAATCTCAGTGGAAATGATATCAATAACCGAATTTAATTTTGTATATGGAAGTTTAATAGAGTAACTGAAGATGACAGTTTTTTGAAAATTTATTGTTCAGTGATGAAAACGAATAATAAACAATGAACACAACAATTTCCACTATTACTTAGATTTTAATCCACATACATACAGAGTTACGAACAATCAAAACAGAAGGTCTGTAAATGTGTGGGATGGAACAATGGAACCTTATTAAATTGGACCATATTCTTTTAGAGGACCTTCAAATAGTATGATGTTTTTGAACTTCGTCTCACACGCACTTCCAATATTATTGTAGGATGTTCCCTAATATTTATTAGAACGGCTATGTGGACTTCAGTTAGACGGAGTTCCCCCTCATTATCATTGACCGCCAGCTCACCAGATTCAACATCTCCAGATTTTATTTTTTGATGATATGTTAAGGGAATTGTTTGCAATGAGCCACCAACTAATCCAAATAATATGAAGCTATGCATAACAGATGCTTTCACAATGGTAACTCCGCAAATGTTGGCTAGAGCTGAAAACAAAGTGCGGAAGTGTCAGAAAATGGGCGGTCGAAGTTTTGAACAATTATTATAAATTATCTTGTTTTGATATTGTGACATTAAATATTCATTATTGTTGTGAGAATTTGTTCTATTATGAATGATGTTTGACAAACTCTGAATAATTGTAAACGAGTTCGTTTTTATTTATATAATTGTGAAATTTGACAGTTGAAACCAGCGCCAACTATATCAATTGTACTTTTCATCTGAAAATCTCGAGAAGCCATATTTTGGTTCGTCTGAGAAAGTGCGAATAGCTGAGCAGAGAAATTCTTGCATCGTTCGATAGGCTATAAAAAAAGTTATTTTTGGGTGAATGAAAAAATATGGCATCGTATTTGAAATAATCAAGTTATTGTGCTTGGAATTTCCCATTTGATCAGTTTTAATCTTTGCACGGCCTGTATAATATGGGCAACGCAAAGTAATTGAAGTATCAATAATGATCTACTTTCTCGCGTTGATGCCGATTTCACTGAACTACCTTGTATACTCTTTGAGTACTTTGAGAATTAAAATTTCTCCAGATTTTGGGAAAACCTTGCTGTTTAGGTATAATGATTTCTGATGAAACTTTATTTTTTTTGAACGCTCAATGCAAGTGCGCAATAATATATACCTGTTCCATTTAAAAAACACAACTTTGATAATTTTTAGGTTTTTGAGAGCCCCTGTAAAATTGAAAATAATTTTAAAAAGTGCCTATAATAGCTCCTCATATATTTCAAAAGAAAAATAATCTATTGTCCCGTATTAACGTCTCAATATTCTGTGCCGTATAGCGTGGACAACCCTGTACAAATATGATTTCGGGTACGTATGCGAAAATCAAAGGTTGTTGACAGGCAAAATATCTTCCTTCGATAATATATATTAAGAGAACTATCTACTGTTAATATAGCTATTGTCTCTTTCTCTATATATCCAATTTGATATCTCTTCTCATTTCTTCTCCTGATTGTATTATTTCCAATATTTCTGAATTCTGAATATTCATTTAAAATTTAAAGATTAGTTTAATCGCTACTGATTATCATTTTTAGTTTCGTTTTAGTGAACTGCATTTTTCATCTTTTCTCCTCTATCCCTACTTTTTCCATAGCTTATTCAATATGTTTCTATACCGGTAGTACATTCTCGCCAAGGCAAAACTGGAGTAGACAATCACAAAAATACTGGTGCCCCCTCCCTTGTCTGGTCTCAGTTCACTTTGCCTTGACAAGGCTCCAAAAACTATTAATCAGGAGAAAACGAGTAGAGTCATTCAGCGAGAGGATACTTGCAGCATTCATTCGAACAGACTAAGCCTTCTCTTCCCTCGATGACGAACGCCTAGACGGGAGGAATGTCTTTGTTTACTCGCTTCATGAATTAATTTCCAAGCTAACTATTACTTTTTGTTAACATTTATTATCATATTATTATTCCACTAAGAAACTGAGGTTATAGTTAGAACTATTTTTTTCTAGCAGATATTTCTGCAGTTTCAGTTATATCAGCTAGTCGTTGATCGAATTAGATAAGCTTATGGTTTGAATGGAAAACTATTTACCTCAGTTGGCATGTACTTGGTAGAAGGTTTATCTTATATGTGCATAGGTTATATTGAATATTATTCTTGATTCCATCATAGTTACCACCAAAATAAGATACTTTCTCTTTCGTTTGCTTATTGCATCCTTTTGAGTCTGAAACAAAAATATAAATATACAGGTGTCTCAGAATGAAAAAGCAATGACACGGTATCTTATAGAACTCGTCGAAATTATACCACAAATTTTTCAATCGTTGACAGATTTGAACTTTTTACACTTGAATGATGTCGAAAAAGCGAACCAGTAACGAGAAAAACATCAACAGTCTACCTATTAAATAGATAAAACACTCTTATTTATATTTTATTGGGTGCAGAAGATAACTGTTGAAGAATATGCATAGATGCATGTCAAAGATAGAAACAACAAAAATTCAGTTTTCCTCCATTTCCAATGAGCACATTATTTTTTGGTATCGTTGCTTCGATGAAATATTAGCCTGTTTTAACAGAACAAGCAGACTTGTTAATAGTATTGACCTGAAATTCAAATTTAGAGGTATCAATAGATCAAAAAATTAATTTTCTTGACCTAACCATAACTCACACAAGAAGTGATCATTTGTCTATCAATATCTTTAGAAAACTTTCATGTGTGGATAATATCCCGGCAGGTTCTCGTCACCCATATCCGAAAAGTAGCAGTCAATCTGTGATATATAAACCTTCTTCACTGCCTCTTTCAGCTGAATGCAGCGAGATAGTACGTTATTCCCAAAGCTAGGAATCACGGATTTAAAAATCTGATTATAGACCGCTTGATTAATCAGATAATATGAAAAAATACCGTCAATAGAATTTACCACCTTACCAAAGAAAACAAACCTGACCAATTAGTTTGTCTAACCTATTTCGGGAAAATCAAACAGCCATTTTATGACCATATAAAAATATCATGGTCGTTTTGATACAATTCACGATGTTATAAGATTTCTTTCTCAACGCCAAAGTGACAAATTAGAGAAACGAGTTGCAGTTGTGATGATTTTTATATACACTGTGACAAAAAATATCCGAAAATTTGAAATAAAACCAAATGATCTTAATCTACTTCAATATCTATTGAATCTCTTACAAAATATGCTCATTTTGAAGCGATACACATTTGCCAACCTTTTTCCAATCATTGAAACATTTTTATAGGCGATTTCAGGGATGGTCTTCAGCTCCCTCTGCGAATTTTCTTTTATGACGCCTGTGGAATCAAACCTGGTTCCCCGGAACGACAATTTCAGTCTGGAGAAAAAAAAAGAATCACACGGAGCTAGATCAGGCGAATAAGGCGACTGCTCGATGGTATTTATAGAGTGTTCGGTCTTACAGTCGTTAATAACCGTGACTCGATGAGATGGTGCGTTATCGTCATTCAAAATCCACAATTGTTTTGCCACAAATCCGACCGTTTGCAGCGAATAATTTCACGCAAACGTCTCAAAATAGTTGAATGAAAGTCCTTATTGACCGTTTGACTTTGCTGAACGAGTTCATGATGAACCATAATACGAATATCGAAGAAAACAATGAGCATCGTCTTGATTACCGAACGACTTTGTTGAGGTTTTTTTCGGTTTTTGTTCATTTTGTCCCACCTATTCCGATGATTGTTGTTGGCTCGTTAGTGTATCGTATTCATAGACACATATCTCGTCACCAGTTATGATCGGTCCCATAAACTAGGGATCAGAATTCGTACGATCCATCATGTCTGCAGCTACCTGCATCCGGTACTGTTTTTGAAAAAATTCAGCTCTATCGGAACGAGCCGAGGGTCGACGCGCCGCAAACTCAACTGGTTCACCAAAATCAAACGAGCGGTTTCACGAGAGATGTTGAGATAACAAGCTATCTCTCTTATACTGGCATGAAAATTTTCAAGCATCTTTTCCTTGATTTTGTGGACATTCTCGAAGGTTGAAGAGGTCGAAGGTCGTTCGAAACGAGGCAAATCTTCAACGATCTCCCTACCGTCTTTGAAAGCTTCGTACCATTCGCACACTCAGGTTTTCGATAAAACAGAGTCTCTATTTGCCTTTTTCGCATTCGCAACTATACAGCACACGAGATTTTGTTCAAAACACAAAATTGTTCAATATTTTCTTCTATTGTAAAATTGTACCGCTGTTCGTTCGGCACAGTAGTTAAGAACAGTCCTACCAACATACAGAAACTTGAAATACTTAAAAATACTCAACGCGGGCAATTTAAATGGGAATTTCTGGGCATTTTTTTGTCACAGTGTAGGACAGATTGGTCGTTCTTCCAACACTAGATACTGAGATTATTTAATATCTTCCAAGCCCAAAAATGATTCTGCGATCAATATACATTTCGTTGAAAATCAATATTCGTTTCCAGGAATTTAGGGTATTAAAATACTTTAATTATGAGCCAAATATTTCAATGACTAATGGAATTTTATATTATGTTTTCACTTCCAACACATAAATCAAATTACTAGATCACTCCTACCAAGGTTGCGGACTCTCATTCATCGTCGGCCAGTATAAAAATCAAGTACAAAGTGACATAAAATATAAATGAATAGATCGTTATATGGATTAATAAAACCAGACATTATGATATTGAAGGGAGTTATTATTTGATTCTAACGAAAATTGTGATTTACATAGTTCTTTCATTATCTGAAAGTTGTCATTAAAATTGACTTGCAATACAAGCTTATTGAGTTTTCTAAACTTTAGGGCAATGTGTAGAACTCTCAAATTATCAATAATGGGAAAATGCTGCCATTCTCCCAGTAGTTTTATTTGTTAATAGTCCCAATTGCAAAATTAAATATAATATTCAGAACATATTAACTTACATATGATATTTCAGAATAATCTCATATTGACCCTTTGGTACATTGCAAATTAATAATTCATATATACTGGTTAATAATCTTCAGTTTAATGAAAAGATATATGAAAAACCAATCGGTCTTGCTATGAGAACACCACTTAGCCCCCTTCTAGCATTCGAAACAAAATGCTAAATTCTAACTCGCCTATTAAAATTCATTTTTGGTATGGATACGTCGAAGACATACTCATTGACCTATGTGAACGAATTTTTATTTTTGATTGAAAACTGTAAAAGATACAGAGTGAGCTACTGATAATAGAGGAGACTATCTATCGCCCTGAGCTACTCCAGTATTAGTGGGGCGATAATCTTCTCCATTTTTCAGTGGCTCACTCTGTATCTTCTACAGTTTTCAATCAAAAATGAAAATTCATTTTTCACAGGAATGCAGACAAAGATAATACCATTCTTTCGAGTTATCACTCGATCCATCTACCCCTTTCCAAATTTGCAAGGGTTGTCACCCCTGCTCCTGGGGTTGAAATTCGAGATGAGGATGGTACTTGATGATGACTGCCATTGATCAGCATGGATCTGTTCCATTATCCTTCACTGGAACTTGAATATTCTCAGGGAAATAGTCTTCCCTATCATTCAGATTCTCACCCTGTATCTTTTACAGTTTTCAGTTAAAAATGGAAATTCGTTCAAAGCGATGTAGACAAAGATACCGCCTTTCTTTTGAGTCATCACTCGACTCATCTTCCCTATTCAAAATGTTCAAGGATTGCAACCCCCGCTTAGGGGGTTGATATTTCAGGCAAGTATTGTACCCCAAAAGATGTTTTTAATTTCATACAGTCGATGGAAATTTCATGAACATCTAGAGTTGAAACCAATAAGCTCCTCAACGACGAGGTAGATCAAATGACGTACCAATCACCTGTCTTTCAGGTAATGGAATTCACCACCATTATTTAATTTATTTTCCCTGATATTCTTCTCTGATAACTGGGAGTTAGGTAAGGTCATAAGATTATAGCTGACCCCATAAACGTTGTCCTGTCTTCATAACTGAATATTAAATCCGAATTGCTATATTAATGAATGAAGATTATTCCAAAAACATAGTGTTAATCAAACTTTTTATGATTCACAACAATCTTAGTTTGATTTTCTGGCACGTATACAGGGTGTCCGCGCTAAGAAGCCAATTAGAATTATTTGGGGGACGGATTTATCTATCAATTGAAATTTTGGGATTAGAATAAATTAATACTGTTTTCAGATGAATAAATAATAGTTTAGTTTTCACCAGGCATTGACTACAATTTTTGCTATTTCAAATGGCATGATGTACTTTTTCCTGTTTTAATTGAAGGGCATCCTTTTCAAGCATATTTTGTTAAGATTATTCCTAAAATAAACCACCATGAAGCTATGATTTTTCATCCAAATTTTCATCTTCTTTTCCGGTAAATATTGACTCAGATTTAAGTACTATCCAATGCTTTCTTACATACATCTAACCCAAAAATCGCTTGTCAACTCAAGAAATAAAAGCGTCAAAACAACTCTGTTTTCATATATGAGTAACATTTTATTTACTTTATTCGACCAGTATTTTAAATTAGTTTTGATTGGTATTATGTTTCGCTAAACCTAAAACGGCTTGCTTTAATTTCATTCGCGATCATATCAAAATCCCGCAGTTCCTTCGGAAAATTGTATCATAAGCCCGTGGACCATCAAACACATAGGATGGAATTAATTCCGATACCATTTTCTATATTCCACAATGAACAATGCAAAGTTCTATGAATTTCGGCCTCAGTTTGACGTTGAAATTTTTTTTTAAGAATATCAACACTAGTTTGTTTGTATAGATTTTTTGTTGAATAAGTGGAAAATAATTACTAAACAAAGATGTTAGGTTGGGTTAGTTTTTTCTTAGTTAGGTTCAGTTTATCATTCATGATCAATGTCAAAAAATAATGAGTGGAACTTGCAGAACATTTAAACGAAAGTACCCGAATTTACGACCACATTAGAGAAAATCGAAATCAAATTTTGCAACTTATTAAATGTTCAAATCTTCCACCTCTGTTTTCTAAATAACAATTGCTTTTTGCACTCGATTGGGATCGATGCTGTCGAAGGTACGTCTCCTTCTTAATTCGAAATCCCTCCGCGAATTTACCGGCCAACTATAACTTTGTACTTTAGATATCCTTGTAGATGAAAATCTAAAGGATAAGATCCGTACATCTTCGATGTGGATATAGATTTTCGATGGCCAAAACATAAGAATTATGCCGATTAGAAATAACTTACCTGAATAGACATAATATTTTATAAGAAGTCTAGCTTTTCTTGAATTTGAACCACCAACATTTCGCATATATTATTCCTAACCGCCACGTGTGCTGGATTCATCGAAGATGTACTGTGAATTTGCAGAGGCGGAAATTATTTTTGTCCAATATTTTATTAATTGCTGTACGTGCTATCTTCAAATCTGCAACAGCATCACGTACGGATTGGTATGAAAATTACCCAAGACGGTAACTGCAATCTTTTCATCGTTGGTAATGAAACTAGGTAACAAAATTTGATTGTGATTTTTACAATCACAAGTTTTCTGCGAATAGCGAATTCTCATAGAATGTTGTGGAACATAGAAAATGGCATCGAAATTGAATCACTCTTCTGTAACCATGTTCCACGGCCTAATTATTTAGTTTTCTGAAGAAACTGCAGGTTATTGATGAAATCGTGAATTAAATGGAAAATAATTTTTTAGGCCTAAAAAAGCCAATCAATACCAATTTAAAATACAGTTCTAATGGAATAAAAAAAATAATTATTCGTAAAAACGTGTTTTTGACATTTTAGTTTAATTGGGTTGACAAATGAATTCTGAGCACAGAGTGTTACATGATTGTATGTCACAATTTGGGCGGCGAGTAAATCTACGTGCAATTTTAAGAAAAAAACTTCACATAATTATAAAGCGACAAAAGCTTTGTTACGGAGCTACAGGGTGTTGAAATTTCCGGAAAAAATTGGTATTTTCTTCAAAACTCCTGCTGTTTTTGAGATATTCAGCCCAAATTTTGAATGCAAGCTTTTTTTTTACAACCTCCATTATTACACGTCCTAAATTTCAACTAGAATCTACAAGATGTCTTCATTTTCGGAGCCATGTCTTCTTTCGCCTTTTCAAACTTTTTTGCAGTACGCCACTGAACCGCATACAATCAATTTCCGTTCAATTCAGAAACTTTTTTGACACATAAAATTTTTTCGTATATCCAACCGTTTTCGGGTGAAAAATTATTGAATTTGAATCATTTGAATTGTACGTTATTCGCTAAATAAAAAAAAATAGAAATACTCGACAAGTATTCGCTTTTATTTTGATAGCTCGTCTTCTGAGATTCAACTTATACTTATTCAATATCAAACTAAAAAAACAGAGCAATTAAACTATATAAATTGCTTGAAGTGTCCTCCACCTGCAAGAATACAGGCCTTTGTCTTCTTCGCACTCTTTGAAATATTCCTGGGGTATTTCTTATCGTGTTACAAGACGTTATTGTTGGATTTCTTAATTCTTCTACAGTGTTCACTGGAGTGGTATAAACTAAACCTTTGGGATATCCCCATAAGAAAGAGTCTAAGCTATTTGAGTCTGGGGACCTAGGAGGCTATAGCTCTGGCCCACTCCGACCTATCCATCCGTTTTTGAATGTATTATTCAAGAATTCCCTAAATTCTCCACTTAAACGTGCTGGTGCCCAGTCACGCATGAACCACATTATGTTTCTCACCAAAGGTGACACATCCTTGAGCAAAAAAGGTAAGTCCTCCTCAAGAAATTGCCGATCAGCAGGACCGTTTAGTTTGTTAGGCAAAAAAATGGCCCAATCATACACTTTTCAATTATTCCGACCCAGACATTAAGTAAGAATTGTTCTTGATGATGAGATTCTTCAATCAAATGTGGGTTTTCCTCAGCCCAATAATGATTATTGGGAAAATTTAGGATAGTAGTTCTCGAAAGGTTAACTTCGTCTGTGAACATTAAATCACTATTGAAATGAGCATTTTCTCTAATTTTATCTAGCAACCATCGGCAGAAATTCAGTCTTGAAGGAAAATCTTGAGGAAGTAGAGTGTGGACGCGTTGAATATGAAACGAGTACAATAAAAAGTCGTGGAGAATTCTCCATACTAGAACATGTGAAATATTCAACTGATTTCTAATTTTTCTTGTATTCACATGAGGATTCAAATCAATACAATTCAAAACTGCTTCCTCAATATCTGGAGTTCTCATAGTTTGAGTTGCACCTTTTAAATGATAATTTTCAGAAAAAGTACCAGTTTCCCTCAACCTTCCGTGGATATTTGAAAATGTTCGCCTGTCTGGTGTTACTCGATTTGGAAAGCGCACCAGATATAATCGCCTAGCGTCTGTTGTGTTTACGTCAGCCAGACCGTACATGTAATGGATATCTGCCAATTCGGCGTTAGTGAAACTAGCCATTTTTCTCTAAAACTATTTTAAACGTCTCAAAACTAATTGTTTATTTAATAAACAATTCTAGGAGACACTGGTTCATTTTCAGCAACTAACAAAATAAATAAAAAAATGAAAAAAATCAAAGCCTACTAGTTATTTTTTTAATTAGAAGTGTTTTCAATTCAGAGAATGCATACAATCGTTTGGTTATGTTTTGCTCGAGAACGGTTGGATATACGAAAAAATTACAGATTTCAAAAAAGTTTCTAAATTGAACAAAGGTGACGAAAAATGATTGTACGACTATAAAAAAAGTTTGAAAGGGCAAAATAAGACATGGCTGCGGAAAAAAAAATTACCTTGTAGATTGTAGTTGAAATTTAGGACGTGTACTGATGGAGGATGTAAAAAATATTTTGCAATCCCAATTTTGGCTGAATATCTCAAAAACTGCAGGAGTTTTGGGGAAAAAACCAATTTTTTTCCGGAAATTTCACCAACCTGTAGCTCTATAACGAAGCTTTTGCGGTCCTATGTTCTTATAACCTTTTTTTCTTTAAATTGATCGTAGAATTACCCCCTCAAGTTGTGACATTCTATTATGTAACACCCTGTATAAAATACTATTGGACAGTACGTTTCCCTCAAAATTGAAGCTTTTCTGGTTCAAGTAAAAAATAACTTATTTCTTACTCAAATCTGTGATCCGAAGTGTTCATTTCTCAAAGAAATGTCAAAAATTTCTTCAAAATTTATTGGTAGAAACAGATGTCATCTTTTTTTCCATTAACTTTGAAGATGAATATATTAGTAAGGGTGGGTTATGAGAAAAATATGTTACGTGAAATTATGGGATTACAGCAAATTCCGAAAGATTACTATCTAATGGAGGAAAAGGTTTGACGTGTATATATTTGTTGATTCTCATTGAAGCAGTACATAACAATAAGTACAATTATAGTCTGACTATTTACAAAGTCAACTTCGAGACATCCTAACCTTTTCTGCAGATTGCAATATATTTCTATTTACCAAACAAACAAAAGTATCTTACAGGTGCAACAAGTGCCTCCTAGACCACAAATGCCATTAGGAGTTCCTCCGGTAAGTAAACACTTAGTCACATGTATACATTTTCCTTCTGTTGTTACTCCATCGCTATTCGTAGCTGTACATTTTCCCTTGGAATCCGTAGTATCTGAAAATGAAAATACAGCTTGAAAATTGTGTAATTAATGGGTACACTATATCGATATCACTTTTATTATTTTCTCTTCACGATTATACATTGGTCTATAAATATATGTTATTTTGGAAAAATTGAGTTTTAATGAGAAAAAGAAAACAATGTTAAACAAATTATACAAGTTGAGTCACGAGTTACAGTACAGTCTCTCCTCCATACCATACAGATTTTTTGTGAAAAACCTAGACTAGCAGTTACATACAAATGTTTCAAAAATATATATTTTTAACGGAATAGGAATACCAGTATAATTCTTAGCTCGTATTCGGATTGTACATGGACTTACTAATGAAGTTTTTATCATTTCTACATACCTAAGTTCTGCCATTTTCGAGTTATTTTGAATATGTATAAAAACAAGGTTGATAAAAGAATATCACCTAAAGGATTCAAATTTCTAACTAAAAGCGGTTATTTGTGTCCAGACAATAATACAATAGATCCATCTTTATACTCTACTCGGAATGATATTTTCAAAATATTCTCACATTTTATATAAAAGAAAGTAAGAATTCACCGAAGAAATTTTCAATTGAATTAACACACAATTTATGAAAAATAAAATGAAACAGATAAGTTGAGATTTTGAAGAAACCAACACATAGTGATAACAACAGTTAATGATCAATTTCTGCGAGTAACGGTTATCCTTCTTGGAAATTTTAATATTCGGTTGAAATTCAACTGTTTCAGAATAATCCGAAGATTTAAATGGAGATCTGTGCAAAGACGACCTCGTGCAACTATGGCGATCCATAACCAATATTTAAGACTTTCAAATATCGTTTGGAATGGTGGATGGAATACCATGGTAAATTTCCTCGTTCTCAATATGGATTTAGAAGAGGGGTGAGTACATACGATGGTCTTTAACAGTTCATCAACGATGTTTACTTAACTCAAACCGAAGGAAAATTTTAATGTCCATCTTTGCCGACGTTGTGGGTGCTTATGACAATGTTTGTTTGAGTTTATTGAAACAGGAAATGATTAGTATAGGAATCAGTTCTAGGTTGGCTGATTTCATTTTCAATTTATATATAAATAGAAAAATCTTCCTGAAAATTGAAAATTCTTTGGAAGGACCCAGGTTCACTAGCCAAGGTCTTCCCCAGGGTGGCATCCTTTCCCCCCATCTTATTCAATATTTATTTTCACACATTGGAAAAAATTGTCAGTAGTTCAAATATCAAAGTGGTGCTGTTCACTGATGATATAACTATTTACTGTATCAGCCAGAGCATAGCAGGTTGTCTTCAACTGCTCACTCCAGTAATGACTGAATTCAATACTTTTCTATTCTCGCATGGTCAATTTTTATCAGATTCTAAAACGGTAATGTGTTCTTTCACTAAAAAACGTATTGAATTTCTTAATGACTTTACGTTTGGTGAATATACTTTTCAACATAAAAATCTGTGAAATTCTTAAGTATTTATCTAAATACAAAATTAACTTGGCATGATCATATTACTTATGTCAAACAAAGAGCTGAAAAAGAATCCAAATCTCAAGATATGTTTGTCACAATTACTGGGGTGCAGATCAGAATATTGCTCTTCTTTTTTATCGTAGTTCTGTGAGGTCGGTTTTCGATTATGATTGTTTTCTTTATGGAGGTGCAATTTCTGTAACCTGCAAAGCTTAGATGTTCTGCAGAGAAATTCGCTAAAGTTGTATATAGGATACCTAAACAGCACACCAAATGATGTTGTCCTGGCAGAATCCCATGAACTATCCTCATCACATCGCCATGAAATTCATTCCAAAAAGGTAGTCAACTTCTAGTTCAATAATGGATTTTATCGATTTACTATTTCTGAAATCATTAACCCACAAATTTTGGGTTGTCAAGAAAGATTCTGTTAATATTTCCGTTTATAACTCCTTACAACAATACTCAGATAACCTCCATCGTGAAAATAAACTACATGTTTTTACAATGGATTATTCTTCCTTTCTCATAAAAGCAAATTATATATTCCTAACTCATCAGCTGTGCCAAGACAGAACTTATGTCGCATATAGAAGAAAGATTCCCTTCATTTTATCAGATATATACAGATGCATCCAAATCTGGATCCTCAGCAGTAGGCGCAGCATTTTACGAGTCAATTGAAGATACGACTTCTAGTACAACTCTAAGTGAAAAATATTCTATTTTCAATGGTGAACTCTACGCAATATCTATGGCAGTAGAATATATTGAAAACAATTGGTTGAATCTTCAACAGCAAAAATTTCTCATTCTTTCAGACAGTAAAAGTGCCCTACTTTCGATAAAAAATATGAAGTATAATTCCTCCTTTTCATTCATCCATGAAAAAATTCTTCTGTCACTCAAATTCTTCATGCAGAATGATATTTCTGTCTGCTTTATGTGGGTTAAGGCTCATGTTGGAATTAAGGCCAATGAAAGAGTAGATCGAGTCGCTAAATTGGCCTCTAGAGATCGAGTTCAACTCACAAAATGTATCAGATCTTTTTTCCGATTTCAAACGAATTCTCATTCGTAGATGGTGTAACGAATATCAACAAAACAATGAAGGTGAATAACAGAATCACAGAAATTATTAAAATACATCAACTTTATAATTTAAACTTTTTATTATCACTTAAAAACTTGAGCGTTTATGAAGAACTTTTTGATTATATAAGATCAGTAGATCTGAGATTCTAATTGTCGTTTGAAATCCTTTGTGTATTCTATCTTTATGTGTTTTTTTAACCTTCAAACCGTGGCTTTATTCTGTATGTGTATGAAGATCAAAATCACCTTGACGAGCCCTTTGGCGTTATGTATCCCTTTTTATCCTTCGAGTACTTATTCATCACCTAGTTTTATTCATGATAGGTAGTGTTTAGCTTTTTGGAAGACTGATCGTTGTATAATCGAACGGTTCATTTTATTGAAAAGTAAATACTAAATATTGCTTGTTGGCCAATGACTCATAAGTCCAAGTCATTTCGGTCTCCCTATGGTGGCCACTTTGATTGTAAAAAAACAAACTGTCCGCAACTTCAAATGCAGTTTCGACAGAACAGTGGAGAGCAAGTTAGCACTGAAACCTAACTTAACCAACCCGACAACATAAGTTTAATTTTTCTGTGAATTTTCGGAAACAGCGATTTTCGATTGAAGGAAGACATTATTTGTTACATACATATTTCGTTCTCCCCCTAGCTACCCTTCATCTCTGGCAGCTTTCACCCCAAATTTTTGAATGAGAAAATTTTCAAAAACATTTTTTTTTATAATAGGTGCTTTGGAGAAGTCAAATATTATTTTGTTTTCTTGAGAATACATGATATACAATACATCCTAACAGAAACCGAAAGATTTCTATAAATTCGAATCATCAAATTCATATTTTAAAGATATTGGTAAGTGTTCCTAGACTTTTTGAAGTGTTTGTATTGATGAAATTCAATATGGAAATAATTTTGAGTTTAGAGATGGGTATGTGCTCCTATATTTCAAAAATAAATCACTGTGTGAAATAGGGTCGAAAATTTATAAGGGAATTCTTTAGGTCTTGAAGTAATGGATATGAAAATTTGAAATTTGTATTGAATATCTTGATTACAAAGTAAGCAATATGAATAACCTGTGAAATAGGAATTGAAAGGTTTGTAAGAAAATTGCATCAGTTTCAAAGTTTGAGAAATGAGGAATTGTGATTTGAATCTTGATTCGAGAAAAAAGGAAGAATTTTCGAAATAAACACTTCTTAAGGTACAATTCGTTCAGTAGCACACCTGGAACCATGAACATTTTTTTTTAAGATCTCAATTATAAAGTAGGAAAAAATGATTTAGCATTTTAAATAGAACCACTCCTAAGGGTGCAAAATTGAAAAGCAACTAGTAAAATAATGAAAACTCATATTATA
The DNA here is from genome assembly GCA_013387265.2 of Cryptolaemus montrouzieri. Taxonomy (NCBI): domain Eukaryota; kingdom Metazoa; phylum Arthropoda; class Insecta; order Coleoptera; family Coccinellidae; genus Cryptolaemus; species Cryptolaemus montrouzieri. The sequence continues at coordinate 118,028,642 of JABFTP020000185.1, forward strand.
AACGCGAAATATATACCACCGCCAGCCTCTTGTAGTCATTGTGAGTGAGCGGAGTCGCGAGCAAAGGCAAGTTTCTAGGCTCAATTAAAATGGCTTTTTGTTTTCAAACGAAGGGTAGTCAAATAATAAGCTATATCACCTCATTCGTCTATGACTGTTGAATTAATAAAAAATAACAAATTCAAATAAATAGGTTTTGATTCTCTGTGTAACTATATTTCAATAAATCTCCTTTTCTCGTATGAAACGAATAAGACTTGATCATGGGCCTTCCATATAACAGCATCTTCATAAAACACTTGATGAGATAATCCGAAACGATAAACCGGAAACGTGGAAACCCTGTTTTTCTCGTGAAATATTCTCATTTAGAAGTGGATTCTAAAATCTGAAACGAATGAGCAAATGGAAAATATAAAAGCGGAAATAGCATCCGAAAGTCCATGAATGCAACGTGAAACATGTTTCTGAAGTGAAAAAGGCTTCATCGGGATTAACTCCTGACTCACTTGTTTACTTCTTTGTCTTTTTCCATGTCTGCAACCAGAAATTAATGACTATCGATTTTTATATGAATCGAAGGAACTAATCAGTTACGGAGAAACTCAGATGAAGTTTTAGAATAAGATTTCATTGAATTGAAAAGAACGTCGATTGATGGAAATTTATGATACTGAATTCATTAAAAATTAAGGTACTTGCTACGGTCGAAAAAAAGGTTTTTCAAGTGAGAAAATTAACGAATGAAAGAGAACATTTTTGCAACTCACGATAGCTACTTCTTTATACTGAAGATTTTATGTGGCCAAAAGAAGATAAAATGAACTCAATAAACTTTTAATTGTAAAAAATGTTTTTGGAGGAGTTTAGACATATGAAGGAGAATTTATATTAGAGAGAGATAGACAAGTTAACACGTGACAATAAAAGAATTACATGTGAAAGATTACAAGAGAAACAATTATTGTGAGTAATAACTTTGAATGTTGCAGGTATGATTTATAATAATTAAATTCAATAATGAACTATTGTAAATATGATTTAATAAATCTCCACTCATTTATTGCAGAAACAATTCAAGTGTTATTCTAACCGAAGAATTATCAATACAACCTCATTCATAACATTTTTCAAATAACATTATATATATATATATATATATATATATATATATATATATATATATATATATATATATATATATATATATATATATATATATATATATATATATATATATATATATACATGGCTTGTATCACATGAGGATTTACATGGCTTGAGGTGATTTCGAAATACCGTCTATTAACCCCCTGAGGAGCTTGCATTTCAGATATACAGGCTGTTTTCTGAATTTCATTCAATATTAAAAAATCCACAACTCTGCAACTGTTGCACCGAATACCAAGAAATTCGGCACACAGGATCACCCTTGTACGTTCTATCCAAAGCGGGACATAAATTTCAAAAATTGCAGGACCAGACTGAATAAATGTACAAAATTGTGTTTGGAGCGATACAACACCCTGCATAATGTTTTTTCAACATGTTCACTGGTGCTCGAACCGCACAAACAGTGTGTACAAACTATGTAATGAAATCTTTTCGCACCATTGAAATGGCCTTGAAATAAATTTTTGATTTTGCTGAATGACGAAAAGTCCTTCTGAAAAAAAAATTGTTTTCGTTTTTTACAAGAAATAAACGTATTTTCAACCTGTATATGAATATATTTTAATTCTATTTCAATGTAGCATCATTTGAGACCTCATTTTTTTTCTGTTTTATTTGTGTATAGTCTTCGACTCACAATACAGGTCCGGACTATTAGTGGAAAATTTTATTGCTCATATTATAAAGACTGTCGCTATCAAAATACTGGAAGCATTAATAAATGAATGATAATTTATCGGCGTTCTGTCATAAATCTGACTTTTCAAGAAGAAATGTGTTATGTGGCTATGGCAGTTAGATATCTATTAGTACCAAAGAATAGGTATACTGTTTAATTCAAACCAAGTGATCCGGGCATTTTGAAGAATAGATTAATGATTATTTAAAATAATGGAACTTGTGAGCAAGCTGATACTAAGTGTATGAGCATCAAAACAGTTTCAGTCGTTTCAATACTTTGTGATTTTTTGAAACATGCATTTCCTTTCATTTTTTATAAGAAGCATCTTAATCCATTTTTAGTTTCAAACCACTGAAGCAATCATAGATACTAATTTCTATGAGTGCGTTCTATGCTTGTCACCATAGATCTTCTGACAGTACACTTATGTCAGTATGAATAATTTGAAATTGGAAAATAGTAGTTTGTCGTTCTTTCTCAAAAAAAAAGTTTAGGTTTTTCAATTAACCGAAATGTCCAAATTGTCTAATGAAGAATATGCTGATATTCTGTTCGTCTATGGATATTATGACGGCAATGCCCGAGCTGCGGTTAAAGAATACCAAACAAGATTTCCGAACAAAAGATTTCCTAGCCACGTGACTTTCAGTCAAACATGACAGTTTTCGAGAACTAATGGGAAATTTCTAGGTAGCTCGTGGACCATCGCCGTTATCACGACCTCAAAAACCCCCGAGTAATGACTTTCAACTGATTTCGAATGAAAATAATACAAAACTCCAGGAGACGAGGTGCACCCTGGGCACCAGGTAGCTTGAGGACTTTCGCCGTTATCATATTCGTGTTCAGTGACCTCGAAAACCCCAGATTAACAAATTGGAACTCATTTCTGTCGATATTTTCTGAGTAAATATTTCATATTATATGCACTTTGGAAAATGCATTTTTGTTATGCAGAAAATGCAATTTTTATATTACCACTCCCGATTAAGTTCACAAACTTTTCTGATGGTTTTTCGAAACGAATGCAAAAAGTTTCATAGCGATTTATCTTGCTAGAAAAAATTGATATCGTTTCCTCGACTAAAACTCTCTCCGAATAAATTTGACTTTTACAATTTTAGGAAAAATTGGTAGGTTTAGTGGTTTTTAGTGCTTCGTTTCCTCGACTATTTAGATATGTTGAATAATTATTTTTCCAGTGATCCACCAGTACTAAAAAATGTTAGAGAACAATCGAAATGAAAATGGTACTCATGAAAATTGAAATAAAACTAATAATGAAAAATGTAAAACTTTTAGAAAATACCCAAGTCTTCAGGAACCTGTCAATACCGGATATTTTCACCCCTGGCGGGAATTCATGCATGACATCTACCATTCATACTCAAACTCAATGACCTTATAGCATTGTGATCCATTTCTTTACACATTTCGATCAGTCTATTCTGAACCTCATTTACGGAAGCTGGCTGGTTTTGCTGACTTCTTAATCTTCTTTTGAGAGAGTCCCAGACATCGTCGATAGGATTAAAGTATGGATTTCGTGCAAGCCACTCCATTAATGTGATCTTGAAGATAGTTCCGAACAATATGAGCTTGTTCAGGTCCTACGTTATCTTATATTATACATAAACAAAATTTTCACTCATGTCTAATGCAAATAGTACAACATGTTTTTCTGAAATATTTGTAACGTAACTCTGAGCATTGAGGCTTTCATTATTTACTATGACGTGGCCAGTGTAGGCATTCGAACAAATTCGTCCCAACGCCATAAAGCATGATTAACCTTAACTAACATCATAGGTGGGCTAAAAGTTGCACTGGGCATGTATCTCAGTTCGAAGTCGGTATACTATAGAACGTCAATCGCTATGATGAACACGAAATCTCGACTCATCTGTAATAAATTTCCTTCCCAGTCAGCTTCTTACCAATTGACATGTTATCTGGTGAAATTCAATCGGGCTCTTCGATGTGTTGCGGTTAAAGATAGGCATCCAACTGCGACTTGAGGTCTCTAATCAAACTCTCAGAGACGCTGTCGTAGCGTTTCAGGCTCTGTAAAACTTTTATCGTAAGGGTCCAAATGTTGAAGTAAGTTTGTAGTGAAGATCGTAAATATACAACAATCACTACATTATAACGTAGCCTTGTGAACGAACTGTATAACCGCTTACAGAATGGCCTTGAAGATCTCAAAAACGACGAACATGTGGGTTAGCCAAAATTTGTATTCACAGATTCGATTGAGAAAGTGCATGAATTTATGAAAAAAACAGCTGAAATCTTCAGTGAAATTGATTGAAATGACAGAACGCTGTCGTAACATTTCAGTAGTAATTTGCACGGTAATGTTCTGTTGGAGCTGCATTTAAAGATCCCTAGCAGTGGCGAACCGTTCTCTCAACGAGAAACTTCTTAAATAACGGTCATGGATCACCGTTGTTGTTTGAGGTCGTCCCTGCCTAGACCTCAGAAGCAGTTGAATGCGAAACCCTAAGTCTTTTACGTATTCTTGTAGTCCAACCTATATCATCTAATACTGTTTCAGCACATTCAGCCGAAGACAAATTTCGCGATTCGTGTTGCATTATTATCGAAAATTAAAATTTTCGAGAAAAACAAACGTTACTCCCAAAAATTAATCAACAATTGCTGTTATGAGTATGAGGTAGTGTCTTTAAAAATCTCAATTAATTTATTTCATTTTATTTCTCTTGAGAGGGACATGTGCGCCAAGATGAAATTAGGAATTTTGTTGGCATATATCCGGACATATACGAAATAAAAATATCTGTTAATAATGGTTGCCCGCCCTAAAAATAAATTCGAAATATTGATTTTGTGTCTTAATTTCTGAACACAGTGTACATGCTATGTATATGATGTATAACTATTAATATATTATATTAACTCCGCTATGCCAGTCCCAAGGCTCCATCATGTTGGTGATGGAGAAGGGGGAGGGGAAGGAGTAGCAACCCCGTTAAAAAATCAGAGTTCATCTGGTCCGGATGATAGCACCCTGCCAAGATACGGCAAACCTGCTGCCTTGCAGTAAGATGATGGCTCATCAAAGGCTAGAGAAGAAGCACTCGAACAAAATCCTGGTCCTAAAGGTTGAGGGTTGTGGCAATTTACTAACTCTCCATGCCTCGGAAGCAGAATTCATCAACACGGCAACAACCACAGCAACGGAAAATGAAAATGATTTTGGGCACATGGAATGTTCAAGGATTTTTCAAGGAAAAATGGAAAATGTTTGTCGAGGATTACAGCAGATGAAAATAGACATAGCCTTTCTAACTAAGACTTAAAATAAAGGGAATGGTTCGGATCGCTCAGCGGAGTACATACATCTGTACAGTGGAGTACCTAAGAGCACCAGAGCTAGCAGGGGAGTTTCAATTTTGATTCTTCGTAAGTAAGAAAACATAATTACTAATTGGGAGGCTGTGAATGAAAGGATTATGACAGCAAACTGGAATCTTCAAGGACACAAGGTATCCATTATTGGTGTTTACGCTAAAAATGAAGATGCCCCAATTTTAGAGAAAGATGAATTTTACGACCTTCTAAATGAAACTCTCACAAAATTCGGAAAACAACGGGAACATGTACTCCTAGATGATCTTAACGCCAGAGTCGGGAGTCGAGATGATAGTGAAGTCGTTGGAAAGTATGTAGAAATCACAATTGACAACAATAGCCAAAGATTAGTAGAGATGTGCAAACATCAGAAGCTGAAAATACTGAATGGATTCTTTTAGCATAAATAAATCCATACATTCACATGTTACCAAGACACAAGAGGGTTGAGAACCATCATCGACTACATGATTGCAAGGCAAGATACCAAATTTGATATCCAAGATACGAGAGTCTACAGAGGAATTGAATGTGGTTCAGATCATTACCTTCTCGTGGCTAACATGGACCTCTCTTTTAAAATCAATAATAACAACAAACAGTCATCAGACAGTACACAACAACAGAAAGAGGAACAAAAAAGATATAATATAGGCAGCCTTATCAATGAAAGCACGAAACTCTTATACCAAAACCGGCTCAATCAGAAACTTAACGGTAACTATCTTACACAACAGACAAGTGCCCCGTATGAGCATATAGTAGAATCAATGCACAGAAAGCGTTAGGGTATGAAAATAATATACAAAGACGGTTACATGCAAAACTGACAGAAGAACAAGATAAAAAACAGACAGCGTACAGAAAATGGTTAAGTACGAAGAATATTGAGGACAGGACACCATATGAAGAAGAGCTAGGTGAATTTAAAAGGATGGTACATAAAATTATAAACGAGACATGGGAAAGAAAATGCAAAGAGATAGACTACTATATAGGAGGAACAAGATCATCATAAGCATGGAAACTAATGAGATCACTCAAAACGAACACCTTTAATGTTAAGTAAACATACAACCTATTCAACTAGAGACATGGAAAGCTTATTTTTCAAAAGAGCTAAAAGAAGATAGAGAGCACCACCTTACAAATTCTCCGAGAGAATATCACGTACAAGGTCAACATGTTGAATTAGACGCCGCCATGATACCAAAAGCAGTTGGTATAATGAAGAACGAAAGATTCAGTGGACCAGAAGGCATACCTGTAGAACTCATAAAAAATGGCACACCCAAATCATTCACCCACATAAGAGAACTTTTCAGTAGGCTTGTGATCGACGAACCAATTCCGAATATCTGGAAAGAAGCCTGGATAACACCTATGCATAAAAAAGGCAGCCGGTATAACTGTCCAAACTATAGATGCATCTCAGTAACTTGCACGATGAGCCGCTTATATAACCTGATAGAACAAGAATACGAACCACTAGAGATGGAATAACAATCTGGTTTCCACATTGGTGGATCCTGTATAGATAAGATTTTTACAAAGTTCAACGCAACGAAAAAAAAGTTGCCAACAACGGAGAAGTTCACTTGTTGTTTGTGGATCTTTCAAAAGCTTACGATACAGTACCAGTTCAGAAGCTGTGGAAGGTTCTCGAGAATTCTCCAATAAACAATAGCCTTATAAATGCAATCTAGCAGACGTACCACCATTCGACTTCTAGGATCAAATTGGGAAGAAACCTGTCAGAGAAATTTGATGCTACCAAAGGACTTCGACAGACATGCTGCCTATCCCCCACGCCGTTGAAGATATATCTGAACCAAGCACTGAAAATACATAGGAGGTCATGATGCGAAATGGGTTTTCAACTAGATGATAACAACAATCTCCACACTCTGCACGTCGCAGATGACCAGGTTGTCATAGCCCAAGACAAGGAAGATCTGGCATGGCAAAGCATCTTTTCGAGGAATATGAAGACTGAAGTATGATAGTAAACCAGACAAAAACGAAATACTTATGTGTTGGAAGATAAAAAGAAGACTTGCAGCTAGAAAATAGAGAAAATATAAGAGCTTGCGATAACTATGTTTACCTGGTAACCAAGGTGGAAAGAAGCGGACGAACAGAAAGAGAAATGGAGGTGCGGATTGTGGAGGGGAAAATAAGTAATAGGCAGCCTGAACGCAATTTTGTGGTCTAAGAGCATATCTCGAGAAAAAGGAAGCGACTCCTCTTCAACTCGGCTTTCAGAAGTATAGTGCTATACGGATGTGAGACTTGTAAATCAATCAAAAATTAGAAAGACAACTTTTGGCATTAGAAATGGTCTTCTGGCGAAGATCTGCTGGCAAATCCAGACTCGACAGATTCACAAACGATCGAATAAGAGAAATAAAGCAGATCGATACAACAATTATATAAGAAATTCAAAGACGGCAACTGGTCTGGTATGGTCATGCCGAAAGAATGGGTAACGACCGAATCCCCAAACAAATAATGAAGTGGTCCACACCAGCAAGAAGGAATAGAGATTACATGGATAGGCGGGATAAACAAAGCCATGTCAGAAAGAAATTTCGACCAGGAGATTGGCAAGACCGAAGAGGCTGGAAATCTACGTAAGGCGTAGGACGCTATAAAAAAACCGAACAATATAAATTAATTGATGTAATCGAAATACGAAATTGTTATGAAGGATGAGCTAGTATTAAACGAATTCAGCATCAAATTACGAAATATTCGAAAAATTCGACGATCTGTAAAAACCTAACACTCACTATCACTGATGATATGAACGATATAGCGGCTTAACTCTTTCTGTGGTTCTCGTAGTTATGGAGAAATTTTGAGAAAATAAAGTCGTGGTAGTAACAAAGTGGGATCGAGAAAGTCAGACAACCTATAATTATAAGTACCTTTTCACTGCACTGTTGCTCATATTCAAAAACATATTTAATGTATTATTATAACTATGAAAAATTATCGAAATTTGTACAGTATCTGTCGAGTGAAATAATTCAAATCAAATGTATTTCCCATCATGTATTTGTCCTTTCATTCCATATATATGGAAACTATTGAGATTAAGCCTTTATTTTGATATTATGAATGCCTTCTGAAGTTAATAATTCAAGTGTCAATCCATTCCCCCTTGCAAATTATAATTCATATAACGTGGAACCGCATATTTTCTTTCTCGAGTGAATTCGAAAGTATGAGATCACCAACTTGTCCCTAGCTTTTTATGATGATTCAGGCATTCGAAGGGCGTTAAGCCTCTTAAAAACCAAAGAGCACTTGAACGGAACTTTTTGAAATCAATAGACTTGTGCTGAGGGGATTGCGTACCGCTCAGCGCGACCTAAAAAACTGACTTATTCGCTGAACCAGAAAAATGCCACCAACCAACAATATTGATGGTTTCTAATAATTTCATTTGAGTGATTCAGCCATGTGACTCGAATATATTACCCAAGAGCTGTGTGGGGTCCGAAAATTTATTCTTTCATCATAGTATTGATTGAATCAATGAAATGTTTGGAAGGTTGTATACTGGCATGCGATTAACACTAAAATAACAAGAGTAGTAATATCAAACTACTAAAATATTACGGGGGAAAAAAGAACATATGGTAATTTTGTAGCTAGGTAACCAAAATCTATCTACTTACTAGTGTCTATACAACTAGCTCCATTTCGTTTGGGATTTGGAAGATTCTGGCGTTCTGTAATCAAGAAAACCTATCACATCGTAAGAAAAACATCAACTGTCAAATCTTTGTCTTACACGCAAAACGGAGCGTCCTAGTGGAAACCTTGATGCATTGCACACCGTTTTCTGGGTAAGAAAAGATGGCGTATCTCTCAGAGCAGACGAGAAATGGAAGATTCTCTACCACTTATAATTGGAAATTGATAGAAAACTATACATCACTCGATCCATAGAAGGTTCAGTTAACGAGGACAGAACTCCAAATCGAAAGTAAATCACTAATTCAAATTTTTGCAAATGAGGGAATGAAAATTCATGAATCTTTCAGTAGTTGCAGTGAGTATGCCTTGTAAACGTTGAAGGAACGAAGAATTACTTGTTGCTCAGGTTATTTCTTTTGCCTGCTACCGTGAACACTACAAAAATAACTCCTCAAAATGTAGAGACACTCCGGACATCCGTGGAATGACAACAACATTTTTGAAACTTTTACAGTCCGAATTGAAAAAAATTTAAAAAAATAATCTGCTTGAAGAGAACCAACATGGATATCGAAATAACAGATCAACCAAAACAGTGTTACTGGGAATGGTTGATGACATAATTGTAGTTGAAGAAAACAACCATGAAATGGAAATCATTTCCAGAAACCTTTTCAAAGCTTTTGATACCATCGTCACTCCTTCATATAAACATAGGTCCGCAAAAGCTTCGTTACAGAGCTACAGGGTGTGGAAATTTTGGAAAAAAACTGGTTCTTTCTTCAAAACTCCTGCAGTTTTTGAGATTTTTAGCAAAATTTGGAATGCGAGCTATTTTTTACAGCCTCCATCGTTACACGTCCTAAATTTCAACTAGAATCTACAAGATGTTTTCTTTTCTGGAGCTTTGTCCTCTTTTGCCCTTTCAAACTTTTTTGTAGTACGCCATTAATCAGCATACAATCAATTTTCGTGATCATTGTTTAATTTGGAAACTTTTTTGACACCTGTATTTTTTTCGTATCTCCAACCGTTCTCGAGCAGAAAATTATTAAACGATTGTATGCATTCGCTGGATTGAAAGCATTTCTAAATAAAAAAATGACTAGTAGGCTTTGATTCTCTTCATTTTTTATTTATTTTGACAGTTGCCAAAGTCGAACCAATATTTGCCCAAATTGTTTATTAAATTAATGATTAGTTTTAAGTCTTTTGAAGATATTGCTGTAAAAAAAAATTTTACTAATTTTACTAACGCTGAATTGAATGATATCCATTACATGTACGGTGTGGGTGACGGAAACACAACAGAAGCTAGACGATTATATCAGGTGCGCTTTCCAAATCGAGTAACACCAGACAGGCGAACATTTTCAAAACTCCACAGAAGGTTGAGGGAAACTGGTTCTTTTACTGCAAATAATAATTTAAAAGGTGCAACTCAAACTATGAGAACTCCAGATACTGAGGAAGCAATTTTGCATTGTATTGATTTGAATCCTCATGTGAGTACAAGAAAAATTGGAAATCAGTTGAATATTTCACATGTTTTAGTTTGGAAGATTCTCCACGACTTTTTATTGTATCCGTTTCATATTCAACGTGTCCTTACTCTATTTCCTCGAGATTTTCGTTCAAGACTGAATTTTTTTTGCCGATGGTTCATAGATAAAATTTGAAAAAATACTGATTTTGATAGTGAAATAATGTGAACAGAAGAAGCTAAGTATTCGAGAACTGATATCACAAATTTTCTCAATAATCATTATTGTGCTGAGGAAAACCCCCATTTGATTGAAGAATCTCATCATCAAGAACAATTCCCACTAAATGTCTGGGTCGGAATAATTGAAAATTATTTGATTGGGCCATTTTTTTTTGCCTAACAGACTAAACGGTCCCGCTTATCGACAATTTCTTGCGGAGGAGTTACCTTTATTGCTCGAATATGTGCCACTTTTGGTGAGAAACATAATGTGGTTCATGCATGACGGGGCACCACCACATTTTAGTGGAGAAGCTAGGGAATTCTTGAATGATACATTCAACAACCGATGGATAGGTCGGGTTGGGCCAGAACCATGACATTCTAGGTCCCCAGACTTATATACCTTGGACTTTCTCTTATGCGGATATCTCAAGAATCTAGTTTATACTATTCCAGTGAACACTGTACAAGAATTGAGAAATCGAATAATAACCTCTTGTGACAGGAATAGAAATACCCCATGTGTATTTCAAAGAGAGCTTGTTAATATGCGAGGAAGAACAGGCCTTTATTTTTGCAGGTGGAAAACACTTCCAGCAAGTTATTTAGTTTTGAATTGTTCTCTCTTTCAGTTCGATATTGAATAATTATAAGTTGCGTCTCAGAAGTCAAGCTATCAAAATAAAAGCAAATTTTGGGCATACCTATCGAGTATTTTTATTATTATTTTTTTTATTTAGCTAATAACATACAATTCAAATAATTCAAATTCAATAATTTTTCACTCGAAAACGGTTGGAGATACGAAAAAATTACAAATATCAAAAAATTTTTTCAAATTGAACGGAGATAACGAAAATTGATTGCACGCTGATCAGTGGCGTACTGCAAAAAAGTTTGAAAGGGCAAAATGAGACATGGCCTCGGAAAAGAAAACAAGTTGTAGATTTCAGTTAAAATCTAGAATGTGGAATGATGGAGGCTGTAAAAAATAGCTTGCATTTCAAATTTGGACTGAATATCTCAAAAACTGCAGGAGTTTTGAAGAAAAAACCAATTTTTTCTGGAAACTTCAACACCCTGTAGCTCCGTAACGAAGCTTTTACGGACCTATGTTTATAAAAGTTTTTTTTCTTAAAATTGCAGGTAGATTTACCCCCTCAAGTTGTGGCATATTATGATGTAACACCCTGTATAGTCAATAAGATCAATTGGCAAATTCATCCTCAGTAAGTGGTATCTGAACTATCAAGTGCAATATATTTACTCAGGACCTTGATGAAGGAGAGCACATATGACGCAGCACGAACAGACTACTTCTTGTACTGCCGCAGCCTGATCTGGAATACATCTTCAGCGGCCGAAACAGTTTTTCCAAACAAAATGGCTGTAAGACTGTTGTGTGGTATGTGACATAGTGAGAGTTGCAAGGCGGCCTTCATGCGGACGAGATTTCTAACTTTTCCGGCGGTCTATGTCCTCAAATTAAGAATCAATTTTCAATTCCACGAGGTAAATACGAGAACTCGAGATAACCGGCGGACTCCCCTTCACAGAAAGAAGATTACCCGACAGGGTGTTGATTATTAGGGTCCTCAAAGTTTCAACAAAATTCCAATTTAACTGCTACAAAATCAGCGAATTCTAAGGTCTCAAATGAAAATTCCTACATAAATTTTTTTATACAATTTTCCACGTTGTTTTTGACAGGTCTTGTAATATTCAAGATAAAATGAAGTTCTTTCTTTCAAAAGGGGAGACTGATTTAGGCATGGCATTTAGCAGGCCATGAACTAAACTGCATAACAAATAATTAAACAATTGAAGAGACGACACTAGGCTGAATTTCACAAAATATAATGAATGAAAATATGTTTGACATATGTTCCGGCTTCTATTCCATTTGCAGGAATAAAATGAAATTGAATCATTAAAAAGTCATCTATACCTAAGAATAATGAAAGAAGTGAGGACAAACAGAAATCAATCTGATCGTCACTAGTAGATTATGTTTGTGAGCTGACGAAATTTTTACGAATTCTAATAAATCTAATATCTTTCTTTTGATACCTGAATGTAAATTTTCGGTTTTTTGAAATCTAAACACTAATTTTCGTTCATACAATGCGCTGAAATGCCCATTAGAAGTGTCTAGGAAACGGGTTTATCGATCAATTTCAAATTTTGGAATCAGAGTAAATGACTGATGTACTATTTTCAATTGATTTTAGGGCGGTATTAAAACTTTTCTACTTCAATGGTATGGTGCACTTTAAATTTTTTTCATTGAAGGGGAATTTTTTTCAAGCATCTTTTGTTAAGATTTGTCCTATCTTAAATTAGCCACCATTCAGCTATAATCTTTTTATCAAAATCTCCGGAATGTGTTATATTCTTTACCAAAAAAAATAACTTCTTCCCATTTGAGTAAGATTATAACTTTTTTCATTTCAACGAGAAAAGTGGACAACTTTCCAATGCTATTCTATATACAGGGTGCTGAAAACTCACTTGATTGAATAAAACCAAATTGTCAAACAAATGTTTCTTTCAAATATGAGTACCAATTTTTTTAATTTTGTTAGTACCGTATTTCAAATTAGTATTGATTAGTACGAGGTTTCCCTATAAATAAAATGGCTCATATTCCTTTCATTCGCGATTTTACCAAAAACCTACAGTTCCTTCGGAGAAGTATAAGACCGTGGAATACAGAAATAAACAGAGTGGATTCAATTCCGATGCCAGTTTCTATGTTTCACATTGTTCTATGTAAGGTTCCATGCAATTCGACCTCAGTTTGACGTTTGCTAATTATTCCAAAATAGAAATAACACTTATTTCATTTATGGATTTTTTTGGGTTCAAGTTAATAGTCAAAAGAGAATATTATGAATTTATTTTTCATTCATGATCATTGTCAACAAGTTTCCGCTTTTCCGATAAATTTGCAGAAAACAATTAAGTGAATTACAATCAAAATTACAAATTTTCTCACACTTATGACAAAGAGAAAACTGAAATTCTCACTTCAAATGATAAAGATATCGTTTTGGGACATGTGTCATGGAACAAAATCAAATCATTGATGATTAAAAGAACCGTAAACAAAAACAACGTAGTGAAAATTAAATATTCCAATGGTCCACCATTGTTTTCTGAACAGTTTTCAATCCGCGAGCGCCCTTCATTAATGGTTGCTTTTCGCACTTGATTAGGATCGATGTCAAAGACGAACTCTAAACTTTGTTCTTTAGCTACTCCCATAGATGACAATCAAAAGGGTAAGATCCGGAGATCTTGCCAGCCAATTCCATGGAGTCTCTCTAGCCATCTGTCGTCAAGCTAACAGGATAATTGTTCCGATACATGTGGTGTACAATGGGCCGGAGCACCATCTAATTGGTACCAACTTAATGAGAAATTTTGCAAACATTTCCGAAAAAATGTATTTGAAATATTCTACACCTTCTGAATTTTCTTCAAAAATTAAATATTGACATTTGGACTGAACTGAATACATCAAAGCTCAAATGATGTTGGAAATTTCGCTTCCGTGTTAGATGAAGATTTTCGACGATTCGGATATGAGAATTAGATCGATTGAAACCTAACCTTCTCTCAACAATTTGCAGTCATCAATCCATATAATGTTCTGTAAAAAGTCTGGATTTTCTTGAATGTGAACCATCAATATATCTCAGATATTAATCTAACCGTCGCGTCTCCTGGACTCATCAATGATATTAATGAGAAATTGTTGTTGAAGGAATTACTTTGTCAAAAATTTTATTGATTGATATACGTCTATCCCCAAATCTGCAACTGCCGCATATACGCATACGGATTGGCTCAGAAATAACCCAAAACGTTAACTGCTTATGTCCTCATGGTTGGTAATGAAACTTACTCTACCTCTTTCCACTGTTTATTTTCCATTACGACATTGGTCGTACTTTTCGTTAAATATTCTGCGAATGCGACTTACCATTCGTCGACATTAACCATGCATAATGAATAAATCCATAAAATTCCCGTTGGGTAGTTTATTTGCCATTTAATTTACCGAAAAACGTATACTCAAGCAAAATAACTTTTATTGTTTTCTTTGATGTTTGTTTGTTTGTTATTCCTTTAACGTGCTCTATTTCCGCCTTTCAGCCAAAGACACGCCGGGGAATTCTCTCACCTCACTAACCCGGGAATTTTGCCGAACCCCTCTCATGTAGAGGGAAGGGATCTTTAATGTCCAACACATCTCTGTTAGACAGGACCGACGGCTTAACATCTCCGCAAGATGGATACTCAAGCGATTCCCAGAATCCGAAAAATCGCACCGACTTTGTGGGGATTGAACCCAGGTAACTCTGCGTAGAAGACAAGCATCATATCCTCTAGGCCACCGAACCAGCAATTGCTTTCTTTAAATAATTTCCAAACATCAAACTAAATGCTAAAATTCATAAAACCTAACATAGAACAATATGGAGCATAAAAACTGGCATCGCAATTAAATCCACTCGTTCCGTTTCTACGTTCTATGAATCATTTCCCGAAGGAACTGTAGGTTCAACAGAAAATAGCGAACTAAATCATAGCCATTTTAGGTAACGGGGATTCCTATTTCCAATCAATATAGATTAAAAAAATACGGTTCTAATAAAGCGAAGAAAAAAAGGTACTCGGATTCGAAACAAAAAAAAAGGTTAAACTTGGGAAGTTTCATTGAGTTGATGAGGGGTTTTCGAATACCGAACGTAGCGTCGGGAAGTACGATGCCCTCAAAATTAACATTTTCCTCGTCAAACTAAAAAAAAAATATATTATTTAACTCAAATCCGATTTTATTTTTTTAGCAAAGTTGTAGTCGATATTCGATATAACCGGAAGTGGCAAGACTCTGAATTGAAAATTGTAGATCAATATACATTCACTCTATAGTCAAAATTTGAAATTGATCGATAATAGTATTCTAAAGTTACTTCTAATGAACCCTTTAACGCGGACACCCTGTATAAAGAGTAGGACAATCATTACAATATAATTTATATGCACCGCCTGTTTCACCTGTATGAAGTCGATCTCTGTTATTGACCAAGAGTGAACATAGATTTTTCCTATTCGTACTTATTGTGTGTATTTTATTCAGCTTTAATGTATGGCATTATTTAGTACTTATTTGTGGGACATAATTAACGCTGTGATACTTTATTGTTTCGTGAAGCTTAATAGTGGGGTTGATCGAGATCAATAAAAATAATTTGTTTTTTGTCATATCTTTTCTAGTAAAGATCATTTTTATTGAAGTATTACATGGAAAGGAAAGTTCTTTATCAAGATTGGTCATGAAGATTTCGTACAAAAGGGGAGAAAGGAGAGAACTCATTGGCAGATCATCTAGTTGTTAGTAAATTTCATCATTGAATTGGAATAACTCTGCTTCAAACATACTTCAACTATTACCATCGTTTCTAATCTGATTTAAAGGGTCAATCTTGTACTTTTTAGTAACTGATTGTTAATAATTTTGAGTTCTCTGTTCGGTGTTGATACTAACAAATTTTCGACATCAAATCAAACTTATCTAGCATTAGAGGGAATATTTAGAGTGTTTAGCTCTTGTGTTTGTGTTTTTGACTAAGTATGATGACTTATGTTAAATTTAACATTCTGTTAAGATGTTAGCATAGTTTTGAGATAAGTGGATTAGTATATGAAGCAATTGGCCTAATCCGACAACCTTCTTTATGTTTTACATAATCCGACAAACTTCTTTATGTATTTTTGGAAGAGCATAAGGTGGAGGAATTCTAAATTTTACTGTTCGATCGACTTCAAGTTCAATTAATTCTGTTGAATCTAATAGTTTTTCGATGACATTTATTTAGACGGTTTTTTCAAAATTGTAGTATGTATTTTCTTTTTAATTTAATTTCTTCATGATTACTTTGAAGATGAGATGTTGAAAATATTTTCGCACAGGTTGATTTAATTCTGTTGTTCTAGTTTTGTATTTACAGCCTACTTCTGTTGAAAGTGTTAACGCAATATTTTGAACATTTTTCCAATAAATTTAGTTCACGTTTTTTCAATGACGTGTCTGTGCAATTCAGTAATCTGTCATGTAATTTCAAATTATATTCACTTTTCATCGACAGCAAAAAGGACTTTCTTTTTACTTACTGCTGAATTAGATATTGGAGTTTTTTTGATGATGTTCATATTGTTCATATCGTAATATTCTAATTCCTTTGCTGACGTATGGTCCAGATGTTCAAATGCTACTGGATCCATTCGTAAGGTAAGATCACTAATCACCAATCTTGAAAATAAACTTTTCTGATTGACTGATTAATGAATTCATTAAAGAAAATTGGGTTTCGGAAAAAATATAATTTTCATAATATCATTGCATGTGTTTGAGTTTTAATTATTTAGTTTAATCAGAAAAAATTCACGAATATCAATGATTTCATTTATGTTGTTTAAAAATCCTTAAAATCTTATATATATATCCTTTATATTGTTCAGCGAACGTCGTCGAATTTTTTCAAATAAAGTGTAGATCAAAAAAACATTTATATCATGGATCTACATCAAGTAACGGCCTCCACAATTCAAAAAAAATATCCTTATATTGTTTAAAAAAACACTCAGCTTACTCTTTGGGTGCCAAAACAAATCCAGATGATCATTAATATCTACAAAGTCAAAAAAGCCACCCTCAACTTGCCAAAAAGCACATAACACTACCACAAATCTCAACATTTCGATTCAGTCAAAACATATATCTGTTAAGCCGAAAAAAAATAACTGGACGATCATTACCAGGTAGCCCTTTTTAACTCTTTTCTTGCGCAAACATAACAGGATAAGTTCACATTCACCAATATCGTATTTTAAGTCGATTTTCAAGTATGTAACGGCTCGGTTAATAGCTTAGCAAATATTTTTTCTTCGCCGTGTGCCACAGATTCTATTGAAATTCGAAATATGCTATCCTAAGCAAACAATGAGGACAATATGCCATCCGGATGAGTCTTTTGTTTGTTCAATTATGAACTTGATTTTGTTCGGATGTAATCAAGATCTACAGATTCTTTGTTTAACCTGAAAACGGTAAATGAGGAGATAAGTGGATGAGGCCATTTGAGTATTGTGATAGGGGCCTAGATTTCTAGGTTTTCAGAAAGTTCTGGATTAATATGAGTGTAAAAGGAAAGATGATATGGAAATTTTCCTGTTGTTATTGAATAATTTTATCATCATCATAAAGTATTGCTGGATCTCTAAATTGAATTCTTCTTTCAAGATCACATTTACCATGCTAAAATATAATGTGGAATTCTCAGAATGAATTGTATATACAGACTGTCTCGATGGAGCATAGTAAGCTATAATAAGCTTGAAGAATATAATACAATTGAAAATCGCTGAAAATTGTTTCAGAATGAAAAAATGCAAAATCTGTTCATAGCTACCTAGTATATCCCTACTCTAAATTTGGAAGAAAAAGTGTTGTGACATCTCATCTGAAATGTCAATGATGATGAAAGACACGAAAGCTAGACACATTTTGGACTTTACCTCTGAATGTTTAAGGGACGTTTATTCATTATTCGAATGACAGACAGAATTGGACAACCACATTGATTGTAATAATGACGCCAATTTTGGGTGAGTCAGAACACGATAGGAAGAAAGCGCAACGTATAAAAGAGCATTCAAAAACACCAGGTACTTTAAGAGGGAGTTGTGATCAAGAAAAAGAATCAATATTACTTAAGGATTTACGAGAAAAAAAGAGCAAAATAGACTTTTTCTAGAGACAGAATGTCCGCACTTCAGTGCCTTAAGAATCAAAAATCTCAAAAAAATTGAAGGTCAAAACTACAACAAATTTCTGTTTCGATGTTTGATTTTTGCCATCCTTATTGTTCCTTCATCCTGTCAGAATACCGCCCCATTAAGCAAAGATTGTTACAGAATATCCCGCTTCAATGTTTCCAGGAAAATTGATTGGCCAATCCGGTCGCCAGGTATCACTCTTCAGGATTTCTTTTCCTGCCATTACTTAAAATCAAAGTTTTACAACGCACCAAGAAAAACTGAAGATCTGTTATGCCATATAAGAATGGAAATACAAAATATTCCACAAGAAATGATACGGAATGTGCATGAGAACTTTGTTTTTAGATTAAGTCATTGTCAAGCAGCGAAAAGTCTTCATTTCGATCATTATTAAGATGAGAGCTTGATATTAACCTCAATTGTCAACTAATCATTCTTATTTCATTACTGATTGTTCTTTGCTATATTTTCGGTTCTTCTTTATATTATCTGTTCTTGATATTGAAACCACATCCTTTTTTTCTGTCTAAACGAGAAAATGTAACTTCCTTATTGGTATCACAGTTAAACGGTAGTCATTTTGAAAGGGCATGACTGAGAACCATAAACATCTAGGAACATACAGAGTAAAACAAAGGCTTTCCATTGATGTTATAAAATCAATAAATCTCCATTGAAAAAATATATTATGTATGGCAAATTAATTTTGTCAGACTTGAAAGAATAGAAACCAACTCTATCTGTTCCAGTATTTTCCCTTAACACCAGAAACTACTTCATTATTAGTATACATCCGTACGATCTCCACTCTATAGTGCTTATAGTTATTGACAAAAAATACACTGCGCCAATAAATGAACGCACAATTCCTATATTTCAATATTCTTTTTTGTTAGGTCACTACTTATAAACACATGTATTTCTTCGGATATATCTAGATAACGAAATTAGATGTTTGTTTTTGGCGCATATTCTTCTCATGAGAAATTAAATGAAAGAAATAAATTGACATATTGCAAGGTATCACCAGATATGCATAACAGCAGTTGTTAATCGATGTTTGCGAGTCACGTTTGTTCTTGCTGAAAATTATGATTTTCGATGATAATACATCAAGAAATTTGACCCTGATAGAATGTGCTGAAGCAGTGATGTTAGATTGGGGAATCCCATTCAACTGTTTCCAGAATTATCCGCAGGTGTATTATTATTTATTATCGTGGACTTATGCACTATCACAGCTAGTAGCTGGATATAATTTACCTTTCCCAGATTTAGCAATCAAAGGGAATAGGCTCGATTACAATATACTTGACATAAATTTCCTAACTATCCTGTTATTAACATGTATTAAGAATTACAGCTCTTTGCATTTCGATATAGGTATTCTTATGCAATTCTAATTTCTTAAGGCTATCATGCAAAGTTTTGGGTATTAAACCAGTCGAGGATACGATGACAGGAACAATATCTATTTTATCGAGGTGCCACATCTGCTTGATCTCAATAGCGAGGTCTGGACTTTTTCTCCTGGAACTTGTTCAGCACGTTGTTATTATTCGGTATGGCGACATCCACCAGTATTGCTGTTCTGGCTCTCTTATCATACACCACTATGTCCGGCTTATTATTCGTCACCATTCTGTCAGTGATAACAGGCCTATAGTAGTAAAATCTGATAGAGTCATTTTCCAATACGGGCGCCGGCTGATACTTGTAATATGGCTGGAAGGTGTTCAGAAGTCCGTACTTGTGTGCAAGTTTCTGGTGGATAATGTTGCACACTTGATTATGCCTGTGAAGATACTCCATATTGGCCAGTTGTTCGCATCCGGACGTAATATGCTGTATAGTCTCCGATCTTATATGGCATTTTCTGCACTTATCTGTTTGTAATGTTCCGTCCTTCATTATAAATTTTTTGGAATTGTTTGTAGCTATCACTTGGTCTGGGATGGCCATAAGGAATCCCTCTGTTTCTGCGAATAATTCTCCTTTCATCAACCTTTGTTGGAGGCTTCTTTGTCGATGTGTGGTTGATTAATCTTATGGTGATGTCGTCCATGCAATTCCTTTCTTGACGATTGCTCTTGTTTTTCAGTATCTGATAGGAACGTTAGATTCAGAAGGTCATCTCTGGTAGCAAGATTTAGAGGTGTATATCCCTTATCAGCCAACGATCAAACTTCTTGTACCAGTAGTTGTGGATATTATCTATACCTGTGGCCTTCCAATTGTTGGTCGCTCGAACTACTATTGTGATTTCTTCCTCCGTTATTCCATCGAAGTCCATATGTCTGATATCGAGGCGTTCTTTTTCATTCGTGATCCATTCCGCATCTCTATTGTGTTCTTTGGGGTGCGCCATAGTGATGACCAATAGTCGGTCAAGCACTGTGCGTCAGGTACTTCTCTGTTATTGTTGGTCGCATTTTTGTTATTTCCCTTATGAAAATTGGCTGCGTTTTGGAGGAACCTTTTGTTTTGGTGTTTCATTTCAGTACACTTGACGTATCTTGAAAGCCTCTTTGCTTTTGCTTGGAGTTTCTGTTTCAAAGTGTCCATATAAACGTCGATGTGTTGTTTGGTATCAGGGTGTTTTGTGTTCGTACCAATTTTCCTATAAATTTTGTGTATATGTGATTTCAAGCGCCTTGAGGGTTTTTTGTTTGTCAGGAATTCTGTGAGGCGACCGATTTCTGCTCTAATATTATCAATATCCTTCTCCAGTCGTTTTTGCCATGGTCGTTTTCTGACACTTTTTGGCTCAGCTTGAATCAGAGTTGTGGAGATTTGTTGTTAGTGAAGTCGATGAACCGCTACTGCTCCACAGTAAATCAAAGTGTGAATCTTCTCCAAGGTGTTCAGGTCGGTATATTCTTCAAACACTGAGTTTACGCTTGCTAGGATGATATTGGTGTTCTTGTTCGTCTTGAGTTTGGGCAGTTTAGGTCTTTTAGTTGGGTTACTACCACTGAATTCAGTTGTTGCTCTGTTGAGTTCTGATCTTGCTAAATACATATATTCGTTCTGTTGATTCGGCTCAGGAGGGCGTTCCATGTTAATATTCGTTTCCGTGGCTTCGATGTCATCTGTAACATTTGCATTGACTCCGGCAGGTATACCGTTATGAGTATCATTTTCGCTTCTGAGTTCCATTATGACCTCTTCTCGTATGCTTTGCAACGTTTCTGAAGAAAGTAGCCTGTTTTTGACGATTGCTCTTCGTTGATCCGAAATTCTCTGCTCGGATATGTGCTGTAATTCAGAATGTTTTTCTATGAACGCAATATGTAACGCGTACCTTATCTTATTTTATTATTATTATTATTATCGTGGACTTATGCACTATCTCAGCTGTTAGCTGGATATAATTTACCTTTCCCAGATTCAGCAATCAAAGGGAATAGGCTCGATTACAATATACTTGACATAAATTTCCTAACTATTCTACATGTATTAAGAATTACAGCTTTTCGCATTTCTACATAGGTATTCTTATGCAATTCTAATTTCTTAAGGCTATCGTGCAAAGTTTTGGGTATTAACCCAGTGGAAGATACGATGACAGGAACAATATCTATTTTCTCGAGGTGCCACATCTGCTTGATCTCAATGGCAAGGTCTGTGTATTTGGACTTTTTCTCCTGGAAATTATTCAGCACGTTGTTATTATTTGGTATGGCGACATCCACCAGCATTGCTGTTTTGGCTCTCTTATCATACACCACTATGTCCGGCCTATTATTCGTCACCATTCTGTCAGTGATAATAGGCCTATCGTAGTATAATCTGATAGAGTCATTTTCCAATACGGGCGCCGGTTGATACTTGTAATATGGCTGGAATGTATTCAGAAGTCCGTACTTGTGTGCAAGTTTCTGATGGATAATGTTGCACACTTGATTATGCCTGTGAAGATAGTCTGTATTGGCCAGTTGTTCGCATCCGGACGTAATATGCTGTATCGTCTCCGATCTTATATGGCATTTTCTGCACCTATCTGTTTGTAATGTTCCGTCCTTCATAATAAATTTTTTGTAGTTGTTTGTAGCGATCACTTGGTCTTGGATGGCCATAAGGAATCCCTCTGTTTCCGCGAATAATTCTCCTTTCATCAACCATTTGTTGGAGGCTTCTTTGTCGATGTGTGGTTGATTAATCTCATGGTGATGTCGGCCATGCAATTCCTTTCTTGACCATTGCTCTTGTTTTTCAGTATCTGATAGGAATGGTAGATTCAGCAGGTCATCTCTGGTAGCAAGATTTAGAGGTGTATATCCCTTATCAGCCAACGATACCACTCTATGTAGGTCAGAAGTGAGAGCTTTTGCTGAGAAGAATTCTCTGAGATTTTTTATCTGTTCGGTGTGTAAATTGACTACATCTATCAATCCGCGTCCTCCTTCTTTCCGCTTCAAAGTTGTTCGTATCACAGACGATTTTGGATGATGGTTGTTGTACTTTGTTAGCATCGTTCGGGTCTGCCTTTGAATATCATCCAGTTCTGTCTTAGTCCATCTGATTATTCCAAATGAGTTTAGTAACACTGGAATGGCGTAGGTGTTAATTGCCTTGACTAAATTCCCCGAATTCAACATCGATTTCAGAACAGACTTCAGACGCTGACTGTATTCTGAACGAATCTTCTCCTTTGATTGTTTTTGGTCTAGTAATCTGGCTTGTTGGTATCCCAGATATTTGTATGTTTCGCCATCTCTCATGCACTGTATAATATCACCATTTGGAAGTTGTGTTTCACCATCTATGACTTTCCTCTTTGAATGTTCAGGGTCTTACATTTTCAATCCCGAATTTCATATGAACATCTGCCGAGAACTCACTGACAGTTTTCAGCAAATCATCCAATTGCTTCTTGTTCGAAGCATATAATTTGATGTCATCCATATACAGCAGGTGGGAGATTGTATGATAATTCCTTTCTGCTTTTATCCTAAATCCGTATCCTGTTCTATTGAGCATTGAGGACAATGGGTTCATTGCCAAACAGAACCATAGTGGACTCAAAGAGTCTCCTTGAAAAATTCCACGACGTATGGGTATCTCGTCGGTTTCAATTGATTTATTGTTCATGTTGACCTGCAGAGACGTGCGCCAGTGAGTCATTGTTGTCTTCAAGAACTCTACCAGGGCTGGATGAATTTTGTATATCTGCAATACTTCAACAAGCCAAGAATGAGCGGTACTATCGAATGCCTTCAGATAATCGAGAAAAGCTGAATGAACATTCCGATGCCCCACGTGTGCCTGTTTCATTATCACAGAATCGATGATGAGTTGTTCCTTGCAACCGTGGTGTTTCTTTCTGCATCCTTTCTGCTCCTCTGCTAATATATTGTTGTCGTCAAGGTGTTGGTATATTCGATTGGATATGCATGAGGTGAGTATTTTGTAGAGTGTTGGCAAGCAAGTAATTGGCCTATATTGAGACGGATCCTGTGTTCTATCGCTCTTAGGTAGCATATATGTTAAGCCTTGCGTTAGGAAAGTGGGTGTTTTCTTGGGATGTTGAAGAACATAAGTGAGCTGTTTTGCTAGGGCTCCATGGAGCTTATCAAACTTCTTGTACCAGTAGTTGTGGATATTATCTATACCTGTGGCCTTCCAATTGTTGGTCGCTCGAACTACTGTTGTGATTTCTTCCTCCGTTATTCCATCGAAGTCCATATGTCTGATATCGAGGCGTTCTTTTCATTCGTGATCCATTCCGCATCTCTATTGTGTTCTTTGGGATGCGACCATAGTGATGACCAATAGTCGGTCAAGCACTGTGCGTCAGGTACTTCTCTGTTATTGTTGGTCGCATTTTGTTATTTCCTTATGAAAATTGGCTGCGTTTTGGAGGAACCTTTGGTTTTGGTGTTTCCTTTCAGTACATTTGACGTATCTTGAAAGCCTCTTTGCTTTTGCTTGGAGTTTCTGTTTCAAAGTGTCCATATACACGTCGATGTGTTGTTTGTGATCAGGGTGTTTTGTGTTCGTACCAATTTTCCTATAAATTTTGCGTATATGTGATTTCAAGCGCCTTGAGGGTTTTCTGTTTCTCTGGAATTCTGTGAGGCGACCGATTTCTGCTCTAATATTATCAATATCCCTCTCCAGTCGTTTTTGCCATGGTGGTTTTCGGACACTTTTTGGCTCAGCTTGAATCAGAGTTGTGGAGATTTGTTGTTTGTGAAGTCGAAGAACCGCTACTGCTCCACAGTAAATCAAAGTGTGAATCTTCTCCAAGGTGTTCTGGTCGGTATATTCTTCAAACACTGAATTCACGCTTGCTAGGATAATATTGGTGTTCTTGTTCGTCTTGAGTTTGGGCAGTTTAGGTCTTTTAGTTGGGTTACTACCACTGAATTCAGTTATTGCTCTGTTGAGTTCTGATCTTGCTAAATACCTATATTCGTCCTGCTGATTCGGCTCAGGAGGGCATTCCATGTTAATATTCGTTTCCGTGGCTTATTATTATTATTATTATTATTAGAAATAATTTAAGGCTAAGGACATAGTCCTATGAAGCCTAATAACAGCATTTAATTCATAAATTTGCATACAAAGCTTATACATAAAATTAGTCTCGTCACAAACTGCACTAGAACATTGACACACCACAAAGCGAAAAGAAGCGAGTCCATTTTGTTTTTGATTTCATTTACCGATTCCGAGCGGACCACATCACCTGGAAACCCATTCCATACACCGAACACTCTATTGACCTACATGTGCTGTCTTTGCCTTGTCGAAAACTTTTCTTTTCTCAGTTTGAGACAATAGCCACGCAAGCGAGTATCATCGTTTAATGCAAACAAACTCGTAGTTGGCGTAGTTGTGTTTAACTATTCTGTATGTTAAAATCAAATCTCCGCGACGTCGATGTTGCTCGAAAGTCGTTAGACCAGCTGCAGTTAACCTGTCAGCGTATGATGGACGTACGGCACCGAAAGCCTTACGCGTTGCACGGCGCTGAACACCTTCCAGCACGTTCTTATCCCGAACGAGAACCCGACACCACACCGCACCCGCGTACTCCAAAATGGGACGCACATAAGTTTTGTAGAGTGAGATTGAGCTGGTGAAGGATAGGTGTTCGAATGATTTGCGAATGGGGTAAATCAAAGAGTTAGCACGTTTACAAACACTAAGGATATGTTCCGACCATGTGAGGTCTGAAGTAATGGTTAGATATGTGAAGACACTGAGCAAAGGGGTTGATTGTGAATCGAGGATTGTTCGGTTCTATACGCAGAATTACACATGTGTCTACGTTCAATAGTAGGAGCCAATCTTTGCATCATCGATTTATTACATCCAAGTCGTCCTGCAGAAGCTGCCTCCTGATTAGCGGGTTTGCATACAACTTGGTGTCATCAGCGAAGAACGATTTGCGAGACCTAATCTGATGAGACAAGTCACTCGCGAATATAATAAATAGCAGTGGCCCCAGGACGGATCCTTGGGGCACCCCATTCTTAACCGCCCGTTCAGAAGAGTAAGCACCACCAACTTTAAGTACGAATGTTCGCCGCGACAAATAATAAGCAGTCCAAATAAGCAAATTCTTTCGAATACCTACGATATTTAATTAATACACTAATCTCTTATTTGTGACTCTGTCGAAAGCCTTTGCGAAATCGATATATATATTACATCGGTAGGTGTTCTATGGTCGTAGGCGTTTGTCCAGTCGTTAAGGCAAGATAATAGATTAGTAGTAGTCGATTTTCTCCTAACAAAGCCATGTTGCTCCGGTGGTATGATGGAGTTTTATGTAATAAACTCTGTCATCGCTTCAACTATTATTGATTCCATAATTTTCGATGCAGCAGACAAAAGACTTATTGGTCTATAATTAAACGGGTCGAGTTTATCACCTTTTCTGTAGATGGGAGTGACACTTGACTTGAGTGGAGGAAGACTGATAATCATGAAAAAGGACGTGGGCAAGGACGATCAAGAGCACCAACGTCGACCCATAACCCATAGAATTTCCCGGTTGAGACCACTGTTCGCTACTGCTAGACACCTTCGAATCCAGCTTCGACGGAACAGTGGAGTCCCAATTAGCACTGATACGACAATCTTTCAGCGAACTTGATTTGAGACCTTGTCTTTGGGCGAGAGTTCATTTTATAGATGAATTGAGATTTTGTCTTGACTGGTGGAGGTTCCATAATGGTGTGAGGAGGAATTTTTATGAACTCGCAAACAGATTGGTAATCATAAATATTAAAACCCTAAATTGTCAGAGGTACGTTACAGACAGTTTTGAAGATAATGTACCATTTGCGGCATGGGTGAAAACTTTTTGTATATGAAGATGACGCCAAACCTCACCAACCTCATACCGTTAGCAACTATCAAATATTTCTCGAACAATCTCAATAGAGGATTACGGAAGCAGCAAAACCAGCCAACTAGAATGAGGCTCATTGATTTTGAAGATAAATCGTATATGGCATGTAGTAATTCTCGTCAGGGGTGAAAATGTTTTTGGCATTTTGATTGTTTCCAAAAGTTTTAAATTTTGCATCATTAGTTTTATTTGAATTTCTAAGAGTACTATTTTAATTTCTATTATTCTCAAGCATTCTCTAGTACTGGTGGATTACTGGAAAAATAATTCTTCAAACTATCCAAGCTTCTTCTGTATAAATTTGAACTTTCGTTCGTGTGCGCAGTGTATATATGCGCCTCGTCAGGATCCTTTACCATGCGCACGTTTTTTACTTTACGGAAGCTTCCAAAATAAACAAATAATGGAAATAGGAATAATTTCATTTCTTCATTTTAAGTTGCTAAATCAATTAATCCTAAATTCTGGAATTTATAGAAAGGATTCCAGGAAACCCACAACCTACAAATAAGAAATCACAAAATTGGCATAGGCCTTCAACTCTCAATATCAAGGAAATCCAGATCTATAGAAAATGAAGATATGATCAAACTGTAAAATTAAATTTAATGCAAAAGGGAATCTTTCCTGGTATGTTAGAGCAATGATTCCCAAAGTGGTCTATATCGACCCCCAAGAGGTCTACGTCAGCGAAAAAAAAATTTGTGGGACTATGAAATGAAAAATGGGGGTCCACTATAGTGGATCTCAACACATACACTGCTAGTACCTATTTACTTACATCATACTATCTTATAATATAAAGACATATACATTATTCATAAAAGTACCTATGAAGTAAAAAATTTATTATATATGTTAATAAAATTGTGTACGTTGTAGGATGTAGGCATTCGCTTTGTGGTCGTAATACATTTTGAACTTGTAAAAACATGCACATAATGAAATACCTGTATCATCTTGTACGAGCATTCTCAGAGCTTCGCTAACTTGCACTGGCTTGTTCAATTCGTCACTCTATAAATACGAATGTGGGACAAATACTTTTATTCGTTACCTCAATCTTGAAAAGTAAAGTGCTAAGATATAATTTTAAAAAATATAAACAGGTAGTTTATCACACAAATTACAGTGAATCAGTGTTATTTTGTTTGAGAGTGCCGGAGAAAAATAGGTACATTATTTTTTATTAAATTTTAGTTTTGTACTCGTAGTTAGATAAGATTGATAAATTACTCCAATCATGACTTCAGTTATTAGTAGTTTAATATTCAATCGTGCAGAATTACTCGAGTACTCCTCAATTATTTCTTCTTGGAAGTTTTAGCAATCGGGTATTATAATTACAGTGCAATCTCCATAATCCGAACTAATGTCTGCAAGAAGATGTTTGGATTATGGAATGTTTTCGGAAAAATCTAAAAAAAATTTTCAATATACAGCTGCTGTATGTCCTATTTGAATAATGTAATTTCGTCCACAGATGACTCATGCCATGTCAGAATTCAAAGAGAAATGTAGACAGTACAGAGTTGATTATTTGAAATTTGGCTTCATTCCATCATTGCCTATGTGCCTTTTATGCAACAAAGTTTTGTGCAATGACGCTATGAAACCATCTTAGCTACAGGATGATCTGAGAAGATGTCACCCTGATAAAACAGATAAAGATTTAAAATACTTTCAAACCCAAAGATACACTTCAGAAGAGACCCACACTGGACAGAATATTCGCTTCGACGTCACAAAGAAACGATGACGGTTTGCGGGCGTCTTACAATATCACGCTACTTACACCAAAATCCGGAAAACCGCATACTATCGGAGAGAAGTTAATTTTGCCAGTCGTTGAAAAGGTTTTAAAAACTGTTTTACACAAACCTGCATCTGATATCATTGAAAGAATTCCCTTGAACAATAATACTGTTGAAAGACGTATTAATGAAATGAGTTCTGATATTGAAAGCTTCTTGTGTAATTATTTGCAAACGATAATAAAAAACAAGTACTGTGTTTTAAGGAATTTTACTTAATAATTGCGATTCGTAACGCGTTTCACTACACCGTAGCTTCTTCAGACGAATGATTATGCAGAAAAATATAAATGAGAATATAACTATAAATGTTCTTGAGTAATTAAAAGCTTATTGGTTGCTTCTTCTTAAGTGGTTATTTATGACAGGTATATCCAATAAAATTAAGGAATAGATTGCTCCCCGAAAAGATTCAATAGAGGTGAAGGGCTTAAATCGACTTGTTCATTGATGAGTCTACCTGAGTGTTTGTATTTATTTATTTCTAAAGTTTCCCAAAGATCTACCTTCCAATATTTATTATCTGTATGCAAAATTTCAAACTGTGGGTCGAAAGAATGATTATTTTCTAAGAGATGATTCGCGTAATTTGAATCTGATTTTTATTTGAAAAACTGCGTTTATGTTCCGATATTCTAATATTAAAATTTCTATGTGTTCTACCAATGTAGAAATTATCACAGTCATTGCAATGCAATCTATAAACACCTGATTTATTGTTTTTACCTGGTTTGGTTTTATTATTTTTATATATTTGCCTAAATTATTATTAGTTTGGAAAGCTATGTTGAAATTATTGCTACTTAAGAATGATTTCAGTTTCTCACTTGTAATGCCAACGTAGGTTAAGGTGTTGAATTTTTGTTTCAATTTATCGACAGGGTAAACTTCATTCAATGCGATTCTACTTTGTTTTTATTTAAAATATTATTTATTAGTTTGGGATTGTAACCATTATTTTTGGCTATTTGTTTAATCAAATTTAGTTCTTTGTTGAAATTTTCTGGTGATAGCGGGATGTTAATCAATCTATGAATAAAACTATTGAATGCTGACATTTTATGTTGATATGGATGACTCGACGTGTTATGTATTATAATATCTGTATGTGACGGCTTATGGTAAATTGCGAAAACATGTTTTCCATTTTCATTCGAAATTGTTACGTCTAAGAAATTTATCGAATTATTGCTTTCTATTTCGGTTGTGAATGCAATTTTTGGATGTAATGAATTTATATGATTTTCGAAAATTTTAAACTGTCTATCTGTTCCTGTGAAGCAAATAACGATATCGTCTACATAGCGATACCAGTATAAACAATATTTACTGAGTGGATGATTATGAATTAATTTCTCTAAGTTATTCATGAAAATTTCTGCTAACAAAGGACTTAACGGACTGCTCATAATCAAGCCGTCTTTAATAGTATAATATTTGTAATTGAAATGGAAATAATTTTGATCTAAACAAATTTTTAATAATGAAAGAATATCTGATTTAATGATAGTATTGACATGATTCCTTTCTAATAATTCTTCAACTAAGTAATACGTATCTTTTGGAGGAATGTTGGGAAATAGATTCTTAACATCGAAAGAAATAAGTTTGGAATTAGGTGGTATAGTGGTATCTCTGATATTGGCAATAAGTTCGTATGAATTTTTGACCGAAAATTCAGATTTAAAATTGCAATGTTTTATTAGCAAGTTGTTGAGGAATTTTGAAAGTTTGAACGAAGGTGCCGTTACATAAGAAACAACAGGTCTAATAGGGTAATTAGGTTTATGAAGTTTTATCAACGAATATAATTCGGGGGATTGTGGATTGGAGTTAATGAATTTATATTTTTCTTGGTCTGTAATTAATGATTTTGCTGTCGAAATTATGTTTTTATGTTTATATTATATTATGTTAAAGAAAGCTGATACCGGCATTTTGGCTTTGTGGTATTTCAAAATACTACTAAGATGTGCAGTTCACACTCAGAATATATGGTTCTACTCAATGTGCTTGAAAAACAGGTTGACTCCCAATTACATACGGTTGAAGACACATAACAACCGTGGACCAGCAAGAAGAGCAATTGAGAAAGGCCAACGCATATGGCTCAAAGAGGATATGAAGATCCAGTACAATAGGAGGGACGTTGCAAACATATATTTGAAGGTAATCCATACGGAATTATTGTTTAGATTGCACCCTGTTGAGTTTGATATTTTAGACTCTGAATCCAGGTACGATGTCAAAATTTTAATTCATAAAAAGTTTCAGCAACAACAGAAAAAGTTGATATCACTTAAATTCAAAATTTCTCCACCGAAACCTTCAACTGATAAATTTTCAGACCATAAATTTTTGAAAGATTCACTAATTTAACTGATACCGATTTTACACAACCACAAAAGATCTATTAGAAAAAGGATTCAAACATAATTTACATCCAAAACATAATAAAACTAATTTTGAACAGTTAGGCATAGACTCGAAATTATTCTCAAAAACTCCAAAGATAATATTTTAGCCAAACATCAAACAGCAAAAATCATCAAAGAAGACTTTTCGAAATTATCACCTCATTGCAATTCCGATAATAAGATAATAAAAACAATTCGTGAAAATAGTACCAAGAACGATTTAGTATTCACTAAAGCAGATAAAGGTAACACCGTCATTGCGATTAGTAAAACCGATTATATTTCTAAAACTGAAGAATTCTTAACAGCCGGAAACTATATAACATCAACTAAGGATCCTACCGCAAAATTTTAGAAAGTTGTTAAAAACATAATTTCGACAGCAAAATCATTAATTACAGACCAAGAAAAATATAAATTCATTAACTCCAATCCACAATCCCCCGAATTATATTCGTTGATAAAACTTCATAAACCTTGTTTCTTATGTAACGGCACCTTCGTTCAAACTTTCAAAATTCCTCAACGACTTGCTAATAAAACATTGCAATTTTAAATCTGAATTTTCGGTCAAAAATTCATACGAACTTATTGCCAATATCAGAGATACCACTATACCACCTAATTCCAAACTTATTTCTTTCGATGTTAAGAATCTATTTCCCAACATTCCTCCAAAAGATACGTATTACTTAGTTGAAGAATTATTAGAAAGGAATCATGTCAATACTATCATTAAATCAGATATTCTTTCATTATTAAAATTTGTTTAGATCAAAATTATTTCCATTTCAATTACAAATATTATACTATTAAAGACGGCTTGATTATGAGCAGTCCGTTAAGTCCTTTGTTAGCAGAAATTTTCATGAATAACTTAGAGAAATTAATTCATAATCATCCACTCAGTAAATATTGTTTATACTGGTATCGCTATGTAGACGATATCGTTATTTGCTTCACAGGAACAGATAGACAGTTGAAAATTTTCGAAAATCATATAAATTCATTACATCCAAAAATTGCATTCACAACCGAAATAGAAAGCAATAATTCGATAAATTTCTTAGACGTAACAATTTCGAATGAAAATGGAAAACATGTTTTCGCAATTTACCATAAGCCGTCACATACAGATATTATAATACATAACACGTCGAGTCATCCATATCAACATAAAATGTCAGCATTCAATAGTTTTATTCATAGATTGATTAACATCCCGCTATCACCAGAAAATTTCAACAAAGAACTAAATTTGATTAAACAAATAGCCAAAAATAATGGTTACAATCCCAAAC
Source organism: Cryptolaemus montrouzieri (assembly GCA_013387265.2). Classification (NCBI taxonomy): domain Eukaryota; kingdom Metazoa; phylum Arthropoda; class Insecta; order Coleoptera; family Coccinellidae; genus Cryptolaemus; species Cryptolaemus montrouzieri. Next base: position 118,061,039 of record JABFTP020000185.1, read on the forward strand.
TAATAAATAATATTTTAAATAAAAACAAAGTAGAATCGCATTGAATGAAGTTTACCCTGTCGATAAATTGAAACAAAATTCAACACCTTAACCTACGTTGGCATTACAAGTGAGAAACTGAAATCATTCTTAAGTAGCAATAATTTCAACATAGCTTTCCAAACTAATAATAATTTAGGCAAATATATAAAAATAATAAAACCAAACCAGGTAAAAACAATAAATCAGGTGTTTATAGATTGCATTGCAATGACTGTGATAATTTCTACATTGGTAGAACACATAGAAATTTTAATATTAGAATATCGGAACATAAACGCAGTTTTTCAAATAAAAAATCAGATTCAAATTACGCGAATCATCTCTTAGAAAATAATCATTCTTTCGACCCACAGTTTGAAATTTTGCATACAGATAATAAATATTGGAAGGTAGATCTTTGGGAAACTATAGAAATAAATAAATACAAACACTCAGGTAGACTCATCAATGAACAAGTCGATTTAAGCCCTTCACCTCTATTGAATCTTTTCGGGGAGCAATCTATTCCTTAATTTTATTGGATATACCTGTCATAAATAACCACTTAAGAAGAAGCAACCAATAAGCTTTTAATTACTCAAGAACATTTATAGTTATATTCTCATTTATATTTTTCTGCATAATCATTCGTCTGAAGAAGCTACGGTGTAGTGAAACGCGTTACGAATCGCAATTATTAAGTAAAATTCCTTAAAACACAGTACTTGTTTTTTATTATTGATAATGGAATTTTACCAAGTAAAAGCCTCCCAAATTCAAATATTTGCAAACGACCCATTTCTCTATACAACTGGACAAGTCAACTTTACCTGGTAATGCAGCATTATTATTGGCATATGTTCGTTTTGTTATGAATCAAGAAATCTATGAGGAACTGCTCTTCGCAAGAACTTTGATAACCGACACTAAAGGTGCATCAATATTTCATGTTTTGAAGGATTACTTCATTGAAAAAGCAATGCTTTTATCAAATATAATATCAGTAGCTACAGATGGAGCTCCTGCCATTCGACGTTATCGTGTATTTATAAGCTATTTAAAACAAAATGAGTCAGGGGTGCTAGCAATACATTGCGATATCCATCGACAACATTTAGTTGCAACAAATTTGAGTGTTAGATTGCATGAATCTCTTCAATTAGTCATTGATCCATTAAAACCGAATCCGACGAACACTTTCATCAATAACTCCTTCATGTGTATGTTCGACAAGATTTTTTGCACTTTTTGAGACTATTTTGAAATTTCTGGATACTAAAGATAAAATAAAAGAATTTAATGAAGTGGAAAAGAGACCTCGCCTATTTAACAGATTTGTTTGCAAAATTTAATATGGTTAATTTGCAGTTACAAGGCGACAGTTTAAATTTGATTAAAACAAATTCCATCTTATCAGCGTTTCTTGCTAGAGTTAAACTAATAAAGGAAAATATTGGATATTTCCCAATTCCCCAGTTTGTCACAGACAAACTGCCAAGAAGACGACGTTTCTACCTACGTTCAACATTTCAATGCCCTCTATTCAGATTTTGAAACTAGGGTTGAGGATGTTTTGACCATGGTAATACCACCGTGGATAATTAATCCATATGGTGACAAAGAAGAAACGAATGTCATAATACAAGAGAAACTGACTGAACTAAGTTCAAACGAAGAACTTAAGATTCAGTTTAAAAACGCATATCAGCAATTCTGGCTGCAAAACAACACCCGTTACTTATCCCGTATTATGGAATATAGCGAGGAAATTATTAAATTCCTTTCCATCGTCATACCTAGTGGAAAGAGGGTTCAGCGCTGTTACCAATCTCCTAACGAAAAAAAAGAAACAGACTGGACATCATTAGGCGAGGAGATTCAAGATTAACCCTTATGAAATGGACGCCAAATGTTGATAATTTTTTATTAAAGCATCATATTCATCCTTCTCACTAAAAATATTTGCTTATTGCTTAGTTTATTTTATGTTACGTATATTTTATATAACAGATACAAAATTTTATTCTGACTAGTTCACTACAGTTAGAAATTTACAAAATACAATGTCAGGTAAGTAGGGGTCTACCCAAATCCGAAAAATATGGCAAGGGGTCTACGACACAAAAAAGTTTGAGAACCTATGTGTTAGAGGAATTTTCTATAATTGCACCCAAATTACCCTGACAATTATAGACATGATCCATAATCCTCAAACTAATAAAAGCACAATTTTGTTTCAATAATCCATGTTTATTATAAAAACAAATTTACAAAACTCGACTAATCTAATTATTATCTCATTTTTCATTATGCTGAAATAATCATATTAATATAATACAACATTTATATATAAAATTTCACAATAACATATTGCATAGTTTTCTTAACAGAAAGCTAAAAGATTCTATAGAAATTTCATAGAAATATGATGGGATTTGAAACCATCATAGAACATTTACAGTAAAGAACTAAGAGAATATAAGATTTTCATCATTTATAACTTGGTCTAATAGAAACAAGAATATCAAGAAATCTAAAAATATTTTCGTCGAGAATTCTTTGCATAGCAAAGGTTAGTAGAAATAGAAAATCTAAGAACGACGGAATATATATATTATTTATTTTTTACTATTGTACTGTAACTAATTTCTCTCATATCACACCAAAAAGATTTACAAACTGTACAGGAAGAATAGCTGCTAATTCTTATGATTTGGACTTGCTCACCTATTTAGTACCTACGATTTTTATTGATTATTATGTTCGTCGACTTTCTTCGCTTCACCGAGTTTTTCTGATCCACTTTGCCATCCAGAATCCATAGTACCATCACTATGACAACTTTGTCCTTGAGTTTCCTCTTCTCCAGCACTAGCTTCTCCATAAAGTAAACCACCTGAGTTTGCTCCAAGATTCTGTATTAAATTCGTTATATTACATCCAGTGTTCTTTCTACAAGAAATTGAGCCACTTCCTGACTTAGAACTGGAACCATTAGGTGATAAGTAGTTAAATTTTTTGCTTTGGTTGTAGTAGTTTTGTCCGAAATTGTTCAAGCCTGAAATTGTGTTGGTCAAGTTACTCGAATTTGGTCGAAATTCTTCTTGGTTTTGTACAATTTCATACTGGGCATCTGGTGCCAAGTATTGATCTGTTGTGGAAAATTTTCTGTTCTTTGGAGAGTCCAACACATTTTCGGTGAAGTAATTCGAACAACACTCCGAAGGTGTTATTGCATCATCTGTTGTCTCAGTCAGAGGGGTTTGTACACTACTACACAAGCTGTTTTGTGATATATCTTTAGTTAATAACTGTAAACAAGTTTCATTTCCAAAAGACAAATCTTCATTTTCTGGCAATGGAATTGGCATTCTACTTCTAACACTCATTTGCCTACTTCCCATTCTATGGACTAAGTAATCCTCATCCTCATTAGCTGTGGCATTTGAAATATTCTCTTGAAAACTTTGCAAACACTGATTATTGTCGATTCTAGGTTTTTGATTTTCTAAGGCCTCATCATATAAAGAAGAATCTTGTCCATCATTTCTCACAGATATATTACAGCAACTGCTCACGTCTGCGAAGTAAACTTCAGATTCCGCCGGTTCATTCTTTTGAGGACTATTCTCTTGTTTTTGAAATGTGGGATTTTCAACACCTTGCAATCTAGGAAGGAACCTACATTTCTGGGGTTCTGCTTTAGGCTTATCAGTTTCGTTCAGGTTAGGTTCTGTGTAACCATGCTCTTCAATTGACGGCTTTGGTCCATCCTGACCATTTTGCATGAATATGTTCTGTACATTGACTTTACTGGAAGATCCTTGATGATATATTGACTTCACTGATGCCATATCTGTGCGCTTCTTCATTTTTCGTACCGGAAGGGTATGAGATATTCTTTCGAGACAGCTTGATGTGTCAGTACTCTCACTATTTTCGTTATTGTGATGAATTTCAGTCTCTGTGGTGTTTTCGTAATTTTGCTTATTAGAACCGTATGCGCGATTTCTCCTCGAACTTCTGGTTAGATTTTCCGAGCTCATTTGGCAGTGAGATTCGTGATTGTGGATTGGATGATGATGCATATGTTGATATCTGAAAGATAATAATAGATATATGAAAATGCTCAGAAAGAGGACGAAGTTGAATCATCATAAACAATATGTTAACTCTAGTAGAAGACCAAGGAAAATAATCAGAATTCCTATGAAGTTCAAATTTTTTCGATGAAATCAATTCTTTCTGATGGCAGCAGCAGAAGAGAATTTTCAATTGTTAGACTAGGTTATTCATCTATATCATTCTCATATTTACATTCGTATGAATAATTGTTTTAATCATTGGAATCTGTTTTATAATTTATGTAGCACTTTGGCATGTAGTTTTTCAAAAGTTTTACGAGTTCTTCTGATGAAGCGTTTTTCATTACAGAGTTTATTTAATACTTAATATGAAACAGAGTATTATTAGGAAAAGTTGATAGCCGTAGGTCTGCCATTTATTCTTTAAATGATAATTTTTAAATATCATAATTCACATATTTCGAACTAACCCCTATATGCCTATATGGAATATTGCATCTTCTTGTTGAAATCAACTATCATCCAGAACCAGCTCTTCAATTTGAATAAAAAATCTGTTAACATTTGATAATATTGATTTCCATTCCTATTGTTGCACCAGCATCATCTTGTAAAAAATATGGACGAATTATACCTCCAAACCGTATTGAACACCGAACAATAACTTTGTGTGAACATAAAAGTAGTTCAAAAACTACCCTTGGACTTTCAACACCCCGAATATGACAGTTTTATTTTTTATCGATAAACTGTATGATCCATGTTTATATTACGTGAAATTTACAAACTGTTAGTTTGAGCCTTATTCAAAATTCGCCAGATTGTTATTAAGGATATATTTACGTGTACGTCTTGGTATTGAAATTGTTTAATCTTTATCACTATTTCCACAAATAGCATCTTGTGAACGGCGTATACGAATTTATGCCCAAAACAGAAATAATACACTCAAATTTTTTGTTAACTTGTCTTCTTTCGGCTTCAGTAAGACGATAATTCCGATCACAAAAATTTCGATATCAATCTCAAAACATTTTTTGCAGAAAACTGATTTTTATAACGTTTTGTACAATAATGTTTACAATGATTTTGATAAATGGCGAACCTTCATACCAAATTGTCAAAATGAACTATTCAAAAGAAATTTTCACTTCATACTTTTATACTATAGTACAATCTCGAATAATTACGTAGTCTGCAAGTAGAAACGCCCAACTACTTTTTAAATTTTTAATCTTCTAAGATAATTTACTTGTTCTTATAGACATATATCTACAATATACCGATCAAGATGTGATTTGATAATTTAATGTGTATTTGATTGTCTTCATTTCATCATATTTTTTTCTTTTTAACGAAACAAAATAGAAATTATTCTCTGCAGCGATTCAATTCATAATATTTTGAAGAATTGAATGACAGTCATTCTGAAAATGCGACGATAGAATGGCACAAATTTGTGGGAGCAGATTGATTGAAATACAAGTATTTTATATATATATATATATATATATATATATATATATATATATATATATATATATATATATATATATATATATATATATATATATATATATATATATATATATATATATTTTTTTATTCTTTAATCACCATTTTGGGCCCTCATCATGTGTACCGGGCGATATCTCGCCAAGGAACACACGATGCAACTTTGAGACCTGCAAAAACATTCTGTCGCGTCGTTCCCAGTATCGCCTCCCTCTGTGCACTGGATGCAATATCTGCCTTCAGTTGTAGTTGTTTCACGGTGTTGTCCTTCAAGTGCACCTCAACAACCCCTTTTACGGATATGATCAGTGGCAATATCGTCACTCTTTTGAGCTTATAAATTTCCTTCAGTTCGAATGCCAAATCCTGATACTTTTTTCACTATACGATCGCGCCGCCCCTGTGTTCGATGTGTGCTGCGCACACAGGCGCCAAGGCAGTAGAGGCGCCGGATGAAAGGCCAATTATTGAAATATTTTTGTTGCACAAAATATTCTTTATAGTTGAGTATCGATAAATAAGTAGATACAAGTCTCCTAAGACAATATTCACGTCTGTGGTTTGTTTTTACACTATTTGAATTGACCCAATGTTTACATTTCGGGGTTTTAGTTTACATTAATTACGAACTCAGCGTTCGAATCAGAAGAACCGCCGCAATTGCTTCAGCCGACTATTTTATTACAAAGCTATCGGTGAGTTTATGAACGCAACTCGATGATAAACGACGAGAGAGGGATGGGATCACCGGTTACTGGGGATTCCCCGATGTCAACAAGTTAGAACCAAACGTAGCTTTTTGTCCAATTATCCATTCAACTGGCGCTGGCTTAACTTCATTTATAATAGAAGTACTAGGCAAAATCAATTTGGAGATATAGAAGTTGAGGGGGACAGGGCTATGATAATGGAACAAATATGCGTGGTAAGAACAATAGTCTTCAAAAAAGATTGCTGGACCTAAATCCCTGCGCTTTTTATGTACTGTGCGCTAGCCATAGTTTAAATTTAAAAGTAAACGACGCTGCCAACCTCAATTATCACACGATTGGATTTTTTAGTATTGTGCAAGAATTATATTGATATTTTTCATCCTCTACCAAAAGATTGTCAAGCAGAATAGATTTTATAAAACCGCTGTTTACACATTTACACGAAAATTTATGATGCCTTATTTGAGATATCAAATAGCATATCATTCGAACAGAAGACAAGATATGACGCTAAATGTCTATCAGAAAAAATATCAAACATACATTTATTCGTTCACTAAATATATGGAATCTAGTACTGACAATAGTAAATTTGGAAGCAAAATTCTTCAGTCTCTCGATATAAATATGCAAGTAGCTTTAGATGCTTTATCCGAATTAATAAGTTTTTAATAAAAATCAGAACCGACGAAAATTTTGAGAAAATTGTTAACGATGCCATGAGAATTGCCGAAAAATTATATATCGAGGCGGAATTTGAAACTTCCAGATCCAGGCCTCTTAAACGCCGTAAAACTACAAAAAAGTTATGATTATGAACACGAAGACCACACAATGTATTTTTTCATATATTGGATCATATTTTATCCTCCGTAGACGAAAGATTTAATCTGTTTAATAATCACAACGAAGTATTTAATTTTTTATTTAAATTTAGTGATGAACAAGATCAAAGTGAATTAAGAAGTAGCTGTATTCGTTTGCAGGAAAAACTTGCAACAAATGATTCATTGGATATTAACGTCGATGATTTGTGTGAAGAAGTTATGTGATGTCAGTCTTTTTTCAGAAATTTAAATCATGATGTGGTGGAAATTCTCGATTTTATATATTTGAACAATTAGCATTACGAATTTTGCTAACTATTCCAGTTACAGTAGCAAGCTCAAAAAGATCCTTTTCTAATTCGAAACTTATAAAAAAATTACCTGCGCTCAACAACGAGCCAGGAAAGGTTAACAAATTTAGAAACCATATCTATAGAGGAGGCCATATTAGACCATATAGATATTCATGAAATTATTAAGGATTTCGCAGACAGAAAGGCGAGAAGAGTAGAAATAGTATAATTATGTTTATATTCTTCCACATTTTCGACTCTTGTTGCTTTTTTGAAAAATATAGCATACTAGTATTATTAGAAAAAGTCAGATATTTTGTTAGTATCTATACAATTCAATTAATATCTTAAATAAAGTACGTTAAAATTAAATTCGCGTTTTATTTTTGCAGTAATAAAATGTAAAATTAGAGAACATATTTCAGTCCAAACTTGAGAAATAAAGAAATATTTATGATAAAACACAACGTCAAAAAAGGCGCTTCATAGATTTCGCACAAGGGCGCTGCCGGGGTTCGGCGCGGCCCTGATGAAAGGGTTCCAGCAGGCAGCCAACATATCACTCGACCTTCAACGATAAGTATATATTTTAATCACTCTGGAAGATATTTTAAAAGTTATAGGTTGAATAACTCAGTAAGGTTTGATGACAAAAGTCGTCCTTTGCACAAAGCATGCTTTACATCCATTTAAGAATATTTTGACGCTCGCGAATAAATCAGGTGGTACCTCCCTTCGACATACAATCAAGAAATTTACCAAAAAGTATTTTTTCACAGAAAAATGAGGGAAACATTTATAAATCGATTATCCATACTTAAGAAGTTTGTAAATAAAGTTATGAGAATGGCAACACTGCTTTCGATTCGGAGACGTGAGACGAGAGGCTTTGAGCAGCGTCAGATGCACTTGTGATATGCTTCCAGTATGAGTTTGAACTCGCTACTGTTATTTGTTTGTCGGTAGCGTTAGTTTCGAGAAACGAGTAGCATCGACCAGCAACGATGTACCATCATGTTTTGCTTCAAACTTGAAACATTTGGAATATTTCGGTAGACCTACGAAGAAAGTGTTTCGTCAAAGGCCCAGGGTTTTCGGTAGTTTAAGGCATTTTCAGAAGGAAGAAAATCGATTAAAGATGAACCACGAAGCGGAAGGCTTTCAAGTGCAAACATCGATGAAAATGTTAGCAGTCAGAATGACTGGCTAAATAGTTGAAATTGAATCACACCTTTGTTCATAAGATTTGAACTAATCGGTGTTCAAGCACAAGAATGCGACATGTCTAACTGCAATATGAATAATGGCGTTTTTAACCAGTAAAAACATTCCTGTGACTCCTCAGGTTCCTTATTCACGAGACAGGAGTCCTTGAGGTGATTTTCAAGAGTTTCATCTTCCCAATAAGAAGAGCACCACATGGAACCTCGTTTTGGTACACTTGAAAACGCTTAAAGAGCTCTAACCGATCAACTGAAGACTGTTCCAGTATCGGAGTTTCATCAATGCTATGATGATTGGAAGGACCGTCTCTCGCTCAATGTGGTTCCCAAGGAAACTATTTTGAAATAGACAATATTACATTGGGATTATATTCGAATAAAAAATTGAAAAATCAGTCAAATTTCTCCAATTGCATACCTCGTATATCACGAAAAATTATCAACTTATTGATATAGGAAATTCCTACATAAATTCGAAATTTAATTATCGAAATTGTGTCGACTACAGTTTTGATTTCAATGTTGGTTCCACATTTTTGGGCTTCAACTGAACCCATCCCTGAAAATTGCCTTTAACATGTCGCCCTAAAGAAATAAATGGTGTAATTATACGTTTCGAGACTAGATTTCCATGAAAAAGCGAACTATTTTCATAGGAATACTCGGTCCGCGAGAAGGAAGTTGAGTGAAAACAAAAGAAATCGGTATTTCCTCTTAAGTTTCTGTGTCCTTTATTGTAGTGCCTACCTATGAGCTGGTGAATGAAATATTCTCCTTGCAGGGGAATTTGGATTTGAGTATGGAGGAGGTGGTCCCCATACATACACGCCCCCAATTGGTGGTCTATTGTCCAGCATACTATAAGAATCAGAAGACCCTGATATTGGATCTCTTGGAAGACCTCCATCGTTTCCTTGCCTGGTGGTGAAACCATACTGGCTATCAGCACTGCTCGCCACTCCTTGGTACATAAAAGATGAAGAATCCCTGTAAGGAAAAAACATTTTGAGAATACGTCCAAAAAAGATCAAAAATAACATATAGAATTTTTCTTACCTTGGCAATTCTGTCTGTCCACCATTGTTCCTTCCCCATGGAAAACGCCTCCAGCTCCATCCATTTCCAGCTCTATTTCTTGCCTGATTATCCCCTGACGGAATATCCCCAGGATTTGGGGAATAAAAATTTCCTATTCTTCCAGGAGTCCAAAATCTGAAAATATAAATATTGATAGACAGCGTAATGGTAATAAATGGCAAAAATCTATCTACCTATCAGTGGAGTTGTGGGTGTCCCATGGATATACTTGTGGACCTACTGGAAGAGGTGGATACCTGCACTCTTCGCAACAGCTACAGTATATGGTCGAAGCTACAGTTGGTTCTCGAACGGAGCCATGAGTACTACCAGAAGGATTGGAATGCTGTTGATAGAAGGACCTACATCGCATTTCCAATTGTTCCCAATACATTTTCTTCTTTTCGTGACTGAAAATCGAAAAATAATAATTACAAATTATATTATGTTCTGAACAGGTTGAACTGGTAACTTTCATATCCATTTATTCGTGGCTCGAATGATAGGTACAAGGTATCCCAAATTCGTTGTGCTTGAATGGTAACTTCTAAACTACTAAAGATAGATGGATTCAGTTTCCTGGAGTGGCGCTACATTATGATGAAACAATAGATACACTCAACAAAACATTCATAGCCCCTTTTGTTTTGAGGATATAGAGTGATTTTCAAAATCTTCAATTTTCAAGTACCGCTTGTAACTCGGTTATCCTGGGATGGAAAGTACTGCTTATAAAGTATTATGAGGTTTTACTTATAATACATTCCTGAACTCGTTCATATAATTTCTTAGGTTTGCAGAACGAAGGAAACCTCGTTTCAAAACATTCGGTAGAATGGAAAATTATAGATTATTTGGAAGATCGCGTCAAAAAAACTATAAAAACCCCAAATGTAGATTGATGAAATTAACACATTAGCATCAGTTGAGATGGAACCAACTAAATCTTCCAGGAAAGTTGAAGACACACTTGCTTTATTCAGGGGGGTAGCCTGAAATTTTATATTTTCGAAGAGACTCCTACTGCCCAGAGATATTTAGCCATAATTGAAGATATTTTTTGGATTACATTCCGCTGTCCAAATTCAACACCATAATTCGCAAATGGTGGCGCAATATCCGAACGAGAATTTTTTAGAACGTAGGCCCGAAACATATGGTCCTATACGATGGCCAGCAAGTTCACCGCACCTGACAGTTCTTGTTTTTTAGAGTGGAGTTTTTTACAAGACAAGATCTATCGAACTCATCAACTAACGATAAAATATTTACGCATGTGGACAAAAATGCAACAATGTAATTTACATACCAGGCGCATCATTTTACTCTACGCGCTACGTACGATCCGAAATTTGTGCTAGCAATGTATTGCTCAGAATGGGAACCATCTTGAACAGTTTCTGTGATCTCAAACTGATTCTTTTATTATCATATATTCACGAACGTAACTGTACATTATGTCAAGAAAGAACCGGAAATTCGTCAATAAAACACGGAATAATAATTTTTCATCCAAATTTACTGAATCTCCTTCAAAGAAGGCCCCTTCTAGTTTTAGGGAATCGACTTCAGTTCTCGTCCCGAATACTCTTTTATGTCTTCTATCGATTCAAAACGGGTTGATTCAAGTGGTAGTTTGAGTTTCGGAAAAAAAAGAAAGTCGGCCGGAGCCATATCAGGTGAATATGGTGGTTGTTCGATGGTAATGATAGCATGGTGAGATGGTGCATTATCAGGGTGCAAAGTCCATGAGTTTTATTTCCACAAATCTGGCCTTTTTTGATGACTTTTCTCTCTTAAACGCCACATAACGCTCAGGTAATATTCTTTATACATCGTCTGACCTTCTGGCAAGAATTTCGAGTTCACTACACCGAGATAATCAAATAAAGTTAAGAATACCTTGACTTATGATCGAGTTCAACGAGGCTTTTTCGGTTTTGGTGCGGTTGGAAGGCGCCATTCCGAAGCTTCTTGACTGGTTTGCTGGTCAAACTCATGAACCCATATCTCATCACCAGTTACAATGCGTTTTATGAATGTGGGGTCGGATTTGACTCGTTCTAACATGTCTTCAGGGACCTTTACGGGATTCAATTGTCGAAGGAAATTCTATATTCTATAAATAGTCGAGCGCAGCGCGTTTCATGCCAAAACAATCATTCAAAATGATATGAATTGATTCGTAAGACACTTTCTGTGTCATTGCCTATGTCCCTCAACGTTAAATGACGGTTTTTAATTACTATTCCCTTCAATTTATCGACGTTATTATCAGTTGAAGATGTTAATCTTCCACCAAATCTTGGCTCCTGTTGAAAGCACTGTTTCACTCATATGCTCGTGTTTTTGGAAAAGTTGATTCAACGTAAGCCTTCTGTTACATTTTCAGCGACTCGGCACACAAAATTCCATTTGCATTGCAATTTGAGACAAATACTTTGTTCGATATTTATTTTAAAAATCACCATAAGTGGAAAACAACACACCTGTGGAGAACCGACAAAATCGAGCACTGTAAACAAACTAAATGAAAGATCGCGTTCAAACTCCGCGTGAGTATAGAAAACAGTTGTACCAACTTAGTAATTTTGACAATCGTTTTAAGCAGATTTTTTAAATAATCAATTACCGGTTTTTTTCAACATTATGTTTTCAAATGTTCCAATAATTTTCAATTGTTTCTGAACTCTGTAATCAACTACTAGGAAACGAATTTTTATCATCAAAACAGAAATGTTATTAATTGCTTTTCGAAGAAACTTTAATTATCACCTCGTTAAAGCTAATTATCCTTTTTTCAACTGATTGGATCGTTTTTTTATGGCCGCCTTTCTAAAAGTTGATAGAAAACCATATTTATAACTACTTGATATCATTTTTAAAACCCTACCTGTTATAAATATATTCATAAAGTTTTAAACGAAACAAACTTCAGTATATAACTCAAAAACATATTTAAGGGTAATCGAGATAAGAGAGGAACTTGAGAATTGAAGACTGAAAATCACCTCGTATGTCGAAAACGAAGGGGGCTATGAAAGTTTCGTTGATTGCATCTATTGTTTCATCAAAAAGTAGCACCACTTCGTCAAAGCCATATCCTCTTGGGTGGTTCATCTTATTTTTGTATACAGGAAACAGCTAGTTTTATTAGTTGAAATACTTCGAAGTTCAAAGAACCAAAGTTTATATGGTGATACAAATCATGAATGAAAATCTAGACATAACTATGTTTATATTGAAGTTTCTTGATTCACACGTGGGATTTTTAAACTTGTCCTGTGTGGGCAGTTTACCGTCTTCCTTCGGCAACAACTATGTTGTTCCGAAAGTAAAATACGACGGGATGACATCGATGTCTATTGAAGATAGCTGAAAGGAAGTTGTGGATAACTAGTGAAATATGAGTACAAGCAGTTGTGGATATTGTTAGGTCATGAAGCTACCCAGTTTTGAGTTTCAGAGCTCTTAATCCTCAACTTTCCCAAAGATTTTTAAGGGCATTACGTTCGAGATGACCTATAACGCTGCCGTTATAGGTCATCTCCTTCGATTAACTATTTCTCAGAAGTCATTCTCCGTTAAGTCAGGGAACTTCTCTATATTGTTTTTTTTTTTGTCTTTCAGATATCGAAAGAAATATTTTTTTGTGGTACCTATAATTGATTATTCCAGTATTGCACTTGACGCTGATCTGTCAGGAGGAAGATTTTTTCCCTGAAATTTGAATCTTTCAGCTTGATGTGGTATTGTGGAGCTATTTGGATCGTAGATTTTACAAATTTTTCTGAGAGATTGTTTAGGTTAGGTTATAGCAGTTTTTACTCTGATTGTTGTTTTTCCCCATATTATAGGCTGCTGATGTTGTATCACACACTGAGAAAGCATTGAGAAACAGCAAACTTTGAGCTATAAGATCTCCATACATAAAAGTTGAAGGGTTATATAACTGACCAAGTGTCCGACCTTTTAAAGGTTCTGTTTATAGAAATTACAATAGGAAGCAATAATTTGGTAAGTTCTATAGTAAGGAAAACAGTTAGCAATGAATAAGTAAAGTTGTAGGTAGAAATTTGACCAAAAATTTTGAGAATGTATTTACAATAAGAAAAAAGATCATAAAACTAAGGTAAACATTTGGTTTTGACCGGATTCTTATGAGCATTGTCAAACCCGGTCAACTTTGGAGCGCTGTTACAGCGTTCTAAATGAATGAAATTAAAAAAAAATAAAAGAGGAAAATTTTCCACAAAAATAAATCTACAAGATTGGTCTGTTGTAATATTTTTGTAAATTGTATGAAAAAAAGTTAAAGAGCAAAAACGAAATTTTTTATAGAAATTTTCTCACTTTTCTGCTTATAACTTTTTCAATTTTAAATTTAGGGCAAAAAGTTGTATTAGCATATTTGTAGGCAAAGCGATTCGCTACAAATTATGTTACAACAAATTTTTTGTACGACGTATAGTTTCCGAGATATTGCGAAAAAAGTGTTTGCACCCCTTTTTCCAATATGGCGGCCGGGCGACAAGGGCGGCAACTCCACAAACTTGGGGTTAAGCTTCTATTGACCCCCCCCCCACATTTCGCAAAAATAAAATTGCATCCCCAATAAATGCAAAGCTCATGTAACATTACAATGGACTAAAGAGAATATCTACGTATAGAGCAATAGAGTATAGATTAGTTCTTCTTATGATATCATCAAAGTCGCTTAGAATTCTGATTCATTCATAGAAAATAAGTAATATTAAATGACATCATCGAATCAGATTGACATCCATTACTATGCAGGCAGAACCGAAGATAGTGGACCGTAGAACATTAGAACTGAAATGTGGAAAACTTTACCATTTACCAAGCTTTACAAATTCAATTTGTGAAGTTCCGATGAGTATGTGAAAGTTTGTAGAGAACGAGGACAGCTATACATTTTACAACTTTGGTAACTCTGAGTCGCCATGACAGGCTTAGGTGAGGCTCTATTTATATCTGATATGAAATTTGTTCAGCGCACAGAGAAACCATAAATTCTGTGTGACGTTGAGATATGACTACAACAGGCCTACATCTTTGTTTGTGGATATGGTCGATAAAGTAGATAAGTAAAGCATATTGCCATTTTAATTCATCTGATTTAATTCACCTCTTACCTTCATTTTAAATTTTTCCGGTCTTCTACGTAAATAGTCATTATTGCCTTAACATCGATAAAATTTATGTTACTACACTCGGAGGCAAAATTAGCGGAACACTCGAAAATTTAACCAAATTCGAAGTTCGAGATTTTTCCTAATTCTCAACCGATTTAGATGATTTGTTCGGCAAGTTATAGATCAACTCTTCTGCTTTGTAGGAATTATAAGAGAAAACAAAAAAAATTTGAAAAAAATTTTATACGGGGGCAAAACTAAAAGTGTTTTTTTTGTCAAAAATTCGTAACACCCTGTGGAATTTCGTGGTCCGAGTTGAAACGTACAATATCATGGTCTGTCAAGACACATCTTCCTACAGTAACCCCCTTCTTGTTTCATGCGTTTATCTCTATTTTTGCAAAATATATTTAATTTTAAGTGGAAAATCACCATTTTGGAGAAATTCCATTGAATCAAGAAATTGTAATTAAAATTCGTCTATCAATTTGGAATTTTCTTATTATCACTCAGGCGTGTCGAAATTGTCGTTTGCGATTTTTATGTTCGAATTGTATTAGTTATTGATGACAATTTGGTTAATTTGGTGAAAATTAGGAATTCATAGGAGATAACAGTCGGTAGGTATTAAAATACACAACCGAATTCTGGGACCATTGATAAAACTTTTCATTCGCACATGTGCACACCTTTTTTATCAAATATGAAATACAACACACGTTTTTTTGTATATGACCACATTTGCACTTGTTTAAAGAATGAGACTTTTCCATTCTTGGATTTGATACAAATTCGATCGGTTGCGGTGTTTTGTGATTCTTTTACTGTTTACGATTCGAAACGGTATTTTTCATTCAGAATGAGAGATTTACCACCATCCTCAGTAGCAAGGGCAGTTACATTGATCGAGAAAGGGCGCACCTACCGCTCAGTCGGTACCATGTTGGGTGTCTCGACGTCGGTTATCCATCGAACCTACCGACGTTACAGGGAAACTGGATTGTACGTGAGGAGGCGAGGACAAGGAAGAAATCGGGCAACCCGCGCTATACATGACCGTTTCATCGTCAATCAAACCATAAATCCTCGTCTTACTGCTGTTCAGGCACGTAACCTTTTACGAACAGTGGATAACATTAACGTCAGTGTGAGGACAGTCAGAAGACGATTAAATGAAGTTGGTCTGAGATCATACGCGCAAGCAAGAGCACCAAGACTCGATAGAGCCCATCGGGTAGCAAGATTGGCGTTTGCTAGGGAGCATGTAGCATGGACAATCAATCAGTGGAGACGAGTTTTATTTAGTGATGAGAGCCGATATTGTGTGAATTTCGTGGATGGTAGAGATAGAATATGGAGGCATCGAGGGGAACGATACAATCAAGCGAACTTCGCAGGAACTGAGCAATACGGTGGAGGATCAGTTATATGGGGTGGCATATGCTTGGGAGTACGAACAGAACTGGAGATTATTGGCAATGGTTCACTTAATGCCCATCGGTATATAACAGAAATCTTGGAGCCCCATGTTGTGCCTTTTGCTCCTTACATAGGGGAAAATTTCCTTTTTATGCACGATAACGCGCGCCCTCATACTGCGCGCATAGTGATATAATATCTTAATGAAGTTGGGATCACACGAATGGACTGGCCGTCGCGGTCACCGGATTTAAACCCGATCGAACACGTTTGGGACATTCTTGGAAGAAGGGTTCGATAACGGAATCCAGGCAACTTTGAAGAGCTGACATTGGCTTTGGTGGAAGAGAGGGACAACATACCTCAACTGATGATAGACAACATCATTGGGAGTATGCGAAATCGTATGCGCGCTGTAATAAGATCTCGGAGGGTCATACTCGCAACTAAAATCAAATGTTTTTTTTGTGGGTCATCATGAACATTTTTCTCAACATGTTGATTTCATTTCACGAGTGTATCGCCACGATACACACCTGCTCTCAATTTTGGACAGGAATGATAATGATTATAGAGTGTCACACAAAAAAATTCAAAAATAAATGTGCAAAATCAACGATTTTTCCAGTGTACTTCGAGTTCTCCCGGAGCGTGAAATTGGCCAGTGAATTTCAAAAATTTTCATTTCGTTAGATTTCCGCTTCTCTAATTTTGATTTTATTTTTTGGCTAACCTCCGATGTTATGCACCTACGCAAGATTAAAAATAAATTCTTGAAATTTGTTACTTTTCAAATTGAATATTTCTTGTAAAAATAGAGATAAATGTATAAAACAAGAAGGGCGTTACTGTAGGAAGATGTGTCTTGACAGACCATGATATTGTACGTTTCAACTCGGACCACGAAATTCCACAGGGTGTTACGAATTTGCGACAAAAAAGGAACACTTTTAGTTGTGCCCCCGTATAAAATTTTTTTCAAATTTTTTTGTTTTCTCTTATATTTTCTACAAAGCAGAAGAGTTGATCTATAACTTGCCGAACAAATCATCTAAATCGGTTGAAAATTAGGAAAAATATCGGACTTCGAATTTGGTTAAATTTTCCAGTGTTCCGCTAATTTTGCCACCGAGTGTATTTCATTATCGCTAATACGTCCAGATAATATGTTAGCGATCCTGATATATTTCGTTATGCTTGTGGTGAATGCATACTAAAAGACCAGCGTGAATCGATCACAAACACTGTTGTCGTTTGTATTTTGCCTACTTCGATATTGAAATTCGACACCAAGAAGTACGTCTTCTTTGAAGTTTGGAGAGCCTATGATATGGCGAGAACAAATCAATGACCATTACTTTTGCATGACTAATACAGTGGGCATCAACAAAAACTTTGACCATTAATGGAAATACCCTAATATTTCTTCAGCACAAAGACCTATTCCTTATTCAGAATACCAGCTTTTCACCAGGTAGTGCCGCAATGTCAGGAAAAAGCAAGCTGAAGTACCTATTTCATCTCCAAGTAGATGATAACTTTCAATACTGCTAGAAAATATCAAATGAAAAGCCATTTTCGCATAATGAGCTCAATAACATCATCAGAGACTTAGATCTTTCTAAAAAACGAACTAAGTTACTAGCGTAGAGATTAAAACAAACACAATTGTCTTTATTCAGACGTCTCTACAGATCACACGAAAGAACGAAACAACTACATTTTTTCATCTGACGAAAATTGGGTGTACTACTGTACCGTGAGTGGTTTGCTGACTTTCAAGGGTTTGACGATCTATCAGTTCAATGAAAGGCGTCTCTTTATTGACAATAGTAAATGAAGTCTCAAAGCAGTTCTTCTACATAAAAGAAATAGATATACTCCCGTATCGATTCCTCACTCAACCTGTGTGAAGGAAGAACATATGGTAATTTAAATTCTTTTACAGAAATTAAATATTTTGAACATGAAATGCTGATCTTGTTCGATTTGAAGGTGGTTAATTTTTTGATATATCAACACTATACTACTGAATATCCATGCTGTATATCTCTGGGACAGTCAAACCAAATCTCATCATTGGACCCAAAAAACAGATGGCTATGAAAGATATTCTTGTTGTAGGGGAAAGAAATGTTATATATGAACCCTTAATTTCAAGAGAAAAAATCATTCTTCCGCAATTGCATATAAAATTAGGGTTAATGAAACAATTTCTTACGGCTCTCGACAGAAATGTTCAATGTTTTCAGTTTATATCAAAAGAAATTTTCTTGTTTAAGTACTGAAAAACTAAATGCAGGTATATTTGATGAACCTTAAATAAATAATAAAAACAAGTACTGTGTTTTGAATTTTACTTAATAATTGCAATTCGTAACGCGTTTCACTACACCGTAGCTTCTTCAGACGAATGATTATGCAGAAAAATGTAAATGAGAATATAACTATAAATGTTCTTGAGTAATTAAAAGCTTATTGGTTGCTTCTTCTTAAGTGGTTATTTATGACAGGTATATCCAATAAAATCAAGGAATAGATTGCTGATATTTATTTATTTCTAAAGTTTCCCAAAGATTTACCTTCCAATATTTATTATTTGTATGCAAAATTTCAAACTGTGGGTCGAAAGAGTGATTTTTTTCTAAGAGATGATTCGCGTAATTTGAATCTGATTTTTTATTTGAAAAACTGCGTTTATGTTCCGAATATGAACCTTAAATACGTCAAATAATGAAAAACCCCAATAATTTTGAAACTTCTATGAACGATCTGGAAATCTTTTGTAGCGTTTAATCTTTTCTAGCGGCTGACAATTATGTAGAATTACTAGGAGAATTGCTAGTTCGTTTCGAAAACTTGGGCTGTAATATGAGTATAAAATTATACTATCTAAATACATAAAAACGATAAAGAATAGATATCAAGAAAGGGTGATCACTTATGTGATGGCGGACTATTGCTGAGGAATTATGTGATATTTCCCAAGCCAGTTTCATTCTAGAAACTCACTTCAAAGGCAATTTCTTAATGTTTAATGCCAATAAGATATTATTTTTTTGGGGAAAAGTGTGGTTTTTATCTCGGGAATTAGTGCAAATAGAAAAAACTGGTAATATTTTTGATATCGCCATGTAAGACATACAAAATAGAGGTCGAAAATCTCCGGAACCAAAATCGTTGTAGCCTGTATTATTCAACCAATTATCGTTCGTTTGCAGTGGTGTTTTTAGTAGTAAATTTATGTTCATCAACGATAACGCAAAGTCTCATCGTGAATTTATTGTGAATAAACTTTTATGGAGATCCCCATCAAAGACTAATGTCTCTTAGAACTTTAGAGATCAAAGAGACTATGACGCGTTATTTATACTCATCATACAGGTCCCACTAGCCACGAGATTCGTTCATTAATTTCTCATAAAAATCAACATATGGCGATTTAAGCATCGAATATTTCGATTTTAATGAGCATTATTCCTCGCGAGATTAATAGATTTCTGGCAAAGTTCACCAATATTCATGGGGTGCAACCATATTTAGTGTCCGTTGGAATGAGCAGTTTCTGTTCGTTTAGAAAAACGGAAAGAATTATATTTGCATCAATTGTTAAACTCTTCAGAAAAACTTCGAAAGATCGAAAGAAATTCAAGCTGAGATGAACTTCATGTCCACTCAAAATGATTACTCCTTAACTAAAAATGTTCGACAAATGAAAGTACGCGAAGTAGTTAGAGCATATCACATGGTAGTTTTCTCAATTATGTACCAATTTTTGTTTTCAGATTGTTATGTTTTACAAGTTATTTTGTTTTTCTTGAGTCATAAAGGGGGCGAGAACAACATCACCTGCTTTTTTTAAAAGGCATGACATGACACTTTATCCCTCATTGGAATTGTCTCTTGCAGATAAATTTGATGTACCATTAATTGTAAAAATAAATGAGAAATAAGAAAAATCATGCTGGCGTTGTTATTGGAACAGGTGATCCTACAACTGCACTTTCTGCGAAAAATCAATACGCGTAACTATGGTGAGGAGGGGTTCTGATGATACTTATATTTTAGATTATCTGAAACAAAGATTTTCAAGTTCAGACTTTGGGGTAAAAATCTAAATTAAATAATAGAACACCATGATCCTTCAGAAGTAGATCTGAATTGTCAAGACTGATCGAATTAATAAAAGCGGATTGGTGGCTTTCAGATATATTGGTGCGTAGATACAATTTTTTTTTCCGCGGGAACCAGCCGCAGAAACAATTACCCGCGAGTGATTCGGCTATTCAAACTACAACGGAATCTTGTTTTCTAAGAATTATGCAAACTTAATGTGCAATGTAGATCTACTAGACTGGAATGTCTCGAGGTTTTTCTTCAAGAGCTTCTGATGTGCTGTGTTTGTGCGAACACTAGTGTAACAAAATCAGTACATATTTTGTTCTAGTACCTGGTTATTATATTCTTGCGGCTTCTTATTGCCGCCCATCTCAATGTCAGGTTGGTACAACTATTTACAGCAAACAAAAGATAGTGTTTTCTATATTAAAAGTGACAGATCTTTGGCTTCCATTAATTCCTCATAAAAATCAACATGGCGATCAAAGCATCGAATATTTCGATGTTAATGAGCATTATTCCTCGCTAGATTAATAGATTTCTGGCAAAGTTCACCAATATTCATGGGGTGGAACCATATTTAGTGTCCGTTGGAATAGCAGTTTCTATTCGTTTAGCAAAACGGAAAGAATTATATTTGCGTCAATTGTTAAACTCTTCAGAAAAACTTAAGATCGAAAGAAATTCAAGCTGAGATGAACTTCGTGTCCACTGAAAATGATTACGCCTTAACTAAAAATGTTCGACAAATGAAAGTACGCGAAGTAGTTAGAGCATATCACAAGGTAGTGTTCTCAATTATGTACCAAAATAAGTTTCTGAGAGAACGGTGTCACGTTTGTTTCCAGTGAAAAATGAATGCAATCATGTGGTCGATCTTTTTCATCGCAAATCTGAAGAATTTCTTGGATGATGCATAACTGTAGACGAAACATGGATACACTACTATACTCCAATGGCAACTAGTTAAAACAGTCGACTTTTCAAAGCAACCGGGATTCGAAGATGGCTATGACGGTGAATTCGGCTGAAAGCTAATACACACAGTTTCTAGCACGCCGAAAAATCTACATTGAATAAAACTAAAAACAATTCAATGATAAATCAGGACGAAGCGTCCTTATTCTTTACCATCTAGATCATCAGTTAAATGGTTACCGCACCGTAGTCATTATATTTAGCCACGATTGACTTCATTTTTATTAATATTGTCGAAAGAATTCCATATCCACTTGTTTCAATTTTTCTAACTACTTATTGAAAAATTCTCTTACTATAAGAAACCCGAAATCTCATTTCGTTTTCTTGAATTATGGTTTTCAGTTTGGATTTCTATGTTTTTCCCATATGTCTAAATTATTTTCTCTTGTGAATATTCTTTTAAATTTTTAATCAAATGAAATGTCCAAAATTTGATAAAATAATGATAATCCCAATAAACTGTTGATCACTGCAGATGGAACAGCTAATCTGAAATGCTTCATTCGATTTCCTGGTTCGAATTATTTCCTACTTTTATCATAAAACGTGTGAAAAAATGGACATAACCTAGTGATTAGATAGTGGTCTAGTTTCATGAAAACCGCTAAAACAGGTCGTTGTTTTTCATTTCCTCATCTCCTGACAATTTTTTTTTAAGCTCTGGACTTATCTTTTCGACATTATTCCATCAATTAATCATATGTATAACCGAGATAATAATAATAATGTATATGTACAGGACAGGTCAATAGAAAAGACATTTAGACATTATCTACATCAACACATAGACACTCATTCACAGTATAAAAACATTTTGCTTAAAGTAAATTCTTAACTGCTACCTTAAATCTATTTACACTTAGACCCTGTATATGCCGTGGAAGATGATTGAACAATCTGATACCCTGGTACAGGGGCGACATTTCAAATCTAGAAGTTCTGTGTTTAGGGATACATAATGTTTCCTTATTTCTAGTATTGTGGGAATGAAAGTTAGAAAGTTTAGTCATGTTACTTTCATTCTCTTTAATATAAACGAGGCATCTCAAAATGAAAATAGACGCCAATGTGAGGATACCATTCTTCAGGAACAACGGTCTACATGAAGATTGTGGAGCTGTATCGAACATCATTCGCAGAATTCTTTTCTGGATGATGAAAACTCTACCTACGTCTGAGGAATTTCCCCACAGTAAGATATTATAGGACAGGTGACTATATACCAAACTGTAATAAACGTTCACAAGGGAACTTAGAGGTAGAGAACTCTTGATTCTATTTAGGGCATAATAGGAACTATTCAGCCTCTTACAAATCGCATCGATATGTGCGCTCCACTTCAGATTCCTATCGATGTGAACGCCGAGGAATTTAGTGGTGTCCTTCGAAGAGATGACTGTATCTAAATACCTTATTGTTATGCTACCCTGATCAAAAGACGACAGAGTGAAGTGAATTCGTTCCGTCTTGTTGACATTGATCATAATAGCATTAAAATGGCACCATTCTACGAAACTCTCCACCAGCAGCTCGCATAACTTTTGAAGCTCCTCAAGAGTCTCAGCAGTAATAGCTATGGAAGAGTCATCATCGAACAGTATCAACCAGATTATTTTTGATAAGGGACAAACACAACACCCAGGTATTTGCCGGAATCGAACCGGGACCTGCCATATCACAGCAGGGACTTCTCACCACTGCGCCACGGAGACGACCTGACAAAATTTCCGCGCGTAGATCC
This sequence comes from Cryptolaemus montrouzieri, assembly GCA_013387265.2. Lineage (NCBI taxonomy): Eukaryota > Metazoa > Arthropoda > Insecta > Coleoptera > Coccinellidae > Cryptolaemus > Cryptolaemus montrouzieri. The sequence goes on from JABFTP020000185.1 coordinate 118,084,209, forward strand.
TTGAATTTTGGTGAGGGTCGAATTTCTATCCTTTTTCCTCTTCATCTCGCTTGTTTTACATCTCCTTGGTTTGTCCTGGGGTTCAACTGGTTGGTTATCCTCATTCTTTTATGTTCTGGAGCATTTATGCTGGCCTGTTGTTTTCTCTTCCATTGTACTAGGGATGTCCTCTTTCCTGTTGCCCTTGGTTGTAGTTCCATTATTTGACAAAATTTATTGGCACTATTGATTAAATAAGCGGTAAAGGCCATTGACAAATAAAAATTTTGACCGGTTTTTACGGGGGTTAAGTTCGAAGTTAGTGCAATTCCATCTAAATACGATACAAAGAAAAGAAAAAGAAAATTTGTTTTACCATTATTTACTATAATTGTAATGCACTTCGGCGACTCTTCGCCTTCATCAGACAGTTACAAAATGAAGGGTAAAACAATTTCAATATGATCTACACAATCCCATAAATAAAGAGTGAAATTACCTTTGGTAAACTCGCAGATCCATTATCTAAATCAACAAATGAAATAAAGGGGACTTTTTGTCGGAATCTACCTGTTCATGCAATAATATGTTTATATTCATTAATTGCAAGGGATCTCCACGATTAAAAATCAAGTTTCTTTCTTTGAGTTCTGCCATTATACATCCTACTGCGACTACCACATCTAAGTTTGTAAACACCAGATTCCTTCCTTCTGTTTTACTTTTTATTATTTTGTAGTGTTTGGATAGATTAATTATTGATGTGAAACGAAATGTGTAATTTGATCAAACCAATCAGTTCCGAAATGAAATTTAATATTTATTGAAAGATATAGAGCTTTTACTAGATCACACATCAAAAATCAAACTATCTCCTCAATTAAATTCACTCATTAAACTTCGCCAGGTTATCCTATTAGACCAGTTGTTTCTAACATTTCAGCTCCTGCGGATGAAATATCTCATTTATTATTGACGAGTTAAACCCAAACAGTCTATCAAATATTCATATCAACTAACAGATACGAAATATACATCCTCCTCATACCTCCAAATAGGCTCTTTTCTTGTCAATAACTCATTGAAAAAAGTATGGGACTCAATAATGTGAAACCTTTAATTCAACACGAAATATTGTTGTTTTTCTATTTGTGAGTAAGGGACTGTAACGTGCTAAAATCACGTCACAACAATTTGAGTTAAAACACCTGATTCCAGTCAACCCTCTATCTGTTTCACGCCACTGGCTAACAGTCTGATGCGCATATTCAGATAATCGAATGTTATGCTTAGCATTCTTCAAATTCGTTCTGCCTTCCTTTCTTTGCAGACCTTAAAGCGAAATGGTGGAACTTGAAAATCCTCCTAAATTGCAGTTAAAATAATTAAATTATATTGAAATTCATATCTTTATCTTGTAAACTGTGTAGTGACCTATATCAAAATATAGGTCCTAGGTGGAGACCCGTAGCTAGAAAGTCCTAGGTGAGGAGCCCTAGATAGACATTCCTAGGTGAGGAGCACTAGACAGACATTGCTAGGTGAGGAGCCCTAAATAGAAATTCCTAGGTGGAGACATATTTATAGGAATTCCTAGGTGAGCAACCCTAGATATAATTCCTAGGTGAGGAGCCCTAGATAGAAATTCGTAGGTGGAGAATCCTAGACTGAAATTCCTAGATAGAGACTCGTACGTGGGGCTCAACAGCTGAAATAAAGGTTTTCCCCAAAGGCAGCAGTAAGACCAAGAACCACGAAGATAAATCTTATTGCCTGTAATAACATAAAAAGAAGTATTTGTGATACTATGTATCATTGTCATAATTTATGTAATTGATTAAATATAATAAGCAAAACTTTCTTGACTTTTCTTCCAAGATTTCAGTGACGAATATTGAATTAGAGTCTCATTGCTCTTTTTTATCTGGGCTTAACCAGAGTAGAAAAGTTTAATTTTGTTACAGGACATATTATGGGAAAACCCCTCTATTAGCAAATATTTTAATGAATAACTTAGAGACTTAAATACATAACAACCTTTTAGGTAAATTATATTGGTTCCTGTATGTGGACCTTCAGCTGTCCTCTTCGAGAAGTTTATAAATTCAATTCATACAAAAATAAAATTTACTACCTACATGCATATGTATGCATATACAATTTTTGCCCTTCAACGAACTGACTCAGGCGCTACTGCCAGCGCCACTGGCAAACAATAAAAACGAAAAATAGATCAAACAGAAAACTTTGAGAAACCAGACTAGTTGAGCTATCTAACGCAACGCTACACACTGTGCCTTCTGGATGCAATTTGTCGAAAACTAATGCTCTAGTGCTTGACTGGCTTTTAAAGCAAATGTACATCAAATTTCAATAATGACAACATACGAAATTAGTCGATATATGTGTGAACACATTGAAAATTTTATTCAGGAAACAATATTCAATCTTATGAATTAAGCCGCCCAACGAATTGACACAGAGGATACTACCAGCACCACCGGTAAACGAAGACAAAAAGTAATACACGCCATATATTGGCATTTCAACAAGTTTCGATGACATCATATTTTTAGAGGTGTCATCGAAAGAGCAAATTTATTTTATCAGAAGAGCAGAAGAAAACTGAAGACAACCTCCATACTCGTACCATACTGTATATTTGAAATAAAAGTTTTAAATGATAAACAAAAAGTACCATAAAAATGATTCAAGCTGAACTATCGAGTACATCAATCATTTTAATCCAATTTTCCATCTTTTTAGTTAACCCCACATCACCAAATCAGTATTATTACGCGAAAATTAATTATACACGTACAGTAATTATACAGTAGTTTTGAAATTACACGTCACTCACCTCAGTAATTGGTACATTAGCATGCATGAGAAGATGCAAACCAATATGCCAGTAACCGAAATCCCGAACATCATCCTCAGGCAAACGTAGAGCTCTCCATGGATGACTTCGCAATCTGGCGTGGAATCGAACACAAAACGCATACCTGGAAAAATTGAAGAGACTTAATTGATTTCTTCGGTTTGAGGATTTCAATAATAACCCGTTATTTCGATGAAATTGATATTTCGATATCGGGCCTTAAATGGAATAAATTCAGTAAGACGTACGGAATCATTTTTCATGTAATTTTATCAATTTTTGTTTTCAGATTGTTATGTTTTACAAGTTATTTTGTTTTTCTTGAGTCATAAAGGGGGCGAGAACAACATCACCTGCTTTTTTAAAAGGCATGACATGTCACTTTATCCCTCATTGGAAATGTCTCTTGCAGATAAATTTGATGTACAATTAATTGGAAAAATAAATGAGAAATGAGAAAGAACATGCTGGCGTTGTTATTGAAACAGGTGATCCTACAACTGCACTTTCTGCGAAAAATCAATACGCGTAACTATGGTGAGGAGGGGTTCTGATGATACTTATATTTTGGATTATCTGAAACAAAGATTTTCAAGTTCAGACTTTGGGGTAAAAAATCTAAATTAAATAATAGAACACCATGATCCTTCAGAAGTAGATCTGAATTGTCAAGACTGATCGAGTTAATAAAAGCGGAGTTGTGGCTTTCAGATATATTGGTGCGTAGATACAATTTTTTTTCCGTGGGAACCAGCCGCAGGAACCATTACCAGCGAGTGATTCGGCTATTCAAACTACAACGGAATCTTGTTTTCTAAGAATTATGCAACTTAATGTGCAATGTAGATCTACTAGACTGGAACGTCTCGAGGTTTTTCTTCAAGAGCTTCTGATGTGCTGTGTTTGTGCGAACACTAGTGTGACAAAATCAGTACATATTTTGTTCTAGTACCTGGTTATTATGTTCTTGCGGCTTCTTATTGCCGCCCATCTCAATGTCAGGTTGGTACAACTATTTACAGCAAACAAAAAATAGTGTTTTCTATATTAACAGTGACAGATCTTTGGCTTTGGTCAGTGTTTACAGACCACCAGCTGGCGACTATGATTTATTCTCTCAACAGTTATCTTATGTTCTGCTAAGATTCTGTTTTATTGTTGATCAAATTTTTCTGTGCGGAGAAAATTCAACATTGACATTTTAAGGACGATTTTCACAAAAATACTTTAATGAACCATCTTGAAAAATATACACTGAAGATCAATTCAACCGTACCTATATACGTGATATACGAATATTTAAGGTTACATATGATCTTGAAGTGTTTGTGATGTCTTCACTTGATACTAACTTCAGTGATCACAAAGTTCTTATGTTGGAGAGTTTCATTTATGGCTCGTTTAATGCAAATGAAGAAATGAGCAATTGTAGAATTTCAGAAGTTATTCCCAACACAATCTTGTATGTGTTATAAATATTATTTTGTCGTTGCATTTAGATTGAGTTTATAGACACACTGACATTGACAATGGCTTTCCATGTTTAATGGAAATTCTGGAGAGTTGTCAATTATGAAATGAAATAACAAAGTAACGTTTAATTCAGGGTGATAGCTCATACCGTTTGACAGGCTAGTCGCTATTTGTAAATTCTCTACTAGCTGTACAGATATTCTGCTATTGAAGATTCTGTAGATGATTATAGGAATGCTAAACGGCGGTATAGAACGTTGCCAGAATGGTCCAAATCAGGTTACTACAGTAACATTATACATTCAGCGAACAATATGAATGAAGCAGTGTGACACATTATTAACAAGGAGACTGGTGTACTGGATGCAAGAAAAAACGTAATTAAACTTAGAATGGAAGATTCCATATGTGATAACTCAAAGGAAATTGCCCTGGATTACTAAAATTACTTGCCAACCAAAAATAGAACATGTCTGTTCTTCTTTCTTTCCTATATCACAGGAGGAAGTTTTGTCTGCATCTACCTTCTGCAAAATATAAAAACTATGACACTGAATTTCTACAAAATTGTTGAAATTCATATCAAACTTTTATATCCGTTAATCTGTCAGTTATTTCTGGCAAATTTCCACTCTTTCTAAAAGGGGCAATTGTGATACCTATATAAAAGAGAAATGATCCGTTGAAGATAGCAAACTACCAGCCTATCCCTATTTTGGTTGTTCTTTCCAAAATTTTCAAAAGACTTATCTTCGATCGGATGATGAATTACTCGAAAAGACATGATATAAAATAACAAATTGTCAGCATGGGTACCGGTCGGGCGTCTACGGAGTCTGCGGTTGTTACTTTTGTAAAACATGAACATGAGTCACTTGATCTTGGACTATTCCTGGCAGGTATATTATTTGACCTAACACGAGCATTTAAAAGCCTCTTACATATATTATTATTCTCTGAATAATAAAATCTTGGATTCAGGGGTACCTTCTTGGACTGGATCAATAGTGTTTTATCCAACAGACTTATGAGGGTTAGGGTGCAGAATGAACTGCCTAATAGGATTCGGCTAATCTTTTGTTCCTACTCTTCATAAACAATCTTCCTGAACATATATATATATATATATATATATATATATATATATATATATATATATATATATATATATATATATAGGGATATCCACAGGACCATCCGTTAAACACTTTTCGAGTTCCAATTACAATATCAAGCTGAAATTTTATACGCGGCCATAACTTGCGATTTCCAATTGGAGTGAAATATTTTCGAAGTGATACCATTTCCGGTTATACCAAAAGTGGGTCATCACTTTGTTATTTCAAATGGCAATCTACCTTTTTTATTATACATCTAGAACCGACTTTCAGCAAGGCATAAAATACCCAAGTTGTTGGCACTTATCTGTCAGTTCGAGATGTATAATAAAAGAGGTAGATTGCCATTTGAAATAACAAAGTGATTACCCACTTTCGGTATAACCGGAAATGGTATCACTTCGAAAATATTTCACTCCAATTGGAAATCGCTAGTTATGGCCGCGTATAAAATTTCAGCTTGATATTGTAATTGGAACTTAAAAAGTTTTTAACGGACGGTCCCAGTGGATATCCCTGTATATATAAGTAATTTTTCTGATGTTACTTCTTTGTTGTCAACGGCGAGGAACCTGGAGGAACTTTCGAACTCATGACTGAATGTATCTTCTTCAATGCGAGTGTCGGTTATAATGTTAATACACCTGATTATTAGCGAGAACAATCAGCTGATCCCTAGCAGTTAGGTCAGGTTCCTGAGGGTGTACCTCTTTTCAGATTAATGCTGGTGTTTTCACGTGAATGGAATCTATAGGAAACTTTATTCCTCATTTTATGCAATCTATAATATCAAGGGCTCGCTGCCAATAAATTCCCTGGTTAATTTATACTATAGCTTCTAAAGTCATTCAAATTTTAATGTTATCTTACGGGGTAAATCATCTGGTTGACAAGGAGCATTCGTTTTACGAAAATACATCAAAAGACTAATTTTCATATTATGACCTCTCGTTTCATGTACATCCACTTCAATTGTGGTCAGGGAATGTTCACATTTCCATACATCTATATGTACAGATGTCTTATGCATTTAAACAAGAACAAACCAAATTTGTAAAATTATGTAGCTTCCATAAATAGTTTAACCTTAATGTAGAAATTTCATCAATTGCTAAGGCTACAATCCTATGAAAGATCACTAGTTTACCAGTACATAACAATTTCCAATCAGCTACCAAATAAATTTGAAGAGCTTGATTCAGGTGCGTTTGGTGATATTAGAAGATACTCATAACCAGGTGTTAGTATAGCTTTATTGAATATCTTTACGTTAACTGTATTTCTGTATTTTTTATTCGCTTGTTCTATACTTCCGAGATGTCAAATTGAATGAATAAAAATTATTTATGATGTTTTCTTTTTCATTATTCCTTTTATAATTTCGAAATAAATAGATATTTGAGTTGAATAAAAATTAACGTACAAAAGAATCACAACGGGATCCATTCCGTTCTTGGCAGTATACTAACCGAAAATAACAATTTTTCACATTTCGAAATATTTCTGGTGAAATTTGCACAATTTTGTGTGTATTTCACGTTTCCTTAGAAACTCATTAGAATCAGGTTTAATCTCAAAAAAGCTTGATTTTCCATAGAAACGTACGGCTATCCTGTGATCCGAACGGTCGCTAAATTGGTTTCTCTTCTTCCAGTCCTGACATCAGTACACATTCAATGTAAGTGGCTCAGGATAAAATTGAATCTCCCTGTAAAGAAATTATGAACCTTCCTCTAACCAACGAAAAATTTTGAATCTTTAACACGGTCGTCAATTATGCCTCCCCACACATTAATATCTCGAGACATTAAGTATGATATTCCATGGACGAAAAAATTTAAGAATACGTTATTCTCTATTCCAATGAGTTATTTCAACTCCTCTACCAATTCAAAATTAAAATCTGCTTGATATAAAAGAAAATGAGAGTTGTATAAAATGCATTCAAAACACAAACTGATTTGTTCTAACAATTTAAGGCAGAAAGCTTTTAAAAATGGTACTTTGACATGCAGTAGAGTGTGTATAACGGACAAAAGGGGAAATTCTAAAGAAAGATAATCTGATATCACGCAAACTTTTCAGAGGAATACCAGTTCACTCTTGTTTGAATGCTATTCTTTTTTGTTAGGGAATGGCATAGAAAATGGAAAAAATATAATCATTTGAATTCTTACCCTCGTCAGCTGTTGATTGGGCTTCTAATAAGACAGAATAACAGGTACAAGTTCTTGTTTTCTTCGTATAAACGCATTCTCTTAAGGTTTGTAGCCTATTCATATGAATAACAGTTGTGGTTATCGTGACCAGGACACATGTTAAGGCACATATTAGACAACATAGACCTCCAACTTTTATCTGGAAAGGAAAATACAAAATAAATTAATGAAATATATGTTATTCTAAACGAAAGGGAAATTCTATCAGTTTTTAAATAAGAATATATTGACCATTTCTGGATCAGTATCAGACTGGCCCATCAATCATTTTAGGGAAACCGGCAGATTCTTGTTACATGATTCACAGTGACGATTCATATGACTCACTAAGGACGATTTATCATGAAAAATCTAAAAGGCAAAGTTTTGTATGAAGTCACCATCATAATATAATTCACGATTCAGAGCAAAACATACTTTATTTTTTCTCAATTTTGTTCGTAATGGTAGTGGAAAAGTTTTCAGGAGATGAAAATTCGAGACAAAAACAAAAAAAGTTAGAAATTTTCAAAAACTGAATGTGTATCCGGTATGCATGTCAAGTAATATGCATAATAGACTAGAGTGCGGAAAAGGAAAACGGGATGTACTAACTTATTGGCTTGATCTTGAGAGTAATTTATAAATGAAAAGAAGGAATAAATTTTGCTAATTAGGTTAGGTTTGTTCGATTTTTCTCTCAAAAATGTAATTTTCTTTGCTTTCATCATTAGATATTAAGGCCTTATCGCCCTTTGATCCAAATATCATATAGCGTTTCTGGCTGTATGAGCCCTGGCGTTCACTTTCATAAAAATGCCATCATCACCCATAGCTATCATAAATGGTATTGTATGATCTTTGAGAACTTTCCCCATGTACCTATAAGCTATCAAAAAGCCATCAATGAAGACCAACTGTTTTCGCCGTTCCGAAGTAATACCAGCCTTAACCTTCATTGAACCACCAACGAAGGAATCCTCTCATTTTGCTCGAGCAAAATTTTTTAATTTGTCTGTTTTTTGTTCAGCATTGAATAATAATTTGCTCGAGTTCAGACGATTTGAGAAAGAGGTGGTTATTTTAAATTTAGAAAAGTTATTGCTGAAGTTATTGAAGATAGGACCAGCGTAGTTGAATCTAGCGTCTTTGTTCAAGGAGTATCGTTTATGGATATATAATAATTGTGTTATTCGATATTTTTCTTTACGTTGGATAATTTTTTCCACAAAAACCAGGGGAGTTTTGTTATTTTTCTGATAGTATACATTTCAACCTTAAAGTCTGTCAGTGACAGTGGAATAAAAAAGGCCCTATGGCTCATTGAATTATAAGCTGCTAGTTTAGAATTAAGTGATTGAATTAGTCCATGAATATAGTTGAGCGTATGAAAGTTTCTTTACTGTAGATTAGGGGTGCTCAAACGATCCATCGCGAGCGCTTCTTGAATAGATCTCGAGAAGAAAGAAAAGTAGGTAACTAAACTACAAAAATTTATTACGTAATAAAATAACACTATGCTAGCGGCAAAAGGCGGCTTTATCAAAGGAACGCGCGGTACTTGTCGAAGAAAGGCCGCGTTTTTTCGTTCTTGCCGCTTTTCTAGAAATTTCGGGATACACGTTTGATGAGAACATTTGAGACTTTCGTTCACGTCGATATAAATGTTGCGGCTGCAGGAATTGGAGTCTTTCTGAATTGTAACTTAAAGGCAATACTAAGTCTCGATACAAAGTTTATTATAAAATAGTACAAAATTAGTGCAGCGAAAAAATCTAAAACGTATCATTTTAATAACGATTTGGTGAAAGAATTTTTCATTTGTATGGTGAAGGATAAGTGCATTTGTCTTATTTGTCATGCGTCATTTGCAATACCTAAGCGTGGTAACTTAGAGAGGCACTTTAAAACGGTTCATAAAAACTATGAGAAGGATTTTCCGCGACAAAGTGAATTAAGAAAACGAATAGCACTTGATTTCATATTTTGTTCGAAAAAAGAACAAACCATGTTCACAAGACTAGCCAAACCATCAGAAGCTGCTACGATCGCGTCATTTGAAATATCTCATATATTGGCGAAACACTAGAAACTATTCAAAGATGGATCGGTTGTGAAGGAACCATTCATTTAAGCGGGTGAGACTTTATTTGGCAATTTTAAAAATAAAACAGAAATCATGTCTGCTATTAGAGAACTTCATTTATCTCGTCCGACTGTCCCAAGTCGTGTTGAAGTCATGAGTCAGGACATGGTAGATAAACTAAAACATGACATCATGAAATGTACATACTTTTCTTAATAGTTCGACGAATCCACCGATATGACAGACACTGCCCAGCTGTGTATTTTTATTCGGATGGTATTCAATGACATGTTGGCTAAGGACGAATTTTTGACAATCATTTCTCTGAAGGGGAAGATCCGTGGCGAAGATATATATGACATTTTCTTCAATCAATTTTGTAAAAAACTACAAGATACCAATTTATAAATTAGTGTGCATTACAACTGATGGAGCACATGCAATGACTGGAAACAAAAACGGTTTTGTTGTATTGTGTCGAGCTAATAAAGATTTCCCTTCATTTTGTTGCATTGTCATCGCAACAAAAATTGTGAATTCCATCCGTGCATGTAGCTTGCAACGGCGGCTCTTTAAGTCGCAAATGGAAGAAATGGAGTCAGCTGAACACACTGATTTACTTCTTCACATGGACGTCAGGAGGTTGAGTCGCGGAAATTTTCTAGAAAGGTTTCAAGAATTATTGCCCGAAATTACAGCTTTTCTAGACGAAAGAGGTGATGACACTGAGATGTTGAAAAACGAAGCTTTCGATGAACCAGATCCTGATTCCGATTTGGACTATGAGGAAACTTATAAGAAGCTTTGAGATCCACATCCACGGCATCCATGGAGTGTCTTCTGGGCATCCCTCCACTACACATAGTGGTGGAAGAGGTGGCCATGAGGGCTTCTTTGAGACTATGGGAGGGAGGTATGTGGAGGGACAGAAATCCAATCTCTGGACACTCCGCATCCCTGAACAAAATCAGAGAACTCCGACCTGACCTTCTCACAAGAGGAGATCAAACAACCTACACCCTACAAAGTAGTTATTCCACCAAAAGAAATTTGGACCACACCTCACGCCTTACTCACACCACAAGGCCTCAACTAGTTTACGGATGGGTACAGGCGTTCACGGCCCTAGGGCAAACATAATGATCGCGCTGGAAGACAACGTCACCGTAACACACGCAGAAATGTTTGCTATTCCGGTGCGTACAGGAAAACCTACATAGGAACTATAGAGACGCATACATCAGCATATGCTCTGATAGCCAAAATGCCCTTAGATATCTTAAAGATACGGAGGTTACATCCAAACTGGTTGACGAATACAGAACAGAACTTCGACAACTCGGTGCTACAAACAGAGTCACTCTGATTTGGTGCCCAGCCCATCAGGGTATCGAAGGGAACGAGAAAGCAGACAGCCTCGGTAAAAAAGCAACAGCTATCAGGCCGATGGAATCAGAACCAATTCTGACCATCCCATGGACCAATGTGCTCTCTTTCTTTCAGAACTGGACCACCAGCGAGGCCCGAAATTACTGGGCAGGCATCTCGGGACTGAGACAGTCAAAAAGGCTCATAAAAGGACCGCAATCAAAGAAGAGGGTACATGAACTACTGTCCCTCGAAAAAAAGGCTGTTGGGATGGTAGTGGGCCTATTGACGAGGCACCAACTCAACAAACATCTACACGTCATGAAACTATCGGAAACTACACAATGTCGTGGTTGCCTAGAAAATGACGAAACAATGGAGCACATACTCTTCGAATGTCCCGCCCATAAGGAAACCAAGCTGAACACCTTGGGCACTGAAACACCCAGCGCCCGGATGATCCAGGAGCCCCCTACAACATTCTTGCAAGCTTCATCAGGAAGTTTTTGCTAGACAAATAACAACTTAACAACACACGGTAAGCACAATGTGCCAAACAGCCTGAGTGCTGCCCATATAGGCGCCGTGCAGGAAGAAAAAAGAAAGAAAATGTTGATAGTCAAAATTCACTGAAAAAGTGTTTACTTACTAATTTTGGGTGCCAGAATGCAAATCTGAAATCGTTTTGCCTCAGAAGGCGTTTAGGAAACAAAACCCAAAATTTCCTTGAAAGTCCTCTTGTCTATATCATGCAAACTCTATAATTGCTTCATTAAAATGCCTTATTACTATTGCAATGGATAATATATACACACATGTGCCATAAATTAGTAATTCTACGCTCGAATATACATTAATTTCTTATGAAAATGGTTTTCAATTCGAATGTTCTAGATAGTTAACCTGCCATATTTACAATGTTTTCATGTTACATGTTATACGACGTACGGCTCAAAACGATGCTAGAAAGAGAAAGAAGTCTCGTTCATAAATAAGAATCTTTCCAAACCTAACTAACATAATTTTACCTGAAACCTATCCTACTAACCTATTCAATTCAAAATTATAAATTTAAATTAGGTTTGAGGTTCGGTTAGGTAAGTTGACTGATTTGGCATTTTTGACTGACATCACAATGGACTTGAGATGATTAGCGCAGTAAACGCATTCAAGATAAATTGCAACCTATGATAGATCAACTGAAAAGAAAGGATCTGAAACATTTTCCGTCTTTGAAAGCAAGGATTTCTCAGTTGAATTATGATACGTATGAGGCTGAATTATGAAATATTTGGGGACAATTCGAAATGCGTTTTTATGATTGCAGCAAATTGGCAAAAATATAGCATCATTTAAAAGTTATCCTTTTTCATGTGAAAACATTGAGGAATAAGCTACTGAAATAGCAAGTCAGTTTAATATGAACTCATGATCTGTTGAAAATGAGTTGGTACAGATTATATCAGATATACATCTCAAAGCTACAGAATCTGATACAATTGTCTGGTGTTTTATATCTGAAGATAAATATCCGAATCTAAGGCAAATCGCCCTTCAACTGACGGCAATGTTTGGGTCAACTTACTTGTGCGAGTCTGCATTTTCTGAAATGAAGATAATCAAGTCAAAATATCGCAATCGACTAACTGACGATCATGTCATCATCTTATCATGTATCTTATGAAAAGTATGCTGAGGACATGCAGTGCCACGCTTCAACATCCAAAGTCAAGTTCAACATCATATGTAACTCTTTTGTTTTGTAACAACCAATAAACCCGCATATTTTGAATAACTATGGGTTTTTTCATTGTTATAGAGAAGAACCTAACTAAACCCAACCCAAACCTTGACTAAAATAATGTATATTGTGCGGAAAGCTTTTATCTATATATGCTACAGTACACCCTAGCTAGGTAGGTAGGGTGTATCGTGTATGTACGACAACCCTGCATCACACATACTTGCAGCCTCTCAGAGTCGATCGTATGTAGTCTAAAAATATTGGTCAGACAGGTAGGAATTTCGAAACCGGATTTAAGGAACATTTATCCTCTGACAATAATTGTTCAGTAAACGAAGATATAAAAACCACAAACCATTTAATAACATTAGATAATATCAAAATTCTTCATAATTACGACAAAGGAAAGAAAATTTATCCGTTAGAATGTTTGGAAATCAATGAACTTTGTAAAAACACAAGTGAAATCATGCTTAATAGCCAACTGGACATTAATACCTCTCCACTACTTTATATCAAACTAGGCTAATATCTATATAAGTAAGTTCATCAATCGATAGAGTTTGTTAAAATAAAATTGTGGAAAGTATGAAATATATTTTACTTCATCTTCGTTCAAAATTAATTTCCATGAAATGAATAAATCATCAATATTAATCATTCAAAAAGAATCACCAAATTGCCACTTTTCAATGTACCAAAAATAATGCTAATTCCACCAAATTATTAAAAACGATGATGAAAAACTGTAAAATGCCGAATATGTCAGAAGACAAATATCTTAATACCTGTAGGCGAGCCTCTTCTGTCAATTCTGTGCTTGCCAGTCTATTACAAATCCAGAACAGTGAATCCTAAATAACTTATGAACTTGAAGTGAAATTGTCTGGAAATTTTGACACATGACTTGAAGGTCAATACGTTGAGGAAACTTCTTTTGGAGCAATGGTCGTGACATTACGCAATAATGTTTCAAACTTATAATGTGTAGGTGAACGTAATATATGAGTATATGATGCTAGAAATGAGTTAATGAAATGAGCATAAAGCACTTTTGTTAATAAATTACTCACAATTTATTGCAATTACCAATTCTCATTAAATCATTCCAATTTGTCTCGAAATTTTCAACCTTACGTGCATGAGAACATCGTTGTTACTTTTCCCCATTTCATTAGGCATTCGAGTAAAATTTCCATGGACATAAGTTACTGGAAATTGTCAGTTAAACTCGAATTATATACCCCCTAGAGTAATTTAAAGTTGAAAAGAGCACATAAATTGCTCCCTCAAAAGTGACACAACTTGCACAGTGCTGCTCACTGAGACGGATTATTGTTATCATTTCAATAAAAATACACTTTCAGGCTGAAAATTTCAAGAATTTCCTCACTGAAACGTTTTAGAATTTAAGACTATTATTCATTCACATGATTTGATATTTTAGAATATCAGATTATGGAAGAACTCATTCCAGGAGTAAATAAAAGAATAGAAGAAAGTTATTGGTTATTTCAATGAAATTCGTGATGATCCAAATGTTCATGAACTCAATCAAAACGTGATTTTAATTTCGAATCTTTGGTCATTATCAAACAACTATGTTATAAATTATGCACAGTAAAGAAATCAGGCTGATTTCAAGTAATTATAAAATAATAGACTTAGAAGTAGTTATTATGATGATAACTAGAATAATGAGGAATTAAAGATAATAACAGCATACAGGGTGCTGTATCTCAAACGAGCCTTCTTATACATTTTTTATCCCATAGTGATTGCAAAAATTTGCCGAACACGTCGAATGATTTTGTTTGCGAGTCATCTTTTCACGCATATTTGAGGCTTTATCAAACTACCCCCAAAGGGGGGGGGGGACTTCTCAAAATTGAATGATACAAGAGGATCGAGCGATACCTCATATGAAAGTTCTATGAAGCCTCTTTGCAACAGTGTATGAAAAAAGCAATTTCGACGAATCTTTTTCGCGAAAGGTCATTTTATCTCAAACGAGCCAGCTTGAATATTTTGGCTTTTTTCAAGATTAATGAAAGAACGGAAAACAAATCAATTTTTGTTTTGAAGGAGAACCTTTCGAGGGTAGTTCACGCCTGCGCGCATTAAACAATAAATGTACTTACCTTGTTTTGAACGATAAGGATAGTAGGTTTTATTTAATGTCTTTTGAAAGCTCTTTTTACAAACTACAACACTCCTAAACAGATTTCATTGATTTGTTTAAATTGCAATTTTCTTCTCATTTGATAAGAAAAATTCTCCCAAACTACGTATAGATTAAAAAAATTAAAACGTTTGTTTTGATTGATTTTTTGATCTTAGAAACAAGGTGTTTTTCTGATGATACGTTGCATTGTGAATCAATTCGTTAAGTTACTACTTTACTGGTTAAAATTTTTGAAAATACATTCTGTCTAAAAAGGACTGGGAATTGGTCGATGAAACATAAAATATTTATTTTTCATCGAAATTTATTGTATCGCCTTTAAAGTAGGCCCCTTTCCAAATAATACATTTACGCCAACGGGTACCTCGAGGAATTGGTAATTTGAACTTGAAAAGATAAAGAAGTTGGCCAGAGCCATATCAGATGAATTTGGTAGTTATTCAAATGTATTTGTTGAGATTTTGGTCAGAAGTTCTTTCTGAATGACAGTCTTGTGAGATAGTTCATTATTTTGGTGCAAAATCTATGAGTTTTCTTTCCCCATATCTGGCGTTTTTCGACAAATTTGCTTTCTCAAGCCCCACATAAGTTCAAGTAATATTCTTTATTTACCGTCTGTCCTTTCTCAAGTGCAAGGTTACATACTACTGATATTCTATACTACCAATAGCAATAAAATCTAGCTTAGGGAAATTCGTTCAAGGACTATCAAGTATTCCTGGGAATAAGTTGAGTATGGATGACCAAGGGCGTACCCAGAAATTCAGCAAGAGGGGGGCAGGCACATGATTGTAATGAAAATTAGTCGAAAATTAAGCGCAGAATGCTGGTAGCTTCGAAGGGGCGGTTAGATTTAACCCATTAATGCCTATGATATAATATATCATATCTCAGAGACGACCGCTTTAAGTGTGACGACATGTCTGAACCATCCGTTGTGTTCGATATTCGTGTAACGAATTAGCATTTGTACAAGTACGTCTTCGATTCGGTACGGGACGGGAAAGTAAAAAAAGTTTCTACACTCGAAGGAAGTGAGGAGAGATTTTATTTCGCTTCAACGATGCCGCTAAGGTGAGATTTGATTCATTTTTTCCTACAAAAATTGATCTCATTTTATTTCCATTCTGGAATTTTAACAATAATGGTTCATTTTATCAGATAACGAGCCCAGAAAGTTTATGTTTGGATATATTTATGAGCTAGGAGCTCGCAATTGCAGCACACGATATATCATATCATAGGAAGTAATGGGTTCGTTCTATTGCAGGAAACGCAAGTATAACCCAGAGGATCCTCGAGATGCCGAGGAGCTGATGAATTATATTTTCGAATTGAGCGAAGTGGACGAAGATTATTCAAATGTAAAAAATTGTGATCTTCTCGACTTTATGTTATTTCCACCTGAAGATGTACAAGACAGCGATAGACTTGACGGTCCAAGCGACGAAGAAGGATATTTTGGACTAAAGGATATTGGCAAAGGAGTTCTGAGACAAACGATGAAAATATACACCGTTGGTGGAGATAATGGTACTGAAATGATTGAGTTGAATATTCCTCAGAATAGTGATGATAATGGTACTGAAATGTTTTAGTTGAATGTTCCTCAGAATAGTGATGATGATAACTTACCTTTGACAGAGTTAGCAAAGAAATTCAAAAAGAGTACGAGTACAAACGAGCACCCACCAAACGAATGACGTCAGGGTGAGCGTACAATAAAGAATAGAAAGAAGAAGAACTGGCATAATTACATTTTGAACGAACGCGAAGAGAGAACTTCTCTCGAAAAAATTCCGGCGCCCAACATAGTTAATACTATAAGGGATCAAAATATCTGCGACGAAACACAAAGGTATGCGATCTTCAAAGACAATCATTCGTTTTCTGTTACCACTCGAGAAATGTATATCTATTTGGGAATATTGATTTTATCTGGTTATTGCAAGTTGCCGTTCAGGAGATTGTTTTGGCAAACAAAGTCTGATACTTTCAATTCCCTAGTGAGTAACAGCATATCACGAGACCGATTAGAAGCTATACATCGTTACTTACACTTCAATGACAGCAACACAATAGATCGAAATAACAAACTGTATAAGGTTCAACCCCTGATAGATCAACTGGACCATATTACTCAGACTTTGGTTATACCGTTGGGAGAAAATTTTTCCTTAGATGAAGCAATGGAGCCATACTTCGGTCACCATCATATGAAACAATTCATAAGAGGGAAACCAATTAGATACGGTTTCAGATTTTGGTGCCTAACAACAATTGAAGGCTATTTATTGAAATTCGATCCAAACTGTGGTGCAGGAAATAAAAAAGAGGGGAAAACTTTGGGTTCGTTGGTATCAGAAAATTTATGTCTAGACTATTTGCCCCATAGTAGTACTGTTTTCATGGACAATTTCTTCAACTTCTTACAGTTGCTAGATACATTGAAGGAAGAAAACATAAATTGCATAGGTACCATTCGTTCCGATAGAGTTGAAAAGCGCCCTTGAAAGAATTGAAGAAAGAACCACGAGGAAGCTTCCATGTTCTACAAGATTTTGATAAGTCAATTTCATTGATAAGGTGGAACGACAACAATGTTGTCAACATCGCAATGAACATAAATAACGATCAGCTGTGCCTAAGTAAGGTAAAATGCAAGCGTTGGTCAAAAAAAGAAAAGTCATATACGCAGGTTGATCTACCTACCTTCATAAATATATATATATATATATATATATATAACCAAGGAATGGGCGGGGTCGATATTTTCGACCAAATGAGGGGACTTTACCGTATCCGTATACGTTCCAAACAATGGTATTGGCCATTTGTTCGTTTTTGTATAAACGTAGCAATGGTGAATATGTGGATCCTTTATCGACATGCTTTTCCAAAAATCAGTTTATTGGAATTCACCAGAAGAGTCGTTCTATCAATTCTGACTAGTCCTGAACATATGTCTGGACCAGAACCAAAATGCAGTCCAAATGTTTTGACAGAAGTTAGGTTTGATGGGGTAGATCACTTAGTTTCTTGGATTCCAACTCAGAGACAATGCGCTCAGTGTAAAAAATGTAGGAAGTTCATTTGTTCCGAGTGCAATGTTGGACTTCACCCAAAAGATTGTTTCATGTTATATCACAAACGACCATGAATGTTGTCTTCATCATCTCAGAATACTTTCCTAGTTTTTCATTATGACTAATCATTAGTCCTGTTATAAATTCTTCCAATTGAATATTTTTGTATTAGACTCCCCAATGCCTATGGTATGATATATCATGCGTTAATTAAAAGGTACTTTCAGTAGAATGGTGTATTTCAAAGTATTGATCTCGTATTTTGTATCAATAAAGGAAGGAATATTTTCAATTTCATCAATTTTCGCGAAAAAAAATTACTCAAGCATTAATGGGTTAAGCATAACAGTCAGTCTTTCCTCACTCATAGTGTTTCTCAGCCATGTCTTAACTCTCCTTAGTGTACTAAATGGCCGTTCCATAGAAGCAGTAGTTGACGGCAAAGCTATCAAAATTGATAAAGCGTGCCTGATTGATGGATAGAAAATATCAGTTTCCTTCAAAAGATCAATTACTCCTCAAGTTGTTCTCATTCATATTCTTGTCACTCCACAAATTAAACCACATCTCCAATTCTGGGACGATATTTGATAAATGGTAGAGCTTTATGAAAGATTTCGCTATCTTTAGAGCTTCCGTGATGCTCATTTTTAGCATATGATATGGATGTTAGTACAAAAGCAGGAATGTTATCTTCAGAAAATCGTATATTGAGTGATGTTGTTATTGAGTCAAGGTAAGATATGATGAGTGACCGCCTCCAGTACGCGTTGTCTGTCTGCGATGGGGTGTTACTCCTATATTTTTGTAATTGTGCCTGGCGCCGTACAGAAATTTCAATGATTACCGCTTCAGCTATGGTTTGATCATTTTCTAGCAATTATTTAGATACCCTTTCAACAGCTTCGCGATCCTTTTGAATGGCAGCCAAGATTTGTTTTATATGGTTTCTTACCATGATGAGGTCAATAAATTTCGCTTGAAGAGCATTAGCTACAGATTCCAGAAGGGCAGAATATTTCGCAATTATCACAAATGCTACAACACATGACGACTTTGTTAAAGCCGCATGAAGTTGGTAAGCAGATTTTCTTGTCTCTACTTATGGTGTGAAGTTTATTTTGAACCGTTCATTCCAATTTCTTCGCAAAACCTCGTTTATTACGCCAGGGTAGTCCAAGGGGGGGCAGATGCCCCACTCTGCCCCTCGCTGGGTACGCCCTTGGGGGTGACTGATTTATATCTAGTTGGTCATTGAGCATATTCTTGGAATTTTTATATATGTTAATTTCAAGAGCTTCAAGGTAATTAAATTTCTGGCCTCTACTCTCTGTATGTAAAACTTAAAATCCGCATTAAATGAGCGAATAAAAGGTGATTTGAATAATTGGAATCTATTTTTTTTACTATTGAAACCACGTTTATGTTTCGAAATTTCTACCGGTACGGCCAATCCGCATCCCCCTCAACTTCACTCTTTGATAAAAATACTTAAAGAGGGAAACCCTGTTAGACCCGTGGCCTCTTTTACTACATCACTATCTTATTCACTCTCTAAATTCCGCGTAAACATTTTAAACAAATATTACAATTTTCAAGCAAAATACACCATCCGCAACTCTTTCGACCTTATTCAGAAAATTCAAAATATTCACCTCCCACTTGATTGTAAATTCCTTTCTCTCGACGTCAAAAACCTTTATCCAAGCATTCCACCATCTGAACCATATAACCTTGTAAACCAAATGTTAGACTACAATAGAACAAATCCATTAATAGAAGCGGATATTATGCGACTCTTGAATACATATTTGTCTAAAAACTACTTTCTTTTGGAAAACACAATTTATAATTCAGATGAAGGGTTAATAATGGGCAACCCTTTGAGTCCCATTCTATCTGAAATGTTCATGGACAATTTAGAAAAATAAATTCATAATAAACCACTCAGCAAACTTTGTCTATACTGGTTCCGCTACGTTGATGATATTATTGTTTGCTTTACAGGTACGAACAGACAATTTAGTATGTTTGAAAAATTCCTTAATAATTTGCATCCAAAATAACATTCACAACAGAAATCGAGAAGAATGGCTCAATAAGTTTTTAGATTTAACAATAACTCGATCTAACAATAAACACAATTTTTCAATTTATCACACCGACATAATAATACACAACTCATCAGCACATCCCTATCAGCATAAAGTTGCATCTTTCAATAGTTATATACATAGACTCCTCAACGTACCTCTACCAACAGAAAATTTCCTGAAGGAATTGAATTTAATCAAACAAATCGCCTTTAACAATGGATATAACCCAAATATAATCAATTACATTTTGAAAAAGAAACAACTGAGATTAGCCATTGAACAAGTATATCCACGGTCAGAAAAACAAAATGAATCTTATAAATGTCAAACATATTTTGGTAAAAGTAGCGAAACCTTAAAAACATTCCTTGAAAATTTCAACTAAAATATAGCTTTCAGAACAAGAAACAACTTAGGTGGACATATAAAAAATTGCAAAACAAAAACTAAAGATGAAAATAAATCCGGAGTATATCGTTTATTTTAACCACACTGCGACAAGTTTTATATTGGCCGTACCGGTAGATATTTCGGAACTAGAATATCGGAACATAAACGTAGTTTCAATAATAAATAACCATATTCCAATTATTCAAATCACCTTTTAGATTGCAACTACTCATCTAATCCGGATTTCCAAGTTTTACATACAGAGAGTAGAGGCCAGAAATAGAATTACCTTGAAGCTCTCGAAATTAACAGATATAAAAATGCGAAGAATATACTTAATGACCAACTTGATATAAATCAGTCACCCCTACTCCACTTATTCCCAGAAATACTTGATAGCCCTTGAATGGATTTCCCTAAGCTGGTTTTTATTGCTATTTATAGTATAGAATATCAGTAGTATGTAACTTTGCACTTGAGAAAGACACAGAGTGTCGAAACGCGTTGTGCTAATATATTATCCTAGTAGAATTCTAGATCGTTTGATTTATTTTTATTTGATATGGAATTCTATCAAGTGAAAGCCTCTACAATTCAAACATAACCTTAACTTTTGATCGACTTTGACGTGGTTTTTCGATTTCTGTTCAGTTAAAAAGCGCCATTCCAAATTTTGTCAAACTCATAAACCCATGTCTCATCACCAGTTACAATGCGTTTTTAATGAATGTAGGTTCGGAATTGACTCGTTCTAGCATGACTTTAGCGACCATTACGCGATTCAATTTTTGAATTCAGATCTTTTGGAACTAGTCGAGTGGCAACGCGTTTCATGCTCAAATAGTCGTGTAACATGAAACGAATTGATTTGTGAAACATATAAAGTTTCTCTCTCAAACTCAAATGACGATTTTCAATTATTATTTCCTTCTCTTTATCAATGTTTACTCCAGTTGAAGATGCTGATAGTAGGCAAATCTTCCACCACATCTCGACCTTTGTTGAATGCACTGTAGCACTTATATGCACGTGTATTCCATAAGATCGATTCACATTAAGCCGTATGTAACCTTTTCAGCGATTCAGCACACGAAATTTCATTTGCAATACAGATTCTTTTTTCGATATTTTTATCCATTGTAAGAATCGCAAAACGCATTTGTGAGAACTGTAAACATACTAAATGACAGATCGCATTCAAACTCTGCGTCAGTATAGAAAACAGTTGTATCAACTTAGCAACAATAAAAATTTCAACATGCGTTTCAAGCAGATTTTTGAAATAATACCTTCCCGGTATTTTTTGACAGAATGTAATTATGGTATACACATTGCAACAATGTGTTGAGATGTGTGTGAGACTGTATTAGCAATGTCAAAATTCTGCCCGAGTGACTGCAAGGATATTTTAAAACCATCTTGAACATAACGTTCGTCATAAGTACGTAATGGAATTGATATCAAAATTTATTGAGACTGGTTCGGTTATGGATGAAAAAGGGCGCCCATTATGACAGTATTAACCAAACACGCAATCTGTACGACAAATCTAACGTTTCTTAGAATTTTATATGAATATTTACATTTATATAAAATTCTAAAAACTTGAGTGATGATGGTTTGTATCGAAATCAAGAGTTTTGCGAAATTATGGCATGAGCACTTCAGCATAACCCGTATTACTTATACATCTTTTATTTTTCTGGCGCATGTACTTTCACAGTTCATGGAAAGCTTAATTAACAAAAGTTCAGATTTTGATGCGATACAAAGCAGCACATATTTCAAGAATCGACGCTCAACATCCAGAAAATCTGAATGTCTGAGAAATTTTGAGAGAGGAGCTAATTGGACTTCAGATCATCCAAATTTATCTGGATATGCTGGAAAATTCAATTTATCCATTGATAACAGAAAAACTAAAACACGATCCCCTATTACTCCTCCTCACTACCCTGCAGTAGTTTGCCAATACCCCAATTTGCTATATCCTGGTCGTTGGATTAGAAGATGCGCTCCTATGGAATGGCGTGCCCAATCTTCTGAATAAAAAAGTATAAAGGGTGCATCTTTTGGACTTTTTCCTATGGGATCTTATATACAAAAAATTTGTGACTCAGCCATTAACTTCGAATTTGATGAACCAAATAGAGAACAAATAATTTGAAATCATTGGATTTCATTTTTTTATTGTAATCATAATAAAACAATAAAATCAATTGAAAGTATGGTGGTTTCTAAAGAAGGTGTTCAAAAGACTACAACGAAATCTACTTTCCTTTTCTAAAACCTCAAGTTATGCGAATTTACTAGTTAATGCATGCAACTACTACCTACCCGCGAAAGGTTTCCCTTCGAAACAATATTTGATTTGCTATCCCTCTTTTCAATAATCTTGAAAATAGCAGAATATTCAAGGTTCCTCGTTTAAGATAAAAAATTATATTTTGCGAAAAATATTCGTCAAAATTAGTTTTCTCATTCATTGTTGTAAAGAGGTCTTGAAAATCTTTTAAATACGGTATCGCTTGACCCCTTTGCCATATTCAATTTTGAGGGGGTGAAGCGACCTCTCTTAAGGAGTTGCTCGTTATAACCTAAAATAATACGCCGGGAAATCATTCGACTTGTTTTGGGAAATTTTTTCAGACACTACAAAACAAGAAACATACAGGGTGGCTCGTTTGAGATAAAACACTTCCTATATACAAGATAGAACAAATTACATGTTTTAGTACAGCAGCTATGTAAGAATTTGCAGACAGAAGAAAAATTATTCTTCTTTCAAGAATTTCGAGAAAATTTCATAGGAATACCGATTTCAGTTGACGTTTTCAATAAATTTCAAAATTCTGATTTCTTCAAGATTTCCTGTACATGACGATTTCTCGGTTCCTATTGAAGTAATATAAAAAGATTTTCCATTCCTTGAGTAGAAAGTAGGGTTGTTTGAAATCATCATAAATTTTATTCCTGGATTTTTAACTTCAAATGTCAGATTTGGAAAGAAGAATTTAATTTATCATCAATAATACTTTTGATGGACTGTAAGGGGCCACAAAACCATCCTCAACATCAAGAGTGACCCTACTGCCAACTCCACCTGCACGAGTGACAACCCCTAAGCTATACGATACACCCTGCTAGATAACTTACTCTCTATCTCTATCTCTACCGACCGAAGATAGGCGGTTCTTAACTGACAGAGCAGACAACGACTCTGGAAGAGATCAAAAAACGCAAATGGGACTGGATAGGCCATATCCTGAGAAGAGCACCAGATAACATCGCGAGTGGAACCTACAGGGTAAAGGAAAGGTTGGTCGTCCAAGTAATACTTGGAGGAGAACAATGCTCGAAGAACTGAAGCAGAAAGGCAAGACTTGGAACGATGCAAAAGTTGTTGCCACAAATAGAGTTCATTTTAGAAGTTTCATAAAGGCCCTATGCACCAAAGAGGAGTCCAGAAGGATTATATTAATAATTGTTATCAGCGAACAAATTCAAACAATTAGGACGACAAGTGTGTGCTAACTTTATCGCGAAACCAGAAATACGCCTCAATTCTCGTTGAATATAATAATAATTTAGAACAAACTTTGTTGTTGTTCTAACATCAGGAAAAGTGAAAATAGAAAGAACTAAAATGGAAAAGATTGCTTAGGAAACATCACTTACCAAATAATTGTTTCTATATTTTCTCTTGGACAGGATCATGATAAGTATACCAGTAAAAATAAGCTGAAAAAAATTGAGACCTTAAATATATTGTATATTTTGGAAATTAATGCTACTTACCATAGATGCAGGTACAAAGGTTGGGATGGTTTCGAAATAGTTGAGAGTGGACGTAAGAGACCTCAACAGAAAATAAACTGTCAAGAAAAGAGAGCCCAGCACCGTGACAAGACCTCCGCATACTGTACAGCAGAAAACATATTTCTTCGATTCTCCTGAATTTGAATTTGCTGAAAATAAATCTTACATTTGTAATTTACTCACTCAATAGAAAAAATTGTAGCAACAATAAACCTCATTAGCCTGTATTTGTATACTGTATCTCATGAAAGAGATGGATTAGCCGACTTTCGATCAAACAATAAACGAAAACTATTTCGGAAGTTCTTTGAAAGTCCGGTCAGGATGTCAATCTATAGACGAAGCTTCCTTTATTAGAATATTTAGATGTTCAATCATGTCATGAAATTTCACTTCACCATGCCTAAAACCGGAAATATTTTTCCATCTTCTGGAGTAAAACCTTATTAAAAAACGGACTTAAAACTTCTGATTCCACGAGAATATTTCAGACCTTATGGTACTGATGATTCCATTTTGGACAGCATTACTGCTCGTCTGTATTGTTATAAATAACTTGTACTCCTTTGAAACCTTTATTAAGATGACCTGGATTTGACGTTTGCGCTATTAGATATTAGCAATTGAAGCATATCTGCTCAGTTGACATTTTTATAAACGTCTGATGCTACTATTTTGATTACAACCACTATTCAATCTTGGAACTTCTGGATATTGGAGTTTTTCGGTTTATAAAGCTGATAAGATGGACCCACAAAAGTTCGCATTGATGGTCGACAAAGGCTACGGCGCTAGTAGATTAGTGTGGGAATAATCTGACCTTTCTTGCTACACACCTAATTTCGCAACGCTAGTGTACAATGAGATCTGGCCAAACAGAAGAAAGAAGGTTACATGATCATGATTAGATGGTAAGTTAGACACCAACACCTGAGCAGCCATCATTGTATGATTCGATCATATTGGGCTGTCGAACATCAGAACTGATCAAGGAAAAAATTGTTTCTTTACAGATGAGACAAAATTGCACAGATATAAGCACCATAGGCTTCAGTCGAGATTCTGTGTTTTTTCTACATTTGAACAAAATTTGTAAACCGGCTCGGTGGCGTAAGGGATATGATACTTGTCTTCTGCGCAGAGTTACCTGGGTTCAATCCCCACAAAGTCGGTGCGATTTTCGGAGATGTGTTGGACATCAAAGATCCCTTCCCTCCACACGAGGGGGGTTCGGCAGAATTCCCGGGTTAGTGAGGTGACACAATTCCTCGGCGTGTCATTGGCCGAAAGGCGGAAATAGAGCAAGAAGAGAAATAGGGAAAACTATAGTCAAAGGAAAAATGACATATCACACAATTAACAATTGAAAAAAAAAAATTACTCGGCTTATGTTTAACATATGTTCAATATATATTTCGGATTTTCATTTCATTTTCAAGAACTAAGAGGAAATTAAAATGTTACATTATCATTTATACCTAGGAAATAGAGAAGATAAGTGAGGCAAACGAAAATCAAACTGGTAGTTTGTTATTGGTAGAGAGATAGATGTATATGAAATCAAAAAGTTTTACGAATTCTAATTTGGGCTTTCATGAAATCTCAGAAATGATTTTTGTTAATACAATGCTTCAAAATTTTGGTTGCTAATTCAATATCGATTTACTGATTTTTAATGCTCCTCTAATCTAATATTGATGTAAAGACCGGTGTGAGCTGTATAGAACCAGTAAAATCATTATAATATAATTTATATATACTGCTTTTTTTAAACTGTTTCAAGTCGATCTTTGTTATTGACCAAGAGTGAACATTGGTTTTTCTTATTCGTACATATTCTGTTCGATAAGGAACCGTGAGTAATCTATGCACAAATGTATGAAATGCGGACATCTTCACATGTACCCATAACTCACTAACAGCTTGATTTTCGTTTGTCCTCCACTTATATGCTTTTTTTCTTAGTTATAAATGAAATGGTACTATTTTGATTTCCTCTTAGTTTATGAAATTGGGGCTAAACCCAAAACATATTTTTATTCATTATATTTTGCGAAACTTAGGCCTATGATTTATTCTTCAACTGGTAGATTCATTTGGTAGATCTGGAGAAAAATAAGGAAATATCGATAGAGTGCCTTTCAAATCAGCTTATCCGCGAGTGAACACATACACACTAATTCATCTTGGGCAGCCACAGCTGTGGCATGACAAGCATCACCTCCTCCCAAGGGGTAAAAACATTTACTCTCTTTATGAATTTTATAATGTGAAAACCTTATATTCCTTTTTGTTTTATGGGCGGGGTCGATATTTTCGATCAAAAATGACTTTCCGTATCCGTATACATTCCAAAAATTGGTATTGGCCATTTGTTCTTTTTTGTTTAAACGGAACAATGGTGAATATGTGGATATTTTATCGACATACTTTTCCAAAAATCAGTTTATTGGAATTCACCAGAAGAGTCGATCTATCAATTTTGACTAGTTCTGAACATATGTCTGGACCAAAACCAAAATGCAGTCGAAATATTTTGACAGAAGTGAGGTTTGATGGGGTAGATCACTTAGTTTCTTGGATTCCAACTCAGAGAGCGCATTGCTCAGTGTAAAAAATGTACGAAGTTCATTTGTTCCAAGTGCAATGTTGGACTTCACCCAGAAGATTGTTTCATATTATATCACAAACGACCATGAATGTTGTCTTCATCATTTCAGAATACTTTCCTAGTTTTTCATTATGACTAATCATTAGTTCTGTTATAAATTCTTCCAATAGAATATTTTTGTATTAGACTTGCCAATGCCTATGGTATCATATCTAATGTTAATTAGAAGGTACTTTCAGTAGAATGGTGTATCTCAAAGTATTATTCTCGTATTTTGTATCAATAAAGGAAGGAGTATTTTTAATTTCATCAGTTTTCGCGAAAAAAAATTACTCAGGCATTAATGGGTTAAGGACACCCTGTATATACACAATGTTAAATATAATGCGGCACCAAAGACAAGGACTCGAAAGATTCGAGTATTAAAGTATTATAAAAAATGAACACAAAGTTTTTAAATATTGGGGTACTCATAAAATTAACGAGAATATAATGAAGTGGTTATACCAAATAGACAGTAAAAATTTCAACCAACTATCTTATTGCAAAAACACCTGAATATTAAAAACACAGTTTCGAACTCACCAATTCCAATACCATGATGTGGCAAGGCATGTGGAAAAGGTTGAAGTGCATGTGGTGGTATATGATATTGAACCACTTGCATCACAGGATAACCGTGCATCTTTGATATTTTTCCTAAACGAAACTGTAAAACTTTCTAGAAAAAGACTCTAACAAACTCCAACACAGTCCTATCTTCACCGCAAGCACTAACACTTGAATCTGAGTAAATGTTGTTTCCAGCATTAAGGATCACTCTGGATTACACAAACAGGCCCGTAGCAAAGAATTTGCGAAACTAAAAGTTTGAAACAAACCCCACAATAGTTCAGGTATGTGTGCATTCATTTCGCGACGGCATCTACACCCGAACCAATTCTCTATTGAAAATTGCCCAGATTCCGCAAGAATACATAGCATCTATTCAATTCTATTTCTATTGAATTCAGGGGGATGGATCCCAACCTGTTAAAGGGGCGTATCTAGTCGAACATCTCACTCTGAAAGTCAATATTTTGAATCCACAGCCTCCCCCAGTACGGGGGTAGTCATGCGCTCTAAATACTTCACTAACAAGTGGTTAATTTCTTGATTATACAAATAGGTGTTTAATTTTCAGAAGCATCTATCTCTCACTCAATTTCATGGCTATTACATTTTCAATTTTGGTGTTGAGTTAAGTAGGGTAATGGAAATCATGATTGGATAATGGAGGGTTCAATTTCTGAATGCGCTCAATCGACATATATTCTGCACTTGGCAAATGACGTTGGAGAAGTTGTAATATTCATCAATGATAATGAAATGAAGAGATTTTCAAGTACTTGTAACATATTACGAACATCAAAAGAATGCAATAAGAAGTAGACGTCTAGAAATAATGTATTGTGTGACTGAAAAACAAGAATATATTCTCAAGCTCGGACACCACTTACGCGAACGGAAACGCAACTCGGATGTGCCAACATCAAGACATTAATATCTCTCTCCTTCTCTGTTTTATCATTAAGTGTACTCTCACACAAAGATGAACATTTTGAGTGTCCTGTACTTACTATGACATTTTTTGATGCAATAGATAACTTTTATTTCAGTATGCAATTTTTAAATAAACCATGAAATTTATGCACCGTTTCAATATTGGGAATTTCTTTCTAAATAGGCTACTAATTTTTATCACATATTTTTTTTTCAGATATGTCTGGATATTTATCAACAAACTTCGATATTTTATCTTGACTAACATGTACCTTTCATGAAAACTAAAATGAAAGAAATAAATTAAGGGTATACAAGAAACCAGCACATATTGATAACAGCAGTTTTCGATCAATTTTTGCGGGAAACGTCTGTTCTTCTTGAAAATTTCAATTTTCCCTAAGAATGCGAAGCGAATCACGAAATTTAAACAATGCAGAATGTGCTATAAGACACAGGTTAGACTTATACAAGAATAGACCAAAGGCTTAGGGTGTTCCATTCAACTGTTTCCAGAAGATCCGCAGGTACAGAGAGACTAGTAGTCATGAAAGAAGACCCTGGTAAAGGATGACCTCCAGGAACAGCGGCTATTCATGACCTTTATTTTATAATTACTTCGTTGAGACAGCGGTTTGCTACTGCTAGGCATCTTCAAATCAGCTTTGACAGAATAGTAAAGTCCATATTAACGTTGAAACGATACAACAACATCTCAGGGAATTTATTTGATATCTCGTGGCGTAGCTCGAAGACCAGCTCTAACCTAACCCAATAACTTACCAAGAAACAAGTCAATTGATGAAAAGCTGACAGGGAGTGAGTTTTGTTTACAGATGAGTCGATATTTCGTCTTTTACATTGCGATCTACGTTCTCTAGTGTACAGTCGTCGAAATGAGAAATATGCTCTGTACAATTTCTATCTACCTATGGTTTTGGTGGAGATTCAATAATAGTGTGAGGGGGAATTTCTTTGAACTCCCGGACTAATCTGGTCATCGTAAATAATGAAACCCTGAATACTCAGATGTACGTTATAGATACTATTGGCGGCCAAGATGGGTGAACACTTATTGTTTATGCAGACCTCACCAAGTTCTTATCGTTAGAAACTACCTTCAAGATTACGAAATCAATTCAATGGTGTGACCTGAACGCAGTCCATCGAACAGGTCTGGGGCATTATCAGTAGAAGATTAAGAAACCAGCAAAACCAGCCAGCTACCGTGAATGGGGTTTTAGAACAGACTGATCGAAATTTGTTAAGAAATGAATTAGAATTGCTCATTGACTTTGACTATGAATCGTAGATATCATGTAGTAGTTCGCGTTGGAGGTAGCAATATCCAGTATCAACAGGTTTTTTGGGACATCATTTTTCTCCCAAAATTTCACATTATTCATTATTGGTTTTGTTTCAATTTTTGGGAGTACAATTTTCAATTCAATTGTTTTCAAGCATTCCTTAGTGCTGATGGATTACTGGAAAAATAATTCTTCAACATATCTAAAAACACAATAATGAATATATTTAAATTTTCGATT
The DNA here is from genome assembly GCA_013387265.2 of Cryptolaemus montrouzieri. Classification (NCBI taxonomy): domain Eukaryota; kingdom Metazoa; phylum Arthropoda; class Insecta; order Coleoptera; family Coccinellidae; genus Cryptolaemus; species Cryptolaemus montrouzieri. The sequence goes on from JABFTP020000185.1 coordinate 118,114,332, forward strand.
TGTGCGTTAATGCCTTATTGCAGTGTATTTCAAATGCATGAATTTTATGGAACTAATAATCATCTTTAAATAGTAATATACGAAATGGAGATAATAACAATTGATATCAATTCGAAACAATTTGAAGAAATTATTATTCTTTTATTGTCTGCCTTGATAGGACTGACTTATAACTTGTTGATGGATAGCCCAATCGACAGCCAGTTCCTTGTTTTTTATGTATGGTGTTTCTATTCATTCAACTAGTCTTTCATAGGATATTTTTTCCACGTAGTATCTTCATAACCATCTGGTACTCAGATCCTCCAATTCTAATTCTTGTCTTACTTCTGAGCTTCCTATATTATCCCGGAGAAACAAACATTGTTTCGCGCTGAGAATTTATCGAAACATATCCGTAGTCTCAATTTTCGCAAGACTATTCGTTTCTAATATCATCATCAAACATAATTTTCGTCGACTCCTGATCGGCTAATTACATCAATTAAATTAAATTAATTTCTTCCAAAATCCTGACCAGAATAATCAGAATTGTTTGTGCAAAACACATCGAATGTTTATGTAATTTACATTTCTTATTTTTAATTGAATTTCTTTTATTACATTTGTAGGTTTCATTTTACAGTTTGTGTAATGTATGTCAGTTTGTTTTGAGTACCATTTGATATCATACACTACAAACTATTGAATTTTGGTTCGGTTAAAAACTTAAAGAAAATTAAATTAATAATGGTAGAGATTAAGTAACATTCATTTCGAACTGAAAATACTCTCCACGCTCATTTCATATTATTTTTTATTCTTATTTCAAACGTTGAAAATTAATTATTTAACTTTATAGTACGTTAACTATCTACTTCTGTTCAACGAATCGAATAAATTATAATAGTTTTCTATTTTTTAGTTCGATCTAATATGAATCTGTTTTGAGTTTTTAAACTCTCGTCTTGTGTCGAGAACACAATTTTATGAACATTCTTTAACAGTTTAGTGTTTTCGTAATAGTTTATGTCTTGTATATGAAAATAATCTGGCAATATTTCCCCATTCAGGTGGAAAGAGAGTTTCGTCAAGATATTATGAATAGGTAGGTCCCCATATAATATCAAATAATTTACTTCAACTAAACTTACCTATCCTCGTCCTATATCTCGAATTCAAAGATGAATCAAATCTAGGTCTAGGAGGTGGCCTTGGAGGTAATGCTGGTGGCAATGGTGATATCTCAATTCGATCATCCGGCTCAAATTTTCTTACTTCTACTCTCTCTACATCTTCCTTTCCACGCCCATCGTCTTGTAAATGACACGAACATCCTGAATTCGATAATTTCGTTACAGGAACAGTCTTTGGTGAAGATTGGATACTTTGTATATTATGGATGGAACAGCTGATCTGATTTATCTGATTCAGCTGATTCATGGGATGACTATGGCCTGAAGAATTCAGAGCATGTGTGGAGTAGTGATGGTGGCTTGTCTTAAGGCCGCATTGCAGATGGGAAGATTCAGTCTTTGGAGTCTCTGTTGGTTCTCGAAATTTTTCGTTACATTGGCACTTCTGACTTGGGTGAGCTGCTTCGTTGTTTTCGTTAGGTTGGTAAAGATGGTCCGGATTCTTTGACGGATCCGGGGATGGTGAAGACATCTTGTTTTGAGTTCGCTCACATTTCAATATTCAAAAAAAATACTGCAAATTTTGGGTAACCTAAAACAAAGAACATGATATATTAATACTTGTTCTATTAGTTATTGTTCATTGTTTATTCATCTTGAATGCAAACGTTAGTTAATCTTGGTAATATTTATATTAGCAAATGATAAGGATTAAAATATAGGAAGATCCAAAGATACTGAAAGGGGCATCAGATTATTCTTATGGCCACTTTCAGTAATAGTGGAAATATTTGAATGCTGAAACTGTGTTGTCCGTTCATTTTGAAATATTTGGTTCATATTATCAATAGCTGCATTCACGAAAATTATTTTCCTGGTGCTTGGAAAAAGGCACTTATTCTAGCATTTTACCAACAAAGTCGAAAATCTTTGAAAAAATACTTGATCAGCAAATAAGGGGACATCTGGAAGCATTTAACATTATACCTGTAACACAATTGGGTTTTCGAGCTGTGTACAGTTGCACTACAACTCTCCTTAAAATAAATGATGATATTTTGACTGCTACAGATTATGGTTTCATTACAGTACTTATTTTATTAGATTACACAAAAGTATTCGATTCTACATTTCATGGCGTCCTGATAGCTATATTGCAATATGTTGGTTTTTCAAGTGGTGCAATAACCTTACTTAAAAATTATTTGACTAATAGAATGCAACAAGTTGAAATGGGAATTGAGGTTTCTAGCCCACTCGTCATTCTAGTCCGTGTTCCGCAAGGGTCCATTTTAGGGCCCCTCCTATTTATATTATATACACACAATTTCAAAAATTATTTAAAATACTGTAGCAGCCAGTTTTATGCTGATGACATCTAACTTTAATATAGTTTTCATGCGAAGACAATTGTAGAATGTAGCTAGGATTAACGAAGATCTTAGAAATATCTATAATACCTCAATAGCACACCAATTAACAATCAATTCAAGTAAATCACATGCTATATTCTTTGGCAGTGAATATATTTGTAACGAAATCAGACAAACTGTCCACTTTTCAGTGGGTGATCGGAATATTCCCATTACTGATAGTGTACGTAACTTGGGTCTTGTGAATGACAACTCATTTAGGTTTCGACTACACATTGCAAATTGCGTTCAACAATCTATCTATGGACTTCGGTTACTCTACCCCCATAGAAGTTCATTACCCCAACAGTTGAAATTGGTTCTGTGTAATGCGCTAGTACTATCTAAATTCAATTATTGTTCCCAGGTTTGTTCTCCATATTTACATCAAGCTACCTTATATAAAGTACAAAAAATTCAGAACTCATGTTTACGTTTTATATATGGAATAAGGAAATTTGATAGAATAAGCCACAAACTGGTGGATACAAAATGGCTGAATATGGATAGTATATTCAAGTTGGCTGCAGTGGTATTATATCATAGAGTAATTTCAACGAAGAAACCCCCATATTTATTTAGCAAAATAACATTTCGATCTGACGTTCACAACTTGAATACTAGGAACAAAGGACTCATTTCTCCTCCTCCTCGGGGACTGGTTATTTTCTAAAGATCTTTCACTTACATAATTTACAAATATTTCAATGAAGTTTTCAAACTTTCATTCGAACATCCATCTGTTTTTTCTTTCAAAAGGTGTGTATGAAAGTTGCTTTTCAACAAACAATGTGCATGTTTATATGAGCCAAGGTATCGTTTGGTCCAGTAGGTTTGATATCACTAGAATAGTATATTTCCGACTGAATCATCTTTTTGCTATTGTACCTGGAGAAAAGATTGAATTGCATTATTATTTCCTACTTTTATTCTAGAAGATTTCAGCTAAAGCATATTAAACGTTGTTGTTTTTCGAACTGTATATCAATATCGATACTTAGTTAGTTTTTCGTAATCAGGGTTTGAATGGAAGAACAGAGAGTGACTTGTCACCAAACTGAACTCCGCCTTGGGATTGATTTTGTATTTTATACCTTCATCGTTTGTTTATGTAAGGATTTCAATAAAGACCTTATTATTATTATTGAACAGGCACAAACTTTGTTTCTTAAATAGAACGTAAGTATATTTTTACGATTTTGAGTACCCTTTCGAAATTTCGGTATAACAAGCCCTAATTTATACTTTCATTTAAGAGTTGATACTCTAATGAATAATTTCTAGTTTTGCGTTAGGTGAGCCTTGAACAAACTTCTTAGCAGTAAGGTTCTTAATATTTTCAGTTTTGCCAATATTGTGGTATTTTTGAAAGTTTTCTATAACTATTATCCAGGGTGTCTACTATAAAAGGTGCCAAACTTCAGTTGATGATAGTACAAGTCATTTGCAACAAAAATATCCTATATCATTTTTTTGAAAAGTTCATAATTACCGAGTTATTTAACACTTCTTGAATTTACGAAATTTTTGCTTCTCTCTATAAAAACAAGAATATCTCTGTTATTCTTACCTCTACATCAAATCTGACTATACCATCGGTAAAAGCATTGTATTTGCTATAAGATAAGTAGGTACTAATGGCAAAAAAATTTTGTATACCGGTTGTTGTAAAAGGCTAAATGAAAAAATTGTGAAATGAACAATATTAGTGTTATTTTCTTGTTAGCTGTACCACTGAAAACTGATCAATAAGTAGCTGTTTTTTTTTGGTAAAAACTACTTCATTTAACTGGCTTTCAAATGGTATACCAACTTTTGAGCTAACTATTTTTATTCCAGCAATATCATGGGCAAGAGTAATAAGAACATAAAATTCGAAAACGCAAATATATTATATTAGCTAATGAAACATGAACAGGAACTGAAAAAAATTAATGAATCATATTTTCACGAAAGAGATTTAAAACTATAACAGGTGTTCAAAATGTTTTTCTCTTTCTTGAATGCACTTAACACATCTTTTTCTTAAACTTTCAACTACACTTTGAAGTTCAATGTGTTTTTGACTCATTTCATTACAACAGATTGGAATCCTTTCAACTAATTCTTCTCGATTAATAAACGGAATTCTATAAACATTGGTCTTCAATGAGCCCCACACAGAAAAATCAAGCAGCGTAAGGTCAGGGCTTCTAGGTAGCCATCTCACCGGCCCGAATCGACCTATCCATTTATCTCCAAATCTTTCAGTCATCCAGTTCTGGACCATTCTAGAATTATGAGCCGGGCAGCCGTCTATTTGAAACAAAAGGTGATGCCCAGTAGCTATAGGTATTTCTTCCAGAACGTTCATTATTTCGTTATTTAATAGATTTGAAAATTCGTTTGAATTGAGACGATCGGGAAGTATAACTGGCCTGACAAGCTGACCCCTCCTTAACCCCAACCACACATTTACTCTAATCTCGTGCTGAGAGTGTGACACAATAGTGCCATGAGGATTTTCTGTATCCCATATATGGGAATTGTCTTGAACCTTACTCCAATGGTATAGATGTAAATTATTTCGCTTGAGAGCTCTATGAACCGAGGAATAATGAAGTCTCAATGTAGCACCAATTCTCCGAGTACTTGTTGTAGGGTCCTCGCAAACAGCCTGCAATATTGCAGGTGCTTGTCTCCATTGTTAAACATTTCCACCATCTTCTCTAATTCTTAAGCCACTGAATGAACCAGTTTCACCGGAGCGCCTAAACACTTCAACAAATGTCTTTCTGCAAGGTTGGTGTCTTTTTGGAAAGCGCAATGTATACTCCCGCACCGCTGCACGGGAATTTCCATTCGCGAAGCCGTAAACAATTAACATATCTCGATATTCAATATTTGAGAAATTAGGCATTTTTTTTTTTTTTCGAAAAAGAAAATGGAACCGAAAAGCCGGAAAGGTCTGTTATGAAAACCTTGTAGTTTGAAATACTACTGTCATGAAAATTTGATTTTTGTCACTGAAAACAACCCTGATCGACGAATATAACTTCGCGAAAATAAGCCGAATATCAAATCCGAACATTGTCAGAATAATTGTGTTTCTAGAGGAGGCAACATTTATTTGAGTTGTAAAATCAATAGACATAACTATCGAATTAAATCTAGGGAGAATCCTCGTTAAATGCAGCAAGTGCTTAGCTAGTATCCAAGAAAATTATGTGGAGGTAGAAATGCTACATAATAATGTTACTGAAACTTTTTCGATTCAAGATACTTTAAGTCTATCGATATTGCCCACACAATATGATAACTGAAAATTTATTTCCATATTCTTTTTCTACTCTAGCTGTATTCGTATATACATCAAAAATATTGAATTTCAATCGTCAGTTTCACAGAAAAACTTGCATTTTATAGTTTTCATCATTAATTTTATTCTCATTTCATGAAACGGCACTCTGAATATCACACCTGTAAAATTTCATATATACATGTTCACTTCTTTCCTTTAAATGCATAATAGGCAATTTCCATAATTTACTGGCTATAATTTCAACACAGATTTCAGGAAATTATCAAATAATAGTTTTGTCAACAGTTTTCAACAAAAATAATACTAACTTAAGTGAAGTGCTTGTAATGTTTCTGAGTATTAACAATTATATGATCATTACGAACTAAGAGACGAACATTAACGGTCGTGAGTTAAATGACACGTATAAATATGAAAATTCGGCTGCAGAGACTTTGTTTATAAGCATTTATCTGAAGAAGTTTAAGATATTTTATTACACGTCAACGGTCCTCAGTTATTATACAAACTGTTATAGTGAAAATATTTACCTTCTCACTTTGAAGGAGATAATATTACCGGAAAACGCTGAAACATGCCCAACGTCCCAGAATAAAGCAACCCAAATCATTTTATGGGTAGTTTTTCTTATTAATAAGTTTTTTACGACAAAAAAATTTTGAATTTGTCCGTATTTTTTTCGTTGGTAAATACAAAAGTTGAGGACGCTGATGAGTTATCTGGGATTATCATGATTCCAAAAGAGCACGATCTGTTTGATTACACAACCAGTGGCGAGTAATGCCAAAAACCGAATACAATTAATTACTTGAATAACAGACCCTGGTTAATTTAACTTCGGCACATGGACAAGTTGTGGAGATTTTTTCAAAAAAGATTGGAATAGCAGCAGCTGTGCAGAATTTGGATTCCTATTATTGTATTGTATTATCCGTATTCTGGACATGTCAATTAAGTATTCCAATTCAGTTCTATGCGTACTGTGTTCTAGCCATAACAAAGCTGACAAGTTAGTTAAAAAATTGAATTAAACCGTGAGAATTTCACGCAATAATTTCCTACAATTTTCAAAGACAATTATCTCAACAAGAATGGTACGGCGAGTTGGTTCCTGTTTTCGACATTGAAAGACCACACTAGTAAACAGTTTCCTGTAGGTATGGAGAATTTAAACGCAAAGGGGTTAGGATTAACGACGATCCAAGGGTGATTATAAAATGCGGATGTTATGCGTAAGATTATCCAGGAAGATCGTCGTACAACATATTGAGAGACTGAGGCATTATTACGGAATTCTGAGAACTCGATACAAAAATTTGGACGAAGAATTGTGTGTGAAAAGCTTAGTTTTCCATTAGATACCGCATCTGTTGACAGAAGAACAGAAAGCTACAAGAGTGAATTGGTGTAAAAAAACTATGGTCCGTTTAAACTTAGGAAAGTCTAAGAGCGTTTACAACAGGAATGCTCAAACGGTCGATCACGAGTGCTTTTTGAGTAGATCTGGAAGAGAAAATCATTTTTAATAAGAAGGTAACTAAACTACAAAAATTTATTACGTAATAAAATAACACTCTGCTAGCGGCAAAAGGCGGCTTTATCAAAGGAACGCACGGTACTTGTCAAAGAAAAACCGCGTTATTTATTCTTGCCGCTTTTCTAGAAATTTCGGGCGGCGCGTTTAACGGCAACATTCGAGACTTTCGTTCACGCCGATATAAAAGTTGCGCCTGTAAGAATTGGAGTCATTCTGAATTGTAACTTGAAGGCAATACTACGTCGATACAAAGTTTGTTATTAAATAGTACAAGCAGCGAAAAAATCTAAAACGTATCATTTCAATAACGATTGGGAGAAAGAATTTTTCTTTGTATGGTGAAGGATAAGTGCATTTGTCCTATTTGTCGTGCGGCAGTTTCAATGCCTAAGCGTGGTAACTTAGAGAGGCATCATAAAACGTTTCATAAAAACTATGAGAAGAATTTTCCGCCTCAGAGTGAATTAAGAGAACGAAAAGTACGTGATTTGATATATTAATTGAGAAAAGGACAAACCATGTTCACAAGACCAGCCGAACATTCAAACGCTGCGACGATCGCGTCATTTAAAATATCTCATATATTGGCGAAACAAAAGAAAACATTCGAAGATGGATCGGTTGTGAAAGAAGCATTTATTGAAGCGGGTGAAACTTTATTTGGAGATTTAAAAAATAAAACAGAAAGCATGTCTGCTTTTAGAGAACTTCAGTTATCTCGTTCGACTGTCACATAGCGTATTAAAGTCATTAGTCAGGACATGGCAGATAAACTAAAACATGATACTATGAAATATACATACTTCTCTTTACAGTTCGACGAATTCACCGATATGACAGACACTGCCCAGCTGTGTATTTTTATTCGGATGGTATTCAATAACATGTTGGCTAAGGAAGAATTTTTGACAATCATTCAAGACCGTGGCGAAGATATATATGACGTGTTTTTCAATTATATAAGAAACTACAAGCGACCAATATAAAAATTAGTGTGCATTACAACAGATGAAGCACAAGTAATGACTGGAAACAAAAACGGTTTTGTGGCATTGTGTCGAGCTAATGGAGATTTCCCTTAATTTTTTTTTCATTCCATTGCATTATACATCAACAAGTTTTGTGTTCAAAAGTTTTAAACACGGAGGAAATTATGGGCATTGTTACAAAAATTGTGAATTCCATCCATGCACGTAGTTTGGAAGATAGGGAGTCAGCTGAACACACTGATTTAGGTCTTCACACGGACGTCAGGTTGTTGAGTCGCTGAAAATTCCTAGAAAGGTTTCAAGAATTATTACCCGAAATAACAGCTTTTCTAGACGAAAGAGGTGCGCACACTCAGATGTTGAAAAACAAAAAATGGCTGACTGATTTAGCATTCTTGACTGACATCACAATGCACTCAAACACCATTAACTTGGAGCTTCAAGGTAAAGGAAAAGCTATTATTGAGATGATTAGCGCAGTAAACGCATTCAAAAGTAAATTGCAACTTATGATAAATCAATTGAAAAGAAAGGATCTGAAACATTTTCCCTCTTTGAAAGCAAGGATTCCCCAGTTGAATTATGATATGTATGAGGCTGAATTATCAAATATTTTGGGTCAATTCGAAATGCGTTTTTATGATTGCAGTAAATTGACAAATATAGGATCATTTATGAGTTATCCTCTATCATGTAAAAACATTGAGGAATTAGCTACTGAAATAGCAAGTCAGTTTAATATGAACTCATGTTCTGTTGAAAATGAGTTGGTGCAGATTATATCAGATATACATCTGAACGCTACAGGATCTGATACAAATTTTTGGTGTTTTATATCTGAAGATAAATATCCGAATCTAAGGCAAATCGCCCTTCAACTGACGGCAATGTTTGGTTCAACTTACGTGTGCGAGTATGCAATTTCTGAAATGAAAATAATTAAGTCAAAATATCGCAATCGACTAACTGACGATCATATGTCATCATTCTTGCGATTAGCACTTAGTGGTTACGTACCTTCCTATGAAAAGTATGCTGAGGACATGCAGTGCCACACTTCAACATGCAAGGTCACTCCTTAGTTAAGTTGAACACCATATGTAACTATTTTGTTTTTTAACAACCAATAGACTTGCAATTTTGTAAAACTATGAGTTTTTTTATTGATATTATAGAGAAGAACCTAACTAAACCTAACCCAAACCTATACTAAAATAATGTATATTGTGCGGAAAGCAAATATCTACCTATGCTACAGTAGGTAGGTCGGTAGGGTGTATCGTGTATGTATGACAACCCTGAATCACACATTATTGCAGCCTCTCAGAGTCGATCGTAAGGAGTTTGAAAATATTGAGGTAGATCGCCAGCAGTTCAAGTTTGAGCACCCCTGCTTTAATCCATGAAATATTAAAGTAACTCGAAAAGTATGTATTGTTGCTCGAAATCGAAGTAGAAAAACCTTTCAAAATATATTAAATGATCTCAATTCACTCGCCAAAGCGGCCTTGTCCGTACCGACACAAAACATAATGGATCCGGTAATTTTAAATCAACTAAAAGATTTATTTGTAAGGAAATCTCACAGGTACTAACTACCATGGGAATCTTGAACGGTCAACATGATTCTTTCATGCTTTCTTTGTTATTATTCACACCTGGTTATTAGCAGTTAGCAGGTATAATAATCAGTTAGGTAAAATCTCTTGTGCGGCCAAATACCGTTCTTGGCTATGTTGGAATTCTTGACCGGACCCATTAATTGTTTCAGCTTCGTTCAAAATAATCTTTGATTCAGTTTGAAAAGAATCATTTATATCCAATCACAATTCAGTTGGAAGAGTAATAATATAGATGATGTATGTCATGCGGGAAAATGATTATATAGAAAGGAATGTTTAGCGAAGAAAATTAATGGGGTGAAACCATTTTATGACTGTTGGGAAAATTAAATTCCTTCATTGAATATGGAGGAGATTATATTGGAGACAAAGTAGGCCTTTTCTTTTAACAATTCAATTTTTATGGACAAGTTTTCGTGAACATCTTGCCCCTGTTGTATCGGGAAAGACTGGATTAGTTTTTTTTCAACCGAAAGCTTTCACTTTTGATTGTTTTTTATATTTTCTATACGGAAGGAATTCAATTGAAAACGAATTTACGCGAGGAGAATATGAAGCGTTTATAAGCAAATCAATTAAGGTTCCGTACTAGAGCAAATAGAACATTTTATATATTACTCGGGAACAAAATGTTGAGGATATCGAAAAGTTACGAACAAAGGATTTATAACAATATCAAAAATAAATATGAAATATCGCCAATGAATCGCACCATTAATACTATACTATCGCAAATTTTAAGGGCGGTGATAGCAGGGCAGATAGCGACGAGTAAACTTCATGTCTAATTGCTACAATCGACATGTGAAATCTCCCCCGATCTTGTCAGATACCTGAACCACGAGGATGGTCTGAAAAGTTTCCAACCTCTACTAGATGGCAGCACTAGTAAATAAAAGCTACTGAATTTTCATTTTTCATCTGTTGACAGCTTCAGCCATTTTGGACGAACAGTTGTTTTGGAACAGTCGTTTGAGTGAGTTGATGTGAGTTTTTTTTGTGAAAATGGACAAAATTGAGTATCGAGCTGTCATAAAATATTTGTTTTTGGAAGGCAATATACCTAAGCACAATAATGATGAGTTGGATCCTATGTATGGCGACTCTGTACCATCATTTACCACAGTGAAGTTGATAAACATACTCGTTTACATTTTCGATGAGTTGATTCCCTAAATGGATCGGAACGTTGTTGGGGCACATGACCTTGGTTTTGCCTATGTTCATTTTCAATCCTATACTATTCGATACTTCATTCAGCTGCACTAACATCTCTTCTAACTCATCTGTGTTTCCAGCGATAAGGACGATGTCATCCGCAAAGCGCAGATGATTAATGTACGAGTCTTCGATTTTGATGCCCTTTTCTTGCCATTCCAATTTCTTGAATACGTCTTCTAGAGCCAGGGTGAAAAGTTTCGGTGATATCGTATCACCTTGGCGTACGCCACGTTTAAGATAAATTCTTGCAGTTCTTGAATCATCCTTAATTTCGACATGCATAGTGGCTCTCTGGCATATATTCTCTCCTGGACACTTTCCATTTTTCATACTTTTAAGTGCACTTCTAATTTCACTGAGGCATATATCCTGCAGGTCCTCTGATTCCACATTCAACACTGAACTAGATGTGTCAATAACGTTTGGGGACTTGGATATGTAGAGGTCGGTGTAAAACTCTTCTATTATTTGAGATATTTCTTCTATGTTTGATACAATTATTCCTTGTATGTTTTTCATGTTTGTCAGCTTTGTTTTTCCATTTGAAAGTTTTTATCTGAGAACTCTCATATTGGCATTCTATCGATGTTTTTCTGAATCATTCTAGTTTTGTGTGCTCTCAGGTCTATGCGTATGGTTTTAATAACACTTTTATTCAATGTCCTGTGTACTTCCGTTCCTTTTTCAAGCCCCCTTCTTTAGTCCATCAGTTCGACAGTAAAGGTAGTGAGCTTCGACTCTGGAGCTTCCTTACTTTATAGCATTTTTTCGTTGTAGCTGCGGCGACCCTCGATTTTATTTGTTGGTTTAGTTGATCCATATCCATTCTTATAAGTGTTTTTTCTGGTTGTAACCTTCTTGCAATTTCTGCTTGGTATTCGGCATTCCTTGTTCTGAGGTGATTTATTGTCGGGAATCTAGGTTTTTTAATGAGCTTTTTTCTCTCTTGTTTAATATCGAACCGGAAGCAAGCTCGGACTACTCTGTGGTCACTCCCTGTGTCTACTTTATTAAGAACGGACACATCACTACAGTTCTTTCGGTTGTCTGAAAGTATGTAATCGATCTCATTTTTTGTTAAATTATCCGGGTTTCTCCAGGTCCATTTGCTTTGAGAGGATTTTTAAAAGAAGGATTTAGACAGTAAAGGTTCTCTTTCAAAAGAAAGTTCACGAGCATTTCCCCTCTATCGTTCCTTATTCTTAGGCCGTGTTCACTGATGTTTTCTGTATCATTTTGCGTCTTCTTGCCGATTTTGGCGTTGAAATCCTCAATTATGATCGTGAAGTACGCATTTTCTGCTCGTCTTGCAATCGATATCTCTTCTTGTAACTATTCTTCCTCTTCATCTTCCGATGTTCTAGTTGGTGCATATATGTTAATTATTTGTACTGCATAACGCTTGTTTAACGACAATGTAAGACATATGAATCGATCAGAAATATCGCAGAATTTGGATACTTTGTCTTTTGTGTTCTTGTTTACAAGGAAACCTACTTCTCCAGTATGGTTATTGATATCGGAGTTTCTCTGATAAATTATATGACCTGACTTCAGCGTTGTAGTTTTTTCTTCGGGTAGATTTGTTCCAATTCAACAAGATGTTCTTCCGTTCTCATTGTGCGTATGTTATATGTGGCAACAAATATGCGGTGTTTCATATTCTCATTTTTTTCTAGTTAAGACTTTGAGAGAAAATCAACCAGTAACAAAATATGGACTCAGGAGAGTGAGGTACCATAAACAATGGAGTCTTCTATCAACTCGAAGCTTATGCAGTCAATTCATATCATATTCAATTACAATACCCAGATCTGTAAGGGAACAGTTTCTCTACCCTTATAACTATCAACATCTCAAACACTTTCTCCAGAAGACAATTCCACAATAGTGCATTTTTCGAATAATTTTCAAACTGATAGGAAAAAAATTCTACTTTTGATAGGTCAATCATATACTGCGATGAAGCCGTCCAAGAGATGACGTTACGAATTCATAAAATATCCACATTTCGGCGTATGAAAATCTTCATGTCATCATTCAAATCTAACACCACCACTGTTCCAAGTAAATATCTGAGCCGGATATGTATTTCCTTAAACCATTGAACCATTTGCATTGTCACCGCGTCTGAACGTTGAAATTTACTTGGAATTTCGCAAAATAACTTGTCCAAACTTTAAGAGGAGGTTCCACTAATAACTCACAGAACATCTGGATTATATTGATCTCCACCACATTTTAAATTTGACCTACCCCAATCCAAGGGTATTTCTCTGGTTGCGAGAGTCCGAAAATCATTCTTATTTCAACAACTAATGCGAATAAACTATTTTTTCTTCTAGTAATAACCTTCAAAAGAATACAAGGAAAAAATGTTTCTAATACAATTATTAAGGGAGGTTAAAATCCCAATATGATGAAAGCAAATTCTTATTCAATCAAACAATGCATTTCCTAGTTAATTGCATGAAATACCTGAAATATGTATAAGAGTCCAGAGTAACAAATTCCATGAAGTCAGTATTCTCCTGATGGAATGAATGAGATTAATGAAAGGCTTCAACCTTAACTTTCTTTCGTTGCAGCTCAATTTTTTCAAAGTGTGCTCTGATACTTCCTCTATCTTATTTTATTAGTGCTCAGTGTAGTATCATATAGGAATACGAGATATGTCTTTCAAGTTTTGCATATAAAACTAGAATGGAACAATTGAGAGCTTTCAGAGGCTATTCTCCGCGAAGATTAATATACTTCTTCATTCGTTAACGTTCGATAACGTAACAGTTCGATGTTTTCTTGCTTTAAATATTCAATTGTTTGTTTTATTTGTTTCCATTTTAGCTTGTTCCGTTTTATCTTCAATTTTATCATCATCTTCATCTAATATGCCTCCTAGCGCCAAATTACGATTTTTTTACGAACTATAGATCTATTATATTCTCTCGAGCCTAAATATCTTACAATAAATTATACTGTGATTATATCTCCGTGATTTCTCATAGATCTACAATATCTAACCGTCTATTACAGAAAGACTTCCTTGCTTCATTCAAGTATTCAATCAACATTACAAAAGGACGGTGAAAGGAAGCATGTCATTCAAATCAACAATTTAAATTACCAAACGATTCATGACGGACTTTTAACCACTACTTCGATTCGTTTGGTTTGTCTGATTCTTTTTCACATGCCTTAATGAATCTGAGAATTTATTGGTTGTATTTTCTAATTGAGCTCCTCATGAATATTCAAATTAGTCAATATTTCATCTCTTCGTGAATTAAGTGGCTAGACGTGATATTTTGTAGTAGGTAACTTCTTTATCGATTTTCAGTCGATAAATTGTATGCTTGTTATGCAAACAGAGTGTAAGCTTCAAATAGGCTAATAAAAGCAAGAAATTTCAATGGTTGTGTTCTTGACTCTATATGACATGTTCAGTACCAGATATTGAAATTATTGTCATTTCATCAGAAAGTTCCATCATACCCCCAGGTGCATAGAACAGTTAAATAATGCCCTATCTATGATTCTTGTCACATCCATGGTTACAATCGATAAAGCGATTACTACAATTAACTTTCTCTGTAAATAAGCATCTATATCTACAAACTACGATAAACACCTCAAAAGAGTTAGGCAATATATTACAAGAATCACTTCTAATTTTCATATCGATTTAAATCATTTGCTTGTTACTAAGCAGTACGTACTGAAAACAAAAAATTTGGAAACTGAAGTTTATATACGAGGACAATTTGCTAACTTTCTGAATGAAAAATCTTCTTTCCAATAGGAATTCTTCTATTTTCCAACATAATCTTCTTTTATTTCAATACATTCAGTTTAGCGATTTTGCAACTTTTCATTTCTTTCATAGGTTTTGTCAAAGCCCTCAAAATAGGCCTTCGTTTTAGTGATGACCTCTTCATTTGACCCAAATCCTTTACCAGCCAGCCGTGTCTTCAGATTTGGAAACAGGAAATAGTCTGAGGAGTTCGGATGTGGAAAATATGCTGGATGAGTAGCACTTCGTAGCCCAGTCCATGAAAATTTGCTTTTATGTTGACGTGATATACTTGTCTTGATAGAATAATTCTTTTTTTTTCGCCAAATGATGTCATTTCTGCTTCAAATCTTCATCAAATATATCCAAAAACTC
Organism: Cryptolaemus montrouzieri; assembly: GCA_013387265.2. NCBI lineage: Eukaryota > Metazoa > Arthropoda > Insecta > Coleoptera > Coccinellidae > Cryptolaemus > Cryptolaemus montrouzieri. The sequence continues at coordinate 118,129,694 of JABFTP020000185.1, forward strand.
TGAATAATATTCGCCAGTTGCTTTTCAATATCCAAATATTCAAGTAAAATTGGATGTATCTATCTGCTAACTAGAAATACATACAGCCTTCGCCATCTCATGCACTTTTATTCTTCAATATCAGTCCATGGATCTCATTGAAGATTTCATGCGTAGAGACCTCTTTCGGACGACCAATTCAGCGTTACTTATGCTAACCATTGAAATTGACGATGCAGATTTCCTATAATATTTATCATATCAGTTATTCCCTTGGTTTCAGCCATGAGGCACCTTGCTCAAAATCGTACAACAGTCTATCGATAAATGGCAGTACAGAGTAGCAGTGATACATTTGAAGTTACTGTCTAAGAAATTCAAACACTAACTTATCAAATGGTCATTTTTGGAGAGTTCTTTTTTCCCATTTTCGATGAGATATATGAATGGTTTACCTGTAGTGTTTTCTTAATTCATTTTAATACTTCTGCAAAAAATTTCTCATTTCTCATTTTTATCAAAAATAGACATTTCCGTGTTTCACTAAAGAGATGAGATTAAAAATTAGCTTTATTGTTCTACATTTTTCTAGACTCAGTATATAAAAATTCGTCCAAAGTATAATGACCAAAGCCTGAACCTGCAAGAATCAGCCATAACGGCATGTACAGAAGATTCAAAGAATAAAATCCGCAAATATTGCCAAACCGTTAACTGAGCCAGATATCTTACTGTAACTCAAAAACTAGACACAAAATTTTACTGAAAAATGCCCCATTAGCATCCAGAAACGAAAAACTAGTACGAACAAATTTTCAGAAAATATGGAACTATAAACCATTTTCTTCACTTATTATATGTATTTTGGTCCTGAAAGTTATTACGATCATATGAAATAACTGAGCCAATTCGAATCCGGTTTTTCGATTGGTTGACAAAATTTCCTGAACTTTGGAACGTAAAATTCAAGAGTTTAAGCTCAAATAACTGGTGCTATATTAAATTGAACCTATTCGTTTTATCATGAAATTTCTCTTCGTATTTTTAAATTTCAGTAATTTTTCCATAGCTAATATACTACATTCACAATCATCTGCCCTCAAAAGAAAATCGGTTCGTGTGTCTATTATGAGGAGATTTCTCTAAAACTTACGGAAATATAAACTCAAGAACTTGAAATATCTAATAATTATGCTGTATTTTTAAATTTCAGTAATTTTTCCATAGCTAATATACTACATTCACAATCATCTGCCCTCAAAAGAAAATCGGTTCGTGTGTCTATTATGAGGAGATTTCTCTAAAACTTACGGAAATATAAACTCAAGAACTTGAAATATCTAATAATTATGCTTATTATTATTGATGACGCTTGCATATCATCCATGTATCAATCCTCACTACATATATATTTATTTGCGATAAATAACAATAACGGTAAATGAGTATGCTTTGGAAGAGCTAGAACTATAAGAATACTGATTATATTTTTCACAATTTGTCATTGGTCAAATATACCAAACACCTTTTTCTTCTTGGTTTTCATCAAAATTGCATTAAGTTTGCGGATTTTTTTCTAGATTTCTCAGATTTCTCTCATATTATCATAATATTAGATACGTTCGACAATGAGTAAAAAGTTATAATTCTTAGAGTTCATCCGAGTATTACGTCTTTTCACCAGAAAGTGATTATGTTTCAGGAGACTCACACTGCGACGGAAGGACATCTCCGCGAAAGAGGATATATCGCAGGTTATGTACTTTTTAATTATCTCCTTAGGCCTTTTTATGGCCTTGCTTGCTATGTAAATTCTTTTCTTAGATTTGTTTGGACATATAAGAGGTATGCTTGTTGAAATATTTTTCTGCTGGTTTTCTTTTTCCATTGTTACAGATTCCTGTCCCAAATCCCCTTCCTTTCACCCTTGTCTTCGTCTGGAAATCATGGAGTGCCAGAGAGAATGAAGTGGCTAAGCAGAAAAATCTTTGGTACTCTTTATGTATACACGACACTAACACAATATAAACAGACAAGCTATTGCTAGTGCAATAGCGACAGGGAAACAAGTTTTTTCCTCAGGTTTTTTCACTCGTTTATTGAATCATATGCAAGTATGGTTCTCCTGTTACAATTCCTGAACTCACACTTGTGTTTTACTCTGACGCACACCAAAACGATAGATATAAGATGTAAATACAATTATTCGAATTTTTATAGATCCTTATATATATATATATATATATATATATATATATATATATATATATATATATATATATATATATATATATATATATATATATATATATATATATGCGATGGGAATACGTTATCACCCATCAGAACTGACTGATAAATGGGATTGCAAACCAATTGATCGTCATGGAAATCATTCGGCAACCAACTTGGCAACAAGATTGACAACCAAGTTGATAGTCTGTAGGCGCCATTTTGAAAACACCTTTTCCGTATATGTTATGTTAATTAAGTAATAGAAATGACAGGTAACACTTCGTAGATTTAGCTTAGTAGGGAGCAAGTTAACATGAAATGTTCTGTTAATACAAATTGGAACTTAATCATCTATTCTCAACTCATTGTTTTCATAAACTCGTTTTGTTAGAGAGTTATGGTAATGAATCACATCAATTTTGTGCGATGGTGTGCTGCCAGATTTTGCTTAGGACTTATATATAGTGCAACAGAAGCTCTCGTGAGCAGAAACATGCCCACAAATACAGTGTTCATTCGAAAGCCCTGATTTTTCTAGGATTTTAGTCATTCTGAAAGTGAAGAATCACCGAATGTATGCTGATTTTCGTTTTGGATAACCACCAGCTGAGAATTCGTGCTCAAGTCAAATCTATATTTATTGAAAATCTTCAAAAGGGGTAATCTAACAACAATGTATAATTTTGGGTGAAAAAATATCTCAAATACAAACTGTGGTATCTACACGAGCAAATCATTTCAACACATGTAAAATATACATACGAATAACACCTAAAGTTTAATTTGATCCATCGAATACTTTATATTAGAGAACTACTAACCTCGCAGGTCGTATTTCACTAATTCATATTTGAAATTCAAGTTTGATTCACGTTAAACGCGTATGTAATTCCAGACTGAAATGGGAATTCTTTAATTTACCACACGCATTGATTTACGACCTACTTCTTGTATTTCACTCAATGCCGTTAGAGAGAGGAATACAAAGTATAAAATTAGCCTTGAATGAATCATTGTAGTTGTGGACTAGAAAAATCTACTTAATCAAAAAATTTACTTATTTTCGTTTTCCGAAAAATTAAAGTATTCACGAGAAATATAAGAAGAAAAAATCCTTTCTACAATTCCTTGAAATACTACTGTAACCAGAAGGTAAGGTGACATTTATTTTGAAAAATCTTAATTTTTCTTCCAAATCACTTTCACCGTCTTCAGATACTATGCACTAATGCCAACGGATTCTCTAATATTCAAAACAGTTGTTAAAGTCTATTTCTAGAATGGCCTTCAACTCTTTCTTCGATGCTGCTGGTGTCTCTTCTATTAACTCAAAACGGTATCACGGGGCTATCTTTTGAGTTTGCTGCTGAATAAACAAAAGTCACATGGTGACAACTCAGGTGAATACCTACGGCGGTTGTGGAACAATATGGGTCGGGTTCTGGCGAAATGGTCAGGAAGGGTCAATGCAGTGTGAGACGGTATAATCTTGTTGCAATAACGAAGAATTGTCTCGTCACAATTCGGGCACCCCGATATTCGAAGAAAACACTCAACATGATCTCGATTTCTGTGTGACTTGCTCGGTGTTTTTGGTCATTTTTAGCACGATATGCACTGGATTGATCGGTAGTTTCTGGTTCGCAAGCATAAGTTTACGTCTCGTCTTCTGTAATAATACGTTTCATTTTGTACTGATAGTAAGAAAGCATTGTTTTACACACTTCAACGCGACGATGTTTTTCCAGAAAATTCAGTGATTTAAAACGACGGGAGTTTAATGACACATTCTCCAGATGTATTAGTTCCCTTAAATCCAGAGGCAGATTTTTCGCTTGAGGGGATCAATGTTTGGTTTGGTATTCTCCTCCATAACTGTGCTGTTTTGGCTGCATTAAATACTTACTCAAGTTTGTATCCACCATAAGCTACTGAGTTTTCACGATACTCTGGATATCTTTCTGCTGCTGCAGTATCCACAGATGCAGTTTTTCCAACAATTTTGATGCTATGGAATGATTGTCACACCTTATATTTATTGAACCGATCTCCGATGCTTGAAATCCTCCCCCACCACAACTATCACCAGGTTCTGTAAAATGTGTGTAAAGGCGCTTTGCCTTCTCCATGATAATCGGACCGCTCACAGGCATTCTTTTTTGATTGCGGTCTTCCATTCATAATGACAACGTCAATTCCAATTTTTCTACAGCTGGATGACGAACAATTTAGGCTGGCAGTGAAGTTGAAGCTACAGACGACCTTATTTTACCTTCTGAATTTTTATCGACTTACAGTTGATTCGTTAACGAATGAGCGTGATATGGATGCAAACTTTTCACTTTAAGAGGTTACACTGATTTTTCCGTATCGAAAAGCGTTTTTTAATTTTTTAGACGACATTATAAATTCGGAAAACAACCTTAGAGACATATTACTCGATCGCAATTTTTCGAACGAATGGAAAATGAAACAGAATAAAACGCAAAGCGGCTTTTACCAAAGGACATAACATCTGATAAGAGGCACAATAACATAACAACATAACACAACAATACATTTTATGCATTGAGTAATAAGGTCGCCTTAGTTGAATATTCAATCGAAGGAAAATCCGAACTAATGCAGATGGGATATCATTTAAAAAAATACTTCAGGCGTAGTATTATTAAGGTCTAGTTTAGTTTTCATTAGTTCATTTGACAATGAGTTTTCAAAGAATACCAAATCCTATTAATTAATACATATGTATGGTATAACATATACCGATGTACCGATTACATCCGTGAATAAATATATCTTTAGCGGCGAATATGGGAATTGGATAGAATTTTTATGAACCACGAATAGTGAACACGCGAATGTAGGAAGCCCGAATTAAGAGCTTTCACTGTACTTGACAGATAACACAACATTCCCAACCAACCTCCTCAAAGTAGATACACGTACTTAAAAAAACACCATGTGTAAGGAATGTTTCCAATGTACTAATTATGTGACAGTGTGGCGAAGCGCATCAGAAAGTTGTAATTATAGCAAAAATTTCGTTAGCACTGTTTATTTATATTTATATTATTTGAATAAAAATAATAAATTCTGCTTACTGCAACCGATGACAAAAACGAAACTACCCGATGACTATGGCTGAAACCCGCAAAATTACTAGTGAGGACTGATGCTTTTTAAAAACAAACCATTCGCGATACTACAAGCGCCGAGAACTTATGAAAACTTATTAAACGAGCCTCCTTCATTCCTTTCTTCTGAAATCGAACCATGACAATGTGCATCTAGTTGAAACCTTTTCTGTAGTTAATATTACCAAGTTGACCTTTATACTCCCTCTATTTCGATTGAATGAAGGGCAAAGGATACCTCACATCGAAATGTCACGAAATGATCAGAAGTCATAAGGAACGCAAAATAACACAGGGTTGGGATAGTTTAGTAATTGCCACGAAATTTCGTAATTTCAAAGTAACCAGTATTAAAGAATTTTTCATCACGTATTTCAACCAGTCTGTCACCGTAAGATACTGGACAATGAAATACAGCAAGTTGAATAGTTCTCTGGGAATACAGTTATTACTCTACTTATGTATTCAAATCGCTGGTAATAATTACGGTTCATTTTCTCACTGACGCTGATATAAATGGAGCGCTTAATTAATTCATCAATTTTCTAGGAACATGATTACATACATAAACTTGATAAAATCAAAACGGATCTTAACTATAATTAATGAGAATTGATAATGTAATTTCATGATTAATTAAAATAATAGCTTTTAAGATAAGCTCGCAGTTATTATTTGACAATCGCTTGAATGAGCGATATGAATGTTTCTAGAGAACGGAAAAACTTTGAGTATCAAACTAGGGGTCGACAAGAACATCTGTGCGGGTGAAATAGCCACTCCCCTTGTTGCGCGATAACATTGCCGGTCACGTAGCCAAGAGCTCAGTTCCCAATGAACCTTTGAAACTTTAAAAAGAGCCAAGCGAACATGACCAAATCTTGCGAATTTCATTTCAATATTTCAAAGTTTCGGTGACGATAGAGTTCGTTTGAAAGGAAAAAAACTGAGTGGGCGATCCAGGGAAATAATTGCAAATGTCATTCATTTCATGAAACAAACCTATAATTTCTTCGAAAAGGTTTCAAGAACGTGTAGCTGTCGCAACAGGAGTAGGTTTGCTAACTGTGCAAAAAATGTCGAGCGAAATGAAAAAAATTAAAAATGGCGAAAATAATAGTTTTTCAACATTCCGTAAAAAGAGAAGAAAATCAGCGAAGACAACAGATCTCGATGACTTTGATAGAGCTCTGCTTCGTAGGTTCGTCGTCAATTCTTACGTGGTCGATAAAATCGTACCCACATTAAAGCGAATCCAACAAAAGTTCGTCGATGAGAATTAATATGCAGGATCGCGAGAAAGCATTCGAAAAGTTTTGAGGGGAATGGAGTTCCGTTGTATTAAGACAAAAACGAGTAGAAAGCTACTTATGGAAAAACTACGTTTGAATTATTTAAGAAGCAGCAAACGATACCGTCAAGAAAAGAGACCAATAATTTACTTGGACGAAACATATATTCATTTCTTAAATTCTGGTGAGTTTTAGAGGTCAATTTTAGGACCTATAATTTTCATTTTATAAATCTAGAAACTGAAAGATTAAATAATAGTGCTCCCATATTTGCAGATGATGTTACCTATGTTTTAAAGGATCCCACCAACTCATCCCTAAAAGATGTGGGGCTACAAGTTTTCTTTGAATCTGATTCTTGGTATGCTAGCAATAAACTGAAAATTAACCACGACAAAACCCAACAGCTACAATTTTCATAACAATAAAACAAGAATATGAAGGTATTGGCCTAATCAAAGACAATATAATAAATTGGCAAGCCCACATTCAAGACCTTATGTAGAGGATGTCAACAGCAAAATACATATTAAGAACTTTAAGAGTTAAAGGTTATGACGTATGAGGCAGTTAGAAGAGCGTATTTCATCTATTGCCTCAGCGTGCTGCTGCACGGGATGTTTTGTCGAACAAAAATGGGCTTTAAGAGTGGGTTGAGGATAAAACACAGTTCTAAAGAAGCATTTGTATAAACAAAAATACTCTCCATTCCGGCAATTTATTCCTCGAATGTGCGAAATTTTTTCATAACCATCAAAATAAATTTGAAATAAACGGCGAATCGCATAACATCAACACAATAAAACGACCATAAAGTGTTAATTCCTGGGGACTAAAACTTACGATGAAATTTCATTTCACATAAGAGAGTCAAAACAAGTTTCCGTTCGGAATTGAAAGCGAACTACTCAAAAATCAAGCTGTAGCTCGAAGAATATATAGAAAATATTTTCTAGAATTGCGATCTGTATCAATAATTGTTTTCAACAATTATCTCATATAACACTTATTTATGATAGTGTATTGTCTTGTTTCTGTATTGTATAAATATACATATACAACCAAATTAATATGGAATCAGCTGATATTTTGAATATTACCTCAGGGATTTTGGAAATTTTGAAGGATTGTTAGAATTGATCCTTTTCGAGATATTTTAATTGGAGAAAGAAATGAATTAAGGTTTATTTCAAGAAAGAAACAAATAAAAGAAAATAACAGACTCTTTTCGAATGTAAAAAATGAAAATTGTTTTCCCGCGAAGTAGGTGTTTTTTCCTCTACCTAAGTAGCTTATATTACCTCCGCTTGCCCTGATACAAGCTTGAATCCGTCTAGGCATGCTTTGGATAAGGTTTTCGACCTCCTCTGGGGTGATGTTCTGCCGCTCTTCTGTGGCGGCTTGGATGATGTGTTTTGGGGTTCTTCAATTATCCTGGCGCGATCTTATTTTCGTTTTAAGATTATGCCATAAAAGTTCAATAGAATTTACGTCTGGAGAGCAAGCTGGCCAGTCCAAAATAGCGATTCCCTCTATTCCTAGATATTGTCGCGCGAGATTGCTTGTGAGCGCAGGAGCATTATCATGCATAAAAGTGCAATTATCACCTTGGGCACCTCGCCAGAATCCCACTATCTGCTCCAGTACTAGATCCATGTAATTTCAAGCCGTTACACTCTCAGGAAACGAAATCAAATCTGTTTTGCCTCCCAGCATAATGCTATCCCAAAACATCACACTGCCCCCTTGGTATTTCGGAATTTGTCTTGCTGCTCGGAGTTTAGCTTGTCTTCCACGACCCCTTACAACCCGAATCCAGCGGTCAAATGATCGAACGCCAATTCTGGTATCATCCGAAAAAAGAACAATTCACCAATTCTCAATATTCCAATTTTGGTGCTCGATACACCAATTAAGTCCTTCTGCTGTATAAACCCTTTGACGAATTCTTTGACGTATCGCTTCGACTGATACGCTGATGCCTGTTGCTATCAGAAATGCGGGGTGCGACGCCCTAGTGACTCTTCTTGCAATTTGGCACAAAAAGCGGTCTTGTTCTTCAGAAGTGATCTTCCTACGACTTCTTCTAGGCCTATTTTGCAGAGATTGTATCTCCACGTATCAGGCATAGGTTTTTGAAATTACCCCCTGCGACACCCCATTGTGGCCGCTATATCCCTCTGTGTCACCCCTTCTGCAACGAGAGCAATTATTCGACCCCTTTGTACATCGGACAACCCAAAGTAAGGCATTTCCAATTATGATTATAGGCTTTTTTGAATTTTGAGATTCACAGTTTCAAATCCCAGTGACGATTGAGTACAATATCCCGAACATGTAGTGATGATTCAAGATTTCTTATCATACTATCCAGTTTTTTTACAACAAAAAACTTCATTCTTCACAAGTAGTCAAAGATCCATGGTTGAAAACAATCAATAATGTGAAATACCGAGTGATAAATATACCAAAAATAACCATATAAATTTGGTTGTGTGTATATTCAACTTATTTATTGTTTAATTCCAAATAGACTTATAATGTATATATTATTGATGCGCAGGTAAACTATATTGTACTATACTATTATCAAACAAATAGCTCTTAATAATGGTTACAATTCAGATATTATTACTAAATTACTTATCAGAAAGCAAAAACACAAAGCAATAGAATGAGTATAACCAAAATCACAAGATAAATACAGACATTGTAGCCTCACAAAAGTTGGATTAAATGACGTTAGATTTTTATATCAGAATAAAAGAACAGTATGGTACCTTTATCAGAAAAACAAATCCTTATCACGCGATTCATTTAATTGAAGAAAATCATAATTTCAATTTCTTTATAAATTTTGAATTCTTTTATTCATCTAATGAAAACTTATTATATTATTGAAAATAATAATAAAAACGAAAATTAATATCCGGGGGTAAGCAGGTGCCTCCGTAAATCCAGCGAAAGTACAACCTTTTATGGAAAAACCCCATTAATTCCATTGCGAATGAAGCTGAAAGTTTGAATTCTCAGTAACAAAGAACTTGCTAAACTTAGCCATATTTCCAAATTACATTACTATTGAACATCATCAGAATTCAAACGTACTTCTAGCGGACACACAAAGAATATACCGAAATTTCAGTTTATTTGTTGACCACTGCGCCATGAAAAATCATCGAATTTTGTTAGCATTCGAAAAAAACATGTTCATCAATGGTTGCCTTCCAAATATTCAACTTAAAATATTGAACTTGTATGTTAATTTCTTGGCGCAGTGTGTTTCACCTAAGTAAAATTTACCAATAATACTACCGATCAATATGAATCATTTACTGTAAGAATAAAACCTTAAATAAAAATATTATTCTGTCATAAATATAAATCGTAAAAAAATGCCAAAAGTTGCAACGCAGTCTATCGCCCGAAAAATGTTGTTTGATCTTGTATTAAACCAAACGTGCTATGGAAGCACTTATTCAATAAATTTGACATATATTGTGTCAACATCAACCTATCAACATTTGAAGTGACCATACGGATATCGCAAAACATAATCTGGGGGCACGAACTTTTCTTAATGTTGAATATTACACACATATTTATTCCCGGATATTAGAATTAGAGTTAGAATTAGAATTAGAATTAGAAGTATGGTAATTGGTAATAGTGCTAGGATAAACACTCATTGATATCTCATACTTAAATTTTCGGACAGAGAACTGGCAATTCTTGATGATGGTTGTAGCTGAATAAATTGAAAAAGGATGAATTTACCATCAATTTGGATTTTATAAAACTATGGGTTATTTCTGGCAGTCTTCTCTCTGTTTCAAACTATAGAAAATCTACCAACTTAGTCGTTGAAAAAATTTTAATTCGATTGCGTAAATCATTCAATGGCACTATTTGCAAGAATTTACCTGATAATATTAGTTTTTCATTCAGGGAGGTTAGCTACAATGAAATAAGGGACATCATTGGTGCTCAAAAAACTCTAGTTCAAGAGATATTTATGATCTATCAACTTTATTAATAAAAAAAGTGTCAATAATATAATATATCCTTTGACGGATCTAATTAATAGATGCCTTACGCAGCTGGCGTAAGAATGCCAAGACCGTTCCTGTTCACAAAAAATGTGATTTCACAGATGTTGGGAACTATAGGCTCGTCCCTGTATTCTCGAAAATTCTCGAGAAAGTTATATTCAATCAGATTGTCAATTACTTCGAAATTAATAACCTATTTTCAACTAATCAGTACGGTTTTCGAAAAGGGAAGAGTACCTACCACTGATACTATAATTGAATTCATTAATAACACCACTAAACGCTTTGAAATGGGTTTATATTCGATGTCCTTGTTTTTGGACCTTAACAGGGCATTCGATTGTGTCACTCATTCTGCTCTTCTGCTGAAACTGGTGCACTATGGCTTTGATGAGATTAGTAGAGTGCTGATTCATTCTTTTCTTACTGACCGAACCCAGTGTGTATACGGATGTCGTCTGGTCTGGTGCTGAGAAAGTTACAATAGGAGTGACCCAAGGTTCCATTATGGGCCTCTTACTATTACTATTTATTAATGATTTTCCTCAGTACCTGAGGGGTTTCTTGACAATTGTATTTGCTGATGACTCTACTGTCTCGGTTGGCTGTGGTGACCCGGAGAAGGCGGCGGGGATGTTTTAGTCGTGTGCTTTCAGATGGTTCTCAAGAATGGATTGTGTATGAATGGTGCGAAGGCTTAAAAGGTTGTATTCAGCTTGAGACAAACAGAAATTGCAAATGTTAAATTCATTGGTGTCTATTTTGATTCTAGACTCACGCGGAGTGTGCATGCTGACTATTTATCTAAAAAGCTCAGTAACAACATCTTTGTGCTGAGAAATCTGGCTTCATCAGTATCCTGCTGTGTCCTAAAAAAAGCCTATTATGGGCTCTGTGAGACCCACTTGCGGTATGGTTTGGTGTTATGGGGAAATTGTAGTGAATTTGAAAGAATATTTCGCCTTCAGCGACGGGCGATCAGAATAGTTGATGGTCTCAAATATAGAGATTGCTATAAAAACTCTTTAAAACTAAATAGTGACTTACATACCCACAATACAAGAGATAGAGATGATGTTCATGTCCCCTATCTTAGATTGAGCAGATCACAGAATGGACCAAACTTTTTGGCCTTTAAATTTCATAATACGTTACCTCTGCGTCTCAGGGGCCTTGCCCTTGATAAGTCCAGAGCCCTGGTGAAATGTGTTTTGGTAGAAAAATGTTATTTTAGCTATGATGAGTTTTCAAATGGCAACAACTTGTTTCTGTCCTAATTTATTGTTTATATTATATTGATTTCACTTCTTATGTGTTTGTTCTTGTGCATATACATAGTTATTCTCTATTTATACAAGGTGTAGTGAATTGAGTGTAACATATTTATATTTTTGATATTCATTCTATTTTTCTGGTGCCTCAATCTAATATTGTGTGAAACCATTGACGAGTGCATATACGTGCATGTATCTGATCACAATAAAGATTCATTAATTCATAAACCATACATAAATTGGTATATTCTAGCTCGGTTTAGTTTTTACTTTGTGTCTGTATGTTGAAGGCGTAGTGGGTAGTGTAGTCAAATTTTTCTTTTATTTGTCATTCAAAATTACGTAGTAAAAATATGGTTTTTCGGTTGGATACACTTCAATTTCTAATATTATAAAGTATTAAAGTACTTACATATGACATAATTTCAATCACATTTAATAAAACAAAACTGCTCAGTTAGAAATAGCATGAAAGCACTTATCGGTTCTTCCCTATTCGCAAAACTGATTGTTATTTCACTTAATAGAACCACAAACATCAGAGGTAGTCCGAGAATACCTGCGACTTATTGTTGAATACAATGAACTGACCCAACCCACGAAATTTTTACACATATTATCACATGAAGAAAAAGGTTGCTAAAGTGAGTTATGTTGATGTAAAGAAACAGTGAATCTTTGTGCATTGCATAGAGCATACAGAAAAAAGTAGCAGGTAGAATTCCGAAAGTTATTTAGAAGTATAGACAAGGGATGATTTTATGGCAGCTATGGGAACAACTGGAAGTTTATAACATTTAGGTGTAGGAAATAGTGGAATTCTCACGTAAAATAAGTTTTGAATGGCGTGAAGAGAATACTTTCAAAATGAATAGAATATCTTTCATTTCAGTCGATCCAGTTCTTCATGGTTATTTTTGGTGTTCGGCAGCATATGAAAATTATCAATTTTCTACCTCTAAACAAAAAATTCTGAATTTTATAGAGGGTTGATCAAAAATATGATGTAAAAATCATAGTTATTTCCAATTTTAATCTTCATTGAATTATAATGCATTTCATTCTCAACAATTATCAACGAGACATTGTTGACCATTTTATTTTGCTACAGTAATGTGAAGGTTTGTATGAAAATAAAACTTTTAATTATGAAGGAATGTTTTTTTACATATTACACATATTTTTGGTCTACTTTGGCTTAAAATATAAATCACAATCACAAATGATTAAAGTTAAAATTAAATAAAATTATAAAAATGGCAATATAATTATGACTTTTCGGAATGGCATATGGAGAAAATGGAAAACTTTTTTTATGTGCACTTCTTGCATACCATTTTTGTACAAGCTTGACATTATGACAGATAAGATACCAAGCCACTAATTCGGGTTATGGTTTCGTATCGAGTCTTTTTCGGAGAATTATAAGTATGGAAGACGAAAATCATGTGAATTCACACAAGTTACAAGTATATTTCCACTCAAACAGAATGCTTCAGCATTTCAACTCTATCGAGAACAATTTTCAGATCGTGGTGAACCCGAGTTGATACGATTCATTCAAAGAACCGAAAACTCTCAAAAGAAAGATCAATGTAGAATAAGAATGAAAAACAGAATTCAATGTCTTGTTGAGTGTAGAAGCGAACCCAGAAACATCTGTTCGACAAATTTCCACAAAAAATGAGATGTCAGCGACAACTCTTCCATCTGTTATCGAAAACTTACATACAAGCCTTATGTTTTGCAAAGAATTCAAGCTCTTGAAGAACATGACACAGTTAGTGGCCTCAAATTTTCGAATTCTTTTTCTGATAGAATGCATTTAGATTATTCATTTTCATCATGTGCCCTGATGAGTGTAATTTTCACAGAAATTGTCGTTTCAGTAAAAATAATCTCAGACATTGGAACCAGCAGAATGAACAATTATTTTCAGGCTAGATTCGGTGTGAACGTCTACTACACCTTTTAATCGAATCGCTTCATAGAACCAGTTTCACTGAAGGAAAATTGAATCAGATATATATATATATATATATATATATATATATATATATATATATATATATATATATATATATATATATATTATAATTTGTTTGAACACTTACAAAAGATAACAGTCATCAAATCTTATTCTTCGTAGGTTTCTTTTCGAAAAAATAATGAGGTAGATTCATTGGTTTTCTCTTCAGTGTATACTGCTCAGAATCTCATTTCATATTTTATTTATTTGTTTATATAAATGTAATATAATTAACTGACAATTTTGTCATATTTATATTCAGAGAAGTATTCTATTTGATCGTTCACCACTTCACACAAAGGAAACTATTAATGAGTAACATTCAGTGTTACTTGACTAAGGTCCGTACACTGAATTTTTCCGGGGAGAAAGCCTCTGACACTACACGTTGGTACATTGATATCATTGTCTGATGATGCTATAGTATGTATTTATTCTGGTAGATTGATATATTCTCATAACATTCAACGTTATCCTAATATATAATTATTCCAGGATATGTTTTGATTATAATCATTGCCTGGCAATGGTATTAATTACCAGGTGGTGGATTTATATTTTTTATGAAATCAGTTTGATTGCATGAATAGATATATGGTAACTCGTCGGGGTGAAACCCCGACGAGTTGATATATATATATATATATATATATATATATATATATATATATATATATATATATATATATATATATATATAAATGAATAGAATATGAAATAAGATTCTGAACAGTATAAACTAAGTAGAGAATATATGACTCTAACTCATTATTTTTTCGGAAAGAAACTTACGAAGAATTTGATGATTGTTATCTTCTGTAACTGTTCAAATAAATTTTTCTTTAGATTCCTAGGAATAACATCTGTTGTGGAAATAATAATATGAAGAAATATTTATTTCATTCTCCACATTTTTTAATCTCGTCGGCAAGCATCATATATTTAGAAATTTTTCATTGTATTTATTTTGTATATTATGTGTATCGGGTATAGCAATATCAATTATATTATTTTCAACTTTTATTTCTGTTTATCAATAAGAATGATTTCTGGTTTTGAGTTTTACAGCTCTGTTGCATAGAATTGTTTCATAAAAATTTCTAGTTTTCACAAATAATCTCAGGTTCATAGTTTACATTTTTCTTTTGGGAATGAGGTCATGTTTAATTCCTAGATCAAAGTGAATAATATTAGCGACGGCATTATGTCTTTCCAAATAATCTGTTGAGGCAAGGACTGAGCAAGATGATAATATATGAACTGTTTTTGAAAAACAAAAACATCTACGGCAAGAATCATCTATACTTTGCTTGATGATGTTTTTTCTATAATTCCTCGTGAAAACAACCTGATCCTGGATCGCAATTGCCAAGCCTTCTGTTTCAGCGAACAATTCTCCAGATACTAACCATCTACTTGATGCGATTTCATCAATATAATCATTCTTCGATTCAAATAATTGATCGATGAAGCCTGAACTATGTGATAGTTGATATACATAATGAATATATTAAAATTAAACAAGTTACTATGTTTAAACGAACACTAATTTATTGATGTAAAGAATGACAAAATTTTACATTGGTTAGATTCAATTTTCCTTAGGTGAAACTGGTTCTATCAAGCGATTCGATTGAAAAGTGTAGTAGACGTTCACACCGAATCTAGCCTGAAAATAATTGTTCATTCTGCTGGTTACAATGTCTAAAATTATTTCTACTGAAACGACAATTACTGTGAAAAGTACACTCATCAGAGTACATGATGAAAATGAATAATCTAAATGCATTCTATCAGAAAAAAAATTTGTTGTTCTTCAAGAGCTTGAATTCTTTGGAAAACATAAGGCTTGTATGTAAGTTTTCGATAACAGATGGAAGAGTCGTCGCTGACGTCCCATTTTTTGTAGAAATTTATCGAACAGATGTTTCTGGGTTCGCTTCTACACTCAACGAGACATTGAATCCTGTTTCTATTTCTAATTCTACATTGATCTTTCTTTTGAGAGTTTTCGGTTTTTTGAATGAACCGTATCAACTCGGGTTCACCACGATCTGAAAATTGTTCTTGATAGAGTTGAAATGCTGCAGCATTCTGTTTGATTGAAAATATACTCGTATCTTGTGTGCATTCACTCGATTTTCGTCTTCCATATTTAAAATCCTCCGAAAAAGATTATTATTCATTATCATTCTTCAATTCTTTAGGGTGCTTTCCGTGTAATTCCTTCTGCATCCAACTTACTCTTTTAGAATTATTATCAAATATATCAAAATCTACCTTTTGCATTGTCAAGTTCAGAGGTGTAGGATTATAATCTGAAGCAACAAAAATATCATGTAATTTAGACGTTCTCTGTTTATCAGGAAATGGGAACGTAGATGAAAAATCTGTTTACTATGGGGATTGTTTAAACAGTTAATCCACGACATTCAAGATGTCTAAGTAGTGTAACTCTGAATAGCTGACTTTGGGAGTTGATATTTACAAAGCATTTTCCTCGTTTGACATTGTAATTTATTTAGATCAGTTTTAGACCATTTAATAATTCCAAAAGAAGATGTAAGAATAGGAACTGCATAGGAGTTGATAGCTCTGAAAAGGTTTTTACTAGCTAAATGACTCTTGATGATAATTCTAAGTTCTAACACAAAATACAACAGCTTAACTTATATTGGTAATACTAGTCTAAAATTAAAATCACTTCTCTCGCATTATAATTTCAATATAGCATTCCGAACTGATAATTCTTTAGGCCGACATTTCAAAAACTGCAAATCTAAAATTGATAAAGATAATAAATCCGGTATTTATGAACTGTCTTGCGGGATTATAATAAAATTTATATTGGTAGAACTTTCAGAAATTTGAAAGTTAAATTATCCGAGCACAAACGTAGTTTTAATTATCATAAATCAGATTCCCATTATTCTAATCACTTATTCCAAGAAAACTATAACTTTAATGATAATTTCAAAATTTCACACAATGGAAATAATAGACAAAAACTCAATCTATGAGAAATTTTAGAGCTTTACAAAGAAAAGAATTTAGGTAGGATACTTAATAGTCAATCAGATCTTCTCCTTTACTCAATCTTTTCAATTCATAAAGTAAACAACTTCGATGGGTTTTCCAACATATTCCTTGTACTTGTACCTATTGTAATATTAAGTAGGAAATAAGACTAATATATAGGAATAACTGTTCATTAGTTTGTATTTATCTGATAAAGCCACAGTGTGATGAAACCGGTCATAGTTTTGTTAATATAGTGAAAATCTAAATACCATAGTTTTATTTTTAACAAGTTTGTTGTAATATAAACTTCTAATATTTTCTTTAGTGCTGCTATGGTTAATTGTCTTCTCTTGAACAAATACAAAATATTTATATGTATCTCCTCGATGCATTGATTCGATTTCGATATTGGAAAACTTGATATAATCAGAGGTGATCTTTCCTTTCTCAATAGAAAGATTATCACATTCTGGAAGCCCAAATTTCATATGAATATAATTGGAATAGTTGAAAGTAATCTCAAGTAGACTTTTCAAATGAGTTCCGACATATAATTCAATATCATCTAAATGAATTAAGTGACTCAATTTGAATTCAGTTGATAGACTCTTTATTTTGAAGCCGAAACTAGTAGCATTTAATTCATGAGATAATGGATTAAGGCACAGATAAAACCAAAGAGCACTTAAAGAATCACCTTGAAAAATGCCTCTTTTGATTGGAATTAATTCGGATGTTAACGATTATTTTGAAATATTTAGATGAAGACTGGTTCACCAATTTTTCATTACAAATTCAAGACAAAGACGAAATGTCTTATAAATTTTATAAATTCACAAAATTTCTTGAAACCATGATTGAGGAGAACTATCAAAAGCCTTTTGTAATCAATTAATATTTCTCTTCTTATTTTGAGCTTGATTCAAAGCAACAGAATCAATTACAAGTTCCTCTTTAATACCAAGGTGTTTGTTTCTACATTCATTTTGTTGTTCGGAAAGAATATTATAATTCTCCAAATGTGCATAAGTTTTTGGGTGATACATGCAGTTAGAATTTCATATGCAGGATATCCACCGGAACCGTCCGTTAAAAACTTTTTAAGTTCCAATTACAATATCAAGCTGAAATTTTATACGCGGCCATAACTAGCGATTTCCAACTGGAGTGAAATATTTTCGAAGTGATACCATTTCCGGTTATACCGGAAGTGGGTCATCACTTGTTATTTCAAATGGCAATCTACCTTTTTTATTATACATCTAGAACCGACATTTAAGCAAGGCATAAAATACCCAAGTTGTTGGCAGTTATCTGTCAAAACTTTTGACAGATTTGATTATTTTTGTTATAAACTCGATTTTTGAGGAACATTTGAAAGAATTGTAGCTCGTAGATCTTTTGCACTACAGACGCAATTTTTGCTTGGGTGGATAGAAGAAGGATCAAGGAATTTTTTAAGCAATCTACACATGTCAAATGTTTATTGCGTTGTTTTGTATGGTTTTTTCAATTTGGCCTTTTTCAAACAGCAATAACTAAATTTTTTCAAATTGCACGAACCAATTTTTATATCGCCATCAGATGAAACGTCAAATTTCAGATGCAATTGTATAAGCATGTACTATACCCATCTCTTATCGTTCCGAAATAATTTGGGAATATATTGAATTTTGATGATTTTGCAAGAACTAACAGAGAATGCTTTGAAATATTTGAACCAAGTAGCTGAACTGGCTACGCTTACCTGACAGGTGCGTAAAATTAATGTACTTGTCACTTCGTTCATTCGAATTTGATATATATATATATATATATATATATATATATATATATATATATATGTAGTTTCAACTTTAGTTCAATATTTGTCAGCTGAAGATGGTCGAGAGACCGAAATTGCAATCCTGATTTTCAATAAATGTCTGTTGATAGTATAATGAATAATTTCATTATCATCTACATGTTAAACCCTCCGCAAGAAGGACGTTAGCGCAAAGGTCAATAGCGAATATTTATGCTTGAAAAACAGTCGCAAGCCATCCAAGACAGATAAATTGTTCCTTGCCAGAATCTCGGCCATACACACCAGCCCCCACATCTTAGGCAGTTTCGGAACGGTCTGTGAACCATCAATAGATCCTAGGAGCCCATTCCTGTCTACAACAATTATGATCTGGAATGGTAGCTCCATGTTGGTTTTGTGTATACCTATGTCAGACTCAACAATTCATTGTGCTCTATTTCAAACTGTAGAGCGCCTGGCATGAAACTTAACATATTTATCCCATTTCAAGAAAGGTGATGGAATCTAGGTAGCCATCCTAGCTGCTCATCTAATCACTAGATAAAGAGGCACATTATCAGTTCCATTGCTGCAGTGTAAAGCTAAATGCTCCAGTGATCGTTCGTAGTATATAATATATTTGCTTGAGTCAGTTACCATGGAACAAAGCTTTCAATCTGAATGAAAATTGATCTGAATAAAGAAACTCAAGGAAAAGCCTTCGACAAATACACACGACAAAAATCTATCACGACATATCGTCATGTCATTTATTCCGAGAAAGTTGATTTTTAAATACGGCATTCCCTCTTACAATTCTTGAGAGCAAATGTAATTTATCCGACGA
Source organism: Cryptolaemus montrouzieri (assembly GCA_013387265.2). NCBI lineage: Eukaryota > Metazoa > Arthropoda > Insecta > Coleoptera > Coccinellidae > Cryptolaemus > Cryptolaemus montrouzieri. Next base: position 118,149,346 of record JABFTP020000185.1, read on the forward strand.
AGTATACATATTTTAATTAATACAAAATATAATTCACTACAGATAATTATTATCTTTTTCCTATTAATTTAAACATTTCAATTACGCCATATTAATAGAGGTACAAAACTTATCGCCTTGTATTTTATTACAATCATTAATAATCAATTGTAGAATTTTCTATTGCTTTTATTACTTGTATAATTTCCAAGCGTAAACATCCGATTCTCTGAAAGAATTTAACTAATTTCATATACACGTCTTGAATCATGTTATATTATACTTATTTTTATAATTAAGCCCCCTCTGTGAAGTCATCGTCTTGCTTCCGTCGTTTTTTCCATCCATATTTACTACTTGAGTTTGTTTGCTTGTGTTTTCTTGTTTCCTGAGAAGTACTCACCATACGGCTCCGGATCGTGAGAATTCCCGAGTAAATATTTTAAATGTTGTGGAATTCTGTTGAATCCATTTTCTTACTCGATATGGAGTTCTTGGGAATTCTTTCAAGTAAATAAAATAGAAGTGGCTGAGAAATCACGCGAGTTCAGTGTACGGCGCTAATGGTTAAAGCCTCACGTGCATTATTAGACCGATGTCCAGAGACAAATTTATTGTTAAAGTTACGAAAAGCTCTGTTGCAGTTGAAATTAGGCTTGTGTTCGGATTGCCCAAATGCCAAGAATTTGGGCGTGATTACGCGAAAGCTGAATTCTTTTCGAATGGTCCAAATTTCCAATTCATTGGATACAATTACCAGTCACAACGAAATTTTTCCTCATATCAAATTTTGGTACCAGGATACCTGAAAATGATAAATTTTACTTGCTAAACGAACCTTTGAATTGTAGACCAGGAAAAATTTGTTTTCATTCCAAATAATTCTGGTAGAAATATTTTTAATTTTTACTCGCGTGGACAGTATGTCAGAAATTCATTGCCTTAAATGGCAATCTCCTAACCAATAGAGATATGAGGATACGATTTGCTTGAAAAGGTACTACTTTTTGATGGAACAATAGATGCAGTCAACAAAACTTTCATAGCCCCCTTCGTTTTCGAGATACAGGGTGTTTTTCAAATACCACGGTTATCCTTTAACATTGCGCAAAGGTGAAAAGTATAGCTTACAGTATTCTTTACGTAATAGAAATATATACCGGGTGTAACTGGAAAGAGGCTCGCCCCTAAAACTTTTTTCCTATCCAATATTTTTCAATGAAATTTTTTGAAATTGATTAAAAATTTACTTCAAGTTGAATGGCACTGACAGTTTATCTGAAGCGCTTCCGGTTTCGCCGGACAAAGTTTCATATTTTAAATGGCTCACCCTGTATATTTTTTGGGAAATCGAATGAAACTCTCTTTGTCTATACATTCAGTATATTAGAGATGTATTTGCCGAATTTTTAAATCATTCTTGATAAATTTGTTCAAAAGTCTAGGTGGCTATGACGACTCAGCAGGTTCTAAAATTGTAATGCACACAAAGCATAAACGCAAAACCTTAGCTTTATTTTGGCATGAATAAAAATTTAACAAAACACATAAATAACGCAAAATACACAAATGGACCTTAGATGGAATGTCATCAAATCGATTGAGCATAACTTCACAACAGGTTTTCGAAGAGACCCCCATTCTGTGGCTGACACAGCCTATTGCGGCGAATGGTAGCCCGTACTACATTATCCATTTGATTTGGAAAAATTTCATTTATTGCTACCCGAAGTCTATTCTCTAAATCCTCTCGATTTTCTGAAGTTCTATGAACACGATTTTTCACATGGGCCCACAAAAAAATCTAATGGGGACAAGTCGGCCGATCGAGCTGACCATCTTGTCGGGCCGTTGGTGCCTATCCACCTTTCATTTAAATTATTATTTAGGTATTGAACAACTTCCCTGCAGTTGTGCGCTGGTGCTCCATCTTGTTGGAAAATTAAGTTATTAGCAACAGCCAGTGGTAAACCATCAATCAGATCGCTTATTTCGTTTTGTAAAAATCCTAAATATCTTTCCCCTGTTAATGGTTCATCAAAAATGATTGTACCTATGAGATGTCGCCCTACCATTGCCATCCATACATTAAACCCAAATCGCTCCTGGAAATTACCCTCACGTACTAAATGCTCGTTTTCGTGGGCACAATAGCGCGTATTGTTTCTATTGAACATTCCGTTGTTAGTAAATCGGGAATCATCTGAATATAAAATTTTATAAGGATACCTTAGATCCATTTCCATCTTTCGAAGAAACTGGTTGCAATATTCTAATCTTCGGCCATTATCATTTTCATAAAGGTGTTGAAGATTGTATTTGAACGAGCGAAATTTATGCTTCTTAAGAATTTTCCAAACACTCTGATGACTTATCCCCATTTCTTGTGCGATTTCTCTGGTAGATGCCGTACAATTCAAATTAATGTATGCATCAATTTCAGAATTATCGCTTACTATGAAATTTTGATTATCTGCAACAACCGGTTGCTGACGAAACATCACTTCCAGTTTTGGAAAATAGTGCCTTGAAGGATGTTGCCGTTCTGGATAGCGTTCAGCATATAAAATTGCTGATGCTGTAGAGTTTTTTCGGCATTCGTCATAAATGAGTAGCATATCTACTTTTTCATTCTGTCTGTACAGCATTTCGTCTTTTTTTCTGCCGTGAAAATTCAAAAACTCTGAACAATTTATACCAAATCACCGATTCAGATACAACACAATCTTATATTATGACATTTAAAATTGAATACAAAAAATTCTATGATCTGTGATCTATCTCTGATAGGATTTCAATGCATTTCCAAAGCATTTCAGATAATGAGTTGAAAAACGAGTATTATACTATGTCCAGGATTACGAATGGAAATTTTCAACGAAAAATTATCAATTTGGTATCAAAATATTCGTAAAAATATTCTGCGTATTATAGTGCTAATGAGCCTCTATTATACCTTGCGGAAATAAGATTTTTTTTAAAGAAACAATGTTTGGAATGTTACGAAGCCAATAACAGAAGGAATTCTACAGTTTCAGTGATGAATCCAAATGTACTCGATTTCGGTCGATAAATCACGCAGTTTTTTTGTTGTCATAGCCACCTTGACTTGAAAACAAATTTATCAGAAAAAAAATTAAAAATTCGGCAAATTCGTCTTACAATATGCTAAATGTATAGACAAAGAGAGTTTGATTCGATTTCTCAGAAAATATACAGGGTGAGCCATTTGAAAATCGAAACTTTGGCTAATTTGCTTTGAAACCGAAAACGTTTCAGATAAACTGTCTGTGCCATTCAAGTTGAAATAAATTTTCAATTAAGTTCAGAAAATTTCATTGAAATATATTGGACAGGAAAAAAGTTATAGGGGCGAGCCTGTTTCCAGTTACACCCGGTATAAACAGCTTTACAGGCCAAGTAGGCCCATGGCTTCATTACACGTTCTTCTCCATTTCATTTCATTCATAATTACTCCCTTCCAGTCCTTCACTCCTAGCTCTTCAATATTTTTCTCCACCATCTTCAGCCTTTCTGTGACCACGCACAGAAAGGATGAAGATGGTGCCCTGCCTCTTCTTCCCGTTATTCCCCTTGTCATAACTTGTCCTGTTGTTCTATCGTCTCCCAGTCGGAAAACATGGCCAAGCCATCGCATTCTTTGTGCTCTAGCCACATTTGTTATTGAGGGTTGTCCATACAATTCTTGAAGCTCGGCTTCCGTTCTCCTTCCTTTCCCAAAAATTTTTACCCTTTTTTTTTCACCGTATATTCTTCTGAGTATTCTTCTCTCAAAAACTTCTAATGTATATTTTCCCTCTGATTTAACTTCCACAGTTCGCAACCGTATGTTACCACAGGCCTGATGATCTTCTGATAAATTTTCTTCTTCGTGTTTTTCGACATATTTTTGGACCTGGGCACTCTGTATAATCCTCCTTAGCATTTGGTCCTTTAGCTATCCTCTCCTGTATTTCTACTTTCTCCTCCCCTGTTCTCGTCAATGTTACACCTAAATAGTTGAACTGTTCTACCTTTTCAAAGCAGTGTGTCCTATCTTCATTGATTATCTGCAGATTTGAGTGCCTTTCATTTTCTTGTTGTCCTACTATCATATACCTGGTTTTATTTTCATTTATCATTAAACCCTTTCTTCTTGCAGCGGTTTCTAACTTCCTGAATTCATTCACCAAATGTTCTCTTGTTCTGGTCACAATAACTATGTCGTCTGCATACGCTAAAACTTGTATCTTTCGACTGTATATTGTACCTTTGCTAGCTATACTGCTCTCTTTTATAATTTTATCCATCACGATATTGAAAAGTGTAGTAGAAAGGGGATCTTCCTGTCCCAGGCCTTTATCAACACAGAATGATTCCGACAATTGTCCGCTCATCTTAACTTTATAGGTGGTATCCGTCAATGTCATTCTCACCAGCCTAATTAGTTTGCCTTTTATTTCTAGATCATCCATTGCTTCATATATATATTTTCTTATTATACTATCATAAGCCTGTTTATAATCGATGAAAAGCATATGGAGTATCATGTTTTGATCAATAGTATTATCTATAATTTGCTTCAACACAAAAATCTGATCCATGACTGATCTATTTTTTCGGAACCCACACTGATACTGTCCTAGCTTTGGTTCTATTATTTTGTTTAGTCTATTTTTGATAGATATCGCCATAAACTTGTAGATAGTGTCCATTAAGGCAATCCCTCTATAGTTCTCGCGATTGGTCGTGTGCAACGGACATATTAGAGCTTCCTTCCACCTACTTGGCATTTTCTCCCCTTCCCAAACTTTAGATATTATAAAATATATATTGTCCTCCATTTCTTGTCCCCCTATCTTCAACATATCCGCCTTGATGCCATTTTCACCAGGCGCCTAATTTTATGATTGATCTTATTTCTTTCTTATTTGGTGGTTCCTCATACGCTTCATTTAGGAACGCCCCTTCCTCGTTCGCATTTTCACTAGTCTCTTCACTTTCCCCGTCTAACAACTCTCTGAAATACTCACTCCATCTCTTCAAACTTTCTTCTATTCCTCCTACCAACTGCCCGTTTTTGTCTTTGCAGAATAATATTTTATTTTGCTGATAGAGCCTCCTCTGATATTTTATATTTTTATAGAATTGTCTCGTCTGTTTTCGCATATAGTTGTTTTCCGGATTTTCCATTTCAGTCTCTATATATTCTCTTTTCTTTCTCCTGAATGTACTTTTTGCTTTTCTTCTCTTTTCCCTATACAGCTTCTGGTTCTCTTTTCTGTTGTTTTTCATCACATTCATTCTTGATTCTTCTCTTTCAAGTACTGCTCTCCTGCACTCTTCATCATATCAACCTCCTTGATCTGCTTTGCTATCATCTTTTTGCAGCATATATCTTCTTTCATCATCTGTTCCAACTGTCTCCACTGATCTTCAACGCTTTCCTCTTTATTACTGGAAATTCTTTTGTTAATTTTGGTCTGAAACTCCTTCCTAATATTCTCATCATTCAATTTTTCCACTGCATATTTGATAACTTTATTTCTTTTACTTTCCTGATGTTCTGGTTTCCTATATTTTATCTTGGCTCTTACGAGCATGTGGTCTGTGTCCACGTCTGCTCCGCGTAAACTCCTAACATTCATTACATACTTGGCGTGTTTACTCTCTATAACCATGTGATCTATTTGGTTAACTGTTCAGGTGATATCCATTTACCTTTATAGATATCCTTATGCTGAAAATAGGTTCTGACTACTCGAAGATTCCTCTCTGTTGCTAGTTCAATAAGTTTTTTTCCATTCTCATTCCTTTTCTCGTGCTTACTGTACTTTCCTATAGCAGGCCTGTATATTTCTTCTTTTTCCAGTTTCGCATTGAAATCTCCCAGAATGATTTCAACATCATATTTAGGGGTCGTATTCTTCTTCTATCATTTCATAGAATTTTTCCTTTATTTCGTTCTCTTTTTTTCTGTGGGACAATGAACATTTATAAGAGTCAACTTCCTGCACTTGTTTCTGACTCTAATTTTGCATAATCTAGTCGTTACTGGCAGGAATTCAACTACTTCTTGTTTTAAGCTTCTATTAATCAAAAATTCCGTCCCTAACCTCCTATCTTCGCCACTGCTATTAAAGAATATGTAATTCCCCACTTCTTTGACAAAATTACCTAATTGTTTGGTTTCTTGTAACGCAAGTATATCGATTTCGTATTTTTTCATGATTTCTGTGAGTTTTATCAATGTTCCTTCCACATAAGTTGTTCTGACATTCCATGTACCTAGGTAAATTTGATCCTTCTTCTTTATTGTCTGATTTTCTCCCTTTTTATGTTTCGTTTGTTTTAGATGCTCCTCATCATTTTCTATCTTCATCTCTCCTTTACTTTTATCCTTTTCCTTAGCCAATTTTGTCATGGGTACTTCACAAGTGCTGGCCTCAATCAGTTTTTTGGAAAGACTTGAAGCACAATGTTCCGGTCAGCTTCCTTCTCTAATCGTACTTGTTTGTCATTCCACACCCATTTTTCCTCTTCGATAAATAATTTTCGGTATCCAATTTTCACTGCACTTTCTGCACTTACAATAGTATAATAGAATTATATTCGTTAAAACCTTCATAAATATATATAATACATAGGGACTGAATTTATTTGGAGAACGAAAAATGCTATTTTGATGTTATAGTGGGATTTTCCATCAATTTTTGGAAAGGCGGCCGCGGAAAATCGATCAAATCACTGTATCACCTAGGTGCAGATTCTGAACCAACCTCAACTTATATGGTTTATATTTGTTTCCTCAATATTCTATTAATTGGATACGCCGAGTGTTTCCTCAATTGATACGTGTTAAGTTATCGTTCGTCCAATTTCTTGGAGTACACATGGATACCCGAATCATTTGGTCAGTTCATATGGATCATTTAGCTGCCAAATTGAATAAAAATATTTTTGTTTTAAGAAATCTATCTCACTCAGTATCACCAAATGTCCTGAAGGTGGCTTATCATTCTCTATGTGAGTTGCATATGAAGTATGGTATTCTGGTATGGGATAACTGTGGTGAATTTGACAGAATTTTTGGTCTCCAACGTCGTGCTGTCAGAATTCTGGCTGTGCTGTGGTACAGGGCTTGCTGTAGGGATACCTATAGGACTCTGATGGTTTTGACCCTTCCCAGTTTATTTATCATAGAATGATCTATGCACCTAATAATATTGAAAGTGCAATATTACATAGAGATAGGCACGCCCATAACACAAGATTTCGCGATGATGTTTGTGTTCCATACTGCAGGTTGAGTAAGTCACAGAATGGCCCAGATTGTATTTCTTTCAAGTTTTATAATAAATTGCCAGCAAGTATCAGAAATTTGTCTGGTAAGGATTTTAAATTATGCCTGAAAATTTTTTTTCAAAAATAACCTTTTTATATCACAAAAGATTTTCTGAATTTTAATATGTCTATAGCCAAATTTTAGAATTTTTAAATGTACTGGTTGAATGTTAATTTATTTTTATGATAACTCTATCTCACTGTTGCCAAACCCTCTTTTACTGATCGTTTTACTAAGTAGGATGTTTGTGATTATTTTTTCTCTTGATAATGTTTGTAGGCAAGTTTTAAGAAAGGGTTCAAGTTGTCTACTTATATCAATAATTGAGTTTTTTTATATATATCACTAATTTAATGACGACTGCAAATACACATGTATAAAGGCATAAATAAAGATTTCTATTTCAACTTTCTTGGAAGATTAAGTTGGTACCAAATATTTTGATACTAGGTTTCCTTCGTTATGAAACCTACGAAATTAAATTCTCAATGACTTCAGGAATGTAGTATAAATAACACCCATGATTCTTTACTTTTCTAAATAGAGCTTTATACTCTATAAAACAGCTGAAAATATCATATTTTTCCCTTAAGCCAAAATTTTCATTCGGAGCCATATTTTCGATTATAGAAACACAGAATGAATTGTGTAATATCGAAAATAAGTGTTACGAATTGATTTCCGAAAATAAATCCAATAAAGAAAGGAATAAAGATAAACATCAGGCTACACTGCCACCTACTCATCTCTCATATTGTTCTGAGGTATGTTGTCCTTAACACCACTTCAAAAATGGTTGAAGTTAAGGAAAGTTTTATTGCGTTTAATTCAATACTGAACCCTACAGGAGAAGGGATATATACATTTGTGATAGAAAATTTGAAAAAATTAAATTTAGAATTAAAACACATTAGGGGACAGGTTATGATAATGGGACAAATATGAAGGGAAAACATGTTGGCTTCAAAAACGCATTCTTGATGCGAATCCGAAAGCCCTTTTTGTACCTTGTGCGGCTCATACTTTGAACTTAACAGTAAATGGCGCTTCTAAGGTGTCAGCTGCTACAATAAACTTTTTTAATCTTCTGCAAGAGTTATATAATTTTTTTTCGTCATCCACAAAAAGGTGGTAAAGATAATTCGTTTCACATTGATGCAAGACATAAAGCGAGTTCTCTCTTAACGTCTGTACAAAATTTTCAATTTATTTGTGGAATTATTATTTGGCATGACGTTTCATTTCATATAAATATTGTCAGCAAGCAAATTCAAAGTGCTACAATTAATATTAAAGTATGCCAAACCTACCAAAAAAATTTAGTTGATCACTTCCAGCAAAATAGATCTGACCAATCATTTCAAGAAATTCTTGTGCAAGCGAAAGAAGTAGCATCCTCTCTCGAAATTGAAGAAGACTTTCCACCATTACCAACGGTTAGGAGGAAATTTAAACCAAAACTGTTTGACTATGAACACCGAGATGGGACACCTCCTCATGATCCAAAACAATTCAATTCAAATTAAGTGACAGCGATCTTTTAAAACATTGTTCTATTCTTGAAGAGCGACTGACAGATCAGGATAATAAGGATATAGACTCCAATGATCTGTTTAACGAAATTAAAGCGTTAAAGTTGTTTTCATTACCTGATGATACCGACCCTTAATTATTTTATAATATATATTTAAAAACAATTTAATCTCCAGTTTTCCAAACGTAACCATTTCACTAAGAATATATATATATATATATATATATATATATATATATATATATATATATATATATATATATATATATATATATATATATATATAGGTTTTAGGTTATTTTCTAGTATTTATGAATAACTAGTCAACGTGTCTGTCCCCATTACTTAAGTAAATGTTTTAAAATGGGTATGAACAAGAATTTATTTTGTTATGATTTTGTTCAGTTTGTTTCATTTTGCTATTCTAGTCTACAAATAAATATGACTTCTAAAGTTCAGTTTTTTGCTTTACTTCAAGCAGCTACCTACCTACCTCCTACCTTAGAAAAAAATTAAAAAACATGATCCAAAATGCCTTAAGGGGCGCCAAAATCCTTTTTTGCACACAAGCGCCAGTAGCCCTCACGGGGCCCTGACAACATATGTAACAGTTTACACAGAAATAATATTAAGACCATCAGCAGAATTTGGGTTCATTCTTAGTTAATAATAAAGATAAAACAAAATTATTGGATAAAAGCGGAGTATATAAAATATACTGCAGTAAATGTGAGACATTCTATATAGGCCAAACCGGAAGATGCATGGAGAAGTGAGTTGAAGAACATAAAGGATCTATTTTCCAAAATAAAAATTCTACGGGTTTTTCGGACCACTGCATCAACAAAAATCAATTCATAGATTTCGAAAATATAGAACTCATGCATCCAGGTAATGAAGGAAGAAAGATGGACATCTTAGAGACTATTGAAATTACGTCCGCTCATAGGAAAAACCAACCAATTTGCAACGACCAACTATACTTCAATTTACGTCCTGTTGTGAATGCCGTTATATATAAGTGAAATTACTCCTTTTGAATTTAGTATTTTATTACTCTTGATAATGGGCTAACATCCCGAAACATATGTCGAGTATTTTAATAAATATTTGTGAAACCAATCATTTGTACTAATTTTGAATAAAGAATTGAAAGACCTTTACTAAGATATGTCACTTACCCACTTTCCCTATAATAAATTTTTACTTGCTGCTGGGGTTGGTTAGAAAATATGTCTCAGCTTTTTTTCGTCAAAATTAGTCCATCTTGAGATAGAGGGGGTGGCAAATTTTTATAGGAATACTCTGTATATCATCAATATATCTTTCCAAGTAGAGAATATTTTTCATTAGATTGTTACTTAAAGAGAAAAGTTTAGTTATAGAGATTACTCTCAAAATAAGAGAATCCATTGAAAGACCATCTAGTCAATAATTTACATTATTGAATTTGAAATAACTCTGTTTCAAACAAACTTCTACTAGCAACATTATATCTAATTTGATTTGAGGTGTTAATGTTGTATTAAGTAGTTAATTGTTAATGATTATTTTCAGTTCTTTATTCGGTGTTGAAGGTATCAAATTAGCGATATCAGATGAAATCAATATAGCATTGAGAGGAATAATGTCTTTTTCAGCTCTTCCGTTAGTTGTAGAACATTCTTGACTGGGTATGCTGGGTGATGTACAGTTGAACTTGATATGCCCTATTAAGATGTTTGCAAAATTATATAAGGAGGCCGAAATAATATATAAAACAAATGGCCTCGTCGGACAACCTTCTCTATGTATTTTCAGAAGACCAAGTAAAGGAATTCGCCGATGTTAAATACGATTTTTTTAGAGGGTACGTTCAGGCAGTATTCAATGATTTCTTGCATATATTTCAGAAATTTTACAGTTGGATCGACTGATATCGCTAATTTTCGGAAATACTATAATGTATTTTACAATACCAACAAATGCACAAAGAAATTTGAAAATATGTAGAAAACTCTTCTTCCTAAATTTTGAAATTATGAGAACAGAAAATTATCATACATTTCTGCATAAATTAGTCACAGTTCCCCTTTCACGAAAAGCTATGGAAAGGAAATTAGAATTTTGGAAAACATTTGCGTCTAACAATGAGCATAACAATAATATCATAGACTTATTAACTGTTCAAAAATAACACAATTTATTATTATCCTCGAATCAGCCCACCCTTCAGGATCACGAAACAATAGAATAATCGCAATAAAGTACTTGATTATGCCTTATATTGAAACAGAATAATATACGAACAAGAAAAATCTATGTTCATTCTTGGTCAATAACAAAGATCGACTTGATACTGGTGAGAAGAGCGGTCTATATAAATTTAATTGTAATCATTGTTGAATAATAGACTGGACGAACATGAAACATCAATAATTCACAATAAATCAATAACCTGTTCTTCAGAACATTATATAACAAAAACGATTTCTGAGATTTCACAAAAACCCAATTTTCTGTTAGTTCATGCAACTGATTAGAATTTAACTTTTTTCTTCCTATTTAATATATTCAACAGGAACAAAGTTATGGACCGATTATGCACTAAATAAACACCCGATATATACCTATTTTCCGGTTTTTCCAAATTCAATAACGACCCATTCATTAACACCACATCACTCAATACTTATTCTTATACGGCCCGATGATGAACGATAGATCGAAACCGCGGTAAGAGTGATTCGTATTATTTTATTTGTTGGCAGTAAAATTCCATTCGCGTTCATGCTCAACTACCAAATAGAAATAGCTAAATCATAAAATGAAAAAACAGAATGAAATGGATGTGCCATACGAAAAAATTATTTTCGTTAAATCGAAACGATTCATAACAAGATGATAATATGAGGAATCTGGCTCATTTGCTTCTCATAATTCTCTTCTCTCCAAATAACGAAATATCATAAAATAATGGAATTCCGTACACCACCAGTTCTACCCCTATTCAGTCTTATCAGTTTAATAAAGAATATTCATAAAGGTGAAGCGACAAAAGCATGTTCAAAAAGCTGTTGCATGGAAAGTTGATCCTTTGTTCCATTTGGTAATGTATCTTTTGTTTATTTGGTAATTATTTCAATTCTTAGAACTCGTTTTGGTCGATGAATCAGTATATGATTATTTTCAAAGTTTTTTTTGAAAAGACATTCAAGTTATGATGGAAGCTCGGGAGGAAGTTAACGAAGTTAATTCGAAAATAATCACAGTTGGCAACGAAAGGTAATATTCAAGGCAAATTCGAGAATTATAAAGAATGTTATTTTTGTTGGTAGCAGATGAAGTGACCGGAAAGATATTCATAAAATTGTTGTTGTGCAAGAGACATTGCTTCGAAACAAGTAGCCCTTTGAACATTATATTTCCATATCAGATATAACGCGAAATTCATCGCTATATGTATGAACACATTGAAAACTTTTAGTCGAGCAGCAATATTCAACCTTCCGTAGAATCTACTTCTCCGATCTTATCTCCATAACCATCGTCAACCAATGCAACAGTTATCCTTATTTGTTAAAACCTTTTGTAATTCTCAAGCTATTGGTTTCAAATTTGTAACGTAGGTCAAGATTGTTGTAAAAATCTACAAGATAGTATATTTTCTTCGGTCATCCTCCTTTTTCTATCCTCCTTTTTTGTAGTACACCAATAATTTTATTTGATTTATGCATTTGGCACTTTTGTGTCTCTTAATTTACTATCGTAACTACCATAGTTTCAATAAAGAAAGATGAAAAAGAAATTTTTACCCAATCTGCAAAACTACCAACAAAATTGGAACTTAACCTATTTTATGACTGTTTAACAGAGAGATAATATTGAACAAAAACTTAAATGATCAAAAACAAATGTTTTTGAATATAATTCTCAAATACACCATACTGTACTGCCACGCACAGTATTTTCATAAATTCAACGCTGGTTATACTATCACAAAAATAAAAGGTTCTTCTTTCAAATGCTTCAATGAATATATATTATACGCTATTATACTTCTCTAAAGAAGTTGACAGAAAGAGAGTCGTTCGGAAGGTTTGCGTTACACAGGGTGTTACTTAATAGTATGTCCATACTTGAGGGTAAATCTACGTGCAATTTTAAGAATAATAGTTCATTTAAACATAGGTCACAAGCTTCGTTACGGAGCTACGTTCTAAATTTTAACTAGAATCTACAAGGTGTCTTCTTTTCCGGAGCCATGTCTTCTCTTGCCCTTCGAACTTTTTTGCAGTACGCCACTGATCAGCGTGCAATTAATTTTCGTCATCTTCAATTTAGAAACTTTTTTGACAGTTGTAATTTTTTCGTACCTCCAACCGTTTTCGAGTGAAAAATTATTAAACGATTTTATGCATTCGCTGAATTGAAAGCACTTCTTATTAAAAAAATGACTAGTAGGCTTTGATTTTTCATTTATTTATTCATTTTGACTGTTGCTAAAATTAAACCATCGTCTGATCGAATTGTTTATTAAATCAACTATTAGTTTTAAGAGTTATTGCTGTGAGAAAAATTGGATAATTTTACTAACGCCGAATTGGCTGATATTCATTACATGTACGCTGTCGGAAACACAACAGAAGCTTGGCGATTATATCAGGTGCGCTTTCCAAATCGAGTAACACCAAACAGGCGAATATTTTCAAATATCCACAGAAGGTTGAGGAAAACTGGTACTTTTACTGCAAATAATCATTTAAAAGATGCAACTCAAACTATGAGAACTCCAGATATTGAGAAGCAGTTTTGAATTGAATTGTTTTAAATCCTTATGTGAGTACAAGAAAACTTGGAAATCAGTGGAATATTTCACATGTTCTAGTTTGGATGAGTCTCCAAGACTTTTTATTTTACCCGTTTCATATTCAACGCGTCCAAACTCTTCTTCCTCAAGATTTTCCTTCAAGACTGAATTTCTGCCGATGGTTCTTAGATGAAATTAGAGAAAAAGCTCATTTCGATAGTGAAATAATGTTCACAGACGAAGCTAATTTTTCGAGAACTGCTATCACAAATATTCACAGTAATCATTATTGGGCTGAGGAAAACCCCCGTTTGATTGAAGAACCTCATCAGCAAGAACAATTTTCTCTAGATGTCTGGGTCGGAATAATTGGGAATTATTTGATTGGGCCATTTTTTTTGCCTAACAGGCTAAAGGCTCCCACGTATCAGCAATTTCTTGAGGAGGAGTTATCTTTATTGCTCGAGGATGTGCCACTTTTGGTGAGAAACAAAATGTGGTTCATGTCTAATGGGGCAGCAGCACATTTTAGTGGAGAAGCTAGGGAATTCTTGAATAATATATTCAACAACCGATGGATAGGTCGGGGTGGGCCAGAACCATGGCCTCCTAGGTCCCCAGATTAAATATTTTAGACTTTCTCTTATGGGGATATCTCTAGAGTTTAGTATATACCACACCCTGTATAAGAATTGAGAAATCGAATAATAACGTCTTGTTACACGATAAGAAATACCCCACGAATATTTCAAAGGGTTCATGATAATATGCAAAGAAGGACAGAGGCCTGTATTCTTGCAGGTGAAGGACACTTCCAGCAATTTATTTAGTTTTTAATTGTTCTTTTTTTTAGTTTGATATTAAATAAGTATAAGTTGAGTCTTAGAAGCCGAGTTATCAAACTAAAAGCAAATTTTGGTCATACCTGTGGACTGTTCGACGTACAACATTTATTCTACATATCACTAGCTACCTTTCAGTTCAAAAGTTCCATCGATTCTGTCAATGGTTCACATATGTATGATACGACTATGTCATGAGGCTATTATGGGTAGAACTTGCTCCGATGTTGTACGCGCGTATTATAATTTCATGAAGTCTCTTGGGGAAAATGTAAATAATATTGTATTTTGGGCAGACAATTGTGCCGCACAAACTAAAAACTGGACTATTGTCTATTCTTGCTAATGAAGTTGTATTCTAGTTAATGAAGAATGGGGACCGAAGACTATTACTTTCAAGTTTTTGAAGCTGGCCATTCATTTATGAAGGCTGACTCGGTACATGGGCTGATCGGAAAAAAGTGGAATAAGTCGAAGGAGATATTAGATTTCGATGATTTAGTCAATTTAATCAGTAGAAGCAGTAAGTACAATAAACCACTCATTCTCCATTTGGAATACTTTTTTTGTTTCGAAAACGGTTGCCAAACCCGTAAAAAAAGGAGCAGTTAGCAATGGTAACGCTGTGCCTTTTCACCGTGACCTGAAAGTGTGTCAATTCAGAAAAAAATCGAGATCACTTTACTTCAAAACCGAAATAGATAGTCCGGAGTTTCAGAAGTCGAATTTTTTAAAACCAAAATTCAAACTTTAGTTGCCAGTTAACAAATTATCATGCCGGTGTCTAAACAAGGAAAAAAAGGAAAAGATTTTGAATGAACTAGCTGTCCATATGCCTGCTAAGAAACAGTTGTTCTGGAAATCTCTCCTACCAGTATCTGACATGTACGACTTGGCCCACTGTGGGGAAGAAACTCAAATTGAAGAGGGCGGTCTATAGTTACAAAGTTTTTATAATCTTTTCACTTATTTCTGTATTTATTTGAAAGTTCATTAGATGTTTAATATTTGTTACTTTTATGTTCAGTTTGATAACTGAAAGATTAATTCTTTGGTACGTATTTCTGCAATAAAATATTCAAATGTAAATTGACTTGAATTTTGTCTTGAATTTATCGACTGCTTCGTGCGGGTGTGATAATCCGAAATATAGTAGCTGAAAGTGAGCATTCATTTTGAATTTGGCGCGAAGAATTTTGAATTTAGTACGCTCAGTGAAATTCTAGAATTGAGAAGTAGTAAATGTTCAAGTTCGAAACTTCTAAATAGAACACTTTTTGAGTAAACGTAATCTCTCTTATTTGCATCATAAAAATAACTCTGATGAAAAGTTGGAAATTTAGAGTTACTTAGATTTTGCTTTGTAGGGCAGATTGGTGAGATTTTTTTAAATTTCTTATAAATTTTGGAACCACAACAAATCTCATTCAGAAAGTTTGGAATCGGTAGGTCTAGAGATACTTCAAAATGACATTTACAGAAATAGTTCCTGTTATTCAGTTCAAACACTAAATGAAGAAATACATAAGTAATGTTCATTCAATACAAACCAACTTCGAAAAAATTTGAACAATATATAAACTTAAACATTTTAATATGTGATCAAAATATGAAAACAAAAATTATTTTTGAAAATGTAATATGTTCTTAAGATGCCATGGGCTTTATGGAACAAACTATATATTAAAAATAATTCAAAAGTATGAAAAATTATCTAAGAAATTATGCTTCAGTAGAAAATAATCATTTCTGAAGTTGTTTCTAGAGTTGAACAAATGTCGTCTAGAAATATGGCCATATCTACATAACTCTTCTCTTCTGCACATAACTAAAGTTTATTTCCTTGAGCATGCAATAATGGCTAAAGGAAATATCACTACTTAATAGTGCATTGCTTCTCAACTCCAATCTGATCATATATAAATTCTACAGTATGTAAGTGTTTTAAGCAATTATTGAGTTTTCTGTTTTAACCGTAAAATCATCTTGAACATTTTTCGAACTTATTACTTGTCTCAAGTAACATCACGGATTGATTAATTATATGTACATATTAATCACTTAAATGTTATAAAGTACTCACTTGACTTTTCAACATGGGGTTAACCAAACATCTCATAATCTTTACCGAACACAGTTTACACTGCAAGCACATTCAATCACTAGTTTCAAGAATAATTTGCTACAGTTTATCACTTTTCACAAGAACCTAACAAATGCACTATTTTTCTCGATCATCTACTCTAAACTGTCTTTATAAAACGTGCCAACTAGATCCATGGCAAGAATTAGCGGCATTCGCTGGACTACTTGAACTGGACCGTTGATGCTGGGTATGAATCTATCTTTCTCTTATGGGTTCCTTCTTTCTCCGTTCTTAACTAGCCATGGGTAAGTGAAGAAGTGCAGGACCTTGGATGGTATGGAATGCCGGAGGGTTATAAGTAAACTGTAACTGGCTGTCTCAGTCTATAGTAGGAGGAACCGCTTTCAAGAGGAAGAACTGGCAAGACTGAATGAACGATTACAAGACAAAATTGATTTCTATCGAAAAACTCAGAAGAAAGAGAGGAAGAAAGTGATTTATGAATCTTGAATGTATTGAAATTTAATTGAAAAGAACCAAATCCTGAAGAAAAACTCGAAATATGTTCAAATACTATCTGATTTTTAGTTATTAAAAATTTGGGTACATCTTCAACATAATAGTAGTCCCAGGCAAAAATTATTTTTGAGCTTTCCTTTGCGATATCAATTGTGTGAACGTATATTCTGAAAATAGCATGCTTTATTTATGAAAGCTACATTACCAACAATGTTTTGTGCCTTAGGTGCTGATTTCGTTTATGTGGTTGACAATCCGTGACTACCCTGAACCCGTAATGTAAGGAATGCTAATAACAGCCAGGAAATTACGCACTTACCGCGGATCTTAAGATCCCCGGCTTTATTCCAATTCAACAGGTATGGAAGATTCTTCAGAGAAACTTTAATGACTATCAACCTACTGCTGAAACCCAGCAATAAATTCAAGAATTATCTCACTTTTTATGGACGATTTTTCACCAAGAAAAATTTGTATGAAGGAAATAAATTCTCCTAATATAGGATACTTCTTTCAAAAAATTTTCACGAAAATACTTTTCACCAATATTTCGGATCAATATGAACTGTCATATGATACAAGGTGAACCAAATTCTATGTAACACTTTGGTCAAAATCTCCCAGGAATAATCAATAAAAATTAAATTTTTCTCAAAATCCGAATTTGTTCATCTATATACTTTGGTTCTACAATGAAACAATCATTTTAACGCTTCTTTAACATTCTCTACCTTTCTTGTAGAACGTTTTACTTTTACCGTTAAAATAGATTCAGCTAAAACCTCTTCGTTCGAGCCAAATCTCTTTTCATACATCATCATTATCGAATCAAAAAAGAGCCAGTAATCGCTGGGTGTCAGATCCGGAGAATAGGGTCGATGTTGCAACAATCCCAAGCGTAAATAATTAATTTTTGCCATGGGTTCTACCGATTTGTGAATATGTATACTGCCTTGATGAAACAATCGTTATTTCTTTGCCCTATGAGGTTGTTTGAGCTCAATCGCGCCGTTCAATCGGTTGAGGAAGGTTATATAAAAGTCTCTATTGATCGTCCTGCTTTTTTTCAGATAGTATCCCGAAATACAGACGCCATAACCCTGTCAGCCAACTGTTGGAATTTGGACGCATAGGACGGCTTTTGCCTTCTGCACTTAGCAGATGCTATTTTCGACTCTAGGTGTAGTGGTGGATCCATGATCACATATCTACGTAAAAAATGCTTTTTATCGTGCTTTAAAATTTCCAAACAACGCTCAGATTCGTCAATTCTTCGTTGTTCTTGTTTCACTGTTAGCAAACGTGACACCCACTTTTTTCATGTCTGAATTTTCGTTTAAAATGTTAAATACGGGGCCGTTTGATATCTTTAGGATGTCAACTAACTCACTTTGCTATCACCCATCACAATTTTCAACACTTTTCTATATTTTCTGGCGTAATCACCTCCTTCAGCCTTCCAGAACATTCTGCGTCTTCGGTTATCGTACGACGTTTAAAATTAGTGTACCATCGGCATGTTTTCAAATTTTTCTGGTAACACTTGTCAAGCCATTCCTGGGCTTGTACGGTATTTTTACCCATGAAATAGTAGTGTTTTATCAAGACAGGAAATTTGTTTGGATTTAAAGTTTAATGCAATGTCATGAAATTTCGACACCTCTATAAAAAGTATCAGATTGACGAAACTGCAAAGAACCGGGAAGATATCATTTTCCGTGTTCTTCCTTACCATTTAAATTGAACACATTCAGCTGATTTCGGCACAAGTGAAGAGTGAGGTAGCCAAGAATAATACAACGTTCAGGCTGAAGGATCTGAAAGTGCTTTTGAATAACGCAGTAAAAAATGTGACAGCTGACACCTGGACTAACGGCATAGCTTACGTGATCAAGGAAGAAAATATAATGCGGGAACTGGACCATCTTATAGACGCCACAATAGACTGATAATAGATAATAGTTATAGTGAATATAGATGCTCAAGATTCATCATCAGAGCATGAAGATGACTCGGAGAATGATGAGAAGGAAACACAGCCATTCTTTTGCAAGGGGACTGGTAGTAAATTATTTATGCGTTAAACATTTTTGTGATCATTTCATTTCGACAACCTTGTTTTGACTATTAAACTGTATAGCTCACATTTTTAAAGAGTAACGAAAATTGGTTATTTTATATAGATGAGAAAAACTATATTAGATATCGATTAGAGAACAAGGTCAGATTTCACAGGTAGTCGAGTATAATTTTGAGTTATGTACGGGGGATTCTTATGATCGACCGTCAATATATGACACTCGGATTTTTCGCCCCTTTACGGTATGGTCAGGAGATTGGTATATTTAACTAGCTTTTATTACTCTACACCTTTTCTGAATATACTATAATAATTCCGTCACTTGCTATGCGAATACGAACACATAATTTTAATGAAGTCAAAGTCACTCTCTCGATGTTTATTTATATAACATGCACAGAATACTTATCTTTTTCGGCATTAACTGTCTAAAGTCTCCGAACCCTTTTTCTCCTAGTAATATCTCCATGCACTAGCTTCAACAACTTCTACTTAACATTAATTTGCCTAATCGAAATATTTGACTTTACATTCACTGTCCCATTAATATTCAGAACATCTTCTTCTTTTCTATCAATTTGATAATTTTTGGGTCTTGGTGATTCCGGAATACAACAAAATATTTCTATTAGCACAAACATGAATACTATGTTCTTGACACTCTCACTTGACGAAGTTTTCATAATTTGCAAAGGTATAGAATTTCTAGAAAGATGACGAAAATCGAAAGTTTTACACTGGAATTTTTTAACACTGTCTCTGTTCGAAAGAATAATTACACAGAATACTCATTAAATTATTTTAATATTCTGTGAATAAACTTTGTTAGGCCATTGTAGAATGACCACTTGTTTGATTCGAATCGGAACATGCACTCAATGCATCATTTTGACATTTCTCACTGAACTCTCTCGCAGCACTCTATGGACTCTACGTCAACTTATTTCATGACGCATAGAAGTTTTTGCCACTAAATTGTTCATGGAATAAAAATGTTAACCTTTACCAATCCAAATGAGTGCTAGGCATATTGCTCCCTAAAGAGCACTTCTGCCGAGTTGGTCATTTATTGGGAAAATAACAAAGAGAACAATGTTCTCACGCATTGATATATCCAATCAATAACTGTTATGGTAGCTCTTCTCTCAGCTGACGTCAAACTTTTCATCCAACGACATAGAGAATTTCACTTTGCGCAATCTACAAATCTATCTCATCTACGTTGTAGATTCAGTTAGTGGGATAGTTATCCATTTTATATTTTCTTCAATATTTCGAAATCCCCAAGTTGAAAACCATATCAAGGAAAAATTATGTAACATAAGATTTGCTTGAGAAGAAATGTTGTTTGCATCGTTCTAATATGTAAAAAGGAACACATTCATCCTTGCTCGAAGTTGATGTGTAATATTGTTCTGACTTGCAAGCTGGAACAATATTCGGTGAAGACCTTATAGAGTAAAACTAAAACAAAAAATATAAGGTAGGTGTTTTTTAAGTTCTTCTTCGCCTCCGAGGATAGATTGTCTTCCAACTTTTAGAAGTACAATTTTGGAAGGAGACATCTTCTGGCTAGAATTTTTAAACTGCTCCAGAGTACTTTCTCCTTACAGCAGGCATATCTTGCACTTCATCAGACTCATTCCATTGTTTTCTTTTTTGTTTTGGGATATATTTTATTTTATCAAAGTATCCTGACACAAAACAAATTAAGTATTGTGTTTATACACGCAGTAAAAACTGACATTCGATAATACACTTCAATATATTTTACTAGCTTTGAATATACTCAATACAATATTTACATATTGATAATAAAATATCAAGTAATGTGTTTTTAGGAATTTTACTTAATAATTGTGAATCGTAACGCGTTTCACTACACCGTAGCTTCTTCAGACGAATGAATGTGACAGAAGCTGCGGTGTAGTGAAACGCGTTACGAATCACAATTATTAAGTAAAATTCCAAAAAACACATTACTTGTTTTTATTATTGATAATGGAATTTTATCAAGTAAAAGACTTCCAAGTTCAAAAACTACATATTGCATTGACTAAAACCTAAATGAAAGATAAACTGCGAAGATCGCTGGCGCACTCTCGTGGCAAGAATCTTAAGAGATTACAACACTCCTAATCAACCCAAAAGCTCAAAGTTGAATTTAAGACCTTCCCCTCAATGTAAAATATCGATAAGTCTTTTAGTCGCTAATGAATTATCGTAATACAAATGTGTTTTAGCGCTACTCTAAACATTTCAATTCCGAATGAGAATACGACTCTGACTGCTGTGGGAATACTAAACCTAAGAATGACTAAAGTAGATGTCACAAATTCATTGGAAGCCACTCAAGGCGTTATATCGCACCTCTGAAATGGTCTCGAGATTCAAAGTGTACCAGAAAGATATTTGGGTTGGTTAGGTTAGATCTCGTATGGATGGAAAGTGTGCAATTAGAAGCTCGAAGAAATAAGTGCGCGACTGCTTTCTGAATTAATATATCATTAGCGTGAAGCTTCTAATGCTTCTACGTCTAGCAGCAGGAGAATCACTCAGCTCCATTAGCATGAGATCAAGAATATGTTATCTGGAAAACTACATCAAAGTATCCAAAATCACGCAGAGAATACTTACCCCAATAAATCGAATTTAACATTCAAAGAGGGAACACAATCTTGATGTGTACTTAAATTTCGCTGACACGTGAAACTGATCTCTTTGTTTTGATTTCATCGGCAATCGATTATGTTAGGAATGTTCTTGAGGCGTCCAGGTTTATTCTTGATAATACAAGACAACTTACAAAGAATACTTAATAACGGCATTTTAATTGTTGGCATGTGCTCATCGGACTGAAAAATTTTAATAGCTAATGAAAATCGAGATCTGTTTTGACGAGCGGTTAAGTTTGTTGTTGGTGAAATTCCAGCTTAGTGAAAGAGGCCGTATCCATCCAAAATGGTACTTAGTAATAAGTACAGTCAAAGAGAGGCTGGTGACCCAATACCATAAGTAGGCAGAAGTAAAATTTCTCAAAATAACAATAAAAAGAAAGCAGGTGACAGAGAGACCAAGAGGCAACAGGAAATTCAGAGACCACAGACTAAGTACAGGTTGTCCCACTTTCGATGTTTAAGTAAGTAAGCTATGTGAAATACACCAAATAGAGAAAAATGACCCACCCATCTTGAACCTCGATATTTGAGGATCAATTTTGGGTGAAAAAAATCGCACCTATCCTCTTTTGTTTTTGAGTTATTTGGGATTTCTAGATTAGCTGGGGTCTCGGCATATGCCAATATCTCAATTGCTATCCAAGTTAGATGAAAACTATTTTGATATGTAGAGGCGTATTCAACTTTTGTTTCTGTTGAACGATAATTGAATAATCAAATATGTGTTTCTCCAACGTTAACCATAGATAAATTTAGATGAAACAGGAAGAGTATTTCTTTCTTTTTCCAAATATAGTGTCCCCAAGCTTTATGTTAACTTTGAGAAGTGATTCCTGAAGGAATTCTGAGACAAATTAGTGAGAAATGAACGGTCCTAAGCTTTTTAAATTCGGAGATATTCAACTCAACGAATTTGATCCTCATCGCTCTTGAAATCACAATTTTCAACATATGAGAACGATTCTGTGATGTTACTATAGATGGAAAGAAATATATATCCTATATATCCTGTTTTACAGAAGATGACATTCGTAACCATAGTAAAGTGATTATCAAGAATTAATTTCGATAGATAAATGTCAGAATATCTTATTCGACCCCTTGAATTGAAAATATACTCCTTCACTTAGGAAGAATATGCAGGTATGATATACGTTTATGGTTTTTGCGATGGAAACGCACGAGGAGCTGCTAGAGAATACCATCGACGATTTCCTCAAAGACATCCCCTTGATCAGACAAATTTCAGTTCGGTATTTAGAATACTGAGCGAAACGGCAACACTTGAACCAAAACATGTACGTACCTCGTCAAGTTAACATACAAATGAGCAAAAGTGACGTGTGACGTATTTGGGAAAGAGAAGAACTTCACACTTTCACATACAAAATGAAGAAAAATATCATAATATTATTGTGAGTATTTGACGCATTGTAAGTCAGTTGCAAATGCTGTCGTTTGGTGTGTCCTGAGAAGGGAGTGAACAGCATCGTCTGACATTTTGCCGCTGGATTCTGTAGCAACATCCAGATTTCACTACCAACTTTTATAGTTTGATGAACTATCACAAGAGATGGAATAAATAATTCTAAAAATGATTATTTATGGGTCCAGCAGTATCAAAATGCTAATTGGAAAAGACGTTTCCAAAGGAGGTTCAATATCAAAGTTTAGGGTGGCCTTTATAATAATAGCATCCTGCCCATTTATATTTTAAATAACAGATTGAATGATATCACTTATTAAAATTTCACACATTGTTCAATTGAATCAATGATGTTTCGCAAAAGTTTTTCATAATATGTATTATCAACATGACGGAGTACCTCCACATCGAGGAAGAATAGTCGCTAAATGCCTGAATGAATATTTTCCTAATAGTTTCACATTTGTTATGTAAAATCCAATTGCTCAGCCTACATGGTCACTGGATCTCAACCCGTTAGACTTCTATGTATGGAGATGCATAAAACAACTCGTGTACAGAATAGTGATAAAAAATTTAATATCGGGCAAAACAGATGAACTATGTTGTCGAAAGATTTAGAAATTACAATATCCATCATATTATTCTGCAGTCATTTCTTCGTAAATGTGAGCCGTGCATTCAAGTTGGAGATGGTCATTTTGGGGAACTCTTGCAATGATTAATATGATTTCATTTATTCATTTCATTTATTATGTCCTTTGTAAACTGTCACATCATTGAAACATGATATCAATTCGAAATTATTTTTTTCTCTAGCAGCGTTTCATGCGTTTCCATCGCAATAACCATAAACATAGATCACATGTGCATATTCTTCATTAACAAAAGAACGCATTCTTAATTCAAAAATTTAAGGTTACAAAACAATGATAATCTATCGAAAAGATATCCATCAAAAATAACAAAATTCTTGATAATCATTTTACTATAGTTACGAATGTCACCTTATGTACTACAAAGTATGTGTTTCATTCCATCTGTGGTCATATCACAATAGCTCTCGTATGTAGAAAATTAAGATTTCAGGACCCGTAAAGCTGAATATCTTCTTTTTTGCTTTGAGATGTATTTTGATTTTATCAAAGTATCCTGACACAAAGCAAATTTAGTATTGTGTTTGTATAAGCAGTAAAAACTGACATTAGATAATAAACTTCAATATATTTTACTAGCTTTGAATATACTCAATACAAAAGCTACATATTGCATTGCCTGAAACCTAAATGAAAGATAAACTGCGAAGATTGCTGGCGCACTCTCATGGCAAGAATCTTAAGATAAGAGATTACAACACCTCTAAGCAATCCAAAAGCTTAAAGTCGAATTTAAGACCTCCTCAATGTGAAATATCGATGAAACTTTTAGTCGCTGGTAAATTATCATAATACAAATGTGTTTTAACGTTACTCTGAACATTTCAATTCCGAATGAGAATACGACTCTGACTGCTGTCGGAATACTTGACCTAAGAATGATTGAAGTAGATGTCACATATGCATTGAGAACTACTCAAGGAGTTATATCGCACCTCTGAAATGGTCTCGAGATTCGAAGTGTACCAGAAAGATATTTGGGTTGGTTAGGTTAGATCTCGTATGGATGGAAAGTGTGCAATTAGAAGCTCGAAGAAATGACTCTGCGGCTGCTCCTGAATTAATATATCATCAGCGTGAAGCTTCTACTACTTCTATTTCTAGCAGCAGGAGAATCACTCAGCGCGATTAGCATGGAGATACATAAAACAACTCGTGTACAGAATAGTGATAATAAATACCCGGCGGTTACAAGACCAGATGAACTATGTCGCCAAAAGATTTAGAAATGACAATGTACATCATATTGTTCTGCAGTCACTTCTTCGTAAATATGAGCCATGCATTCAAGTTGGAGGCGGTATTTTCTAGCAGCGTGTCATGCGTTTCCATCGCAATAACCATAAACATAGATCACATCTGTATCTTCTTCATTAACAAGGCAACCTATTTCTAATTCAAAAAATTCGAGGTTTCGAAACAATAATTATCTATCGAAAAAGATATCCATCAAAGTAACAGTATTCTTGGTAATCATCTTACTATGGTTACGAATGTCATCTTCTGTACAACAAGGTACTTATTCTATGGTCATATCACAATTCCTCTGGTATGTAGAAAATTGAGATTTCGAGACCCATAAAGCTGAATATCCCCGAATTTAAAAAGATTCAAACCATGCTGTTCTCCCTAATTTCTCTTAGAATTTCTTCAGGAACCTCCACTCAAAGTTTGTTACAGAGCTTGGGGGACAACCTGTATATATAATATTATCGACAAATATCCCCAAAAATGTAAATTTTTCCAGAAATTGAAATTTTTAGAGCGAATTTACACAAAACATCACAAATGTTTTCAATTCTATGCTTACATCAATGAAGCACGCTTTTAATAAGAACAAACCAAAATTCTTTAGTACTCATGAGTAAGGAAATATCAAAATTTACTAGTATCAAAAAAACAAATATAAATTAAACCTTAAATATTCAAAAGTATTTACATTATTTGCATGCAAGAATTGCAACGTCCAGAAACACGTTCTATTGCCGTACTAAAACATCGAAAATGGTACACCCTACACATAGAGTTAAGAACGAAATTTATCCAGAACACCTATATTGCAATCCGCTGTTTGCAAAATATTGAAAAATTTAATGCACATAGTCATAGTAATATTCATCAAACAGGGGAAGATCGAAGGTGGTTGACAATATCCACCTTGACGTCTTATTGCAGTTGGGGAAATTCCACATAATCTCAGTCGGCAACTAGTACTTAATACGAGAAAAATCCTAAAAATTTGACGAAAAAATTATATCCCTACAAATTAGTCAGGTACAATAAAAAAATTGCTCGTTTTGGAAAAAAGAAAATTCGTTGTGCATTCAAAAGGCTCACAAACACTGAATGTTGAGGTCAATATATCGAAAAACAAAATGGCAGGACCACTTTATTTAAGGAGGTTCTCTGGAGTGAAATCTATTTGAATTTTTGACGGTATGGACTCATGTCAACTTTAGTCACTCTTTATACTAATCATCATATATGTCCAGACCAGAAATTTCGTTTAAATAAGATGGAGCCTTACCCCATTACACCAAAAATATTTGGAAATATTTCGATTTGATGGTTCCAGGAAAATAAATTGACTATTGGGGACCAGCCAATTCACCGGATACCCTCCGAGTTATTTATAATCCAAACTTTTATTGAATGCATCTAGTATTATTGAAGATCTGAAGTAACACAAAAGATTAAAATACAAAATATTCGCCCAGAAATGATACGCAATGATCATAATGAATTAGTTTCAAGTCTAGCTAGGGTATTGTCAAGTTATAAGCTGTTGTCATTTTCGTGCGCTTACTAATGATTGATGTTCAATTCCTCTATTGTCATCACATCATTGTTATCCCCAATTCATTATTGTTTGTTGTATTATTCCACCGTTCTTCTCGTAGTATTCTGTATTAAAACCATATTCACGTTTTTCTGAAAAAAAAAGCAAAAATTGTTTCTTTACTGGGATCACATTAACAGGTTATTTTGAAACAGCAAGACAGAGTCCCTCAAAGAAATTCAGCACCATGCATAGCAAAATTAGAGCTTTTTAGTGATATATCACAATCTATATAGTGTGTCTGCGCTAAAGGGGCTATAAGATGTATCTGGGAAACGGGTTAATCGATCAATTTCAAATTTTGTAATTAGAGTGATTAGATACTGATCTAAATTTGCAAATATTTTCAGAGCAGTACCATTTCTTGTTACACCGGATATCGACTACTTTGCTATTTCAAATGGCATGGTGTGTTGTTTAATTTCCTTTTCATCAAAGAACATCCTTTCTCAAGCATCTTGTTAAAATTTTTTCTATTTAAAAATATCCACCTCTAAGCTATGATTTTTAATATCAAACTTATCATCTTCTTTGCCAAGAAAAATTGACTCAGATTTGATTAAGATTATAATTTATTTTTAGTTTAATGAAAAATGTTATTTTTGGGGACAATGCTTTATTTGATGTTATTTTATATACACTGTGTTGGAATTTCCTTGTCATCTCAATAAAACTAAATCTTCAGAAAACATTTTTTCAAATATGAGTACCTATTTTGTTTCACTTTATTAGACCCGTATTTTAAATTAGTAATGATTGGTATTTGGTTTTCCTATGCCTATTTATTCACGATTTTAACTACAACTTGAGATTTCTTCTAAACAATAAATCATTAGGCTGGGGAACGAAGAGTGTATTCAATTCGGATGCCAAAATGTTCTATGTAAGGTTCTATAAACTTCAGCTTCAGTTTGACCTTTGGAGATTATTCAAAATAGCAATAATACTAATTTTTACATTTATAATTTTTCTTGAATCAAATGGCAAATAAATACTCAAAACTGGGATATCATGAATTTATTTATCGTTTATGATCAATGTCAACAAAAATCAACAAATGAAAACTCGAACTTGTAGAATATTTAACGAAAAGTACCCGAATTTACGAACAAATTACAGAAAACAATTTAGAAAATTAATGTTAAATTTTTTCACTTATGAAATACAGAAAATTGAAATGAGTGGCGTTGGCTAACTTCAAACGGCTACATGAATCGTGAAACAAAATTTTTGACATTTATGAAAATAAAATTTGAGAAAAACATATACATAAATAACGTAGTAAAAATGAAATCAAATTATATGTTCAAAACGTCCATTATTGTTTTCTAAGCATTTTTCAATCCGCAAGCGTACTCCGAAGGCAATTCTCATTTGGGATTCCAGATCCACCCGCGAACTCATCGGCAAACTTTGTTCTTTAGGTAACGAAAATGATCTAAAGGGCTAAGATTCGTAGAGCTTGCAGGCCAATTCCATGGACCCAGTATCCTTATCCATCTGTCGTAAAACAAACTGATTAATTCTTCCGATACCCGAGGAGTGCAATGGGCCGAAGCATCATTCAGTTACCATAAAAATAACCCAAGACGGTAACTTCTATGTCTAACTAACACTAACCTAACTCTTACTAATTCACAAGAGACTTACATACAACATTGTAGAACATAGAAACTGGCATCGTTATTGAATCCACTCTGTTTATTTCTATGTTCCACGACTTAATGATTTAGGTCTCCGAAGGAACTATAGGTGAAACGAAAACGAGCAATTTTAAATACAGGAAAACCTAATACGAATCGAAATTAATTCGAAGTACGGTTCTATAGTATAGACCAGGGATTCCCAAAATAAAAATAAAAAAAAATTACAACAAAAATTTCCATTAATCTTTGAAATAAAGTCTTTCTAAGTTTTCATAATTAGTTTTTTGGTAAAAATTTAATAAAGCTGTAAACTTTATAAAAGAAGGCTACAGTTTGTGAAACGTTAAAGCACACAAGAGTTCAAGGTTCTCAAAAACCGTCCCCCTCGACGGCTACAGCCGTATGTACCGATACGCCCGTTCGTCCTTGGTGTGAGTGCGAGTGTCCCCGCACCCCTTCCAAACCCGCCACCTCCGCATCTTCAGTCCAATGTCAATAACCTTGCAGTTTGTTCAGTGCTTGAATTGTAACTAGTTCGTTCTGGCACAGTGCTTTCCGTGAAATATCAGTCAGCGTGTTTACTGTATTGTGGGTGTTCTATAATTGTTGCGACGTTTGAATTGGAGTAATTGTTTTTGTGTTGTGTGAGTTCTGTGTGAAACTGAATCAGAGAAGATAAACATGGCAAAGAAACGCAAGTATATTGACGATTATATTCAATATGAGTTTGTTTCTTTGCTTGAAGATGATGTTGATCATCCTCAGTGCGTTATTTGCTATGAAGTATTAAGCAATGACGCGATGAGGCCTAATTGTCTTTCGAGACATTTGTCAACCAAAAATGCCTCTTCGAAGAACAAACCTGAAGAGTTTTTCGTTGCAAAATCTCAGAATTCAAAGCGCATGAAGTTAGATAGCCCTAGATCTGCTGCTCAGTCATCTCTAAAACTGCTTGAAGCTTTCTTTGAATTATCTCTTCTTATTGCTAAGGAAAAGAAAAGTCACACAATTGATGAAACGCTTGTTAAACCGTGCCTTTTAAAAGTAGCCGATGTTGTCCTTGGAACTGATAGTAGGCAAAAGCTATCATAAATACCACTTTCAGACAACACCGTAAAATGCCGAATTGATGATATGTCCGAGGACATTAAAAACCAGGTGGTTGATGCAATAAAAAAATCCCCGTTGCTATCCGTCTTGACGAGAGTACAGACGTAGCAATATGTTCTCATCATTTGATTGTATATGTTCGTTACATTGAAAATGAAAGAATGAAGGATGAACTGATGTTTTCTACTAAACTGGTGACCACTACTAAAGCTGTAGATGTGATGAAAGCAGTATCAGACTTTTTTGAGAAACATGAACTTTCTTGGCAAAAACTTATTGGTGTATGCAGAGATGGTTCTCCTTCAATGCTCGGTTCTCGCTCAGGCTTTGTGCAGTTCGTCAACCAAGAGAATGCTGACGTGGTTGGGATTCATTGTTTTATTCATCGCCAAGCCTTGGCAGCAGAAACGCTTCCAAATGAACTCAATGCATTTGTAAAGCTATGTATTACAGTAGTCGAATACATAAAGAACAGTGCATTAAATACTCGACTGTTTAAAAGTCTTTGTGAAGATTTGGGAAGTGACCACAAAACGCTGCTATTTCATACAGAAGTACGATGGTTATCAAAAGCAATATGTTGGGAAGACCTTTTGATCTCCGTGATGAAGTAATTACTTTTTGGCACTGCAGAAACAAAACGAGCTTAGTGCGGAGTTCAAAAAAACAGTAAACAAGTGATTTTGGCTTATTTATCAGACTTTTTCGACACGTTAAACAACCTAAACTTGAGACTGCAAGGTGCAGACTTAAATATAGTAACACATCGGGGGGCCATCAAGATGTACGTTGAGAAACTACAACTTTGGATACGTAAAGCGTCAATGAACCCCAGCAACTATTCAAGTTTCAACAAAGGAGTGTCAGTCTCAGAAGAAGCATGTTTTGAGGACGTTTTTGAAGGAACGCTTTTGAAAAACTTGATAATTGACCATTTGAAGAACCTCAAGGAGGAGTTCAGCAGGTACTTTCCTAATTTGTCAGAAGAGCTGCAATAGGAGGGAATTGAAATAAAAAATGACTCCACTGCAAGATACGAATTTGTAAAAATGGACAAGCCCTCATTTTGGTTAAAGTAATTAAAAGTTTATCCCAGTGTTTCAGAGAAAGCTGTTTAGATGTACTTGCCTTTTTCAACAACATACATGTGCGAAGAAGCTTTTTCAACTGCTTTACAATGTTAAAATTTGTATCAGTAATTATAATAGTTTTTCATGTAATACTTTTTTTGATTTTCATCATATGTACAAAGAGGGGCGTGGGGGTCTGCGAATAACCAGAGGGGGGCGTGGTACGAAAAAGTTAGACCAATAGGTACTCGTATTTGAAAAAAACTTTTTTTGGACCATTTTGTTTCATTGAGTTCACAAACGAATATTGGGCACCCTATTGATAAAATAGCTTCGGAAAGTACATTTAACATTTCTCTTTAAATCAAAAATAGTTATCATCTTTCTCAAATTTCAGTCAGTTTTATTGGGCAAAGAAGATAGTACTATAATCCCCATAATTTCGATAAAAATTAATGCTCAATAGTGGTTAATTTTAGATAGGATCAAAAGTGCTTGAAAAAGGATGCCCTTTAACAAAAAAATTAAGACGAACACCAAACCATTTGAAATGGCAAAGTGTAGTTGATTTCCGGTACAACCGGAAGTGGTACTGCTCTGAAAACAATTGCAAAGTTTAGATCAATATCAATTCACTTTAATTCTTAGATTGAACATGTTCCCCAAATACTTCCAATGGGCCCTTTAACTGGGAGACCCTATATAAAATCAATCGTTTATGAAACAAGCTACAAAATATTGATGATTTGCGGCAAGAATGGTGCTCAGTTTGAACATTAGTACCTGTAATAGTTAATAAAACTTCTATCTAGGAACTCTACGTTAATTTATCTAGTTATGTACTTAGAGTAAAATATCGTGATAACATACCAAAAGTTGACATATATAACATAACTATACTTAAGAAGATATGGGCTATTCAATGATGTGCCACAAGAGGGATGTTTCCATTCAAATATTTTAAATTGAGGTGCAGGATGGTGATGACTTAGAACACATCAATCTTCAAGTCATAAGTTTTCATGTTGCAAGTTTTTGTAGTTTCGAGTTATTAAAGGTTGCAAATTTTCACAAAATCACTCTGTATACAACTCTTGTATGGTAAGATTTAGAGTATTTCGCAATTTTCACTATGAATCTTAAGATCATCTCTTACAGCATCAAGTAACGTTTTGGAATGCTGCTCTCTCCATTGCATTGCGACCGTGCAGTCGTACCTATAGAGATATGCTTGCAGCATGAAACGGTTGAACCCTACTTGCAAAGGTTAAAGACTTAGTACTAACTCATGTCCACCATGTCCTACCAACGATTCGATGCGTCACCTGTTTTTTCCGAGTCTATAGTGCGGAAACTTCAAAGAACAAACTGTAAGCGTCGACACCTGTTCTTTGAAGCACCTTTAGCAAACTGGAATTCTTAAACTAATTATGATGGTAGGGGCTGTTACATTTCGTGTACCATGCGATTAAAATGTAGGAATAATAAATGTCCAACAAAGAATTCGTTATTTAAACTGATCAACAATTGAAGTGGCCCCCTAAAAGTTTGGCAAAATTCATAGTTTCATAACTTTATAAGCACTCATTACGTCTATATAATATTTCCAATAGGAGTACCATTACACTAATCATGGTTCCAGAAGAACGGAAGTACTTTTTAGCGCCAAAAAGAACAAAAAATAGGCTTGAGGATTTTTCACGTCTTCTCCACACGAGTACTGTCATCAGCTTCTCATGAAAAGAAGAAAAACAAATAAGTTTCAGGTCAAAGAGGAAGAAATATGACGGAGAAATTAATAACACTTCCTGATGTTTCTTTCTGCTAGAAATTCCTAAATTTTTTTTTAACTAAAAAAATTATGTCGATGAAATTATTTCATGTCTTATACTCTATCGTAAATTTTTCTTTTAGCAGTTGCTGATTAAAAATGGGAGATGCTAACCCTCTTTTTTTGAGCATATAATGTTTCTCGTTCTGTAGTTAAACAGGATAACTAAGGAGCGGATTATACAGGGATATCCACCGGGACCGTCCGTTAAAAACTTTTTGAGTTCCAATTACAATATCAAGCTGAAATTTTATACGCGGCCATAACTACCGATTTCCAATTGAAGTGAGATATTTTCGAAGTGATACCATTTCCGGTTATACCGGAAGTGGGTCATCACTTTGTTATTTCGAATGGCAATCTACCTTTTTTATTATACATCTAGAACCGACATTTGCGCAAGGCATAAAATACCCAAATTGTTGGCACTTATCTGTCAAAGCTTTTGACAGATTTAATTATTTTTGTTATGAACTCGATTTTTGAGGAATATTTAAAAAAATTATAGCTCATAAATCTTTTGCACTACAGACACAATTTTTGCTTGGGTGGATAGAAGAAGGATCAAGGAATTTTTTAAGAAGCCTACACATGTCAAATGTTTATTGCGTTGTTTTGTATGATTTTCTCAATTCGGCGTTTTTCAAACAGCAATAACTCAATTCTTTCAAATGGCACGTGCCAATTTTTATATCGCCATCAGATGAAGCGTCAAATTTCAGATGGAATTGTATCAACATGTACTATACCCATCTCTTATAGTTCCGAAATAATTTGGGAATATATTGAATTTTGATGATTTTGCAAGAACTAACAAAGAATGCTTTGAAATATTTGAATCAAGTAGCTGAACTGGCTACGCTCACCTGACAGATGCCTAAAATTAATGTACTTGTCACTTTGTTCATTCGAATTTGATATTTCAACAAGAATTGGTAATTTGAAGTGAAAATTTTTTAAAAACACCAGATTGATAATAAAATGGCTGATTATTCAAACGAGGATATGTTTAATCTCTTTTTAATTCATGGCGAATGTCAAAAACTGTTGGATAGAACTTGCAGGTAATTCAATAACCAATTTCCAAATTTGGCGCCTATGAGTAAAACAAAATTTCGAAGGATTAGAAGCAATTTTCTGCAATTTGGAGGAACAAAATACAAAGAAAAAAAACCAATTCTCGAGGACGACGACAATCAAATTAAAACGCTAGCGTATTTTCGTGCCAATCCACATGCGTCCATTAATCAGCATCTATGGATATTGGATTTAGTTATACTTCCATTCAAAGGATCCTTAAGAAATATAACACACACAATTCTGCAAAAATTATATGGTCTGATGAAGCCAAGTTTAATGAAAGTGGAATAACAAACAGGAGAAATCGACATTTTTTGGCCACAGAAAATCCACATTTCATTGAGGTTATTGATTTCCAAAATAAAGTCAGCGTGAACGTTTTCGCAATTGATGGATTGAATGATTTGTTGGCTTATCACATTTGAGGAAAGTCTTAATGGCCAAAGATATCTGGAAGTTTTGAGAGGAATATTAGCAAATTTTTTACGGACGGTCCCGGTGGATATCCCTGTATAAGAAACCCAAATGTGAAAATATGTAAATATATATGTAATAATTCTTTGAAAATATGTAAGAAATATTTAAAGTATAAATATCATCTGAAGGGGTTTTTCAAGCTTAACAATAACAACTAATGCTCCTAACTAAGAATTTATTCATCAAACTCAAGATTATTCTATTTTTCATTATAAGACGAATTAATAATCAAATGTTTTTCAAAATTTTCATGGAATATTTTCAAATTTTGTTGTGTCTACCATATAAGGTGCAGCTTTTTATAAAAGAATTATAAATTTGTTTAATGAAACTGCATTAGGTAGGAAAGAATTTGTCAATGCATCTTGTATGAATCTTGTAACAGTTACATTATTCGCTTTTTAATATGCTAAGAGGCTATTAGTAATGAATGCCCTGGAATATTTCCTACCAGTGCTCCAATGAGCAAATGAAATATGTATCTTCCACAAGTATCTGTTGTTTCGTCCACAATTACATAAAAGGAATATGCGCCTATAACTTCTCTGATTTCATTGTTGTTCTGGGAATACATTCAACGACTGCTTTTCATATTGAAGATTCATCCATGTCATTTCATTTACAATATTTTTCCAAGGAAGACATTTGCAATGGAATATTCGAAGCAAACAACGCTATACACATATCTTAATTGAACTGTTTCTTATTTTTTTTTTTTTGAATTTGGGAGGCTTTTACTTGGTAAAATTCCATTATCAATAATAAAAAACAAGTACTGTGTTTTAAGGAATTTTACTTAATAATTGCGATTCGTAACGCGTTTCACCACACCGTAGCTTCTTCAGACGAATGAATGTACAGAAAATATAAATGAGAATATAAATATAAATGTTCTTGAGTAATTAAAAGCTTATTGGGTTGCTTCTTCTTAAGTGGTTATTTATGACAGATATATCCAATAAAATTAAGGAATAGATTGCTCCCCGAAGAGATTCAATAGAGGTGAAGGGCTTAAATCGACTTGTTCATTGATGAGTTTACCTGAGTGTTGGTATTTATTGATTTCTAAAGTTTCCCAAAGATCTACCTTCCAATATTTATTATCTGTTTGCAAAATTTCAAACTGTGGGTCGAAAGAATGATTATTTTCTAAGAGATGATTCGCGTAATTTGAATCTGATTTTTTATTTGAAAAACTGCGTTTATGTTCCGATATTCTAATGTTAAAATTTCTATGTGTTTTACCGATGTAGAAATTATCACAGTCATTGCAATTCAATCTATAAACACCTGATTTATTGTTTTTACCTGATTTGGTTTTATTATTTTTATATATTTGCCTAAATTATTATTAGTTTGGAAAGCTATGTTGAAATTATTGTTACTCAACCTTAACCTACATTGACATTACAAGTGAGAAACTGAATTCATTCTTGAAATATAAAGCAATAAACATGTAAAGCTGCTAAAATTGTTCCTTAGTGTAAGTTATTATAACTTTCTAAATTTGATTTAAGATTTAAGTTGTTTTAAAACTTAATATTGTAAAAGGAGGTTGAAAATAAAGCAAAATTACTAACTTGTCGTCACAAGAACGATTAAACACACTATTTCATGCAACAAAAGAGGCTTAAAATTAAAGTTTTCTTCTATCAAGTACAGAGTAAAACATATTATAATCAAGATGTAAGTGAATAAAAAAATGTCCGGGGTGAAAGCTCCAAAATCCGGAGAACTTACGCTTACGGTCCTGGGGGGCAGGTATTAGAGATGGTTTCCCTATCTCTGGATATGGTTCTATCTGGTTCTCTCATCATACATCACTATGTCCGGCCTATTATTCATCACCTTTCTGTCAGTGATAACAGGCCTATCGTAGTATAATCTGATAGAGTCATTTTTCAATTTGGGCGCTGGTTGATACTTGTAATATGGCTGGAAGCTATTCAGAAGTCCGTATTTGTGTGCAAGTTTCTGATGGATAATATTGCACAGTTGATTATGCCTGTGAAGAAAGTCCGTATTGGCCAGTTGTTCGCATCCGGACGTAATATGCTGTATAGTCCCCGATCTTATATGGCATTTTCTGCACTTATCTGTTTGTGATGTTCCGTCCGTCATAATAAATTTTTTATAGTTGTTTGTAGCGATCACTTGGCCTTAGATGGCCATAAGGAATCGAATTATTCCCCTTTCATCAACCATTTGTTGGAGGCTTTTTTGTCGATGTGGGGTTGATTAATCTCATGGTGATATCGTCCATGCAATTCATTTCTTAACCATTGCTCTTGGTTTTCAGTATCTGATAGGAACGGTAGATTCAGCAGGTCATCTCTGGTAGCAAGATTTAGAGGTGTATATTCCTTATCAGCCAACGATACCACTCAATGGAGGTCAGAAGTGAGAGCTTTTGCAGAGAAGAATTCTCTGAGATTTTTTTATCTGTTCGGTATGTAAATTGACAATATCTATTAATCCGCGTCCTCCTTCTTTCCGCTACAAAGTTGTTCGTATCACAGAAAATTTTGGATGATTATTGTTGTACTTTGTCAGCATCGTTCAGGTCTTCCTTTGAAAATCATCCAGTTCTGTCATAGTCCATCTGATTATTCCAAATGAGTAAAGCAACACTGGAATGACGTAGGTGTTAATTGCCTTGACTAGATTCTTCAAGTTCAACATTGATTTCAGTACAGTCTTCAGACGCTGACTGTATTCTGAACGAATCTTCTCCTAAGATTGTTGTTGCTAGCAATCTAGCATTTAGGTATCCTAGATATTTGTATGTTTCGTCATCTCTCATGCACTGTATAATATCACCGCTTCGAAGCTGCGTTTCACCATCTATGACTTTCCCCCTTTGAATGTTCAGGGTCATACATTTTTCAATTCCGAATTTCATATGGACATCTGCCGAGAACTGTTTGACAATTTTCAGACAATCATCCAATTGCTTCTTGTTCGAAGAAATTTATTATTATTATTAATATGGAATTGGAAAATGAACCAAGGAACAAAAGCTTCTATTAGACAATGATTTTCAGATGGACCATTCGAGACGTGGAAAACTGAGTTGCTCAAGAAAGACTGTCTTTGCCTAGATATAAAATTCTCTTTTTAGAGTTGCTA
This sequence comes from Cryptolaemus montrouzieri, assembly GCA_013387265.2. Taxonomy (NCBI): domain Eukaryota; kingdom Metazoa; phylum Arthropoda; class Insecta; order Coleoptera; family Coccinellidae; genus Cryptolaemus; species Cryptolaemus montrouzieri. The sequence continues at coordinate 118,186,462 of JABFTP020000185.1, forward strand.
TGACCACCTGTACGGGGTGTCAGTGTTCAGTTGGAAAATATATTCGAAGGTACCACCAATAAACTTTAATAATTCTGAACGAGATTATAATAACGTCCTCCAGGTTACGGTCTCTAAAGGTTGGAGGAGTCTAGACTTTCATGTCCTGCACCCAATCCGCACTCCACACTGCTCCAACATATTCATTGAAGGTAAGTAGAGTTTATGAGTTGCACAAACGTATTAAAAGTTATGGACTGAAACGCAGCTGATATTACCAGCTCAGAACGTGTGATATTATATTACCCACAGCATATTACGACGCAACACTTTCAATGATAGATGAGCATAATCGGCATTTTCGCTTTGAGTTGTTTCTACCAAGGTGTAATGCAGCACTTTTTTAAGCATTCAAGAGAAGAAACCATTCATTCCTCCATCGACCAATTCTGATGAAATATTCATTGAATTTCATGTACCGTGACGTAGAATTTCCATATAATTTCAAATCTTCAACGTACCAAGATAATTTCGATTTTATATGATGCTTTAAGTTCGACACAAATATCAAAAACAGCAAAGGCCTAGTACCGATCGATGAGGGACTACTCTCATCTTGCTGTTCATCAGAAATATCATTCATATGTAAGTTCGATCGGTCAGAAATCGTTAATCAATGAAAGGATCGCCCCAACATAACAATTTTTCAGCTCGAGCAAAAATCGACTTTTGACATTCCATAGAAGCTTTCGATAGGTCCAAGTAAATAACACTAAATAACACACGACTGGAATTTCAGCATCGATTGATATTGTTCATTCATTTACGCACTTGAACAAATTTGGATTTGCCTGGCATAAAGTCATGCTGTTCGGGAATTATGATCTTATTCTGCTTAAGGCAAATTGGCACGAGGTTTACCAGTCTGTAGTTGTTTCTGTCCCGTTTGTCGCACTTTTCATAGATTGGCGTAACACGTGCCTTTTCCAGGCTAATGGCAGGTTATGTCTGTCAAAGGAGATTGTCATTAAATGAGACAAAGGGCACTGACAACAGAGCAGCATTTTTCCAAAAACAGAACCGAATACCGTCGAGGCTCGGAGAGCCGTCAATTTCCAGCGCATTTACCATATATGTTTTCCTATCACAGTTTAACTAAATATTAATCAATGGAGCGAGTGTTCCTAGGAGAATATGTAGGATGCAGTTTTCCAGTTGAAGCTTTCGAACAACAATTGTTTTCTTATCTATGATCAACTATTTCAGCACATCACTTCGAAAGAATACAAACAAATTTCAAATGAGACTGAAATCATTCTATACTACATTGCTTCAAAACTTTATTTCAAAACTCGACGCGCATCTCTTCAATTACACACAACCAAATTTAACGGAATCACTCGGTATTTCACATTATTGATTATTTTCAAACATGGATCTTTTACTACTTGTGAAGAACGAAGTTTTTTGTTGTTAAACCACTGGATAGTATGATAAGAATACGCTGAATTGTCCGAAGTGCAGAGGGGTCGAATAATTGCTCTCGTTGAAAAAAGGGTGACACAGAGGGATATAGAGGCCACAATGGTGGTATCACAGGGGATGATTTCAAAAACCTAGGACCGATACATGGAGCAACAATCTCTGCAAAATAGGCCTAGAAAAAATCGAAGGATCACTTCTGAAGAATAAGACCGCTTTTTGTGCCAAACTGCAAGAAGAGACCCTAGTGCGTCGCACCCCATACTCCAAAGGCAATTTCTGGAAGCAACAGACATCAGTGTATCAGTCGAAACTATACGTCAAAGACTTCGTTCAAGGGGTTTATACAGCAGAAGGACCTTAAGAGTTCCAGAGCTAACCAGACAACAAAAACTTAACAGACTTAATTGGTGTATCTAACATCAAAGTTGGAATATTGAGCATTGTCGAAATGTTCTTTCTTCGGATGAGACCAGAATTGGTGTTCGATCAGATGACCACTGGGTTCGGGTTTAGAGAGCTCATGGAAGACAAGCTAGACTCCGAGAAGCAAGACAAATTCCGAAATACCAAGGGGGCAGTGTGATGTTTTGGGCTGGCATTATACTGGGAGGCTAAACAGATTTGATTTCATTTCCAGCGAGTGCAATGGCTAGAAATTACGTGAAACAAGTGGTGGAGCCGATAGTGACACTCTGGCGAGGTGCCACGGTGGGAATTTCACTTTTATGCAAGAAAATGCTCCACCGCATACCAGCAACCTCGAGCGACGTTTTCTTGAAACAGAGGGAATCGCTATTTTGGACTGGCCAGCTTACTCTCCAGACCTAAATCCTATTGAACATTTATGGGATAATCTCAAAAGGAAAATCAGATCGCGCCAGGATAATCCAAGAACCCCACGACAGCTCATCCAAGCCGCCACAGAAAAGTGGCAGAATTTCACCCTAGAGGAGGTCGATAACCTAATCCAAAGCATGCCTAGACAGATTCATCTATCAGGGCAAGAGGAAGTAATAAAAGCTACTGAGGTCGGGAAAAAACACCTACTCCGTGAGAAAACAATTTTTAATTTTTATACTACATGCGGAAAGAGTCTCTTATCTTCTTTTATTTGTTTCTTTCTTAGAATAAACCTCAATTTATTTCTTTTTTCAATTGAAATATCTCAAGAAGGATCAATTCTAACAATCCTTCGAAATTTCCAAAATCCCTGAGGTAATCTTCAAAATATCGGGTGATTCCATATAAATTTGGTTGTATGTATGTTGGTATCGTCAGGAAATGACTAAATCTAATTCTACATCATTTATACTTAATGTATCCCTGTTACTAGATACTACATTTTCGACGAACCATCATCCTGATTGGTGAACGCGCTATTACTGGGTGCGTTTAATCAAATAAAAACTGTAGTAAATCTAACAAAATCTAATAAAATATAGAGTGCACTGAACGGAAAGCCGTTGCGAAGTAATTATTCATAAGTCTCATTTTCAACATTTAGTTAAGGGCCATTTGTTTTGATTACTTAAGATTGTTCTTATTGTTGTTTGTTAGTTAAATATCAATCGAATTTGCGGATCTTCATAAAGGAAAATCTTGAAATAACGTGTTATATTTAGTGTCCTGCTACAAAACCGTGGATCATCCATGGAGTTTTTCTGAGCTTTCAATCCAATACCGTTTCATCTAAAGTCTGTCGTATAAAGGAATAATTTGGAAACGTACTTAGAACTCTATTGCTGGTTGAATTTCGAGGTTATGGCATTATGCGGTGCATTGAAAACCCAATCCATGATCTCATAAGATAAAAACTTAGATCCCGTTGGAGGAATTTGGAAATTACGTTCTGGGGTAATGGGGGTTTGAAAGTTACCGGGGTTCAAAGCATAAGTTATACGGTTATTTGGGAGTTTTAAAGTTGGCAACAGACCATTTAATGCAATATTTCAGTAACACAATTGCGTATCACTGTTTCTGGGTCAGATTTTGGGGTTTTGAAGTTATCGAGTTATTTAGTATTTGGGTTTACAGAGTCATACTACGTGGTTAAAACGGTTAGGCTGTTTTTGAGTTTATAAAGCCCGAAAGTTAATGTTTGCCTGATTTATATGGTTTTTGGTGTTTATTTTTCAGGTTATGAAGAGTCCTAACGTCATGGAACGATTAAGACCTCGGATTTGGTTTTAGCGACCCCAAAAACATATTGTAAGGCTGGTCTAGGTTCTGGCATAATTTTTCTAAATTTTTTTGGGGAGCTTGCAATCGTACTACCATTAAAACGATATGTCACTCGATCCATATTCCATATAATAATTTTATAGGTAAGAGATATCTGACATGCTAAAAGTCGGCATAAACAACGGTCCTCATCAAAACAAAAATCGACCTTCTTATATATATATATATATATAGTCAAATTATATCGGTGGAATACACCGTATAATATATAAATTGTAGTCGGTTTAAAACGTCTTACGACGTTGTCCTACACCTAAACTCCACTGACGTCTATTTTCGGTATCTTCTGGGGTAAGATTTCTCTCACTCATTGACTTATGGATGATACGTTCCCACTCGCGTTTGGGCCTTCCTCTTTTCCCGCGTATATTTGGTTGCTACAATAGAACCGTTTTAGGTAGCCCGTAATCTGACATGCGTTTCACGTGCCCGTACCAGACAAGTTGTTTTCTCTCTATGTGTTTCGTGATATTGTCCTCTACGCCCATTTTCCTTTTTATCACTTCATATGGAACATGCTTTCTTCTCGATGTTCTAGAAGATCTTCTAAGTACGTCCATCTCCACCGCTTCTAATCTTGATCTGAATCTTTCTGTGAGCCTCCATGTTTCTGATCCATATAGGAGTGAACGTTTTACCATTGCTTCATACACCCTCATTTTTCTACCTTTTGTAATTTCTCTGCTCCAAAAAACACTATTGAGACAACCGATCACTTGTTTCGGTCCCCAGTTATTATACTCTTCGACTAGCTTGCGCATCTTCCTTATCACCGCTTATTATCACCTGATCATTGGCAAACTGGTGGGTGTACAAGCAATCGTTATCCAGCTCAGCTCCCATACTATGTACCTTTCGCTTCCAGCTCTTCAAAGCCGCTGCAACATAAATTTTGAAAAGAGTTGGTGAAACACAGCATCCCTGTCTTAAAACTTCTGTAACTAGGAACTCTTCGGTCAAGTACCTTCCTATTTTAACTCTTGATTTCGATCCACTATAAAGTTCTCTCAACGCCATGATGAAGGTATAATTGATATTGGATTTTTCTAGCACTTTCCATAGTTTCGAAATTGGGACATTGTCGTAGGTTTTTTGAATGTCAATGACGACGATGTCTGTTTCCATGTTCCTAGCACTCCGTTTCTCAATAATTATCTTGAGACAGAACACATTATCAGTGCAAGATCTTCCGGCTCGAAATTCGCATAGTTTTTCTTCTTCTTCCTGCTCACCCTGTATAATTTGTATATAAAAGGAAAACTTTGAACCGCCTTACTCGGCTTCTTCGGCTATGTATAGGTAGGTTGAACTTCCATATTTTTATCACTAGCAAGATACATGCAGTTAGAACTTTGTATATAGTCGGAAGACAAGTGATTGGTCTATAACGGAACGCACCATTATAAAACCACATTATATAGTTTATAATCCGAGCGATTGTTGCCTTTTGAAAGGAACAATTTTGTTATGGAAAATTCTAAGCATGAAATCATGAACATAAATAACATAACGCAATATAAAATTGTCTACGTTGAACATCAGTCATTTTTGAACACTCGTAAAATAGTCATTGTTTCCCATGCTTCGAATTAACTTTGGCACTGCTCTGTTGGCATAATAATGAAGGTAATAAAAAGTGAAATATATTCATCGTTTAAATTCAAATTAAACTTTATCATAAGTAAGATAAGAAAGATCATTTCAACTTCAACAACTTCGCAATATATTTTATGATAGTAGTATTTAACAGCTTCAGGAAGGTGTATTTAAAACGGAAATTGAAGAAATATATTCGAATTAGGATTATGTACTGTTAGCAGAGCAGAATTATTAAGAAGGCTTTACTGTGCTCTGGCCAACATGTTCCCCACATAAATAATTTCTTATTCGTGTGGGCATAAGTAGATAATGATGAATAGTTCTATATCTAACAGTATTAGAATAGAATTACTGGAAATTCTGACATCTGAACAACGTGTATTATAATAGAATAATCGTTTTCGTAAATAATGATTTAAATCAATTATCTGAATATCCATAAAACTGTGACTGTGAAGCATTTGAAAAATACATAATTATCCTCAATCTTTAGATATCTTGACACTTAGTTGTATCCACTCGACCAACGCAAGTGTTACGAAAAATCCACTAAATCAAAGACATTTTCAAGAATTTCAAATCAAAATGTCATAGTTTTGAAGAGCTGCCCACGTCATCTATATAGGACTTAGATCATGACATTTAATAGATTCTCCAAAAGTTTATAAGAAAAGTAAAAGTTTATACTGAATGATCTGACATTTTGATTGAAGCAATGTTACAGCTGCTCCCTATATTAATGGAAATATTATCCAGACAAGTAGATGAGTTATGAGTTATTATAATTGGTCATATCATAATAATAATAACATACGAAATTTATCACTATAGGTGTAAAGACATCGAAGATTTTTATTCAGGGAACAATATTTAACCTTTCGTATAATTTTAAATATATTTTCCTGAACGGGCTGGTTTTCCTATCCACTCTTCACAATAATCTTCAACCAAGGTCACATTCAAATGGTACAATCTGGTCGGATGTCGTGAATAGGAGCTGCAGTTTTGGTCTTGTTTGACCCCGTGTTGCACACTTATTATTCCAGACATTGAAGGTATTTCGTTCGGAAAGTCAAGCTACCCAGCTATAAACTTGTATAAACTTATATTTTGAAATAGCAAAACTTGACTCAAAATTCAGAGATGGTAGGATGCAAGCAACTAAACGTCATAAAAACTTTGCACATTTTTTGTATATATCTCGTTGCTCATGGGTTTTACGCTATTTGTTTTTATCATTAATATTATAAAGAATCAAATTCACTACAACTTTTGTTTGAAACATTTTTTTCATACCCCAAACCGTTTTTGATATAGAGGGCAGAGCGCACGCATTTCGAATATCACCTAAGGTCAATTGGTAATCCCGATCGAAATTACCTTATATAAAGTTCATTTATTATTGATAAATTAATAATGATCATTTTTTATAAATTACTACGTTATATTGAATCTTTTTCTTGCCTTCTTGTTTATTTTTTCTTCTTCAATATTACTTGGCTGCCCGTGTACTTTTAAATAAACACCTCAAAAAGTCTAGGGAACACTTACCAATATCTTCAAAATATGAATTTGATGATTCGAATTTATAGAAATCTTTCGGTTTTTGTAAGGATGTATTGTATGTAATGTATTCTCAAGAAAGCAAAATGATATTTGACTTCTCCAAAGCATCTATTATAAAAAAAAATTGAATTTTGAAAATAACGAAATTTTGTAAAACACAAAAAAAAACCTGAACTAATATTTTCGAAGCGATATGGAAGCACTTATATTTTTCAGTACCCAGAAGACTTTTTTGAGGTTTTTATACATGACGCGCTCCGATGCGACGAGTGGTGGCAGTGTGACTTGGTGTGGTGAATAGATGCACAACACTGACGAGGTCAAAAGAGATCGAAACTGCAGTCTGTTGCTCCTATCCAAGATCCGACCAGATAATAAAGCCTTCCACTTTTTATAGCGCCTCTCCTGCAAAAAAAAGTATGAATACAATTGTGTGTAGATTAATTAACTATAAATCTTTTTCTCGTAAAAATTATCAAATCCAAAAATAATCTAACTTTTTGAAAATGAAAACAACCAGGATTAATTTTGATGTAAATCTTTTTATTGATTGATTTATTGAAATTCAGTTACAACTCTTGAACGATATGATGGACCATGATCGTGAAAAATAATCCAACTACCGTTTTCTGGATTTTCTAGCCGAATACGACAAATTATTGCCGGCATGACCCCCAGATAAAAGTCTCCTGTGACTGTCCGGACGCGTGGAATAAATTGGATAGTTCCTCCACAATCGTAAAAACAAATCAGCATAACCTTCCCTTTTGACTTCTCGAAGCGAGTTTTTTTTTGGGTTTTCCTTCATCCAACTTCATTCAGCACTTTTCCGCTTTGTTTCAGGCTCATACTGAAAACACCACGTCTCGTCAGCAATCCCAGTCGTTTTCAAGAAGTTTTGGTTCTTCCAAGCACTTTAAATAATGTCTTTGCGTGCTCAATTCAATTAAATTTTTGGTCGTCGGTGAGTTGGTGTGGTACAACCTCGAAGGTCAGCTAGATATCACCGAACGATGACACCCTGCTATACAAAACCATATCGCTTACCGCGTTCTCAGAAACATGAGATAAATAAACAAATTGATCATATGTTAAAGGATGGTGTAATCGAAAATCCTGCTCAGCATGATCTAGTCCCCTCCTTCTTGTTCCAAGGAAACCAGACAAAGACGGAAATAAGAAGTTTCGTATAGTAATAGATTACCGGCAATTAAATAAACGTATTCAGAATATCAAATTTTCACTCCCTACTATTGAGGAAACTTTAGAATTCCTTTTGGGTGCAATTGATTTCACGCATCTTGATCTGTATCATCAAATTGAATTAGAAGAATCATCGAGACCCTATGCCGCTTTTACAACTGATAGAGGAATGTATCAAATGACTCGTCTTCCAATGGGGCTTTGTATTTCCCCAAGTGCATTTTCGAAAATGATGACTATTGCAATGTTAGGGTTGAATTATAGTAACTGTTTTATCTATCTGTTTTCGGTAATAGTTTACAAAATCATAATCAAAATTTAACGAAAGTTTTACAGCGGTTGAGGAAGGTGAATTTAAAACTCAATCCAATTAAAAGTCATTTTTTTAGAAAGAAAATTTTATACCAAGGTCACGGGAATACATCTGGTAGTGCTTCTCCGGATACAGAAAAGATTCGTGATGTGAAAGAATACCCTACACCAAAAGATTCGTTGCAATTGCTAATTATTATAGAAAATGTATACCAAATTTTGCAGAGAAAGCAGAACCAATCAATAAATTGTCCAAAAAAAGGGTAAAATTCATATGGTCAGACAGCAGTTTTACGTTATGCTAACGACAAACCGATAGCTTATGCAAGTAGGGTATTGAATCCAGCTGAGAGAGGCTACTGTACAACTGAAAAAGAACTTATAGCAATATTATGGGCAGTTCAAAGTTTTGGACCATTCCTCCTGGGTAAAAAATTTAGACAATACACATATCATAAAAATTTGATGTATTTATTTGGATTGGAAGATCCATCCAGTCGGTTAACTAAATATCGGCTTAAACTGGAAGAATACGATTCTACAGTACATAACATTGAAGGTAAAGAAAATGAAACTGCTGATGCGTTATCGAGATTAACTTAAGAAAGCGATTGACATGTTAGTTACAACTCGAAGTTAAGCGAAAAAAGTAATAGAGCTTTCTGGAGAAGTACCTAATGAAGTTTCTGGTGATAAAAGGATTGGCCACGCTGGCATTGTGGAACTCATTAAGGCTCCTGCAGATTGTGTTTTGGTTAAATGCAGTGAAGCAAATGACTTCAATAAGATAGGCTGCAATTCCAATGTAAAAATGAAATACAACGCGATATTTGATGAAAGTACTAGTACTATCTACTTAATTCAGGCAACTCAGTCAATGTTAGACTTAGGTAGATCGTTGCGAGACCTGAAAGATATTTGGGTAGAAAATGAAATTCCGGAATTAATTATATGTAAAAATGAATGTAACCTGCCAATTGTGAAGAAATTACTTAGGGCAATGAATTAATAAATGCAGGTACTGAAATAAATGTCAGAGATATTCAAAAAATTCAGAGTAAAAAATTGCAGCAACTAATATTAAATGAACATCATATACTCAAAACAGGCGTTCACGCAGGTGTCAATCGAATGTATAATACGATGCGCAGCAGATACCACTGAAAAAATTTACGATCAGATGTAGAAAAATTTGTTAGAAATGCCCTGATTATCAAAAATTCAAGTACTCAAATATCAAGAAACAACCCTTGACAATTACAACTACTGCTACTTCTTAATCTCATAGGTCCATTAGAGCTCGATCACGAAAATAACAAATATATTTTAAGTATACAATGCGAACTGTCAAAACTCGTAGAATGCTACCCTCTGATGAATAAAGAAGCAGAAACAGTTGCTAGGTTGTCTGTTGAAAATTTCATACTACGATTTGGAATTCAAAAAGAAGTAGCAACTGACCAGGGGACAGAATTTGTCAAAAATTTTTGAGGAATCTTGCCAACTTTTGAACATCGAAGAACTAAATTCTGCTGCTTATCATCATGAGACAATTGGAGCTATTGCGAATACACACAAACAACTAGGTGTGTATCTTAGAATATACCGGGTGAGTCAATAAGGCGAGGAGCTTCTATATCTCGGAAACTATTTGAGATAGAAGCGAAATTTTTTCTGATTATTGTTTTATAAGTATGTGTGCATTCCTTAAAATTATTTTCGTAAATACAGAGTGTTCCATTTTTGCTCCTGGGACAAACATAGATTTTTTTTAAATAGCACGCCCTGTATTTTTTATCATATTCTGATTACAATTTGGATGCTCTCTTCAACAATATCTGTTTTGTGCCCAAACAACTATCGGTAGATTTTAAATTAATTAAAATATCGATAATTTGAAAGTTTTTTCAAAAGTTCTCAAACGCCTCATTTCGAATAATTTACGCATATTTTTTTTCTTGAGGTAAAAGTGTTGTACCTTATTATCAAATGAAGAAAAGATTTTTTTTATACCGAGTGTTCCTAGTAACCCAATGAAAATGAAATTTTTCAAACATGAAAAACTTTTATTTTTCAAATGTAACACCCTGTATCTTTCTCACGTGTTTTGTTTTCATTCGAATAAGCTTTACAACGATACCTTTTTTTCAAAAATCCGATGGAGATTTCCCAGAAAATTTCGAAATTAGTGTGAGGTTTAGGTATTTCTTGCAATAAACAAGCTGTTGATAAAATTCAGACATTGAAATATGCAAATTTCAACACTTTGCTGTTCAATGAAACTTAAACATCAACATCAAAACTCAAGGTGTATCGAAATTTCTTCACAAGAAAAGATTTATTTGCGATTTTATCAGTTGTGCTCAGAGCTAAGTCTTCACTTAATCGAAATTACTCAGTTCTTATATCCAACTTGTGATTAAACCATAGAGATAAGTATGGCTTCTATGGGCATACCACATGAAGATAGAAAAAATTGTTCGATAGTCTGTGGCTTAAACCACCTGTGCCCATAGAAGACTTATTTTTATGGTTACTCACAATGCCCCAAGATTTGACAGTTTTGAATTATTAATTCCAACGTCATATGGGTGAGTAAGTGAGAAATACATAATATTATTGCAACAATGAATTTTACCAAAGAAGAGTTTATTAATATGATTTTTTGTTGGGGAGAAGGTGAGAGGAATTGTTTGTTGGCGTCACATATTTATTCCCAACGTTACCCAAACAGTAGACATCCTAGGAAAGAGGCATTCGAGATACTGAAGGAAAGGTGGACAATGGACAATGGACAAGTTGAATATGAGAAGAATGAGAGAGCTAAGCGTGTACTCAATGAAGAGAATAGCATGCAGGTTGTTTTGAGCCCAGTATAGAATCCTCATGTTAGTACAAGAGATGTTAGTCGAGACTTGGGCATTAGTCAGACATCTGTACCAAGAATTTTGAGGAAGTAAAAGTTCCAACCTTTTCATGTTCAACTCCACAACAGTTGGAGCCACTGGACTTCGGGCGGAGATTGAATTTTTGTAGATGGTCTTTAAATAAAATAGCAGACCAACCGAATTTTTTCAGTGGGGTACTTTTCTCTGATGATGCTACCTTTCATAAGAATGGATTGGTGAACCGGCATAATTTTCATTATTATGATACTCAAAATCTTCGTTTCATGAGAACTAACCACCACATCTAACCACCAACATCGTTGGTCTCTAAATGTCTGGGATGGTAAAATTGATGATTATGTGATCGGACCATTTTTTTTCCAAGAACATTTGAACGATGAACGTTATTTAATTTTTTGCAGCATGATTTGGAGCCTTCTGCTTATTAATGTTCCCCAAAACATAAAAAACAATATGTAGTTCCAACACGTTGGGACACCAGCACACTATCTCGGCAATGTCCGCGATTTTTTAAATGATAGGTTTGAAGGCAATTGGATAGGCCGTGGAGGTCCTGTAGGATGGCCTCCTAGGTCTCCAGACTTGAATAAATTGAATTATTTGTTGTAGGGGTATGTTGAAGAGAGGGTATATAGAGACCCTCCAACAACCAGGGAAAATATGATGGAGAGAATTACAGAAGCATTTAGGAGTATAACGCCGTATATTTTCCAGAGAGTGACCGAATCATTTAACAATCGTGTTCGAGAATGTATTCGTCAAAATGGGGGACATTTCGAACATTTAATTTGATTTGAAATTTTATTGAAATAGAATTAAATTGGTGTTTATGATTTTGATTTGCATTTTTTTTTTCAGTGGATGTTTCATTCACGACAAGCAGTTCAATTTCGTTTCTTAATGATAATTCTGGAATATTTTGGGCAATTGTAAAATTAATACAAGTTCAGTGAAAAGAACAGGGTGTTACATTCAGAAAAAAGTTCTTTTATCTCGAAAAATTCTATTTTTGTTGGATCACCAAGAACACTGGGTATGAAAAAACAATTATTCTTTTACTTCGATGAAGAGGAATATATTTTCTTCAGAGAATAATTATTGGCACACTTAAATTCAAAGTTCTGAAAACCTTCCAAATTCTCGATCTTTTCGATATTTTGACTATTTGAACATTTCTTGAGATAATTTCGAACTGAGTAATTTCAATTAAGTGAAGACTTAGCTCTGAGCACAAATGATAATATCGCAAATGAATATTTTTGTGAAGAAATTTTGATGTTTAAGTTTCATTGAACAGCAAAGAATCTTATTTTGTGTTGAAATTTGCATATTTCAATGTCTGAATTTTATCAACAGCATGTTTATTGCAAGAAATACCTAAACCTCACACTAATTTCGAAATTTTCTGGGAAATCTCCATCGGAATTTTGAAAAAAAGGTATCGTTGTAAAGCTTATTCGAGTGGGAACAAAACACGTGAAAAATCTACAGGGTGTTACATTTGAAAAGAAAAAAGTGTTTCATGTTTGAAAAATTTCATTTTCGCCGGGTTACTAGGTACTAGGCTAATAAGGTACAACACTTTTACCTCAAGAAAAAATATATCATGCGTGAATTATTCGAAATGAGGCATTTGAGAACTTTTGAAAAAACTTCCAAATTCCCGAAATTATCGATATTTAATTTAAAATCTACCGATAGTTGTTTGGGCACAAAACAGATATTGTTGAAGAGAGCATCTAAATTGTAATCAGAATATGAAAAAAATTCAGGGCGTGCCATTTAAAAAAAATCTATGTTTGCCCCTGGAGCAAAAATGGAACACTCTGTATTTACGAAAATAATTTTAAGGAATTCACACATACTTATAAAACAATAATCAGAAAAAATTTCGCTTCTATCTCAAATAGTTTCCGAGATATAGTAGTCCCTCGCCTTATTGACTCACCCGGTATACTCAAGAACTTCCTAAAACATGGAGCTGTTAGTTACCTTTTTGGTGTTTTTCTTTCAATAACACGGTGCATACATCACATAAATACACTCCGTTCCAGTTGGTATTTGATAGAACTTGCGAAATGCCATCAAGTATCAGTCGCACCCCTGACCCAATTTATAGTTTTGACCCCTTAGAATTGAAATATAGACTTTAAGTAGCTTGCGATGAAGAAAAGGAAAAACTTAGAAAAATCTAAGGCAATTAGAAAAGGGAAATTCGATCAAAATACTCAGCTGAGAAATTTTAATTTGGACGAAAAAGTTCTTGTTCGAAATGATTCGGGCAAAAAATGCGAAGCTATATTCAAAGGTCCGTACACAGTAGTCGGGGAAGATGACCCAAACATCTTCATAGATATAGATGCTAAAATAGTTAAGGTACATAAAAATAGAGTTAAGTCGTATGTAGGTTAGTGTAAGCAAAAATTGTTTTTTCTCGTTTCAAATAAAAAAAATTTTTTAAGTGACGAGGAAGGTGTGCTGGATACATTCCAATATGAGTAAATTATAATAAAGGAAGTTCCTTCAAGTGATATTAGGTTACAATTCAATAAACTAGAAAATATATCCATTGCCACACCCGAATTGATAAGCTGCAAAAAAGTGCATGGTTACTGTAATAATTATACATTAGAAATAGTTCCGAATGTGCACACTCGGCAATAATGATTCGGTCGTATGAAGTTGAATAGACGACAATAGGATAGTGATAGATATACTAAATCAAGGTTAACATATCATGTAAAATTATAATGGGTTATCAATATAGTTTAAGTGGGTAACAAAACCCCTCCGTGTTTCTATTATCCTTTGGGATCTTCCGTCTCACCTACAACGTAAGCAGAGAAAAAAACTCTGTTTACCACATAACGCTTCGTTCAAAATACGGTATGGTGTTCGAGGAATGCCTAATTCTATTTCAACAAATTTCACTGATAATTTTTAATTACTTTTGATTAATTCACGCACTTTTCTGATGTTTTCTTCCGATAATCCAGTTTTGGGACCGCCTGATCTTTCGTCAGCATTCAGGATGTTTCTGCTCTTCTACAACAGATGGCACTTATAGTACTGTTTTTTTTAAACAGTTCGGTTACTTTCGGACTGAAGGGTGTAAAAGCATAATATCTGTTTTGGGAGGAGTGTCGGAACAGGACGGATATTTAATATGTGTTAAAGAAGGCCTTCTTCTATTGGATAAAGCAAAATTGACCTTTACACCAATTTGCTTCATGCAGTTACACTTTTCTATGTAATTCTTCAGCACAATTTACATACTTCATGTTCACTTAGTCTTGATAAAACCATTATAGAAACGAGTATCTAACTGTGAATACTCTGTTGAGTATTTCATAAATATGTTTTCTTTCAAACGTCAAGGAACAGGTTTTGTATACTTGTTAACTATTATCATTGAAATGAATGAGTTTATAGCGGATATAAAAGTAGAAAATGATTATATATGACATTTATCAAAGTATTTCAAGCCTAAATGGCAATCATGATTATCTGGACATTTTTCAGATCTGCAATTCGACTATTAAAACTATTTATATGAAATCGTTGACAGATGGACATTGCATACGTTAATAACAAAATTGTTGAGCATGGTAAGTTGAAAAGAACATATGGCGAATGCAGGAAACTTGATACCAACTCGAAAAACTGTTCAGTTCAGGAGGAAAAACGGCTTGCAACTTTCTTGTGTAAAATTATTTTTACTGTAATTATGTTATTATTCCAGAAATTACTGATTACGTTTGATTATCTTCGATAGAAAGTATGCACCTAATTGACATTAAGTCCCACATTAATGGAACTAAAATATAATAAAGTAGAGCTAAGCTCAGGAAAAACCCCTAAAATGAAAGTAGAGATTAAACTAAACTAGATGTCTCAAGTCTATTATAAAAAAAAGAAAACGATAGGAAGGTTCTAAGTGAGTTTTTGTACGGAATGTGAAATTTACACATTTGTCCATATTTCAAAATGTTCTTCAAGTAATTAGAACTCCTCTCAATATATTTTAACAGCAATCGATAAATGCATAATATGATATGCTCAACCTTTCCCTTTGGGGATATATAAAAAGCTTCAACATCGTTATCCATTTAAAACGGGGATTACCCCGATGCCATAATTAATAGTAAGCAATACAAAAATGAGTTTGATAGTATCACCTTTCAATTTTGAGAGTCTTGAGAACTTATCAGCTCAGCTCATGTGGAGAAGGGGTGGATTAGACCAACTCAATTATAAGATGTTCTGCGCCACCACGTTTGATAGACGACTCAAATGTGGAAAAATCATCACATTATTAGTGTAACTCATAATCAAAACCTTTTTGCCAACTCACTCTAAATTAAATGTTAATAAATGTAATACAACTGCGATAATCGGTACTGCTACAACAAAAGACAAAATCTCAAAATCTCTCCTACTGTCTAAAGATAGTTAAACGATCCATCGAGTGAAGCTCAATCCATTGTGTCGATTTGTGATCACAAAAAGCGCACAGTATACAGGGTGTCCGTGAATTGCGTGTACAACGTTATACCCCAGATTCTTCACGTTTTTTAGTGATCCACTCAATGACCTTGACGTTTTACAAGTGCCCCTAAAAACTCAAACGTGTTTTTAATCAACCATAATTTTTCAACTGTCTGCGTTTGAGCATAACTGTTTCAGACATTGAGTAGCTAGGCTAATTATCAAACTTTTTTGTCTCTTTAGAAATTTTGACATGATGGACGGTTCAATCACAAAAACTGTTTTTTAATTTCATGATTTCATTTCTTCAACCATCTACAAGTCAAAAATATCACATTTGTCCATGTTGGCTACAGATTTATTTCTGTGGTCTGGCAGATTGTCATTTTATAAGGCTTGACAACCAATTGTTGACACAACAGTGTTCCTTAACTTCTCAACTAGGTATTTAGGTGATTTTTTTATCAGTATTAGGCACGGAGATGTACAGTAACTCTGAAATGGTTGATATGGTTATGGTGTACGTTTTTTGTCAAGGAAATGGACAAGAAAGCGCGAGAGTATATGGTGAAAGATTTCCAAATCGCATAGTACCGAACCACTAAACGTTTGGAAATCTAGAGAGGCGCCTCTGCGAGAATGATTGCTTCAAACCTAGGAATTTCGATCGAGGACGACAACGAACAGTAAGGACGGTAGAACGCGAAGAACAAATTTTGGACATGGTTAAGGGAAACCCACAATTAAGCACGCGGCGTTTAGGTTTGCAGTTGGTCGTTTCTAATACAATGATTCATGATGTCTTGGAGGAATAATTATTTCATCCTTATCACATTCGGAGAGTTCAGGAAATACTTCCCAACGATCCTGAGAAGCTCCTAACTTTCTGCCGATTTATCCAAGAGAAGAGATTTCAGGATCTCTTTTTCAGTAGGAAAATTCTATTTACTGACGAATGCACTTTTACTAGGTCTGGCATCACTAACCTTCACAATGAACACGTGTACAGTGTCGAAAATCCACATGCTTTTGCAAGTACACATCATCAGAATCAATTGAAATTAACGTATGGCTTTCAGTAATTGACAATTTCATTATTGGTATTGGTAGTGATTCCAGATCGATTAAACGGAGAGGCATATTTGGATTTTTCGCAAGAAACTTTGCCGGATTTGTTGGACGATATTCCAGTATTACTGCCGGCAGACATGTGGTTTATGCACGACGGTGCACCTCCTCTTTTCAGTTTAGCGGTTTGCGAGTTCTTAGATGCACAGTATGCGGATCGGAAGGGGACCTGATGCTCCTGCAAGTTGGCCAGCACGATCTCCCGACTTGACACCGTGCTACTTCTTTCTTTGGGGTGCTTTAAAATCGAGTTTACTCTTCTTCAATTGACACCCTTGAAGAGTGACATGTGAGAAGTTTAAATGCCAACTTCTTCAAAAATAACCCTGAAGTAATGTCAAAGGTCCAATTCAATAAGAGGATTAACTCCTGTATTCAGTGAATTGGTGGAAATTTTGAACATTTACTATAGTATAATTAAATTTCTGGTGTAAACTAATTAATTGTTATTCTGAAGTGATTTGTTTTTTCTCATTTAGTTTCCAACTGGCCAACCTGTTTTCATATTTTCAAATAGTCATTGTGAAAAACTTATTAAATTTTTTCTTCCAATTGTTCGATTTTTATACTACTGAATATTGAATTTCCTATTTGTTTGAACCGATTTATCAACATAGAAAACATAATTTTGTCAACAAGAGGTTGTCAAGCATAATAAAATGACAATCTGCCAGACTACAGAAACAAATCCAAAGCCAACATGATCAATATGTTATATTTTTGACTTGCTAGGTGGTTGAAGGAAAGAAATCGTAAAATTGAAAAATTTTTTTTGTGATTCAACCGCCCATCATGTCAAAATTTCTCTAGAGACAAAAAAGTTTGATAATTAGTCTAGCTACTCAATGTCTAAACCAGTTTTGCTCAAACGCAGACAGTTGAAAAATTATGGTTGATTGAAAACACGTTCGAGTTTTTAGGGACACTTGTAAAACGTCAAGGTCATTGAGTGGATCACTGAAAAACGTGAATATCTCTCCCGATTACGCAAACCAAATATGATTTCTATCGATCAAGTCATTCTCGAATTATTTGAAAAATAAGAAAAAAACTCTTTTGATTTAACAACCTCTAGCGGCCAAACGAAGAAACTTTTCGTATAGGTAAGTTGGCCTAAATCGACTTATTTCGAGCTGAAGAATTTGTGGTATATCGTTGTACAAGCAAATCACGGACACCCTGTATATATTCTACTAATCAAATTAAAAAAAAAACAAGTGTGATATCGTTTGAATCAGGTAAAAATAAATCATAAATTGGCAATTCAAATGAAATAAGTTGATGCTTATCTCTAGACATCCTGAAGATCCAACCCTAGATTTTTATGTAGCTCCTATACTGCAGTTTTCTAGATATGAATCAACCCCAATCGGTATATTCCTACTTCATGTTTTTCGTACGACTGTCAAAATTTTTTTGCAAATTTTTCTTTAAATTAAACAAGTTCCACGAAGAAATAATATATGGGCCATATCAACCCAGATTATTGGGTCCATAATGATCCTAAAAGATCTATTGGCAGGGAGCGGAGTATATAGTGGGGACAGCTGAATCGATCACAGCGCTCGATGTGGTCAAATTATCGTTAAATCATGCTTTTATCATAAATAAACACGTTAACATTAAATAAAAATGATCCATAATAGTTGTTGTGTTGTTGATTGCAAAAATACAGCTAGAAACAGTAAATGTAAATTTTACACATTTCCAGTGGCCAAGTGGAAATAAATGGATGGAAGAAATAAATGGATAAAAAAATAAATGGATAAATGATGTTAAAAGAAAAACAAAGTAAACATTATTCAGTAACAATGCAACTAGGGTAATGCATGTTCAAATTACGATTCGCAATTACATTGCCATTAATTTTTCATTTTATTTCTGAAAATCATATTAACAATCAACACTTTTGGTAATTTTCATTATTGCAGTTGTCATGTATTAAATTTGGTTACATTTCACAGGTTAACCCCATGGGATTCTAAAACTCCTTTTAGTTATTTATAAACATATTTACAAGCTTTTATTTAACTTGCAATGTATGTATGTATGTTCGGGTGAAATCTTACAACTCAATTTTTAAGGCACTTGATCTCAACCAACTGAGCTGAAATTTTGTATACACGTTGAGTTTGGATGACAATGCATGATTAACTATGTGACGTCATTCTAAATCCAACAAGGCGGTGGACCAATTATTCTTAATGCAAAACGAAATGGCGGATAATTTTCTTTTATTCGTTCCTACAATATGGGTACCAAATGAAAGATTGCCAAGAATAACTAAAAAATGAAATTAAGTTTAAAAAAAATTCTTTAAAAACAACCTTTTATTTAAATGCGCTAAATAGAAAAAAAATAACTTTCACACTAAATCTTTTACTGTTAACTTATAACGTCATTTCAAATTTAACACATTTGACACAATTTATGTGTTATGCCTACCTGTTAATATTTCAAACTGATAAAGTAAATACGAGTACTTATATCTCGCGACATGCTTTTATATTATAACATATAAATTGTGTCAAATGTGTTAAATTTGAAATGACGTTATGAATTAACGGTAAAAGTTTTAGTGCAAAAGTTTATTTTTTTCTTTTAGCGCATTTAAATAAAAGCTTGTTTTCAAAGAATTTTCTTCCTTAATTTTTTATACACACTTTTTCCATCGTAATGAGTTTTTCAATTTAAAAAACACGATCACAGATTTTATAACACATATTTATTTTTAAATTCATTTTTGAAACACTTCACTGTTATTTATACGGATCTTTCACATGTCATACCATTGCCGAGCATGATTTTACGCTACCATCAGATGTCGCTTTCGTCGTGCTCCCTGCGAATAGATCATAATCGACATCACTTGGAAGACGGAACCTGGCCATTGGGGTTCTCTCGGTCAAACAGAGATGTAATTTGAGGAAATATCGCAGGTTATGTATTTTTTTTATCTACTTAGTCCTTTTCATGACCTTGCTTGCTATGTAAAATCTTTTCTTAGATTTCTTTAGACAAATGAGAAGTATGATTGTTGAAATATTTTTCTGCTAGTCTTTTTTCCATTGTGACAGATTCCTGTCCCTTGTCTTCGTTTGAAAATTATGGAATGCAAGAGAGAATGAAGCGGCTAAGCAGAAAAATCTTTGGTACTCTGTATGTAGACACGACACACGACACTAATACATCGTAAACAGACAAGCTATTGCTAGTGCAATAGAGTCAGGGAAACGAGTTTTTCACTCGTTTATTGAATCATATATAAGATAGTATGGTTCCCTGTTACATTTCCTGAATCCACACTTGTGTTTTTTCTGACACACACCAAAATTGTAGATACAAGCATTTATTGTAAATACAATTATGCAAATTTTGTAAATCCTCTCCTTTCAAAAGAATATATATATATATATATATATATATATATATATATATATATATATATATATATATATATATATATATATATATATATATATATGTGTATTTTCCAGATTCCGCAATAACCCGGTTCCTTACCATACACGAGTTCCAGAATACCCCAGTTGTAGGACACACAAGTTGTAGGACACCCAGTTCCCCAAGATGTTAAAGGGGAATACGTGCTTCCTTCAAGTTCAAAATGGCGACCAGAGCCATACAAGCCGTATTATTCGTGTTCCAAGAATTTCAAATGAAAAATATGCAGCCAAGTAATCCGCTTCAGGGCAAATCCTGAACGTCAGAATAGAGATTATCACAAAATCAAAACTCTCTCTATTAATCTTAGAATTTGGATAATTTTAAACCCCTTTACAAAACTTTACAGAAACTGTTTACTCGTCCAAGTGACATTCGGAAAAGAATTAGAAAATACGTTAGAATTCGAAACGAAACAGGTGATCATCGATTTACTTGCAATTGTCAAGTCTACCTAAAATTCCACCACTGATACCGTGTGCCTATATATTTACACCATTAAACAGAGTTAACAACAATATCGAAACAAGCCAAGATGGAACAAACGTAATCCCATATTGTCAATTTCAAACAATAAATCAACTATTACATCATAAAGATTGATGAATAACTGACTAGGACGTGAAGGTCTACGTCACATCATCTCGATTTAAAATCAGTATTCAACAAACAATTAACTCCACTGGCAACGTCGCATCAAAAACAGAGTTTGTTGACAAATTTATCAACCTCTAAAATTATAAAATACACAAAACAATGAAATGCAATGGGAATGCAGAGTAATAATTTAAAATATGTTCGGGGTGGAACTTCATTGAATGGATATCCAGAATACTTATTATTATAATTTCGATAGATAATTATTATTTTTAAACCTTAAATTCAGTGCATTCAGTGCATTCATTGCATTCCTTCATTAATGAAGAATATGCAGATATGATCTATGTTTATGGTTTTTGTCATCGAAACGCACGACAAACTGATGAAGAATACCATTGAAAATTCAGAAGCGATTATATAGTGATGAAATACATATTAATTATAATGATTTCGATCTCGATCAAAAAGGTCCAAAAATAATATGAATTGACATTCTATTTCGAAGTTGTGAAAATTTGTTAAAAAATAATAAATAACATAAATTTCCTGCATTTATCATATAAATCATAATAATAGTTGCTCAACATGACACCCGCCATCTTGGCTTCATAGCTCGCATCTATGAAGAAGGTATTGTAGAACAATATGTTAGACATTGTCATTTGTAATTCTTTCGGCAGCATTGTTAATCCGTTCTTGGAACTGCTCGAAATTTATTATCTCTACATTGTAGCCGAGATGTTTTATGTGTCTTCATACATAGTCTAACGGGTTGATATCCGTAGACCGTGATGGTCTACTACTAGAGCTCCCCTACCACCTATTTGGATAATATTTATTCAGCCACTCAACAACTATTCTTTTTTGTACAAGATGGAGGCGCTCAGTTATGTTGATGATACATATTGTAACGATATCCAATAGGCCCTGGAGCCGATCCTGTCACTGCCTGGTGGAATGACGCACTTTCGGGAGAATTCGAGAAAGATTTAAATGTTTCAGCGCGCCTTATTACGAAGAAATCAGTGTTGCCGTTTCCGGAAGGTTCTCTAACGAAGATCTGGAACAGAGCCGAAGTTACGTAAATGTTCTAGAACAATTCGTACTTGTATATAAGAAGCACCGAGATTTAAGTTTGAACACAGAGCGCGAATGAGTGGACAAAGTGTTAGAGAGAAATTAAGCAGTATCGATTGTGTTATATAAATTAGACATTCATTTTAGTGTTATAATTGTTTAGTCTACGTGTAAATAAACTAGTTAGAGTTTTGTAACGTTGAAGTGTTTGATTCGAACCCACAAATAATTTCAAGAACTAAGAAACGTTACAATATTCTGATAAAAATGTGGCCGTACATCATCAATTAAATTGAATAACGTGCTCTAACGAAAATTTCGATGAGTAATCCGTTATCTGAAATACGAATGGGCAAGAAGCTTGTAAAGGCCACCACAAACGTTGATACCGAACCTCCTTTGGAAACGTCTTTATCCATCAACATTTGGATTCTGCAGGGCTTATGAATGATCATTATGGATATTATTTATACCATCTCTTGTGAAACATGATGCATCAGACCAAGAAATGTTGGAAATAAAATCTTGATCTTAGGCAGGTTGCTGCACAATCAAAAATGTGAATCGATGCTACTCGTTTCCTCCATTCAATGCCTGCAATCACTGTCGATGACAAGGGTGCAATTCTTCTTTTCTCAAAACACGACACACAACACTTCAGGGATTTGCAACTGATTTGCCATGCGCCGAATACTTCGTGAAGGATTATCTTCAACACAATCTATAATGTTCTCCTCATTTTGTACGTTGACTTGACAAGGTCGTACAGGTTTTGGATCAAGTATTTCCATTTCTCTGAGTCTTCTAAATACCAAAGTAAAAACTATATAAAAATTCTCAGAGGAAATCTTCGATGCTATTCTCTAGCAGCTACCATACGTTTCCATCGCAAAAACCATGTAACTCAAGATTCGTGATAATCATTTTACTATGTTATGAATGTCTCCTTCTGTACAGCAAATTATGTATTTCATGCCATTATCTTGGAATTCAAGAAGATCTCACTAATTTGTCTCAGAATTCCTTCAAGAATCACCTCTCAAAGTTTATCTTAGAGCTTGGGGACACCCTGTATGCAGCACAACCTGAACAAACATTGTGTCGTTTTGTAATGAGAGATGATGCTTTTCGTTTATTATGATTTCTTTCAATTCTATTCTACCCAAACCACGTTTAGGAGCTTCGTTCGAATGATTTATTTTCGAAATTTTATAATAGTCTCGATTTGAATAGCTCAGATGCTTTATACTTATTTTGAACCTGTTGTTAAAATTTCAGAATTTTATATTTAGTCTCAACAAGAATATGAAACAACCAGAATTACACATAACTCCTGAATAATTTCTTCACTTACTAGTTAAGAGCAGTTTCGAACTAGAAGATTTTGATGTTAAAATGAAAGGGCGAATGATTGCTTCAAATGAAGATAAAAAAGCAGTTAAAGGTATGGAAGAAACTTTGCGGTTCAATGGAACACGTTATGAAATTGGATTGTTGTATAGAAACAAAGATGAAACATTTGTCAATAGCAAGGGTATTGCCGTTTACTTTGCATGGAACGAAAAATGGAAAAAGGTGAAGAATTTTCTCGACAGTACTGCAAGAAAATTGAAGAATATATTCAGAAAAGTTATGCCTAAGATTGGTATTTACCGCATTTTGCCGTTCGGAATATAAATAAACCAGGCAAAATTCGATTTGTTTTTGATGCTGCGGCCAAGAGCGGAGATTACAGTTTAAATGATTATTACAAGGCCCTGACTATGTTCCATCTTTACTGGCATTCTTATGGAGATTTCGTCAAGGAAGATTGGTTTTTAGTGGGGATATACAAGAAATGTTCCATCAGGTTATAATCCAGGAGCAAGATCGATGCAGTCAACGTTTCTTATGACGTGGAGGAAGATTGCAAAGCCAGAACTATATCAGATGAATGCCGTGATATTCGGCGCAGTATGTTCTCCTTCCATGTCACAGTTCGTAAAAAATAGAAATGCAGAAAATTATTTTGACACTTATCCCGATGTTTCCAGAGGGATAACAAAACATCATTATGTTGATGATTATATGGATTCTTGCGATACTGTTGAACAAGCTGTAAAAAAGCAGAGAAGTCCCTACTGTTCACAAGAAAGGAGGTTTCGAAATGATTAAGTGGATAACCAATTCTGAAGAAATTCTAAATTCTATTACGGAAAGTCTACGAGGTGAGAGAAATTTGAAAAGTTTAAAAGATTCTGTAGATACTGCTGAAGGATTTTGGGTCTGCATTGGTTGCCAGTTGAAGACATTTTCATATTCACTCTTGATTTCTGTGAAATGTGTAAGTGATATCTCGAGCGGAGTTAAAGTCCAAGAGAGAAGTTCTTCGTATGGTTATGTCCGTTTTCGATCCCTTAGGATTTCTAGCGCCACTTATGGTGAAAGCAAGAATTCTCGTGCAAAAAATTGGCTAAGCATGATTGATTGGGAAGACCAAATTGGAGATAATCTCTTCTTAGAATGGCGAGATTGGTTGGCAAGTCTTAAAAATTTGCACCAACGAAAATTCCAAGATATTACTTCATCAGCGTGTTATCTATCAACGAAGTGGACGTACATTTCTTTGCAGATTCTAGTGACAAATGTTATGCTTGTGTAGCGTACTTAAGAACAGTCAACCATGGAAAAGTCCTCACAAGTTTTGCATCAGCTAAATTTAAAATAGCACCAATTAATCTACAGACGATGCCGAAATTGGAGCTCCAAGCTGCGGTATTACATGCAGAGTTGAAAAAATTTTATGTTCGAAGTTGGAATTCAAAATGAATGAGGTGCACTATTGGACCGATTCGCTAGTGGTATTGAAACAGATCCGATCCGAATGTAGAAGATTTCCCATTTTCGTCGCTTGCCGTATACGAGAAATTCATCAGAGCTCAACAATTTCCCAATGGCATTGGGTACTATCAAAACAAAATGTGGCAGATTTTGCAACAAAAGAAGGAAAGAACCTTGATTTGACGAAAAACTGTGAATGGTTCTTAGGGCCCTCCTTCTTACAAAAATTTGAAGACAGTTGGCCATCGGAACCTGTTACAAATGTTGTGGAAACATGTTTAGTAATGACACAGCACTATGAAAGGAGCTCTTGCAATCCCAGATGTTAATCGTTTCTCCAAATGGCCAAGGGTGTTACATTTTATTGAACGTATTCACATTGGGAATAATCAGGTGACAACAAATTTGTCATCAAAAAATGTAGAAAAATCCCACAAACTTCTAATTTTGAGATGCCAGTATGAAACGTTCAACTGTGAACTCTTATCGAAGCGAAAAGATGAGTTAGTGGTGAAAAACAGTCGTCTATTCAAGTTGTCGCCATTCTTAGACAACCATGGAATCATAAGATTGAAAGGTAGATTTCCTGAAAGTTGTATTCCAAATTTGGAATTCGATTCGCGTTTTCCAATCATACTTGATTCTAAGCATAAAATTACTGAGTTACTCATTGAACATTACCACCACAAGAACGGACATGTAGGAGTAGAAGCTATTAATAACTTGAGGACCAAGTACTGTTTCTGAAATGTCGTGCTTCTGTTAAAAAATGTTTCAGGAATTGCTTTGGCTGCTGAAGAAGATATAAACCATCCAACCCAGAAATGAGACAACTACCTGTTCAAAGACTTCAATCATTCGTATTTCCATTTTCATAAGTTGGTATTGACTTCTTTGGACCGATGTTGGTTACAATTGGAAGAAGGAAAGAGAAGACATATGGAGAACTCTTCACATGTTTAACGATTCGTGCAGTACATATCGAGCTTGCTAGCTCTTTAGATTGTAGCTCCACGATACTTGCTATAAGAAGATTTATGTCTAGAAGGGGTCAACCAGTGGAGTTCATGACAGACAATGGAACAAACTTCGTTGGGGCCGAGAGAGAACTCAGAGAAATGAATAATCAACAGACTGGATCATCAGCGCCTACAGAATGAATTTTCTGTGAAAGGTATAGTTTGGCGTTTCAACCCCTCTGGAGCACCACACATGGGAGGTATCTGGGAAAGGATGGTAAGTTCAGTCAAAGTGGCCCTCAACGTAGTTCTGAACACGTTTCTGTGGACCCTGAGTTCAAAGAGGAAGTAT
Source organism: Cryptolaemus montrouzieri (assembly GCA_013387265.2). Taxonomy (NCBI): domain Eukaryota; kingdom Metazoa; phylum Arthropoda; class Insecta; order Coleoptera; family Coccinellidae; genus Cryptolaemus; species Cryptolaemus montrouzieri. The sequence goes on from JABFTP020000185.1 coordinate 118,212,642, forward strand.
TGCAAACACTGTTGGTCGAAGCAGAGTACATTGTTAATTCTAGACCTTTGGTACACGTTTCTGTGGACCCTGAGGACCCGGAGGCTATAACGCCGAATCATTTTTTGTTATTGAGAGCTCCGGATGTCAGAAGTTTTGACGAACCTAATATTGATCACGCTAGTAGAAAGCAGTGGCGCTTCGCGCAATTATTAGTGAACGCATATTGGAAACGACGGGTGGTGGAATATCGACAGACCTTAGTAAATCGTCCCAAATGGCACACGAGTACTGAAAATTTGAAAATAGGTGACGTTGTTGTCCTCATGGACATAAAAGCGCCAAGAAATACTCTTGAATAATTTCTATTCGTTTATTACTACAGCAAATAATTCTAATTTAAGATTATACACTGCGCCAACATATTAACGCACAATTTCAATATTTCAAGTTCTTTTTTGGTCGGTAGCTAATTATTAACACTTTTTTTCTGAAATATGCCAACAAAACTAGATGGTTTTTCTTGGCGAATATGATGAGAAACAAAATGAAAGAAATATATTGACATTTTGCAGACACATATTGATAACAGAAGTTATTGATCCATTTTTGCAAGTAACGTTTGTTCAATTTTCGATAATAATGCAACGCAAATCACTAAATTTGACCCTGGCAGAAAGTTCTGAAACAGTGGTGTTCTAACCTAGGTTTGACTCAAACAACAATAGGTCAAAAGCCATTAAACTGTTTCGAGAATGATTCGCAGAGACAAAGAGACTGGAAGTCATAAGAGGAGAGCTGGGCAAGGATGTCCCCGAACATTATTTAAGAATTTTCTTCGTTGAGACAACGGCTTGCTACTGCTAAGCGCCTTCAAATGCAGGTTCGACCAAACATTGAACTGCAGATTAGAACTGAAACGATAACACAACAGCTGAGGGAATTTGTATTAGGCCACGTATTGCAGCTCCAGGCCCCAGTTCTAACTGAATGTCAATTGGTTACAAGCTGAGTGGGATAGAGTTTTATTGAGAGTTCAGTCAAGATTTTGTCTTTTTCATTACAATAAACGTTCTCTAGTGTACAGACGTCAAAATAAGAAATATGCCCAGTGAAACTTTTTACATACCTATGGTTTTGAATGTGGGGAAGAATTTCTTCGAACACCCGCACTGATCTGCTCATCGTAAATAATGGAACCCTGAATGCATTCACATTTTAGGAGAACCTGTTGAACCATCTGCGTCAAACATGGGTGGAAATTTTTGTTCTTATTGCTCATATAGTAAGGAACTACCTTCAATATCACGAAATCAATGGAGTGACCTGCACGAAGTTCAGACCTTAGTTTCATCGAACATGTCTGGGACATTCTCAATAGAAAATTAAAAAGCCAGGAAACCAGTTAGCTACCGTGAATGTGGTTCGGAATGGACTGATCGAAATTGATTAGAATGCTACAAGGTCACTGATTTTGAGATTGTAAGAGTTTTATTTCAATTTCTATGAGTAGCAGTTTCATTTTGATTGGTCCCAACCATTTCCTAGTTCTGGTGGTAGTGAATAATTTGTTAATTGTCAACCTTCGATGTTTTAATTACGAACTATGTAAGGAGTATGTATTTTATTTTATCGAAAGCTTCCTAATCGTAAAGATAATATTCAATTATGAATATTACTTCAAATGTAACCGTTCTTTTTCCTGACTATACTTCTTGGTCAATCAGAATTTTCTCAACATAGGAACAAAATCATTTCCTCAGTAATAAGTGCTCACCACTAAGCAACATAAGACAATAGAAAACAAATTCATCTAATATATTCTCTTCTCTCACAATAAAGGAAATTCAAAACAATTATTTAACATAATAACTAGTTTTAGATAATATATGCAAAAGGGCTGAATACAAGTTCGCATTATCTGCTAAAATTAATGACAAATAACGTTTCCTCGTTAGTACAAACTATGCTAAGAAAATTAAGGAGGAAGAAAGTTACTTTTTTCCTTATTCTACCGGAAACACAAAAAGAGAATGAATTATTTTCTCTTTACTTGGCAGTGTATAAATTAAGCAAGCATAAATATTCATAGTTCAAAGTGTTTACTTCAGCTCATTTATTCCACCTTACATGTCCACTTGTGGCGTCACATTCTAGTTTGATCGAAGAGTGTCTTTTCAAGTGGATATTCTTTTAAATATAGATACATCCTTTACTGGCATCTGTATCAAATTCAATAAATGTAGCATCAGTTTTAATGAATTACAAACGATACAGCTTGCAAGGAAGTTCATTTTTCACATGAGTTCTTTGCGATCGCAATTCAGGAGCAGACTTTCCGCTTCCGGAAAATATATATATATATATATATATATAAACAGGGTGCTTCAACGAAAACTAAACAGAGACTATATCTACCAAGATATTCATTTTTGATCAAAACGCAAAAACAGGTCTATTTTTGTTTCAAGGGGGACATCTTTTGGGGTACAATACTTGGCTGAAATATCAACCCCCAAGCGTGGGTTGCAATCCTTGAACATTTTGAATAGGGTCGAGTCTCGACTCAAAAGAAAGGTGGTATCTTTGTCTTGAATTGCCTTGAACGAATTTCCATTTTTAATTGAAAACTGTAAAAGATACAGGGTGAGCAACTGAAAGATAGGGAAGACTATTTCCCTGAGACTATTCAAGTTTCAGTGAGGTAAAATGGAAGAGATCAATGCTGATCAATGGCAGTCATCATCAAGTACCATCCTCATCTCGACTTTCAACCCCTGGAGCAGAGGTGACAACCCTTAAAAATTTTGAAGAGGGTAGATGGGTCGACTGATAACTCGAAAGAGAGGTATTATCTTTGTCTGCATTCCCGTGAAAGAATTTTCATTTTTGATTGAAAACTGTAGAAGATACAGAGTGAGCCACTGAAAAATAGAGAAGATTATCGCCCCAAGACTATTGGAGTATTAGTGCGAAAAACTGGAATAGATTCATTTAGATCAAAGATGATGATCTGGAATGAATCTGTTCCATTTTTTGCACTGTTTTTGTGGATAATGAGGTAGAGTCATAGGTTCTCTCTTTAGTTTATACTGCTCAGAATCTCATTTCATATTTTATTTATTTGTTTATATAAATGTAATATAATTAACTGACAATTTTGTCATATTTATATTCAGAGCAGTATTCTATTCGATCATTCACCACTTCACACAAAGGAAACTATTAATAACATTCAGTGTTATTGAGTAACATTCAGTGTTACTTGACTAAGGTCCGTACACTGGAATTTTCCGAGGAGAAAGCCTCTGACACTATTCGTTGGTACTCTCTCTCTGAATTTGGTTTTCGCTCTATTAATTATTGAGTTACAAATATTCCTGAAATGCACTTATTCAGCTTTAGTCCCATATGTTGGATTTTTCTTCCAGTTTTTATAAGCTCTGTTTTTAACTGTGGTAGCTTTTTGACAGGTGTGAAGTAGAACCCCGAAAACATAAGCTTCTACAATAGAACTAAAAGTTGCATAGACAATGGCACATAAGATCTTATAATGTATCGCGAAACTGATGGCGGCTAACATCGTTTTTTTTTATGCGCTCAACACTATTGGAATGAATTTGAAAATTATCCAAATGCTGAACTGTCCCGAAGTCAAATTACTCGAAGAAGTTTTAGAGTTTGGTTCTTGCACTTGAAGAAGCATATATGCAATTCGAAGAAAAAATAATAATCGCCTTTCGACAAATTTTCGCGAAGTGGTTCATCATTGAACAAATCCTCTCCTGGGATAAAGCGTAAATGCCACGTTTGTCCAGGGGAAAATGAAAGATTTATGAGACGTGTAGTAGTAATATTTGACTTGACCATTCGATTTTTCAGTGAGTAAAGTGCTCTGAAAACGATAAAAAACGAATTCTTCACACTTTTTCACAAATAACGTGTTATTCTATATTTCAAATATTAAAACAAAGTGAATTTAGTTTGATTTGAATTTTTTGTTTACTCTTTTATCATACCATTAAGGCACCTTCTATAATGCCATTCATATGAAAGCATACGGTTTAAATTATTCGTCTGGCAAACCTACCACGTATAATGGGTGATTTTTCACCACGAGGCAGGCCAAAGGTTCATGAGATTTTTCTGATGAATTTCAATTTTTGTTCTGTATGAAAGTGGTCCTGTTTTTATGACTGTTGTTAATTTACATATTATATGCTGATTAATCATGCACAATAATTTTTATCACTCAATACCAGTAGTTAATTAATACACCAAATAATACCCAATGTCCATACGTTTTAGCCATGTGTTAATAAAACAATGAATATAAATGACCGTACATGAATTTCAAGAATAAAACAAGTAATGTTTTTGAAGAATTTTACTGAATAATTGTGATTCGTAACGCGTTTCATTACCTCGTAGCTTCTTCAGAGGAATGAATGTACATAAATTTTGACAACTATATATAGATAAAAATGAGAATATAACTACAAATGTTCTTAAGTAATTAAAAGCTTATTGAGTTTCTTCTTCTTAAGTGGTTATTGATGACAGGTATATCCAATAAAATTAAGGAATAGATTGCTCCCTGATGAGATTCAATAGAGGTGAAGGGCTTAAATCGACTTGTTCATTAATGAGTCTACCTGAGTTTTTGTGTTTGTTGATTTCCACAGTTTTCCACAGATCTACTTTCCAATATTCATTATCTGTATGTAAAATTTCAAACTGTGGGTCGAAAGAGTGACTATTTTCTAGGTGACGATTCGCGTAATTTGAATCTGATTTTTGTTTGATAAACTGCGTTTATGTTCCGATATTCTATTGTCGAAATTTCAAACAAAACATCCGATTCAAATTACGCGAATCATCTCCTATAAAATAATCACTTTTTCTTTTAATTACTCAAGAACATTTGTATCTACATTCTCATTTTTATCTATATATAGTTGTCAGAAGAAGCTACTAATGTAGCAAAACGCGTTACGAATCACAATTATTCAGTAAAATTCCTCAAAAAACATTACTTGTTTTCATTATTGATTCAAATGAATTTCAAGAGTTTACATTTTTATTCCAAAAAGCAATAGGAACAGTAAAGTAATGAATTTTCTTTGGTCAATAACAACTTTCCTTAAGACACAATTTCCAAAGTTCTCCTACTAGTTTCCAGTTAAAAGGACATAACAATAGGGAGTCGCTCATCAATGACGGACGGCGAATACGTAATATAATAATGTGCTTTCCGTTGGCCCGTGGTGCGTGCCACACATAGGCGTGTTTATAGGGGTTTTGAAGGGTTTACTGTCTTTGAAAAGTATGTTATTGCGATTGGATCTGTTTCAAAGCAATGAAAACATTTTTTAATAGAAATTGCTTTGTTGATTCTGGATTACACTATAGAATCTATCTAGTTATTTAGAATAAAGGATTTCTAAACATTACCATAACAATTTTATGCATCTCTCAAACTACAATTATTAAAATTATCGCCACATTCCATTTTTATTAGAATAGAAGTGTTATTGTGAGAACGATTATTGAATAATTTCAAATTCTCCCAAGATAGTTAAAATCCATAAGGTGGCCTATTATTAGGACAATTCCCAAATTATTTAATTTTAAAGATTAAAAGGATTTTTAATCAAATTATAGGTCGTCTATATTATACATTTTTATTTGAATCTGCATTATATTGGGATTATAGAAATAACAAAACTGTAATAAAAATTATTTTTGTTCAAAGTAATATTTGTAGTCACAAAATGTAATGAATTAAATTTGCATTTTCGTTGAATCTGGAGTTAGATTTCTGGTGCCTACTAGTGATCACTCACCTAACAATTCCCCATTTGATAAGATACAATATGTTTTATATTGAGTCGTATCTGGTGGATTCCCTGTTCAAGGCAAAATAGAAGCATTCATGAAAATATTATCTCTAGCACCAGGTGACCGTTCATTGAGCTGAGGTAACAGCCGAGTACAACTCCCTTCAACGATGGAGAGTCGCTTCATGCCTTTGACTGAAATAACCAGAACATTTACCGGGAATATTTAATCCTCTGCTCAAAGCAATCTGTACTAAATATTGAAAGGTCACAGAAGCATTCCTGTAAGATAATTTAAATTTATAAGATAAAATCATTAATACTTCAAAAAAGTTATATTTACTTCATTCCATTATCCAACATTCATATTTTATTGATAGCTGGCGATTACAGTCGACTTATGTTCGAAACCTCGTTGGGGAGTAAATTTTTAATACATCGGCAACTCATCAAATTTTCTCAAACCTACTGTCTTCTATCCGAAACCTCTATATATCCGTCGTACAGAGTCGTTGTGAGACGGACATTATTCTTATCATGATGTCGAGACATATATCTGTGATTTTCTCATCCTTATGAAGAGAGATGATGCTTTTCCTGTCCCAGTTATCCTTTCTGGTCTGCTTCTAAAGATATATGACTGTAAATTCCAATTTTAATGCGATTGACAACGGATTCTAACACTTTTGCAATTGTTGTTATTGCTCTTTGGGCATATATATAGTGCAAGAACAATATCTCGATGTCTGAGACCTTACCTATACTAAAAATGAGCAAATTTGAAGTTACCATATTAATCCGTTAAGAATCGCCAGATGAAATTAGAGTATTGTAATGAGAAGCATTTCTCACTTTTCGATTATTTTAGTAACAAAAGCTATCTAAAAACGAAGGAGCAATATTGAAAACAAGTAAACGCACTTTTTGACATATGTTATACGTATGAAACAAAACATCATTCAAGAGATGCACGTTTCCTGTGTGGCCACTTATTGTTATAATAATAATGCTACCAATAGCAATAGCAAACAAAATAATACTCAGGAAGACTCTTTTTTAATTCTAATAGTTAGATCATACTAGAAATCCCCAGAAAATGGACACAGTCTAATAATTTGGCCACCTACTGTAGGTACATATAGATATTCTTGAAACCAAGAAGACTCGAGAGATGAAGGCACACTGCTTTTGTTACAGACATGTCGTGGCAGGTCGCTACGGGTGGCGTTTGTCAACATCCCTACTCTTACCTGCTTCCACTCCACGCATTGAACACAAAATGAAATTTGATATTCTAAGCATCGTTCAGTTTTCACATAGTTCTTGTTGCTTTTATGCTCTGTGTAGTTCGGTTTCCACCATTTGTTTTGTTATTCATTACAGTACCCTGGGGCAGCCATTATGTAAATTTCGTGAGGATGCATTGCGCAAGTGGAAATATATATTGGTGGGAATAGCAACAAAGCGCACTATTTCGTCCTACCTCCACCAACGCAGATTTCCCTCCTGGTCTCCAGTCTTCTTAATCGAAACTTCATCCTTTTAATTTTTACTGAAGATCTTGAATACAGATTGATATGTCTCCTACTTGAAAACGCAAAAACAAAACCACTCTAAGTCTTTAAACCTACTGTGCGCCTCTTACGGAAAAATTTTTACGAGAGATGACAAACTGATTTTTTGTTTTGAGTACGATAACTGGAAACAGGATCGTTTAAATAATTTCTAAGGAATATGATACACATGTAAATATTGAGGAGTCCATAACGAGGGTAAGCTGTATTTTATATAGTGATATACACCGAAGATACTGGTGACCATATTTGAGAACTAGTTTGTTTCGAAAAATTATTCTATCATTAACGCTCAGAATGCACCTAAAGATGCAAAGATTGCTGTGTATTCTTTATGCATCAGTTCAGGTTAGAGATGTAATGAGGCGACTGGTTAATCCATATCTAATTGGTGTCATAATTTATTCCCGTAGAGTGGGTTCTTGAAAACTGATATTCCATTTTTCTCTGAATATATTCATATACAACGTGTTCCGCTTTTAATGATCACATAACTATATTCATTTTTACAATGTGCAGAGGCTTGTATAAGATACGATATCAATCAGAAGGAAGTAAAAGTTCCACATGCTAAAGCACTAATACTTATGGATCGGTAGAACTACAAGTTCAATTAAAGTATTTATTTGTTAATAACTTTCAATGGGTAGGTTATGTAACTGATTTGGAAAAATTGTTTCATTTGAAAATCACTGCGATGTAAGAGTAAATTTCTCAAAATTCATGACTAAACAAGAAAAATAAAGTCGTATTTAAGAGATTCTAATATTTTACATAACCTAAAAAATACCGTAATATTGCAGACAGAAAATTGTAGCAAAAAGAAAGAAAAAGCTAAGGCTCGTAGAAAAATATTCGAGTAATAAGGTTACAGGTGTTAAAACTATCTATGAGTTTATTTTCATTTCACATCGACGCTGCATTACTTTTGGAGATATGTCAAAAGAAATGTCGAAAATTTGTTTCCACCATATTTTCTTCAATTTAGCAATAATCCTCAGGGTAAACCACAAAAGCACCTACTTTTCAGATTAAAAGAATTTCAAATCTCTTTGAGATATATCAATTTTTTCGAAAAAAAAGCTCATCTCGTCACATAGATCAGGAGAAACAAATTTAGATTCATTTCGTTTTCAAAGAATTTTACTATCATTATCAAAAACTGTGATATTATTATTAATGTGTCTGATAATAACTTGGAAATAATAAAATTTTCATCGGTCTCTTTTTCTTTAAATGTTTCCTCCTATTTTCCTTTTGTTTTCCTTTCTCTACAATGGCTGTTACGGAAATCATACATATATTACTTATTGTCAAATTTTGATGTAGGTGACAGATCGGTAAACAGTATGTTGAATGGATAATCACACAAAACACGGTAATACAGTAGGCCGCTAAAGTGGAAAATGACATAAAACGGGAGATAATGATACAAGAGAACAGGCAGAAACGTGAGGAAAAACCCTTTCTCTCTGTTCGCTGATACATCAGTACCCGCTAGTCGATAATGTATTGTGAACAAAAATGGAATGAGATTGTGTTTAGTTCTTCATTTTAACCAAAACTTTGATGTAAGATGGTAGGATGATAATTATCTAAAAATAAAGAGAAACACATCGTGTCTGTAATACTGAATGAATTTTAATGTTTCAACCCAAACAAGAGAAGAAACTAATATCATATGTATACGTTGACAACCTACTGCATATAAAGATATGAGACAGTCCAAGACTAAATGGTTTATAGTTTCCTCTGCCTCGCCACACTCGTAATTTGGACTATCTACAAAATTCAACTTCAAAAGGACAGTATAATCACGCTTATTCTCAACGTTTCTTCTCTCTGAGATCGAAACCAGGAACCTTCCGAGAATGATGGAATTTTCTAATTTTGTAACAGGCATTATCAAGAAAAGACCACTGGAAGATATATTCAAAGAAAATGCTACCGAAAAAATTAATATTTCAGTCATTTTCGAACTCGTAAATTTTATGAAATTGTCAGAATTCTTTTTACAAAATTCTCTTACAATAAAATTTTCCTAATTTCTTTCTTCTAGAGCAGGGTGCTCAAACGGTCGATCGAGGGCTTTTGAGTGGATCTCGAGAAGAAAAAATTTTTAATAAGTAGGTAACAACTAAACTACAAAAATTTATTACGTAATAAAATAACACCCTGCTAGCGGCAAAAGGCAGCTTGATCAGAGGAACGCGCGGTACTTGTCAAAGAAAAGCCGCGTTTTTATTCTTGCCGCTTTTCTAGAAATTTCGGGCGGCGCGTTTGACGGGAACATTCAAGACTTTCGTTCACGCCGATATAAATGTTGCGCTAGTAGGAATTGAGTCATTCTGAATTGTAACTTGAAGGTAATACTACGTCGATACAAAGCTTATTAATAAATAGTACAAAATAGTGCAGCGAACAAATCTAAAACGTATCATTTTAATAACGATTGGGAGGAAGAATTTTTCTTTAGAATGGTGAAGGAGCATTTGTCTTATTTGTCGTGCATCAGTTGCAATACCTAAGGGTGGTAACTTAGAGAGGCATCATAAAACGGTTCATAAAAACTAAAGAAAGGATTTTCTGCCACAGAGTGAATTAAGAAAACCAAAAGTACGTGATTTGATATCTTGTTTGAAAAAGAACAGGAAAAAGGATCTGAAACATTGTCCGTCTTTGAAAGCAAGTATTCCTCAGTTAAATTATGATACGTATGAGGCTGAATTATCAAATATTTTGGAACAATTCGAAATGCGTTTTTATAATTGCAGTAAATTGGCAAACATAGCATCATTTATGACTTTTCCTCTTTCATGTAAAAACATTGAGGAATTAGCTACTGAAATAGCAAGTCAGTTTAATATGAACTCATGTTCTGTTGAAAATGAGTTGGTGCAGATTATATCAGATATACATCTCAAAGCTACAGCATCTGATACAAATTTCTGGTGTTTTATATCTGAAGATAAATATCCGAATCTAAGGCAAACCGCCCTTCAACTGACGGCAATGTTTGGGACAACTTACTTGTGCGAGTCTGCATTTTCTGAAATGAAGATAATTAAGTCAAAATATCGCAATCGACTAACTGACGATCATATGTCATCATGCTTGCGATTAGCACTCAGTGGTTACGTACCATCTTATGAAAAGTATGCTGAGGACATGCAGTGTCACACTTCAACATCCAAAGTCACTCCTTAGTTAAGTTTAACACCATATGTAACTCTTTTGTTTTGTAACAACCAATAAACTCGCAATTTTGAATAACTATGAGTTTTTCATTGATATTTCAGGAAGAACCTAATTAAACCTAACCCAAACCTTGACTTAAATAATGTATATTGTGCTTAAAGCTAATGTCTATATATGCTACGGTACACCCTACCTAGGTAGGTGGGGTGTCTCGTGTAACCTGCGATAACTCTCGATAACCCTGCATCACAGTCGATTGTAAGAAGTCTACAAATATTGAAGTAGATCGCCATCAGTTCTAGCACCCTGTTCTAGACTATATGTCGAGACAGTTGATTTCGAAACAATCCTCCCATTTTCAGAAAGACCTATTTCCATGGTTTGCTCTGGGCTTTATATACAGTAGCAACGGACCTTTAATTTCCCAGCAATATAGCAAAAAAAGTTTTATTCTCGACAGCTTCCCCTATAAACTTCTTTACAAGCAATGCACCATTCGATATAGAATAATTAATTAATTGATAGATCTTTTGGACACCTTCAACTTCTTAGGTTATGAAAATTCCTGGCGATCAACTGAATAAGAACTGAAAAAACTTTCGTAGAATGTTTTTTCATTACAAACATTCTTTTCGTTTTTTGTTAAGGGTTTTAGTTTAATTATACATTTTGCCGTTAATTATGTATTGTAGAACGTGGAAGATAGAAGGCCAAGATTTATTGGCACATAATAATTGCTACGACAGATGTTATTGTCAAATATCATTATGAAATGGTTAAATTTGATAAAAGTCATCAAGTTGTCAAGTCTAATAACCTTGAGATTATAGCAGTTATTACTGATGTAGTGTCACTCTATTTATACAAAATATCTTTTATTTTTTTCTATGTCCATTCAATGCAGTAACATTATCGATAATTGGTTTTGTCTTAGTCATTTGGAAAGAAATTATTGAATGCATTTTCATAATAATTATTGAAAGAAGGTAATTATATTTTTTTTTGTTTCAGTAATTCACAATGTTTTAACAACTAAAACATTTGTCTCACTAGTCAAATAGCGAAATAATTTTTTCCAAAGGAAAATATTTACTCATTCGATTTATAGCCTGGTCCCTCTCAAATGAGTACGCCTATGCTATCTACCCCATATGCACACATAATGAAAACACAAGCAGCTGTTCCCTGTTCCAAAACGGCACGACCGTTACGACTTCCAGTCAATGATAGACTGTGTTCTTAAATACACCAACCGAAATCCTATTTAAATATCGACATAATGATAAGAGTTGAATTTCACTAAGTGACAGTGGAAAAGTGTTAAATCGTGTTATATAATGAAATTTCTAAAAAGTGTCTGAAAGTGTTAAAGATGGCTAGAGCAACAAATGGAAACTATTACACCAACCCGGCTTTTTGTCAACAAAGTGAGTTTTATAATATTCAAAGCAAAGCACTTCATAAATCTCAAATAAGTCTTAGACAACCCCCTGTTGGTGCCCAGGTCTCACATAGGGTTTTAGATCATTCAGGATATGAAGATGCTAAATTAAATGATTCCTACGAAGAACAAGATTTTTATGAAGAAATGCTTGTTGATGATAGCGGTATAATAAAGGAAAAAAAAGTTGTTGTAATTTCGCAAACTCAAAATGAGGGTAGAAAATACATCCAATCACAACAGAATCTCTCAAGAGATTTTGAAGTTACATATTCTTCTGAAGATAGAACTGCAAAAAAGCACAGATATGAATACATTCCAATGATTGAACATACTTCACCTACTAGACAAAATAAAGTTAAAGAAATCGTAGAAAATGATTCTAATATTTCAAGATATGCTGTAATAGACGTTGATGAAGATACAGAGTCGACAAATAAAGGCAGATATGCTTTAGTACCATTAGAAGATTTAAAACCTAGGAGTTGTAAAGTTCAAAGAAAACCTAGCTATATTAAGTCAACACCAAATATTCATAGATATGAATATATAGACGAGCCTCCAGATTATAATGATTCAATATCACAAGAATATCAAACAAAGACCTACGCAAGGAATAACCGAAATCTTTATAGTTCTCCTCCAAGAAAACCAATTTATAATCAAACTCCGAATAATTCTAGGTATGAATATATTCAGGATCAAACTCCAGATCGTAATGTAACAAGATGCGAAAATATGACTCCAACTCAAAAGTTACATGAAATTTTATCAACGCCAAAGAAAACATCTATCAAACAACAAACACCACAGAGAATAACATCTCATCCTAATAGCAGACAGCAAAATACACCTAGGACTCCTATAATAATGGATCCTTTTGTAACTCCAAAAAAACCATCGCCAAAAAGAATGTCGCCTGGTAGGAACCCTAAGGCACAACAAAAACTGAATTACTCAATCGGATCCAGACATACAACTCCTAATGCAAATGGAAAAAGACACACAGCAATTATAGCTCCAATTTGTTCAAGTCCAGTTCAATCTATCTATAGTGAAACTACATATTCTAATAAAACTGAATCTTGGATGAACTTGAGTGTGAACAAGCCTCCAGTTCAAGCTACTTTGGCTGTTGCTGCTCTGATGATGCTCATGTGTGGAAGCTTGTCTTCTGGAATGTGTTTTTACATGATGTCACTTATAGGAAAAGTGTATTATTTAGAATTTGGAATTGTGTCAGGGTTTGCTTGTTTGACATTAGGAATTTTGGGATTCAGAACTAGATATTGCCACTGGTTGCCGAATAGAAATTACATATCAGGTAAGATTAATAATATTAATTTCATTTAAGATTTCACAACGTTCTGGTGAAATGGCGATAGATTTTGCAATTCATAAATTACTATAGAATATCATCAGCTATGGCATTGAATGTTCCGTATTTAGTTCTTCATTAATCTACAGGGTGTTACATAATAGTGTTTCACAACTTGAGGGGGTAAATCTACGTGCAATTTTAAGAAAAAAAGTTCATATAATCATAGGTCTGCAAAAGATTTGTTACGGAGCTACAGGGAAAAATTGGTTCTTTCTTCAAAACTCCTGCAGTTTTTGAGATATTCAGCCCAAATTTGGAATGCAAGCTATTTTTTACAGCCATCACTACACTCCTAATATTTAACTAGAATCCATAAGGTGTTTTCTTCTCCGGAGCCATGTCTTCTTCTGCAGTTTCAAACTTTTTTGCAGTTTCAAACTTTTTTGCAGTTTCAAACTTTTTTGCATTAATCCACTGATCAGCGTACAATCAATTTTCGCCATCTTCGTTCAATTTAGAAACTTTTTTGACACCTGTAATTTTTTCATATCTTCAACCGTTTTTCAGTGAAAAATTATTGAATTTTAATTATTTGAATTGAATGTTATTCGCTAAATAAAAAAAATAGTGGAAATACTCGATAGGTATGCCCAAAATTTGATTTTATTCTGATAGCCCGTCTTCTGAGACTCAATTTATACTTATTCAATACCAAACTAAAAAGAATAACAATTAGAAACTAAATACATTGCTGGAAGTGTCCCCCACCTGCAAGAATACAGGCCTCTGTCCTTCTTCGCATATTATCACGCACTCTCTGAAATATTCTCAATTCTTCTGCAGTGTTCACTGGAGTGGTATAAACTGAACTTTTGAGATATCTCCATTAGAAAAAGTCTAAGCTATTCAAGTCTGAGGACCTAGAGGAGGCCATGGTTCTGGCCCACCCCGACCTATCCATCGGTTATTGAATGTATTATTCAAGAATTCACTAACTTCTTCACTGAGATGTGCTGGTGTCCCGTCATGCATGAACCACATTATGTTTTTTATCAAAAGTGGCACATCCTCGAGCAATAAAGGTAACTTCTCCTCAAGAAATTGCCGATAAGCGGGACCGTTTAGTCGGTTAGTCAAAAATATGGCCCAATTAAATAATTTCCAATTATTCCGACCCTGACATTTAGTGAACCATCGGCAGAATTATTCTTGTTGATGAGATTATTGAATCAAATGGGGTTTTAATCAGCCCAATAATGATTATTGAAAATGATAGTAGTTCTGGAAAAGTTATCTTCGTCTGTGAACATTATTTCACTATCAAAATGAGCATTTTCTCATTTAGTGAACCATCGGCAGAAATTCAGTCTTGAAGGAGAATCTCAAGGAAGTAGAGTTCAGACGGTTGGATATGAAACGGGTACAATAAAAAGTCGTGGAGAATCCTCCAAACTAGAACATGTGAAATATTCAACTGATTTCCAATTCTCCTTGTACTCACATGAGGATTCAAATCAATACAATTCAAAACTGCTTCCTCAATATCTGGAGTTCTCATAGTTTGAGTTGCACCTTTTAAATGATTATTTGCAGTAAAAGTAGCAGTTTCCCTCAACCTTCTGTGGATACTTGAAAATGTCTGGTGTTAGTCGAATTGGAAAGTGCACCTGATATAATCGCCTAGCTTCTGTTGTGTTTCCGTCAGCCAGACCGTACATGTAATGGATATCAGCCAATTCGGCGTTAGTAAGATTAGCCATTTTTTCTTACAGCAATAACTTCAAAAGTCTCAAAACTAATTGTTAATTTAATAAACAATTCGAGCAGACACTGGTTCAACTTTAGCAACTGTCAAAACAAAAAAATAAATGAAAAAATCCAAGCCTACTAGTCATTTTTTTAATTAGAAGTGCTTTCAATTCAGCGAATGCATACAATCGTTGTATAATTTTTTACTCGAGAACGGTCGGGGATACGAAAAAATTACAACTGTCAAAAGAGTTTCTAGACTGAACGAAAATGACAAAAATTGATTGTACGCTGATCAGTGGCTTACTGCAAAAAAATTTGAAGGGCAAATGAAGACATGGCTCCGACTTGTAGATTCTACTTAAAATTTGGGACGTGTAATGATGGAGGCTGTAAAAAATAGCTTGCATTCCAACTTTCGGCTGAATATCTCAAAAACTTCAGGAGTTTTGAAGAAAAAACCAATTTTTTCCGGAAATTTCAACACCTTGTAGCTCCATAACGAAACTTTTACGGATCTATGTTTATATGAACTTTTTTTCTCAAAATTGCACGTAGATTTACCTCCTCAAGTTTTGACATACTATTATGTAACACCCTATATATACCGGATGTCCACGCTTTTTTATGACAGTTGGGAACATCGTTAAACAGGTGTCCCAGAATAAGATATCAATATATCGGGACTTAGTAGATCCCTTATTGTCACGACTTCATAAAAATATTTCTAGGATCCTCACCTGCTGAGTTATTCACCTTCAAATTTAAGGGAAAAAAATGTTTATATTTGATAGTATCTGTTCGGTTCAACAGATTTTGTTGAAATTCTGGAAATTCCTCTCGTAGATAAAACCCTACAATTCTATCATCAAAGGCAGGAAAAAAATAAAGGTTTACGAGCAAAATGGTCTCTTAGCGTGTTAGCTACAATAATTTTTGAAATATTACACACACGAAATTTAAGTTCTCTCATTTCGCTCAAATATGTCTATTAGCATCCCGTAATACTGAAGACTTAATTTAGTGATATTTCCAACCAGAAGATTAGCTTGGCTAAATTTCATATATGTAGATCGAAGATTACGTTAAACAGGGTAAGTTGTCTAATGTGTTTTGCAGTATCATTCAAGTAGAATGTCCGCAATTCTAGTCGTTCGAGAAACGCGCGTATAGTGTGCCATTTTCGATGATTTAGTAGTGTAGCTATGTGAAATACTGCAAATAGAGAAAGATGACTTCAATTTTTGAGAAAAATTAATGGTGAAAATAGATCGCAGCTATCTTCATTTGTCTTCGAGTTATTCCAAATTTCTCGATTTTCCGAGATTTTGTCATATGCCATCTCGGTTGCTATCAAAACTAGGTGGAAACTCTTTTGACATTCTATGGGCCCGTTTTTGAGTAGAATGTTGGACCTATTCAAATTCTTTTTTTGTTGAATGGGTTGCAAATTATCATATGAGCTTTTATTTTTTCGAATGTAAACCTGGTGTATATGGACAAACAGTACGGGTGTTTTTCTTCCAAGTATATACAACATGCTTCACAAAAATGTGAATTTCCAGAAATGAATATTCTTTGAACCTCCTGTGGTTTCATAAACAATGAGAAAATAGTCGACGATTTTTTGAATAAAATTCCCTTGGCTCAAAGAAGGTTAGATGTTCTCAGTAAATTCGCACCAGCATACTAGATGAAGCCACAGAATGTTCTATGAATTTTCATTTCGGGAAAAATTCACATTTTTAAGGAAATTTCTCAGGCATGTAAAATATATTCTGAAAGAGAAGAAAATACTCATTCTATTATATTATTCCTTTATGGTTTGTTTACATTTAAAGAAATAAAAGTTTATATTATAATTCGAAAAACTTTCATCAACAAACATTTTTGATACCTTAGTGCATTTCATTCAAAAACTGCCCTAAAATCTAAACTAACTTTGAATTGGCATATGCCGAAATCCCGAAAAATCGAATAACTCGAAAGCAAATGAAGTAAGCTATGATCTTTTATCACCAATGAAATTTTCTCGTAAATCGAGGTCTGACATTTTTTCTATTTGCAGTATTTCAAAATGCTGTCGTTCCAAAACATCGAAAGTGGGACACCCTGTATTTCGACTATCGAAGATGGCTTTATAGAAATGTGTGATTTGAGAGAACTTTCCACCATTATTAAAAGTTTACATACTTAACTCTCCATCATGCAAAACGATCTTGTTAGAACTTAAACAGTTTAAAAAATTTCACAGAACATAACCATCAACACAAAAGAGATGCCATAGTCCCTAAGCTCATGATAGAGCACCCTGCAGCTCGACTCTAGTTTTCTAGAGTACACGTCCATTTTTTTATCTGAAAGTTACTCGCGTAAGGAAGCAAATCCTATTATGTCTTGACGACACCGCGAGTACCTGAAAAGGATAGACTGTTAATATTTCGCTTGAATGCTAACAGGTTATAGTCATGAGGAAATACGTTACATGGAAGGGAGTTCCAGAGTTTTGCCGTTCTGTGAAAAAGGGAATTCTGATGTAGGGACGTTCTAGGTATCTCTATTTTAACAACGAATGGGTGATTTGGCAATAGTTTGCCTTAAAATAGAAACAAGCGGTGGAACAAGCGTAGAAAGTTCCTCAGAGCATCTTTCTTGAAAGTACCTGTAAAAAAGAGAAAGCTCACTAACTTTTCTTCGATAGTGAAATGGAATCTGTGAAAGCATTGTCTCCGATTAAGAGAATTGCTCCCTTTTGGATAAAGTCCAGGAGTTTCAAGCTGTGTTTAGGAGCAGAACCCTATACAAGGGAGCCATACTCTATAACAGGACGAATTTGAGATTTATAGAGTGAGCAATTAGTTCGAAGTGAAATATTTCTTTGCGCGATAGAGAAATCCCAGTTTTTGACGCTGACCTAGCAATATTCACAAATGGTCATCCCATGATAGATTGTCGCCGATAGTTACTCGAAGCATTGTTATAGAGGAAGTAAGTGAGATCGTTATACAGACCGTGATATGCATCTTCCTAGAAAATAAGCAGGCTTAAGTTGTACTAGCATTGAACTCTACCAAGTTAGCAGATCCCCAATCAAGAACTGATTTCAAGTCGCTATTGACTTTGGTGCACTGCTGGATTCGTATTTCGTTCGTGTTTTGTGATGACAGGGATTTTATCGAGCAAGAATATGTATGAAGTATACTGTCATCCGCAAAGCTATGGAGTTTACAACCTGTAACAGTAAGAAGGTAATTTATATGAAGCAAAACAGATTTAGTGCCAAGATGGAACCCTGAGGCACACCAGCATTAATGCCACGAGTGTCAGAAGTAACCCCATCCATGACCACACTGAGAGATCTATTGGAGAGGAAACTCGAAATCCATAGGCATAGCCGTTGGGACAAACCATATGAAGACAATTTACTTAGCAGACTTTTATACCAAATGCGATCGAAAGCTTTCGAAATATCGAGAGCCACAGCCAGACTCCCCAAATTTCTCAATAAAACTTTTCCACAAGTGAGTAACATACGCAAGTAGATCTTTTGTTAATCTCTGGTGCCTGAAATCATTATGTCGGTCATTTATAATACCAACAGATTCTGAATATTTAATAAGCTCAAAACTGCTGGCTTTTTCCATCATTTAGAGATCATAGGCATATTGTCCCATGATTGGATGGAATGGTTTTCTCCCTTTTTATAGAAAAATAGTGAAAAGTCTACAGAGAATAGGTGTTAATTCAGAGGCGCATGTTTTCAAAACGATAGAAGGTATGCCATCAAGCCCAGCAGCTTTATTAGTATCGAGGTAGAACAGTATTTTTCTGATTGTCTTCTGCATGAAAAAAATATCAGGCATAAGAGACCCGACATGAGGAATAACAAGAAGGTCCCTATTTTCCGCATCCAGAGTAGAATTAAAAGCAAATATCCTGCGAGAAGGTTTTCCCTTTCTTTAGGTGTAATAGCCAGAGACCCGTCTTCCCTAGTCAAGGGCGGGAGGAAGCTGAAAGTAAAGTTCCTCCCAACAGATTTGGCCAATGCCCAAAAAGATCTAGAACAGCTAGTTCTTACCTTATGCATATGTTCAGTTTTTATATCTGTTACTGCAAGATTGCATAAATTACGAGCTGAAATAAACGCCCTTCTGTTTTCACGACAAGAGTTTCGACACCACTGGCAATATGCCAGCTTCTTGGTCTTCACAGCAGCTGTACACTTACCATTAAAACATGACTTACCTTGGCTGTGTTTTTTGATAGAATGGGGAATGAACAATCCCATCTCCAGATTGATCATTTCGGTTATCTTTTCGGAGCATTCTGATGGATCTTCATCTACAAAACAAACTTGTTTTCAAGGGAAACCTGAAAAAATGGTTCGCAACCCGTCCCAGTTGGCAGAATCATAGTGCCAGACTAGGCGAGGTGGTAAAGTGATAGATGGTGTCGCTGTGAAACGGCTATAAGCCGTTACAAGCTCATGGTCGGATTTTCTTGAGGAAGCATGAACCCTTATTGTGTAAAGATCACGGTTGTTAATAAGAAAGAGATCGAGGATATTAGCTTATTGACCTTTAACGTCAGGAATGTGGGTGGGTTCCATAACCAATTGCTCAAGGCCATATGCAATGGCGAATGATTCGACCTCTCGACCAGCATCATCAGTTCTATTCGAAAATTTAATCCATGTGAACATTAAAATCTCCCAGTACAACAATCTCTGCTGAGGTGTAATTTTGCTGTAAGCAATCGATTTTAAGAGAGAGTACATCGAACAAACGGGGATAGGATGGATTATTCCCTGAAAGGTAAAGACAGCAGATAAATTTTATTTGTGTTTTATTTGTTATTTTGAACCACATAACATCAAAATCATCAGTTTCAAGGATGCCTTCCTGTGACATGAAATGTTGTTTTTCACATAAAGACATACACCATGTTTGAACCTAAATTTTATGAGCAGTTCGTAGCCTGGGTATAGAAGATGGATGCTACTACTTGAAGGCTTGATCTG
This sequence comes from Cryptolaemus montrouzieri, assembly GCA_013387265.2. Lineage (NCBI taxonomy): Eukaryota > Metazoa > Arthropoda > Insecta > Coleoptera > Coccinellidae > Cryptolaemus > Cryptolaemus montrouzieri. Next base: position 118,232,764 of record JABFTP020000185.1, read on the forward strand.
GGTTTCCGTTCAAGCGAATATATCTGGTTTGGCGCCCTCCAGATGGTGATGTACGGCATTGATGTTACTATTAATTCCTCGTATGTTACAGAACTCTAGTTTCAATTGATCGTTCCTAGAATTTTCAGAGAAAAGTACCAGATTATTATCCTCCGATATAGATCCTCCTCGAGTACCCTCCGCCCAGAGAACAGAAGAACATTTTACTTTTGGGGCACCCATATCAATATTTGAGAGAAAGAGTCAGCTAAAACAAAGATGAAGGAGAAAAGGAAGTGTGGTAAGGGCTTGAGAGAAGGGGAAGGGAGCCGAGGAGGAAACACGTCAGTGGCACGAAAAAAGAAGGGAGTTCATGCCAAAGACACTTCACTACGAGCTCAGGAATGCGGGGTGGTACCTCCTCGGTCGAAGGATTAAGAACCTCCTTCTACCACCAACTTTCCTTTCAGTCGCCGCTTACGACAGACAGGAAATACCATGGGCCTATTCTTCCACTGGGCCCACTTGTGTTCAATCACGACACTCTCACAAGTCACCAGTTTGTAAACGAGATTTAGGACAAATGCGTAATGCTTTTTGTCAATATTTTGTGTTTTTGAACGATAATTCGTGCATGATAGTATCTGAGAAATTATGTTGATAGATCCAATATTATGACGTTGCCTCCGCGGAGTCCTGATCTGAACCTGATTGACCAAATATGGGATTCCATAAAAAAACGACAACGAGTATTGAATCAACCTGTAGCAGATCTTGCAATTCTTCGTGAGATGTGATGCAGTTAAAAATGTCCGAGGCGGAAATACCCAAAATTTATATCTTGAAATATCATGTGTTTGATTGATGGATCGATGATTGTTTTTGATCATATCTGCCTCCAGAATTCAGTTGCTTACGTTTTTCATTAAGCCCTCTCGAAGATGCATTATTTTCCTCCTACATCTACTTCTTAAGACCTCAAAACATGTTATGCAAGAAGAACAGAAAAAAATTAAAGCTTTCAAATAATTCAGCAAAATGTATGTGATGCGATAATGTCAAAGTATTAAGAAACTTCTTCGTCATATTGTTATATTTACCAATATGGAGAATTTAGTCATTCATGAATACGAGGCATATCCAAAAAGTAAGTGTTCTGAGACTCTCACAGCCGAAGGAATTTTGTTTTTATCATGTTGTCTACACGTCAGTGTAACCTGACTTCTCCTATTTGCTTCAAGACCGCGTCAAATCAGTACGTTGAGAATTGTCGACGCGACAACAAGGTTCGTGAACGATGTCAATCCAGTCTCCCGCCAAATACGAAATACGCGATGTCATCCATCATCTTGTTCGAAAGGGAAAACCTCCGTTTGTGATTTATGAAACTTCATACAGTGATAAAGCTATGAATCGTGGGAATATGTACAAGTAGCGTTGCGAGTTTTAAAATGATTGTACGTCTATGTATGATGATCAGAGGAACGGAATTCCTTCAATGTGACTGACGAAATTGTGGAAAAAATCGAAAATGCGCTCCGTGACGATCGCAGTTTAACTGTGGATGAACTTTTAGCGATGTTACCACAAATCTCCAGTTCTCTACTACAGGAAACAATTACAGAAGCTCTTGGATATCGGAAACTGTCAGCAAGGTGGATTCCAAAACAACTGACAGACAGACCAACACAAGTTGAATCGAGTGGAAGTTAGGCAAGAGTTTTGAGACGATGCATGGAGATGAATTTCCGCTCCATCGTTACTGGAAACTTTTGTAGCACACTACACGCCTCTTAGCAAAAAAAAGTCCCAATAGTAGCGTCACACATCTTCACCCGTCGTTCAAAACCTCAATATCACCTAAGAAAATCCTGGCATGCGTGTTTTGAGACTGTCAAGGCATAATTTCAATCGAATATCTGCCTCAGGTCAGATATGGGAGATGGGTGACAATCAACTCTTCAACATACTGTGAGACCATCAAAAATTTGCGATTCAGAACAAAATGAGGAGCATGCTGATAAAAAGAATCTGCCTGCTCTTCGACAATGCAAGACCACATACGGCCAACGACACTAAGGAATTGCTCGCCTCGCCTCGTTTGAATAGGATGTCCTGAACACTATCTCTACCACCTCCCTGAAGCTTGGAATGGTGAAAAAAGGTTCTCTACCGACGTGAAGGTAAAAGAGAAGATAGAGAAATAGTCAAAGGGGTTGGCGGGAAACTACTTCGAGGAAGGCATCAAAAAATTGATACCCCGCTTCACCACCTGCATAGAGAGGAATGACGACTATTTTGAAAAATAGCTCACTTTATGTACTAAAGTATTACGTAGTTTTTTTGTTTCAAAACCTTCGAGAATTCAGTACTCACCTTCTGGATTTTCCTTGTAGTTAACTTTTATAGTAAAGGAGAAAGGTAATAAGGAAAAAGTGTATCTATGTTAAAACATTTTCATATTTAGCTTTGAATAAATAACCGTTGAAATTAACTTGAGGAAAAATCGAAGAATGATAATTATATTTCATTCATCTTTAACATGATTTACAATGTAGTTTCTACTTGTATCACATTTAAATTAATTCAATCCAGTCTAGACTATCGAATATAATAAGAGGAATAATTTATTTCAAAGGAAAAGCAACGAACTTTATATTAATTCTGATTATAATAATATTAAGATCTTATCTTTTATATGGACATAAAGGAGGAGCTTATGATAATGTGCATAATATGCATATTTTAATTGCTTGGTATCAGTGATTATCAATAGTGAAGATGCATTTGAAATGTAAGAGTATGGAGGTTAATCGAGAAAAAAAAACATCTTTTGTAGAAAAATGTATTTGAAATTTTGGAGAAAATAATACCCTTTAAATCACCCCAGAAGGCAGTACAAGGTAACACATGGAACTAAAATTTTTTGGAATGGTTAGAACTCAAGACATTGGAAGGGGTTCTTGTTGTTCTTGTTGAAGGCATTCGGTAGAACTCCGGGTTCTCACTCACTTGCAATTTTAAGTTACGCGATTTATTAGTCACAAGAGTGGAACACTCAACATTCTGGATTTGATACATTGGATTTGAACCAAATTCGAAAAAAATTAAAATAAACACTATCCACATATACTACTCTAAGTGAGAACCACCAATTCTGAAACTTTCATATGTTATTGCAACAAGGTATGAAGTATGAATTTCCAAATACATTTCTTTCTTTATAGCAATATTTCCCTATTTGTGATGGGAACAGCATAACCAGGTTCTGGAAATAGCCTCAGAAATGAAAATCCAGAGGGTTCAAGTCAGGAGACCTAGATCAATATCTGATGGGTCCTTTATGCATCGATGATGGTAGATAATATTCAACTCTAACACCAAAGCCACAATGGAGTGATGCATAAACCACATCATCTAGATTTGAAATATCTTCTAGAATATTCCAAATAGTTGTCATCATTCAATCGAGTTGGTAACACAAATGCCTTAACGAAAGTTTGACTATCATATCCCGTCGAAATTTTCATTCCAAACTGCTACATCGCAATAGATTTCACAAAGGTAGCATTTTGTTGATGCTGATCTAAAACCAGATTTGAAGAATGCACCCTTGGTAAGAAGTTTTCTGGGGAAAGTGCTTGAACTTTCTGCAAATGATAAGGGTGAGGAAGATGTTTTCTTAAAATTCTTTGGATAGTTTTTTCAGAAAAATTCCATTGTATTGGTAATCATCGGACACTGGTAGAAGGCTCCTCAGCTCCAGCTTTTGGAATATGTTCTTTCGTTTTCGAGTTATTTCTGATTTCTTAACTTTCCGGGATTTTGGCATATACCAATCTTAGTTGTTATCAAAATCAGAAAACAATTCTGATGGGTCTTTTTTCAAGTAGAATGCATAGGGAAGCACGTCCAAAAAACATAGCATTTTATTAATTATCAATAACTTTTATATTATTCGTATTAGGAACAAATTTTTTTTCTTACAACTTTGCTTATATTAATTGGTTATTCACATGTTAAAAGTTTCCTCTGAAAAATCAACACTTACAAAACTACTTAGAATGAAATGAAGATCAAGATAAATCCATTTTATCCATACCGTATGGTATGCTATATTCGCAAACAAATAATTTGGTACGCTTTGGCAAATCAGCACAGGTCGCGTGAACCCAATGACTGCACCGTATGCACCTCAACCACCCCTCACCTGGTTTTCAACGTGTGCGAAGAACATTGCAGTATATACAGGCAAAATCGTCTTCTTCGCCTTCTTGACCAAGGCCATCTTCATTCGAATCATCATTCATATAAAGCGATCGAGTAACTTCATGTCGTCTTTTACGAGTCGGTTTTTAGCTTCAGTCTCTCGTTTGAGTTTTAACTCTGCCATATTTGGTTTTCGTTTACCCTGTCCACTTACGAATTTACTACTGGGAACTGGAGAAATGACATTAACTGGAACTGCTAAAGAATTTGTCGCTGGAAAGGAACTTGTAAATGGTTAAGAAATGTCTGGGGCCTCATTCTATTTCTGTGTCTCGCCAGCCGCCGGGTTAATTGGCAACGATGGAAGGAGGTTCTGATCCTGGAAAGAGTCTGGGTTATCAGCTGTGGAAGCTGGCATATTTGTTGTTTCAGCTGGCGCCGAAAGGCTGCATACGATGGGTGCAGTGAGGGGGACGACAAACAATTTCGATTCTATTGTCTTTCGCATAATTCAAAGCTTCTTATGATTCTTGGCTGTCAGGGCCATCGGCAATAAGGAGGACTTCATCATCATGACTAGCTTTTATAAAGCTTTGAAAATTCTGGAGCCACTCAACGAATATTTCAGTAGACATCCACCCGTTTTCTGGAGCTATTCCTACCGTACTTCATCCATGAGCTCGTTCTTCACATTCTTCCTCGAGAAAATCATGAAAGGAGGTACATACGACACAGCTGCGTTTAACCAGCACACTATTGTTACATTAGATCCCAGCTCAGTACTCGTAGGGATACCTACTTGCTTTCTGCCAGCGGTAGCGAAGATTTTTTGAGCTCTTTGGACAGTACACATCCCCGATTCGTCAACATTGTAGGTCCGGTTTGCGTTGAATCTGTATTTGTCAATGTATTCTTGATAGTTATCAAAAAACTGTTTTACCTGGGGTCGATTAAAAGCTTGGGCTCTGGCTGGGGAAGTTAGCTCGGGTTTACGTGAAGATATGTCTTTATGGCGCCTTAAAAATTCATCTAGCCACTAGCCGCTCCTGGTCAGCTTTACCCTCATCTTTATTGAAATTGTGCGCCAATCCATTCTTCTCAACCAATTGTAAATCGAGTTCTTGGACCATTGTACACGTTAATCCAAACATGTGAGTTTCAAGTAGCTTGATACGTTCAACCAATTGTATCTCGCTTTCAAGAGGAAATTTTAGCTGAAATCGGCCCAAACCTCTTGCCTCAGGTGAAATTATTTTATTTTGTTCCAAAGCATGACGGCTCAGTGTAGCTTGTGGTACTTAGAAACCAGAAGCCAACCCTTTTTTTCTCCTCTATAGCTTTAATAGCTTCGTTTACCGCTTGTGGGCTCCATGACTGCCTATTACTTGTCCTCTTATAATTCCGTGGCATATTGTCATTCTGTAAATTAAAGAGTTTCATGTGGATTTAGATATTTTTATTATTCACTATCTCTATAAACAAAACGACACATTATGTTGTTCTGTCCATAGTGGTTGTATGTCATTTTGTACTTAGCCTCAAAAATTTTACGATTCCATGAATAATCTTGTTACAGTGACAATAATATAGTAAATTCTACACGTTCACTTCAAACACAAAATGCTTGAAATTAGAAAACTATAAAACAGTAAAATAACAAAAAAAAACTCACCGAAAAACAAAAAACTAACGACCACTAACAAATTTCTTTCTAAGCTCGAAACACAAAAGTCAACATGGCGTCCGTTGTGTATTTCAAATATCTCTCAGAAATCCTATGATATATTTCCGTTGTAAGCGCTTCCTAATTGGCTTATTTTTGACAGCGCCAATTTTTAAATATCGCCAATGTGTCGTTTTGTCCATATATGTCATTTTGGACGTACTCCCTCTACGTATTAAATTTTTTTCGTTGATGGTTTTCAAATTATAACATAATGTAAACCATATGTGAATTTGGATAAAATAGTAAGAGCATTTCTCTCTCCAAATATATATAACATGCATGACAAATTTCCTGAAAAATATGAAATTTTACCGAACTGAAAATTCATTGAACATTCTGTGCTTTCATCTAGTATACTGGTGCGAATTTACTGAAAAATACGTTGGCATTACAAGTGAGAAACTGAAATCATTCTTGAGTAGCAATAATTTCAACATAGATTTCCAAACTAATAATAATTTAGGCAAATATATAAAAAATAATAAAACCAAATCAGGTAAAAACAATAAATCAGGTGTTTATATATTGAATTGCAATTACTATGATAATTTCTACATTGGTAGAACACATAGAAATTCTAATATTAGAATATCGGAACATAAACGCAGTTTTTCAAATAAAAAATCAGATTCAAATTACGCGAATCATCTCTTAGAAAATAATCACTCTTTCGACCCACAGTTTGAAATTTTGCATACAGATAATAAATGTTGGAAGGTAGATCTTTGGGAAACTTAAGATACCAACAAATACAAACACTCAGGTAGACTCATCAATGAACAAGTCGATGGCCCTTCACCTCTATTGAATCTCTTCGGGGAGCAATCTATTCCTTAGTTTTATTGGATATACCTGTCATGAATAACCACTTGAGAAGAATGAACCCAATAAGCTTTTAATTACTTAAGAACATTTGTTTTTATATTCTCATTCTTATTTTCTGTACATTCATTCGTCTGAAGAAGCTACGGTGTAGTGAAACGTGTTACGAATCATAATTATTAAGTGAAATTCCAAAAACACATTACTTGTTTTTATTATTGATAATGGAAGTTTACAAAGTAAAAGCCTCCCAAATTCAAATGTTAAAGGACGAAAGTTAGATTCTTGGAATCTATCGAAATTTTCAAACTGCAACAAACCCCCCAGATATAATCTTCTGAACTAACAGTATGGCCCGGCTTATTCGTGTCTATTCGAAATCCTAATATAATACCTGCTTTCATCATAATTATTTTATTGTCTCTTGTTTGCACCTCATTAATTTTGTACCTACCGATTTATATATGTATGTATTTTCAACTTTAATTCAATACTTGTTCCAATCCTGATTTTCAATAAAATCTCTTATGATAGTATAATACATAGTTTTAATTTCTTATCATCATGATTAACTATCCCGTAGTAACGGCGGAATTAATTAACTATTTGAAGATTCAAAAAACCAGATCATGATATTTACTTGCGCTAAAAAATTAACACAATTGAACCTGACGAAACGTGCTCCTACTTTCAATGATTCTCAGTATCCTCAGCGGGGAAAATACAAGATTTCGTGAAAGTGGTAGTACGAAAAAAAATCAAGGGAGTTGAAGAGAGCACTTCACTACCCCAAGTCCAGATCCCTTATAGCTGACTATATTCAAGCGGAATCGAACATGGAATTCGAGAAAATTAGGAACAGCCAATTGGTTGCAAGTTTCGGTGCTTCCAATTTGCCGAAGCATTCATGAATGAGATTTTAATGTTCGCTCACACTGTCGGAATCCTCAACTAAAGCGGGAGCTTTTCAGCAAGAAGTAGGTGATCGTTTAATTTTTATGGAATTTAGCCATATTTTATTGCCTCTTGTTTGCAACCTCTTTAATTTTGTACCTACCGATTTATATATGTGTGTATTTTAAACTTTAATTCAATACTTATTGTCAGCTAAAGATGGTCGAGAGACTGAAATTGCAATCCTGATTTTCAATAACATCTTTAGCGCAAGAGAATATCAACCTGATACGGACAATTAATCCTGACGAAACCTGCTTTTACTTTCAATGATTCAGAGTATCCTCATCGAGGCAAATACAAGATTTCGTGAAAGTGGTGCTACAAAGAAAAGTCACGGAAATTGAAGAGAGCACTTTACTGCCCCAAGTCCAGATCCCTTATTACTGACTACATTCAAGCGGAATCGAACATGGAATTCAAGAAAATTAGGAACAAGCATTCATGAATGAGATTTCAATGTTCGCCAACACTGTCGCCATCCGCAACTAGAGCGGAAGCTTTTGAGAAAGAACTAGGTGATCATTTAATTTTTATGGACGATTATCCAAGTCTTCAGCCATAATTGTCACAAAAAAAATTCAGCAACTCCTCCATATTCACAAAATGGTCCTCAGACGTGAATTCTATTGATTGTATGTATATGGAGTCGCTTACAACAACAAATTCATGTGAAAATTGAACTCATTGGGAGGCTAGATTGGTTAGCTAAAGTTCTTCCGAAAGAAACGACTAACATTCCTCAGGAATTCAAAAAAATTGATGCCAAGAGGAGTATCAGGTATAAGAAGGAGTCGTGGGAAGACCCACTAAATTTCTTTCTGATTTTCATAAAAAATTTTTGAAATTTAAAGGAAAAATTAAAACAATGGAATACTAGGTACATATTTATTGTTGCTGAATTTTTCATGAAGTATGATCGCAATATGTTGCAAAAACACAAAATATGCTTAGCTTACTGGAGTTTGAAAATGAGAATAGTGGATTATCTATTTAAATTGATGTGTAAACTGTGTAGTTAGCCACTTTGCCGAAACGAATGCCTCAAACAACTCTACCCGATAAATCCCATCCAACAAGAAATTAGAGAGAAGTTATACCGACTTTCACTGAATAATAAAGGAATTATAATTGTTAGTAACCAATGTTTTGGGTAAAGCAAAAGCAGGCGACGCAGCAAAACGAGCAATCTCAAGAGGCAACCTACAACTACTAGATACGATGACTTGAAATCCCTGATTAAAATCTCCATCAAGAATGTGTGGCAAACAAGATGGAATCAGAACCAAAGCCGCAGAATCCAACAGAACGTAGATAAAAAAATGACTACCCAACAGTCGACCAAATCAAATAATAATATCCCGCCTCCTCATCGGACACACAAGGCTAACGCACGAGTTCTTCTTCAAAAAAACAGAACTTCCCATATGTCCGGATTGCAATAGGAGACTTACCGTTGAACACATGCTAGTGGAGAGCGCGAAATATAACAACGAAAGACTCATTCACGCTGTACCAAATAATATACATTCATCTTTGACATACATCGGGAATACACTATCTTTCATTAGGACAATTGAAACATAAAATTTCTTTATTTTTGTGAATCGTCTCAATAAGATGACAAAATAATGAAATGGGTGTGCTATTTGAAAGAAATAATTTTCTCATCTTTATTGGGACACTTATAGCGAAAGAACACTATCCAAAAACAATGTCATTTGATTTTATAATTTTTCTTCGACGCTCTTGTTCTATTTCTTTGCATAAAGAAGTTGTCAGATATATGAAATCGTGGACATCCAGTATACAGGGTGTCTACTATAAAAGGTGCCAAACTTCAGGAGGTAAAAGTCATTTGCAACAAAAAATGTCCCATAACATATTTTTGAAAAGTTGATAATTATCGAGTTATTTAAAAATTCTTGATTTTAAGAAATCATTTGATTCTCTTTATACAAACAAGAATATCTCTGTTATTCTTACAGCTACATCCAATCTGACCATACCATCGGAAAGAGCATTTAATTTGCAATAATTGTTCTTACTCTTAGCCATGGTATTGCTGGGAAGAAGAGTAAGCTCAAAAGTTGATATACCGCTTAAAAGCCAGATGAATTTAGTAGTTTTTTCCAAAAAAAAAACAACTAATTATCGACCAGTTTTCAGTGGTACAGCTAACAAGAAAATACCACTAATTTTGTTCATTTCACAATTTTTTCATTCATTTAACAACACCCGGTATACAAGATTTTTCACCATTAGTACTTACCTATCTTATAGCAAATTCAATGCTTTTTCCGATTGTATGGTCAGATTTGATGTAGCTGTAAGAGTAACAGAGATATTCTTGTTTTTATAGAGAGAAGCAAAAAATTTCGTAAAATCAAGAAATGTTAAATAACTCGATAATTATCAACTTTTCGAAAAAATGTTATGGGACATTTTTTGTTGCAGAGGACTTGTAATATCACCTCCTGAAGGTCCGCACCTTTTATAGTAGGCACCCTGTAAATATATATATTCAATTCTAATAATTTTGCGGCGTCAAAATTGAACTATTTTACATTACAATCGTACGATATAATATGTATTAATTTTTCTTTTTTATAGGTTACATAGTCCTGAGCGTCTTCAGTCTACTTACTTGCGCTGCTCTACTTATTCTTCTATTCATGCAACCAAGACCTGGCACCCCTTTGGCTGATATGACTTCCGGGGCGGTTAGTGGCATTTCCGTTCTGTCCCTAGGCCTGGCAGCTACTGGTGTAATTTCAAGTTATTGTTGTTCCTATCCTCCACCTGATAATAGAGTGCAACACTGTGCCCAAGGATTCACAGTGTAAAAAAGTATATCTTAGGAAAACAACGGAAAATTTTCTCTTTCACAATTCGTGTTTTTTACTCCAAAACCCTGATGATATTGAATTTAGACATAGAAACTTAATATCAACAGGCTACAACTAAGAAGATTTATAGAAAAATAGTTTTCTTTCAACTAGAATAACATGGAAAACATCGTGAAAGAAAAATTTTTAGAAATTTATTTTCTCAATGCAACGTAGTTTCGAATTTTATGAGACAAATAAAAAAAATGTAGCTTCTTTCATCTATGGAGTTCAATATTATGATATGCAAGTGAGATAAATGTGTTAGGTGCTTATTTGAACTTCAGACTAAGTCTAGGCCTGCATATTCAAAGGTTCGTAGTATTGTTGCTTTTTTTTTACTTTCTGACATCACTTATAGAACAGGATATCATCAAATGAAAATTACGATTTATTATGTAAGATACAGTCACTTCCGCATTTAACTTTCAGGTAAAGTAAATTTTATTTGGACATCATAGCTCATGATGAGTTGAGGTTAAAAGGTTAAAACTATAATCTATCGTAAAGCGATATTCAATTAAATCTTTTGACCTCTATTTTAAACTTTTAGCTCCCCAGAGAGGATTATTCATCAATTTACAAATGGTTGAATGATTCTCTCTACTGAAGTTTGGTTTGTTAACTTAGCTTTTGCTTATTACTGTTTGTATAAAAAATATTGACAAATTATTTCACATATACTGCTATTGGAAACTGAACATTCATAAAACGTGAATTTTTTCATAGAAATGTTTTCTTTCGTTTCATTTTGACATCTAGGGGAGAGTCGGGTAGCCTCGGTCACATAAGTAAAACTCAGGATTACAAGAAAAACTCTAAGAAAAAGAGATGTATTTTCAATCTATATAATGAACAAAACATATTCCCCTCAATACTAATGAAATAAGAAATAAAAATTCTCATTTTTATAACTATAATGAAGGTTAGAAGGCACTGTCAATATTTGTCACAATAATTTCTGGGGGGTAGCACCGGACACAAAAAAAATATGACTATGTCGATCTGCAAACATCACAATAGTAGAAAGATGACGATGGATCAATGTCCACACATTCTTCATGAGTCCGTTTTTCGCACTTGTGATACTGAATCCAGTCTTCATCGAAGGTTTCCCCACAAATGATGCATTCTGTATCATGATTTGTTTCTTCCCTAGTTAAACTCTGGATCAGTTGCAGACTCGGATTTATTGGCTACAGCCTTGTTTGCTACCAGTGCATCTTTAAATGGAGAGGATGTCAGAATCTCACTTTTTTGGGTTTTTCGTGAACGCGCTGCAAGACGCTTCCTTGAGGCGTTAAGGAGAGGGGACAATATTTGAAGCAATGTATTGAAACTAGGAGATGCAACTGGCTCTGCCCTATTTTTCGCAGTAGGTGGCTGCGAGCTGCCACTTGTTGATAGTTGTGATGCCTGAGTAGTGATCAACTGCTGGGTGCAACTAGTGGATGGTTGCTGGGTAGAAATACTTGATGGCTGTTGGATGCCGCTAGGGGATAACTGCGGAATGAAACTTGTGGATGGTTTTGATCTTATGCTGGTTGATGACTGCTCAGAAGTTCCATCCAAAACTGGTTCCTGTTCGATATTAGTCATTGATGATGGCAAAAAATCCAAATCAGTAAAAATCTCCTTATTGAATGGATGAATTCCGGTGCATTTCAACCCATTTTGTGCTATTTCTAATCTAGCCGCCTTAGTGAAAGCCGAATTGACAAGGGAAGTGATGTCATAGTCTGAACTTCTCGCTCCTGGGTTTTATTTCATTCACATGGCACTTGCTGAACTGAATACAGACTTGAACGGCTTGAAAAATACCCGGTCTAACGGTTTCACTTTGTGAGTTAGTGGTGGTGTGCTAAGCATATGGATGTGATTAGCACGAGCAAACTCTATCACTGCTTATTATTTGTGGCTCCCATGTCCATCGAGAATCAGAAGAATAGGGTGATCTCTCGAAGGATGTGCGTGATGTTTGAAGTGCTCGAGCCACTTCAGGAATATCTCACCATTCATCTATCCACTCTCATGTGGAATAGCTATGCTTTCCACATCCAATCATCAATCGACAATCTTTATCCATCCGTTTTCTCGGGAAGATGAAAAGAGGAGGTACAAAGTGACCAGTCACATTCATAGCAAACATCAAGGTGATGTTTCGTCCCCTCTCACCAGATGGCAACTTGCCTACTTGCTTTTTTCCTTAGAAATAACTTTCTCATTTTTGTGCACCATCGAGACTCCCGTTTCATCAGCACTGTAAATTTTCGAAGCTCGAAAACTATATTTTTCCTGAAGCTGGAACAGCTGATCATAAAAACGATCTACTTGAGGTTTATTGATCCAAAAGGCTCTCGCGATACTGGTTGACTCTGGAGTTCTAAAAGCAACATCTGGAAATCTTTTCGAAAAGCTGTAGTAAAAATCTTTTTCGGCCGTTTTTTCCCTTGTTGAATCTATGAGGAATTTTTAGTTGCTCTGCGAATTGGAAAGCCAGTTCAAAAATTCCGCTTTCGTAAATGACATCAGCCGATTAACTAGATCGATAACATGTTCATGAAGTTGCAGAGCTTGATCGTTGGAAAATGTGTGCTCCAACCTCACCAATTTCGGCTTGAATTCTGTTTCTTCTCCATTACCATTACCATTACTATAGCTTTCATTTTATCCTGGAGCGTACTTCTTTGAACACCATACCGTTCAGCAGCTCTTCTTATAGATAGATTTCTCTCCTGAACACTTTCGATCGCTCTTTTTATAGTATTTTCATCCCAACTTCCTCTAGTTGTTTTTCTCTCTTTGAATTTTGGCATTTTCTGTGGAGAAAACATCAAATTTTCACTTATTTCTTCCCTATTGCAGGACTTTAAAGATAAGCAGACGACTTGACATGATAGAGCAACTGGTATTCATAATTTTACTATTTCATTCATAAAATCCAAAAATTCACCATTCATGAAATGGTCGGGGCTACCCGACAAACAAGTGTCCGATTCTACCTGACCGATTCGATCCTATAATCCTAATAAACATATTTTTGAACTATAATGACAACCTTTCTAAATTAGTAAAATGCCATGGTAAGATACTTACATCGTACAGAAAAAACTGAGTTTGAGAAGTGTGCGGCACAGACAAAGAACTGACACTGCTCATAGACTTGCACGTATGGCTATATGTTGCTGTTATTGTTATTGTCTGCGGGATATTCTGGAACTAGCTTGGTCCGAGGTTTCCGCCGGCAGGGGCTATCCGACTCTCCCCTACTATGAAATGCTACTACGAATTTTTGAAGGTCGTTTCTTACTTTTTGACGGATTTTTGAAGTGTTTCAACTAAATAATACATAAAAAAAATTGTGCCTTACTAAATTATTCAAAATATATAACTACTGAAAGTCGTTGTGGACTTCCATGTGACAAAATTGTAAATTTCAATTTTTTTCACTCAATAATAATGAAATTGTTCATTTAAAATGTTAAAAACATTGTCAGCTCATTCAAAAAGGCGGAGGATAAAACATACTGACATATAGAATAAGAAATTCTGAGAAAGAGAGTATTTTTTCCAGTTGATCTCTAATAATATTCATAACCTGAAAACTTCGAACAATTAAAAGAAACGGTTTTTCGAAAATGAAGAAAACTAAAGAGGAGAATGTTGAATTATAAAGATGTAGGCGTTGAAAAGATTGCTTTTCGAGTTGATGAATTGTCACAGATTATCACGAATATCTAGTGGAATGCTATGGGATCGAAATCTTTATTGATATGTTAGGGTTGTGTTGTCCTGTGATTGCTCCTTATATGACCTTAATGATAAATTTTAGTTTGGATATCGAGATATCACCTGCGATTTTCTTGAGTTTCATTCAAACAAGCGTCGAAGTTATCGACAATGAGCATTCTAGTGACATCTGGGGTGCTACATGGATCTGTGTTTGAACCTGAATTTCGTTTCCTTCGTACTGCCGATATTTTTTGAGGAATTGATTCGTTTAAGGCAAATGCTTTCACAGACGACACTCAGCTTTAACGCTGTTCAGGTCCCCAATGTTACGAAAATCATCAATGCATATTTTTTGCGAAAATTTTCGAGTACTCGGAAGCCCGTGATCCCAAGTGATTCTTGTTGAGATATCGGGAGAAATCTTTGAAGAGGAAACTCTGTAGCGATCTTCTGTGTGAATTTTGCCTTTGATTTGCAAGCTTATTTTTCCCAGACGATCAAAAAATATTATGAAGCCATGAAGATATTATAAATGTGTGCTAAAGTTCCTAATTTCGAATAAAAATCTAATTGAGGTTTCAGTTCTACCTATTTTAAATTACGCTCTGGTTGTCTTGTTCATTTGTTATGACAAGCCAACGTAGAATCGACTCCTGCATGTCGATCCATCTGCCGTTTGCGGAAATATGAATATGATCCTGCAAGATTCAAAAATGGAAAGGGCTGAAGATTAATCACTCATTTGAATTTCATCTTGCCACATTAGTACACCGCATTTTACGTTCGAGTAAACTTTCATATGAATTTCATATTCAAGACTAAAATGCGCAATATTAACCTGAGAAATTTTCCTACACTTTATCAGGCTAAATTTCACATGGTTTCTTTCAAGGAATCCTTTACTTATAATTCTGAGAATATAAAGAATCGCGTTTTAAATTGTTTGAAAAATCTGTCAACAGACTGAGCTTGATCCCATCACAATTGATTCTCTCCATTTTTCTCTTGTCCTCCTTTGTATGCCATTTTGTGTCTTTCCTCATTTTTTTTAACTTTTTCCCGGCACCACAAATGTCTGTATGTTTTTATTCTAATTGATGATTAACTTAAATATTATGATTATATGAAAATAGCTCTGCTAGACTTCGCCGTTATTAGTCTGTCATCAAGATAAATTGCTCACAAATAAAGCCCTCTAGCATTATTATATCTATATATCTGAAAAATCGATGAAAATAAAATGTTTTTTTTTTTTAATAAATGACTATTGAAAGTTTTCGGGATATATCCAATTTTCAAAAAAAAAAGACGTTGCCGCTGCCACATCTAGAAAGATAGCAACTATTTTTAAGAACAGAAAAGAAAAATTTAGACCTCTTTTTTCTCAAAGAATTGTACTATGACGCTAAAAAAGACTAGGAGCAATTTGCAGAAAAATATCTTATTCTTGAATTAGTGTAAAAATGCCTGCAATCGATTTCGTAACGTAACCGAAAAAACTGGATTATTATCACAATTCTTTTCCACCGCGATAGTTAAACGTTTATTTACAAGAAATATAGCGAAAACAGAAAAAGTCGATTTCCGACGTTTGTTCCGAAATGTCTCCATATCGTATGCACACAGCGATCGATATAAAATAAAAAATTAATCGGCAAATCTTAACACACACAACCTTATGAATCAACATTTTGCTCTACGAGCTTTAATTTTGTTTTTTCGCTTTATGAATTTTTTAGGTTATGAAGGAAATTAGAGATGTGTAAAAAAATTCTCTATCTTTCTTAGAATTTATTTTTCTATAAAATGGTTTTTGTTCTATTAGAAATTTTGTGGAATTATACAAGGTAGTAGACTGGTGTGACGGCCGAAATTTGGACGTTTTTTCTAAGTTTTTTTAACAAGAAAATAATGGCAATCGTTTTGTAACTTTTACATGTTCATTTCAATACTTTGAAAGGTAGAAAAAATTTTTTTTTACTTAATTTCACATTAAATTATTAACAATACTTGATGTCAAAGTAGAGTCTTCGCAAGAATGGTGAGCTGTTTCGGGAAAGCACTCAGCCTTCTGTGCCTTTTTTCCGTTGATAAAATGTTTAAAGAAATCAATTTATTGTTAAAAAATTAAATGTTTTGAAGGTTAGGTATTTAGATATGTGTATGTAGAATAACTAGTTAAATTTTTAGCCAAATCGGTTGAATAGTTTAGTCAGTGCTTTCCCAAAATTTCAAAAACATGGTTTCGAGAAAAACCCGTTTAAAATTTCGACAACAAATAATACTTAGTTCCATTAATCAGCTATGCCCGGTGTATAAAGCAATCCTTCCGTTTCCTCGAAATTGTCATTTTCAGCAGCTTTGAGAGCCCTGAGTAAGGTTCGATCCCCTTTACAGTTGATATCTTCGAATAACAATGGTTGCAAAGGCCATAAAAGGGGAAACGGTCAGAGCAGCTGCCGCTGACGTATCAGCACACTTTTATACTCACTACGGCGCGCTCTCTTGTTCAGCTTATAACTTTAAAAATATTCTAAATTTCGGAAAATTTAAGAGAATATTTTTGAAATATGGTTCTTTCAAAAATGTAAAAAAATCGATTTTTTGAACCCATTACTCCAGACTACTACCTTAGTAGTCTAAATCTTCAAAAATTTCTATGCTGAATTTATTATTGATCAATTTGACTAAACAAGTTTCAATCTATTCTATTTTTCATTTTCTTGAACATGTGAATTGATGTCGAACACTTCACTCAACCTAGAAGAATCAATTCTTTTAATCTAATGAAATTTATCTTTCAATCGAATGTACCATATGTGAACTTGAATTATTTCTTCAAAATAATGCGATAACTGTTATAGAGAAAACTGTTACCATTAATTTTTATAGAATATATTATCTCGATGAAATTTGTTATATTCAATTACTGGTATACTAAATGATAGTTTTAAATATAGAGGCATGTGAAGTACTTTATTTTTTACTAGGTTACCAAAAATAAAAACTGGACTGTAAAAAATATATGTATAATATATTCTTATTTTGAGTTTATAACAATATGATAGTATAAATATGAATGTAGTGAAACAAACATACAAAGAAACTATGTCGTAATTTATTACAAAACATCCTTCTGAAAGATTCTGTAAATAACAATATGATTATATAAATATCAATATAGTAAAAACATACACCTAATAAACTATATTTAATTTATTACAACATATCCTTTTAATTCAACCAATGCAATGAAATATGTGTAAATGAACTATTAAAGCTCGTTTTGTAATTGAAAAATATTAAGACTAAAGTAGAAGCTACATATAAATACCAATACTAAGAATGCTTAAGGCACTAATTAGGATTCGCATTAAAAATCTTAACACTTCCTTTTTTGTATCACCATAAAATTTGTTGGAAAATATCATTCATAAAATTTTATTTACCTCATGCCTCATCTGTGAAACATCTTAATAATGTGTTTCTATTAACACAAAACTCAAGATAAAAAATGTTCTCATTAAAAAATTGAGGCATCTTTATTGTCAATTATTTTTTTAGTATATATCATTGCAATAGCATGATATAGTTCAAAGAGAGAGGAAATACTAGCTGCAATATGAGTTTCAAATATTAATAATTGGATTGTCATACAGTATATTCTTTGCTGTGAATTTGAGTTGATGATTGATGAAGCAAAAATTTCTTATCATTTATAGAGACCATCAAATACAATGCGAAAACATTATTTCAAACTGAAAACTATCTATAGACAAAATGGTTCAGTGGTAGTATAAGAATCGACAGATCTGTATTAAACTCAGAAGGCACAGTTATCTTATAGCAACAATTTCAGTTATATTATGTTTATCATTAACAACTTCTACACTAAAACTTAAATTTCCATAAATTCATCTCTTATTGATACGAAAGAGTTAGTAAAATGTCTCAGAAATAAAGTGTTTGAAATTAATTTTCGGTATATATTTGGATTACTACCAAAGTTCCAAATCGCCAAGGTACCAATAACTTTTATTCGAGTTAGTTATAGATCTTCAAGTAATAATACACATTAAAAATATTTCTTGATTGGAGACTGAACTGATTGAAAAACTACCTAAAACATACAAATACTTATCAGTACTCTTATCAATAACTACATCTAAACATTTTACACTCAATTCAAAAATTAATTAACTCTACAAATTGATACAAAAACTATAAATTACATAAGACTAGTAATAACTTATAATTACAAACTTGAATACAAACATTCTGATTTTGAACATTGACATTTTATTTCATTGAACATTTAACAAAAAATTATGATTGGTAACAAAATTTCCACTACTAATATGAACACTTCAAGGAATGTGTGGTACTCTTTAGTTTAAAACCAGTCTTTTGAAAATTGAATTTAGGGAATGGTTAATGATATGTTCAAATGCAAGAACTCTTTAAGTATTTATGGGCTCCTCAGTGAAATATGTATGATTGAGAGCTTCCAATGCTGTTATCCTCTTGTTAGGGTCGAATTTGAGCATACTCTGGAAATATAAGTCAATTTATCTTTCAGTTTTCAAATTAAATAATAATACTGTATTATGGAAAAAGTATGGACTAATCCTAATAATTAGGTATTCTTCAGGTTATGCTAAAAATCTGAATAAGTAATTTTTCTATTTTTCCTACAAATAGTATTGATTTGACATCATCAACATTGTTGCCAATTGACAATATACTTCATATGTTCCATCATTTCAATGTAGTTGAAACATCTAACTTCACTGATCAGTATTTCTTGATTTAGGTACGATTCAAAATAGCGTGAGAAACATCCCTAGTAAACTCCTGTTTTACACAATTTGTGAAAATTATCCTAAATTGAATACCAGTAAAAGAATAACTTTCTTCTGTTAGAGACGAAAGAAATTAATAAAAAACTAATCTCAGTAAATGCTTATAGTAAACTTTGATAACTTAACAGTGGCCAAGACCAAAAACAAATCCCCCATGAACATTTCGTATCATTGATTGGTATTTCTTGGTGCATTCAAATTAAGATTTCAAAAAATGTCACGAAAGAAAAGAGTGTCATGGTCGAATAAAAAAAATGACTAAAGGTACCCCTTCTAACTGTGAAAGACGCAAGTAGAATTGACCAGTAAGATTTTCCCCAATGAAAAATGGTTGAACTCTCTTTTAATAAGCCGACATACTCATTAAACTTCAGAGGTGATGTGAAAATCCATTTTGGATTTTCCTTGAAACAATACCCGCAATTTTGTCTATTTACATTACCATAGAGGTGAAAAATTGCATGATCATGGAAATTATTTCAACAAAATGTTCATCTTGTTATAAACTGGTGGCATGATGTCGCGGAAATACTTCAATTAAAATAATCCCCAATGAAATGATTGTAGCAGAACGACTGTATATTACTAACTAGTTGCCGACTTCAAAAACCAATGGAACCTCAAGTTAAATATTTTCATCTACTCTCGCCCCTTTCTTTTAAAAAATAATTATAATATAACCATGTTCTTCACATTTAGATATTAACACCAATGTTGATAACTGGTTATTATGAAATAAGAACTGATTATTATGCAAATTGATGTTTATTTTCGTAAGTCATTAACTAATATTATTATATTATTATTATTGATTTCTTTGAGCCTACTCCAATGCCATTGGGATATATATTAAGTACACTACACAGATATCTTCAACATATGATTCTAAATTAATAATTGATTGTTGTTTTTGTTCTTTTATTTCATTTTATACTATGTTAATAATGAAACTGTTTTTGGTTTTTCTCAGGAAACAAGAGTTGTTCTTCAACTGGGACTCAATCAGGGGTAATTTTTAGAACTGAACAAACGCCATTTATATGCCACGACTGAATTGCACCAAAATCTAAGAGCATATTAGGTAAAACGAGAGCTTTCCAATTGTCCAATGTGTTCTTTTCCGGGCAATAATACACAAC
The DNA here is from genome assembly GCA_013387265.2 of Cryptolaemus montrouzieri. Lineage (NCBI taxonomy): Eukaryota > Metazoa > Arthropoda > Insecta > Coleoptera > Coccinellidae > Cryptolaemus > Cryptolaemus montrouzieri. The sequence continues at coordinate 118,253,075 of JABFTP020000185.1, forward strand.
AGAGTTTAGTATCACTTAACATGATCATGAAATTTGGATGGGACTGATTTTTGCTGTAACTAACACAATCTATTGCCACTGTGGCTGTACGACTATGATCTCAATTACTTATAATATTACGCAACAATCAATATCACCTACATTCAATTCGAATTTTTACATATATCCAAATATTGCACAAAAATATTGACAGTGTATGGGCTGCTTTAAGTTTTCAATTTGAAATATGAAGGTCCTTTTGTGAAAATTTTCATTATGTAGACACCCTATAACCAATTTTCGTATTTTTTCCAGTTCACGTTACTAAGAATACAACTTTTTTGTTTTAGAGTAATATTCCTTACTCACTTCATTCTTGAAGAAAAAACTAAAAACCGTTCATTGATCATGTGAAGTTACAAGAAGGGGAGAAATGGCGGGTGTAATGAAATAATACGATTCTTTATTTTTTCCTTAAACATCCGATTTCTAAACTGAAAGTAAGCTTCGTTCCCTGCGAGGGCATTTTTATCAATTTTTCAGAATTAAATTAGATATATGTATTAAGGTAATCCTGTTTTGTATAATGACGAGTTTTGCGCACCCAAAACAAGTTAATCACCTGTTTACCCGATGCATTTGAAATTTATGCAGTGTTGTCAGATTGGTGACACATTCTTCTTCCATTGGAATTATTCTCGAGTTGTCATTCGAATCATAAGCGTCATTTCATTATCTCTATTTCTAACTAATTATAATTGAGAAATATCGCATAAAGCAAGCACGACAGGCATTCCTAAAGTTTCGAAAAGTGTTCATCTGCTCCGACTTTGACCTTAACCTAAGGCTAAGATTCACTAAGTGCTACATTTGGTCGGTGCTTCTTTATGGTATGGAAGGTTGGACATTAAAAGCGAATGAAATAAACAAATTAGAGGCTTTCGAGATGTGGCTATACAGCAGAATCCTTAAAGTACTCTGGACGGCTAGATTGACAAATGAGGAAATTCTTAGACGAGTTAACAAACAACGTGAACTGTTTGCAGTGATCAAAAAGAGGAAAACAGCATATCTGGGTCATATAATGCGAAATACGAAATATCAATTCCTGCATTTGTTTATCGAAGGCAAGATCGAAGGCCGGAGAGGGATCGGACGGAAGAAAATGTCTTGGCTGCGAAATATCAGGCAGTGGACAGGACTACACGATATACAGTCATTCATATACACCGCAAGAGATGGAGACGCAATGGAAAATATTATCGCAAACATCCATTAATGGATATGCATTAGAAGAAGAAGAATAGAGCATCATAATCCATTTCCAATAGGTATACGACAACAATTCAACAGAGTACGAAATTTTCATTTTTTATTTATAATAGCTGTTCATATTTTTTCAAATATTCTAGATTCAATATTTGATCAATTAAAGTTTTCACCAGATAACTTAAAAATAGAATACACTGAAGCTGATCTTACCATATAGAGTAATAATTTGGCAGTTTGACAGTGTTCAGAATTTAATGCAGAAATCATTACTGGGAAACATAAAACAAAATGTATCATCTAGTATACCTACAAACCAGAATACTTTACTGTTTTCGGGTTGCCAATGTTTATGTTCTGAATAATCTGAAAACAATAATGAAAATCACCAATTTTGAGAAGAAAAAACCTCCATTCCCCACATTCATTAAACAAATGGAAAAAGAAGATTTTATATGTCCCACAGTATATTTCCATATATTCGATAAACTATTGATGACATCTTATGAAAACATTGGAAGTGTCTTCTTCATCTCTATAATTTGTTAATAGATAATTATCCTGTAAAGCTTGTTTTTTATAGTATTAACAACATGACATAAGAGAAGTAGTTTAGTATTTACTGACTAAAAAAAAAGGTCCACTACATATAAGAGTGTTCAATTATTGTTTGCATACTGACGAACCAGTGCGTCCAAATATCATTTTTTTCGTAATCTGACAGCATTGTATAAAAATCAAATGCATTTGGCGAACAGCTGATTGGCTCATTTTGGCTGCGCAGAACTCATCGTCATACAAGACAGGATTACCCTGTATTAAATATAGTATTCTGAAAAATTTTAAGATACTTAATATCAGAAAAATAAGTACTATTTCGCGTGGTGGGGTAAGTTAAGCCATAAACTTCACCACTTAAAATAAGGAAGAAAGTGGTTAAAAAGTGTCTAAAATATATCAAGTCCTTTCTGTCCTTGGGACAATATAATAAAAATTAAAAGTATCAAACTGTTGTCAACATTCTTGAGGCCATTCAGAATGAACCTCTTCTGCCTTATTCATTTTGAAATCATTGACATCAATTTCACTCAGTCAGTGCTTGTTAAGTAGAAAAAAGTCACCACTCTGTATCTCAAATTGTACAAAATTTATCGCAAATACTTATATAATCTTTTGGCTTCAAATTGAATCAAAATCGGCCACAAAAATATATCAAATTACTTTAAAAAGATCCTGTATATCATCTACATATGAATAGAACTAATTTTCAATACTTACAAGAACTAGATCTTTGCCAGTTGTACATAGATTTGGAATCAAATGTGAAATGCCAATTGGATCTACTACTTCAAAGGATTCATATCTTACTGCAACATTTTCTTTAGGCCATTCATTTCTTGGAGGTTTGCCTAAAATTCTAAGAAAAATTTTGCTTCATAAGGTGATTTTAGTCCTATAATTAACCAAAAAACTCACTTGAAGATTTTATTCAATTGATCACCTTCTGATGTTCCACAAAACAATGCACTAAGTTTGTACAATTCAGCTATGATGCAACCAACAGACCAAATATCAACTGGGGTAGCATATGAAAGGCCTAGAAGAACTTCAGGTGCTCTATACCATAGTGTAACAACCTTGAAATTATAATGATTTTAGAATACTATAGTATGTTGAAATACTGTAATTAACAAGATTTCATTTGATTAGGAAGAAAAATTACCACTGAAGTGAGCTGCATCTCAAAGTCATAAGTTTTAGCTAAACCAAAATCAGCTAATTTGATATGTCCATCATGAGTTACCAAGAGATTCTGAGGTTTCAAGTCACGGTGCACTATCCTATTTGTATGTAAAAAATCTACTCCATTTAGTATTTCTCTTGCCATATTTCTAATAGTAATGGTGGAAAATCCACCTCGATTCGCATTTTTTTCAATATACAAGGCTAAATCTTGGTCTACATGCTCAAATACCAAGAACATAATCAATTCTCTTTCTTTTTGCTGACCATGACAAATATCGAACAATCTTACAATATTAGGATGTTCATATGTATCCAGTTGTTTCAATAATGAAATTTCCCTTAATGTATTCTTTGGAATACCGTCGTCTGTAAGTGGCACTAGAACTTTTTTCAGTGCTACAATTTTTCCAGTATTTCTATCTCTTGCTTTATATACTGTGCCATATGCCCCTGCAAGTTCATGAACAATGGGGATATATTTCAAAGTCAACGAATCACTGGATAATGTTATATACAAACCTCTGCCAATAGTGAATAGTTCTTCGTATCCATCGTTCCTTTCCATTGATGACCCAGTCCGCCTGTAATCCATTTCTTCAAACTTTTCAGAGATTCACTGTCAACACATTTCTCTTAACCTCTAGTCACAACAAAAAGTTTTCAATTTTTTTTTTCTAGTTGGTTGAATGTTGAATTCCGGTAAGGTCTAGAATTCTAACCTCCTTCAAATGTACAGAAATAAATAACTTAGCCGTTAAGATAGTAAGTTCTGTGGTGAGAACTAGAAACCTAAATAGTGAAATTGATATTTCAGTTGGTATACTGTAATGAGGCTTAAATTAAAAATGAAAAATTTATTAGATTTTGGAATGATATATGCAAACAGAAACGACGACCTTCGTAACTTTTAATAATCCATAATAATCTCCCCTGTTAATGATAGTATCCTTTCATCGTCTATCGGCCATCTGGCAGCCGATAGACGTTGGACGTTCCGTTTTCCATTCACCAGTGCGCATGCTGCAGGTATCAAATTAGAAAAAAATACGTTTGAATGGCAAATATATTCGTTAATATAAGAGATATAGGGATGCGAATGTGAAAACACTGGTCTTCTTTTCGAATATTTGCTACGAGCACAAATATATCTCCGATTTATAAAACATCCCAATGAAATTAAAAAATGATATTTATCGTGTTAAGCACGTAGAATGTTCAAATAAACGAAACATCTACCAGCTGCCAAATGACCGCAAACAGGCAGAGAGTGCGACAGAAAATGTTTATAAAGATATCAGTTTCTTTAAAATTCTCTTTCTGACGAGGTTGATAGCTCTCATACTAGAACCTGTAATGAAATTGAATTTTTAGAAACTTCTATAGTAAATTATGATAGCACAAACTCAGTTTGAACAAACAAAATCAGTTTCCCACTATGTGATGAATTACTAGAAGAAAACCATATTTATTTTCAATAAGAATTTCGATATTTTACATAATGAAAATAAAAGATTGAAACGGAACATAGGGGGAGTGAAAATAAGCAAAAAGAAAAATTCCAGGAACTCATTTAATAATCCAGTAGACCAGGGATTCCCAAACTTTTTTGTACCACGCCCCCTCTGGTTATTTGGAGACCCCCACGCCCCCCTTTGAACGTATGATGAAAATTAAAACAAGTATTACATGAAAAACGATTATAATTACTAATACAAATTTTAACAGTGTAACACAGATACATTTTCGATTTAAGGAAGGTAAAGCAATAGGCCTACCTATTTAAAATGAAATATGAAATGTAATTTAGTGAGATGGGTGCGCTTGCATGTTCTGGATAAGTTGACAAATCTTGGGTTGAGTTTCAGACAAAGCACAGCGTAGGTCACTTTCGACATCAAGTTTGTTGCGGTACTTGGTTTTGATCGCCACCAAAATGAGGGCTTGTCCATTTTCTCAAAATCGTATCTTGCAGCAGAGTCATTTTTTATTTTTATTCCCTCTTCTTGCAACTCTTCTGACAAGTTAGGAAAGTACCTGATAAACTCCTCCTTGAGGTTCTTCAAATGGTCAATTATCAAGTTTTTCAAAAGTAGTCCTTCAAATACGTCCTCAAAACATGCTTCTTCTGAGACTGACACTACTTTATTGACACTTGAATAGTTGATGGGGATCATTGACACTTTACGTATCCAAAGTTGTAGTTTCCCAACGTACATCTTGATGGCATCCCGAAAAGTTACTATATTTGACTCTGCACCTTGCAGTCTCAAGTTTAGGTTGTTTAACGCGTCAAAAAGGTCTGATAAATAGGCCCAAATCACATGGTTGTTGAGATTTTTGAACTCTGCACTAAGCACGTTTTGTTTCTGCAGTGCCAAAACGTAATCACTTCACCACGGAGCTCAAATAGTCTTCCCAACATATTGCCTTTTGATAGCCATCGTACTTCTGTATGAAATAGCAGCGTTTGGTAGTCACTTCCTAAATCTTCACAAAGACTTTGAAACAGTCGAGTATTTAATGCACTCAAACAGCATTGAGTTCGTTTGGAAGCGTTTTAGCTGCCAAAGCTTGGCGGTGAATAAAACAATGAATCCAAACACGTCAGCATTCTTCTAGTTGACCAATTGCACAAAGCCTGAGCGATAACCGAGCATTGAAGGAGCACTGCTGTGCATATACCAATAAGTTTTTGCCAAGAAAGTTCGTGTTTCTCAAAAAAGTCTGATACTGCTTTTATCACTTCTACAGCTTCAGTAGTGGTCACCAGCTCAGTAGAAAACATCAGTTCATCCTTCATTCTTTCATTTCCAATGTAACAAACATATACAATCAAATGAGAACATTGTGCTACGTCTGTACTCTCGTCAAGCTGGATAGCAAAAAATGGGGATTTTTTTATTGCATCAACCACCTGGTTTTTAATGTCCTCAGCCATATCATCAATTCGGCGTTTTACGGTGTTGTCTGAAAGTAGTATTTGTGATAGCTTTTGCCTACTATCAGTTCCAAGGACAACATCGGGTGCTTTTAAAAGGCAAGGTTGAACAAGCGTTTCGCGAATAGTGTGACTTTTCTTTTCCTTAGCAATAAGGAGAGATAATTCATAGGAAGCTTCAGGCACTTTTAGAGATGACTGAGCAGCAGATTCAGTGCTATCTAACTTCATGCGCTTCAAATTCTGAGATTTTGCAGCGAAAAACTCTCTAGGTTTGTCCTTTAAAGAGGCATGTTTGGTTGACAAATGTCTCAGAAGACGATTAGGCCTCATCGCGTTATTGCTTAATACTTCATAGCAAATAACGCACTGAGGGTGATAAGCAAGGAAACAAACCCATATTGAATATAATTGTCAATATACTTGCTTTTCTTTGCCGTGTTCATTTTATCTGATTCAGCTTCACACAGAAATCACACAACACAACAACAATTACTCCAATTAACTATAGAACTGATATTTCACGGAAAGCACTGGGCCCGAACGGACTAGTTACAACTCAAGCACTGAACAAACTGCAAGGTTATTGACATTGGCCTGATGATGCGGTGAGGGTGGGATGGAAGGGGTGCGGGGACACTCGCACTCACACCAAGGCCAAACGGAGGTATCGGTACACACGGGCGTTGCCGTCGAGGAGGACGGTTTTGAGAACCTTGAACTCTTGTGTGCTTTGTAGTTTTAAAAACTGTAGCCTTCTTTGATAAAGTTTACAACTTTATTAAAACTTCACAAAAACAATTATGAAAACTTAGAAAGACTTCATTTCAAAGATTTAAGGAAACTATTTTTGTAATTTTTCTATTATTTCATTTGGGTGTCACGCTTCCCCTGGACTTTCTCCACGCCCCCCATTTTGGGAACCCCTGCAGTAGACCTTAACTCTACTATTATTTAATCCTTTCAGTTCTTGAATTAAGAACAGGCCCGCCGTAAGCGGGCGTGCAATGCACGCGGGCGGCGCATTCAGGGGGCGGCAAATCAGACAATCATCGACTAAAATTCAGACATTGTCACCTCACAATACTAAAAAGATTATCCTTATAAAAATAATATGATGAACGGCGCCCAAATATTTCTTTTATATGGTTGCATTACATAGCGCCATCTATTGAAATTCATGAGAACAAAGTTAATCCGTATCGTGCTCTATGCGAAATAGGGAAATCCCACAGATATCAGGGGAAATCCCCTTAAAACTATATACTCATTTCTTTGTTTTTATTTATTTAACACAAATGCGAAAGTGATGTGAGTGAAGAACAAACTTCAATTATTTGGTTATAGCCCTAATGTGAGATCCGGAAACGGTCCAGGGTACTTAAAATTAATAATATTCTGTATATTTTTGTGCGAAGTGTGACTATAAAATAATTTAGAAAATTATTTATATTATCCGTCGGCGCAAAAATCATAATTATGGTAAGTGTCTTTGTTTAATTAATCAGCATATGGGCGCATTCATATAAACAGCAGGTATTCATGTAAAATTTAAAGGTTATTTTACTGAAAAACTTAAAGTAAAAATTTATTAAAAAAATGTATTAAAATTAATACAGAGTGTAACAAAAGAAACTTAAGTAACGAAAGGGGACATTCTATCTAATCAATACGAACAACTTTTACTATGGGGTCAACTCTGAAGTAACGAAAAAAAAAATAGTTATTCCATTACATTTGTGTGCAGTAGGTATGAACAGTAGTATTGTGATTATTATTGTGATTTAAAGGGTATTTTTTCTGTTATACAACTTAAGAATGAAGATTTATAAAAAAATATTAAAATTATACCTATACAGGGTGTAACAGTAACTTAAATCCCGAAAGGAGTCATTCTACTCATAAATACGAACAACTTTTACTATAGGGTCAACGGTGAAATCGCGAAAAAAACATAACTATTCCATACAAAATGTATGGAAAAGCTGATTTTCTTTCGCGATTTCAGTGTTGACCCCCTAGTAAAGGTTGTTCGCAATAATGGGTGGAATGATCGACCCCCTTTTGGGATTTAAGTTACTTTTGTACAACCGTATACTAAACTTTTTCAAAAAAATTCCAGGAACCGCAAAAAAGGAAAAAAATTTCAGGAGCTCAATTTCGACGGCAAAAACGAGAAAAAGATACAGAGAAAAAAAACTAGCGGGATCTCTTGAGAAATTTTTTAGCAAACCAGAAAATAGAGACTCTGAATGTCAAGAGAATGTTGACGTAGATGTAGCTTCAACAAGCGCAGCTTTAAATCTAGTAGTTATGGAGGTATCTGAAGAGAAAAATGTTAGTCCTTCAGAATGAGACTCCAGTGAAACTAAAAAAAGAGAAAGTAGTGCTAAAGAACCTGTAAGCAATTTAACGTCATCAAGTAGCTGTTTAGATTGTGGTGATGATCCCGGTTCGTGGCCCGCCAGTATGACTAATGATATTGTTAATATTTTGGTTAGCCGTGGTCCCGTGCAGCTGTTTAACCACAATTTTCCTGCTAATATCGAAGGAAGAAAATTTGCAAACAGTTATTACTCTAGAAATCTTCCTAATGGAGAAAAAATTAACAGAGAATGGCTTGTTTACTCTACGTCAAAAGATTCAGTCTATTGTTTTTGTTGTAAAATATTCAGTAAAACTTTAAGTAGTCTGTCAGCTCCAAGCGGTTTTTCCGATTGGCAGCATCTGTCATCTACCTTAAAACGACACGAAACAAGCATTTCCCATAGCGAAAATTTAAAATGTTGGGTCCAACTAAATCATATGTTAAAAAATAAAACTACTGTAAATCAAGTGCAACTGAGACTATTAGAATCTGAAAAAAAACAATGGTGTGATGTATTGGAAAGGATCATAGCTGTTATGAAATTTTTATCTCATCAATGTCTGGCGTTTAGGGCTCGTCCAAAATATTATATGAGCATGATAATGGTAATTTTCTCAAAGCAATAGAAATGATAGCATCCTTTGATTCAGTTATGCGGAACATATTCACAGAATTCAAGCCTCGAAATTCGATTCAACTCGCATGACTCACTATGTAGGAGATCAGATTCAGAATGAAATCTGATTTACTCGGCACGACCATAAAAATTATATCCTGAACAAAGTCAGAGAATCAAAATATTTCTATCATATTAGATTGCACACCAGATGTAAGTCACACAGAACAAATTACAGTTATACTAAGGTATGTTGTTTTAAACAGTGAAACTAAAAATGTTACAATATGCGAAAGTTTTATTGGCATCTGTCCGATAACCAGCTCCACAGGTGAAGGACTATTAAATTTTGTTTTAGATTTATTTTCGCAATTAAACCTTGATATTAAAAACTAACGTGGCCAAGATTATGACAATGGTTCTAATATGCGTGGGAAACACAATGGATCACAAAAAAAAATATTGGAAATGAATAATCGTGCATTGTCTCAATTTGATCGTTAACGATGCGGCAAATATAACGCACGACACGGTCAACTTTTTCAACTTAATTCAAAAAATTTACGTTTTCTTTTCGTCTTCTACCAAAAGGTGGTCCATAATTTGCAAGCATTTACCTGATTCAAAACTAAAGGCATTAAGTGCCACGCGATGGTCTAGCAGAATCGATGCAGTCAAACCTTTACGGTATCACCTCGAAAAAATATTTGACGCTTTACTTGAAATATCAGATAACAATTCGTCGGAATGGGATTGTACAACAACTCACAAAGCACATTCGCTTGCTTTGAATATTCAAAATTATAGATTTATTTGCTTAGTTGTAATTTGGTTTGATATTTTAAACGAAATTAATGCTATTAGCAAAATGATGCAAAACCCCACAATAAATACTCAAATCTGCATAAATTTGTTAAATAAATTGATTCATAAATTCACCGAATATCGCACAGATGAGCATTTCGAAAGGGTGTTAGAAGAAGCTACCACTGTGGCTCGGGAACTTAATGTAGATGCAGATTTTCCGCCTATAGATACCGTTCGTCCAAGAAGAAAACCAACTCAATTTCAGTATGAACAGAGTGATGAAGTCTTACTAGACCCTAAAACAAAATACAAGGTAGATGTTTTTTTTAGGATCCTGGACCAAACCTTAACTTCTTTAAAACGTAGATTCGATGAGTTGAAAACTTTTACCGACGTTTTTGGCTTTTCCACCAATAATAACTTGTTTAGTTACTCCAAAGATGATTTAATGAAACATTGTAAAGATTTGAATGTGAAGCTAAAAGATAGTTCAAGTAGTGACGCAGATATTGACGGTATAGATATGTTTAATGAAATCAATGCTTTAAAGTTGCATTTAACTGAGAAACAGGCTAATGATCCACAAACCCTATTGCAATACATTTTTGCTAATGAATTAATGTCAACATTTCCGAATACAGCAATAGCGCTAAGGATACTTCTTACATTGCCGGTTTCAGTTGCATCTGGTGAAAGGTCATTTTCAAAGTTAAAAATAATAAAAAACTATTTGAGATCAACTATGCACCAGCAAAGACTAAGTAATTTAGCAATAATTTCAATTGAACATGAGATTCTAAATAGACTAGACACCAAAAAAATTATAGCTGATTTTGCCAACATGAAGGCAAGAAAGGTGCAGTTTCTGTAAAATAACTTAATACCTATACCTACCTACATAATATGTATAAACTGCACCTTTCTTGCCTTCATTTTTTCATTTAATGTCGTATTAGTGTATCTATCTTGTATAAAATAACCTAATATAACATAGTTTTTCACTGTACAGCATTTTTTTTTCACATTTTTATAAACACCTAGGTTTTGTAGTTAGATAGGGGCGGCACGATAGGAATTGCACACCGGCGTTCAAACCGCTAGCGGCGGGCCTGATTAAGAACCCCTTTCTCAAATTAACTTAAGTCCCTGCTTCTACCCAGAATAATGTACAGATAATATTAATAATACATTGCGCATGGAAAGTATGGAATGAAATGAATAATTTCTTTCATTTCAGTTTTTGGGAAATATTCTCGGGTAAGTCAACTTATTTATCTGAAAATTTTCAAATCAAGTAAAATGTTTTTTCACCTTTCTTTTCAAGATATTGCATCATCAAACATTTTTTCAAAGAACCCCAATTTTTTCCATCTTTATCATAAAGAGCATATCTTTTTGAGATCTACAATGTGTCACAGGAGGATCTACGATGAACAGTTCTCGAGAAATAGGGTGTGTCATCAGTGAACAGATTTATTTTATATCTTTCATGATATATTCAAAAATTGGCAAAGCAATTGCAACCATCAGAGCAATGATAACGAACAATGGTTGTGTGACACCTCATTTAAAAGATATTTTGAATCGACAAAACAAACATTTTGTGTGTGTGCCATTTTTTGTTAAATATTTCTAAATATATTACCACAAATGTTTTTGCTCACTTCTTGCAAACTCTTGAAAACTGGGTTATTCCCTAGCAGAATCTTTTTTCGAACATTTAGTTTCAATTTCACTAACTGTGGATTGATTAATTTTTAGGCTAATTCGGGTATTTGCTTTTGAACAAAACGCACTTCTTCCTAGTTACAACGTTTATCACCACAAGCGAGGAATATAAGAACGTTGAAAGCTACGTCCTTCCTCTGTTTAATCAGGCCCTCTCAAAGTTAAGATATTTACACAACGAAAATTGATTTACTAATCTGGCTGAAACCATAAACCGGTTCAAAATCTACAAAAATGACTTCTGTACAATAACACATGCAAGATAAAAACTGTTCATTCGTATCACTTTGAATACCGAAACAAAAGATTTGTTTTTTGTCCATCCACATTTCAAATGAGGTCAACGTTTATCGATTGTTAAGATTCTTATGTTGAGAGATGCTAGGCATGATTTTCCCCACACAAAATTGACAGCAGAAAGGGTTTTTTTTCCGGACCCAAAATTTACGTGACAAAGCAAATTTTTGAATGTCATGAGAAACATCAAATAAATTTTTTCTCGGGTGAAACACTCTATATCTCGAAGACTTCCACTGTGGAGCTTGAAAACTACGAAAAAATGGAATTTCAATTAAAAAAAATTATCGATTTTTTTTATTCTGAACTCTTGGAAAGTGGCGATGCCACAGCAGTGGCCATCCAAGATTTTAATGTGTGTGTGAAAAAAAATTAACTTGACCAAAAAATTTCTAACTGAAGTTTATTCCATATTTAATACTCTGTATATGAACGACATTTTCCTTTCAAATATACCACTTATCTGACAAAGCTACAGTGTGGTATCATACGTTTCTGAATATAGTGAAAATTTAAAAATTTTTTATCGAATTGAAAAAAACTGAATAAAATGAAATTTTAGAAACTGTGTTTATCGAAATTTTCTATGGTCTTAGACAGGTTAATTCGTTTTCTTTTGCCAACACGATATACCGCCCCAAACACTAATATAAGTGCTCCAAACATAACGTTGTGCTCACAGAACATTGCATTAAACTGTACGTGAGAAGTGATACAGGATACAGAATGAAGCGACCACTTTCCAATTATAATCAACATAAATAGGGATTTCGGCCAAGTTAGATACATCCCATTTAAAACAACTAGAAAATACAATGTAAAAAAAACCAATTGTGAATGTTTGACCAGTCAATTGCTACTCACATAGCACAGAATAGGGTGGATACACTAAAAGATTTTGAAAACATGATGATAAAAAGTGCAAATGAATCATCGCCAAAAATTGCACAGGTTTTGTGTAGTAAATTTCGTGTCGGTTGGTGGGATGATGAGGTAACCCATGCTATTCAGAGGAGAAAAAAAGCATTTAATGTGTATAAGACAAACCCGTGTATGAACAATTTTATACAGGCAAACAGAACTAATAAGAACACAAAAAAAAAGAATCATTCGAAACATTTTGCGAAAACATCAGCTTCAAAGGCAACAAAGCGGCATGGCGAAAAATTAGAATTCAAACAACCCAATGTAGAGGTTTCACACAATAATCTCTCTTCAATAGAGATGATTAATGACATCATGGATAGATTAGCACCCCCAGTCCAAATATGGAACAATATGACAACGAACACAAATACCCAAGCTAATGAAAATACACCTGAATTATCTTCAGAAGAGGTGAAGAGCTCTGACCTCCAAGAAAGACACGGCACCAGGTATGAATGCACTTATTTTCACCTTCTATAAAAAATTGTCTCGAATAGCAAAAAACAAACTAGTCGAATTATTCAATGAAACAACCCCAAAGAATTAATACCAATTTCAAACTACCTGATTTTACCCTTCATTAAACCTGGCCGATCTGGAGGCGGCCAATATAGACCAATCACACTTTCACCATGTATCATAAAATTTCTTGAGACTATAATAAAGAATATAATTGAAAGAACAACAGAATAGCTATCTATGTTAGCCTCACATTCCTAGTATCATATATATACAAGGCGTTTTCGTGTAGAAAGTATGTCATAGTAGTATTTTTAGATTTTGAATCCGCATATGACGATGTTAAAATCGAAATTTTAATACATGATTTGATCAACTTCAATATTCCTGATAAATAAATAATAAATGTTATTAAAACAATACTCAGCAACAGACAACTGTTTATCAGAAAAAACGATAGAGGTGAAACACAGGGGTCTTGGAAAACCAGTAAGGGACTAGCTCAAGGATCATCATTGAGCCCAATACTGTTTAATATATATTCACACTCGTTGTCGGAATGCTCGGTAAATGACACCATAATCGGGAAATACGCGGATGAAACCTATGTATTGGCTTCCGGGTGGGATCTAAACGAAATGGCAGAAAAAATAAACCTAACTATAGCAAAATGGGCAAACAAGAGAAACCTCACTTTATCACCAGGAAAATTTTATTCAACACTTTTTTCCACACGAGCTCATCCAGTACGAATACCAAACATTAAAATAAACGATAGTAATATGCCTTAAAAAACGGATGCTAAATATTTAGGAATTATTCTAGACACAAAATTAAGTTGGAAATCACAAATAACAAATTCCGTAGGGAAAGCATTAAAGAATATAAATATGTTAAGAACTCTTTGTAAAACTTGGTGGGGCTCTCACCCAAAAGAGCTTCTTAACTTGTATAAAGCGCTTATTAGACCTCATTTAGATTATGCAGCCATGCTATATGGCAGATGTCCTAAAACAATTTCAGAAAAACTGAACCAAGTACAATATCAAGCCTTGTGAATATGCTTAGGATACATGGGATCAACGCCTATCAATGTAGTTTTATCCAAGACAGGGGAACTCTTTCTCGCCAGAATTGCTAGCAATCAAATACATCACCAAATTAGAGAGACTGAAAAATAACCCTGTATCAAAAGCAATAGCGGACATAGCAATGATGAGAAGATACTGGAATAATAAAACCACACCGACCTATATCAAGGCATACATGGAAACTAGGGTGCAGGCACATAAAATATGGAGCTCTGAACTATTACCAACATTTCAGATGGACACTTTACATCACTGTCCACTGGATTACTACAGTAAACTCCAACCTCCAGTAATTCAACCCTAAAACACCTAATGAATTCAGGAAAATTATAAATACACAGTTCAAAAATTATAATATAATTTTTACTGAGGCATCAGTAGACAATGCCACTAAGTTGGTGGAGGTAGGAATTTATTCGGAAAACCCTAAAATCAAATATTCCGAAAAGTTCATCATTGGTCGGTATTCTCAACGGAAATGTATGCTATTGGGCGAGCAATAATTTGTGCCGAAGAAAAAAAAATAAACATCTACTAATAGCGTTAGATTCACTTAGCTCAATACAAAAATTAAATAAATGGATAATAGCCACAAATAATGACAACATCTCAGTCACAGTTAAAACATTATTCTATGAAAACATTAAAAATGTGATGAAAATAGTGTGTATCTGGACACCAAGTCACTTGGAAATACAGGGCAATGAACGAGTAGATAAACTCGCGAAAGATGCCAGACTATTGGGACCTGGGAAAAATTATAAAGGAGATCCAAATGACATTTGGAATAGTTAGAAAAAACAGCTCGTAAATCAATGAAAACACGAACTTTTGATGAAAGGTAAAAACAAGGGCGTAACATATACACAAATGAGACAAAAAAATCTCGGTAAACCGTTCTGGACTTTCATAGAAAAGAAATTACAACCTTACTATGACACATATCGGGACACTGCCTGATAACGGTACACCTGTTCAAAATAAAAGTAAATGATTCATCACAGTGCGAATGTGGCAGTTACGGAAACCTATTTTATTTGTTTTTTGACTGCGAAAAGTATAAAAGAAACTGCACAATACTTTACAATAAACTTAGGAATGAAAACTATCAACAACCTATAAACATAACGGTCATCATATTTAGCGAAAACCGTAACAGCATTCAAACTCTTCTAGAATTTATAAACTCATGTCAATTGAAGCTTTGAACAGATTAGGCATTACTCTCTTTTGCCGAAAAGCTAATTATTGGAAATAATATTAATATGATCTACAATATACTAATAATTTTAGAACTTAAAAAAGAAGAAAAATGTTCTCCTTTTTATTTTCATTTTTATTTGAGTTTTTCTTTTTTTTTCTTGTCTCTGCATTCGATAGCAAAGTCATTAATCAATAAGGAACATAATGCATAAATAACTTGATTTAATGTCCCGTGATTGGGAAGTGAAAAAAGTGACAAATAATTATATGTATTTTATTCTCTTTGTAAAGAATATTAACTTCAACCATTACTAATATAACTGTGCTTCCTGATTGTAAACTGTCGTTGAAATCCTAACCTTGGGTGTAATGGGGGTAATAACCAACGGAGGGGAAAATGAGAAATAATACAAGAAAAAAGAGAAATTTTTTTTATCATAGTACTGGTTGCATAGCCAATAGGCTGAGGCGATAGCCCTTCTGAAAAGAGATGATAGAAGAAGAAGAAATTCGTTTTTTTCATATAACCATTTCTTGATGTGCCTTTTTGTATGTTCACATGAACAAATATTGAAAAAAATCATTATACACTACCCAACACACCTGGGAGTAGCGAAAAAACACGAGAGACAAGAAATATTAATATCACTAGATTTTGATCATATGTTTTAAAGAGGTTATTATTTGTATTAATCCATTACTTGTATACATATTGTTACCCCAACAACATTTCATATTAATTCTAATTGTTTTAAAATTTATAATTTCAGATGATTTTCATATTAATGAATGAATTATAAAATGAACCTGTGTGATATACCATCTCGAAGAAACTTATTTTCATTTTACAAACAAATTTCTTTTCAGTGAAAAAATACAAATTCATTTCCTTCTCCATCGGTCTCTCTCCAGAATTCTCCCCTTACGTAATTCTGCCAGCACTGTATTTCTGGTTCCTTCATTCGTCATCATTTTTGCCAATGCAGGATACAATCGCTTCTTTTCACTATTAATCTTGAGAATTCTTTCGCTCATTTCTTTAATGAAAGCCGTACAATGCTTTACGTCTTTTCTAGACAACGTAAATATTTCAGTTATTTCTAATGCGATTACTGTTAATAGAGCAGGACCACCTTGCTTTGTGATCGATACATCTCCGAAGTGATCTCCGTCTTCAAAATGTAGAATTTCTACCACGTCTGGTCCATAATGCACAGCAAGCGTTCCGTAAGAAACCCAAAACATTTTAACAAGAGGTTCGCCATATTTCAAGACAACATCATTTGGTAAGAATATTTCCTTTTTCATATAGGGAAGTATACTTCCAACAACACCTTTGGCCATTCCTTGAAATAACGGTACTTTTTCTAAAACGTTTCGACAATCGTAGAGAATCACTTCATTACGTAAATGCTCCGATAAAGTTGCAAGTATAACAGTTTCGTGAAAAAATCTCCGATGGAATTTATATTCATGAAAGGTAAGCAAATGTTTTCGTAATTTGTCTGGTAAGTTTTTCGATCTGGCATATTCAGAGTCTTGATAAATTAATTCTTCATATTTGGTTTCTGAAATATTCGATGAACCACATACTTGCAATAGCCTAGCTGTCACGAAGTTGCAACATATATAGCCACATAGTAGTATAAAAGCACACAAAACTTTTTCCACGTTTAATTCCACTGGGATATATCCTTCATTAGCACCATAGAAATGACAACTTGCGGTGGTAAAAAGGGTTAAAAAACTGTTATGAAAATTATCTTCAGGTTCAAGTACGTACGTACCTTGCGATCCTTTTGGTGCTCGATTACGTAAAAACGAATTTTCAGGAAGGCCATCATACGTATAATATAATTCTTCCAGATAAAAGAGTGCGCATGTTAACCAAAATACAGCATATATATTAATAATTACCATCACAAACCATGTATAAACCCATTCACGCATTCTCAGTTCGTGGAATATGTTATTCAAATATTTGAAAAAATCACAAACTCTCAAGCATCGAAGAATTCTAATAGCACTAATGGCAGGTAATCGATTCGTCTTAGCATCCACTTGCAAAATATGGTTCATAATCATCAAAACAGGTACACATGATATAAATTCAGGAATAAGATATGTCCATACCCTGTACTTGAATATTGTTTTGGGGCATAACTCTATTTCCTTCGTCATGGGATGGGTATAACCAATAAAAGAAGTCGTCAGGGTATTAATCAGAAACAAAACGTCTAAACACGTCTGGAATAATAAAAGAGGATGGTTCACAGCTACTGTAGCAAAAGACCAAGACACAGGATCAGTAATATAACAAAGAAACCACATTAAGCACAAAATTCTTTCTCTGTAAATTGCGAAAATACTAAAAGGATGAATCGTCATGAAATAGCCTTGAGCGTGTCTTCTTTTTTCTTTCATTACTGCAGCATAGCTGCGAAAGAAATTTTTCGTTCGACGACTATTCTCATC
The DNA here is from genome assembly GCA_013387265.2 of Cryptolaemus montrouzieri. Taxonomy (NCBI): domain Eukaryota; kingdom Metazoa; phylum Arthropoda; class Insecta; order Coleoptera; family Coccinellidae; genus Cryptolaemus; species Cryptolaemus montrouzieri. The sequence goes on from JABFTP020000185.1 coordinate 118,270,978, forward strand.
AACCACGATATATCTTCGCAAAGATCGGAACCATTTCACTGTTTTAGGAAGATATGGAGGTATGTCCACTAAGCAGCTTTCAGAAGGAGCTGGAAGATCACAACGATGGTCGAAATAACCATATTTTCTCATTATTTCGAGTTGTTTATAAGTCAAATGTATAATATATTTGAAATTCGTGATAATCACCATGGTAATTTTCAAACGTCACATTCCGAATTTAAATAAGCTGGGAACAAAAGTGAAATTACATGTATTTAGATTTGTTTTCACTTGAAGAGACAATTGTCAGGCATGCTTACCAGCTAAAAAATATAAATGTGTGAATACTTCTTTAATTGGTCCCGTCCATTGACCTGCAATGGAATGGTTTCGAAGAGCCGACTGAGGACAAAAGAGCTTGGTCCTGCAACCTATCTTACTACTATGAATTACATCACAGTTGTCGCGGCAATTGGTAGCGTGTGAATGTTGTAGGTCAGCAAATTTACTTTGTTTGCACCAGCCCACACATGTCGATTAAGATTGTTATTGTTGACTTCTGTCCTATCAGTTTTATTTCCTACTGGTAAAATATACCATAGTTCCTAAATGATGTGAAAAATATATTATCTGAAGCAAGGAATAGTAGTATCACTTCTAATTTAATTTTGGGAGACAACCCTCTTCGCACTATTGTTGTAGTGTATGCAACACTTCTAGAGGAGGGGCGAAGCCAACGTTACGTGGCTAACTTGTTGAATGTTAACCAAAGCACTATTTCAAGAGCAATTAATCGGTACCACGAAACAGGGGAATACGGAAGAAGGGCCGGACAGGGAAGAAATTGGATAACAACACCAGTTGATGATCGTTGGCTTCGTTTAACTGCACTAAGAGTTCGGCACTGTACAGCCGTACAGTGCTACAAAATGATCTTACACTTTCCAGAAATGTGCATATTTCATTGCAAACTGTTAGGAACAGGCTTAGACCAAGGGTGGCTTCTACCGGCCCGCTTTTCACCAGAGAGCATCGAGTTGCAAGACTTCAGTTTGAGAGGGAACATGCAAATTGGGGTATTCCAGAATGGTCGAATGTTCTCTTTTCCGACGAGTTTAGGTTCTGTCTAGTATCAAATGATAGACTCATGCCTGTATACAGACGACCTGGGGAACGGTTTCAGCCATACAATATACCCTTTGGCCCATTGATTGGCGAAAACTTCATTTATATGCATGATAATGCTTGGCCTCATGCAACTAGAGTAGTTACAGAATTTCTGCAAAATGCCAAAATTGATATTTTAAGATGGCCAGCCAGAAGTCCCGACTTGAATCCCATAGAACATGTTTGGGACAACATGGGGTGGCAAATTCAGCAACGTAGGCTGCCTTGTAGAACACTCCAACAACTAGAAAATGTGCTTCCTGAAATTTGGAACTCAGTGACCCAAGAGTACATCCAAAATTTGTTTGAGGGGCTTCCGAGACGTATACTGGCAGTAATTATGGCCCGGGTAGAAAACACTCGATTTTGAAAATGATTAGTAACCATTCGATGCTAGTTGATTGGTCTCTTCGCGAATGTTTGAAGATGGTAGAATTTTTTAATTTTTCATTAACTCGAAAATTGTTGATATTTTCCATCATAAACTCATCTCTTTTGAATGATATCTTCTTATTTTACACTTCTGAAAGTTACCAAGCGACTCTTGAATCGCCAACCTAAAAGTTTATATAGTATTGTCGTAAAAGAAGGTGATGCGACAATTTTTGTGGGGAGTGTATTTATATTATATGTATTCATTACTTTCCTATTACTTCGAATATTTTTATTACAAAAATTCTAACAAATTTTCTTTAATTCAGCTGCGAAAGATTAGTGTATTATAGATCACAAGTAATGTTAGGCTCTATCGAATAGTCCACATATATGTCTAATCCTTCAGAGATGACTTATCTCGATTCATATAAGGCTTACAAACAACTCAAAATTTGTTTGATTAATTGATTATTTGTATGACTAAGATCTTCATGTCTTTGAAAATATATACCATCCTTTCGAGAGCCAGCCAGCATATAATCCCAATAAAAGTTCATATGACATCAGATTCGAAGATTGAAGTCGCGAACGAAAGTTTAATTAAATCATTTTTGTTTTTCCATTTTTTATTCTAATCAAATAATAATAAATATTTATACATAAATTTTACTAAAAGGTATATTTTACTTTTTATCTCAATCCAGTTTAATCATAAATTCTGTGATATGGACAAATTAACATACCATTCTATGTCGCAGATTTTTTTCTTGAGAAGAGTAAGGAATAATCTGATTGTATTGAAAAGTTGCACAAGCTATTGAAAGATATTCACTCGCATTCTCATCAAAACACTCGAAACAATGAGAAATATTCGATCTTACATTGTTATATTATAGCATATTCTTTCATTAACACCAAAAACTTCATTAGCAACAGATTCTTGTTTTACTGATTCTGCCTGATTCTTGATTCCATCACAGTAATTTCTGAAATCATCACTTCACTTGTGCCTGAAAATACCTCTCTTTTAATCATATTTTAGATTAAATTGTGAATATCATACTTAAAAGTCATATTCGGCCTAACACAAGCATTTATCAACTCATTCATGACTTTCATTTCCGTTCATTTTGTATGCTCTTTGTATCTCTGTCAAAATACTTTTTCAAAGTTATATCCCTAGCCTTTCTCTTTCTATACACTCATTGAGTTTTGTTTTGCGTTTTGGAAAATTGGTCGCTTGCGATGAGTCTCTCTTATCTACATCATCTGAAATCATATAAATCTGTCCCGCAAAAGTTAGTTCAATGGAGCAAACTTAGAAATTTTGTTGTATGAACTCGGCTAATAACTTCATCTGTTGATGTTTAATTCATCTTCATCACCCATTGAACGAAAAATGCTTCAAGTCTTAATTGAAATATTCAATTTTTTGCTTGAAAACAAAAAAAAAATTGCAGGATTATCATCACTGAAATTTTCCACAGTTCCGTTGACGCCGAGTAAGTTTCCCAAAACACTTGAAATAATTGTATTAGGGTATTCTAGTTCTAACTTGCGCAAAGATGCTCTTCGATGATTTGTCAAGGTCACATATTTTCTAGGTTTTAAATGTACAATCTTCTTTCATTATGAATTCTATGGTTTGGATAAATGTACGTAATATTATGTGTTATCAATATATTTTTTTTGTAGAAAATAAGTTATATTTTATTAAGAATTATTCACTCACATTATCTCAACTCAAACCAATAACAAATAACTTACTTTTTTTATGTCCTAGCAATTTTTTACCTAGTCGCCAAAAGCTTCATAAGCAACAGTGTTTTGTTATACTGCCCCGATTCCATCATCGCCAATTTTTTGATATCCACTATACGCATGCATATCTCTCTTTTAATCATATTTTAAATAAATAGTAAATATCATACATAACAAAGGCTTCTTCGCCGTAACTCTTTCCATAAGCATCTATAAACTCATTTATGCCTTTCATTTTCGTCCAGTTTGATACTTTTCGCGTCTCTGTAAAATTGTATCCCCAGTTTTTCTCATTCTGTGCACTCATTGAGTTTCTTCTTACTTTAACTTTCGGAAAATTGATTTCTTCCGATGAATGTCTTAATTAGGTAATTTGAAATATTTGTATAAAGCTAGGTCCCAAAGTTTATTTCAATTTAGCAATTTCAGAAAGTATTCTCCTATGCATTCGGCACAAAATTTCTTCTGCTGCCGATGTTCAATTTACCTTCATCAGGCCCATTGAACCGAAAATGCTTATAGTGTCAACTGAAATATACAGGGTGCTTCAACGAAAACTAAAACTAAACAGAGGATATATCTACCAAGATATTCATTTCTTATCAAAACGCAAAAACAGGTCAATTCTTGTTTCAAGGGGGATATCTTTTGGGGTACAAAACTTGCATGAAATATCAACCCCCTAAGCGGGGGTTGCAATCCTTGAACGTTTTGAATAGAAAAGATGGGTCGAGTGATGACTCAAAAAAAATTTGGTATCTTTGTCTACATCGCCTTGAACGAATTTCCATTTTTAATTGAAAACTGTAAAAGATACAGGGTGAGAAAATGAAAGATAGGGAAGACTATTTCCCTGAGACTATCCAAGTTTCAGTGAAGTAAAATGGAACAGATCAATGCTAAACAATGGTCCCCCTTGAAACAAAAATTGACCTATTTTTGCGTTTTGATCAGAAATAAATATCTTGGTAGATATAGCCTCTGTTTAGTTTTCGTTTAAGCACCCTGTATCATTTCCTGCTTGAAAACAAACTGATTACAGGATCATGACCACTTGAATTTTCCGCAGTTCCGTTTTCGTCAAGTAAAATTGCCAGAACAGTTAGTATAACTATGCTAGTAGCATTTCAATTCTGACTTGCTTAGGGTGCGTTTTCATCCACTTCGTCCCAGAATTACATTACCTGGCACGGAAGTTTGACTCTGTTTTCAAATGGAGTCGTTCTCAATATTGACACTTTCTTTGGCACGGGATAAATTCATTGCAACCTGCAAGCTTTCGTGATGGCATGGCCGTAAGTGTAGGTATTGCCACGCTTTTCTATGGCTCATACAACCTCAAAATTCCAAATACGTAATCATCGAGAAAATTTTCGAATATTAAATCCATATTTTGACTGATGACTGAACGAACGAGTAGAAGCAAAAGTCAACAATCGATTTCAACCTAGAATTTATGAGAAACAAACGGTGAACGTTCAACCGAAGATGATCTACTACTACGTTTGTGCAAAATAGGATGAGAGAATCGGTTGAAAACAAACCCAGCACGAAGTCAGACTTGAACTTCAGCTTACGAGTGGATGAAAATGAACCTTTAGAGTTACCTGATTTTCTCAAGATCATTGCTTTCATGGCAAACGAATTCTGAAACATTGATGAATACGAAAAAAGTAATAACTTTCAAGAAAATGATACGTTTTTATGATAAATATTTAGTTCTTTTAGCCTTCTTTTTTGACATACGTCTTGTATTGAGATTATTTATTAAGTGTAATATTCTAAGTAAAGGTAATACACAGTTGCATTCTATGAGTGCAAACATTTATAAGACCAGTAAATTAGAGTTTGATTGTTCAATTTACTGATTCAGGAAATTTTAACGAGAAGGATCGAATATGCATGGATAAAAAATCGATATTTTTTCGAAAACATCGATGATTTTCGAACATCGACAACGATCCTCCATCCCTGAATTGATGCAGGCGCAGAATTTGGCGATTTGCACCAACAATTCGGTAGGGGTGGGTTGATACAAAAATATCTTACATCGAATACAAATGAAACTGATATAATTCTGTAACATATACACATTGCAAAGCCAATACTGTTGAAACATAGCTAAATTAATATATAGTAATAAACAGTTTTACTTGTTAATTTCTGAAATTTTCGAATCGGCATTCTGAATGAAATATATGCACTGATTCAAATGATAAAATGAGTAATTATACTTTAAATGTTTTCGAATATTATCTTCCCACAAAATTTCTGACTTTTCGGAAGTAGGGACTTGCGTTTTGAAGAAGAGAAAGAAAAAAATCACCAGAAGAAGAGTTTAATTTAGTATTTATTTTATTCCTCTTCTTTTGCTTCAATTAATGAAACAATAAAATTGATTTATTGATAATAATTCTTAAATAAATATTATGGGGGCTCAATTCCAGAATTGAAAGGATAGTAAGTCAGAAACAAAGTGTATGAATCTGATTCTACTCTCAACTGCAAACTTGTTTCTAGTAACTGGTATCAGAAGGGAAAATATCGATCTGTATCGGACAACCCTGATACGCAGACAACCACTAGTATTAATGTGTGCTTTTACTAAGTACATAGACTAGAGTATATAAATCATCTTTGCTATGTATCTATCACTATCGTCTATCAGTGTAATGTTTATTATGTTTGGATTGATGTATTCCTATGGTATATGAGAAAACTCTCCCACACTTTTAGGTTATGCTTCATAAAAATGGGAAAAATTCAATTAAAACAACAAAAACTAAATGTCATTTTTCTAGCAAAATCCCATAATAGGTTTTAAGACATACATTAAAACAAAAGTTAATACCAGCCGGTTTACAAATGTACAAGAATACAATTGCAGCAGTTCCCACTGATTTAGTTATTGATGAAAGGTTATTTTGCTGTTAATTGAATTATTTCTCTTTATTTTCGGTAAAGAATATGTTTTATTTATAGAAATGCTTCAGAAGCAACGAAGGATTTATGTGAACTGCATTCGCCAAAAATCGAATATGAGAATATCACAATTGATCAAAATGATCTCTCAGAAAATTGGTAATATTTATCCTTACTTATTTCTTTGAATAGGTTTTTCAGTACCTAATATAATTTCTACGTTAGTGTCGTTTTAACGTTTTTGTAGTGAAAGTTTTTTTGGCTAAATCTGGTAATTGTTTGATGCTGCATTTATTATTGAATTTTATGGTTGAATAGTTGAAGTTCATTAAATGAATACAGTTGGTCAAGTTTAATTTATTCGTCATATATGTTTCAATGATTTTAAATTCTATCATTATTTCATCTGTCCATCAAGATGGAATATTTATCTTATATTGATCTCTAGACAGGTTATAATTCTACCTATATAAACTACCTGTAATAGAGATAGTATAAACTGACTTTGAACACAATATTAGAATGTGTTGAGGTTGATAATTTCTCAGATAGATGTAATTCTATTTCTTTTATGCATTGAAATACATAAATATACAGTAGCAATATTCTTCAGGACTTATGAAGATTTCAAGTCTTTTCCAAAAATAGAAAAGGAAGATACTGAATGTTTTCTCCTGATATTGTTAGTACGGAAAGGAATCAGAAGGATGGTTCATATAATTGGTGAGTTCTTATTGTATAATGAATTAAGAGAAAGCATAAATATCGCAGTATAAAATTCATTTTTAGTATTGATACAATTTTTCCCAAATCTGTTGAGAATGCAAGATTTCAACAAAAAGAATCTATTGAATTATGTGGTTCAATATGCAAAATTGAAGAATCTGATCATATTAGAATTTTGGAAAATGGAAATATAAGCCCACAGGAAGAATCAAAGAAATGGTATGTAATTTTTGTTATCCGAAATAAAATTTTTGTATATTGATGTTAAAAATCAGGAATATGTATTAGTACTTATAATTGAAAATTACAAATCAGTTTTGTGACCTCCAATGTTGTATATCTAATACATCCAATCATAGTTTTTCTTCTTCACTCTCATGTCATACTAATGGACAGAACTCGGATCTTTTAGTCCATAGTGCATGAATTTGTTGTTGGGAGCTTCCTGGATCATATTGCCACTGCATGAAGCAGTGCCTAATGTCTCTAGTCTGTCTGCCCTATGAGCACAAAAATCATTTTCTTGGCAACTATGACATTGTATGGTTCACAATATTCCCATGATGTATAGATGTTTATTGAGCTGGTGTCCCATTTGCCACAGAAGGGGGTGAAACAAGCACCTCCAGGCAAGGCGCCTGGTTGTCTGTCAACATCAAAATGATGGGGAGAGGGATCAGGAGCCTTCAGGCTAATATATAGCATTCTTAGGCTGGTTCCTTCCTCCTTGGCAAATGCATCTTGAATGAGAGCCTTGATTTGGCTTTCATTCTGGAACCATGGCTGTCCAACCGAGGATCAGTTTGCGGTTTTGGAAATCTACCAGGCCAGATACTGTACTGGGGACACCCCGGAGGATGTGTATCTTTACCAATAACAGAATCAATAACTTTTTACTTACTGAATTCTGTAACAGAGACACTACCTCTGTACTTGTGAGTATCCTAGGAGAGCATGACAGACTTGATTTAGTATTCTGCTCAGCATATTTCCCGGGAGATTCTACTGAATGACCTCCTGAGATGATTCGTAATCTGGTGAGTCATTGCATGAAAAGTAATCGCCAACTTGTCGTTGCGTGTGACGCTAATGCACACCACTTATTATGGGGCAGCTCGAACATCAACACGAGAGGTGAAAGTCTTTCTCATGACAGAAGAACTCATTCTATTGAATAGAAGAGATAAACCAACCTTTGTGACGCGAAATCGAACTGAGGTGTTGGACATTACATTCTGCTTGAGTTCCCTGAGCAATAAAATCTCGAGGTGGGGTGTGTCAAGTGATCCCTTGGGATATGACCACAGACACATTCAATTTACTATTGAATCTGGGATCAGGCCAATGGTCGAATACAGAAACCCAATGAGTATTGATTGGGACGGTTATAGGGCCTCCCTTAGTGCTCATTTGAGGGGTATTGCCTCAGCTACAAACAGTCGTGAAGACGTTGAGCGTATGGCTAATGGGATATCCCAGATGCAAAAAATTACAAGTGTCAAAAAAGTTTCTAAATGGAACGAAGATGACGAAAATTGATTGTACGCTGATCAGTGGCGTACTGCAAAAAAGTTTGAAAGGGCAAAAGAAGACATGGCTCCGGAAAAGAAAACACCTTGTAGATTCTTGTTGAAACTTAGGACTTGTAATGACGGAGGCTGTAAAAAATAGCTTGCATTCCAAATATGGGCTGAATATCTCAAAAACTGCAGGAGTTTTGAAGGAAAAACCATTTTTTCCGGAAATTTCAACACCCTATAGCTCCGTAACGAAGCTTTTGCAGACCTACGTTTATGTGAACTTTTTTCTTAATATTGCACTTAGATATACTATTATGTAAACACCCTGTATTGTGGGAAGAACTTCACCCAACAGTATCTGTTCCAACAATCTCATTACATTCAAATTGCTCATAAGCTATAATCTGTGAGCAAGTTGCAGTATCTGATATTTCATCAAACTGCAATGAAACATAATCTCCTTTTTATTTTTTATGGCTTTGTCACAAACGTCGGTCGCTATAATCGCTTATCCTGAATGAATTGAATTTTATTCAATTTTTGTTTTAGAAATATATAGTTTGGGGTTTGTTATCAAATAATATCTGCACTTCCCAAAGTCACTGTTAAAATCAAGTTTTTCGCATGAGCGTGAAGTATTCCTGCAACAGCCACACGAAAATCTCGATAACTAGTTATCCACTCCTTTTCATTGAAGTTGGATATGTACAATTTTCTGTTGTTGAACGAATTTTCTGTCAAAGAAGGTTTAATTTTTTCATTTTGGTGGCGATTTTGATGACGATGGATGATAAAGTTTCGGAGCAAATAAAGCACTAATTTTTATGAGAACTAATAAAATTCTGATACTTGTAAGATGATAAAATGAAGGTTAGAAATAACGGAGAGGAGGAGACCAAGAAACCTTTTTCATTCTAAGTTTTGCCATAAAAATGGTTGAAAAACACTTCTATCCACTTTTCTTTATAGATTTTGTTTGGTATTTGATTTCTTGATAAATTTTCTAATGTATACATTTTTTTCGTGTTGTTTTTAGTGTTGAAAGGAATGAGGATGACAATCACATTGACAAAGGAGCTATTCTGGCAGATTATTCAGATGTTAAATCAAAGCAACTTTCCAGTAACTTCAATACAAATCATGAAATGTATCTTGATCAGAAGAGAGAAAATAATAATCTTACCAATACGAACAAGATTCATAAATGCAACCACTGCAACTATACATCAAAACGAAAGTCTGTTATTAAATATCATACAGAAAATATTCATCTTGGAATCAAGAAACATAAATGTAATACTTGTAATTTCAAAACAAATAATAAAAGTTATCTCAAGATACACATAGATAGTGTTCATCTTGGTTTGAAGAAGAGTGAATGCCATCTATGTGAATTCAAAACAAATAATAGAAGTAATCTTAAGAAACACGTTGATACTATGCATTTGGAAATAAAGAGATTCTCATGTGATAAATGTGATTTCCGAACAAATAAAAGAGGTAATCTTGAAAAACACATAGAAAGTGTTCATCTCAGAATTAAAGAACTCGAGTGTGATATGTGCGACTATAAAACTACTGCAAAGAGTTATCTCAAGAAGCATAAAGATATTATTCACTTAGGCATAAAAAAGTATAAATGCAATATGTGCAATTTTGTAACAAGTCAAAACAGTTGTCTCCAGGTTCATATAAATGGCATTCATCTGAAAATAAAAAAGTATAAATGTGATCTGTGCAGCTTTCGAACCAATCAAAAAACTCACCTGAAGTATCATATTAATGGTGTACATTTGGGAATAAAGAAACATGAATGTGATCAATGTGAATATAAAACTAGTGAAAAGAGTAACCTCAATAGACATATAGCTGTTATTCATCTAGGATTGCAAAAGCAGGAGTGTAATGTTTGCAGTTTCAAAACTAGTGATAAAAGTAAACTCAAAAAACATATGGTTAATAATCATTCAGAAACAAAGAAGGAAGAACATAGAGAATAGAGAAATGATAAGCTATTGAGAATATTCAACAAATGTTTAAATGAATTTTTGAGGCAATACAAGACGCGTCCAAAGAGTATGGATTATAATTTTGCCATTACAGGAATCACATTTTCCTCTAACTCTTCTATTACTATGAGTATGTAATTGATCACTTATTAAAATACTGTAGATCATTCGTTTGTTTATTTCTAAAGTTCAGTTAATTCCATCTATTTTCTTCACGGTTCAGTTAAAATTTTCGTGAAGCGATTGATTGGAATCAATTCGAATCTAAAATTTTATTATATTATGTAGGATGTGAATTCCCGACGCTAACACACTAATATGATTTCTAGAAATTGTTCACATTCTTAAGAAACTTGTTAATTTCATGGTATTTTGACCATTTGTTAACAAGTTACAAGGGTTTCGAAGCATGCTGAAAACTGCGCGTCCAAATGAGGCAGTTAACTTGAAAAATTACAATCCAATTTTCTCACTTATAAAATACAGAAAACTGAAATGAGTAGCGTTAACTCGCTTTAAACTATAAAGATGTCATTTTGGCGACATGATTCATGAAACAAGTTAAAATCGTCCACCATTGTTTTCTAAATATTTTTCAATCCGTGAAGGCACTTCATTAATAGTTGCTTTTTGCTCTTTATTGAGGTGGACATGCTGTCAAAGACACGTCTCACTTTTAATTCGAGATTCTCCCGCGAATTTATCGGCGAACTATAAACTTCGTTCTTTAGGTACCCTCATAGATAAAAATCTAATTCCATGAGCCCAGTATTCTTATCCATGTGTCGTCAAACAAGCTGGTTTGTTCTTGCGGAGCACCATCCAATTGGTACCAACAAGGCACGTACACTTAACGGGAAATTGTCCAGGAATTCCCCAGATACTTCCAAAAGCCCCTTAGGGCGGACATCATGTGTAAACATTTGCGACAGCACATTTGGCCTAAGATTTTCCCCCTTTTGCGATTTTGTTTATTAAAGAGATTGTGTAAAATTATGTTTGCTCTTTTTCGCTTGGGGATTAACTACCTCAACGCTAAAATGTTAGCCAAGAACACTAAATTCACGTCCAATTAATTTGATAAAATTATTAATTAAATAATATCTGTATGCAGAGTGGTTTTACCGATTCTTTGAGACATCTTTCTTCCAAATTAAGACATGCCACCTCCAAGACTTTGGAGTTACTTACACTTACAGTCAGTTGACTGACTCTAGCGATCTATGTTGATGAGGTAGTGTCCATAGTGTTGGTATTAAGAGACTTATAATGGGAAGAGAAATGATGCTTGTTATTCAATCTTAATATTCAATGTTGCAAGAAATTGAACCATCTGTCTATTACTTTTATTTCAAATGCCTTGGTATTTCATGAAAACATTTATGAAATTGAGATGTTATCAAAACATAAGTAACTAGTCTAGAAAAGTATTTGACATACATATTTCCAAATAAGAAACCACATCCTTCAATTAAAAATATTTATTCGGTAGTATATTAGAAGTTGGCTACAGCAGTCGAGGTTGGCGCTTAAACATATATTATCGTTTAATGTCCATCCCTATTTTTCAACATAAAGTAGTATGTTATTAACAAGACATGTGACAATGTGTTGGTTAAGTCCAAAGGTTGTTAGTGCTTTGAAAATTACTAGAAGAAAACGTAGACCATAATTGAATACATCGTAATGTTGAGTTGCAAAAATTATGCAGCATAATTTACAAAATATTCATCTTTTCGAACAGCTAGATTGTTAAAATTACTCCTATTATCACTGCGAACAGTTTGAAAAAAGTCGTGAGAAGAACGCTTTGTGAAAGTTCCACTCTCTTTTTCCCCTAGTGTTATACCTCAATTTAAGGATGAATCTGGAAATAATTGAATTTTTTGTCATGTGAGCACATGTAACGACTTTGTACACATGTCCACGGCGTTTGAGAACAATATTGTTGTAATTTGTCTTTTGTAGTGCTTTTTGAATAGAAGGCTAACTATGACTCGAGACGTTCGAAATTTGTTAAGTTTGCATCACCTATTTGTTTTGAAATGTTGTTTATTTGAAAGAGAATGTTCTTCTCGACTACGTTCCAAACTTGCCTAGCAGTACCAAATTATCTTTGGTTCATCGAAGTGTTTACGCATATGAATTGCTCCTAAAGTGAGAAGAAGCTTGCATGGTAGAACATTCACAGTTATAGGATGCAGCAACGTGTAGTTCGAAGACAATTAGCAAAAGAACATCTGTACTGTACCATAAATGGATGACTTACCTTTTTCCCGATGAGTTGAAATTTTGCTTGTATAATTGTGATGGACGTATGAAGGGATATCATCTTTATGTGGAGCAATTTCGGAAGCCAGTGACGGATTTTAGTGGAGGCTATATTTGTGTTTGGGGTGGAATAGGTCTAGGTTGTCGCATAGAGAACCCCATGCGTTTTGTAACTGATGACAATTCCATTTTACTCGATGACAATGCTGACCGGATCGCGCAGTTCTTGTGAATATTGGTTTAAATTTTCACGTAATCCCAGGAATGCAATCGCCAGCATCTTCTCGACATATGAACTCCGCGAACACGTTTGAGCTCCGGTCTGGAGGTGGTTTACCATTTATGAAGGAGCTCGTCTACATATATGGGAAAATATCTCCCTAAATTTAGTTTGTGGAATACCAAGACTAGAGTCTTGGATGTTCTCGTGGGGGCCCACTAGATGTTAGGATTTGTAAGAAGAAAGGAAGCTGAAGAATATTTTTTTTATAAAAATTTGCATTTTCTCTCATATCACATTTCACGCTTTTGTTTGTTCTATTTGTTCATATGCACCGTTCAAAAAAATTATGGAAATATTTCATTAGTCCATTAGCATACAATATTTTGTGAACAATTTCGGAATTCTATCACTTGTTGAGGACTGCATTTGTACTTTTATTCATATGAAACTATCAGGGCCTGGTAATATATTGGTTTTATTTTTTGTCTCCTGTAGTATCCCCGATATTTCATTTTCTTTTTTTTTGGATTATCGAAAGTAGGATATTGGTCGCGGAGTTGCTACTCGTAACGCCTAGCAGGGACAGTCATTCTACCTATTCTCACTAAAATAACCCAACATATTGTATACATATATTTTCTGAAGTAAAAAGTTAAAATTAAAGCAAAAAAAATTAAAATTACTGTGGGCAAATATGTATGACTTCGAAACCATGACTTAATCATTTCAATCAATCCTGTCAAGGCCTCAAAAACATCCTATAGGTTCAATTTATAGTTTAGCTTCTTCTCGCAGTTTTTTTTGATGTTTAGGGTGTACTTCATCATGAGCTTCTGTAACAAAAAATATTATTCAAAAAGTGTACGCCGTTTGCGCAAAATGGTTCCCGAAGTTCATAGATTGAAAGAACAGCCCACCATTTACATGCACAGGGAGGACTGATTTCGGCGTTTTAGTACTGCAGCTATGTGTAATATTGTGAACTTTTCCTCTCCTCGAGGAAATGAATTCCTCGAGCAAAAAATAACTCTCTAGGAGGGGGGAGGGTTATTTTCCTCTATTAACAATATCTTACATAGCTGCAGTGCTAAAACGTCGCAATGTGTACAGACAAATTTAAATAGCCAATCAGATCTTCTCTAACACTTAATTTTTAAATTTCATCTATCTTCAACATCTGAGTCGATGATCAATTTACATGAAAGATATTTTCACATTGTTTGGAGACTTATGAATTAATTACAGTGGCGTAGGCGAATTTTGTTTTCTCCATTTTCTCTAGCAGATATGACATTAAGTTATATTTTTCAAATACGAACGCAACATTTCCATGAAATATTTGAATTTCCCATTTCTTTCCATTCACAAAACTTGTAACCTGATGATAATATTATTATCACATAGTCTTACAAAAATAAAAATACAGCTTTTACTCGCAGAGTAGAGTTGGCTTCAGAAATATAGAGCTATAAAAGCTATTTAGTAGCATCGATTAAAATAATGGTATGAGTACATTTTCGGAATTATTTAGAGCAATTTAACTTCCAGGGTTCAATTATAATTTGAGAAATTATTATATTATTTTGATTGAATTTGATTCTGAACGTTCGTCATTAAGTATGTCGATGGTACTTCAAGAAACCGATAAATCTAACAATAATAAGTTATATATATGTACAAATTTACAGAATAATTCTTATTCACCTATATTGTTCAAATTGGTTCCCATTATGTTGCAACCAAAAAGTGCACCACAAAGTTAAATCTTCTATAGTTGCAGTTGAATTAATGGAAGTTCTCCTTTAAGCTTTTCACAAGACTATCAGATCAGTGAACGATTCATCAGTTGCGTTACGTAAAGAATGAAATCTATAATTGAAAGATAAGTTTAGGAAATTGGATCATTATTCTTTATCCTTTGATATTGAAAATTTTTGTTTGAATAGGTTCTCAAGATAGCCGCATTATAACTCCATCTTTTTGAAAATAGGTAAACTGTCATGAATGGTACAAAGGCCGTTCCTTTCCTCAGCACTCGGTACTTGAACGAGTTAGCTGTCCAAAGTAAGCTAATAATACTCTCCCTGATCCCTGCTATGTTGATGAGATTCTCTATGACTGCAATAATATTAACAATTTTTTTGATGCTCTTGAGCAAATTGCCCAATGCTTGCAACCTTCTTGCATTTTACTACATAAATGAAGCACAAATTCACATGATTATTGCAAAAATTTCTCTAATTTCTCTAGAGTCCAATTGTGTCACAAAACCAGGGAATGCTTCTAATGAAGTTCTTGCTGGGCTTCATTAGATCACACACCACTCTTAAAATGGCCAGTGGTTAGAGTTGTAGACTCTTTAGTGTAAAAACAATAAAGGGAAAATAGTTCGTGTTAAAATGCAAAACAAAATATACCCCGATCCATTTGGAAAATCTACCCTCTTTCATATTGTCAAACTGAGGAAGGTCAATAATAGTATTAGTTCATTAGTTGTACTAATATATTTCAAGTATTTAATGTTTCAAGAAATTATAATCATATTTTCACATTCAAATATATGTTTGAAATTGCCATTCACTATTACACTATTACATTCTGTCAAAAAAGTACCGGGAATTGGTCAATGAAACACAAAATATTTATTTTTTTATCCAAATTTATTGTATCGCCTTCAAAGTATGCCCCTTCCGAAATAATACATTTACGCCAACGAATAATCCAATCATTTTTCAAATGCTTTTTCCGGAATCGACTTCAGTTCTCGCTGCTAATTATCTTTTATATCTTCTATCCCTGGGGTGCTGACTGAAACTTGAACTGCTTGCGATCTACCACAATATTTTTCGATTGCTTACGATCGACTCTGAGAGGCTGCAAGTATGTGTGATGCAGGGTTGTCGTACATACACGATACACCCTATCTACCTAGGTAGGTAAGACTCGCGCAAGTAAGTTGACCCAAACATTGCCGTCAGTTGAAGGAGGATTTGCCTTAGATTCGGATATTTATATTCAGATATAAAACACCAGAAATTTGTATCAGATGCTGTAGCTTTGACATGTCTATCTGATATAATCTGCACCAACTCATTTTCAACAGAATATCAGTTCATATTAAACTGACTTGCTAATTCAGTAGCTTATTCCTCAATGTTTTTACATGAAATAGGATAACTTATAAATGATGCTATATTTGCCAATTCACTGCAATCATAAAAACTCATTTCGAATTGTCCCAAAATATTGGATAATTTATCCTCATACGTATCATAATTGAACTGAGGAATCCTTGCTTTCAAAGACGGAAAATGTTTCAGACTCTTTCTTTTCAGTTGATCTATCATAAGTTGCAATTTGCTTTTGAATGCGTTTACTGCGCTACTCATCTCAATAATAGGGTTTCCTTTACCTTGAAGCTCCACGTTAATGGTGTTTGAGTGCATTGTGATGTTAGTCAAAAATGCCAAATCAGTCAGCCATTTTTCGTTTTCAAACATCTGAGTGTCATCACCTCTTTATTCTAGAAAAGCTGTGATGATTCTTGAAACCTTTCTAGGAATTTTCCGCGACTCAACCACCTGACGCCCGTGTGAAGAACTAAATGAGTGTGTTCAGCTATCTTACAACTGCAACTTGAGCCGCCGTTGAAAGCTACGTGCACGGATGAAATTCACAATTTTTGTTGCAATGTCCATAATTTCCTCCGTGTTTAAAACTTTTGAACACAAAACATGTTGATATATAATACAATGGAATGAAAAAAATTCTCGACACAATGCGACAAAACCGTTTTTGTTTCCAGTCATTGCTGGTGCTCCATCGGATGTAGTGCACACTAATTTATATTTTGGTAGCACTTGTAGTTTTTTACAAAATTGAAGAAAACGTCATACATATCTTCGCCACGGGTCTTCCACTTCAGAGGAATGAATGTCAAAAATTCTTCCTTAGCCAACATGTCATTGAATACCATCCGAATAAGATATACAGCTGGGCCGTGCCTGTCATATCGGTGAATTCGTCGAATTGTATAGAAAAGTATGTACATTTCATGATATCATGTTTTAGTTTATGTGCCATGTCCTGATTCATGACTTCAATACGCCTTGTGACAGTCGGACGAGATAACTGAAGTACTCTAACAGCAGACATGATTTCTGTTTCATTTCTTAAATCTCCAAATAAAATCTCACCCGCTTCAATAAATGCTTCCTTCACAACCGATCCATCTTCGAATGGTTTCTTGTGTTTCGCCAATATGACATATTTTAAATGACGTGATCGTAGCAGCTTTTGATTGTTTGGCTGGTCTTGTGAACATGGTTTGTTCTTTTTTCAAACAAGATATCAAATCAAGTACTTTTCGTTTTCTTAATTCACTCTGTGGAGGAAAATCCTTTTCATAGTTTTTATGAAACGTTTTGTGATGCCTCTTTTACTTACCACGCTTAGGTATTGCAACTGACGCACGACAAATAAGACAAATGCACTTATCCTTCAGCAAAAAGAAAAATTCTTCCTCCCAATCGTTATTAAAGTGATACGTTTTAGATTTCTTCGCTGCACTCATTTTGTATTATTTAATAATAAACTTTATATCGACGTAGTATTGCCTTCAAGTTACAATTCAGAATGACTCCAATCCCTGCAGGCGCAACATTTATATCGGCGTGAACGTCTCGAATGTTGCCGTCAAACGCGCCGTCCGAAATTTCAAGAAAAGCGGTAATAATAAAAAACGCTGCTTTTCTTTGACAAGTACCGCGCGTTCCTTTGATAAAGCCGCCTTTTGTCGCTAGCAGAGTGATATTCCATTACATAATAAATTTTTGTTGTTTAGTTACCTACTTATTTAAAATTTTTTTTTCTCCAGATCTACTGAAAAAGCACTCGCGATCGGCCAGTCGATCGACCGTTTGAGCACCCCTGTTCTATCGATTCAAAACGATTACCTCGAAATGGTGATTTGAGTTTTGGAAAAGAAAAAAGGCGACCGGATCTATATCAGATGAATACTTAATTTACCGTCTGACGTTCTGTCAAGAATTCCGAGTGCATAACACCGCGATAATCAAAGAAAACACTCAACATTACCTTGACTTTTGATCGACTTTGACTTTGGTTTTTTCGGTTTCCGTTCAGTTGGAAGGCTCCATTTCGAAGCTTGTTGTACAATGCTTTTTATGAATGTGAGGTCGGAATTGACTCTTTCTAGCATGTCTACAGCGACCTTTACGCGATTCAATTTTTGAAAAAATTCAGGTCATTTGAAACTAGTCGAGCGGCAACGCGTTTCATGCCAAAACAATCGTTTAAAATGGTACGAATTGATACGTAAGATACAGGAACTTCATTGCCTATCTTTCTCAATTTTAAATAACGATTTTCAATTACCATTCCCTTCACTTCATTGATGTTAACTGCAGTTGAAGATGTTGATGGCCGACTAGAGCGAGGCAAATCTTCCACATCTGGGCCGCTGTTGAATGCACTGTACCAATCATATGCACATGCTTTTGATAAAATCGATTCACTGTAAGCCTTCTGTAACAGCTTAGGTAGACTACCATAAAGCTTATCCTAAGAATGTATAAAATAGAGCCTAATCTAGTGGCAGTTTTGAAATACTCCATGTCATTATGGCTAGCTAAGATCCAGCTTAACGCGGCCACTGTCAATTTGGAAACAACAACTGTCCCCATAAAAAGAGGAATGTTTCAAGGAGTCACCTTGAGTCCACTATGGTTCTGTATTGCTATGAATCCATTGTCGTACCGTTTGAACTCGACAATATACGGATTCAGCGTAAAGAAGAACAAGGCGAAAATAATAAGTCTGAACCACCTAAAGCAGATGCTGAAAATTGTAGAGGAGTTCTCCGATGACATTGGAATGTTTTTCGGACTGGACAGATGTAGCACCCACAGTACAATTAGAGGAAAAGTACAGGAAACCGCAGATGAGCAGTAGACTGAACTTCTTTACGTCTAAACGGGGCCGGCAGGGCACATGTCGACAAATTTGCTTTGAACTACTGGCTGACCTTCGGATAGATGTTTCTTGAGACGGAAGGATTCCTTTCGGCTATACAAGACCGAGTTATTTCAACCACAAATTATCTAAAATTCACCGCCAAAGACACAATAGGTCTGACATCATATGTATCATATATAAATAAATTTTCTGAGGTTGCAACTTTGATAGACGCGGCCATTCCCAAAAACAATTTGGAGCTGAAAGATGCCGCGAAGTATCAGACCTCGAAGAAAGCATAAGAACAGTGGATAATGGAATCCGTTCAAACACTTCCAATGATACTGTCCATAACTGGAATTATACCGGAGAACTTACAAACGAACACTAAGAAACTGAAGGAACATCTGTACAAACCCATGCAAAAAGCGGTACTGTTGTACTGGTGGCGACAGCTAGAACTTTCAGGAAGTATATGGGAAATACAACACCGGACTACGCCACTATGACCTGATAACCTGGAAAGGGTCACATCAGAGCTGAATCCTTTTGATATCGAAGTTATCTAGGATCAGTAAATGTTCCCCTTAGAGGGAGTGCTGAACACCTTAGGGTGAATATCGATAATAATAATATGTCTGATATGTCGAATATACTGTTATTTTTACTCATTATATTTCGTGAAACTTATGCCTAGTGTTTTTTGAAGACTTTTATTCAGCCTTCCGTAGAATGGTAAATACCTCTTTGCCGCTCTTCTGAACCATCCTTCATAACCATCGCCAACCAGGGCCACAGAGTAGATGAAAAGTCCGGTCTATTGTCATAAATAAGAGCCATAGACTGCAATTTCGATATCGTTTGACCTCATCAGTAATACACACCTATTCACAACACCAGGTCAGACTGCCTACTCATTGGCATTAGTTGGAGCGCATGTTTATATATTGGCGCCCTTCAACGAACTAACGCAGAAACTACTACCAGCGTCACAGGTAAACGACGAAAACGAAGGGTAGACCAAACAAAAAACTAGAGGAAACCATTCTAGTTCGACTATCTACCGCAACGCTTCACACTGTTTGCAATATGCGATCTGTCGAAAAGCTAACGCTCCTTGTATTTGTCGCGCTGTAAACCAGGTGTACGTCTTATCACAACAGTGATAACATGCGAAATTTATCGCTATTTGTATAAACACATTGAAGACATTCATTCTCGCTCCGCTAATTAAAACTCGTATTGTTGGTGAAAAACTTGTGTTTTGTGTGATTCTTTCGTCAAAATAACACTTGATTGCTAGTGCCAAATAATATTCTTACAGAAACATTCGAAAGACGTAATATCTAACAGTCTTTGGTGTTTGAAGTTCTATTAATACTCGAGAGAACCGCACAATTACTTGTGATAACGAGTGTCCACATCGCATGAAATGAAATGCAAAATATGTCCCGATAAAATCGGGAGATATGACGAACATCTGCTTTGCATGAACGAGAATTGTGGAAACTCTTATCACATAAAATGCCTCAATATGTCTATAGGAGTATGCAAAACTCAGAGAGTCCCCGAGTTTCAAATCTTGGGTATGTGAGGAATGTGAACATGATGTCAGTCAACCAAAGTGTCTTGAAAATTCTGCTCAATCTGTGAAATTATTATTGGAAAATATTCCGACTGATATAGTTAGAATAATTGAGACAGGAATGAAAGCAGTTTAGGGTAACATTCTACCTGAAATAATAGATCAATTCAAAACTGAAATAAATGAACTGAAAGCTCCAAATAATATTCTGAGAGGAGAAATTAACAAACTCACTTCCGTCAAAACTTCATATAGTGCAGTTCTGAACCAAAACGGACAGCAAAGATAATCAAACATTTCAAAAAATGGGGCGATACCTAAAGAAAACACTCCGCAAAAAACCGCTGTAAAGCCAAGGTTAACTGTGAAAAAACCGAATCTTCCTCAGAATGAAGGTTCAAATAAACTCACACAACCGGTGGAAAATAGCGACAAAAATGATACCAATATTGAGGATGGGTTCAACTTCCCTCTAAGAAAACTACAAAATAATACAGTAGAAGGCACTTCTGAAATCAAACGGGCAAAGCGATATGCACATTTTCACGTTTTCGGTATTCATACAAACATCTCAACCGAACAACTTACTGAAACTCTGAAGTGTGAAAAGGTAACATCAAAGCGTCCCGAAGAATATTCTTCGTTCAAGGTTTCTGTCATATACGAGGAACAAGAAATAATTAAAAAACCCGATATATGACCAAAAGGTTTTGGGATAAATTATTTTTTATACCATCTAGTGAAGAATCGGACCAGACAACAATGAGAACTAATTCTAATGGAGAACAGTTCGTACCATATAGCGTTTTCCATTTGAATGCTCAATCTATTGGGACTGCCCAACACAAAATTGAATGCATTGTCCAAGAAAATAATTGTAAGTTTATCGCAATTACCGAACATTGGAAGGGTGCAAATCAACTACCAGCATATGTGGTTCCTGCATACAAGCTTGTATCATCCTTTTGTAGGAGGGAAAAGAAACATGGAGGGGCTGCTGTTTACTGCTCAGGAGACGTTAAGTGCAGTGCTCGTGAAGACCTTACCGAGTTGTCAGTACCTTATCTCTTTGAATGAGCAGGTATGGAAGTTGCTATTGGTAAGAACATTTTCGTTGTGCTTTCTATTTATCGTCCTTTGACTCCGAACTATGACACTTTTTTCGAGAGGCTGAGTTTGATTCTAGATAAGTTTACAACAGAAAGGGTAAATTATAACATATGTGGTGATTTCAATATAAATCTACGGAAGGGCAGCAAAGAAAAACTTGACTTTGAAAACCTTCTTTGTAGCTATAATGTTTCAATAACTGTTGATGAATGTACAAGAAAAACGAGTTGTCTAGACAATGTCTTAACAAATATAGAAAAGTCTCATACTAAAGTCATTGATTTCAATAAATCCGATCATTATGGTCAGATTTTCACTTTTCATCTAGAACAGACAAGTAAAACCAAATTCAAGAAACTCAAAAGGATCTACAACACATTTTATATGAAACTCTTCTTAGATAATATTAAGAAAATGAACTGGGAGTCAGTTCTCAGTGTTCCGGATGGTAATGTTGGCGATCAGTGGAATCTCTTTATGATGAAGTTCAAATTGTGTTTTGAGTCTTGTTTCCCCTAAAATATGTAATTTCTGAGTGCTCAGACAAACAAAAAAAACGTATTATCTACGATACACCAGAAATAAAGCTCACTAAAAGCCGCATGGACTTGGTGATGACAATGTCAACTGTAAATCCCGCATATAGAGCTTTGTACTTAGAACTTAAGAAACGTTATAATTTGTTGCTGATTGAGGCCAAAAAAGGTTACTTAGGCAATAAAATTAACAATTCTGATAACAAGAGTAAAGTGTTCTTTGACATTGTCCGGGAATATACAAACATAACACAAAAAAGTGGCAACAAGTGTGATTTTGATTTGCAATGATATTAAGAAAATGATAAATGACTTCAACGAATATTTTGTGAATGTAGCATCCAAAATGCTTGAGGATGTTCCATTTTCATGTAACATAGAGGTCAACGAGCAGCCTATGTATTTGTTTGAAACTACCGATTCCGAAATCATGAAGGTATTGAAAACTATAAAGAACAAACTGAGTTTTGGTCACGATGGCATTCCGGCAATGATTATGAAGAGGGCAGTCCCTCTGATACTCGCTCCTCTGAAACACATTATGAACAGTTCCTTCAAGTTTGGTATATTTCCATCTCAACTGAAGGTAGCTACCGTGACCCTGCTTTTCAAAATGGGTGATGAGGGGTTGTTGGAAAACTATGGACCAATAAGCCTTTCACCATCTTTTTCCAAATTATTTGAAAAATTGATGTGTGGAAGGTTATTAAATTTTTTCAGAAAATTCAGATTGTTTTCTCCAAGGCATCATGGGTTTTTGAAGGGTAAGGGTATAAACACAGCCATCTTTGATTTTTCGCAGTCATTCATCGATGCTCTGGAGTTGGGAGAAATTCCTTTGGGTGTTTTCCTTGATTTGTATAGAGCTTTCGATTGCGTGGACTCTGTTATTCTGCAAAAAAGCTTGATAAATATGACATTCGTGATAATGATCTGGGATGGTTTCGGAGCTACCTGTCTGGGCGTTCACAGTACGTGGAAGTTGAGAGCAGGGGTGTACGGATCAAATCTGATTTGCTGGGGATCAGGACGGGAGTTCCCCAAGGCAGAATCTTGGGCCCCGTCTTGTTTGTCATATATCTCAACGATTTCCCGGAGGTCATTTCTGGATCACAACATAGAATAGTTAAATATGCTGATGACAGCTCTTTCCTTTTCAGGGCCAGAGATATGGAGGCTCTGATTCAGGTATTGAATAAGTGCTGGACAATCATTGAAAGATGGCTGATTGAAAATAAACTTTTTCTGGATAAAAACAAAACGGTATTTATAATTTTTAGACCAAGTCACTCTCATTGTCCTATTCCTGAGAATATCGAGCACTGTCTAATAGGTGTTTCTGTCAGTGCTTCAACTAAGTGTCTGGGTATCACTCTGGACAGACATTTGACATGGGGGTGAGCATATTCGTGGTCTCCGGGGCCGGCTTAGTTATGTGATTTAAGGTTTCCGGGTGGCAAAAGGTTTCCTCACGTTAAACTCTTTGAAAACATTATACTATATAGAAATTCCTTGATCATTATAGTATATGTTACCAGTACCTATGTCCTGTAGTCCTGTACGGTTTTTTCTGTTTGTACATATTTTCTTGACGCGTTTTGTGCTATAGTTTCTTACATGTATATTTTTGAGAGATTACAAAATGAAGTATATTATTATTATCTTTAACATTTATTATGTTAAATACCTCTCTTGAGAGATCTTTAACATTTCCAAAAGGTTAAATATTGTTCCCTGAATAAATGTATTGAATGTGTTTGCTCAAATAACTTATGCCAGCAATATGGATTATTTTAACCACTCAATAAACATTATGTAGCAAACAAAAAGAGGTTTTTGTTGTTGGTTTGAATAAAATAGGAATTGAATATATTTCTCAAGCAACCTCGCCTTTATATCAATATGGAGATAATAAATATATGTTTGTCAGAAAATATCATACAGGATCTTACATAATAGTATGTCACAACTTGAAGGGGTAAATCTACGTTCAATTTTGAGAAAAAAAGTTTATTTAAACATACGTCCGCAACAGCTTCATTACGGAGCTACAGGGTGTTGAAATTTCCGAAAAAAATTGGTTTTTTATTTTGAGATATTCAGCCCAAATTTGGAATGCAAGCTATTTTTTACAGCATCCATCATTACACGTCCTAAATTTCAACTAGAATCTTCAAGATGTTTTCTTTTCCGGAGCCATGTCTTCTTTTGCCCATTCAAACTTCTTTGCAGTACGCATCTGATCAGCGAACAATCAATCTTCAATTTAGAAACTTTTTTGACATTTGTAATTTTTTCGTTCCAATCGTTCCCGATCAAAAAATTATCAAACGATTGTATGCATTCGCTGAATTAAAAGCACTTCTCATTAGAAAAATTACTAGTAGGCTTCGATTTTTTTCATTTATTCATTTATTTTGACAGTTGCTAAAGTTGAACTAGTGTCTGCTCGAATTGTTTATTAAATTAGCAAGTTTTAAGACTTGTGAAGTTATTGCTGTAAGAAAAAATGGCTAATTTTACTAACCCCGAATTGACTGATATCCATTACATGTACGGTCTGGCTGACGGAAACACAACTAGGTGAAGCTAGGTGATTATATACGGTGCGCTTTCCTAATCGAGTAACACCAGACAGGCGAACATTTTCAAATATCCACAGAAGGTTGAGGGGAATTGGTACTCCAAATAATCATTTAAAAAGTGCAACTCAAACTATGAGAACTCCAGATATTGATAAAGCAGTTTTTTTTCCTTCAAGACTGAATTTCTGCAGAAGGTTCTTGGATAAAATTAGAGAAAATGCTCATATTGATAGAGAAATAATGTTCACAGACGAAGCTAATTTTTGGAGAACTGCTATCACAAATTTTCACAATAATCGTTATTGGGCTGAGGAAAACCCCCATTTGATTGAAGAATCTCATCATCAAGAGCAATTCTCACTAAATGTCTGGGTCCAAATAATTGGGCATTATTTGATTGGGCCATTTTTTTGCCTAACAGAACAAACGGTCCCGCTTATTGGCAATTTCTTGAGGAGAAGTTACCTTTATTGCTCGAGGATGTGCCACTTTCGGTGAGATACATAATATAATTCATGCATTACATTCAACAACCGATGGATAGGTCGGGGTGGGCCGGAATCATGGCCTCCTAGGTCCCCAGACTTAAATAGTTTAGACTTTTTCTTATGGGGATAACTCAAAAGATTAGTTCGTACCACTCCAGTGAACACTGTAGAAGAATTGAGAGAAATCGAATAATAATCTCTTGTGACACGATAAGAAATACCCCAGGAATATTTCAAAGAGTGCGTGATAATATGAGAAGAAAGACAGAAGCCTGTATTCTTGCAGGCGGAGGAAACTTTCGGCAATTTATTTAGTTTCGAATTGTTCTTTTTTTAGTTTAGTATTGAATTATAAGTTTCTATCATTTTTTTATTTGGCAAATAACATACAATTCAAATAAGTCAAATTCAATAATTTTTCACTCGTAAACGGTTGGAGATACGAAAAAACTACAATTGTCAAAAAAAGTTTCTAAATTGAACGAAGATGACGAAAATTGATTGTTCGCTGTTGTACTGCAAAAAAGTTTGAAAGGGCAAAATGAGACATGGCCTCGGAAAAGAAAACACCTTGTGAACTTCAGTTGAAATCTAGGACGTCTAATGATGGAGGATGTAAAAAATAGCATGCATTCCAAATTTTCGCTGAATATCTCAAAAAATGCAGGAGTTTTGAAGAAAAAACAATTTTTTCCGGAAATTTCAACACTCAGTAGCTCCGTAACGAAGCGCAAAAGCCTGTCTGTATAAACTTTTTTTCTGAAAGTTGCACGTATATTTACCCCCTCAAGTTGTGACATACTATTATGTAACACACTGTATATTTGAGCTAGATGATGATTTGTATGCTTCTCAATTTCGAACCCAAACTGCAGGAATCACGAAGGGATATTCCCATTTTATTTTCTAAAATGTCATTGAAGAAAGATGGAAACTTTGTTTTACTCGTGAACGTTTCACACCTTGTTCCGGTCTAGCCGAATGACCCCCTAAAATAGACATCTTTTTATAAACTCACAACCCTTCCTCTCGAAATTTTTACTTATACTATTCAACTCAAGTTTACGTATAGTATAGTAGGATAGCGCCAGACAAATTTAGCTTTCCACCTAGAAGAGAGGCAAAAGTGAAGCAATAACAGAATCGGAAAGCTGGAGCTGGTCCAGATCAGATGTAAACACAACGAAAAACACACGTTGTCTCTATAGTAGTTACTTATAATCATCATCGTTAGCCAGGACAATTAAAATTATTATTTGAAATGACCCATCTTAAAGTGATTATTCGCGTAAGACCGTTGTCCAAAAGGTATGTGATTTATTCGTTCTTGTTTGTTGTATTTAGCTGATAGATGTTTTCGAATTATGTTTCTTATGTTTAATGATGTCATAACTTTGACGGTGTTGCATATCAATTTTAAATTTGGCTTAGATCTTTCCACTGCCTATTAAAGGTGACTATATTTTTTTATGTTTTCAAACTTTTACTTCTCGAATACTTACACGAATTCAAATTGGCAGATTTCTTAAATTAAACCAGAATAATATAATGTTTTCTTTGAAATTCTATCCTATCAGATGTTGTCATGTTAAAGATTGAATAATCCTTTTTTACTTCAAAGCTCCTACTCCATTGCCGGGAAAATAAAATAGTCGACAAAGTTTCCGTTCAATATTTAAACGAATGCTCACTCATTGGAATATACTTACTATATCCTCAACACATTCGAAAAACTAAGCTTCTTTCAATTAAATTAAACTATAGAGCACTAGTGTACCGAGGTTGTATATACTGGGTGATTTACCAGTGTCGCGGTGCTCTGTAGCTCGTATACTCTTGAAGATTTCATTTTTGTTCGAACGGTATTGTATTTAGAAAGTAAGATTCTACTTCAGCAATTTATGTTGCAGTAAACAGGGTGACCCAATTTTCAATAAAAAAATTTTGGGTGGTTTTTTCAGATTGGAAGACCACTTTTTTGTTCAAGATTCAGGAGCGGCCTAAACTCTGCTATAATGTCTTTAAGTAATAAGTTTTTTTGGTGAGCAGTTTCGTCACAATACTTTTTTCTTCCGTAAAAATTCATGAAAATAGTCTCTCACTCCATCGCATGCTTCTTCGGCCAGAGAGGATGAATACTTTTTTCCTTTCGTTTTCTTATTGCCCAAGGATAGCTTTATTAATGAAATTAAATAGATTATCCTCATTTTATACAGGAGTGATTCGAAAGAATTATTGAATATTGTAATTTAAAAAAATCATATCTTGATTTTTTCAAATGAAATATAATTTTGCTGAAGTAACCTTACCTTTATCTTCGATCATTTTCGAAATATTCGATTATTTGTAAAAATTTTGATGAAAATTCTACAAACCGTATCAAACTCATGCATCATTATTCGCACAAAAATTTTTCTTTTCTGTAACGATTCAAGTAGTAAAAATGAAACCTAAACAAGATAATTCTTTTAACGAATTATAAAATCAAATGATTAAAACGTAAATCGAGGTATGTGTTGAAATTTTTTTTTTCATTTGTGCCTTCTATCAGGTGACCGGACATATCATATTCTGAATTTTACATATGAACTTATTAGTGTTTCGTTATTAAACATTGTTGAACTGAGGTTTGAACCCAATTTTCTCAATTGACTGCCATGAAGGTCTCCAAAGAAGAAATGGTTGATATGATTTTCGGTGAGTGTGATACAAATTCTTTGTTGGCAAGTAGAGTTTATGCACAAAGGTTTCCTGATAAGAGGCATCCTGGTGCAAGATGCTTTGAAAAACTTCTAATTAGATTTATCGAAACTGGTAATATCACTTACAAAATAAATGAAAGACCAAAAACAAAAAGTTATCAGTTTTGTTGACAGTGACAGAGGACCCATATAAAAGCCAAAGAGAGATTTCTCAGTTAACAGATATGAGTCAAACTTCCGTCCAGAGAATCTTGAAAGTGAATAAATTTCATGCATATCATCTACAGCTGCACCAGGAACTGAACAATCAAGACTATGAAAATCGAATCAATTTTTGCAATTCCGGAAAAATCCAAATATGTTTAGCAGAGTTCTTTTTTCGGACGAGGCCACTTTCCACGAGAATGGGCTTGTTAACAGACACAACTTTCATTATTACGCCACGGAAAATCCACACCTCATGAGACAAATAGATCGCCAGCATCGTTGGTCCTTAAATGTATATATGGTGAAATGTATTTAGATTTTCTGCAAAATCATTTACCACTGTTACTTGCCGATGTATCAGAGCATATAAGACAAGATTTGTGGTTTCAACAGGATGGAGCACCGGCACATTACTCACATCAGGTTAGGGAGCATTCGAATCATGTATTTCTAAACAAATGTATAGGACGTGGTGGTCCTGTTAGATGACCAGCTAGGTCTCCGGACCTTACAACTCTAGATTTTTTCTTGTGGGGTTATATTAAGGGCATCGTTTACCTGATTCCTTCTACAACACAGTTGGATATGAGACAGAGAATAGTCGACGCCTTTCAGTCAGTTAATCCGCAAATGTTGTCGAGAGTTCAACGGTCCTTCCTCAGAAGGATTGAGTTGTGTCTACAAATTTAAGTATTTCGAACACTTATTGAAATAGTTCAACACCTTGTAGATCATATCACCAAAAACTAATCTATTACGTATTTCATACACGAATACTTCAAAATATATCCATTTCTCTGATCAAGTATAATGATTTGTACTAATAAACTCATCTTTCGCAACCTCTGATTTTATTATTTAAGTTTATTTTTTAATTTCGATAATGGTCGAAGATAAAGATAAGATTACTTCTGCAAAAATAGGGCACAATATTTGATGCGTTGACATGAATAATAAAATACAGAATGTTTCATTTGAAAAAATCAAGATATGATATTTTAAAATTACAAAATTCAATAATATTTTTGAGTCACTCCTGTATAAAAAGAGGATAATCTATTTCAATTCATCAATAAAGCTATCTTTGGGCAATAAGAAAACGGAAGGAAAAAAGTATTCATCCTCTCTGGCTGAAGGAGCATGCTATGATGTTAGAGCCTATTTTCATGAATTACGGGAAAAAAATATTGTGACGAAAGTGCTTACCAAAGAAACTTATTACTTAAAGACATTATAGCAGAGTTTAGGACGCTCTTGAATCTTCAACAGAAAAGTGGTTTCCAATCTGAAAAAAACACCCAAGATTTTGTTATAGAAAATTGGGACACCCTGTTTACTTCAAAATAACCTCGCTGAAGAAGATTTTTACTTTCTAAATACAATACCGTTCGAGCAAAAATGAAATCTTCAAGAGTGTACGAGCTACAGAGCACCGCGCCACTGGTCAATCACCCAGTATATGACTAGTTCATCCTCACTTTTTCTGGGTATATTTTGACTATTTTTATCTGAAGATAGGTCCTCAAAACGTTTATTTACATGATTTCTGTGTTAAGTTACAGTTTGAACCAAAATTGGTAATTATGGTAATTTTATTACTTGAGTATACAACATTTTCATCACTCACACATCGAAACTGTCAAGTAGGCGTCAAAATATATCGCGTGTTCCGTAAAAAACTCCCGAAGCTTTAGCTCTCATAATTGTTTATCGATGCCAATGAAACAAAAACCGAATTGCGTTTTGAATGATATTCTAACATTCTGAGATATTTTCATTTGTCTGTCACTTCCGGAATACCGGAAGTTGACGTTCACTTGGAATCTTCGAATGGTAACCCCATATTTTCATTTTCCTCGATTTCCTCATTCAATTTTGTGTACCTTCTGCTAGAAAAGTATTGTTTGAAATGCTGTATTTTCCGAGAAAATAGAAATTATCGAAAAATTTCGAAAGATACCTCAAATTTTCAATTCATCAATGTAATTCGTAGAAGGGGCCTCTGTTCAAGTTTGTGATAAAACTTTTCTGTCCTAAAGAGTGAATGGAATTGGAATGGATGTTATTCGCGATTATTAACGAGAAATTATGACAGATTTGGTTACCTAACCTACCCGCTCATTCTTCTCAATGTTTCATTTCGAGTCTTTTTCTCGGAGAATAAATAAGTATGGGAGACAAAAATCAAGTGAATATCGACATGATGCGAGTTCATTTTTAATTTAACAGAAAAAGTGCTCCAGCATTTCGACTTTATCGGGAACGATTTCCAGATCGTGATGAATCAGAACGCTGAATATGGAAATAAAATAACTCAACTTATATAGAAAAATGCCCTCCATGCTGTTGAACAATTAACTTCTCCCGAGTAGAGCACGTATTGCGTTCAGAACGGCATCTGGATACATTTCTACACACGTTCTTTTACGTTCAAATTTTCAGGAGGAGTACGTTGTGCGTTGCAGCACTATTTTGTTGTTTGTAATCTTCGATTGATTGATTATTATAATTGTGCCGATTCAAGTTTGCTTCAAAGAAAACTTGTCCTGTCGAGTGATTCAGATAATATAATATAATCTAAATGCATTTTATTAGGAAAAGAAATCGAAAACTCAAGGCATCTAACGCAATCATTCACTTCAACAGCTTGAAGACATATTTTTATTTTCGTAAAACAGATTGAACAATCGTTGTAGAGGTCCTTGTTTGTGCAGAAACTTGACGAATAAATGTTTCTTCATTGAACTTCCGGTTTGAGAGTTTTCGGTTTTTTGAATGAACTGTATATGCGTAAGTTTTTTTCGAGTCTGGAAAACTTGCGGCGCTTTGGTTCATTACGATCTGGAACTCGTTCCTGATAGAGTCGAAAGGTTGAAACACTATTTCTGGTAAGTTGAAAATTGACTTGATTTTCGTCTTCCATACATTAATCCTGCAGTTGAATAGATTCAATAAAAAACAAAAGCAATAATGAGAGTGTAGGTACATAAGTTTCGTTGACTGAAAATGGCATTTGTCATAAATGTATGAAAATACGAAATAATGTCAGTTATCCGAACTGAAATAATGACCAAAATATTTTCTAGGAGAGAAAAATGTTATCCCAAACTCAAACAATCGCCCATTCTACGAAATACATCGATGAATAAGAAATGTTGACCTTTACTCGGGCATTTTGAGAGGTACCCTCATATTTTCAATTCTGTTCGATTACTCATTCAATTTATGATTATCTTTCGTGAAAAGAGTATCACACAGAACGAGAAAAAATAAATTGTTGTAAAATTTCGTAACACTTTCAATTCATCAATGTAATTCGCTTTCAACTCACACTTTCAATTCATGGATGTAATTCACAGAATGGACAGCCCAAGGAAGCGTTTTGATCCTTATTTCAGTTCGGGTAACTCACTTTATTTCGTATTTCAGATAAAAAAGAATAATCTTCATAGATTTATAATAAATGTCATTTTTAATCAACGTAAATTATGTACCTTCCCACCTATTATTCTAGTCTATCCTACTGAAGAATTAATAAGTGTGGAGGAAGAGAATCGAGTGAAAAGGATATATTCACACTCTAGAAGAAGACAACAGCGTTAGATACCTGGAGTTCTCGAATTTTTTTATTGAAAATTATTATATTTTGCTGTATTATTTCTTCTTTACCAAAGTTTCTCAACATTTGCGGTGTAATTTCGTCAAATCAAGTCGCTCTTCCCAACTTTTGCTTTTAAATGGCTTCAATTTGTTATTTTAGAATTATGTCCTAAAATTATTGCAAGATTTGAAATTGCCGCCATTTATGAAGTTGGCAACACCAAAAAATTACAAATCGACAGTTGACATTTTGGGGTAAGTAAAAATGGAGCGATACACTATAGAACAACGGATCTTCATTATTGAACAATAATTCAAAAATAATGAAATCTTGGCGGCCGCAGTTATTGCTAGTGCGTGAGAATGTCGGTGACAATCCAGGAACCTCAATTTGGCATCGCGGACAAAAATTGCAAATTTCATCTCTACAGCTTATACTCACTGAAGATCTATGTATGTCTCCATGCTTACAAAATTCAATTAACACAACAGCTAAAACCTAATGACCATGCACAGCAAAGAGATTATGTTGAATGGATTATTGAGCATCAACATGTTTGTTAATCGCGAAAATTGCCACTTTTGGGGTTCTGAGTCCACACATGTAATTGTCGAAAAACAAATGCATCCACAACGTATCATTGTTTGGTCTGGATTTTGGGCTGGAGGTATAATTGGACCATCCTTTTCTGAAAATAATTCTGGTCAAGCAGTGACTGTTACTGGTGCTCTATATCGCGACATAAAAATACAGTTCTTTTTGCGGAAATTGGTTGATACTGATGTGGCCATATGTGGGTTCAACAGGACGGTGCCAAATGCCATACAGCCCGTGAAACACCTCAATTACTGCATGAGACATTACCAGGTTCTCTACTGTCTCTTTTCGATGATCAGAACTGATCCCCTAGATCGTGTGATTTAACAACATTACATTTCGACAAAGGAGTACATATGTGTATGCAAAGCCGTGTAGATCATTTGCCTGATGTGTTATTCCATAAATGACCCTTTCGTATGTACTTTATAATTCAAAGCGAAACTGTGTTTTCTATTTAATTCAAATCTTGCGTTAATTTTGGGGGACCCTTTAGAATGCGTTTATATAATACTTTTACTATACTTTTTAAAACTATCATTCCGTCTGATGAGGATATTTTCTGACATTGGGGTCAGTGGAATACGCATAACATAATGAATACAATTTTGAACGATTTCGTATCAACGTCTGGTTCCCAATCTATTCGAATCGCTTGATAGGTTCATGGAAAGAAACTTGAATCAAAACAATTATAATGAAGAGGTTGTTGGAACATTTGAAGATTATTTTTGATGATTTACCTTTGGAAGGACGGTGTTGATACTGCTCTCAACGCAATTTTTAATGTAAACTGGCTGTAAACAGATGCCAGGGCATTTTTAACAATTTCTATGAAAAATTTATTGATCGAAGTTAAGTTTGTGCATTTCGTTACTTTTGCTTTATTGATAAAGAGGTCTGCACTTATCTTAATTTTTTTAGAGTCTAGAAAGTTTGTGCTCTTATTCATAAGGCTCTAGAATAGGCTCAATAGAGTCAAAATGCTCGAGCACTATGTTAGATTGAAAATAGGCTTGTATCACTTGATTTTCGCTTACCATGCTCATTAACTAATTATCAATCAGTCATAATTTTCGTCAATTGAAAATGACATTCAGCACGAATCCATCAAGATTACTCTGAGATTTTCAATCATCTCATGCCACAGAACTAACTTTAGAGTTCATCAAAGTATTTTCAGTCGTTTTTACCCGAAATAATGAGTTATCTGATGTGAAAT
Organism: Cryptolaemus montrouzieri; assembly: GCA_013387265.2. Classification (NCBI taxonomy): domain Eukaryota; kingdom Metazoa; phylum Arthropoda; class Insecta; order Coleoptera; family Coccinellidae; genus Cryptolaemus; species Cryptolaemus montrouzieri. The sequence continues at coordinate 118,304,543 of JABFTP020000185.1, forward strand.
AATGATCAAAACGCTTTCTAGGGCTGAAAAAATTTTCACAAACTCAAACAGTCGTCCATTTTGCGAATTACTTTGATGAATGTATGAATTTCTTCCAATATTTTATATTTGCTGAAAAATACAGCATTTTCAGTGATACTCTTTTCGTAGAAAGTACTTAAAATTGAATAAGTGTTCGAATAAAAAATAAAAATATGGGGTATCATTCTGAAAATTCGAATGTATGTCAACTTTCGGTATTTCCAGAAGTGACAGAACTACGAAAATTTTCTCCAGACAGTTAAGATATTATTTGGGAAACAATTTGGTTTTTGTTTCATCGAAATCGATCAACATATGATCAATCTTTGGATTTATTCTAGTAAAAACACTGGAACACTGCTTATTTTTTATTTTGTAATTGAAATCGATAGTAAAGAAATAAAATTCAAAAGCCTGACTTGACATCAAGTTTTCAGGTTGCTTGAAAGCTTGATACTTGTAAGAGCATAAAGTTAAGTTCACTAGCTAATGACTTGTTGCCGTACGCGTACAGGTGCAATAGAAGTAGGTAGTATCTCTAGTCATACAGAATTTGGCTGCGATACACTGGGATTTTAAAACTTAGTTCGTTCGATCTAGTCAATTTTTTTCGCAGCGTAACAAGTAGATTCGAAAAGTTTTACATGAGAAATTTGGTTAGTTTAAAGGAAAAAGGGAAAATATCAACCAGCAGCCATTTCAGAAAGGTAAGGAATTTCTGTATTCAACAACAACACTCAACAAAATATTGATGTCGTCTACAACCTACAATAGATTTCTATATAATACAGAATAGATTCAAATGAAATGATTCCTGCAGAAGTTTTTCGTATCATTCGTTAAAAACTTAATATTCCGTATAAAAATATATAGAAAACCAATAGAAACTCATTGACTGTCGCCACCTAGCGGCCAAAAGTGTAAGTGCAATGATCTATCGATCAAGGTTTACTACATTTGGCGATATTCAGCAAAACTCTTTTGGGGAATGAGTGAATTCCCGAGAATTGAGATTGAACGATGATTCCCGAAAGGCGGTGGAGTCCAGAGACTTCCCCGAAACTCCCATATAAAAAAACTTGAAAATTATTAGGTCCGCAAGTAAGTTCTCGCTGTTTTTTTATGAAAATACTACTTTCTTGTGAAAAATGATTACAAATGAATCGTTTAAAATATTACCCATCACCAGATACCACTTTTTCCCATCTTTCTGGCAGAGCTCGAAAACCGTGACGGTAGAAGTGTTCGTTTTTTGAGGCTAACCACGATATCAAGCTATTTTGCGAGCTCTTCATATGAGCGGAACTGCTGATCAGCCAGACCATGTGCCATCTAACTGAACAAGTAATAATCGGATGGTGCACAATATCTGGGGAATATGGCGGGTGAGCTAGAACTTCCCATTTGAGCGTTTCCAAGTAGGTTTTAACGGGTTTGGCAACGTGAGGCCGAGCGTTATCATGCTGTAGAATAACTTTTTCGTGTCTCTGCTCGTATTGTGGCCGTTTTTCGCTCAGTGCTTTACTTAATCGCATCAATTGAGTACGATACCGTTCCCCAGTGATGGTTTCGTTCGGTTTCAATAGCTCGTAATAAATAACACCTACTTGGTCCCACCAAATACACAGCATAACTTTCGCAGCGTGAATATTCGGCCGAGGCGATGACGTAGAAGCATAACCGGACAGTCCCCAAGATTTTGTTTTCTTTGGATTGCTGCAATGAATCCATTTTCCATCACCTGTTATGATGCGATCAAGAAAACCCTTTCTTTTTTGCCGTTGGAGCAGTTGTTCACAGGCGAAAAAACGACGCTCAACGTCTCTTGGCTTCAAATCATAAGGAACCCAAGTTTCTTGCTTTTGAATCATTTCCAACGCATGCAATCGCTTGGAAATGGCCTGGCGGGTAACTCCTAAGGCTGAAGCAAACTCTTTTTGCGTTTAGCACGGATCCTCATCGAGCAATGACTCAAATTCAGCGTCTTCGAAGATTTCTGGCCTTCCTTCAAGGGGACGGTCGTCCACATTGAAATCACCGTTTTTAATGCGACGGATCCAATCCCAGCACGTTGTTTTACTTAGAACAGCATCTCCGTAAATTTTTTGGGCCTCTATGAGCTTCAGCCGCCGTTTTCTTCGAATGACAGAAGAAAACCAACACTTTCCGCAAATGACGATTATTTGACACAAAATCAGATATTTTCTGACAAGCAAAAACAAAATCACTAATGTCCCACAGTGGTTTGTTTACCATATGTCTAAGATGTTCAAGACGTTCTTGATATGTAAAAATCGACCAGCACTTACTGCTGGGGCCATCAATTGACAGCGAGAACGTTGTTGCGCACCTAATATATAAAACCTTTATACTTTGATATTTTGAGATTCAAGAAGCTTTTGTGAAAAAAAAAGAAAGCCGGACATGACTTGAATTCTGAAAACAAAATGTTGACTTTATTTCAAGTCGAGTCAAATTAAGCAGCTTTACTTTCAAGTCAAGCCGTGAATCGCTACCTATTCAGAGACTTTAGGGTTTTTCTTTCATAATCGAGATCTTAAAAACAATTTTTCATGTGTCAAACTTTAAAACTGAGACGAAATTCTCTGCAAACCTTTTAATGTTAGGGTGGTTTTCTACAAAATTGATACATATTTCATACATTGTAATTAAGATCTTAAATACAAATTCTTATGTCTGTCACTTTAAATCTCAAAGAATTTCAATACAAACTTTCAACCTCTTACCCGCTCTTATGAGTGAAATTTTAAAAATAGCCCTGAAGTTTGATGTTATTTCCATATAAAACTTCAAGTGAATACATTTCGTAATAAGTTTTTAATATTTCCAGGAGAACCTTACATTTCTCTGAGATAAATAATTCAACCATTTTTGCATTGTAAACCCATCCATTCAAACATACAAACTTTCAAATTTATAATATTAAAAGAATCTGTAAAGTAATTCATCATATTCTGACTTCTGTCAGAAACGATTAAACACTATGGAGTGGGAATTAAATCTACCACAAAGTTGGTCACACTTATTCTAACAAGTGAAAATATTAAGTGAAGATGAATCAAGCTTTAGTAAATTTTATTGTTCATTAATTAGCAATGGTTGCCAAAGATTCAACTTGAATCTATTATTTTCACTGCGTGGAATATCAAATTGGTTATTAAAATTATGATTTGCATCCAACGAGTTGCCTAATTATATCCTACGTAAATAAATTTTATTACAACTGTCACAATAAACGTCTGTTTCACCTAAGCATTATACGTTATACAAGCAAAATTAAAATTATAAATCGTATGATTTAGGATAAAACTTGTCTATTGAATTACAGGAATTATTGATATTGTGGATCAAGTGCAAATTTAATAATAATAAAAAACAAGTACTGTGTTTTGAGGAATTTTACTTAATAATTGCAATTCGTAACGCGTTTCACTACACCGTAGCTTCTTTAGACGAATCGAATTCGTCTGAAGAAGCTAATTCCCATTCAGAGAGGGAAAATCATAATCAAAGGCCTCAGTAACTTGATTTTTATTTATTTATTAATGAACTACTTCATACATTACTTTGTAAAGAATATTTGTGCAGTAGATAATTTATACGCGATACCCCCATTTAAAAAAATAACACCTTGCAATATTAGTATACACTTAAATAATTATAGTACAATAGATTCCGAACATAAAACAGAAAAGACACAACAAATTAGGACATAATATTTTAAAACAAAAAATTGAGAATTACAACTTCCTAACATTCTCCAAGCTGTAGAGCAACAGATGTCCTAAAATTAGCCAATGACTGTGACGCTATCACAGACTGAATTTGCGACTGACAATATGCGATGCAAGAATGATCCACAAGCATAATTTGTTTTACTAGTAGTGACTCTGAATACGGGAGTTTTTCTCGTTAGTCTACCAGGCAGGTTAAAGGGAATACACTGCAGAAGATCAGGGCAGTCAACAAGGCCGTTTATTAGTTTATGACTTTTGTCATATTTTTCGAATGACTGTCAAAATTTTTTCGCAAAATTTTCTTTAAATTAAACAAGTTCCATGAAGAAATAATATATGGGCCATGTCATCCCAGACTATTGGGTCCATAATGATTCTAAAACATCTATAGATCATAATCGGCATCACTTGGAAGACTGAACATGGCCATCGGGGCTCTCTCGGTCAAGCAGAGAGGGACTTTGAGGAAATATCGCAGGTTGTGTATTTTTTTATTATCTCCTTAGTCTTTTTCATGACCTTGCTTGGTATGTAAAATCTTTTCTTAGATTTGTTTAGACATGTAAGAAGTATGATTGTTGAAATATGCTGGTTTTCTTTTTCCATTGTTACAAATTCCTGTCCCAAACCCCCTTCCTTTCACCCTTGTCTTCTTTTGGAAATCATGGAATGCAAGAGAGAATGAAGCGGCTAAGCAGAAAAATCTTTGGTACTCTTTTTGTATACACGGCACTAACACAACATAAACAGACAAGCTATTGCAAATGCAATAGCGACAGGGAAACGATTTTTTTTCCTCAGGTTTTTTCACTCGTTTATTGAATCATATACAAGATAGTATGGTTCCCCTGTTACATTTCCTGAGCTCACACTTGTGTTTTCTCTGACACACACAAAATATATATATATATATATATATATATATATATATATATATATATATATATATATATATATATATATATATATATATATATATATATATATTACTTTAAAAGGAAAACATTTATCCGCAATCCTCCTACGCGAGTGCAATGATTCAATACAAAGCTCTGCACCTATCGCACTTATTAACTGCCCATTAATTGGCGAAGATGAAGCCTATTTAACTAGTATTTGAGAAACTTGCGTTGTATCATATACAATATATTGGAGTCGACATTGTAAAGGGGTGACCAGACCGGGAAGGCATATTTCATTACAGAAGGAACTAACGCACAGTTAATCCTCTTCAGGTTAGACTCTGAAAAAGACGCGCAGTTTCTAATAAAAAATCCAAGGCTTTTGTAGGCTTTTCGGGATACATCTACAACATGCTCCTCAAGAGTTAGTTTATTGTCCAAGAGAACACCAAGGTCTTTATCATTCTCTACCCTACCAAGCAGTTCAGTGCTCATACGATAGTCGAATAAAATATCGTCTTTTTTTCTGGAAAATGTGATTACACTGCATCTCCGTAGGTTTAGATATAAAAGTTTTTTTTTCTCGGCCCACGCCTGAATCTGTGAAATCTGCTGTTGTAACCGTTCACAATCGTCCAATGATTCAATTCGTGAAAAAAATCTTTACATCATCATCATTGAATAGAATGGGACCCAAGTGTGACCCTTGAGGGTCACACCAGATGTTACTGGTATAGTACTCGAGAAATAGTTCTTATATTTTGCAATTTGTATTCGACCACAAAGAAAATTGCGAATCCACGCCAGCAGTGGACCAGATACTCCCAAAGCCGAGAGTTTAGCCAACAGTAAGTTATGATTCACGCGATCGAACGCCTTTCTGAAGTCTGTATACACAGCATCCATCTGGTATCCCGACTCAAAATATTTAATCACTGCATCAACATTTAAAAGTGAATTAGAAACAGTTGACTTGCTCTTCATAAAACCGTACTGTTGAGGCACAATCACAGATATAAACTTCCACGATGAGTATTTACAAACTAAAGAGTCCAACAACTTAGGAATTATAATTTGAAACCATAGATCTGTAACCAGATCTAAAGATAGGTATCACAAAGCTTTGTTTCCAGTAGTCTGGAAAGTAACCTGCTTTCAAAGAGTTATTAAACATTTCAGTTGAAGGTTTCGCCAAAATTATAGCACAATTTTTTAAAACGTACGAGGAACCCCGTCCGGACCCGCAGAACTATTCACCTTCAGTCTCATCAACAGTTTACAAACTTCAGAAGTAGAAAATTCACAGGATGATGCATTAACGGTACCATTGAAAGTGTACAGAGGTGGAACCACCACGTCACTACTATAGACACCAGAAAAAAACTTCGAGAACATACTGACAATATCACTCCCATCTGATCTAGACGCTCCATCATACTCCATTCTTCCAGGAAGACGTAGAGTTTTGCGTTTCAAACTCAAATATTTCCCAAAATAATGTGGATCAGATAAAATTTTATTCTCGATATCTTTTATGTAAGTGAGATACAATTTCTCATTTAACCAATGGCATTCGAAACTGATCTTTTGTTTTCTCAATTTTTGTTATTTCCATATTTTCTCCAATGAGCACTAAATCAATGAGAAAATAATTATTAAGGTTAGCAGAGACTATCCCCTCCTTATACCTGCGGAACACAAGACCGCAATGGGTATTTTCCAAGAGTCATTAACAAGGGTTAGGGGCAGAGATGGGTACCGCCCCAAGTTCAACGCTGGACAACAGCAAATGGAACTGTTCCGTTCTTTCTTAGAACAATCTTTATTGAAAAACCTGTAACGAAACTATTAGAATATAAATAAATTGACACTTAAAGATGATATTAGTCCAAACTAGTGAATGAAACAGAATCTGAGTATTTGACTGTAACTAGTTACACGAAGATGATCAATTTTCTGTGAAGTGTGAAAGAGCAATATCAGTACCTAAGTTTTCAAGAAAAAAAATGAACTGCTAACTAAAGCAACATAGAATCAGAGAAAAGATCAAACTGAGCATATAAATAGCAACAGCAAACATAAACAGCCCGTAAAAGATTGTCATCATGTGAGGTTCTCGTTTTGTTCCGAAACAAGCATCATATCGAAAGTATTGGGAGGTGGAAGCGGATGTGCCTCTTCTAAATATAGGGGAACATTGCAAAAAGTCACTGCACTCTTTCTATTCGAGCTCATCTCACTGATACAAACAGGGACGTATTCAGAACGTCTTGGTGCATCTGTGTACTCAATACATTCAAAAGAAAGGATATTTGGAACTTTTACTAAACGTCCTTAGGTTTAATCAGTAAATTAGTTTTGTGTATTTATGATTTTCAACATTCTTCCTGTCCTTAGTTAAACTTACTTTTAGAAAATCAATTCTTTCGAAAGGATGAGAGATTTCACCCTGTATTTCGGTAGAGCTTATGAAGACGCTTTAACATAACCTAACCTTACCTTATGATAATTACAATAACATTGTAAATATTTCTTTCGATATTGGTGAAATACCAGACCTATAAATACACTATCTGTCAAAGGAGTATTGAGTTATTCAATCAATATCGACGAACATTGTTATATTCTGTTAATACTTTTCGGATGCCTAGTAAAATTTGAATGTCTTTCTTCCATTAGATAAAATTTTAAAAGTTATCGATTTTGGTACAACTGCAGTTGAGCAGACGTTTATGAGTAAGCAGACTTGGATGTATGCATGAACGTGAGAGCGGCATAAACTGCTCCTCCTGGACCCCATTGAGCATTTTGTGCTTGCTTTCCTTCTTGCGAACGGTAAGACCTTTATCCGTCATGACTCCTAGAAGAAGACAGCAGTCTTTTCCAGTGGCGATTTCTGCTGGAGACCCATGGATCTCTCTTAGCAGATACCTATGGAGTCTTCCCCAAGCTATAGCTCCTATAATTGTTGATCGATTTCAACGAAAGAAGAACCGAATTCCATATTGAATGATCTTCTAACAGCCTGAGGCATTTTTATTGGTCTGTCACTTCCGGAAATACCAGAAGCTGACCTTCACTTTGACTTTTCAAATAGTAACCCCATATTTTCATTCTTGTTTTTGATTTCTCATTCAATTTTGACTACTTTCTGCTGAAAAAGAATCACTTGAAGCGCTGTATTTTCCAAAAAAAAGAAATTATCAAAAAATGTCTGTCCTAGAAAGTATATTGATTATTATTTCAGTTCGTTTGACTCACATTATTTCATATTTTGGGTAAGAAATGATTCAAAACGTAAGAGAAGATTGTAATGAATCAAGTGAATAGGGACTTGATAGGAGCCTATTTTCTATCTAACAGAAATAGTGGAACGATTTCCAGATTGTGATCAACCAGAGTGCTGAAAGTTTTCCAGACTCGAAAAATCTTACGCAAATATGGTTTATTAAAAGAGGCAAAAACTCTCAAAGGAAGATTAATGAAGAAACGAAAATGAATGTCTTGTTGAGGTAGAAACGAACCCATCTGTGCAGGAAATTTCTGCAGAACACAAGACATCATTTCAATAGAAATAATTTCAGACATAGGAGCCAACAGAATCCGCATAATACAATCAACATTAATTTTCAGCGTAGATTCACTTGATTGGGCCAGGATATTTTAATCAGAACAATCGTAATGAACTTCTCATCCAAACATTACAAGATTTTCTCGGTAATCTTCCTCCGGAAAAACGAAAAAAAATCAACCTATAACAAAATGGTGCTGCTCCTCAGAATACAGCTTTAGATGTGAACTGACTCAACAACCAATGGATAGGACAAATGGTACAGTCAGATGGCCTTCCTCTATTCAGATTTGAACTCTCCTGATTTTTGGCCCTGGAATTATTAACAGGATCGAGATGACTATATTCCACCAAAAACTTAAAACGTGTTGAAAGGAAAAATAAGAACTACCTATCTAGAAATTTCTCCAGATGCCGTTCTAAATGCAACATGTTCTGTATACAGGGGATGCCAATTGTGTATTTAACAGCCTTTAGGGCTCTTAGATTTTTTTTATGTTAGTTGAGTTTTTCGTTTCGAGGTTTTCGGTTTATTGAAACAAATTTTTTTACTTTTTTAAGTTCTTTTCGAGTGTAGTAAACTCTTTTATTTCTGGGTTATCTGGAAATCGTTTCTGATAGAGTCGAAATGCTCGAGCACTATTTTTGTTAGATTGAGAATAAACTTGCATCATATGTGTATGCACTTGATTTTCGTTTTCCATACTTATTGGTTCTCCTTGAAAAACGAAACAATTACAACAATTAGCAGATACGTACCTAATCTGTCAAAAATTCTCGTTAATGATTGCGATTTTCCATTATGAATAAAGTTCTCAAAACTGCTCATTAATTGCTTCTGAGATCATTTCTGGTGAGATACCGTAGCGATAGGCAAAATAATCCTTTTTCACTCAAAGCTCGATATCTCCACAAAAATTTGATATAGAACAAAAAAATGGTTACTCAAAGCTGAATTAACCTTCTATCAGGTCCATGTAATGAAAATATACATTATCAAGACCATGGAATGAAATTAAACTAAAAGAAAATTCTCGACTTCTTTTTCGTGATTTTTTTTGCTGATTGCTTAGATATTGTAACTCCGAAATGATTTGAAAATTTCAACCAATTCTAGATAATCGAGTTTCCTACCCTTGCAAGCCAATGTGTAGAACTTTCAATTTATTTATACTAGGAAAAAAGTGGTCATTTTCGATGCAGTGGATAGCTAATGATAAATCTTATTTACTTCAGTCAAGCAGCTTGACTTGACTTGAAATTCAAGCTTTTGATTTTTCAACCCAAAAGCTTGACTTAACATCAAGCTTTTTTGATCAGCTTGAAAACTTGATACTTGTAAAAGAATAAAGTTAAGTACACCTTGTGCAATAGAAGTAGGTAGTATCTCTTGTCATACAGAATTTTCTAATTGGCAATTCGTTTCGCAGCGCAACAAGTAGCTACAAAAAGCTCCGCGAGGGGAATTGGTTTATTTAAAGGAGAAAGGAAAGAAATCAACCTCCAGTCATTTCAAACATGTAAAGAACAACATCACTCAACGAAATCTTGATGTCGCCTACAACCTACAATAGATTTCTATATATGTACTATAGAATAGATTGAAATGGAATGGTTCTTTCAGAGATTTTTCGTATTATTCGTTAAAAATTTAACATTTCTTACAAACATATATAGAACACTGATAGAGATTTATTAGTGTCGTCATCTAGTGGCCAGAAGTCTAAGTATAATAATCTCTCGATTAAGGTTTACTATATTTGGCAATATTCAGCAGAACCGAATCGAGAACCGAGATTGGATGGTGATTCCCTGGAAATCCTGGAAAATCCTAAAATATATATATATATATATATATATATATATATATATATATATATATATATATATATATATATATATATATATAAATATATAAAAAATCTTGGTTCAGAACAGCCAACTATCCATCATCTGTTGAAGAGTACCTCTGTAGTTTCGCTTATTGTAACTCCTTTCGACTCAAGTTTTAATATAGGTATTTCTTTTATTTTCACAGAATTTTAATTCAGTTGTATAGAAAATTTATTCATGTTGTTTTTGTGATGGCTGTGTTTCATTTGAAAATATACATTTCACTTTCACTGTGTTCTTGTTGTGTATTTGTGTTTCCTTAGAAAACTATGAATTCTTTTCAGATTTTTATGTTGAATTCCATTTGAATATTTCCCAATCAAATATTTAGTAAAGAGGAAGTTCAATGTTTTATTGAAATTGTGTTCTTATTAAAGCATTCATGTTTTGCGGTTCAGAACCTTGAATTTTGAAGCTTTTGTGAAAAAAAAAAGCGTCAAGCCGTGAATACCTACAGTTAAGCCACGATAAAAACCATTGTTGTGAGCTATAGTTTTAATGGTTTCATCTTCTTTCTCTAACTCTAAAGGTAAAATGCTTATGCTCAAGTAACTATATGCCGAATTTTATGCAAATTTGAGTAGTTGGAATCTTTAGGAATACATATGTTTACGCAGGTATGTTTTCTAAAGGTGTTAAAGTTAATTTTGCTATTCGGTTGAGAAATTGATCGATTTAAAAATGATATTTGATGGTTTTCTTTTTTTCGAATTCAAATTTTCTTTCTTACCGTTTGGGTAAATGAGTATATCTTCGACGTATCTATACGAAAAAATAATTTCTACAAGCAATTTAGAATTGAACACTCTGTTTTCTACGATAGACATAAATATATCATCTAGAAGTGGGCTTAGTGGTGATCCCATCCAAGATTGCTTGATTCTTTATACAGGAAGTTACATAATAGTATTGAGGGGGTACATCTACATGCAATTTTAAGAAAAAAAGTTCATTTAACATAGGTCCGCAAAAGTTTCGTTACGGAGCTATAGGGTGTTGAAATTTCCGGAAAAAATTAGTTTTTCTTCAAAACTTCTGCAGTTTTTGAGATATTCAGCCCAAATTCAAATTTGGAATGCAAGCTATTTTTTACAGCCTCCATAATTACACCTCCTAGATTTGAACTGAAATTCACAAGGTGTTTTCTTATCAAAGGTCATGTCTCCTTTTGCCCTTTCAAAACTTTTTTGCAGTTCGCCACTAATCAGTGTACAATCAATTTTCGTTATATTCGTTCAATTCAGAAACTTTTTGTGACACTTGTAATTTTTTCGTTCTTCCAACCGTTTTCGAGTGAAAAATTATTGAATTTTGAATGGAATGTTATTCGCTAAATAAAAAAGAGATAATAGAAATAGTCGATAGGTATACCCAAAGTTTGCTTTTACTTTGATAGCTCGTCTTCTGAGACTCAACTTATACTTATTCAATATCAAATTAAAAAAAAGAACAATTAAAAACTAAATAAATTGCCGGAAGTGCCCAGCACTTGCAAGAATAAAGGCCTCTGTCCTTCTTCGCATATTGTCACGCACTCATCAAAATAATCCTGCAGTATTTCTTATCGTGTCACAAGAGGTTATTATTCGATTTATCAATTCTTCTACGGTGTTCACTGGAGTTGTATAAACTAAACTTGTGAGATATCCCCATAAGAAAGTCTAAACTATTTAAGTCTGGGGACCTAGGGGGCCATGGTTCTGACCCACCTCGACCTATTCATTGGTTGTTGAATAAATTATTCAAGAATACCCTAGCTTCTGTACTAAAACGTGCTGGTGCCCTGTCATACATGAACCACATCATGTTTCTCACCAAAAGTGGCACATCCTCGAGCAATAAAGGTGACTCCTCCTCAAGAAATTGCCGATAAACAGGACCGTTTAGTCTGTTAGGAAAAAAAAAGGCCCAATCGAAAAATTTTCAATTATTCCGACCCAGACATTTAGTGAGAATTTTTCCTCAGACCAATAATGATTATTGTGAAAGTTTGAGGTAGCAGTTCTCGAAAAGTTAGCTTCGTCTGTGAACATTATTTTACTATCAAAATGAGCATTTTCTCTAATTTTATCTAAGAACCATCGGCAGAAATTCAGTCTTGAAGGAAAATCTCGAGGAAGTAGAGTTTGGATGCATTGAATATGAAACGGGTACAATAAAAAGTCGTGGAGAATACTCCAAACTAGAACATGTGGAATATTCAACTGATTTCCAATTTTTCTTTAACTCACATGAGAATTCAAATCAATACAATTCAAAACTGCTTCCTCAATATCTGGAGTATTCATAGTTTGAGTTGCATAAATGATTATTTGCATTAAAAAAAAACAGTTTCCCTCAACTTTCTGTTGATATTTGAAAATGTTCGCCTGTCTGGTGTTACTTCATTTGGAAAGCGCACCTGATACAATCGCCAAGCTTCTGTTGTGTTTCCGTCAGCCAGACCGTACATGTAATGGATATCAGCCAATTCGGCGTTAGTAAAATTAGCCATTTTTTCTTTCAGCTATAACTTCAAAAATTTCAAAATCAAGCGTTAATTTGATAAACAATTCGAGCAGACACTGGTTTAACTTTAGCAAAGTCAAAATAAATAAATGAATGAAAAAAATCAAAGCCTACTATTTTTTTCATTAGAAGTGCTTCCAATTCAGCGAATGCATAGTGTAATAATTTTTGCTCGAGAACGGTCGGAGATACAAAAAAATTACAGGTTTTAAAATGTTTCTAAATTGAACGAAGATGACGAAAATTGATTGTACTCTGATCAGTGGCGTACTGCAAAAAAGTTGGAAAGAGCAAAAGTCATGGCTCCGGAAAAGAAAACACCCCCTCAAGTTGTGACATACTACTATGTAACACCCTGTATTCATAACTCCAAGAGAATTATAATTCGATTTATAATTCTTTTGGAGAATATCAAAACTCCATTCCTTAAAAATAAACAAGATTCAACAGAAGCTGACTACTGCATCCTAAATGACCAAATTTTTTCGTACAATTACCTATAATTATTTGAAATTTTCCAATTACTCTTCATTAACAACTTTCAGATAATGAAAGAACATACTGATCTATGTAAATCCAAATTATCGACATATTCAAATAATAACTCTCTTTCAATACTTGTTAACTGCTTACCTAATATCTGGTTTTTCCAAATCCAAATAACGACCTTTTCATATATATTTCATGTCATTTTGTCACTTGGTTTGGATACTGTCCGAAGATAAAGGAGAATTCGAAACCTCGGTAACAGTGATCTATTAATTTCATTTATTGTTGGTAGTGAAAACAAAATTCCATTTGTGTTTTAATAACACCATTGAGCATTTAAATATCTCGAATCGCGTATTCATTATATATTCCCATAAATGATTGGTTTACACTTGGCAAAGGTTTCACAAATATTTATTAAAATACTCGACATATGTTTCGGGTTGTTAGCCCATTATCAAGAGTAATACAATAGTAAATTCAAAATGAGTGATTTCACTAATGTATAACTGCCTTCCCGACAGGAGGTAAATTGAAGTCTAGTTGGTCGATGAAAATTGGTTGGTTTTTCCTTTGAGGAAAAGTCATTTCAATAATCAATAATAATAATATTGAGCTAAGAGCTATCTCAGAGTTAATGGCTGAGATAGATGTTAGCTCAATAGAAGTTGTAGATGATAAAGCTTATGAAGAAGTAGTATGAGCTAAATATATAACACAATCTAGATTGACCAAAAACAAAAGGCAATTAGCAATTGTTAGATCCATACAAACAAAACATAAATACCATAATTTAACCCTTTGTAAAGCTGACGAAGGTAACACTATTACGATTTAAGAAACTGATATGTATATTGAAAAAACAGAAAGACTATTAATTCCAAAAAATTTATAGAATTACATGTAGACCCTACTAACAAATTTCAAACCAAAGTCATATCTCTGATTGAAAAGTGTACGAATTTATTGCAACAAGATGACTGTTATAAATCCGAAAGCTCCAATTTTATATTTATTACTTAAAATTTACAAGATAGATTGTCCCATGAGACCTATTGTTTCATATGTAAAAGCTCCAGCTACTAAATTATGCAAATATTTGAACAATATAATTCCAAATTTGATGCAACACAATCCAATTTACTCAATACGAAACTCTATAGAATTAACAAATCACTTGAGATCTCAGAAAATTCCGATAAATTCTAAATTAGTATCCTTTGCTATAATTAATCCATATCGTCATTACACCCTGTCGTGATGTCAAAGCCACAATTAATCAACAACTTCATTCCAACAGTATATTAAGCCCCACTCATAGAAGAAACAATGTCAGCTGTGAACCTATGTCTCCAACAAAGTTATTACAGATTCAATAATAAAATATATCAACAATTAGATGGTTTATCTATGGGCTCTCCATTGTCTCCGTTATTAAGTGAAATCTTTATGACAAATTTAGAAAATAGAATTTTTAGTTCCTCCAACAATACAGTATTTTTATGGATAAGATATGTAGATAATATCTTCTGTATTTGGATTGGCACAGACAGACAACTCAATAGTTTCTTACAGTTTTTAAATTCTTTTCATCGATCGATTCAATTTTCAATGGAAAAGGAAAATAATGAAAAATCTTTGAACTTCTTGGACTTGTCGATTAGCAGGGCTCATGACTCACTCGTCTTTAAAATATACAGAAAACCAACCTATTCGGATACCCAGATTCATAAAGAAAGTTCCCAATCCCAGAGTATCAAATTGAGTGCTTTTCATTTGTGCACAGATTGCTTTCTATTCCTTTGTCAGCAATCGATTTTGAGAATGAAGTTCAAGTTTTTAAATCGCTAAGAACAACGGCTATGAACCAAAATTAATTGATACCTTAATAAAAGGACATAAACTTTTATTGCAGAGCATTTATCCGTTGCATACTGAGAAATCTAACAGAAATTTTCCAATTAACTATATTCCTAATATTAGCAACAAGATATGAAACAGATTAAACAGTAATAATTTTAACATCATCAGCACTAATGAAAAGAATTTGGGTTCATTGTTAGTTAATAACAAAGATAAAACAAAATTATTGGATAAAAGCGGAGTATATAAAATACACTGCAGTGAATGCGAAATATCTATATAGGCCAAACCAGAAGATGCATCGAGAAGAGAGTTGAAGAACATGAAAGATATATTCTCCAAAACAAAAATTCTACGGGTTTTTCGGACCACTGAATCAACAAAAATCATTTCATAGATTTCGATTATATCGAACTCATGCATCCAGATAACAAAGGAAAAAGGATGGACATTTTAGAGATTATTGAAATTACGCTCATAGGAAAAACCAGCCAATTTGCAACGAGCAACTAGTGTACGAATTTAGTTTTGTAATACTCTTGATAATGGGCTAACAACCCGAAACATATGTCGAGTATTTTAATAAATATTTGTGAAACCTTTGCCAAGTGAGAAACCCAATATTTATTCGTTTCAGTTTTTGCCAAATTTTCCAAATTTAAGGCCTAGGTCTTCCATTAAAAACTCTCTAGCTCTATAAAGATCAAAAAACTGCAAAATCGGACTATACATTCTCAAGTGATTGGTTTACCAAAGAAGAGCGTTCCACTATCATTTATATAGGTTACAGTACTATTAATGAAAGTGAGCACTGAACTATCTTTCCAAAATTTCTTGGATGTTCCCGCTTTATATCACTTCATTACTATCCCTCACCTGCTTTTGCGATTTCTCTATACACGAACAGACAGGCAGAACGTCGCGAGGTGATCGGTGTCGATGTTTCTTTTCTTTTCATATCCTGTTCGTATGTCCAGGAATAATCGTCTCCACGCCACTTTCCTCCGCGTTATTTTCAAGCTACGCGTGATAGATCTGTTTACGCTGGAATTGTAAGCGGACCGCGAGTATGATTTATCTCAACTTCTGTCATAATACGGTCTCCTCAATTACTCAACTCTTTGAGCTGCGGGACAACGCTGAAAGATTTTCCGGATACGATTTGTTTCGAGTCAGCTGAATTATCGAAGGATGCTGTTTCCCTTTCATTGCAATCCTTCCTTTGATGTGAGTGAACACAATTCAAATTATTTGCATCGCCTTCATTATCAGCATCTTAGGAAATATGAAGGCTTTGTGTTTGTGTGAGTCAGGGATACGATCGAAGTATTTCAGCATTTTTTATGAAATTAAAATTATGAACTTGTTGGGGAAATATCACATGACATCTTTTTTTAAAGAATGTAAGGTTTTAAGGGTGAAAAAAAGCATCTATTTCTGATATTTTTCGGCGACATGAGTAATATACTTTTTATTAAAATTAATTACATATTCTTGTACAGTGTTTGAAGTATGACAGCAAAAATGTTCAATAAAAAATTATGATAAATAAGCCGGTGAATCTCCAGAGGTGCCTTGAAAAAAGTGGTTCTACGGTGAACATTATAATTGGTTACCAGATCATCTGAAACAAGGAAATTGATATCCATTTTAAGGGTGATGTATTCTTCGAGATAATTAGGAAGAGATTTTTTTATAATTTTTTAGCACTTGGAAGTGGAAATCACGATTTTATCTCAAATTTTGAAAAGGATCGGTTCAGTAGGTTTCAAATTCTAATGTTCACTTAAAAATGGCGTTTTCGGCTAAATCGATTCAAAGTTTTCTATACGTAAGAATTCGAAATAAACCAACAATAAAAGAAAAAAGAATTTTTATACTTGGAGTTATTTATGCCAGCTTCATACAGTGAAACACTATCATTCAGCACCTCCAATGCATCGTTTTGCTCTTGTCCACCCTCTTTTGTTGTACGTGCATCTACTTCGTTCGCTCGGGTTATTAGCAGTTCATCAGTTAGGCGCGCCCATTGGTGAGCACTTGGCCCTGTAGAAATGCCCATTTCATCCAAAAAAACAACAGAGCAAAACATCCTTCATTGAAATTGTATGCTGTCATATTTGCTTCAATTTCAACAACGATTGCAGTACCACTTACTGATTTTGGAGAGATTTTCCGAATAAGTTGGTAGAGACTCTCCTTGTTATTTTGCGTGAAACCTCCAAGACACCACTGCAAAAGTGCGCCTTTGCCCAGATCTTCATAGATTAGCTTTATGGCTGTTGTAACATCTGTAGCAAGTAGAAAACAAAAGAAATTGTATCTGCTTTCTACTAGGAGTATCGAGCGGCTACCGTGCAGGTATAAAAATTAGGTATCACGGCTGGTCCTTTAAAATGCTGTAACTCCATTATTTTTACTCGGATTGAATTGAAAATTGTACACAATATTCTCGACATATTGTTCATTGAGAAAAAGAAATTTAAAAAAAAATGAAATGAGAAATTGAAAAATAGTAATGAGTCGGTTATGGACGGGGAACCGCCAGGATGTCCTCTGACCTCAAAAACAGATGAAAACGTGCAGAAAGTGGCGAAAGTTGTTCATTCGAACGACTGCTCAGGAGTATGACATCTGATTCTTTCCAGTTGCAATCAGGGGTACCTCAGGGATCCATTCTTTCGCCAACCTTGTTTATGTTGCAGATAAACGATCTTCTATCATCTACAGAGAACAAGATCATCGGTTTTGCAGACGATTGTACCCCGAATTCGTCTTTCAATAGTCTACGGCCGATTACGGCTGCGGAATCTCACGAATAAATATTTCGGATTACGCTGAAAACACAATGTATACATCGTGTTAACTTACCTATACAGGGTGCTTCAACGAAAACTAAACATAGGCTATATCTACCAAGATATTCATTTTTGATCAAAACGCAAAAACAGGTCAATTTTTGTTTCAAGGGGGACATCTTATGGGGTACAAAACTTGCCTGAAATATCAACCCCCTAAGCGGAGGTTGCAATCCTTGAATATTTTGAATAGGGAAGATGGGATGAGTGACGACTAAAAAGAAAGGTGGTATCTTTGTCGATATCGCCTTGAACGAATTCCCATTTTTAATTGAAAACTGTAAAAGATACAGGGTGAGCAAATGAAAGAAATGGAAGACTATTTCCCTGAGACTATTCAAGTTTCAGTGAAGTAAAATGGAACAGATCCATGCTGATCAATGGCAGTCATCATCAAGTACCATCCTCATTCCAAACCCCCTTCCTTTCACCCTTTTTTTGGAAATCATGGAATGCAAGAGAGAATGAAGCTGCTGAGCAGAAAAATCTTTGGTAATCTTTATGTACACACGACACTAACACAACATAAACAGACAAGCTATTGCTAGTGCAATAGCGACAGGGAAACGAGTTTTAACCTCAGGTTTTTTCACTCGTTTATTGAATTATATACAAGATAGTATGGTTCCCCTGTTACATTTCCTGAGCTCACACTTGTGTTTTTTCAGACACACACCAAAGTTATAGATATAAGCATTTATTGTTAATACAATTATTCAAATTTTTGTAAATCCTCACTCACTTTTCAAAAAAAATATATATATATATATATATATATATATATATATATATATATATATATATATATATATATATATATATATATATATATATATATATATATATCCTCATCTCAATTTCAACCCCTAGAGCAGGGGTAATTTTCGATCCAGTGATACCTCTCAAGTAAAGGATTTCGATTGCCTTCATGACTGCTCGCAATAATTCTACTCTCATTGAGTTCCATAGGAGTTAGAGGATGCAAAACGGAAAAGTGACTGAAGATTCAATGCATAGTATACCATCTATCTTCGACCTGTATCAAACAGGGGTTGATTTTTCACTGAATAAACACCTTTTGAAAGACAGTTACTCGTTTAAGATGGTTTCAAATGTAATAGATAAAAAAACTAATACAATGGCTGAAAATAAAGAGGGGAATTTGAGATGTGAATGGTGTTTCGGAAGATGACAGCCTTTGATCTCGAATGAATCTGTTCCATTTTTTTGCGCTAATACTTGAATAGCTCAGAGCGATAGATAGTCTCCTCTATTTTTCAGTAGCTCACTCTATATCTTCTACAGTTTTCAATCAAAAATGAAAATTCGTTCACGGAGATGCAGACAAAGATAATACCTTTCTTTCGAGGTATCACTCAACCCATCTACCCTCTTCCAAATTTTCAAGGGTGGTCACCCCTGCTCTAGGGGTTGAAATTCAAGATGAGGATGGTACTTGATGATGGCTGCCATTGATCAGCATGGATCTGTTCCATTTTACTTCACTAAAACTTGAATAGTCTCAGGGAAATAGTCTTCCCTCTCTTTCATTTGCTCACCCTTTATCTTTCACAGTTTTCAATCAAAAATAGAAATTCGTTCAAAGCAATGTAGACAAAGATACCACTTTTCTTTTGAGTCATCACTCGACCAATCTTCCCTATTCAAAATGTTCAAGGATTGCAACCCCCGCTAAGGGGGTTGATATTTCAGGCAAGTTTGTAGCCCAAAAGATGTCACTCTTGAAACAAAAATTGACCTGTTTTTGCGTTTTGATCGGAAATGAATATCTTGGTAGTTATAGCATCTGTTTAGTTTTCGTTGAAGCATCCTGTATATCACAGGATGAGGAACATCTGGATTTTGGATTCAAAATATCCTTTCTCGTATCGTTAATGCCTCTATATGAAGAGCATTGTTATTCATCTCTATTGACTCAAGCTCGTACATTTTGACATTCGACCCAGTTCTCATAAGCTGGTATAGGAGGTAGAAGTTTTTCCATGATTGGCTTATCTGGATCAGAGAACCTGAAAACAGAAAATTCATTCATGAAATTCATAGTTGGATACTAAGTTTGTCTAAAAATATTCATCTTGGTAATTAACTGTTAGATTTTGTAACTGTTACGTTGTATTTATTTTTCTTTTCATTTAAATGTCTGCTCTTTCTTAAGCTGAAAGAATTCTTAATATCGAAGATTTAAAAGAAACATTCCTAAGTAGGTTGCCTTTTAAATTTTGCGCTTCTGGCACTTTTACTGTCGACAGCTCCCAACCGACAACTACGTCGTTTATTTTGACATGTTTTAACCTAAACGTACTTACAACACTTTGACGTACAAGTGATTTTTGTTTTGTTTATATTAATTCGAAAAATTCAACTTGGACAAAAAATCGAATTAACAGGTATACATTCTCGTGCTATGATTTTGTCGACTTTTCGACGTGGATTGACTCGATAACACTCCTACGATCAACTTGCTTCGACATTTGGTGATGAAGCTCCACACTTAACCACTGTATGTGCTTCACTTAGTGACGAACTTCATGAAGGTCGTCCAAAATCAATTGTCCATTCCATTCTTTCGCCAACCTTGTTTCTGCTGCAGATAAACGATCTTCTATAATCTACAGAGAACAAGATCTTGGGTTTTGCAGACGATTGTACTGTTGTTTCGTCTTTCAGTAGTCTGTGGCCGATTACAGCTGCAGAATCTCAGCGTAAGGAATGCCAACAAATTAATAACTTGAATTTGGACTTACAGAGGATATCGGAGTGGATTCAATTGAACCTGAGCTTCAACACGAGCAAGACGCAAGCAACTACGTTTTCTAGGAAGGTCCCCGCTGGAGAACCTCCTCTTACGATGCAAGCCAACAAATTGCATCCAAAGATTTGATGCACCTTCTCGGAATAATGATCAACTCCGGGTTTTGCTGGCATGAACAAGTATCAGCAATAACTGAGTCTGCATCGGCTAAACTTAGTTTTATTTTCAGAGCCAAGCGATACTTCTATATAAGGCGCAGATTCGACCTGCTTTGGAATATTGTTCCCATGTATGGGGATCTGCGCCCAAACATTCGTTGCGGATGTTGGATAGTATGCAAAAACGGGCTGTGTGCCTCATCGACCAACCGGAGATCACCCGCGATCTCCAGCCGCTGGCTCTCAGAAGACAAGTTGCTGACCTTTCTCTGTTTTACAGAGAAGATGCTCCAAGGAGCTAAAAGACCTTGTTACTGGAAAACTCATGTTTTTTCTGCAACACTAGGCTGGCAAGGAGTTTTCATCATATGGTGGTACTCTTAGCAACCCCTCGAACCTCTCTCTATGAGAATGTCTTTGTTTATAAGGCCGGTGACCTGTGGAACTCGCTTCCGTCCAACATCTTCCCAACATCCTACAATTTGGCCTTTTCAAGAAGCGAGTGAACAGACACCTCAATTCTTCCCAGGCGCCCACCCATGTGGTGTAAAAAAAACTCAAAATCTCGTGCGGGTAAAGCATTCTTATGGATGATTTGCAAATAAACTTGATCTGGTCAATTTAGGCAACCGAATGCGAAACTACCTTAAAATTAAATTAGTATTTTTTTCAAAACATCATCATGAATAAAATCTAAGAAAATCTTCATCGATCCCGTACCTGGAAAAAAATTTACTCGGGTACAAAAGTCACAAAAATGAGTTTTTCGTGTTTACAGCAAAACGGTAAGTTTTATCATAAAATTGTTTCAGATGAATGATTCAAAATGTTGAAAGACTTGTAATATGCACAAGCTTCCACTTCACCTTCGAGGTAGAGTACTTAGCGCGTCTTGTTTAACGGGGTTTCCCCGCTAGGCTTCTTTCTGTTGTTATTCTTGTTGATTTGAAATTATTAAATAATTAATTTCCCAATCTTTTGGGCCTGATAATCAAGCGACACATGAACTTGGTAATATATCCGAAAAAAATGTTGATGAGCAGCCACTGAGGTTGGAGGCAGCTAATTGCACTTGCTTTTTCGAGTTGTTATAAACTGCAAAACATCACGAAATAGGTTAAATAAACACAACTAATCGTATATCATGCATTGGCATTCTAAGGTAAATCAAATATACGATTCAAGCCACCCAGACAATTGAATTTAAAATATTGAAATTGTGAGTTGATTTCTTGGGGCAATTTTTATAATGTCATCAGAAATTTGATGTATACCTTCTCAAATAACTTTATCAAAACAAAACTGATAATCTAAAGTAAAATAAGGAATCTGTGCTTATCTGCAAATTTTCTGCGAAAAGCTTACACTAACTTTTGAATAGTTTCGATAACTGTTTCCAATATTGTCATAAATTTTTTCGATGTAATTTCTTCTAATTTGGTACATTCCTTAACCGTATACTTTGCAACTCAAAAGAAACCGAAAATTTTCGATTGGACAAATTTGTAGTTTAAGGTAGTTATCGTTTTTGGTTTCAAATGGTGGGTTTCGTGAGATCACTTGCAATAATGAAAATAATGTTAAAATTTCTTCATCTCGTTATGAATGGTGAATTTCTAAGTT
This sequence comes from Cryptolaemus montrouzieri, assembly GCA_013387265.2. Classification (NCBI taxonomy): domain Eukaryota; kingdom Metazoa; phylum Arthropoda; class Insecta; order Coleoptera; family Coccinellidae; genus Cryptolaemus; species Cryptolaemus montrouzieri. Next base: position 118,326,960 of record JABFTP020000185.1, read on the forward strand.
ACGTACTGAGATAATCTCTTCTTTCAGAGAAACTGAAAGTGGATCCATTCCCGTGATAGAAATACAAAATAGGAGCACAGTTGCAATAACCAACATTAAGGTGAGTTCATTCATTTCATGCTTTCATTAATTCACAAATACAAGTAAACGATGATTTGTACTAAAATATATTAATAAATACTTGACGCGTTTCACTACAAAGTATCTTTGTCAAGAGCGAATGAATACTACAAATATATCTTACTCACAGAAAAATTCATGGAGAACTCAATTTCTCTATACCTTTAAAGAAATTGCGTATACCAGTGGCGCGATGCTGTGTAGCTCGAACACCCTTGAAGATTGCATTTTTGTTTGAACGGTATTGTATTTAGAAAGTAAAAATCTACTTCAGCAATTTATTTTGAAGGGTGTCTCAATTTTCTATAAAAAAATCTTGGGAGGTTTTTCAGATTAGAAGACCACTTTTTTGTTGAAGATTCAAGAATGTCCTAAACTCTGCTATAATGCCTTTCAGTAATGATTTTTTTTGGTGAGTAGTTCCGTCACAATATTTTTTTTTCCGTAAAAATTCATGAAAATAGGCTCTCACATACTCCTTCGGCCAGAGAGGATTAATACTTTTTTCCTTTCGTTTTTTTATTGCCCAAGGATAGCTTTATTGATGAATTGAAATAGATTATCCTCATTTTATACAGGAGTGACTCAAAAAATTATTGAATATTGTAATTTTAAAAATATCATATCGTAACTTTTTCGAATGGAAAATCCTGTATTTTATTATTTATGTCAACGCATAAAATATTGTGCTATAATTTTGCAGAAGTAACCTTATCTTCATCTTTGACCATTTTCGAAATAAAAAATAAACTAAAGTAATAAAATCACAGTTTATTAGAACATATCATTATACTTGATCAGAGAAATGGGGATATATTAAGATAGTCTTGTATGAAATACGTAATAAATTGGTTTTTGGTGAGATGATCTACAAGGTGTTGAACTATTTCAAAAAGTGTTCGAAATGTTTACCGTTTCTTTGTTGACACAACTCAATCCTTCTGAGGGAAGACCGTTGAACTCTAGACAACATTTGCGGATTAAGTGACTGAAAGGCGTCGGCTATTCTCTGCCTCATATCCAACTATGTTGTAGAAGGAAACTGGTAAACGATGCCCTTATTATAACCCCACAGAAAAAATTTAGACTTATAAGGTCCGGAGATCTAGCTGGCCATCTAACAGGACGACCACGTCCTATCCATTTGTTTGAAAATACATGATTCAAACGCTCCCTAACCTGATGTGAGTAATGTGCCGGTGCTCCATCTTGTTGAAACCACAAATCTTGTCTTATATGCTCTGGTACATCGGCAAGTAACATTGGTAGATGATTTTGCAGAAAAACTGAATACATTTCACTATTGAGGTGCCGGTCGAAAAAGTGCGGCCCAATTAGATATCCATTTACTATAGCGGCCCATACATTCAAGGACCAACGATGCTGGTGATCTATTTGTCTTATAAGGTGTGGATTTTCCGTGGCGTAACAATGAAAGTTGTGCCTGTAAACAATCCCATTCTTGTGGAAAGTTGCCTCGTCCGAGAAAAGAACTCTGCTAAACATATTTGGATTTTCCGCTACTTAGTCACTTGCCCCATTGCAAAAATTGATTCGATTTTCATAGTCTTGATTGTTCAGTTCCTGGTGCAGCTGTACATGATATTCATGAAATTTATTCACTTTCAAGATTCTCTGGACGGAAGTTTGACTCATATCTGTTAACTGAGAAATCTCTTTTGCTTTTATATGGGTCCTCTGTCTACAAAACTGATAACTGGTTGTCTTCAGCTGTAGCAGTTTTTGGTTTTGCATAATTTTTGTAAGCGATATTACACGTTTCGATAACTCTAATTAGAAGTTTTTCAAAGCATCTTGCATCAGGATGTCTCTTATCAGGAAACCTTTGTGCATAAACTCTACTTGCCAGAATTTCTATCACACTCACCCAGAATAAAAATCATATCAACTATTTCTTCTTTGGAGAACTTCATGGCAGTCAATTGAGAAAAGTGGGTTCAAACCTCACTTTAACAATGTTTAATAACAAAACACTGATAAGTTCATCATGTAAAATGCAGAATATGATATGTCCGGACACCTGACAGAAGGCACAAATGAAAAAAAAATGTCAACACATACCTCGATTTACGTTTTAATCATCTTGATTTTATCATTCGTTAAGAGAATTATCTTGTTTAGGTTTCATTTTTTACTACTTGAATCATCACAGAAAAAAATAACTTCTGTGCGAATAATGATGCGTGTTCATGAGTTTTTAGAAATTTCGTCAAAAGTTTTTACAATTTATCGAATGTTTCGAAAATGATCGAAGGTAAGGATGAGGTTTCTTCTGCAAAAATATAGCATAATATCTTATGCGTTGACATGAATAAAAAAAAAATTCAAGATATGATTTTTTTAAATTACAATATCCAATAATTCTTTTGAGTCACTCCTGTATAAAATAAGGATAGTCCATTTCAATTCATCAATAAAGCTACCCTCGGCAATAAGAAAACGAAAAGAAAGAAGTATTAATTCTCTCTGGCCGAAGGAGCATGCGATGATGTGAGAACCTTTTTCATGAATTTTTACGAAAAAAAAATATTGTGACGAAACTACTCATTAAAAAAACTTATTACTTAAAGACATTATAGCAGAGTTTAGGACGCTATTGAATCTTCAACAGAAAAGTGGTGTTCCAATCTGAAAAACCTCCCAAGTTTTTTTTCATAGAAAATTGGGACACCCTGTTTACTTCAAAATAAATTGCTGAAATAGATTTTTACTTTCTAAATACAATACCGGTCGAACAAAAATGAAATCTTCAAGAGTGTACGAGCTACAGAGCACCGCGCCACTGGTGAATCACCCAGTATACGCAATTCCTTAAAAAAATTGATCTATTTTCGATATCATTACTTTAATAATTAATTATAATAAATTTTTCTAGTATAGCATGTGTCCATTCAGCGCGTAATCGATCCATAACTTAGTTCAGGTCCTATTGAATATGCTAAAAAATGATACACATAAAAAATTAGATGCTAACTTGATAAAAGTCCTTAAGTCAATTTTAAATATATAGGTGTTCCAAATAAATGTTTGTTGTCAATGGGACACCCTATATGTCTAATCTTTTCAGAACATGTTAACGTAAAATAAGGTGAGTTTCTTGAGATAAGTATGTCAGTCAGTTTTTTATCACAGAACACAACGGCATTCCAATCACATGTCCAATTTATTAGTATTAACCTATTTAGCTCATACACATCCATTGACGCCTTACTTTTCAGTCCTCTGATTGTTGACTCTATTTCTTCAGGAGAAAGATCATACAAAGCCATTGTACTATAAGAAATGAATCAGCAAAATTCGATACGATAGCACACAATCATCTTCACTTCACCATGTGTTGGCACTAAGAGGTTAACGTTAGTTATTTTCTTTGTTCATCAGTATCTCATATTATTGACCAGAGAGAACTTCAACCTATCTAACTTCTTTTAACAATGTGAAGGAAACAAAGTCCATCTACACAGTTTTTTTCTTGAACATCAAAGGTACAAATAATACTTTGGCTATTCATTTCAATATTTCTTTCTATAAGTGTCCTCTGGTCAAGTAAGTAGTGTGAGTAAAAATTATTACTACTCAACGAGTTCGGTAATATAACAACAAGTCGCTACATGTTTGCAAGAAATAAAGTTGTCATTCACGGACACTGAATCTCCTGCATACCTGAAACCGTGTCCTGATTTAGATCAAAGGAACTTGGAAGCATAAGGAGTACATCAAATTAGAAGCTCACCAGCGAGCGGAATGAATGAATTAAATATCTGGCAATAGCTTGTTCTCTCTTCTCACGCTCTTAGCTCGCTGTCATCCGAAATAAATTATCAAAACATTCAACGAAGCAATGGGACGTTACAGTTCACAATTATCTTCTATGCACGGTGCGCGAATTCCAGCTTGCATTTTTTATTTTTATCTCTTATGTTGGACATTCCGTTCTGGAGACCTACAGCGATGAATACCTGGAGTGAACAGAAAAATGGTAGTATTAGAGATGTGGAGATTATTTGCGCTTTCGAAACATACAGAAAATGATAAAATTGAAATGATGGTTCCAATATTTGGGGACAGAAAAGACATGTGGGCCATGGCTTATGGCCTCAATATCTGCGGAGTAGTCTACTTCGCAAATTCAAATTGGTATTTATTCTAGATAAAGATATTGAAAATATGAGCGTTGAGTTGTATTCGAATACAACTATCAATAACTAATAAATTATCAATAAGAGGACAAAATGTCCGATAAAACTCCCGGAACCTTATCTCTATCATCTATATAGTATAAGCTCTTCATTTGCGAGGTATGTACCTTATTCGGTAAATATGTCACAAGTACAGAAACCATAATATGTAATGGTAATATCAACGAGATTATAGGGTATACGTTCCTAGATGACAAAATAAAAATAAATTCATGAAAGAATCAATTTAATTTAAATAATATTTTCAATGAAATAAAACTATAGTATTTAGATTTTCACTATATTAACAAAACTATGACCGGTTTCACCACACTGTGGCTTCATCAGATAGATACAAACTAATGAACAAAGTTATTCCTTATATAATATTCTTATTTCCTAGTTATTATTACATGAGGTACAAGTACAAAGGGTATGGTGGAAAAGCCATCGGAGATAAATCTCATGGTGATGTCGCCCATGCAATTCCTTTCTTGACCCATGCTCTTGTTTTTCAGTATCTGATAGGAACGGTAGATTCAGCAGGTCATCTCTGGTAGCAAGGTTTAGAGGTGTATATCCCTTATCAGCCAACGATATCACTCAATGGAGGTCAGAAGTGAGAGCTTTTGCAGAGAAGAATTCTCTGACATTTTTTATCTGTTCGGTGTATAAATTCACAACATCTATTAATCCGCGTCCTCCTTTCCGCTCCAAAGTTGATGGTATCACAGAAGATTTTATATATTATTCCTTATATAATATTCTTATTTCCTACTTATTATTGCATTAGGTACAAGTACAAAGGATATGGTGGAAAACCCATCGGAATTGCTTACTTTATGAATTGAAAAGATTGAGTAATGGAGAAGGATTTAAATCTAATTGACTATTGAGTAACCTACCTGAATTATTTTCGTTGTTAATCTCTAAATTTTCCCATAGATTGAGTTTTGGTCTATTATTTTTATTGTGTATAATTTTGAAATTATCATTAAAGTTATGGTTTTCTTCAAGTTTATGATTAGAATAATGGGAATCTCATTTATGTTAATTAATAGTGCTCGGAGAATCTAACTTTGAAATTTCTGAAGGTTCTAGCAGTATAAATTTTATTACAATCCCCACAAGACAGTATATAAACACCGGATTTATTACGTTTATCAATTTTAGATTTGTAGTTTTAGATATGTCGGCCTGAAGAATTATCAGTTGGGAATGCTATATTGAAATTATTTTAGACTAGGATTACCAATATGAATTAAGCTGTTGTATTTTGTGTTAGAACTTTTTATACTTGGAAATACTTCCTGGACTGCTTTTTGAAATTTTTTGCGTGAAATCATGTTTTCAATCATACTAGGACTGTAACCGTTATTGACTGCTATTTGTTTAATTATATTTTGCACTTCAATAAAATTATTTTGCTATATTGGGATATTAATGAGTCTATGTACCATACTTTTGTAAGCTGTGAAAAGTAATATGTGTATGCGATGGCTTATGAAAAATAGAAAAATCATGTTTGCCGTTAATTTTAGTAATAGTTAAATCCAGAAGTTAATGGAGTTTTCTGTAACGTGAATTTAATATTATCGTGGATTTTGTTAATGAATGTTTTAAATGACTCTAATTGTCTGTTTGTGCCAGTGAAACAACAAATGATATCGTCGACATATCTAAACCAATAAATAAAATGTTTGAATAACGGATATTCTTGGATAGTTTTTTCAATATTATCTATGAAAATTTCAACGAGTAGAGGGCTCAGAGGATTACTCATGATTAAACCTTTTTTACTAATATATAAAATTTTAGTCCCTCGTCAAACTCCATAGAACGGGGCATCCCATTAGACCAGAAGTTTCATATTTTCAGGCTTCAGCTGCAAAACTTTCCCGCTTTCTCATAGACTCCATTCAACAGTACGCTAATTTTGAACCTAAATTCTCAATAAAAAACACTTCAGTCCTAATAAACAAAATTCAGCACACGATATTACCACCGTACGCTAAGCTTATGTCATGGGATGTAGTAAATCTCTTCCCTAGTGTTCCACCTAGTGATACAGTGAAACTCATCAACAAGGCCCTTCAAATTAATAAAGTCAATCCGGTAATTCAATCAGAAATCTTACACATCTTACACTACCAAGAAATTTGTTAAGAACGAAATTATTTTAACTTCAATGGAGTATTATATAATAGTAAAAAGGTTTAATCATGAGTAATCCTCTGAGCCCTCTACTCGCTGAAATTTTCATGGATAATATTGAAGAAGCTATCTGAGAACATCCGTTATTCAAACACTTTATTTATTGGTTTAGATTTGTCGACGATATCATTTGTTGTTTCACTGGCACAAACAGACAATTAGAGTCCTTCAAAACATTCATTAACAAAATCCACGATAATATTAAATTCACGTTAGAGATAGAAACAGAAAACTCCATTAACTTTCTGGATTTAACTATTACTAAAATTAACAACAAACATGATTTCTATTTTTCATAAGCCATCGCATACAGATATTACTATTATCTCATCTACACATCCTTATCCACATAAATTAGCTGCTTACAATTGTATGGTACATAGACTCATTAATATCCCAATGTCACAAAATAATTTTATTAAAGGGCAAAATATAACTAAACAAATAGCAGTCAATAACGATTACAGTCCTAGTATGATTAAGAACATGATTTCACGCAAAAATTTCAAAAAGCAATCCAGGAAGTATTTCTAAGTATAAAGAATTCTAACACAAAATACAACAGCTTAACTTATATTGGTAATTCTAGTCTAAAATTAAAATCATTCCTCTCGCATTATAATTTCAATATAGCATTCCGAACTGATAAGTCTTCTGGCCGACATATCAAAACTGCAAATCTAAAATTAATAAAGGTATTATATCATGTGTTTATAAACTGTCTTGCGGAGATTGTAATAAAATTTATTATGGTAGAACTTTCAGAAATTTCAAAGTTCAATGTATCCGAGCACAAACATAGTTTTAATTATCATAAATCAGATTCCCATTATTCTAATCACTTTCTCGAAGAAAACCATAACTTTAATAATAATTTCAAAATTTTACACAATGAAATTGATAGACAAAAACTCAATTTATGGGAAATTTTGAGATTAACAAGGAAAAGAATTCAGGTAGGTTACTTAATAGTCAATTAGATCTGAATCTTTCCCCTTTACTCAATCTTTTCAATTCATAAAGTAAGTAAATCAGTAAATCAGTAAAGTTTCTAAATTGAACGATGACGATGACGAATATTGATTGTACGCTGATCAGTGGCGTACTGCAAGTTTGAAAGGGCAAAAGAAGACATGGCCTCGGACAAGAAAACACCTTGTGAATTTCAGTTGAAATCTAGGATGTGTAATGATAGAGGCTTTAAAAATAGCTTGTATTCCAAATTTGGGCTGAATATATCAAAAACTGCAAGAGTTTTGAAGAAAAAACCAATTTTTTCCGGAAATTTCAACACCTTGTAGCTCCGTAATGAAGCTTTTGCGGACCTATATTTAAATAAACTTTTTTTCTTAAAATTGCACGTATATTTACCCCCTCAAGTTGTGAAATACTATTATGTAACACCCTGTAAATTTGCGAACTTGCAACGCTTCTTGCAGCAAGATCATTACCCGACTGGAAATCGCAATAATTCAAGATCTGTACATAGCGAGAAATATGTCTTAAATGTTTGAGAACATGTACAGCGTATACCATTTTCGATGTACTGTAGCTATGTGAAATACTGCAAATACAGAAGAATGACCCCCTATCACCCCAGCTATCATCTTATGTTTTCGAGTTATCCCGGATTTCTCGATTTTCTGAGATTTTGGCATCTGACCATATCCGGGTGCTACTCAATAGGTGAAAACTATTTTGAGATTCTAGAGGTACTGTTATGAGTATAATTTTTTTGTTGAATAATTTTCAAATATTCATTTCCTTTTTCAAATATACCTATATTCCCTCAAAAATTGTGAATTTTTCCAGAAATGAAAACTTGGAACATTTTGTGGTTCATCTAGTATGCTGGTGCGAAAACTCTATGATGGGATGTACATAAATCTATACCAGAAAATTCAAGCTCCAAATCACTTTTCAACAATCTACTGCTCCATTCAAATCTCAAACTCTTTAAATTTAAAAGACTAATGCGATGATTCAATCTGAATCAACAACGAAGAATCCGTTCTGTACGAGACTTTTCACAAAGTTTTGAGTTGTATCTGATGACAGCCCAAAGCCTCGCCTCACTATGAAGCATGTCGAAGCACTATTACAATTGAAAATGTGAAAACAGAATCAGTCCTAGGTCATGACGGTATATCCAATTTCGTTTCAAAGAACGACTCCGAACAATTATCTCTTCCGCAGTCAAAAATCATGACCTTATCATTCCAGCAGAGTAACTTGCCCGATACCTGGAAAAAAGAATCTGTAACGACGATTTTCAAGAAAGATGTCAAGCTCAATAGCGAAAATTATCGACCAATCAGCTTGGTGCCTACTGTGGGTAAAATCACATGGGGTCTATAATCAGGGATAAAAGGCTGCAATTCCTTGTCGGAGGAAGTTATACTAGAAGAACAGCACGGTTTTATACCAGGATGATCAACAATCACAAACCTACTTCATTGTGCTTATAACAGTTTTTGTGTAGTGTAAACTATCAATTTGAATTTTCCCCTACATACACAGCGCGAGTTTACATGGTGGACAGATTTCGACGTTTTTGTACTGCAGCCATATGAAATATTGTGAATAGAGACAAATGCAAACATATTGAAGCCTCATTTTTTTTTCCTTTTCGTGTTATTTGGAAATATCTCGGTTATTTTTGTCCAACACTTTCTGAGTTATAATGCGAACTTGCATGTTCTTAAATATGAACCATCTGTTACTCTGATTTCATTGAATACAGTTTCTTGTCGTTTGCAGAAGTATATCACATGTGCACTAAATATTTTCATCCAGGACGTGTTTTCATGAAGAACTGAAAATTGTTTTCCCCAATTCCATCTAGTAACTCTATGTCCATTCACAGAATATGCAAGGAATAATTGGAACAGCTTGAGTATATTCTCTGCTCTCATTATGACAGTTCGAAAATTAATGCTTGAAATAACAATTCAGATAAATTATTTATCATTTTTTCATATAATTACAACTATTATGTGAATAAAATATTCTGTTTCATAGCAAAGCGACCATGTCGCACGAAAATTTTGAAAAATTTTATATGTTTGAATGTTATATTCAAAATGATGATGATGCAGAAGCTGCATGTTTGAATCGTTATCTTGGAAGGCGACCTCATAATATTGTATTCGATTGATAAAGAACCTCATGATCAATGGTACGTTCAATGTTCTAAAAGGAATATGAAAAAACTGATGAAGAAGATGTAACAATTGATGTAATAGATAGTGTAACTGCAAACCCATCGATTTTGAGTAGGCAACATGGGTATCTAAGAATAGAGCGCTCAGAAAAATAGATATAAACCTTTTAAAATGAATATACCCCAGTTTCACAACGTTTATTTGATTTTGACAACTGGTTTCTGTAGAAAATCCACAGTTTTTCCAAGGAATAAATTAGAATGATGAAGTTCACATCAGTAGTGTCAGTAGTGATAGAATATTCAATCGCCAAAATAAATATTGGAGGTCGGATATAAACCCCATATTAATATTCAAAGTCGGGACCGATATGAGTTCAATGTATGGTGTGCATTGAAAGACAATCGCGTATTAAAAATTTCAAAATTAGGTTATCAAAGCAAGAATACAGTTTAGACAAACAAAAATAAGATTTTCACTATGCAAATCATCTAGTAGAAGAAAACCATACTGATGATTTCGAAATATTACATAATGAAAGTATTAGATTGAACAGAAGCAATGGTAAAAATTGGAAATCAATGAACAGAAAAATTCCGTAAGATTACTTGATAACCATTTAGACTTGAATTCGTCTACATTACTGAATATCTCCCTTCTCAAGCAACATTGGTTGGATTTTCTTCCTAAGGAGTACCTGCTTTTACCAATGTACTATATAAGCACATCATCCTTTTAAATGTTTTCCTATTCTCATAAAGCTACGGTGTGGTGAAAAATGTTATATGTTTGTAAATATAGTGAAAATAATTTGAACATCATTGTTTCATTCAATTAAAAATAATTAATTAAAAATGCACCTACTAACTCCTTCACATTATAAGAAGGTTCAGAAAAATTTCGAAGCATATATTTTCAGAAAAATTGATCACCTTTCAAAAAATACAGAGATCTGTCTTTTTGATTAACATTTTGTCAACGACAAATATGAAATCCACGTACGCCCATTGTCAGCTTCAGAGTGCAAGGCTGTTAATAATTTCTTTTGCAAATTATGTAAGCTCTGTATCATAGAAGGAATGTGAGGCTACTACAAGTGATTCGGTTGTTGAATTATTATCAACAGTCTTCGGAACACAGGGAAAAGACTCAAATATATTGTTTTGTATAGAATATGACCACAATCGAAGTTTTACATGAAATGCTTTCACTTTATGTTAAGTTGTTAAGATATTTTCTTCTCTCCCTTAGAGGCTTTTGTTTAAGTTGTTAAAATTGCTAAAAAGATCTACCAGAAATGCTATCTTCAAGTGCCACACAGGGTCAGATAAATTATTAGCATATTCAGATTTAGTATCTTGTAAAAAAAGCTTTTAGTTCTAGAACTCTTGTCAATACCTTTCTTTTGGTAAGCCACTTGACGTCTGTGTGATAAAGGAGATTTTGGTGAAGCAAATCCATGTCTTCACAAATAATTCTGAACAGCCGGGTTTGCGAGGCTTTATCTTTGATAGAATTCACACCTCCTCCAGCACGTCATTTAAATCAGACGGTAAAAGTATAGCTGCTAGAGCTTGGCGATGAAGAAAACAATGTGTCCATGATGCATTTAGCATTATTCATTTTAATCTCGCAACGAGTCCGCTTTTTTTGGCCAGTCATGGTTTTCGCTCCATCGCTGCAAATAGCGATACAATTTTTCTAATCATTGTCGTAATTGCGAGTGCTGGCCAGAAGTATTTGCAGGAAGTACTTTGCGAAACAAAATTTCTTCTGTGATATTTTCATCAGCTTCGAAGTGCACAAATACTACAAACTGAGCACAATCGGAAACATCTGTAGATTCGTCGAACTGCCAAGAAAATTGTGGATTCTTCTTTAAATTTTCGACTATTTGATCTCGAATATCATTGGTCATATGGTTTATTCTGCATGAAATAGTATTATCAGAAAGCGGTATGCTTTTTAACTTGTTTGCCACCTACTTGCTGACCATAAATTCGACCATATCTAAAGCAGCTGGCAAAATAAGATTTTCTGCAATTGTATGCGGCTTCCCTGCTTTAGCAACTCGATACGCGGCTTTATAGCTGGCGAATAATGCTGAGTCGTTTACGCTGGATACCTAAAACAACTAGAATAATATAATATATAAAAATCAACACATAACTAACAGATAAAAAGCGAACAACCCTTAAACACGAGCATTGAGTTGCAATTAATTGCAGCAGTATGTAAACACTAAAAAATAAAGATATTGGATAAATAAATCAACAAACACATCAAAACCTACTAAAAATAGCAATAATTATTGACAGGCTGGACTTCGCTTGAGCTGAGTTGAGCGTTTTTTACAACTCTACTGTTTTGTACAAGAGTAGGACAACACTATTCTATTACCTTGACCATAGTATTTTGCTGCTGACTCAGAGCTTTCAATCTTCGTTCAAAGAACTCCAACGGCTTATCATCTTCTTTTTGATGCTTGGTCGTGAGATGCCACAGAAGTTTTGACGGTATCATACTCTCACGAGATAAAACATCGCCGCCTATTACACATTGAGGTTTATTATTTATGACTGTAAAGCCTTATTTTAAGTAATTCTCGTCATAACGTCTATTTTTTTTCGGTTTGATTCACCTCCACCAGTAAGATTTGTACCAGATGTTGAAGGCTGCGATTTTTCGAGAAACTTATCCATTATTCAATTGGTCCAAGCAAATGAAAAAACAAAATAATAACACGGTAATGTTTGACGTCCAAACTCAACGCTGAACTGCAGCGAAGTGAGAAAGAGTTTGTTTGTTTGTTTGTTATTCCTTTTACGTGCTCTATTTCCGCCTTTCGGCCAATGACACGCCGGGTAATTCTGTCACCTCACTAACCCGGGAATTTTGCCGAACCCCTCTCGTGTCGAGGGAAGGGATCTTTAATGTCCAACACATCTCTGTTAGACAGGACCGACGGCTTTACATCTCCTCCGAAAGATGGATACTCAAGCGATTCCCAGAATCCGAAAAATCGCACCGACTTTGTGGGGATTGAACCCAGGTAACTCTGCGCAGGAGACGAGCATCGTATCCCCTACGCCACCGAGCCGGCTAAGAGAAAGAGTTGAAACAAAAGAACATTTTGTGCTAATGTGCGAGTGGCTCGATGCCGACGCGACGATGCGGTGTGGTAACATCGCAAAATTTAGCCCGAGTTCAAGTTAGATGCGCACGCAGCCTAGCAAGTTTGCTCGTAGCTACTTACTTGCAAAGCTTTCGCGGCTCCCTTGCATATAAATAAATAATTAATATTTGAATTTGGGAGGCTTCCACTTGGTAGAATTCCATTATCAATAATAAAAACAAAAATATGTGTTTTACGAATTTTACTCAATAATTGTGATTCGTAACGCATTTCACTATACCGTAGCTTCTTCAGACGAATGAATGTACAGAAATTATGACAACTATATATAAATAAGAATGAGAATATAAAACAAATGTTCTTGAGTTATTTAAAGCTTATTGGGTTGCTCATTCTTAAGTGGTTATTGATGACAGGTATATCCAATAAAATTAAGTAGTAGATTATGTTGAGTGAATCTCAACACACGACTAGGTTTTGTGAGATCGAAGGACCAGTATAGTTTTTTTAATTGTTTATTATCAGTACTATACAACTTTAGTTACTCCAAGAGTATTTGTGACCACTGCTTGGTATGAGACAATACTTAGGTTATAATTATTGATCTGTATGATCACAAGTACAAAGAATTCTCTCGATGGTTCAAGAGACATACTGCTACTTGTATTTGTAAATAACTTAATGTTTATATTATAATTACTCCAAGAGTATTTATGCCCACTGCTTGGTATGACACAATACTTAGGTTATAATTATTGATCTGTATGATCAATATTGAAAAGATAGCTTTTGATGGTTCAAGAGACAAAATGTTATTTGTTGAAAATGCTATATAAGTGGTCAGTTGAAATTACTTTTATGCCTTGGGTTGACCTCGTAGAGACAACTACCCAAACTCGTCATGGCACAGATGTAAAAACCCTTAATTTGATATCTCTCAAGAAGGGTTAGAACATAGTACAAAAACGTGGCAAATACATCAATAAAAGGAATAATTGAATTTGTAATAAGGTTATACCCCGCTTGTCTTAAGGTTATAGTTATAACCCGAACCCGATCTAACCTAACCATTTGCTGCTTTACGCAGGGTAGTAACAGACTATATCTCTATAATAACTATTTACAAAAGAATATGAGCTGATTGAAAGCAATAGAAAAATCCTTTGCGTTACTATACAGGGTTGTGCTTATAACTAAAATATACACTAACATATACATATAAATAACCTATTATAATTTATATATTTTACAATAAAAACTATGTTGTTTAATTCTCGACAGATTGCTCCCTGAAGAGATTCAATACAGGTGAAGGGCTTAAATCGACTTGTTCATTGTTTGTGTTTGTTGATTTCTAAAGTTTCCCAACGATCTACCTAACCAAATCCTTAATTTTATTGGATATACCTGTCATCAATATTCACTCAAGATTGAGCAACCCAATAAGCTTTTAATTACTTAAGAACATTTGTATTTATATTCTCATTCTTATTTAAACACTTCAAAAAGTCTAGGAACACTTACCAATATCTTTAAAATATGAATTTGATGATTCCAATTTATAGAAATCTTTCGGTTTTTGTCAGGATGTATTGTATATAATGTATTCTCAAGAAAACAAAATAATATTTGACTTCTTCAAAGCACCTATTATAAAAAAAGATTTGAAATTTGAAAATGACGAAATTTGGTAAATCACAAAAAAAAATCCTGAACCAATTTTTTTGAAACGATATGGAAGCACTTATATTTTTCAGTACCCAGAAGGTCCACCTCTGTTATTAATGACACTTTGGCATCGTCGCGGCATGCTCAATATTAAATTGTCTATTACATTTTGGCCTGAGTCATTCCAAGCCCCCTGAACTGCTAATCGAAACTCCTGTTCATGATGGAAGACGTTTTGACGCGAGAGATTTCTTTTCAGGGTGTCCCACACATGCTCGATGGGATTCAGATCTGGGGAGCAGGATGGCCACGGTAAAAGATCGATATAATTCTCTTCAAGAACATTCAAGACAACTCTTGCACGATGAGGAGGGGCATTATCTTGTTGGAAGAGTTGATTTTAACCCATTGTTTGGAACCACTACAGGTAAAACTATCTCATTTGCGTAAGAATTTCCCGTGAGGTTGTTCTATATGAAAACGAGGTCAGTTCTGCCACCAAGGCGTATACCTCCCCAAAACATCACTGATCCGCCTCCCTGTCTAACAACTTCTCGAGCATGCTGGAGACGGTTTTGCTTTCCAGGTTCCCTCCATATTCGAATTCTTCCCGAATCGGGATAATAATTAAATCTAGATTCATCACTGAAGAGAACTGTGGCCCATCTCTCTTGATCCCAGTTTACATGTTCTTGGCACCAAGCTAAACGAGCAGCGCGATTTCCATGGGTCAGTTGTGGAACTCTTAAAGGACGTCTGGAGTGGAGTTGATCTTCGTACAGTCGATTTCTCACAGTTTGATCGGAAATTTGTACATTATGACCTCGTTATAGCTCTTGAGCTAATTGAGATGCTGTGGTAGTACGATTTCTTCTGGCTTGTAAAACCAAAAATCGGTCTTGGGCGACTGTAGTAATCCTGAAACGACCTGTATGGCGTTCTTCTACGTTACCTGTTTCATTGAAACGCGACCATAAACGGTTTATGACACCTGGGCTACTTCCCAGACCCCTGGATACTTCCCGTTGTGAGCTCCCAGCTTGGAGCATGCCAACGGCTCGTAACATCTCTTCTCTAGTCAAATGTCTTTTTTCCATGGTCGAATCACAGAATTTGAATCTTTTATTTGTGCTTACAACAGAAACAAAGTGCCAACTAACTGATTTCAAACACTGAATACATGAAATGATTATAAAGCAGCGTCGCGGCACCCTACATAATTTGGTGAGAAATTGATGCAGGTGTTCATTTCTTAAAAAAAATCATCCATATTGATCGTTCTGGATACGATATATCGATATTCAGAAGTGTTCCCTAGACTTTTTTGAGGTGTTTATATATAGTTGTCATAATTTCTGTACATTTATTCGTCTGAGGAAGCTACGGTGTAGTGGAACGTGTTACGAATCACAATTATTTAGTAAAATTCCTACAAACGCATTACTTGTTTTTATTATTAAATAATTAATATATGGTATCATATATACATACATATAAATCACGCCATTTTCCTGTAGGAATAGGCATAGACTACTTCTTTCCACTTGTAGATAGGTACCAAAATAGAGAAAATCGTAAACATATTCATTTGAATTAATAAAGTTTTGTTTGTATATGTCTTAAGGGGGCCATGAGAAATTTTCATCCTGTAAAGGATTTGCGTATAAAAAAAGATTGAAAAACACTACACTAGAGCAAACCAATTTACAGGAATTGAGTTGTTTTATACCTTTCAGTCTTTTCGGCTGATTTTCTCGACTTATTACAGTGAAAAATGGTTTATAAACGTTAAAACGTGGGCGCTAAAAAATTCAAAGCCAACTGCATCACAAACAAATTGATATTTTATTATAAGTCGAAAAGTTTATTAGATTCTAAATGAGCTATTTAGAATCTAGAAAACTTTTCGACTTATAATAAAATAGGAATTTGATTTTGTTCTGAAAATTTCGGATTGTGCATTTGTTCTTATGTAATTCTGTATTGCCTCTCTTTATGAAGTTCATATAAAAGCTAATCCTTCTTTTTCGAGCACTGAATTTATTTTATCACGATGCTTTAAAATGCGTAGTATTCAGTTTTTGTAAATTGCATTCGTAAAGTTACCATAAAAGCAACAATTAACTATATGACAAATTTCTTCCTCGGCGCCACTGTTTTATTTCCAGTGTCATTTCTTTGATCTAATTTGAGAAACGTTTGCAGGTACCCGAAGCAAATGCAGGCGACAGTCGGCAGCGCGTCAGGAGATTCACCTTCGACTGCTGCTTTCAGGAGGACGCCACGCAGGATGATGTATGTGCTTTTTGGACTAATTAGTTCTATACTTTGTTTCAATTAGGTTAGCTCAAATTCCGGCGCAATTTATACCATTTTAACTATGAACCAATTAAGCTACTAGTATGGTACGAATTATCAATGTAACATTCAGGAAGTATAAATTGATTAAAACCCTCGTTATCTGAGAGGATTGATTACTGGTCAACCAATATTTAATCGTTTATTGTTTTCTGAAGTTTCTTCACCTTATTTTGATTTCGACTCTAATATTTTCTTTCCTATGACGCCTCATGTCTATAACGTTCCTCGATCTTCTTTTCTCTAATCTACATTTTGTCTTTTTTATTCTCGACCCTTGGGAGGAGGCGATGCATGTCATGTCACAGCTGTGGCCTCCCAAGATGATTTTATGTGTGTGTTCACTCGCTGATCAATGAAAGCGAGTTCCACAATACAATGCCCCGTGAACAAAGAATTTTCATAGAGAGTACGTAGCGTGGCTACTTGGACCATCCGCTGATAAGCGTTTTCCGCAAACCTGTCGTTAACACAGGAGAAAAGATTAGTTGTTGTGGATTTACTCTTCACAATCTCACCTGAATAATAATAGATTGAGTTATTTTGGAGTAAAACCGATGTGATTCCTTCTAAACCATGAGATTATGAGGAGTTTTTCAGTTTGGAAAGATGTTTCCTCTTTCTCGGAAGTAAACGAAATATTCTATAGACTATTCTCTACTCGAGGTGATCATATCTCTGGAAGGCAGTTTTTAGCATATTCTGTAATGAAAGCTGCAGCGGAAGATTCTACCCCAGGTATTTGACTGCAGCGGAGTGCCAGATGATATCTTTGGATAAGCAAACCAGTGACGTAAATGTGAAGATATTCTCACACGCGAAAGGAACAGTCGTACTCTCATTTAAAGTTGAGTCATTATCCTCACACCCGACACACGAAGAAAGCAGCTCTCTCTGCAAATTCATATGAACGTTTATCAGCTATAAGGGCCGATGTATCATATGCATAAAGTGAAGTTTCTGAGCTACAATCATCAAGGTAATCAAGACAAGACCATTTATGAAGTAACAGATACCATCGATCCCAACCTCTCCAACTACCCTACGGAACACTATTCTCAAATTAAATATGCTCAAGTTTGTATTGACGCCCACCGGACTTATAAGTCGGACGATCTGAGACCTGTCCAGAAGGTAGGATCTGAGCCATTCTAGAGCAGCACCTCGCACTCCATAGTTCTCTAGTTTGGTTAATAGCTCCCTCAAATTGATGGTGTCAAGGGCGTAGTTGAAATTATAACAAACACAATTTACTTCCATGCATGAGTCCATGATCCCTCCTCTTAAGTACTGGGACAATTGGAATGATTTTGAATTCAGAAGGAAACTACCCGCTCTCGAAAGATGCATTATCAGGTAGGGACATACTGATGTTATACACCTCAATGTTAGACACCAGTAAAAGAAACAAAGAATATCTGCAAGAAGCAAGATGACCTGCACTCATAAGGGGCTCATCACTGATTGAAACTTTAATTGAATTTACAAAATCATATAATCCATTTACCTCAGATGGACCCGACTAAGAGAATCCATCTGGGCACAGGACTAAGACACCTCTTGGTTGTATTCGATCTTATGACCTGCCACTCTATCCTAAATTTATAATAGAAGTTCATAATGAAATTGCTGCACTGTGATTTTTTCGGTTTCTCACTCAATATTTATTGCGTTCTTTATAAATGTTCATGGCTTTTAGTCAGATTTGGATAGCTCCAGGACATAGATTGCAAGCTCTATGATCGTGATGCTTCACCGCTTGGAGAACCACCGAAAATGCATTGTTAAATATGATCCTGAATGTTTCAAAGAAGTGGTGAGCTTACCCTCGACAACAGCTTGCTGATGAACATCCTACCAGCGCTATTTTGAAGTCAAATTAATAATATGAATAATGTTCTCCTGAGAGAACAGTCTCTTTGATATTGGAACAAGAGGCTTTTTGTCATTCTTAGTTAAGAGTCAATCAACATGTATGATCTGGGAGCGGTGTCTGAGATATTATCAGGTGTAATTGAGTACTCATTATGGAAGTCTATATCTATAAATATATTATCAATCAGTGAATGAGTTTCTCCTTGTATCTTCGAATGATCTTCAAAACACCGTTGGTGACGAAAGGCCTCGAATAGTTCTAGCATAGTTGATCGGGTGTTACCAGCATCCAATATAAACACCTAAAAACGTCTAGGGAACACTTCTGAATATCGATATATCGTATCCAGAACGATCAATATGGATGATTTTTTTAAGAAATGAACACCTGCATCAATTTCTCACCAAATTATGTAGAATACCGCAACAGATTTCAGTTTTTTTTTTTTAAAAAACTAAAAATGCAGCAGATGCGACGCTGCTTTATAACCATTTCATGTATTCAGTGTTTGACATCAGTTAGTTGGCACTTTGTTTCTATTGTAAGCACAAATAAAAGATTCAAGTTCTGTGATTCGACCATGGAAAGATGACATTGAACTAGAGAAAAGATGTTACGAGCCGTTGGCATGCTCCAAGCTGGGAGCTCACAACGAGAAGTATCCAGGGTTCTGGGAAGTAGTCCAAGTGTCATAAACCGTTTATGGTCGCGTTTCAGTGAAACAGGTAGCGTAGAAGAACGCCATATAGGTCGTTTCAGGATTACTACAGTCGCCCAAGACCGATTTTTGGTTTTAAAAGCCAGAAGAGATCGTACTACCACAGCATCTCAATTAGCTCAAGAGCTATCACGAGTTCATAATATACAAATTTCCGACCAAACAGTGAGAAATCGACTGCACGAAGGTAAACTCCACTCCAGATGTCCTTTAAGAGTTCCACAACTGATCCATGGAAATCGCGCTGTTCGGTTAGCTTGGTGCCAAGAACACGTAAACTGGGATCAAGAGAGGTGGGCCACAGTTCTCTTCAGTGATGAATCTAGATTTAGTTATTATCCCGATTCAGGAAGAATTCGAATATGGAGGGAACCTGGAAAGCAAAACCGTCTCCAGCATGCTCGAGAAGTTGTTAGACAGGGAGGCGGATCAGTGATGTTTTGGGGAGGTATACGCCTTGGTGGAAGAACTGACCTCGTTTTCATACAGAACAACCTCACGGGAAATTCTTACGCAATTGAGATAGTTTTACCTGTAGTGGTACCGTATCTCCAATGTCTAACAATGGGTCAGAATCCACTCTTCCAACAAGATAATGTCCCTCCTCATCGTTGTCTTGAACGTTCTTGAAGAGAATGATATCGATCTTGGGGGCTTGGAATGACTTAGGCCAAAATGTAATAGACAATTTAATATTGAGCATGCCGCGACGATGCCAAATTGTCATTAATAACAGAGGTGGACCTTCTGGGTACTGAAAAAAATAAGTGCTTCCATATCGTTTCCAAAATATTAGTTCAGAATTTTTGTGTTTTACCAAATTTCGTCATTTTCAAATTTCAATTTTTTTTATAAAAGGTGCTTTGAAGAAGTCAAATATTATTTTGTTTTCTTGAGAATACATTATATACAATACATCCTAACAAAAACCGAAAGATTTCTATAAATTCGAATCATCAAATTCATATTTTAAAGATATTGGTAAGTGTTCCCTAGACGTTTTTAAGGTGTTTATCTATGATATATTGTGGTCACCTGCCCGAAAACTGTAACCCGAGAATCAATGAAGCATATTTTCGAGAGACTCAGAAAACATACCAGGGTCCGTACCTGAAGGACGGTAAAGACAAAAATATCACTTTACCGTTATTATAATATATTCTAATTACAGCACCATCCACCAGCTTGTCAACAAGATTAATACACTTTAGGTCTTTTTTCTAAATGATGTGATACTCTTAATTTTTTCATTCAGTTTATCGACATTTCAAATTTATGGGTACTCATTCCCCAAAAAACCAAGATCAAAAGTCGTAGTAACGGCTCAATAAATGTCATTGTTTCAGATTTTTTCCAAAGTAGAAGAGGTCGTTAGTAAGGCAATCAAAAGAAGATACCACTCCTGCGTCTTAGCCTATGGACAGAGTTCTACAGGAAAAACACATACCATGATGGGTTTTCCTCATGATCCAGGTCTGACGCCGAGGTTGAGTGAAAAGATATTCGAGTATTTACGAGAAACAGCGGTTGGAGATGAAATCGAAACTATGAAAACAACTGTAAGGTTAGTTTTGAATTCTAATTTCATCTTAAAACTAGTCCTTTGCCGAGTTAAATTATTCATAATAGAAACATATTGATGCGGTCACTGTAGATCAGGGGTGCTCAAACGGTTGATCGCGAGTGCTTTTTGAGTAGATCTCGAGAAAAAAAAAGAAGTAGGTAACTGTACTACAAACATTTATTACGTAATAAAATAACACTCTACTAGCGGCAAAATGCGGCTTTATCAAAGGAACGAGCGGTACTTGTCAAAGAAAAGCCGCGTTTTTTATTCTCGCCGCTTTTATAGAAATTTCGGGCGGCACGTTTGACGGGAACATTCGAGACTTTCGTTCACCCTGATAAATGTTGCGCCTGCAGGAATTGGTGTCATTCTGAATTGTAACTTGAAGGCAATGCTACGTCGATACAAAGTTTATTATTAAATAGTACAAAATGAGTGTAGCGAAGAAATCTAAAACGTATCATTTTAATAAGGATTGGGAGGAAGAATTTTTCTTTTGTAAAGTGATAGATAAGTGCATTTGTCTTATTTGTCGTGCGTCAGTTGCAATACCTATTCGTGGTAACTTAAAGAGTCATCATAAAACGGTTCATAGAAACTATGAAAAGGATTTTCCGCCACAGAGCGAATTAAGAAAACGAAAAGTACCTGATTTGATATCTTGTTTGAAGAAAGAACAAACCATGTTCACAAGACGAGCCAAACAAATGAAAGCTGCTACGATCGCGTCATTTAAAATATCTCATATATTGGCGAAACACAAGAAATCATTCGAAGATGGATCGGTTGTGAAGGAAGCATTAATCGAAGCGGGTGAGACTTTATTTGGAGATTTTAAAAATAAAACAGAAATCATGTCTGCTATTAGAGAACTTCAGTTGTCTCGTCTGACTGTCTTGAGGCGTATTGAAGTAATGAGTCAAGACATGGCAGTTAAACTAAAACATGACGTTTTCTTAAATTTTGTAAAAAACTACAAGCTACCAATATATAAATTAGTGTGCATTACAACCGATAGAGCACCAGCAATGACTGGAAACAAAAACGGTTTTGTGGAATTGTGTCGAGCTAATGAAGATTTCCCTTCGTTTCATTAATTCCATTGCATTATACATCAACAAGTTTTGTGTTCTAAAGTTTTAAACACGGAGGAAATTATGGGCGTTGCAACAAAAATTGTGAATTCCATCCGTGCACGTAGCTTTCAACGGCGGCTCTTTAAGTTGCCAATGGTAGATAGGGAGTAAGATGAACACACTGATTCAGTTCTTCACACGGTGGTTGAGTAGCGGAAAATTCCTAGAAAGGTTTCAAGAATTATTGCCCGAAATAACAGCTTTTCTAGACGAAACACGTGATGACACTCAGATGTTGAAAAACGAAAAATGGCTGACTGAATTTTCATTTTTGACTGACATCACAATGCATTTAAACCCCATTAACTTGAAGCTTCAACGTAAAGGAAAAACTATTATTGAGATGCTTAGCGCAGTAAACGCATTCAAAAGTAAATTGAACTTATGATAGATTAACTGAAAATAAAGGATCTGAAACATTTTCCGTCTTTGAAAGCAAGGATTCGTCAGTAGAATTATGATACGTATGAGGTTGAATTATCAAATATTCTGGGACAATTCGAAATGCGTTTTTATGATTGCACCACATTGGCTAATATAGCATCATTTATCATTTTTCATGTTGAAACATTGAGGAAAATAGCAAGTCAGTTTAATATGATTTCATGTTCTGTTGAAAATGAGTTGGTGGAGATTATATCAGATATACATCCCAAAGCTACATCATCTGATACAAATTTTTGTTATTTTATATCTGAAGATAAATATCCGTATCTAAGGCAAATCGCGTTTCAACTGACGGCAATATTTGGGTCAACTTACTGGTGCGAGTCTGCAGTTTCTGAAATGAAGATAATTAGGTCAAAATATCTCAATCGACTAACTGACCATCATATGTCATCATGCTTTTGATTGGCACTCAGTGGTTACGTACCATCTTATGAAAAGTATGCTGAGGACATGCAGTGCCACGCTTCAACATCCAAAGACACTCCTAAGTTTAACACCATATGTAACTCTTTTGTTCTGTAACAACCAATAGGGTGTATCGTGTATGTACGACAACCCTGCATAACCGAATCTTACAGCCTCTCAGAGTCGATCGTAAGTAGTCTAAAAATATTGAGGAAGATCGCCAGCAATTCAAGTTTGAGCACCCCTGCGTAGATCTTGTAAATGTCTCTTTATAAAGTATGAAAGTTGCAACAGAAAATATATAAGGAACTGAAATATGAGTTAACACCAAACTCGTGATCCTCAATTCAAAACCTCACAGATAGAATAGAACCATTTTTTACCTTCCTTGCTAAATTGTACGAAAGCTAAACTAATCTAGATAATGTTTCTATGATGAAGAAAAATAGCAAGCGTGACCTAGTGCGTTTACGCGTTTTGATTTAATTCCAAAGTTACCAATCTGTATTATCTGCAAGTTGGAGCACCATGGTTCTCACGTTCACACATGCAAAACCTTCATCCCAAATTGTTTATCGATCGAAAAATAAAACGTTTTTTTCGCTTTGAGTTGTTTTCCAAGCAATCAGATGAAATGGAAAAACTTTCGTAGTTTATCCTGAAGTTTGTATTCAAAAGATTCCTCGTGTCTGAATATAAATGAAACAGGTTAGATAGAATCCATTATACGTGGTGTAATCAATAAGTTGGAAATTACGTCTGTTTGACGACAGGTGGCATTTTGAAGGCAATTGGCAATATTACATTGCACTATTTAGTGTATTTTTCATTCCAAGCTCAACGACTTATTATAAAAAGTTATTTTATACTCACCATTACTTGTTGTTATCAAGTAGAGTAGCATAAATGACAACTATTCTATTATGTATTTTGAACAAATTGACCTGTTATATTGTACATGGTAATTCACGAAAGACTGTATTTAGAGTACACGTAGAGGAGTTCAAATGGAGGCCCACAATACGAAGTAAAGCTATATATTCTCGATATACATGTATCTGTTTTATGTATTTTGACTAATATTCTAAATACTATACTGCCTTGATCGACTTACTCGAAATTTCATACGGAGTATAACATGAGTAATGTTGAGGGATCAAAACTAGGTGAAAATCAAATTTTTGGGCCGAACTGAGAAAATGAGTTGTACATGGCTTTCCAAAAATCCATATACACGATATGAATGAGCAAGAATCGCTCTAAAAAATGAACTAACTGCGAAAACTCTCACATTCTGTTCAACTCTTCTATTGAAAAAATTTTATAGTTTCAAAAACACTTTGTGGCCGCAAACCACGACGTGCTTACCTATTACGAATTCAGAATTTACCATTTATCGGTTTTAATTCATCTCATAAGCATCCCTGCTGACCGAAACAGAAACCAGAATACTCTGGCGTTTTTTCAAATTCCTTTAATTGAAAAAGAATACAGAAAAAGTACCCTGAAGTCATCATTTTGCAATTTTCTGTAATGCCATACGAATCTCATCATCTGCTCTTTTTTAACAGCTACTGCCATTAATAATCTTGAAATTGAACAATTCAAAAACCTCTCTCTCTTTTTGCAAAAAATTGAAAAGAATCTATTCTCATCACCCAGCATAATCGTTTGACTAATTTTGGGTGTTTTCATGATCTTCCTGGTGTATGCCTTTTTCAACCAGTGAAATGAAAAATATTTCATTATGTATTCAACACAATGCCAACTTTCTGTTACCATCCTTGCTTTTTCAGTACTGTCATCGCGATGGTACTGACAGATACAAATACACACGCAGATTGACACGTTAAACTTATAACACCGGTCTTTTTCCGCCACGCATAAAAAACCAGAAGACAGAAAACAATGAGATCAAAACATTTCACAATAAATTTTTCTCTTCCGTACATAAATTCTCCACCGAACTACACTCGGAGACAAAATTAGCGGAACACTCGAAAATTTAACCAAATTCGAAGTTCGATCTTTTCCTAATTCTCAATCGATTTAGATGATTTGTTCGGCAAGATATAAATCAACTCTTCTGCTTTGTAGAAATCATAAGAGAAAACAAAAAAAAATTGAAAAAAATTTTATACGGGGGCAACTACTAAAAGTGTTTTTTTTGTCAAAAATTCGTAACACCCTGTGGAATTTCGTGGTCCGAGTTGAAACGTACAATATCATGGTCTGTCAAGACACATCTTCCTACAGTAACGCCCTTCTTGTTTCATGCGTTTATCTCTATTTTTGCAAAATAGATTTAATTTCAAGTGGAAAATCACCATTTTGGAGAAATTCCATTGAATCAAGAAATTGTCATTAAAATTCGTCTATCAATTTGGAATTTTCTTATTATCACTCAGGCGTGTCGAAATTGTCGTTTGCGATTTTTATATTCAAATTGCATTAGTTATTGATGACAATTTGGTTAATTTGGTGAAAATTGGGAATTCATAGGAGATAACAGTCGGTAGGTATTAAAATACACAACCGAATTCTGGGACCATTGATAAAACTTTTCATTTACACATGTGCACACCTTTTTTTATCAAATATGAAATACAACACACTTTTTTTGTATATGACCACATGTGCACTTGTTTAAAGAATGAGAGTTTTCCATTCTTTGATTTGATACAAATTCGATCGGTTGCGGTGTTTTGTGATTCTTTTACAGTTTACGATTCGAAACGGTATTTCATATCATACTCGTTACTAAAATCAAATGTTTTTTTTGTGGGTCATCATGAACATTTTTCTCAACATGTTCATTTCATTTCACGAGTGTATCGCCAGGATACACACCTGCTCTCAATTTTGGACAGGAATGATAATTATTATAGAGTGTCACACAAAAAAATTCAAAAATAAATGTGCAAAATCAACGATTTTTCCAGTGTACTTCGAGTTCTCCCGGAGCGTGAAATTAGCCAGTGAATTTCAAAAATTTTCATTTCGTTAGATTTCCGCTTCTCTAATTTTGATTTTATTTTTTGGCTAACCTCCGATGTTATGCACCTACGCAAGATTAAAAATAAATTCTTGAAATTTGTGACTTTTCGCTTCAAATTGAATATCTCTTGTAAAAATAGAGATAAATGCATAAAACAAGAAGGGCGTTACTGTAGGAAGATGTGTCTTGACAGACCATGATATTGTACGTTTCAACTCGGACCACGAAATTCCACAGGGTGTTACGAATTTTTGACGAAAAAAACACTTTTAGTTTTGCCCCCGTATAATTTTTTTTTGTTTTCTCTTATAATTTCTACAAAGCAGAAAAGTTGATCTATAACTTGCCGAACAAATCATCTAAATCGGTTGAGAATTAGGAAAAATATCGAACTTCGAATTAGGTTAAATTTTCGAGTGTTCCGCTAATTTTGCCTCCGAGTGTAGATGGTCAACTGATTTTCGCGTGACATCTGGTTGTTTTCGAACAACTCTGTGAATCATAGCAAATCGGAGGAGCCTTGATTTAATTTTGACAGAGCTATAGAACACAGAATCAGTTCTCAACAATTAACTCGACTATACTTGTCCGTGAATTTTCATTCGATACTTATGTCCAGTTTTGCAATAACCGACTCTAAGCGCAACAGGTAGAGAATATCGTCGGCAGTACCCACAACGACATGTCCCAAATCAACGGGATTACAGGCGTTAATCAGTCTTTAAGAGAAACTGGCAAGTTTTCATCGACTACAAACTTAGGAAATGCGTGACCAGGTAATCGGTAAACAGCTCAAAGATATCCTAAAATCGTAGAAAACAACCCGAAGATGAGTACACGAAAAGAAAAAATACATGTCTTCCTCTTGCAACCGGTCCAGGTGCTACAACCCTCAGAAGAAGTAGCAAAATTGAACGATAATAATTTGAGATTCAATTGAAAAATACCCAGGCTAGTTTAGTCAAGTTGATTGTCGAGAATTTGATTCTGTGTTCTACAGATATGTAAATATTAATTCAAAGCGACAAAAATAAGTCATCTTCATGAGCATTCTTCAATAAAAAAATTGAAAAGAATGTGACAGTTTTCGCAGTTAGCTCATTTTTAGAGCGATTCTTGCTCATTCACATTGTGTGAAAGGATTATCAAAAAGTCATGTACATGGTCTTGCTTTCATTCTTTCAAGGTAAAAACTCATTTTTTCAGTCTAGTGGGTGATTTTCACTCTAAATTCCTTAATTTTACTCATGTCGTTTTTCTATGAAATTTCGAGTGGAGCAATCTATGCGTTCAAGACTTAGGGCGTTTAGAATATTCGGCCCAAATACATAAAACAGCCTGTATTTCAAGAATGGATAGTCTTACCTTGTTGTTGGGCATTAATTCGGACTCCTCTGGATGAACTCTAACTTTCTTCAATGTACCGTCTTTTGTGAATCATCCTGTATCTTCAATATGCTTTAAAAGTTATTTTGATCATAATATAAACAAACAACATGCATATAAAGCATTGAAAACTGTTTCAAGAACCAAAAACACAAAAAGATAATACTCAGGGTTACTAAGACATCTTAGCATACTTAAATATTCACTTTTAAAACAATAAAAACGCAGGAAAGAAACCTTTCACAAGATTCTACAGATTGATGGAAGACTGTTCTAATTTTCCGTACATATTGCACATACTGTACGTATAATCTCCATTAGATACGTAGTATTTCAGAAAGAAAGTAAACATAAGCTATAATCTTCGTGGCTAGTAACTGTAACTAAAAAGCTAGAATAATAGATGACAAACGGGCTCAACCGAGGAATATCCAATCATATCAATTTTTTATGTGATCTTCCCAGTCAACATTGGTCATTATTACCTGAAACGATCCGATCGTGTTCGAAAGCACAATTAAATGAAGGTGTCACTTAGAACTGAAGCTGGGAACGCACCGTTTTTATGATCTTCCTAGCCTACCTAAAAAATAAATATAAATGATTCTTTTTTATCTAGCTACGTTCTTAGTCAGATTAGTGCACTTCACTCATGGTTCATTGTCTCTGATAACCTTGATTAATAGAGATTAATATCTCTTCATGAAAAGATTTTGAATAATTTTTCCTTTTCATGAGTAAACCGTATTTGCGTCAGTATTTTTCGAGCCCTGGAAACTTGCGGCGCTCTGTAGGATCTATAGCTTCATGTGTTTTTCTCGGAAAACCTAATATACTGGTTTACAACGAAAATGTAACACTCTCTCTAAGTCTGGAACAAGTGATTCTAATGAAAAACGCTTAGACAAGTCAATTTTTGATCCGAGGATAGCCGTTTCTAAGATCAATTCGGAACTTGAGGAATCAATCAGCCGTCCTCAGTAGTCCTTACTCAACTTCGGTAAAAAGATTCTTCGATTTCTCCACTCAAATACGTTATGTCAAACTGTTGAGCTAAATTAATTCAGAACTTCTTGGCAGTCGGTATTTTGGCTTTAGATATTTTGACGATAGAATGTTAAAAAATTAACCTTAAAAACGTAGATTGGTTTCAGCGTTTTTCTCTCAAAATTACTTTCTTCAGAGTTTGAAAGGGGCGTGAAATGAATGACATTTGGATATCGCAGTACATGAGTCCATTAGGACGACACAATAGTGTGTAACTCAGTGTTTTCCAATTGAATAGTGGTATCTATATTGTAGTCCTTGTAGGCGACAAGTATAAATAAATAATTAAATAATTGAAGAACAAACAGTTTCACTAAATATAATGAATGAAATATGTTTGACATATGTTTCGAGTTTTGTCCCCTTTTCATAAACTAACAGGTAATTAAATTATTAAAATGTGATCTATACCTAAGAAACAGATGAGAGAAGTGAGAGTGGAGACAAACGAAAATCAGGCTGGTCGTTGGTTATTGGTAGATTATGTTTGTGAGCGCTGATGAAATTCCTATAAATTCTAATAACTCTAATCTCTTACTTTGGTAAGAGAATATAAAATTTGAGTTGTTGTGAGACCTAAGTTGTTAATTCATTTTGAATGATTGTTTATGCTCGTCGATTCTAATAATCATGGAACGACCAGTTTGTACTATACAAAAAGCAGGGCAATCATAACAATATAATTTATATAGGCTAGCTAGGTACAAATATTTGAAAAACAGGCTTTTTCATTTTATGAAGATAAGAACAACTATTATAGATTAAGGTACAAATCAAGGAACGTTGATATCGATTAATGTCAGATTCAAGATGATTATCTATTATTTCTTGATTTCACTAAAACCCAAATTTTGATATTTAGGCAACAAAAGCAACAAATTCGATAAATTGGAAATCGTAGATATTCCATGAGCTCAAAAATATAATCTACCAATAACTAACGACCAGCTGCATTTCCGTTCGTTCCCACTTCTCTCATCTATTTCTTCGGTATAAATTACATTGTAATATTTTAACCTCTTAGTTTCGAAATGAAATAAAACCCGAAACATATGTGAAATATATTTTTATCAATTATATTTTGTGAAACTTTAGCCTAGCATTTTTTCGTCAATTGTTGGATTTCACAAAATGATTTTCAAGAATTCTATATTTATCAACAAGTAAAATTCATAAATTATAAAAAATCATTTTTCATGGAGTGCTAATCTGTTTTCTCATATTGTCATCAACAGGACCACCATATGGCAAAATACACTCATAGGCACGATTAACAATTCATCATATTATTCTCATCGTTTCCTAAAACTGTGAATTTCAATGCAAAGTTGAAGAACGGTTTCTCGAAAGCAATCTTTGAAAAATAATATTCTTTCCTCAAAAAGAATTTATACGATGACAAAATATTTGATTTCTTGAAAAAGATAACCGTTTTCATTCATCTGAAATTTCAATAAAGGATATTACCTCTAATCATCATAATCTGTAAATCTGTTTGGTTGATGAAAACCTGAATATCAGACTGGGGCATATTATAACACTGCTCTACCACAGTGGCTCTGTACTGTTCTATATTTGTAAGCACTTCAGCACTCTAGCCTCAATCTGTCTTCTGAAGTTGTCTCAATTGTGCTCTATGGGATTAAAGTCAGTACCAAGGGCTGGTCATGCAAAGTTTGAATATCAAACTCATGTATTAGGATGAAATTTTCTCTAATAAATGAAGCGAACCGAAAACGTGGCCTTGGAGAACTTCTTCCACATATTTTTGGAAGTTTTACTGCCAAAGACAATAAGATTATTGAACCACTCTAATAACCAACCAATAATAGTGTAGGCAGTAAAACTCTCTTTTTAATGTCTGTAAACCCGCAGACGTCCATCTGTGAATCTGAATGTTATTCTGCTTTCACCACATTATTTCGCAAAGTCTAGATCTGTGGTGCTTTGGAAGAAGTTGAGGCTAGGAGTTGGACGAAGAGCCCTTTTCTTTTTTCTCGTAATATAACGACCCCTTATACTTACATTTCTGACTTCGAAGAGATACTTTCAGTAGCAGTAAAAAGCGGTTTCTCAATACAATGCTGACGACCTATCTTCGCGTGTATGGATGTGTTCTCCGAAGTACATCGAGTATTCGAGCACCTTAAAACTATCATAAAACACCAATTGAACACTAGATTCAATTGGAACTAGACTGTAGTCAGAGAAACACGCTTGTAATAACGGCAAAAAACGGCTTTTTTTTCTTTTCATTCTCAACTCATGGGAAGAGGCGATGCCAGTCATGGTCGCTCATGCTGATATAATGTGTGTGCACTCGCGTCTTGAATAGGGCCAGATTGTAAGTTAATGGACATTTGTTCGATGGAAGGAATTGTCACAGCACACTAGCCCTGTAAAAAAAAGAATTTTTATAGAGAGAGCTACGTGCCTTTGCTAGTTGTCCACTGCTGAGAGACTTCCACTACTTTCTAGACACTATCCAATAGATGTAATGCCCACTCAAGGGAACAGTATACCAGACAAGGTCGCACCGGTGCTTCGTATGAAAGTATCAGCTGTGATGGCGTGAAGTCCTGCTTAGCCCTGAAAAGAAGACTGAGTTTAGCAGAAGCAGATTTGGTTAAATGCTGTCACATGGTCATGCTAGCAAACTCCGGCCTTAACTGTGTTGCCGAGTAGGAGCATATTAGTTTTTGAGGAATCGATGTTCTTGCAAGATTAGAAAAGGTTCTTCACTGAAGACTTTTCTTGATCATGTTGTTGATTGCATCTTATTTGCGTTAATATTGACCAGGTTCAACCGACCCCACTCTGATATCTTCTCCAAATCTGAATTAATTCAGTGACGTGCTCTGTTAGTATCTTCGTCGGTGTGTCTCCTCACAAGTTATAAGACGCTGACTAGAAAATCAGTACACCAGGGTACAGTCGTCCGCAAACCCAAATATCCGGTTTTCTATGAAGTGGATCAGATAATTAATGTGCAGCAGAAAAATAGGTGGCGAGAGTGTGGAGCCCTGTGGCACTGCTGCATCCACCTGAAAAGATTCACTCGTTACACCATCAATTATCGCTTGAATCGATCTATTGATTCAACCACGCAATGTTTCGCGAAGTCCATTAATTTATTCATCAAGGCTGGCGCTAAACCCTGTCGAAAGCCTTTGAGGTATAAAAAGCAATGGCTCTTAATTAGCCAATGCGTAACGTATGCAAGGAGTTCACCACTTGATCGTTGTCTACGGAAACTGTATTGTTATGCACTGATGGTACCTTGTAACTCGAGCTTTTTATGTACTTGCCGTTTATCTCTCTTTCCATGAGTTTCGATATAATGTGCAACAATGCGATTGGACGATAACTCAAGGGTAGGCATTGCTTCAGTTTCTATGGTACTCTCTCGCAGCTTTCCAACACTCCGAAAATATCTAAAATAGACGATTGAAATCAGATGCTAACTCTGGAGCACATTTCTTCAGAACAGCTGATGGTATTCCAGCAAGACCCAATTTTGCGAAAACATTTTCGCAAAGAGATCTGCGTTTGCTTTGGGCGATGATGCGGTAGAACCGTCATCTATAATCAAAGGTGGGAAGGATCTACTACAAGAGTCTATTCTTAACCCTTTCTTTGAAGTAGTTTTTCGTTGTATCATTTGTGAAGTTACAAATATTCATGAAACGCACATATTCAGCTTCAGTTTCATCCGTTGGATTCTTCCTTCAGTTCTTATAGGCTCTGTTTTTAACTGTGGTAGCTTTTTGACAATTTTTTATGAACCAAGGCTTTTGTGCGTAAGTCTTTGGTGGAAAGTGGAATGTAAAGGTTCTTGCCTCCAAGAGTAACTTCAAAGACAGGTTCAGTTCAGACATTGATGTCGGGATATGGAAAACAGACATCATTGAAGGGAAAATATGTGAAAAACTGACGAAGCTTCTCCCAGCTTGCTGGGTTGTGATACCATATATTCCTGAAAGGCGTTGAATCTTTATTGCTCTACTGTACGATGTTACAGTGGCAGAAACGAGGTTGTGGTCGGAATTAGCTGGGGACGCTGATAACTGGAAACGGAAATCATCTGGATCTACAACAATAATTTGATCGAGGGTATTGGAAAAGTTGGGTATATTATCAGAAATTCTTGTCGGCCCATCGAAAAGTAGCTTCAAGTTGCGGCTGATCGCAAAGGCTTCCGCATGCCTTCCTGCATCATTGGTTCTATTTGCGTGTTCAAGCCAGTTGATGTTGTGGAATTGAAGTCTTCTATTATGATCACTTCAGCCAATGGATGCTGTATTTGAATCCTCCTACTTTGTCGCTTAGATAATAAAAAATTCTAGGTATTTTTAATAAGATCTTTGGCAAAATCTGAAGAACAAAAAACAAAAAAAAGAACACTCGTGCCTTTTTTGTCATAAGTATTCACTAGGTACGAAATGAAAACTCCGATAATGTATTCTCAACGTAAACAAAGCTAATTACGAAAGATATAGGGGGGCGGTTAGTTATGCTTGTCAGTGAATTCGAAATAGAAGCAACTTTTTCTGCGTTTTCATGCACAACACATGACGGTGATGTGGTACATTACACATTACGCAAATACTCTCTATTTCCTGGATAGAATTGATGAATCTTTCAAGCGATAATACGTCATTATTTATTTCTTCAGTTAATTGGTTAAAACTTTTCTGATGACGTTCTGAAGTTTCAAAAGATTTCTCGTTTAGTTCGTTATTAATTTGCACCAAAACAAAGTTATTGAACTTCCCCCAAGCAATGCGACAACTTTCGGATAATTTATATAGTTCATGTTTCTTCGAAATTAATTTTAGGGTCTGACTCAGAAAACTTGAACTTTCCACTACTATAAACCAAGACCAAAAGCCCGTTATTTTCTCTGTTAGTTCACGAGTTCCATTCCAAATTTTCATTGCGAATGGCAAAGTTTCGTGTGAATATGACTTCATTTGCCACTTTCACAAGTTGCAGACGTTGTTGGGTCGAGTATGTTTCGGCAAATTCATCAAACGGTTTCGCCCGTAGATCAGTGGTGCTTAGCACGCGAGAAGAGCTAGTGCGAAGAGAAGAGCGGGAAATTGAAAGGAACGGATTTAATCGGTTGTGAAAAATCAAGAAATATTGTTACCTGTCTTGAAACGTGAGAAGCTGTCACGAAGCTATTGCGTGTTGTGTAATTTGGTGAATTGAAAATATAACAAAAATTTACTGTTTTGTTTTCGTCTTTTTGTGATTTGTGGTGAAAAAATGGAAATGAAACATATAACAGGTGATTTATTTTATTACTATTTATCTATCAAAAAAGATAATTTTTCTCCAAAAAGTGTCAACTAATCGGGTTGGAATTATTACTAAGTTAATGGGATTTCCTGAAACTGATCCTTCTGAGTCAATGACATAAACAAAACCACAACATATAAATTTGGCAAGAATCAAAGTATCACAACAGAAAATCATCAATTTGATGTGATATCACATAAAAAATTCTTCTTAGATTATTAATTTCCATCTGAAAAAAGGTGTAATTCTACATACCATGTTCATTTTAGATATCACCCTTCACCTTGCCACCTAGATCTCTGAAAAAAGAAAATGAATAGAATCGTGACTACTCAGAGGGATTGTCTTTATTACTGTGGGAAATTTTACTAACACTAACAATTCCAGTTTGTACTCGGAATTCAAATTTTTATCTCCGAGACGTTGATAGAAAATATGGTTTTTCATGTTTTGATGATGTAGAAAGCATTTTTCCAATAATATCTAGTTTTCCCCTTTCAAAATTTGGGGGGTTAGCAACTATAACATTAACCCTATTATAAGGGTTAATGTTATAAATGTTATAGATAATTACTTACCTATGTAATAACGTTCGAACAACCAACAGGACTATTTTTATAATTAAGTTCTTCAACAAAATTTTTCCTGTCTCGAACGTCAAAACTGGGAGAATCCCATATTTTGCACTTACATAGGTGATTTTTTCAGAAATTAAAATCAATACAAATTTTTATGTAATTTACTTTAAAGCCCAAAGAATCCTCAAACATAATTTTAAACCCTATTTTGTACGCCTGGGGGTAGTATTTTCCAAATATTGACCCTATGTCCATCCATAAAGTTCTAAGTACCACCATACCAAATTTCAAATGAATACGTCCTGTACTTATTTTTGATAAAAATAGCCAATTTTCTTGTGTATTATTCAATGTAAAAACTCTCTGTGTACCAAATTTCCACCATATCCGTTCAATCTTTTTTACGTGGTTGAACAAACATCTAAACGTACAAACGTTCACATCTACGAATATAATATTTTGAGTATGGTTAAATACAAACCTTTATAGGGAAAATATATTCAGAAACTGTTTGGTGCTTGAGGGAATAGTTCTACACATTTTCTGGTTCTAACCATGAATCATGGAAATCTTGCCCCAGCTGCACGAATTCAAAAGGTTGTAGCCAAAGATCATTCGAATGCACTTGGTCTCATTAAGGAGCCTGGAGGGAGTATTCTAAAGATATCGGCGGAAGCTTGAGGGTAGTTTTGAATACCAACTTCCCGGACTCGAAAATACTTCTCATCAATAGCAGCGGGCCGAATCTTCACTCTAGATGGGGTAAAGTAGGCCACCAAAAGCTTCCAACCCTACAAATCACCGGGGGCGGACGGAATCTATCCGATCATGTTGCAAAGAGGCAACACATATGCAGCCCCATGTCTGAGAGCTATATACAAAGCCAGCTACTCACTTGGCTACATACCCCAGTCATGGAAGAAACTCAAAGTATTATTTATACCGAAAATGGGCAAGAGGTCTCGAGATGAGCCTAAATCATATCGCCCGATAACCTCCTTTCTCCTAAAATCAATGGAGAAAATTCTCGACAACCATATGAGAAGTTTCATAAAACTGCATAAAAAAAATTTGCCTACCAACCGGGCAAGTCTACAATTGATGTAGATCTAGTCAAAGAAGTGGAAGGAACACTAGAGGCTAAAAAAATAGCCTTAGTTCTATTTGGAGACATTGAAAGAGCCTTCGATAATACCTCCTATACATCCATTAGCAATGGTGCAAACAACAAGGGTGTCAAAACACCCACCATCAAATGGATCAAAGAAATTCGCAAGGGCCGGATCATAACGGCCACTTTTGGAGACACTGAAATGTCGGTGTCAGCAGTGAAAGGATGCCCTCAAGAAGGTGTCCCATCGCCGCTACTATGGTCAGTAGTTGTTGATGGCCTCTTAGAAAGACTGAACAACGCTGGCTTCAACGCACAAGGCTATGCTGATGATCTTGTTATCATCATTAGGGGAAAGCATGATGGAATCTTATCGAACCTGATGCAAAAAGCCCTCAACATCGTAAATGGATGGTGTGCTGAAAAGGGACTCGGCATCCATCCAGACAAATCCATTCTAATTCCATTCACAAGACGTAGAAAGTTGAACTTAAATCCCCCCTTTCTGAATGGACATAGTTTGAAATTTTCGGAACAGGCTAAGTATGTAGGGTTAACCCTAGATCAGAGACTCAACTGGAATTTACACATTGACAAAACTCTTTCCAAGGCTACATCGTGCCTATGGGCATGCCGTAGACTCTTCGGAAACACCTGGGGGCTACAGCCAGAAATAACCTACTGGTTATACACAGCGGTCATAGGACCCATTGTCACATATGCATCGTTAGTATGGTGGACGAAAGCATCAGAAATAACTACGCAAAACAAACTGCAAAAACTGCAGCGGCTATCGTGCGTGGGCATAACAGGTGCTATGAGAAGCACCCCGACTACTCCCTGGAGGTAATCCCAAATCTCCCTCCTCTTCATATAAAATTGAAAAAGGAGGTGTTTATGGCGGCATTACGGCTCCAACACACAAAAAAACTATCACCTGGTGATCTGAAGGGACACCTGGGGATTCTGGGTTACATAGCGCCAGAAATCTTATCACAACCATCGGATATAATGCCACTTGATTTGATTTTCACACACCCTTCGAAGTGGTCATAGAAGACCGCACCATCGTAAAGGGAAAAATAAATCAATTAGACCAAAAATCCTCCATTTGGTCACGGTCGGATCAAAAACGATTGATGGAACAGGAGCAGGCATATATGGACCCAAGTACCATTCATCAGTGCCTCAGGGCTCTACTCCCACAATCATGCAAGCAGAAACACTTGCTGTAAACCTTTACTGCCAGGAGGGACTACGAAGGAAACTCAAAGGTGCAAAGATTTACATTTTAACGGACAGTCAGGCAGTAATAAAAGCTCTAAACTCGAGTTGAGGACCATGACAGGCCTCCTTACTGCCCACTGAGGTTCCATCTCAATAAAATGGGCAAATCGGAAACGGCAACATCCAGAATGTGTAAAGAGGACGATGAAATTGCCGAACATATTCTTTGCAGTTGCATCTCAACTGTCCGTCAAAGTCATATACTTCGGTAGTGACAAACTAGAGCCGCACGAAGTAAAAGCGAAAGCTCCCAGGGAGATTCTTAATTTTGTAAGGGATTCCCTACGGGGAAATGAATAAGAAGGGTTACGAACAATACACCAATTTGGTCGCAGTTCGGAAAGGCTTGCAAAGCCAATCGACCCCCACGAATGTAATGTAATATAATGTAACCATGAGTCGATTTAGTAGTGAACGCATTTTCTCAATCTTTTATCAACCCTCAAATCCATAATATAGATATAGTTCAGTAGGCTTCTTAATGAACTAATTTTTTGCTCTTCAGGGTCTAAATATGTTTCACTTTGAGCGGATCATTTATCACCAGGTGTATATTCAGAAGATCCTTCTGTCTTTCTCTGTCAGTCTGATAAATCTTCTGATGGTCTCTTTCCTGATATTTTTCTCTTATTTACCTGACAATCTTCAAGTTTAGAATATTTGGAATTCCAGGGTTTAACACTGAAATGTGGCATATTCTACTCATTCATCTTCCATGTCACACTATCGGCTATCCTGGTGGATTACGATTCTATATAAGTAGTAACACTGGTAATGGCAGTGCCCATTAAGGGAACCAACTATTCTTATCATTCATTGTCTACTCAGCGAGAGCAGATACAATGGGAGTTTTTTAGAAGGCCTTATTTCTAGGAGTTTCAAGTTTATGTTCTCTTGAATTGATTGACAAGATTGAAGTTTTCCTCAATCTATCATAAACCCTTTCATCCATATCAATGTGAGGTACAGTTATACATTCTGTCAAAAAAGTACCGGAAATAGGTCAATAAAACACAAAATATTTCTTTTTCATCCCAAATCATTCTATCCCCTTCAAAGTAGGCCCTTCCGAAATAATTCATTCACGAGTACTGGCACATACTTTAACTTCGTGCCACAGAAGTATCTCACTGGATTTAAGAAGAAGTACTTTTCAGGAGTTATGCTTTAAATTCCAGCACCTGTATCTTGCTTTCTTTTTTGACAACGTCTGTATCAAGGTTAGATATTAACATCAGGGTTTCTCCAGACCTTAATTCCCTGAAAGGTATGATTGTTGAAAAGGGCGCCCCATTCAGTACTCACATATTTTTGGTTACCCCCCAATAATTATATTTGAAGCTGGCAAATCGAGTAGTTGTGTGAGAGGAATGGGGGTGCTAGATATGGCCTCCGTAATACACAGGTACGCTTGTCTGTATACTATTTCTCCTATTGTTATAACACCTTAGGCCAACAAACCACTCCATCATATGATAAGATAGGTCTTAGTAAACCTGGTCTTCATAACCTTAGAAATTCGTAAAATGAGAGAGGTTGTCTTTCCTAATAAAAAAATGGATCTCGCCGTATTTAATTATAAAGTGATAGATATTAAAAATATATATCCAATTATTTTATTTATATTGATCGGTCGATTACTTTTCGAGACGTATCAAAATACCCGTCGAAAGTTTTTGCCTTATTTCTTGCTAAAAACGTTTTGAAACTTGCTATTCTCTGAAAATATAACACACATGATATTACGACTTTTCTTAATCAAGACATTGACAAGTGTTTTGGAAATCAACCATTTTTTTCAAAAATGACGAGTTGAAAATCAGCCATAACATATCAATAGATAGTTCAACAGAAACAAATTAACACTAATTTTTTTTTGAAGAGTATCGTTATCATGGTTTAAATAATGGTTTCAATATTGTCAATTTTATGCATCCGAAAATGACGTCGAAGTTAGTTTCGATGATGATTCTCTAAAATATTTTTTCACTTTCCAGTACAGACTATAACAGAAATCGTTTGCCAGCATACTTACTCGAACTTGAAAAAACTAGATTTTACTACCCTTCGGAAGCGACATATTCAAACTTGAGAGTGATTATATATTCAGGATGTTCAAGTAGATTTCTACCTATTGCAGCCGTACTCATGGTGGAATTTCCGGTGGATTCCGAGTTTTCTCTATCGATCATTGGTCGCAGACCCCGAAATCTTAGGCATATTATTATCGTCGACTTTTGTTGAATAAGTTTTTTTGAGTCGACCCTATAACTTCCGAAATGAAGTAGAGAGAAACGGTGGGGTTGAAATTTTCTAAATTTCCATATTTCCGGTAAAAACCAAGATACACATATGCGGATTTCCTATCATCCTTATTAATATTATTACAGAAAACATTTGTTTGACAAATTTTCTTTCCTTTTTTTCTAAACCACAAAAGTTAAATAATTTGCAAGTCTGTATAGTATTGTTTAGCTGATTCGCCAGACTGAAAACGAAATTTACCTCTGTTTGTAGAATGTGCTGAAAGGGTTTTTCTATGTGATATAGCAACTCTTAAGAAAAAAAAAATTAGTCCCAATATGTTTTTCTAGTACTATTTGTAGAAATATTGCAGCTAGTTTTCGAGAACATTTTTTCTCTGTAACAAATGAATAAATAAATAACAAATAGAAATTGATACAACTTTATTAGTAATATATACGGCAAAAGCAAAAGTCTATCGATATAAAAATGAAACTGAATCGATAAATTTTTTTTATTTAAGTTGATTGCATCTAATTAGGGCCGGGTTTTTGAAAATCCTGGGCTCTTACAAATCCTAATGAACTAATTTTGGGAAATGTATCTCCAATACAAGTGACAATTGTTATAGAAATCCGTGGTACCATTTGAAACGTTTTTGTTGCAGCTTCCTTAATATCGTATAAAATAGAGGTTGTGCCATTTGAAAAAATGGACAAAAATTGGTTTGAATGAGATCAAACTATAAAGTACGTTTTCGAACACATATAATTAGAAGAGCAGATGAAAATATTATTGATGTACTGTTTTCAAAGAAACCTATCTTGAAGCAAACGCTCTAGGTGGATTATATAAAGTTGAAAACCTATTTTGAAAAAGTGCTCGAATTTCAGAATAGTTGGTAAACCATTCCAGTTAGGTATGGGGAATGTTGAAGAAACTCACCTTTAATTTCTCTTGGGAAATTCAGAAATGAAGTGTAATACGAGGCTGGATTCATAAGTCTCCGGCCTGACCAAGAGATGGCCTACTTCAGAGGTGGCTTTCTATAGTACCATCCTTAGATAGCTTGTAGGTATAGTTTCAGCCCGATCGCCATGTTAGTTTACGTTTGAGAGCACACTGAACAAGACGCCTCTGTGTTGTTTGTGAAAATGGAAAAATTGGAAAAGCGTGCTGTCATCAAATACTTTTATTTGAAGGGGTTAACGCCGAAGTAAATTAAAGAAGGGATTGAATCAACACTGGGGACATCCCCCCCCCCATCATATTTCCGAGTTCAAAATGGGTCGTGTGTGCACCTCTGATGAGCTACGCTCAGGACGCCCCGTTGAGATCACAACTCCAGATATGATGGAACACCGCAGATATATAAGATGTCATATGAACGTGTGCAAAATATTTTGCAGCAACATTCGCATATGAAAAAGCTCTGAGCAAGATGGGTGCCGCTTTTACTAAAAATTGTTTCGAAAAACCATTTCTACCGCCGATTTGGCGCTGTATAAGCATAATCCAAGCGAATTTTTGCGTCGATTCTTTACTGTTGACGAAACTTGGGTCCACCACTACACTCCTGAAACCAAACAACAGTCGAAACAGTGGATTGGAACAGGGGAACCAACTCCAAAGAAGACAAAAACAATTTTATCGGCATACAAGGTTATGGCTATTGTTTTTGTTGGATGCAAGAGGTATTATATACATTGATTACTTTGAAAAGGGTAAAACTATCATGGGTTAATACTACGCAGACTTATTGCAACGTCTTCGCCCCGAGGTGCAAATTAAACGACCTCATTTGGCGAAGAAAAATTTTTTTTTCATCACGATATCGCACCAGCGCATTCTTCGCACGTTGCCATGGCTAAAATCTATGATCTGAAGTTCGAATTGATGCCGCACCCTCCCTACTCTCCAAACCTAGACCCGAGTGACTATTATCTGTTTCCTAACCTCAAAACATGGCTTGGCGGTAAGATATTTGTGGGCAATGAAGAAATAATCGAAGCTGTAAATGGGTATTTTAAGGAACTTGACTAATCAGCCTATAGAGATGGCATTAGTAGCCTAGAACACCGCTATGAGAAATGTATCAGCCTCGAAGGAGTTTATGTTGAGAAAAAAAAATTCTTAAAAACGTTGTTTTTCTTGGTCAAGCCGGAAACTTATCAATCCATCCTCGTATATTCTACAAATAACTGGCCCGAAGCTCCTATTTATTATATAATTTCCCCAATTAAATTAAGAACTTCGTTAGGAATATCTTTTAATACTCACAGCTATCCGCATAAATGAAACACGCTTCATTATATGGCTGTACTACATGAAAAAAAAATTTTCGCCACTTCAAAGGAAACCAGGAGTTCCTGTAACCTGTTTCTTTATTTTCATGTAATATACGATGTTTGACTTCGATTGGTGCAGTATTCAATCTAATTGTATCCTTGAAACATATTCTGTTCGAATAGTTTGCTACTTGCTAATAAAATAAATAAAGAGAATAAATGGCCCATTCTGACTGGAAACTTTCTGGATATATGTTGCACGAAACTTGGCAGTTTCAACTCGAAACAATGAAATTGAAAATATTTGTGAAATCCACTCAAATACTAAGAAACTTTCAAATAGTATTCACTTCAAAATTTGCTTATTCAATATTCATTTTTTTTCCTCAGAATTTCATTCTCAATTATTTCTGTAATAGGTAATAGGTATTTATACAAGGGACCTCGCACAAAATAGGTACATTAAAAATTGGCTGCTGTCAAGGCTCACCAAATTTTGGTGGCAACTGGAAGTAATTATTAGTCTGCTGATCTCAAATCCACATTAAAAATAAACATAGTTGGATAGGTTTTCCCGGTAGAGACTGTTTAATTGATAGCCTTCTCGAAGTGGGTGCAACCGACCCATGCTGCGACCACAATTTAGGTTCAGTATTTTCTAACCGAGATAATTAAATTGATTCCAACTTACAATACAGGGTGCTTCAACGAAAACTAAACATAGGCTATATCTACCAAGATATTCATTTCTGATCAAAACGCAAAAATAGGTCAATTTTTGTTTCAAGGGGGACATCTTTTGGGGTACAAAACTTGCCTGATATATCAACCCCCTAAGCGGTGGTTGCAATCCTTGAACATTTTGAATAGAGAAGATGGGTCGAGTGATGACCCAAAAGAAAGGTGGTATCTTTGACTACATCGCCTCCAACGAATTTTCCTTCTTAATTGAAAACTGTAAAAGATACAGGGTGAGCAACTGAAAGATAGGGAAGACTATTTCCCTGGGACTATTCAAGTTTCAGTGAAGTAAAATTGAACAGATCCATGCTGATCAATGGCATTCATCATTAAGTACCATTCTCATCTCGAATTTCAACCCCTATAGCAGGGTGACCACCCTCGAAAATTTGTAAGAGGGTAGATGGGTCGAGTTATACCTCGAAAGAAAAGTATCATCTTTGTCTGCATCCCCGTGAACGAATTTTCATTTTTGACTGAAAACTGTAGAAGATACAGAGTGAGCTACAGAAAAATAGAGGAGACTATCTATCGCCCTGAGCTATTGCTTAGTGCAAAAAAATGGAACAGATTCATTACAGATCAAAGGCTGTCATCTTTGATCTGAATGAATCTATTCTAGTTGTCCGCACTAATACTCCAATAGTCTTGGGCCGATAGTCGTCTCTATTTTTCAGTGGCTCACTCTTTATCTTATGCAGACAAAGATAATACCTTTCTTTCGAGTTATCACTCGACCCATCTACCCTCTTCCAAATTTGATGATGAGGATGATACTTAATGATGACTGCCATTGATCACTATGGATCTGTTCCATTTTACTTCACTGAAACTTGAATAGTCTCAGGGAAATAGTCTTCCCTATCTTTCAGTTGCTCACCCTGTATCTCTTACAGTTTTCAATTAAAAATGGAAATTCGTTCGAGGCGATGTAGTCAACGATAGCACCTTTCTTTTGGGTCATCACTCGACCCATCTTCCCTATTCAAAGTGTTTAAGGATTGCAACCCCCGCTTAGGGGGTTGATATTTCCGGCAAGTATTGTACCCCAAAAGATGTCCCCCTTGAAACAAAAATTGACCTGTCTTTGCGTTTTGATCAGAAATGAATATCTTGGTAGATATAGCCTCTGTTTAGTTTTCATTGAAGCACCCTGTATATCCATTTACCATAAAACACTATTTCGATATCTTACAATAAACAGGGCGAAGAAACAAAAACTGTAAAGTTGGTTGTGAAAACCAATAGTTATGAATGTTCGAGCAAATGCTTAACGGTGCAATGTGAAATTCCTCCTGGATAAT
Source organism: Cryptolaemus montrouzieri (assembly GCA_013387265.2). NCBI lineage: Eukaryota > Metazoa > Arthropoda > Insecta > Coleoptera > Coccinellidae > Cryptolaemus > Cryptolaemus montrouzieri. The sequence continues at coordinate 118,370,259 of JABFTP020000185.1, forward strand.
GAGGGTCTGAAGTTCATAAGTTACCTAACTTAGGTAAACAAATTAAAAATAATAAATCTCGTGTTGAAAACTCAAGTAAATCAGGAATCTGTAAACTCAATTGCGGTTCTTGTGATAAAATTTATATCGGTAGGACCTATAGGAGTTTTGGCATAAGAACATCTGAACATAAACGTAGCTTCGATAAAAATAAATCTGATTCAAATTATTCAAACCACTTAATAAAAGAAAACCATTCATTCAATAAAAACATTCATTCAATAAAAACTTTGACATATTACATATAAAATCAAAAAGTTTAAAATTAGATCTACTAGAAGCATTAGAAATAAATAGATACAAACATTCGGACAAGCTTTTGAATGAGCAGGTAGATGTAAATTATTCACCCCTACTTAACTTGTTTAATTATTTTCTATTACCTTCCATACTAACTGTACAATGGCTCGGTGTGGATTTTCCTGTTATTCATCCAACTTGTTCTACGATTTGTTTATAATACCATACTCTTCAATCTGTTTGTCATTCTTGATAAAGCTGCTGTGTCAGCGAAACGTCGTCGAATTTTTTCAAAAAAAGTGTAGATTAAAGTTAAACCTTGTGTTTTTTATCTCAGGAAATTTATGTCAAGTATATTGTAATCGAGCCTATTCCCTTTGATTGCTGAATCTGGGAAAGGTAAATTATATCCAGCTAACAGCTGAGATAGTGCATAAGTCCACGATAATAAATAATAATTAAATAATCTTAAATCTACCATTCCTATCAGATACTGAAAAACAAGAGCAATGGTCAAGAACGGAATTGCATGGACGACATCACCATGAGATTAATCAACCACACATCGACAAAGAACCCTCCAACAAATGGTTGATGAAAGGAAAATTATTCGCAGAAACAGAAGGATTCCTTATGGCCATCCAAGACCAAGTGATCGCTACAAACAATTACAAAAAATTTATTATGAAGGACGGAACATTACAAACAGATAAGTGCAGAAAATGCCATATAAGATCGGAGACTATCCAGCATATTACGTCCGGATGCGAACAACTGGCCAATACGGAGTATCTTCACAGGCATAATCAAGTGTGCAACATTATCCACCAGAAACTTGCACACAAGTACGGACTTCTGAACACCTTTCAGCCATATTACAAGTATCAACCGGCACCCGTATTGGAAAATGACTCTATCAGATTATACTACGATAGGCCTGTTATCACTGACAGAATGGTGACGAATAATAGGCCGGACATAGTGGTGTATGATAAGAGAGCCAGAACAGCAATGCTGGTGGATGTCGCCATACCGAATAATTACAACGTGCTGAACAAGTTCCAGGAGAAAAAGTCCAAATACACAGACCTTGCTATAGAGATCAAGCATATGTGGCACCTCGATAAAATAAATATTGTTCCTGTTATCGTATCCTCGACTAGGTTAATACCCAAAACTTTGCATGATAGCCTTAAGAAATTAGAATTGCATAAGAATATCTATAAAGAAATGCAAAAAGCTGTGATTCTTAATACATGTAGGATAGTTAAGAAATTTATGTGAAGTATATTGTAATCGAGCCTATTCCCTTTGATTGCTGAATCTGGGAAAGGTAAATTATATCCAGCTAACAGCTGAGATAGTGCATAAGTCCACGATAATAATAATAATAATAACTTCATTTCCAAACAACAAATTTCTTATGAACAGATAATATTAATCCAGACTAATCATTGAAGGTTGAACCTTGTACATAATTATTTTGAATAAAACAATTAAACTAAAACGAGCCTCTATTCTGGAAACAGTTTTGAAAGTGAGCAAGTACTGCAAAGATATAATGATTCCAGCTAATGCAATGCAATGCACTTCAAATGGAGTTCTTTAATTCAATCATGTCAGAAACTACTGATCGAGGCTATGCCATGATCCATTTTAAAATGGATATCTTGAATGTGGATGATTGAATGATTCTTCTCGAGGTGAGAGAGACGTCATAGTCCTGATGGGCGTATCTTGTACGATATCCGTGTGAAATGGCACACACAACATTTTTATGCTTGAAGTGATGTACAAGAATTTCTGCGTAATATAGTTGTCAAGTACACGAGACTCACTGAACAAACTATCCGAAGAGTATGTCATCTCTCTCGCATATATGATCTTTAAAAAACTCTTCTGAACAACTTCCAATTTCTGTAAATATGTCGTACCCACGCCCCCCCACAATAATATACCGTACGTTAAAATTGACTGGACCAACGCAATATACAGAATCTTCAATTGGTTCACATCGCAAAAACCCTTTCTTACTCTGAAGAGTGACAAGAGCCGGCGTAATTTTCTTATCAGGAAGAATATGTGTTGTTCTTAACGCATATGAAAGTTTAACGTCACACCCAGATATTTCTCTCCATCAATCTTCGCAATATTAACTACGTCTCCCTCCTCAACCTCAATTTCTAGACGATCATAATCTGTCATACCCGAGGCATTACAACAGAATGGAATGAAATATTCCACGAAGAATCTTTATAAGATATTGCAAAATAAGTGGCATCCCCAGACATATTCAGGTGAAACATATCATTCACATAAATGCAAAATAGCACACGACCTACCACCGCATACAATATTTTTTTCGACACTATGACATCCGTCTAACTCCACAACCAGTTTTCTATTTTCAAAATAGTTCTTCATGAGTTGATAAATTGGGCCTCTGAAGCTTATACTTTCTAATTACTTTTGGAGTTCGTGGTGTAAGACGGTATCGAAGGCCTTAGTAAAATCAACGAAAATACAAATACAAGGAATACCTCTATTCACAGCATCATACACCTTACTCATGAGATGTGCGAGGGCATCATTGGTTGATATTCCATCTCGGAATCCGTACTGTTTGTCTGATAAATTTTTAAATTTATCTAGAAACCCTCCAATTCGCACTTTGAGAAAATTCTCGAATATTTTACCAAGTGTAGATACTACGGTTATCGGTCTATAGTTTGAGGGCGAGGTCTTATCGCCAGACATATAATAGATGACAATGGCTCCGAGACAAATTCCGAAATCTCTTTCAGGGTTTCTGCTCTAAGTCTATCGTCACCCACACATTTACCGCTCTCAAGACTTTTTATGACCGATGCAACCTCGTCCGCAGTTGTTTCCAGGAACCGAAAGGGTGGAGGACGTATATTAATTTTCAAATGGCAAAAACTCATCGAAAAAGATAAAAATTTCACAAAATAGTAACCACATCAGATTTGAATTACGGTGTATCACATATTAGAGATATTGTATCGAATATAATTTATCTAAGTTTAATCCCGTTTTTCTCACAAATATCGAAATGGCGTCAAGGACAATTTTCAATGTATTGTGCGCGGGGTGCTTTCTACTAAATTCCCATGACACGCTACGCCGCTAACGTAGCTCCATCAAATACTGAATGAAAAATGCACTAGTCTTTATATTGAAGTGAAAACCTATTAATAACACACGAAAGAAGGGTTGACGGTTATAAAAATTATTAATCGGGTGACCAAGAGTGCCATTCCTGAAGGTAATTCTTAAAATTTTCCCATCGAATTTTTGTCCAGTTCAATAAATGTATTCGTTCCAAATTCTCCTCTACACTCTATGAATAATCAACATTCATTTATATTGTTCGTGAATAGAATTACCGTGCATTTATATTATTATAGCTAGGATATCGAACACGATATTTTTTTGTGAAATCTGGAAAGTATTTTCAGATTCAAATCAGATACTAGTTTCATATAAATAGTTCTTGATCCTGCCTACATTTGAACTGGTTATTCAAATAAAAAAATCATTAATGCAATTAGCTTAATATTTCTTTTTCAGTAGCTATGTGTAGCACGCTCCCATAAATCTTCTAAACAATGCTCACGTTCTTCAAGACTTTCATAGTCCACACGTTTTGACAGCCATAAACGATACCATTCTTGTGGATCATCCGAATTTTAAATGATTTTTCTTCACTTACCAATTTATAAAAATTGTCTATGCATTTCACATTTGAAGTAGGTGCAGGTAGAATTGAAGAGATGGCACCCTGGTTTCTTCGAAGGTATTGAACTATTCTAGGCATTATGAGGTGCACATAGTAGCTGAAAATACTTACATAGGAAAAATGAACCGTATGAATTTCTTGATCAGAATTTGGTTTGATACTCAAATTTGGTAATGTTACTTGTTCGACGCGTTAATTGGTTAAAACTATGTCTAACAATAGTTTGAGGTAATAATTGATTACCATCCTTCAAGTACCACATCGCTAAAGCAAAAAAGCAGTTTGAGCTTTTCCGAGATATGCGAAATAAAACTTACAAGATTGGCTCATTTGAATATATAATGCTTAGAAGAAAACGCATTTATTCAAAGGACGTATTTTATATCTCTACATGGAGCTGGAATAACACAGCAGACAGGGTTCAACGACTCAAAATTTTCGCAAGTGGGATGAATGAACTTTTTTAGCCGCTTTAGAAGTTTCTATTTCATAGGATTGTTACATTCATTTTTAAAGGCATTTACGCTTCCTCTGTTAACCGACATGACCAAACTGTCTGACGACGGACATTTTGTTGCGGTAAAAATTGAATAAATGATGTTTGAATTGTGGAGGCCGTTACTTGATGTAGATCCATGATATAAATGAGATAAAAAACACTAGCCAGGAGGGGACAACAATAATACCAGAGTTTTGAAAATGTAGCATTGTTCCATCTGATCGAACTTCTGAATCTAATTCCTCAGGATCCAGAGAAAGGTAGCGATGTAATTATTCAGTTGAAAGATTTTTTCTTGGTCAAAAGTTATTCGTCTTTAAAAAGATAGTTACGACATTTGTCCCGAAAGCAGGTCAGGTAGCCACAATTCCTCTGAACGTTCTATTTACTGCAGATTTGTATACAACCATATTTAACTCATAGATCATCCCCGTGCTTCGAAAATCCAACTTATTTTCGCACACGATACAAGTTTGCATACAGCACGCACGACTATTTAATTTTTGATAATATGTATGGAATTCTCGCTTAACACTTGGTGAAACATAATGAATAAATGATTAGTTTATCACTTGGCAAAGGTTCCACAAATATTTATTAAAATACTCGACATATGTTTCGGGTTAGATTTAATTCAAAACTAATTTCATTTCACTTATGTATAACGGCATTTACAACAGGAGGTAAATTAGGCTAGTTGGTCATTGCAAATTGGCTGGTTTTTCCGTATTTTCAATAATCTCCATGATGTCAATCCTTTTTCCTTTATTACCTAGATGCATGAGTTCGATACTCTCGAAATCTATGAAATGATTTTTGTTGATGCAGTGGTCGGAAAAACCCGTAGAATTTTTATTTTCGAGAATAGAGATCTTTTATGTTCTTCAACTCTCTTCTCGAAGCATCTTCCGGTTTGGCCTATATAGAATGTCTCACATTCACTGCAGTGTATTTTATATGCTCTGCATTCATCCAATAATTTTGTTTTATATTTATTATTAACCAACAACGAACCTTAATTCTTTTTATTAGTACTGATGGTGTTAATATTATTTCTGTGTAATCTCTTACATATCTTGTTGCTAATATTAGGAATATAGTTAGTTCTGTTAGATTTCTCAGTATTCAATGGATAAATGCTCTGCAATAAAAGTGTATGTCGTTTTTGTCTTATCAAGGTATCAATTAATTTTGGTTCATAGCCGTTGTTCTTAGCGATTAATTTTAAAACTTGAACTTGATTCTCAAAAACGACAACTGACAAAGAAATAGAAAGCAATCTGTGCACAAATGAATGAAAAGCACTCAATTTGATACTCTGGGATTGGGAATATGTCGATTAGTAGGGCTCATGACTCACTTGCCTTTAAAATATACAGAAAACCAACCTATTCGGATACCCTGATTCATAAAAGTAGTTCCCAATCTCAGAGTATCAAATTGAGTGCTTTTCATTCATGTGCGCACAGATTGCTTTTTATTTCTTTGTCAGCTGTCGATTTTGAGAATGAAGTTTAAGTTTTGAAATTTTATCGAAGAAAATCATTTTTCAAGGGACAATATTCAACCTTCCGTAGAATGTTAAATATCCTCCCTTGAAGGAGCTAGTTTTCTGATCTACTCTTCATAATCATCGTTAACTGGGGCCACAGGGAAGTGGTACACCACGGTCAGATGTCACGAATAGGAACAATGGACTGCAGTTTCGGTCTCGTTTGACCTCGTCAGCATTGTCTACCCATTCGTAACACAAGGCTATGCCGTTACCTACTCATCTCAATTGTTGTTTCGAGATGTTTTAAAATTAATTGCTAAGAACAGCGGCTATGAACCAAAATTAATTGATACCATATAAGACAAAAACGACATAAACTTTTATTGAAGAGCATTTATCCGTTGCATACTGAGAAATCTAATGTAATGTACCTAAACCTAAATAACCATTGTATAAACATATTATATTTCTATTCAACTTTATTCCCAAGAGTACAATTCCATAAGATACAGAAAGAAAAGCATTTCATATCAATACTAATATTTTCTTAATAGAAGATTACAAGATTTAGAAACTATCCGAATATTTTCATTCTATATTACTCATCAACAAAGTCTTTGTTACATTTATCATCATCATTCATTATCAATTGTAAACAGAACTTTGTGCACCGCTTTAGAATAGTAAAACATATAAATTCTTCCGCACAAAGTCAGTTACAAAATTATTATTATTAAGCTAGACATATAGTTAGATTTAGTTATATAGTTACAGAGATAGACCCTCTATAACTCATTTTCACATCCTTATAGAAACAAGTGTGAAACTAGTGTAAGTGAATAATTAATAAATTGTTGTAAAACCGCCTATTAAGAAAATATTAGTATTGATATGAAATTGTTTCTTTCTGTATTGATATGAAATGCTTTTCTTTCTGTATCTATGGAATTGTACTCTTGGGAATAAAGTTGAATAGAAATATAATATGTTTATAAAATGGTTATTTAGGTTTAGGTACATTACACCTTCTTTATATAAAAAAATGGATTACATTTTTTTATAACTAAAATATCAGAAATGGATACATGGAATGAAAATTCATGAACATATAATATAATATAATATAATATTGAAACATAAATACATTTTTTTTCTTTTGAAACGAATAACTATTAGCTTTTTAATTTCGCTATCCTAAACGATCTTCGTAACGGTATGCCTTCAGTTTCCTCAGACTCTATTTCTTTCAGTTCTACATCAGTTGTTTTAGTGCTTACTTGTCTATTGCAGATATTGAATGTGGGGCAAATGCGTATTTTGCATTCGTCTAAATTGGACTCAGAATTAATTCGTTTAGATATCCGAGAATTCTTTTTACAGTATTTTCGGTACAAGTGTTTGCCCAGCTTATAAAATACATATATTAGAAATAGTTTGAGAATTGTCAAAATTAAGTAATAAAAATAACTATTATTTATTACTTTGGAGAATATACTTTCTTCTTCCATTTATTTCGCTGATTTCCCTATCTGATCCAGCTTTATACTAGCAATTTTCAAATTTTCTCTGTCAAAATTTAAATTTTGGATTTTTATATAGTCTAACGTTAGATTTTCAATTTTCGAGAAATTTTTACAACAATTATCCTCAGAAATATTTATCGTTGGTAACACGGCATGATGGCTACTGGAGAATAAATTACTCGAGCTTATTGATGTAGCAGGGGTAAAAAGTTTGCAGTTTTTCTCGAGAGTTAGAACTCCAACGTCTCTAAGAGTAACATCTACCGGTGGATAGTTTTTACAATTTAATGTTGCCTCTATAGTGGATGGAATTAAATAGAGCCAACTGTTGCGATTGTGTAATTTATGCCATATCTCTGATTTCGTCGCTACGATACGTGTTTCGCAGCTAGGTGGTATTTTTGACTTGGCGAAAAATAGTTCTGTTTCGCAACACGTTTTTGTATGAATAGAGTAGAATGGATCAATTAATTTACATATAAAATCCGTAGTGCTTAGTTTCGAACAGTGTTCAATTGATTGAATTAATGAATAATGAATTCGGTCTTTCGATATAGCGAAATAATCACTACCAGGTAAAACGAAGGCGAAACTTTTCTGACTTAATTTAGTTGGTAATGCGATCATGTTGTAGAATTCAAATGCAGCATTCATTGTCAGAGGATTTGCCATAACGAAAATTATTTTATTATCCATATAATATGAGGTTAATGAAATTAACGACATCAGTCCTGGGGCTGATTGATAATCTAGATCAAATGGATAATTTGTGTTTTCGGGAAGCGAATCTATAGTTTTCCTTAATTCATCAATAAATTGCATCGGAGTAATAATACAAGGGTGAACCACGTTAGATTTCGAAAATAGTATAGCGTCAATAATTGAAGATATTTCATTATTAATTTCCATAATAATAATTGTTAAGTAGTTTAAATGTTCTTCTAATGTTTGCCTAAATTCCAGATTAATATATGACTTTGAAATTTTCTGAGTAAAATTTTTCAAATTAACCAAATTTTTATTGAACGTCAAAGACATGTTCCGGAAATTAGTAATAGAATTGTTGAAATTTATGATAGTAGATTTAATTATTTGAGTTTGATCCTTAATAAGTTTTACGCTAAATGACTCCTTTTTATCTAGGTTGTTGATTGCGTCGTTATAATAATCAGCATCAGCTTGATCTAAGGTTCCGAAAATCGTTTTGAAGACTACACCAATTCCGTCGAACAATCCACGTGTGATACGTCTTTTATTTAAAAGTTGTTTTAGGGTTTCTTCTTTACTGTTGAGTTGAAATATGACTTGATTCAATATTTTAATTGAACTCGAACAATAAGGTAAACTCAGGTTGTCATGCTTGAAGCATAAGTTTCTCGTTTCAAAAATATATTATCTATCAAATTTAACTTTTGATCTACATCACTTAAATCTAAGAATGTTATCAATTTCCAATAAGAATCAAAAAATTTTATATCTGAAATTTTCTCATAATAAATTCCTCCAACATTTTCGAGTTGTTTGTTAGAATACAATTGAAGCTTCACTGAAGTGCAGGAGCTGCAATAAATAATACTTGTTAAAACATTGCATTTACTCAATTACGTTAACAAAGGAATCGTTTTTCCTACAAATTTCAACGTTATCTACAGTGCTTTTCTGGATCACATGCAAAATGATGTTTGAGGCGGTCATTATGTACAACAATGAATTTGTTACGTACTTTGATTTTTGAATTTACTGGAGAAGTGATTTCCGTAATTTCGTAAGGACCTGTATATCGAGGTTGCAGTTTCTTGCATTTTCGTAACCTCGAGGATTCGTCGAGTAAATATACAGAATCACCTATTTTGAAAGATTTATTGTTAATTCTTTTATCATAATACTCTTTGTTTTTTTCCTTTGACTTGATGAGATTTTCTTTGGCGATTTGATGACTTTGCCTGAGTTTATAAGATAACTCGCTAACATAATCATCATATGTATATCTGAATTCGTCTTCTCTTTTTAGATTAGATGGAATTAATGCTGGAAAGCCATATAATAGTTCATAAGGGGTGAATTTAGTTGAAGAATGAACGGTAGTGTTGAACGAAAATGTAGCTATATCCAACCAGTCGTCCCAATTAGACTGATCGTTGTTTATGTAATGCTTGAGGTAATCTGCCAAAGTACAATGACTTCTCTCAAGAGAGCCATTGCTTTGTGGTCTATGAGCTGTAGTTTGTACTTGTTTGATGTTGAAAAGTTTACTTATCTTTTTAAGTAAAGAAGATGTGAAATCTGATCCTTGATCAGTAAGTATAATCTTAGGTATCCCAAATTTGCAAATAAAATTTTGAACTAAAATTTTTGCAATTGTAATTGCTTCATGGTTAGAAATGGCATAGGCTTGACAGAATTTCGAAAGGTCATCTTGTAATGTGAGAATATATTTATTACCCTTTTCTGTTAAGGTTAGGGGTCCAACAATATCCATTGATATTTTTTCAAATGGTTTATCTGAAGTCGTAGTAATCTGCATAGGGGCTTTATTTTTTTTTCGAACCAATTTGTTCTTTTGACACGACTCGCAGGATCGAATAAAATTTTGAATATCTTTTTTCATGTTCTTCCATTTCTAAAGTTTTTTAATTTTCTTATTAGTTCTATGAAATCCCGTATGTCCTCCTATAGGATTAGAGTGGTAATTAGAAAGAATTTGGTTTACTTCAGATGAATCTGGGATGACGATTTCGTTAGATAATAAATTTACTGTGATATCTGAATTTTTGGAAATGAATCTAAGCATCATTCTAATTTTATCCCATTTAATTTTGTCAAAACTGCAATTGAATTTAGGAATTGTTATTGAATTGCATTTACTTGACTGAAGGTGGATTTTAACTTCAATTAACGAATTGAAAAGATCCTCATAGTCAGTAGTTTGCCAATAAAATTCTTTCGGAAAAATGAATATAATTCTGTTGTTATTGATTGTGACTTCGATAAATTTTGAGCCTTTCGCTTGATTCTTTAAATTTTCAAGTAAGTTGTGTTTTGTATAAATTCATTAATTTCATTAACTTGTATTTCGAGATCAGAACTTAGGGGTATAATTATATTATCTTTACAATCTATAAGGGAACCTGTAATTTCTTTGATATTATTATTAATAATAACGAATTTTTGTGCATATTTGTTGAAATTTTCGAAAGATATTTCTTCATAACTTTTAATGGAACTAATTTGGTTTTGACTACAATCTTGAGTATCGTTTAGTCTAATGCGACTTAATGAATCTGCGGTTTGATTTTTCTTACCGGATATATATACAATTTTGTAATCATATTCTTCTAGTAAGTATTTCCATCTCAATAATCTTGAATTTTGACCAGAAAAATTCTCTAACCAGGTTAATGGTCGGTGATCTGTGACAACAGAAAATTTTTGTCCGTAAAGATATGGTCTGAAATGTTTTACGGCGTACACGACGGCAAGTAATTCTCTTTCAATAGTTGAGTAATTACTCTGTGCCCTGTTCAACGTTCTGCTTGCATACGCTATAGGTAAATCATTTCGCATAATACCCTGTGAGAGGATAGCTCCTACAGAATAATTACTAGCATCTGTTCGAACAATGAATTCTCGAGAAAAATCAGGATACTGCAAAATTGGATGAGAAATTAGTTTTGTTTTCAATTCTTCGAAAGATTTTTGCTGAAGACTTGTCCATAAAAATGAAGTATTCTTTTTGAGTAGCGAAGTTAATGGTTTTGTGATTTGACTGAAATTTTCGATGAATCGACGGTAATAACCCGCTAAACCTAAAAAAGACTTAATATCCGTATCAGTTTTTGGAATTGGATAATTTTTTACAGCTATAATTTTACTTGGATCAGGTGTAACACCCTTTCCGTGATGTTATGCCCTAAGTACATAACTTCCTTACGTAGGAAATTACATTTATCTGGCTGTAATTTTAAATTGAACTTAGACAGTCTTTCTAAAACTTCGATGAGTCTTTTGTTGTGAATTTCGAGAGAACTTCCGTGAATAACAATGTCGTCTAGGTAGACAAAACAACGATAATTACATATACCAGATAAAACAGTGTTCATAACTCTTTGAAAGTAAGCAGGAGAATTTTTTAAACCAAAAGGCATTCTTTTAAATTTATACTGTCCTGTTGGGACACTAAAGGCGGTTTTGTCGGAATCTTTTGGATCAATTTTAATTTGATGAAATCCCGAAGTTAAGTCTAAGGTTGTGAAATATTTTAAATGACCTAATTGATCTAGAATTTCATTAATATTAGGAAGTTGATAAGAATCGCCAACAGTTATATTGTTTAGCTTTCTATAGTCTATGACTACTCTCCATTTCTTTTTGCCTGACGGATCTGATTTCTTTGGGACAACCCAAACAGGTGCATTCACATTTCATTTCATCTGTAATCAATGAATTGCTTGCAATTTTGCGGGAATTGTAAATATGATATCTAATGAAGTCGCATCTTCCCACTTCTATTTCAGTTCTAGGAAAACTTCGCCGTCTTTTTCGGGGTTTGAAAAGTCCAATGCTTCACCACTTAATACATCAAGTCTTCCTTTTTTATTCGTTTTACCGTATTTGCAGATATATTCACAGCTCTACACACACGATAACGTGGTTTAATGGAAAGCTCAAAAAACACCATTTTCACAATAGATCTTTAACAACTGAATAATTTGACGCGTTTTAAGTTCACAATGAGAATGAGACGCTACTCTACTGATAACTTTTAGCTGGCAGTAAGCACCGCCTATTAGGCTGCTCCGAATTTCGAATTTGCACCTCGGATGAACTTGAGGGAACATCTTATAGCTCGCGGACTCTAGTATAGAGAGAGATCTATGATTCAGTTTGTATGCCTCTTTTCCATAGATGTTTTCTCAAGTTCATGAACAGGAAAAAAAGGTGTTATTAACATTATCCACAATAATTAAATTATTATGAATATTTCAGAAAATGTAAATGTGAACATTCTAATTTTTTCAAGTTAGGTTAGGTTAGATTTAATATAGAAAATATTATTATCTTTTATTGAATTCTAATTGAACATATTCTAGTAAAAAGGGACAATAATATAATATTTCAGGAAATGTAAATGTGAACATTCTAATTTTTTTCAAGTTAGGTTAGGTTAGATTTAATATAGAAAATATTATTATCTTTTATTGAATTCTAATTGAACATATTCTAGCAAAAAGGGCAATATCGTTTTGATCAAGGAATAAGTGTTTTCTTCGAAAGAGTTGGTCGAGACCTCCTCATTTGGGGAAAAATCTTGCAGATATCTTTTATACTGTGAAATGAAAAATGTTTTCAACAGTTGACAAAAAAGACATCAAAATTGTCGAAGGGCATTCTTCATTATCCCTTTATTCAAATGATCTACATAATTTCTTGTTCACTTTTGACACTTTTTCTAAAAACCCGGAACTGTATTCCGAAGAATATTCAATTTATCTTCATTGGGTTCTTAGTGTTGATGATTGTGAATTTGAATCTGAATAATAAGTGTTCTAGTTTCAATTAAATACACAACACAAAAATTGTCGCTTCATCTGGTATTCTGAATTCCACAATCGATTAAGCAACTCGATCGCAGTTTCGTTGGCATAATATGTTTTTGGACATATGAGGGGAAGAAAACTTATCTATGTAGTAACATTTGTTTCCATATGATCTCAAACACGTCTGAAACAAGAATGAGTTTATTTGACTATCAGTATTCATTCAATTTCTCTTCAGTTTTCACGTTAAATTAATGCAAGTTTTCTGTATTTTTTGTTGACTTTCGAATCTTTGAATTTATTGTAATGGCTGCTGAACGTCCTGGGCGCTATTTGAGTGATAATGAAATGCTAAGAATTGTAACACTTCTAGAGGAAGAGCGAAGCCAACGTTACGTGGCTAACTTGTTGAATGTTAACCAAAGCACTATTTCGAGAGCAATTAATCGGTACCACAAAACAGGGGAATATGGATGAAGGGCCGGACAGGGAAGAAATCGGATAACAACACCAGTTGATGATCGTTGGCTTCGTTTAACTGCACTAAGAGTTCGGCACTGAACGGCTAGAATGCTACAAAATGAACTTGCACTCTCCATAAATGCGCATATTTCATTGCAAACTGTTAGGAACAGGCTCAGAGAAGATGATATCAGACCCAGGGTGGCTTCTACCGGACCGCGTCGCACCAGACAGCATGGAGTAGCAAGACTTCAGTTTGCGAGGGAACATGCAAATTGGGGTATTCCAGAAAGGTCGAATGTTCTCTTTTCTGACGAGTCCAGGTTCTGTATAGTATCAAATGATAGACTTATGCCTGTATACAGATGACCTGGTTAACGGTATCACCAATGCAATTTCCAGCAGACCGAAAACTTCTAAGGGGGCTCAGTAATGGTGTAGGGAGGCATTTCTTTCTATGGTCGAACTGAGTTAGTCCTAATGAATGATGGAAGAATGACAGCGGCTAGATACTTCGCAGATATCCTTGAACCCCATGTTGTACCCTTTGGCCCATTGATTGGCGAAAACTTTCATTTATATGTATGATAATGCTTGGCCTCATGCAGCTAGAGTAGTTACAGAACTTCTGCGAAATGCCGAAATTGATATTTTAAGAGGCCAGTCATAAGTTCCGCCTTGAATCCCATAGAACATGTTTGGGACAACATGGGGTGGCAAATTCAGCAACGTAGGATGCCTTGTAGAACACTCCAACAACTAGAAAATCTGCTTCCTGAAATTTGGAACTCAGTGACTCAAGAGTACATCCAAAATTTGTTTGAGGGGCTTCCGAGACGTATACTGGCAGTAATAAGGGCCCGGGGAGGAAACACTCGATTTTGCAAATGATTAGTAACCATTCGCGAATGTTTGAAGGTGGTAGAATTTTTTAATTTTTCATTACCTCGAAAATTGTTGATATTTACCATCATAAACTTATCTCTTTTGAATGATATCTTCTTATTTTACACTTCTGAAAGTTACCAAGCGACTTTAGAATGACCAACCTAAAAGTTTATATAGTATTGTCATCAAAGTAGGGTAATGCGACAATTTTTGTGTGGAGTGTATATGATATGTAATCTTACAACTGGAGAACCGACTGTATCATGCACGATTTGTTTATACACTAAAGATTTTAACGCCGTCTGCATGATGGATCTTCTATATTCCAGATCCCTTGAACTGAACACTAGATGGCTAGATGAAGAGAGAGCCTGACAAAACCTTTACTACATGATCATTATGATAAAAATGAAAATACGAAAAATATTGTTTTGATTATCATTTTTTATTGTTGTCAAACTGAATATTATATCGTTTGGATCCGTGTCGGTCCACTAATTTCAATAATACGAAATACAGGTTCATCATAAGTTATAATTGAGCATAAAGAAAATTGAAGGATTGGAACTTATAATAATTCAAAGGAAGTTGATTGACATGGTATTAGATTATCTACCTGGTATTTGACGAACTTTTCATTTTCAAAACTAAAGTCGTTGAAGATTTGTATACATTTTGAAAACTTGAGTTCTATTATTCCCTAAAAGAATCATTCTAACTCTGATTATTCTTTTCTGATTATTCTCTTCTGTATTACAGCTATTTGGAGATCTACAACGAGAAAGTTCGTGACTTATTAATTGCGGAAAATGATCAAAATAAGAACTGCAGGACACTTCGAGTGAGGGAACATCCACAGAAAGGTCCATATGTTCAAGGTATGTATGTAGAATTATTTCTCAATGTTTACCGACTAACAAGAATAAGATTATATACAGAATGTTCTATTATTCACCAATAACTGACTGAACATATTCTTCAGAAATATTAATGACGCACACTTTGCAATTATTCTAAAATCACTACATATTTCCGATACGTCATGGTTACATGACATATCTATATACCTATATTTAATGGTTTTGTAGAAAAAATTGAACAAATAAATAATATATATATATATATATATATATATATATATATATATATATATATATATATATATATATATATATATATATATATATGTTTGCAGCTTTATGGTTGCCGCTTCTCGCATCTTAAAGACCATAGCCTCCGATCTCTCCAATCATCTGGTTCTATCCTTCTGTTCGTTATTTCTTTTTCAATGTCTTTCATCCATTCTTTTCTAGGTCTCCCTCTTCCTGGCTGGAACCCATTCCCAAATTCTTCTCGGCAATCTTTCCTCTGTCATCCTTCTCATATGACCGAACCGTTTGAGTTGTTCGGTCATAATTGTGTCCATAACTGTTGTTCTTATGGACATTTTCTCCCTAATAACCTCATTCCTAATCCTGTCCAATAATGTCAAACCGCAGCATCTTCTCCAGTAAGCCATTTCCAAAACGGATAACTTTCCAGACAGCTCTTAATTCAGTACCCACACTTCCGAGCCATACGTTATTGTTCATTCTATCAAGGTCTTATAAATATTCCTTTTCGTCATTTTACTCAAAGTTTTGTTTCACAGAATTGAATGTAATGCATTTTCCTATCTTTCGTAGTATATCTTTTTCATCATCCGCTATCGTCACTCCAAGGTAGTTGTATTGCTCAACGTTCATAATGTTTCATTTGTCTGTATCCAAATCTTCTCCCTCCCCGCCTATCACCATGTACTGTGTTTGTTTGAGATTTATTTGCAGGCCCCATTTGTCGTACTCCTCTATCAGTTTGTTCATCATGTAAGTCATGTCTTGTTTGTCTTCTGCTAGAAGAATTTGGTCGTCTGCAAATAATATCGTATGAATTGTTGTGTCTCCTATTTGTATTCCCATTGGGGCACATTTCCTGGTCCAATTTTCTAGAGCAGCGTTTAAATAAATTTTGAATAGAGTAGGAGACAAGCAACATCCTTGTTTCAGGCCCTTTGATGGGGAGAAGGGTGCAGAGGGAGTGTTTCCGATTTTTATTCTTCACAAATAAATATACCAATCAATTTATTCTAGGGGTCTCCGAACACACCCCCCTTGTAATTATTATGGAAGTCATTTGATTTAGCTGATATTTTTCTGTTATAAAAAAAATTAAAACTGAATTCGAAAATAATTGCTTGTACGTTTTCGTGGGCAAAACCACTTTTTCGTTAGACCGATATATCACTCAATCATTAAACTACTGAGACTAAACAATCACTCCATAGCTGTTGAGGAAATAGCAGAAATCATTAACGAAGCCATGGTTTCTCTAGGTAGTTTTGTAATTTTTTATTTCCTGCTACTGTTTCTCAGGAAAGTCTTTTAATGTTATTGTCATAAACGGTTCCATGTATATTGAATATATAAAAAAACATATTTCGTTCCATAATATGGGTGTCCTTCGACTTTCTGATTTTCACTATTATATATATATATATATATATATATATATATATATATATATATATATATATATATATATATATATATATTCTTTTAAAAGAGAGGATTTTCAAAAATTTGAATAATTGTATTTACAATGAAATGAATGCTTATATCTATGATTTTGGTGTGTCAGAAAAAAACACAAGCGTAAGCTCAGGAAATGTAACAGGGGAACCATACTGTCTTGTATATGATTCAATAAACGAGTGAAAAAACCTGAGGAAAAAACTCGTTTCCCTGTCGCTATTGCACTAGCAATAGCTTGTCTGTTTATGTTGTGTTAGTGTCGTGTGTACATAAAGAGTACCAAAGATTTTTCTGCTTAGCCGCTTCATTCTCCCTTGCATTCTATGATTTCCAAACGAACACAGGGGTGAAAGGAGGGGGGTTTGGGACAGGAATCTGTAACAATGGAAAAAGAAAACCAGCAGAAAAATATTTCAACAATCATACTTCTTATATGTTTAAACAAATCTAAGAAAAGATTTTACATAGCAAGCAAGGTCATAAAGGACTAAGCGGATAATAAAAAAAATGCATAACCTGCAATATTTCCTCAAATTCCCTCAAATTCCCTCTCTGACCGAGAGAGCCCCGATGGCCAGGTTCAGTCTTCCAAGTGATGCCGATTATGATCTATAGAAGTTTTAGAATCATTATGGACCCAATAATCTGGGTTGACATCGCCCATATATTATTTCTTCGTGAAACTTGTTTAATTTAAAGAAAAATTTCCGAAAACAATTTTGACAGACGTCAGAAAAATATGACGAATGTCATATAAAAAAATTAAAGACACAATTTGATCTCACATATGTAATTGGGGAGAACAATATATTGCATCCAAAATACTGGATGGAATTTTTCATATCGAAATTTATCAGGAAAATGAATATAGCACCAAAAATTTTTCAAATCTACAGAATAATTCTTATGGACATCTTTGAAAAGAATGATATCATCAATATTCTTCCGAAGAACAATATGTGTCATGTGATATATCATTGGAAACTCTCGTTTTACCTGGTTCCTAGATAAAGTGCCATTAAGTCTTAAATTGAAAAAATAAATCTTTGTTGTGCTGAAAAAAACAAACAAAACGTAATTTTCTTATCAACTAGCTGCCCCTCAAAAGGCAATGAATGTCGTGTTACCTTTCGTACATCATTTTAAGCATACTAAGATCAAACCTTCTACTGCACTGAAAGTTGATGCGTTAGAAACCTTCATACAAATCGCAGACTTCAATTTTGCAAATTTTAGTTGAATACACTACAACAATATCACAATTTTGGAACAAAAACTATGTGTATGAAAAATTTTCTTTCATCAATAATAATGGCATTTTTAACATCAACAACCATCAATGCTGAAGTCAAAAATACCTGGGAAAGGTAGTAGAAGCAATTTTCAAAAATTTTTAGAGGGGATGTTTGGTGTGCTAT
Source organism: Cryptolaemus montrouzieri (assembly GCA_013387265.2). Lineage (NCBI taxonomy): Eukaryota > Metazoa > Arthropoda > Insecta > Coleoptera > Coccinellidae > Cryptolaemus > Cryptolaemus montrouzieri. Next base: position 118,388,690 of record JABFTP020000185.1, read on the forward strand.
TATAATAATAAACTTTTAAGCCCATATTTTTACACGAAATTGTAGATCTAATTAAGTTCAATAATACTTATCCCGAAATACCTGCAAATACTTACTTACCTTAGGAGGACACTATACTACACTCTTCAGGAGTATTTTGAGGACAATATTTTTCTCAACTGATTCCGTCTCTTATTGTTAGGTCTTTATTCTGTTTACACTGTTTGTTTTTTATGTATTTTATGTTTATGATGACGTGTTCTACAACAATTTATGTTTATATGGAACAAATAAATGGATTGATTGATTGATTATTCTTAATGCAATACTAGGAATAGAAAGAAGGAGTCCGCGGCGCCTTCAACAAAATGGCGATCATTTTGAAAAATATTAATGATCCATTATTTGAAGTTATTTTCTTTTCTATGATTTTAGCCTTAAAAGCTCAAGTATTAATTATATGTTAAAATGTTTGCTCAGAAGTAGCTTATCCTATTTCAGTGATAACGAACAAATGCCTAGTAGAAGATAAAAATTATTCCCTTCTTCAAAAGGGGCAAGAAGGTAGATCCAAACAATTATAGACCCATTAAAATTCTACCAGTTTTCTCCAAAGCTAAAGAAGTTGTTCTCAAGTCGAGGTTGATATCATATTAAGAAAATAACAAGTTCCTGAATAAAAAACAGCATGGGTATCGACGAGGCCGGTCAACAACTACAGCGCTGCCAGACTTGTTAGAGGATGTCTTGGCAGGTCAGGATTCCTTCAAGTGCAGCTTATTGCAAGAGATCTGTCAAAAGCCTTGGAAATCATAAAATATTCTCAAAAGAATCGAAAAGTCTTGTGAGACAACACTACTGAAAGAAAAAAATTTTGATTGTGGTGTGTCTCAGGGGTCAATTTATGGACCTATAATTTGAATTTTATATATTGATGATCTGAAAACTGGTGGCTTAAATAATGGTGTTAATCACTTCGCAGATGATGTTACTTATGTATTGAATGCCTCCACCAGCTCAGCCCTAAAAGATGTAAAGCAACATAAGAGTTAGTACGTATGAGGCAATTAGAATGACGTATTTCGTCTTGTACTACAGCGTTCAAACATATGCAATCCTTATTTGGAGAACATCGCCTGCTGCATGGGATGTTTGGCGGCTTAGGAAAAGACAAAGTTGCAGAGAAGCCCTTGAAAAAACAAAAATACTGAGCATTCCGGAAGTATACATCCTTGCATGTGTGAAATTTGTTCATAACCATCAGAATAAATTCAAAATAAACCGCGAATCTCCTAACATCAACATAAGAAATCGAAGTACCTTTCAAATCACACTTCACAGAACGAAAAGAACACGACAAAGTGTCAATTGGAGACCAAAACTCTACAATTAAATTCCATTTGACATAAGAGGCCTAAGTCAAGACAAATTTACGTTGAAAATTAAGAGCGAGTTACTCAAAAATGCAGCATACACTTTGGAGGAATATATGGAAAGTATCTTCTGAAATTGTGTGTGTAGAATTGTGTATCAAAATTTGTTTTCAACTATCATCTAATATAAACACTTATTTATTGTAGTATATTGTATGTCTTATTTTTGTATGTGTTCAACTTATTTATTATTTAATTTTTTTGGTTTTCAATGAAATAAAACTAAAGTATTTAGATTTTCACTATATTAACAAAACTATGACCGGTTTCACCACACTGTGGCTTCATCAGATAGATACAAACTAATGAACGGAGTTATTCATTATATATTAGTCTTATTTCCTACTTAATATTACAATAGGTACAAGAGGTATGTTGGAAAACCCATCGAAGTTGCTTACTTTATGAATTGAAAAGATTGAGTAAAGGAGAAGGATTTAGATCTAATTGACTATTAAGTAACGCACCTGAATTCTTTTCTTTGTTGATCTGTAAAATGAAATTATCATTAAAGTTATGGTTTTCTTCGAGTAAGTGATTAGAATAAAGGAATCAGATTTATGATAATTAAAACTACGTTTCTGCTCGGATAATCTAACTTTGAAATTTCTGAAAGTTCTACCAATATAAATTTTATTACAATCCCCGCAAGACAGTTTATAAACACCGGATTTATTACTTTTTTCAATTTTAGATTTGCAGTTTTTGATATGTCGGCCTAAAGAATTATCAGTTCGGAATGCTATATTGAAATTATAATGCGAGAGGAATGATTTTAATTTTAGACTAGGATTAGCAATATAAGTTAAGCTGTTGTATTTTGTGTTTGAACTTTTTATATTTGGAAATAATTCCTGGATTGCTTTTTGAAATTTTTTGCGTGAAATCATGTTCTCAATCATAGTTGGACTGTAACCGTTATTGACTGCTATTTGTTTAATTATATTTAGCTCTTTTATGAAATTATTTTGTGACATTGGGATATTAATGAGTCTATGTACCATACTATTGTAAGCTGCTAATTTATGTGGATAAGGATGTGTAGATGAGCTGTGAATAGTAATATCTGTATGCGATGGCTTATGAAAAATAGAAAAATCATGTTTGCCGTTAATTTCAGTAATAGTTAAATCCAGAAAGTTAATGGAGTTTTCTGTTTCTATCTCTAAAGTGAATTTAATATTATCGTGAATTTTGTTATTGAATGTTTTGAATGACTCTAATTGTTTGTTTGTGCCAGTGAAACAACAAATGATATCGTCGACATATCTAAACCAATAAATAAAGTGTTTGAATAACGGATGTTCTTGGATAGTTTTTTCAATATTATCCATGAAAATTTCAGCGAGCAGAGGGCTCAGAGGATTACCCATGATTAAACCTTTTTTACTGTTATATAATACTCCATTGAAGTTAAAATAATTTTGTTCTAAACAAATTTCTAAAAGGTGTAAGATTTCTGATTGAATTATCAGATTGACTTTATTAATTTGAAGGGCGTTCTTGATGAGTTTGACTGTATCACTAGGTGGAACACTAGTGAAGAGATTTACTACATCCCATGACTTAAGTTTAGCGTTCGGTGGTAGTATCATGTGCTGAATTTCATTTATTAGGACTGAAGAGTTTTTTATTGAGAATTTAGGTTCAAAATTAGCGTACTGTCGAATGATGTCTATGAGAAAGCGTGAAAGTTTTGGAGCTGGAGCTTGAAAATATAAAACTACTGGTCTAATGGGATACCCTGTTTTATGGAGTTTGACGAGAGAGTAAAGTTTTGGTGATTGCGGGTTGTCAATGAAAAGTTTATATTTTTGGTTGGTAGGTATTATAGACTTGGCATACTCTAAAGCGTTTTTTACTATGTATTAAAATTTATTAGTTGGATCTTTATCAATTTCTTCATAACAACCTGATTCAATGAAATTTTGGGTTTTCAATAAATAATCTGCTTTATATAAGGCTATGACCCTAAGACCTTTGTCTGCTTCGGTGAATATGATATCTTCAGATGCGGACTTAGATTTAATGGACTTTAAAGTTGTATTTTCGAATTTCCTAGGTTGAAAACTATTGAACTCTTTTTGAAGTAGTAACGCTGAAGAGTGTTTTAGGTGTTTGGCTTGAGGTGAATAATTTAGGGCTGTTTCGGTTTCAATTCCTAGCAGATCGAAATGGAGAAGAGCGTTATTTGACTCTAAATTGTGTTTAAAACCCTCTTCTAGAAGTGAAACTTCATCTTTGGAAAAATTAGCATCTGAAAGATTACTGAACCTATCATAAAATTGGTGATCGGAAAATTTGACTTGATTTTTGAAGTTTCAGGTCTATTACTCAATACTTTATTCAATTTTCGCAACTGAATTTTATACTTTTTGTGAATTAATGAATGAAATTTGGGTCTTGTTCCGGAATCTAAAATGTCAAATTCTACTGAATGCAACCTATGAAGCAACTCCGAATGGAGTTGTAGTTGTCTCGTTGGCTGTATTGAAACTTGATGTCTAACTTCAACCATTTCTTTTTGCCTTGTAGTACTCCATTTTGGGCTGCGGGGCTGATATTATGGGTCTTCAGTTTTATATATTTCGGAAATACTTCGTTCTTCAAACAACTGGATAGGAACCAGATATTCTGTGTGTTGGTCGCACATCTTAGAATTAGCTTGAAATACCAAATGACCAAAAAGCTTGTCTCAGCTTCTTTCAATAATTTGATTGAGGAGGTCGTTACTTGATGAAAATCGATATACATATTTTCAATGAAATCAAACTAAAGTATTTAGATTTTCACTAATATGTTGATATAGTGAAAATCTAAATACTTTGGTTTTATTTCATTGAAAATATTTATATCGATTTTCATCAAGTAACGACCTCCTCAATCAAATTATTATTTAATTCCAAATTGATTGAGCATGTGAATATTTTTGATGCGCAAATGAACTATCCTATTCTACTGCTAGTGAAGTTGTTTTGGAGCGAATCCCCTTCTCTTTCCACAAGTCATTAGATATGCTCATAGAGAATGTTTGAGCTCGTTTTTGTATATAAGTTTAACGTATTTATGATTCAATTCCAAATTGACTTACCGTGTAAATATTTTTGATGCTCGAATAAACTATAACTAAAACTATTCATTTAACATTCGTTTGGAAAATGTTGTATGCTTTGATTTGAGGTTTGAGGTGGGTTTCAATTATATCGTCTTTAGTGCTATTTCTACAACTGATGTTCCTGGGTTTTCTTCCACATCTTAAATCCTCCACCAATTGAAAACTTCCCGACTGGTTGCAATATTTTATCGGGAAATTGTGGCATGATCAGAGTTTTTAATACATACAAAATGAAACTGTATTACAAATAATGATTATACATTTTTCAGTTTGTCTTTTTACCATTTTATTACGGTTCTTCAAACAACGCAAAATAACTATAGATATATAACTTTTGGCAGAATTAAATTACGTTTACAACAATTTATTGTTATCTATGTTCTGACTTATGATCCTTACTCATAAAATTATGAGTAAAAAATTATTAAAATGTGGTGCACTCGTTTGAAAGCGCTTTAAAAATCATTTTATTATGTGATTGAATCAGATGATGAATATAGGAGTCACTGCGATAGGTGTTTTTTAGGAAACACCCTATATATTGCATTCAAGAAGATGTGGATGACGTGATATATTGAATTTTGCAAGCCGAAAAAAAATAAAAAATTGACCGATTCGAGCATCAAGACTACTTATTTTTTATTAAAGGGTCCCATACTTTTCCCACTCTGTATGACACTGTAATTGAGAAGAAATGTAAATGTAAAAATTTCTTTTGATTATTGTAATCTCTGTGTCCCACAAAATTTCATCAGTATTTCGTACTCGTTTAGAGGCAATCCTCGGTCGATTTTTCGATCTATTTAAAACTAGGGTAACTCAGTTCACTTCACAAGTAAAAACAATGAAAGAATATCTGAAACAATGGGTCGTTAAAAAATTAAATAGCATGCGAAATTGGACACGCATGGAAATAGTGTCAGGGTGTTGCACAATTCATTTTTGTTTGATCAAATAGGTTTACTGTTATACCGAAACGAACATCTCTAGATTCTTTGTTTACTCGGAAATTGAAGTTTAATTGATAATGCAATCGGAATTCCACTGCCGTGAATAAGGTGACCGTCTTGGAATACTGTTATTTATATATTTTCCGATTTAGAGTAAGTACAAATCATCGAAGGAATTTTCGCATATTCCCTGAAAAAAGTTTCATTTAGGTGAACATTCAGAATTTAATGTGACCCACTTTTACTTCACTTCTGTATATCTGCATTTTTCAGTGAAACGAATACCTTTCTTGAAAATTAATATTAGTTTTGTTTTATATATGAAATGATAATTACGATTGCAGTTACTATTTTCGGCATTCCTAAGCAATTGAAATTGAAAGTGCAGCGGTTTTTTCATTTTTTAAATATATTAATCAATATTAACGTTGCAAAATGTTGAAGTTATTCAAAGCTCCTACATCACCTAACCTAACCTCAATATTTTTAGACTACTTACGATCGACTCTGAGAGGCTGCAAGTATGTGCGATGCATGGTTGTCGTACATACACATTAGCTTTCCGCATGATATACATTATTGTAGTCTATTATATATATATATATATATATATATATATATATATATATATATATATATATATATATATATATATATATATATATATATATATATATGTGTATTGACTTAATTATATTCATTTCATAAAATGCAGACTCGCACCAGTAAGTTGACCCAAACATTACCGTCAGTTGAAGGGCGATTTACCTTAGATTCGGATATTTATCTTCAGATATAAAATACTAGACTTTTGGCACTTTATTTTTAATGATAAACATAAAGTCTCCACCGAAATTTTGCTCTGTCGGAATTTCTGTTATTTCAATTATCTAAACTGACCGGAATAATAAGCCTCATGACACTTGATTGGCCGTACGAGTACGATTGTATGGCCACGACATATTTTCTTTAGGTGCTTTTCTGTAGTCATATTAGCCTTAGCTACTCTTTTTTCCTAATGATTCCCAATGGCAATGAGAAAGGATAATCTCATATAGGTAAATTTGCAACTGTTTGAGTTGATGCTTTTGGAGTATCAAAAGTTATCGCTTTCCTACTTTATCTATAAGAAAAAAATCCGAAGACCAATGAATAATCCTTCCTGACAAGAGCTAGTTCCCAAATCTGCCCGCCATGCACGCAGCCCCCAAGAGCCACAATAGTGCAACTAAGCAAAATGCCAAGAAACGAAGCGACAGACTGCAGTTTCGTCTTTATTAGGAGCTCATCCGTGTCGCATATCGCTTTTCAGTATCCTAACAAGCTACATCGGTGTACCCCATCGATTCCAGAAAGGACGCATCTCGTACATACGTACGAGAGTCGCCCTCTATGGACAAAACGAACGAAATAATTCCGCTGAAATGGTGCTCTGTTTCCGGGATAACCTCCCGTCGGTAAATACTAGATGAGACAAATGATGAGATTATTCATTGATCTACGGATCAGAAGATAACAGAAGATTTTTGTCTCATCATAAGGAATCATCGTTATTAAGAGAGATACACTAGGAATATGTTTAATGGAGTTAGCAGTACCATAAGAACGTGAAGAAAGCATTCTGGAAAGATGGAAAAAAGTCTGAATACATGCGAAGCTATGGCTCCCGTAGTAAATAGTGAAATTGAGGTATAAAGAACAAATATTTTAATTACACTGTGAGGGGCGTCCAAAACACAGGCTTTATGAAACTTTATCTACATTCTTTAAAATTAATTTTCCTATCTTTTCCATTTAATATCCACCAACGAAGCTGCAGTAAATTTCACTAAGAAAGACGTTGCGTACGCGCCGAAGAAAAGTAAGGTGATAATGGCATACGTAAATAGCCACATGCAATAAAAATTGCTTTTTGTTTCACTTTGAACTCCCTAATATTACTATAATAAAATTTTTAAATTAAGGGTAGAAAAAAATCACTTAATTTTAGCAGCCAAAATGGCTATATATGCAATAGGGGATAACTTGTTTTACATCATATGGAAGTGCATAAATAGAAATTTGAGGTACCCATAGTTCTCCATTCTTCGGCGAAAAACTCGAAGCTTTTATAAGCAGATGCACATCTCTATTAGAAAACTTTAATTTCTTTCGGTAATCAGATTGGTAACTAAGGACTCGTAATCAGAATCAAATGCATTTGTCCTAAATTATTGTGTATTCTTGACTATTTTCCCCTTTCTTTATCAGTATTTATAGAGGTTTCGATCTTATTACGGAAGCATGACGTTGATATCATGAATCTCTAAATTACTTCTTGTTAATTTTTGTTACAGGTCTAACAGAACATCAAGTCGATAATCCTAAAGATCTATTGAAATGGATCCAATTGGGTAACACAAATCGTAGGGTTGCGTCTACGCTCAGCAATCCACATTCCAGCAGAAGTCATTCCGTGGTGACTATCACTTATGACGGCGTCAGATTATATCTAGTCGATCTAGCAGGTAGTGAAAGGGCTGATAGCAAACTTTACACTACTTCCACGTTTAGAGAAGGAGCTAACATAAACAGAAGTTTAGTGGCTCTAGGAAATGTGATATCAGCCTTAGGTAGGTCAATATACGGAGTGAATCATTTTGAAATTAACTTAAAATTGAATATAGAACATTGAACTTCATATCAACTGAAATAACTCGTCGCTGTTCATCAAATATTAATACTTCGATTCAGACAATAAAGAAGTAAATGAAAATTGAGAATAACTGTTTTTACTAACTAAAACTCGGAAAAAATCAGTTTATTTCAATTTTTTAAAGCTACATTCTACATTTTGCCTGTTTCTTTACAACAACCAGTATCAACAGATAAATATGCTAACGCTTTAATTCTGTTAAAATAAGTAAACTAAAAGCATCCACTTCCTTGTGAGATTTCAAAAACGGTTCATCTGGTTTGCCATTTTTGATAGATACGACGCAGTTTTGAGGAAACGTCAACTGTTTCACTAGAACTGCTGAAAATCGCAATCACTTATTTTCGCTAGAATGACTTTCGAATTAACCACGAAAATCGAATTTAGCAAGTCGTTTTGTATTTGCTAATAAGTTCTTTTGAAAATAGTTGGCGTTTGTGAATGTTTCTTCAATATCTATTTAAGTTCAGCTGTGTAATTGATTAGATCCTGAAGTATTCCTGGTTTATATATTTCATCGTGTCCTGTAAGTGCGACCTCGAATGTTTCTCTAGATCCATAACATTTATAATTCTTGAAAGTACGAACGTGTTTGTTAATCACTTTGTCGTTGTATTTAACAATGTTCTTCCAATATACACTATCCAGTTGTTCTTGGATATCTCGAACAAAGTGAACTTCATTTCATTGATCAAATGCTGCTTCCAGTTTTCATAACACTTGACGTTTTCACTTAAATATACCTACTAAGACATTCACATCATTACTTATGCAATTATTTTGTTAATTGTTGCTAGGCCGTCCGTTGTTCGTAATTTTCAGTTTTTCATTTATGAACATCCTCAAAAATTGTTTATAGTTTGGTGAAATATCCATACTTATTTACTAATGACCCATAATCTGGCCCCAATCTACATGAAATAATGTTTACTCTATGATTAGGCAGAGTATAGCGGCACAGTACAGACGATTTATATTCGCCAATCAGCGTCAATATGTACTTGCCTAATTTCCTGGAGGAACTATAAGTATCGTTCTGTAATATGGATTAGAATTTTACGGGAAGATGATGGTGTTATGTTGACTAGAAATTAGTATCTTATGTTGGTGTTTCTCTTTTGAAATTTGCAACCAGATCTGTAGTTCTTCAGCTCGTACTAACAAACTACCACTGTACATGTTTTCAAACGAAAATTTTGTGAATTGATACTCACTTCCGAATAAAGTGGGCTTAGCGACGACAAAAACTGAGACATTTGATATTTCTTAGTTGAATAAGTCGGAAGAAACCTTTATCATTTCAGCTGAACAACCATTCAAAGCTAGACCGGGACGAAGAAGATTTGTTCCTTATAGAGATTCTGTATTAACATGGATACTCAAAGATACGCTTGGTGGAAATTCCAACACTGTTATGATTGCAAGTAAGTTATTTCGAATTTCTATTAACACACCCTATATTCTTTATCAACAATCAAAGTGGAGATTTTGTGTTTTTTCTGTTCTGCTCTCTAAATATATTCCTAAACAATTGATAGAATCAACATTATATTTCGAAAATGTGCACATAATATATATGCAATAATTTTGCAATTTAATTGAACGATGAAAGTAAATAAATATCATGAATAAAAACGTAATATGCAAAATGAAAATGAATGCGAACAAAAAAATTATTCTTCTACCTTACTTCTTTGAAGCCCTAATAACTAGTGGGGCCCCAAAGAGAAGGTACGAGTCGAAAGACTCGTAACACGACATTCCACGAATTAAATTGTCATATCTGAATATCAGATAACACGCGAAATTTATCTCTACAGGGCTCTGCGCTAATGGCCCATTAGAAGTATCTGAGGAACGGATTTATCGATCAGTTTCAAATTTTAGGATTACAGTAAATGGACACTGATCTGCAATTTGCAATCCTTTTCAGAGCCGTACCAATTCCGGTTATACCGGATATTGACTAGGTATAACTTTGCTATTTCATGGTGTACTTAATTTATTTTATCAAAAAGCATCTATTTTCGAGCATCTTTTGTTCAGATTTGTCCTATCTGAAATTAACCACTATTGAGTTATGATTTTTTATATCGAAATTTTCGGGATCTTAGTCTCATCTTCTAGGCCTGAAAAATTAACTCAAATTATAACTTTTTTCAAGTTTAACAAGAAAATGGTTATCTTGAAGACAATATACTTTCTGCTACTTCATAGACAGGGTGCTGAAAAATCACTTGTCATCTCCATTAAACTAAATTGGCAAAAAACGTTTTTTTTTTCAAATGTAGTTAAAATCTCTAAAAATTTTACACTTTTCAAAATTTTCTTCATAATTCAAATATTGATATTTGTTTTTTTATATTAAACTGATTAAACTAAAGCTTAATGGATGTTGGAAATTTCGTTCCCGTGTTTGATGTGGGTTTTCGATAGGCAGATTCGTAAAGTTGTAAAGTGAACCATCAATATCTCGTAGAAATTAATCCTAATCACCTCGTCTCCTAGATTCATCGATGATATTAATGAGGATTTGCAGGGGCGGGAATTATTTTTGTCTACATTTGCAACAGCAGCTCGAACAACGGACTTACACGGATTGTCATAAAAATAACACAAGACGGTAACTGCAATTTGTTCATCGTTGGTATCCGCTGTCAGTTCTCCATAAATGACAAAATTTGATTTTAATTTACTAAACTGTTTGCTGCAAATTGGTTGGCAATTCGGGTACTTTTTGTTAAAGGCTCTCTGTAGGTAACATAGTAAAACACATTTTTTTGGTAAAATTCAATTTTTTTATTCAATTCAACCTTCAAGGGAGATACAGCCATTGTAGCGATCAATAATTTTTTCAATTCCATTTTATAATAATATTTCTCTTTAACTTTAAAATGAGCTTCAGTTTCGTCGATTAGCTATTCAGTAGTCTCGAATTTTTTCCAGCAAGCATTCTTTTCAAGTCTACAAACAGAGAAAAACTCTCGGGAGCAGAATCTGGAAGAATAAGGTGGATGGGGAAGTCATTCAAAGCCTAATTCGTACAATTTTGCGATTGTTTTGATTGATTTGTGGCAAGGTGCATTGTATTGATGAGACAGCACTTGCTGTTTTTTTTTGTTCAAATGGGGCCTTTTCTTCATGAAACGGTACTTCAATTGATCCAATTACTCAGTGTAGTAGTAGTCTGGCCCTTTTTGAGGTAATCGATGAATATAATACCCTGCTCATCACAGAAAACAGATGCCGTAACCTTGCCAGCTGACTGCTGCGTTTTTGCACTCTTTGAATGCAGTTCACCTCGCTGAGTCCACGCGGCTGACAGTCGATACCTTTCTGGAGTATAGTAATGAATCCATGTTTCTTCCATTGTGTTGTATCGACGAAAACTTGGCTTTATTACGGTTTAATCATCTTCAAATAGTGCTCAAAATCATCAAGAGTTAATAGGCCCGGTACTCGCACACAGCTTTCGCATGTCCAAACATGTTTCCAAAATAAAAGCAACACGTTGCTTCAGGCTTTCAGCTATCTCGATCAATTTCATTTTTCGATTATTGAAAATAATTTTGTTCCACCGTTCATTTTCCTGTCGCAGATTCCGACTAATGTTTATCAAGCCAAGCCGTGGCTTCAACTGAATTTTTTCTCATTTCTCCATTTTTTCAACAATAACAAAAGTTGATTCACTTTTAGTGCTAAATCTCGCGAACCAACTGTCGGACAGCTGAAAACTTTTTACTCGTGTCTAGTTAAGGTTAACACTAACTGAAAATCATATGCCAAAATAATTTAATTTTTTGATGGAACTGCAAGTTTCTGATAAAATCGCGAATTAAATGGAAACGAGCAATTTTAGGTATAGTGAAACTGAATACCAATCAATACTATTTTAAAATACGGTTTCGATGAAATAAAAAAATAGGTACACGCATTTGAAAATAACTTTTATTGAAAATTTAGTTTTATTATTTGACAAAAGAATTTTTGAGCTCCTTGTATACAAAATTGCATCTAAAAATACGTTGCCCTCAAAATTAACACTTTTCTCGCTAAACTTAAAGAAAATATAATCTTACTCAAATCTGAGTCAATTTTCCTGGGTCAACAAAACACGTTGTTATTCCTAAAATTTTGATGAAAAAAGTTATAGCTCAATGATAGTTGATTTTAGATAGGATAAATCCCAACAAAATATGCTTGAACAAGGAAGTCCTTCAATAAAAAATATTAAATAGTACACCATGCCATGCCATTTAAAAAAGCAAAGTTGTAGTCGTTGTCCAGTGAAACTGGAAATGGTACCGCTCTGAAAACAATGGCAAATAGTGGATCAGTCTCCATTCACTCTCATGCCTAAATTTGAAATTGATCGATAAACCCCTTCCCAAGATATTTGCAATGTGTAAACACATTGAAAACTTTTATTCAGGGAGCAATGTTCAACCTTTCGTAAAATGTTAAGTTAGATCTTGACATTTGGCTGTTTCTATGTTTTGCCAATATTTTTGGATTGTGTCTTTTCAACACTCTGTATATATTTTTTATAAACTAATCGGCTGATTCCTGCAAGTCTTGACTCTGGTCAAACTTTTTCAGAGAAAACTTCGTATGCAGACTGAAACCAAAGTCCAGACCAATTACATTGATTTTTCAGTTTGGGGTCTTCATGAAACTCTAAAAATTCCTATTTTTCATAAAATACAGGGATCGAATAATCAGAATTTACTCTGATATCTATAATTGAAAAAGAACTAAATAGGAATACACTAGAGATGTAATTCACTTATTCATCATCGAAAAATGGTTCCTCATTTTATTCATATTTATCTTTTGGATAATAATTTCAATGTGTTCTGCCTCAAACGAACCACCCTGTTTATTTCTCATGTCGTAGTGATTGGAAAAATTCCCTGAAATACGTCAATTAATTTTGTTTGGGGGCATTATTTGAGGCTTTGAAAAGCAACCCCCTTAGAAGGGGCTCTTCAACGCTTCGTAATTGAATAGGGTAAAGGGGTGGAGCGATACTTGTTTAGAAATTTCTTCGGAAATCTAAGCTAACCTCAATTGAAAGCTCTTCAAAGCCTCTCAACAACGATAACTGAGAAAAGTAATTTTACGAATCTTTTCCGCAAAAAATCATTTTTATCTCAAACGAAGACCTTGAATATTTTCAAGATTGTTCAAAAGATGAAAACGAATCAATTTTTATTTCGAAGGAAAACCTTTCGAGGGTGGTTAGTGCTTGGGTACATTCACCAGATAATTTACTTACCTTGAGATTTTAAACGATAAGGAAAGTAGGTTTTACTGTAATGTCTTTTGAAAGTCTTAAACGATAAGGAAAGTAGGTTTTACTGTAATGTCTTTTGAAAGTCCTTTCAACAAACAATTTGACGCACTGTGAATTAATCTCCTACTTTGCTGATAGTTTTAAAAATAATTATGGTGTACACATTGCAAGAACGTGTTGAGTTGAAAAGCCTTTATTAATAAGATCAGAATTCTTCCGAGTGGCTGCAAGGATATTTCACCAAAACTATCTTGAACGTAATGTTTTCCAAGAGTACCCAATGGAATTGTTATCTAAATTTTTTGAGACGGCTACAGTAAGGGATAAAAAACAAACACGCAATTATTACGAACCATTTCTGCAGCTTCTGGAGATAACTAATCCAACTTTTTTTAAATTTTACATAAATACAAGTTTCATAAGTACAAAATTAAATTAATTCATGAATTAAATGATAATGCTATCTATCGAAGGTATTGTGAAATTATGACCGAGCGTATCAACAACAACCAGCATTTCTCGTACAACGTTTGATTAGCGACTGATGCATTGATAGCATAAAAACTAGAAAACTGTACCCTAATTAAACAACATTTCCATTCCTTCCCCCCTTCGCCTTTCGTTTACCAATACTTCAATTTGAAATATCCTAGTCTTGGGATTGGAAGAAAAGGTCCTATGCAGTGACCTGTCCGATCTCCTTGAGTGAACCTCTAAACTTTTTCTTGTGGGGATATCTTAACTCCAAAATTTTTGTGACTCAGCTGTGAATTTGTAGACGAGTGTAGTCAAATAACTCCAAATTTGCCAAACCATGTCAGAGACCCTCGAATGATTCCTCTTCAAAACAAAAATTCAATGATCTTAAAAATAGCCAAAATATTCAAAGTCTTCTGTTTGAAATGAAAAACGTATTTTGGCAAAAGAGATTCGTCAAAATTACTTCTCTCATTCGCCGTTGAAATGCGGCTTTGAAGAGCTTTCAAATGTGGAATCTCCCGACTCCATTGCTCATTTCGATTTTGAGAGTCGAAGCCCCCTCTCTTAGTAGATTGCTTGTTAAGTCCTCAAATTTACGTCAAAAGATATATTCAAACCATTGCTACGTTCTCAGTTATATTATTGAAATCGTAGAACAACTTCCAAATAATACGAGAAAGTAGGTATTTCCGGAATACATTAGCATAGGAATAATCCCCTGCAGCCCTTTTTACAAGGGTACCTGCAACGTAAGAGATTTACTGACCATCACTTCGAAACATAACACGAACAGTGCAACATCTTGAACATTCATTCGAGGCATATCATTCAACATTTAACAAGATGTCACAATCAAAAATTGTTTCAAGTAAATAAGTCATACGAACAAGAAATCACGTAAACATATGGTCCTTCGAGCCAGATCTCAGTTACAATCGATTATCATTTCAAATCCGAAAGTGAAAAGTGCATCAAGAATACCAGCAACGAGCATTTGCATCCTTGGATCCAATCATCAATCAATCAAAACGTGAGTCTAGTTTATCCGTCAAATCATATCCTTAAATTTTTCTTCATTACCTCAGATTTGGTTTCCTTTTTACATATTTTCTTTTTATACATAATTGCAACATGTTACCCAAAAAGAATTCACTGCCAAGTAACGAATCAGGGGAAGATAATTTCGAGCAGGGTAATGAGATAACGTAGATCGAAAATTCAAAGAACTAGTCATACAACGCGGTCAAATCAAAGCGCAATCAACTCGTTGTAAAACTGAAATAAATTCAGTACTTAGACTTAATCAATTTAACGATATCCATACCACAATTGCTGCTTTAATAAATAACGAAGAATTTGAATTTGAAGACACCAATTATTCATTAATTGAAAGCGCAACAGAACTAACTATTGTATGTTTGAAAACAAAGATCGAAACAGCTTGAAATCTATCAAGCATTACGTGAAATAATTGTTCGATATTCCTCAGCTACAAAAGGGATCAAAAACAACATTACAAGCTTTATGGTATAGCATGAGAAAACATCTTTCTTCGTCAAAAAATTTCTTGTCTGACGCAGAATTGCTCGATCATATGCTCATTTACTTCATCTCAAACAAACTCGATTTCAAAACGAAGAATTGTTAGGATACACTCGATAAAATCAAAGACATCTATTGCTGACTGAGATATTTTTACGTGAACAATGTAAAATTTCAAACAGTAAAAGTAAATTCTCCGAATTAGCATCAATTGTTCATATCAACCCTTATCGTAATAATAATGTCATTTAATAGATAATCATTCAAAAAACATTTTCATAAACAAACACATTCAGCAACTCTCAAGCAATCTTGTGCCATTTGTGAAAACATTCATGGAATATATGCTTGTGAGAAATTCAAAGAATTGCTTATCAATAAACGGATGTCAGAAGACCGCCAGAATTTCTCTGAATTGCTTAAGGAAAGGCCATCCTACAGAGAAGGGTAGTACTTCAGGTTGTAAAACTGTAACGACACAATTTGGTAACAAAAATCCATCAACTATTTTACTTCATTTACGACGTCGAGGATCGACAATACATTTGCAGAATTCTTTTGGGTAATGGTTCTCGACCAAACTTTTTAACGGAAAAAATGTGAGCAAAGTTACGTTTACCGAATTAAAGACAATAGAGAGTTTTTGCAACTTAGACGATTTCGTTAAATTTACCGTTAACTTTAATTATATTTACGATAATAACGCTCACTTCAAATAGAGTTTTTGCAACCTTACAAAATAACATAGTTATTCAATTGACAGTTTGTCCCATAAAAATTGTCATTTGTCATTTTAATACGGCCGATTTGTTTTTGTTAGGTTATGTTGCACACGATAAATGAGAATAATTACCAGCTCTTATTCTGCCGTAATAACGGCAATACTTTATCGTTATTACAGTTTTTGGGTACTATTTTTGAAGAGCGCATGCGCAGAAAATAATAAAGACTACAAATAAGAAGTGCAAAAACTCTCTAATCAATATCTATATCAGATGTGAACGAAACACAAACATTTTCGCATGTAATAACTGATGTCAGAATTCAATCAATATATAACTGATTCTCCACGAATTTAGCATTACTCCACAAATCACAGGCAGCATTCCAGCAATAAATTTGATCATTCATATTCAAAAATACCAGGAAACATCAATTTAGTAGATCCTGCGTTTCTCAACGTAGAAGAAGTAGATTTATTAATTGGAGCTGGAGTGTTCTGGAACCTACTTTGTAGAGGCCAAAGTCGACTAAGGAAAAATAACGCACCTAGCTTACAGAAAACTAGTATCGGGTAGATTATTGGTGGTCCAAACAATGTCAAAAATCAACATAATCATGCAAACTGGCCACTAATCATCATGACTCATTAGAAGGCAAACTACTCAAATTCAAATTTAGATTTGAGTTTGAGATTTCAGTTTAGAAGAATGTACAAACTCCATAAAAAACAATCACTCTGCAGATGAAGTTGAATGCGAAAATCATTTCTTTAACACTTTTAGCAGAACGGTATATATATATATATATATTTGTTTAAAAACAAATATGTTTAAAAAACTGGCAATTTTCTCAATTTTGTACCTGATGATGTTTTATATGAGTTTTATTGTGCACTTTGTCGATGTATCTTGTGTTCTTTGAGTTCTTGACTTCGGTTTTTCATCACATACTAACTTTTGGATAATTAACCTCAACTTTCTAGGCCTGAAGATGGAAACAATATATATTTCCGAAAGCTTGCCATGAAAAAAGAGTATTCCTTTGTTCCAAGACTACTAACCCGTTATCAATAAATTGAAATTTTAGAAGTCGTTATCATTTCCAGCAGTTGATTATATATATATATATATATATATATATATATATATATATATATATATATATATATATATATATATATATATATATATATATATATATATATATCTTTTGAAAAGAGAGGTATATAAACGTTTTATGGTAAGAATGCCTTTCAACAATAATATTCCTGATTTAGGAAAATCGAGAAAAATGGCATTGAAACTTTTTTAATCGCTTGAGAAGAAATTTTTTCACAACAAAAAGTTGTACTCACCTCGTTCAAGAATATGAACAGCGACGGCACATAACGAACATTGATGGCCTCAAAGAACCAATTCAATCTAATTCAGTTTTTATTTACCCATCATACCGTCATACGCGAAAACCACGCAACCACTATGGTCCGAGTGGTGTTCGAGGCATCAGCTAAAAGGACATCTGGTCGTTCTTCGAACTTCGTTCAACTTCACAAACGATTCAAAATGATCTATTCACTATTCTTGATCGTTCAATGCAACACAAATTCAATTTCACAGCAGACCAGCAAAGATGTTTGGCAAATCCTCGTTACGGAAAACCAGAGCGATTTTCGAAGAATCATATGGCGGGGAAACTCGAGTTTGCCAATATCAACATACCAATTGAATATCGCCTACGTATGGCACAGCCGCAGCATCGTATTTGGTAATTTGCTCTCTAAAACAAATTTCAATCGAGATAAAGCAGTCATTCCCCAAAACATCTAGCGTAATAGACAAGAACTACTACGTAGATGACGTCCTAACAGGAGCTGACTCTGAATCAGATGTTGTCAATTTGAAAAAAAAGCTATCAACTACTTAAGGTGGATCGAGGTTTAAATTGAGAAAATTGTGTTTAAACGTACCATTAATCAACGATAATCCAAAAAAAGAAAATGTTGATGAACTCATATTAAAGAATACAATTGAAACAAAACCTTTAGTGGTGATCTGGAAAAATTTTTAATTTTACTTTTATCGTAAATGAATGCAACTTTCCAAGGAAGATTTCACAACGCATGATTCTATTCTTTATAGCACAAATATTCGATCCTCTGGGATTGCTAGGGCCTGTAACTATCCAAGCAAAACTCATAATACCAAAATTAAGTTCTGCACTAACTTAAACAGTATCGACATACCACGATACATCTTAAAAAACTCACGTCGAATCACATGGATTTTGTGAATCCATGTGACCAAAATGCGTATGGTGCCTGAGTATACATCAAAAGGACAAACTCAGACAACAAATCGAAGGTCAGATTATTATGCGCAAAAGCGCGAGTAGCTCCACTCAAATCAATCACGTTACCGAGACCTGAACTATGTAGATCGGTTATTTTAAGCAATATATTCATTAAAGTATGTAGGAATTTAGACATTCAATTTAAAAATTATTTTCTTTGGAGTGACTCTCACAATCGGTCTCTGTTGGACCACAGCGACTTCACAACGATGGAACAGTTTTGTAGCAAATAGGGTTACAGAAAACAATCTTTTACCCTAACAGACAAGTGGAATTATGTCCGGTCATAATTCAGCAGATCTGATATCTATGTAGATTCTCGAATACTCGCATAACCAACACATTAGTGGCAAGATCGGTCTTGGCTATGCCAAGACGAGATTAATTGGCCAAGTAGTCACGTTGGCGATTAATTAAACTCAAATTCGCCAGAAATGAAGGCAACTACTTCTGTCCTCACAAACTCACCGAAATTTGAATCAGTATTCGTCATTAAGTAGAGTCGCAAGAGTAGCATGATATACACACAACCAAATTTATATGGAATCACTCGGTATTTCACATTATTGATTGTTTTTAACCATGGATCATTGACTACTTATGAAGAATAAAGTTTTTTGTTGTAAAAATACTGGATACTATTATATGATAAGAAATGATGAATTATCACCACATGTTCGGAATATTGTACTCAGTCGTCACTGAGATTTGAAACTGTGAATTTCAAAATTTAAAAAAGCCTATAATCATAATTGAAAATGCCTTACGTTGTATTACCCGATGTGCAGAAGGGTCGAATAATTGCTCTCGTTGAAGAAAGCGGCTACAACGGGGGTATCACAGAGAGTGATTTTAAAAACCTACGCCCGATACGTGGAGCTACAATCTCGGCAAAATAGGCCTAGAAGAAATCGTAGGAAGACCACTTCTGAAGAACAAGACCGCTTTTTATGCCAAATAGCAAGGCGAGACCCTAGTTCGTCGCACCCCATACTCCAAAGGCAATTTCTGGAAGCAACAGGCATCAGTGTATCAGTCGAAACGATACGTCAAAGACTTCGTTTGAAGGGTTTAAACAGCAGAAGGCCCTTAAAGGTTCCAGAGCTAACCAGACAACAAAAACTTAACAGATTTAATTGGTGTATCGAGCACCAAAATTGGAATATTGAGAATTGGCGAAATGTTCTTTTTTCGGATGGGACCAGAATTGATATTCGATCAGATAACCGCCGGATTCGGGTTCTAAGGGGCCGTGGAAGACAAACTAGACTCCCAGCAGCAAGGTAAATTCCTAAATACCAAGGGGGCAGTGTGATGTTGTGGGGGGGCATTATGCTGGGAAGCAGAACAGATTTGGTGCCCACGGTGAGAATTTCACTTTTATGCAAGATAATGCTCCTCCGCATACCAGCCACCTCGCGCGACATTATCTTGAAACAGAGGGAATTGCTAATTTGGACTGGCCAGCTTGCTCTCCAGACCTAAATGCTATTGAACATTTACTGGATATTCTCAAAAGGAAAATTATATCGCGCCAGGATAATCCAAGAACCTCATAACAGCTCATCCAAGCCGCCACAGAACAGTGGCAGAATATCACCCCAGAGGAGGTCGAAAACTAATCCAAAGCATGCCTAAACGGATTCAGCTTGTATCAGGACGAGAGGAGGTAACACAAGCTACTGAGGTCGAGAAAATACGCCTACTCCGTGAGAAAACAATTTTCCATTTTTCACTAGGTAAGAGTCTCTTATTTTCTTTTAGTTGTTTCTTTCTCAAAATAAATCTTAATTTATTTCTTTTTTCAATTGAAATATCTCAAAAAGGATCAAATCTAACAAAGTTGCAAGAATCCCTGAGGAAATATTCAAAATATCGGGTGAAACCATATAAATTTGGTTGTGTGTATATAAAGATTCATTCATTACCTAAAACACCCAACCATGAAACGAAACTGCTCATTAACAGTTGAAGAAATGAACAAAGGACTGAACTACCCTTTGAAAATCGCACAAAGAGGCAGTTTTTCACAAGAAACTGATAACATTTCAAAGCAACAACCCATACATAAGAAGAGTCAAATTTAAAATTTACATCCCTTTTTAGATGTCAGTGGTATACTTCTTATGGGTGGAAAGTTATCCCAATCCCATTAGAAATTCGTAAGGAAACATCCAGTCATACTAACACCAAAACACAACCTGATGAATTTAATTGTTCGATAAGATCATATTGAACTGTTTCATTGTAGTCCTCAGATATTTTTAGCTGCTCTACGAAAATGGTATTGGATTATTTCAGGTAGAAATGCAGTTAAAAAACACTCATTCATTCTTTGTTTCAGAACGCATCCGAAAAACATGAATAACTTGATGGGTAACTTACCACCATCCAGAATAGAGCAATCATGTCCATTTCAAACTTGCTGAATTGATTATGCGGGCCCTATACTGACAAATTAATTCAATTAACTCATATATAACCTAATGAAATCAAGCATTTGTCTTTTTGTATGTTTCGCAACGAAAGCTGTTCATTTGGAATTAGCTCGCGATTCGACAACAGAGTCATTGTTAGCTACATTTTTGTGGTTCGTAGCACATATACTCGGACAATGGCACAAATTTTGTAGGGATCTATTCCGAATTGAAATCACAGACCAATTTTCTCCAAAAAGAGTAACGCCAAAACCAAATAATCTATAGATAACATTCAGTAAAATGTTTCACCCCTAAGCAGCCCACATTCGGCTGACTATAGGAGGCAGGTATATCAAAACTACATTTGAAGCGGGTTATAGGAAATACGCATTTGATATTTGAACAATTGAGTACAATTTTAACAAAAATTGAGGCAGTATTGAGTGCACCTCACCTATATGCCCTTTCCTCCGACCCTAAAGAACTTGTCACTGGACATTTTTCGATTGGCGGAGCAGTGACACCACTTCCTGATCCAAATCTTGAGCTTATCCCGGAAAATCGTCGTAAAGTAAACAAGATATTCCCTAAATAAAATCATTCGATGTGTTCCCATAAATTTCTTCTTCTTCAATCAGTACGGGATAAGAAATATACAGAGTGACTAGTTTGAGATGAAATGCCCAGTATATCTAAAAAATTTGTGAAAAAAATCCTATCTGATCGATCGAAAATACACATTGTCAAAAAAAATAATTTCATATAATAAGCCAGAATCAGTGCCCCAAACCACGATTAATATCATCTTTCATTTTCGGTGTGAAGTTCCATAGACTGGAGATATCAGGAGATATTCAAAATCATCTCGTATCTCAGAAATGAAGACCATAATTTTGTTCCCAAAATATTTAGTTTTACGAAAAATATCACTGTATTGTGAAAACCCCATTTCTCTATCGCCCATATTAACGAATATACTATTCAAACGTATCTAAAATGGGACAGCCTGTACATTTGAAATTATAGTTGAAATTTCAATGTTTAAATGTATATTAATGTATCATATAATTTATCCATTATTTTATACAACTCATTCTTTCTATGACTATCGATTGAACCCCGATGAATCGGAAAAGTCAGCTTTTTCCATAATACTATACGAGCATTTAAATTCAATGAAAATATTTCGTTCTTTTTCCGATTCCCATAGCTATTGACGTCAAAGATCTTAATACCTTCGAAAATAACATCACGATGCATTTTTCAGCGATCTCTCCGTCCAGTGGGTGCTATAGTGAAACAGTGAATACTCTGCGATTTGGGCAGAGAGCCAAGCTAATTGTATCTTGTCCAGTTGTGAACGAGGATCCCAAAGAGAAGATTATCCGCGAACTCCGAACAGAAGTGGCTAAATTGAGAGAACTTTTGAAAGAGGCTCAGGTAATTAGTTCTTTTTTTATCCTCGAAATTTTTCCTTTCGTTGGAGAAAGTGTATGCGAGTGATGAATAAAAATGTATTCTTGCAAGTAGACGCTTGGTTTGAAATAAAGTGGTTTAGTTAAAAATAGTTTCAAAGAGGACATTCCTTAAATCTTATGCTTCGGGAAGAACGTTCGACCATTTTCTATGGAGCATGTTCACTAATTTGCATTAACATTAAATGAAAGGTGAAATTATTTTATTATATTCAAGGTAATCTGTTAATCTTTTGAACCTATTTTCAAGTTTCTTTCACCAACAGAAAGCTATATTATTACTGACTAATATAGGGTATATTTCATTTTGATAAATAATAAGATAAGAATTTTAGTGAAATAAGGCAATTTCAAATCATTTCTGGAAGTGGAACATTTCGAGAACAAGAACTTTTTTAACAGCGTTATTTTGTTGCTTGGTTCAGGAGGTTTTTCCAACCAGTTCACATCAATGTTTATTTTTGATTAAGCATATGAAAACAGCCATAGCTCATTGGATTCGAAATGTCGGCTAAAATGTGTGTCCAAAAGTTTTTACAGCTTCTATGTCAAAAAAAAGGTTATTAGCATATTAAGGTAGAAAAACGGTAATGAGTTTCTCACATATGTTTCAAAAAAGTTGATAATTCAGAAACAATAAGAAAGGTTCTTAAGGAGAACAAAATTTCCGATAAAAAAGTTCTATCTTTCGAGACTCGATGTCTCTTATTCATAATATTTTTAACTTGAATACAATGTGTCTTCATGGTCGTCTCCTGTAGAAATATCTCAGGAATGGGTCAAATGAGGTTTATAAAAATTTATCAACATAGGTTTTGAGGATGTTTGCGCAAACTAGAATCAGATCATTTTTCTCTATACCGGGTGTAACTGAAACTAGGGCAACCCCTGTAACTTTGTTTCTATTTGGAATATGTTGATGAAATTTGGGAATCGGATAGAAGACAACATTTTAAATTCGATAATATTGATATGTTTGACATTTCGTTGTCGGTTATGCCAGAAACGATACCAACTTTCGATTTTCAAATGAGACACCCTGTATTTTTCTGCTTATTTCAATTTTTCATCTCATCGTTTCGACATATTTTTGAAAGAAAAACAAAAACAGTATTCGTTTCTGCAATTTTCATCTTTCATTCCATAAGGTCATGAATAGTGACAATTGGCTTAGCTCAACATCTGCCATCACGAAAATACAAGATTGTATCTAAAAATTTAGTTGCTCATTTTTTACGAGGTGTCAAAGTTACCAACGAAAGAGCGAACAGCAAAAACGAAATAATTATAATAAATCGCATATCGACTTTTTCACTTTGGGTCGCCAAAGTAGTTATTGTTATTAGCGAATAGGGAAAATTGCCGAGGTATTTTCCACTAGAACTCCTTCAAGAATTGAGTAACGTGAGTGGTATAAAAAAAATACTGCTTCTGTAATACAGGGTGGCCCGATATGGTTGTCTCAGAAGAAAACCTACTTTTTGGAAAAAACAGAAATTTAAAACTTTGACACTCCGTGAAAAATGCGCAATTAAATTTTTAGATATAATCTTGTATTTTCGTGATAGGAGATGTTGAGCTAAGCCACTTGTTCATGGCTTTCTAGAACGGAAGATGAAAATTGCAAAAAAAAGATTATGTTTTGTTTGTCTTTCAAAAATATATCAAAAGGTCGTAGGATGAGATGAACAATCAAACTAAGCAAAAAAATGCAGGGTGTCCCATTTGAAAATCGAAACTTTCCGGCATAACCGGAAACGAAATGTCAAACACATTAATGTTATCAAATTCAAAATAATGTCTTCTATCTGATTCCCAAATTTACTCATCCCAAATAGAAAAAAAGTTACAGGGTTGGACCTAGTTTCAGTTACATGTGGTATACAATATAGCACATTCCTGGCGTACTAAAGCTTCGAATTTCGTCGAATCTGTACACGGAAAGTTTCAAGTTTGGTATCAACAAGACGGAGATCCTGCTCACTACTTCGATCATGTTTTCGAAAGATTGTTTAATTATAAGTGTTTGAAAATGCGGGACGCAATCTTCGTTCTCTTAGTTCGCCAGAATTGAAACGTTTGGATTATTTAATTTGGATATATATCAAAAACTTGTGTACGACAATCCAATTACAGCAATGAAATATAAGAAAAACAGAGCACGAGAATCATTGCAATCAATTCTGCCTAAACAAATTTCTGAGTCAATCCATGAGGGGTTTCTAAGAAGAATCCGTCTCGAACAAAATGGAAATAATTTCAAGAATTTATCGTAATAATTTAATTTCACAGGACAATTTTTCATTTTGAAAAAAACTTTATTGTTATATTTACTCAGAATAATTTTTACTCTGTACTTATTTCTGAATTCTACAATATGACCCTGAACAGATAATATTCTCTTCAAGAAAATTTGAGAGGTGAACCCAATCCTTGCCATTTTGACGATTATCTCAAACAATAAAATCAAATCATTAAAAAATAATAACAGAATTTGTGCGTTTGTTACTTGAAGGACTTAACATGATACAATAGTGGACTTGTCAGTAATGGTCTTATATGAACGATCTGAGACCGATGATTCTGAAAAACGGAGTTTGTGTAAATAAGCGAATGTGATGAGCAGCTGCAGGGCAGGAACTTCACCATTTTCCTAATAACATCAGGAGTCTATCAAAAAACATTGATGAACTCTCTATTGCCCCCGATCAGTTTAAGACCTCTTTTGACTGTATAGTTCTTACAGAGACTTTTGATATAGATAATCCTAACCTTTTAAATTTTAATGGTTTCAGTGCTATATATAATGAGGGTGATATCAATAAAAATGATGGAACTGTAATATTTATTGAAGATAAATACAATTATCAGTACAGTGTCTTCGAGTTGGACGGAATTAGGGTTATAAGGCTGATCATAAACAGAGTGCAACCATATCCTATACAGATTTTGGCCCTGTACAGATCCCCTTCTCTAAATATTGCTAGTTTCGTTGATAGTTTGAAGGCGTTTTTATATAGCAGCAGCGGATTGTTCAGTATCTCTATTTTGTTGGGCGATTTGAATATTGATATTTTGGATATGGGAGATGACCAGGGACAAGAATATTTGAATATTTTTTCTGAGAGTGGATATATATCAGCTATAAATACCCCTACAAGAGTATAAGGGAATCACTAGTCCTGTATTGACCACATGTTTGTTAGAAGTGAGATACCCGAAGAGAAGTTTTGTCCTATTGTTTGGCGATCGGGGTTAACTGATCACTACTTGGCATTGACTTGTCTGAAAATAATATTAGCTGTGACTCAGACTATATTGAACTATAGAAAATTGATTAACTATTCTAAACTCAAAAATATATTGCCAGAAGAATCATGGGAACAGATTTATGACTGCGAAAGTCCGGAATTAGCTGCAGATAAACTGGTTGAAAAACTTAATCACTATTTAGCTCTTTCTACAGTGAAGATTAAAATACGTAAGGAAACCACAAAGCGAAAACCATGAATAACGAAAGGATTAATAAAATCGGTATCATAAAAATGAATTGTATAGGCAACTTAGAATAAATCCATGTGACGAAAACTTGAAAGATAGATATGAAAGATATGGAAATTTTTTAAACGACTTGATGAAGAATACGAAGAATAATTACCTGAAATCAAAAATAGCAGGGAATAATAATAATATAAGAGGTTTGTGGTCATGTATTAATGAAATGGGTGGAAGGAAAAGGGCAAAACACATTATTAACAATATCATTACGGACGCTGGCGAAACATCAACTGAGAAAGTCGAACTAGCAGATTACTTTTGCAAGTACTTTTCGGAGGTCGGGGCTAAACTAGCTGATAAAATACAGAAATCGAAAAGTCTATGAACCAAGGTGTAATGTTAATTCAATTGGCCTGATTGAAGCTACTACTGTGGAGGTTGAGGGAGTAATAAGGGGTTGAAGGATGGTAAGTCTCCTGGCCCGGATCGATTAAAACCTGAGACAATAAAGAAAATTATGAAATATATTATATATTAGTGAGCCGTTGAAACATATTTTTAATCTATACTTGAAGAGAGGTGAATTCCCAACCATATTCAAAATTGCCACTATAACACCGATTTTCAAAGCTTGAGATAAAACGAAACCCCGTAATTATAGACTGATATCTGTTATTTCTGTGCTCGGTAAAATATTCGAAAAACCATTAAAAACACGAATTGTTGACTTTTTAGATAAATATAGAATACTGTCCGAAAAGCAGTGCGGTTTTCGAACCGGAAATCAACAGAGACAGCAATGACCCAGCTCTTAAGTAATATTTATAGTGCAATAGATGGTGGTGTCCTGTCCATCAGCATATTCATTGACTTACTTGTCGAAAGCTTTCCACTCGATCTCCCATAGTGATATTTTGGGAACTTTAGAAAATGTAGGAATTATAGGCACGGCATACAAATTGTGGACCAGTTACCTGAATAATAGAAAACAAGTTGTTGAAATTGACGAATGCCGGAGTAGTGAAAGAATTATTGACTTCGGAGTACCACAGGGGACGGTTCTGGGTCCTGTTTTATTTTACGTGTTTATAAATGACATGTTTTATTTACCAACTTCCGGAGAAGTATTTTCCTTTGCCGATGATACCGCTGTGTTTTATCAAGATTCTGATTGGTTCGCCCTGAAGAATAGAGTAGAAGGGGATTTCTCTATATAATTAGAATTTTTTAGAATAAGGCTTCTCACTTTTAATTCCAAAAAAACATTCTTTATGCCTCACACTTCTTGAATATTTGGATGTAGAATACACTGATCAAATTAAAGAGAGTAAATAAAGTGAGATACCTTGGGGTGATACTTGATTCCCACTTACGTTGGGATGGACATATGGAGTATTTGGTCAAGAAATTGAGGGGTCTCCTTTCGCTTTTCAGGTTGTGTAAGGGGTTTTGTGAAGTACAGCAGCTTAGAATACTCTACTTTGCTCTGGTTGAATCTGTTCTCGGCTATGGAATTGTAGTATAGGGGGTGTGGAATGTGGAAAGTATATATTTGAAGAAATTAGAAATCATTCAGAAAAGGTTTTCGAAAATTATATATTCGAAAAATAAGACTTGCCCTTCAGATACACTTCATGCCGAGACCCGAATTTCAGATTTGAGATAGTTATTCTGTGAGAAGATTCTTTGCAATCATTTCAGGGGCGGAAATTCGAACGAACCAATCTAGCAGGATCACATGACTAGATATGCTAAAACTGCCTTCGTCATTCCTCGAATGCGGAAAACGGCAGGTCAGAGGTGTTTCTTATACTTAGCACCTCAAACTTTCAATATGTTGCCACAGGATATCAGAAGCTTGACCGCCCTGAGACTGTTTAAAAAAAGCACCAAGAATTGGATTCTCTCGAACACCCGATCCTTTATAACCAACTAAATGAATTTGAAAAACGCAATTCAACTTACATATGTGTACAGGGTCGTTCTGATTAAACTACTTCTATACGTTTGTTGCTTCGCGTTTCAGTGGGACTATGTCTTTTGATTTTTTGTCGAAATCTATGTTACTGTTATCTTTTCCTCTTCTTATATTAGGGATATAGGCTCATCAAGTATTGTTATTGTTGTTAGAATCAGGCACAAGGATTATCCTTTTCTGATCCACAGTTCATTAGTAGCAGACAATTCTATTAGTTGTATTTAATAATTATTTCTTAATATATTAATGTTCTTACCTACTTTAATTCATAATAGCACTTATACTATAAGATAAGAATTCTCTAATAGTTAAAATTTAAGTTTGTAAATGGAAATGAAATAAAGTTATTATTATTATATTATTAATTGATGGCAACAATTATGATTATTCAGAATGAATTCAGGACGTTCGAAATTTGCTGACATAATGAAAGTTCAAAGCTTTCAAGCCATTTTTCAAGAGTATCTTTTCTTTTCCACTAATTCATAAAACTCCTACATTGATTAATTACCCGAGTAATTCAGATTAGGGGTATATTAGACCAAAACACTAATTCAATTAAAATTGGGGGTGTGCCCCCAGAAAGTTATGATAGAATATTAATAATATTAATTTTCGAACTCCAAGAGGTCTTCACGATAGTTTCTAGGATGATTAACCGTTCTTCAAATATCAATTAGAGAATTTGAAGAAAATATGTTGTCATTAGAATATTTGGAAGAAATGACTCCCGCCAAAACACATTTTTTCGAACAGAATCTACACAAATGAGCAAATACTTAATCAATTTTTCATTCATGGGGATAAGAAGCGGAATGTGAATAGAACTTGTAGGAGATTTAATGAATTATATCCAAATATGCCTTCTATGACAGCTAAAAAATTCAGGTACATTACAAAGTTTCTTTCGACTCGAATGGTCCAGAATAAGATATTTTTCATCTCCTGTAGTCAACAATGAAGACAATGATATTGCTGTTCTAGCTTATTTTGATGTTAATCCACGTGCATCATTGGCAATAGCAGAACATGATCTGAATTTATCTCATAGTATATTCACAGAATTCTAAAAAACATAAACGTCACCCTTATTGAATATGAACCATTTGTTTTTAATATGAACCATTTTTTATATGAACCATTTTTTTAATATGAACCATAGTTAACTCTGCTTTCATTGAATAGAGTTTTCTTTTTCAAAATATATCACATGAGCACTCAATTTTCCCACCAGGACGAGTCATGAAAAACCGAAAAAAATTTATAACTTTTCCATTAATTTATCTAGTAACTGTGTCTATTCTCAGAATTTACACTGAATGATTGAAATAGCTGAAGTATGTTTTTGAAGATGATAATGATAATTCAGATAAATCATGTAAATGTTTTTCAAAAATTCATTATTTATATTATTAATAATTAATTATCATAATTATAATGGGAAACCCTTAGCCCTGTTTTAGCAGAAATCTTCATGGATAACATAGAAAAAACTATTCATAAACACCCGCTTAGTAAACTTTTCCTATATTGGTATCGGTATGTCGATGACATTATTGTTTCACAGGAACAAACAGACAGTTCCCTGTATTCGAAAATTTCATCAACAACCTGCACCCAAAAATAAAATTCACTTCTGAAATAGAACAGAACAATTCGATCAATTTCCTAAACCTAACAATAACAAGGTCAAATAATAAACACCAGTTTTCAATTTATCATAAGCCTTCTCATACAGATATCACAATTCATTATACATCGGCACATCCTAATCAAGATGAAGTTGCAGCATTTAAAAGCTATATACATAGACTCTTGAACACACCGATGTCTAATGATAATTATTCAAAGAATTGAATTTGATAAAACAGATCGCAATAAATAATGGTTATGATGCAAATTTAATTAGCAGCATACTACATAAGAAAAACAAAAATTAGCTTTACAACATATATATCCAATCGGTGAACACCAAGACAAGAAATTCAATAGTTTAACATATATAGGCAGAATTAGCAATAATGTGAAATCCCTTCTTAAAATTCAAATTTAAATATAGCGTTCAAAACATCAACAAATTTAGGTTCATTCATCAGGAATTATAAATCTCCAATTAATAAAGAAAATAAATCAGGTGTTTATAGATTGGATTGTGCAGATTGCAATTGTTTTTATATAGGTAGAACAGGAAAAAATTTTAATGTTAGAATCTCTGAACATAAACGCAGTTTCATCAATGGAAAAACAGATTCAAATTATTGAAATCATCTTAGGGAAAATGGTCACTTTTTCAATTCAGAATTTAAAATCCTACATTCTGAGAAGAGAGGTATAAAACTCAACCTTCTGGAACACTGGAAATTAACAGATTTAGGAATTCACCGGAAATTCTTAATGATCAGGTAGACATAAATAACTCACCCTTATTAAATTTATTTCCCAATATTAGTTCAAGTACGGATAGCTCTGAGCGGATTGCCTTTTTAGTATTTAAAAAAAAAATTTGTTAGTGAGATATATTTATAGTCTTCATTCACTCTTGATAAAGATACTGTTTTACGAAACGCGTCGAGCATTTAATGATATATTTTAGTAGAAATCCTCGTTTATTTGTATTTGTGTAAATGTTTTTCCATTAAGTCACAAGTTTTGTGAAAATATAGTACTGTTTGTAATAATGAATCGACCATGCTAATATGCGATAATCTTTCAATGCATACCATACATTGAAATCATATCCACCTTGACGTTGAATATTACTATGGCGATGTGGGCTTACATCCGACCACCAATGTTAGTCAAGTTCAATTTTTTTCTCTTAAAAACTGCGGATTTTCTTCAGATTACTGCAGTAACCAGTTTCAAGAATCGAGTCGACGTTGGAAATCTACAAAATTGCGTATATTTATTTTTCGTGAGATTACTGAGTGCTCGACTCTCAGATTTTTCATTTCAATTTGTCCCTTCGAAATTGATGAGTTGGCAGTTTTAATGTATCTTTTCGAAATTTTCGTATACATGGTCGCTTCGTTATTACAAACAACACTATATTCACACAAAAGTTGTAACTTGATGTGAAAATATTATATAGTTTATTTGAACTGTCATTGCAAAAATTAATTTTCGAACTATCATAATGAGAGCACATACTTGAGCTATTTCAATCATTCAGTGTAAATTCTGTGAATGGAAATAAAGTTACTAGATAAAATTGGGGAAAAGACGCTCAATTTTCGGAGTTTCATGAAAACACTTGTTGGATGAAAAAATTGAGTGCACATTTGAAATATTTTTGAAAAGGAAAAAGAGAAAACAATAAAACTTTCCGCGAGTGAGTCGATTCTTCGTAAGAAAGTGTTTGTAGAATCTCAAGGTCATTTTTACATAACAACGAAGGTATAGACACTTGACTGATTCCAAAAATATCAAATAACTCGAAAGAAGCTTGCTTGGATCTGTTTGAACAAATTAATTCATCGCTCAAAAAGAACATTTGGAAAAAGGAAGACCTTTTCCTCAATTCACAATATTTTACATAGCTTCTGTGCTACAACGTTGAAATTTATCTTCACTGCTATAAATTTGTCACTAATTTTATTTTCTTTTTTAGGCTCATACAGTTGGTTATATGCTGGATCATAAGTCCCATGACCCCCATGAGGCAGAGATAATTTCAAGCTTCTACCCGCTCAACCAAACAGTTTCGGAATCATCCACTTGTCTGAATGAAAACGATTATAAGAATCAAGAAGAACTTAAGACAATCAATCATAAAGAAAACGAAAACACTCATGAACCTCCTCTTCTCCACATCAGCAACGAAACACTAATTCCTGTGATGAACGTCGAAACCAGTGTTAGTAAAGACAAAAAACTGATACCGAAATTTCGAAGAACTGCAAGTGTCGATTTCGTTGGAATCATGGACGATAGATCTAGAACATCTAGTTTTGGTTCGCACGAATCACTGCCAACAACAAAACCACCAACCACTGGTAGTAAAATCCTGTCGAAGACTTCCAAGACTTCTAAACCACTGGCTGCGTCAAAAACACTTTCAGCATCAAACCCAACTGTGCGAAGACTTTCAATGGATAAATCGTCATCTTTGAAGACTTTACTTCAAAGGAAAAGCATTCCAGAATCCCCGAGGAAATTCGAGAAAAGTGTGGAGACTGAATCTACTAGAACTCCAATCAAGCCTAGAGTTGATTCTTATAGAAAAACTGCGGTTAAACCGCGGTCTGATATTGTTGCAAACGTAACCCGAAGATTATATCTAAAAGCGAAAAATAAAGAAGCCTCTACTGATATGGAAGGTTTCAACGAACCCAAAAGTGAGGTACCAAAAGAATTATCAATTTGTTCGAATGCAAGACTAAGATTGAAAGAAATAACCCAAAAAGCCTTAAGAGCACATCGTTTCAAACAAGTAGAAACCCAAACTGATACTGTAGTTCTACGTGTGAAGGAAATATCCACAGATGTACAAGATTTGAAATTGTATACACCAGAAGTTAGAGATGTTCAAACTGATACTCCTCATAATGAAACTGTGGATGTAGCAGTAGAATGTTTATCCATAGAGAATTTTAATGATGCACACTGCCAGGATTTTTTCAAAGTAACCAAAACTTGCGCAGTTCAATGTTCAGAAGATATGCTTCCATCGAAAGAAGTTAAAAGAGAACCTTCTCCCTCCAGAGTTTCGTTTACTAAATACCTCCAAACGCAATTTCCCACAATTCGGCCAAGTATAGAATGTATAAATCCCAATGTTTCAAACCCTATTTATGCCAATTCGGTGAATATTAACGTCTCCCATCATTATTTGAACGGAAAAAGGGTCGGCAGCTTATCGGATGATAGTCTGGAAGATCAAAGCACGAGCAATATGTTATTTCCCACACCTGATCTTATCAGTAATCATAATTCTCTAGATCCAAACATACACGCAATGCAAAACGAACAGTCAAGGACTAATAGAGAACTGAAAATACAATATGCCTTAGAGAATATGGAAAACGATTTCCAAATCTCCAACGAGGAAATTGAATTTAAATTACCTGAGAAAAAATCAGCTAAAATTTATTCAATAGCAGACATTGATGAAAAAATTACGTCAATCAGCTTACCAATTTCTGCATATCTCGCAGAAATATGCTACACTGACAAACTCCAAATGTGTGCTCCATTACATTTACCTAAAACCGAGTCCGTAACTGCTACAGTTATCGAATGTAAAAATGATATTTGTTATGAAAATGTAATAGTTTATGAACCTACAGTTTTGAAATCATGTGTCAAAGTATCTCCTACTCTTCCGAGATTGGAGAATGAAAGAGTAATTATTGAAAGCGACAATTCTGTTGATATAATAGATTTTCATGGAGTTCCTGATTCGTTAGAATACCACAAAGTGAACAGAACGAAACATGTTCGTTTCTCGCCTCAGAGATCTAAAAATAAAGAGAATATGTTTAGAGCCATGTCAAGTTTCTTGGAAGAAGCTACAATATTGATGAGCAATATTTCTAAAGCTACAAAGAATCTCGAATCATCTAATTCATCTAATATACAGGATTTAGACCTACAGATAACAATAGATGATATAAGTATGCTTGAAAGTGTTTTCCAAAGTAAATTGAAGAAAAATAATTCAACTAAACATTCAAGTTATCATTCACAAACCCAGACTGATTCTTTACAATATAACCATAGTTCTTCACAAACTTTAAAACCAGAAACAATTCCACATTCCACTCAAGATGATTATACTGTGCCTATAAATAAATTTGATAAGTTGTTAGAAGATTCATGTAAGAAACTGGAGTATAAATTGAACTCAGTATGTAGGAGAAGGACTCGAAGCTCCGATGATATTGAAGAATATTCACCATATCCTTCCTTGAATTCATATCATCCCTCGTTTTCTGGTATCTCAGATATAAGTGAAGATCTTAGTTCAGAAAGCAACGTTCCTTCAAATTCCGATTATGGTTCACTAAACCGTAGAAAACAACCGCGTAGGCCCAGTTGTAGTCCCAGTGCTTTTCTAAGACAGTTGACGCACATGCGCAAACAAATTATTGAATCCTCGAGAGAAGATGTAGCTGGCGGAAACTCCTGATAGTAACTTCGGTTTGGACATTGAATTGATTCTATTAATTAAACAGAAAAGATCGGTGAAGATTTGTAATATAAGAAGAAATCTGAACTGAAAAATTGTGAGACCAACATTGTTTTGAACATTTGTAATTTATTTTCAGTTGAAATAACAAATATTTAAATATTTAAAATTATGACTTAATTGATGTACATTTTCCATCAATGTGTGTGTTTATATTTATGTAATTTATTAATAAATCGATGTATTAATCCTTATAAGGTTCATATTTCTTAGTCTTATCCACATGTACCATTTTTAATGACATTTGAGTATTTTCTCCGAAAATTACCAGTGTGGTATCATTATTTATAAACAATGTATATGTTTATAACAATTTTCAAACAATGGTAGTAAAAATAAAAAAAATTGAGTAGATTAGACATAGAAACAATAGAGATTCTTGAGAAGAAAATTCCGTTTTTATTTTGTAATTTCCTTTTGTTAATAAAAAGTCAAAAATCAAAATTTTTCAATTTTGCAGCTGTGACGTATTTGTTAGCCTATTAACAATGATTTCAAGTCAAAAGAATGCTAGAGTTGTAGCTTAATAATTATCCCGTTTTTATGTTAACATTCAGTTAAGGAAACCTTATTAATTAAAAGATGCAGAACTAATGTAAAATTGGATGAAAATTTTTAACTGCTGATTAATGATTATTCATATGCCCCAACAATACATAAGTTTTTCTATTCCTCATATTTATATTTAAATCATTTTTTTTTTTTGGTGTTGTGACAGAGTAAGGAAATGCGCAAGACCAAGACTACCCGTTTTTAGCTTTATTTTCAGGGCTCTGTAAAAAGTATAATTATTAGATGTAGTACAATTCCAGGTGTTGAGACTTTTTTAGCACATTGTTGATCTTTTCGGACATTTTCTCAAATTTCGAAAATTTTTAATAATAAAAAGATAATCAAAATACCAAATACCCATCTTTTTTGCTTTAATTGCTGCTTACTTTCATTCTCTTTCCTGACCTTTCCCTAAACTCTCCACGCGACTACACATCGAATACTCGTAATTTTCGCATAATATACTCAAATTTCATTAAAAGTGTGAATCAGACTATCTCGGTAATACAAAAACCGTATGAACTTTCCTCTGTAAATCAGAGAATTTTAAATTGAATGTGTGACAGGCCACTGTCTACCGAAATGAACGTCGAAAGGTTGAAAAATTATTTCAGGATCTTTTAGACCAGGGCTGCTCAAACGGTTGTCTGAATACGTTGGATAATTTTTTCCTCAAAAACCAGGGTAATTTTGTTATTTTTCTGATAGTATTCATTTCAACCTTTAAATCTGTCGGTGACAGTGGAATAAAAAAGGCCCTATTGCTCATTGAATTACAAGCTGCTAGTTTGTGAATTAAGTGATTGAATTAGTCCATGGAAATAGTTGAGTGTGTGAAGGTTTCTTTCCTGTAGATCAGGGGTGCTCAAACGGAGGATCGCGAGCTTTTTGAGTAGATCTCGAGAAGAAAAAAATTTTTGATATGTAGGTAACTAAACTACAAAAATTTATTACGTAATGAAATAACACTCTGCTAGAGGCAAAAGGCGGCTTTATCAAAGAAAGCCGCGTTTTTATTCTTGCCGCTTTTCTAGAAATTTCGGGCGGAGCGTTTGACGGGAACATTCGAGACTTTCGTTCACGCCGATATCAATGTTGCGCTTGCAGGAATTGGAGTCATTCTGAATTGTAACTTGAAGGTAATACTACGTTAATACAAAGTTAATAATTAAATTGTACAAAATGAGTGCATCGAAGAAATCTCAAACGTATCATTTTGATAACGATTGGGTGGTAGAATTTTTCTTTTGTATGGTGAAGGATAAGTGCATTTCTCTTATTTGTCGAGCGTCAGTTGCAATACCTAAGCGTGGTATTTAGAGAGGCATCATAAAACGGTTCATAAAAACTATGAAAAGGATTTTCCGTCACAAAGTGAATTGGGAAAACAAAAAGTACGTGATTTGATATCTTGTTTGAGAAAAGAACAAACCATGTTCACCAAGACCAGCCAAACAATCAGAAGCTGCTACGATCGCGTCATTTAAAATATCTCATATATTGGCGAAACACAGGAAACCATTCGAAGATGGATAGGTTGTGAAGGAAGCATTTATTGAAGCGGGTGAGACTTTATTTGGAGATTTTGAAAATAAAACAGAAATCATGTCTGCTATTAGAGAACTTCAGTTATCTCGTCCGACTGTCACAAGGCGTATTGAAGTCATGAGTCAGGACATGGCAGATAAACTAAAACATGATCTCATGAAATGTACTTACTTTTCTTTACAGTTAGAGGAATCCACCGATATGACAGACACTGCCTAACTCTGTATTTTTATTCGGATGGTATTCAATGACATGTTGGTTAGATTTCCTCTGGAGGGGAAGGCCCGTGATGGAGAAACATATGACGTTTTCTTCAATTTTGTGAAGAACTACAAGCTACCAATATATAAATTAGTGTGCATTAAAACCGATGGAGCACCAGCAAAGACTGGAAACAAAAACGGTTTTGTGGCATTGTGTCGAGCTAATGAAGATTTCCCTTCTTTTTTTTCATTCCATTGCATTATACATCAACAAGTTTTGTGTTCAAAAGTTTCAAACACGGATGAAATTATGGGCATTGCAACAAAAATTGTGAATTAAATCCGTGCACCTAGCTTGCTACTGTGGGGAGTCATCTGAACGCACTGATTTAGTCCTTCACACGGACGTCAGGTGGTTGAGTCGCGGAAAATTCCTACAAAGGTTTCAAGAATTATTGCCCGAAATAACAGCTTTTCTAAACGCTTTTCATAGAAGTGATGGCACTCAGATGTTGAAAAACGGAAAATGGCTGACCGAGTGCATTTTTGACTGACATCATAATGCACTTGAACACCATTAACTTGGAGCTTCAAGGTATAGGAAAAACTATTATTATTCAAAAGTAAACTGCAACTTATGATAGATCAACTAAAAAGGAAGGATCTGAAACATTTTCCGTCTTTGAAAGCAAGGATTTCTCAGTTGAATTAGGATACGTATGAGGCTAAATTATCAAATATTTTGGGATAATTCGAAATGCGATTTTATAATTGCAGTAAATTGGCAAATATAGCATCATTTATGAGTTATCCTTTTTCATGTAAAAACATTAAGGAATTAGCTACTGAAATAGCAAGTCAATTTAATATGAACTCATGTTCTGTAGAAATGAGTTGGTGCAGATTATATCAGATATACATCTCAAAGCTTCAACATCTGATATAAATTTCTGGTGTTTTATATCTGAAGATGAATATCCGAATCTAAGGCAAATCGCCCTTCAACTGACGGCAATGTTTGGGTCAACTTACTTGTGCGAGTCTGCATTTTCTGAAATGAAGATAATTAAGTCGAAATATCGCAATCGACTAACTGATGATCATATGTTATCATGCTTGCGATTAGCACTCCGTGGTTACGAACCATCTTATGGAAAGTATGCTGAGGACATGCAGTGCCACGCTTCATCATCCAAAGTCACTCCTTAGTAGAGTTTAACACCATATGTAACTCTTTTGTTTGTAACAATCAATAAACTCGCAATTTTGAATAACTATGAGTTTTTCATTGATAATATAGAGAATAAAATAAATAAACCTAACCCAAACCTTGACTAAAATAATTTATATTGTGCGGAAAACTAATATCTATATAAACACCTCAAAAAAGTGTACCAATATCTTTAAAATATAAATTTGATGATTCGAATTTATAGAAATCTTTCGGATTTTGTTAGGATGTATTGTATATAATATATTCTCAAGGAAACAAAATGATATTTGACTTCTCCAAAGTATCTATTATAAAAAAAAATTGAAATTTGAAAATGACGAAATTTGGTAAAACACAAAAAAAAATCCTGAACTAATATTTTCGAAACGATATGGAAGCACTTATATTTTTCAGTACCCAGAAGGTCCACCTCTGATATTAATGACACTTTGACATCGTCGCGGCATGCTCAATATTAAATTGTGTATTACATTTTGGCCTAAGTCATTCCAAGCCCCCTGAACTGCTAATCGAAGCTCTTGTTCATGATGGAAGACGTTTTGACGCAGGAGATTTCTTTTTAGGGTGTCCCACACATGCTCGATGGGATTCAAATCTGGGGAGCGAGTTGCCTGAAACGTTTTAAGACGCACCAAATAAGACACCTATTTTGAGTTTGACATAGATGCAGATGGAGAAATGCACCTTGTCGAAGGATCTTTGGCAGATGCTATTATTTCACATTATTCAACAGTTCAAGATGAACACGTATCCATGATAAATGTTTTAAAGAAATTAAATACTCCCATGCTGTCGTCTGGTTCATTTGAAAGATACTCTTATATAAAACACTGAAGTCATAGAT
The DNA here is from genome assembly GCA_013387265.2 of Cryptolaemus montrouzieri. Taxonomy (NCBI): domain Eukaryota; kingdom Metazoa; phylum Arthropoda; class Insecta; order Coleoptera; family Coccinellidae; genus Cryptolaemus; species Cryptolaemus montrouzieri. The sequence goes on from JABFTP020000185.1 coordinate 118,427,194, forward strand.
GAAAAGTTCGAAAGGTTGTTGCTGCTAACATTTAAGCCACATATCGTAAATAATATTCCGATAACAATAATTCTGCAAAATCCTGAACTAATATTTTCGAAACGATATGGAAGCACTTATATTTTTCAGTACCCAGAAGGTCCACCTCTGTTATTAATGACCCTTTGGCATCGTCGCGGCATGCTCAATATTAAATTGTCTATTACATTTTGGCCTAAGTCATTCCAAGCCCCCTGAACTGCTAGTCGAAGCTCTTGTTCATGATGGAAGACGTTTTGACGCAGGAGATTTCTTTTTAGGGTGTCCCACACATGCTCGATGGGATTCAGATCTGGGGAGCAGGATGGCCACGGTAGAAGATCGATATCATTCTCTTTGAGAACGTTCAAGACAACTCTTGCACGATGAGAAGGGGCATTATCTTGTTGGAAGAGTGGATTTTGACCTATTGTTTGGAGATATGGTACCACTACAGGTAAAACTATCTCATTTGCGTAAGAATTTCCTGTAAGGTTGTTCTGTATGAAAACGAGGTCAGTTCTTCCACCAAGGCGTATACCTCTCCAAAACATCACTGATCCGCCTCCCTGTCTAACAACTTCTAGAGCATGCTGGAGACGGTTTTGCTTTCCAGGTTCCCTCCATATTCGAATTCTTCCCGAATCGGGATAAAAACTAAATCTAGATTCATCACTGAAGAGAACTGTGGCCCACCTCTCTTGATCCCAGTTTACGTGTTCTTGGCACCAAGCTAAACGAGCAGCGCGATTTCCATGAGTCAGTTGTGGAACTCTTAAAGGATGTCTGGAGTGGAGTTGACTTTCGTGCAGTCGATTTCTCACAGTTTGGTCGGAAATTTGTACATTATGAGCTCGTGATAGCTCTTGAGCTAATTGAGATGCTGTGGTAGTACGATCTCTTCTGGCTTGTAAAACCAAAAATCGGTCTTGGGCGACTGTAGTAATCCTGAAACGACCTGTATGGCGTTCTTCTACGCTACCTGTTTTATTGAAACGCGACCATAAACGGTTTATGACACTTGGGCTACTTCCCAGAACCCTGGATACTTCCCTTTGTGACCTTCCAGCTTGGATTATGCCAACGGCTCGTAACATCTCTTTTCTAGTCGTCTTTCCATGGTCGAATCACAAAACTTGAATCTTTTATTTGTGCTTACAACAGAAACAAAGTGCCAACTAACTGATTTCAAACACTGAATACATGAAATGATTATAAAGCAGCGTCGCATCTGCTGCATTTTTAGTTTTTTATAGAAAAAAACTGAAATCTGTTGCGGCGCTCTACATAATTTGGTGAGAAATTGATGCAGGTGTTCATTTCTTAAAAAAAATCATCCATATTGATCGTTCTGGATACGATATATCGATATTCAGAAATGTTCCCTAGACTTTTTTGAGGTGTTTATGCTACGGTATGAGGTAGATGGCCAGCAGTTCAAGTTTGAGCACCCCTGTTTTAGACGAATCTGTTTGTGAAGTAATGGTTTATTTATATGATCATGCAGTTTTTTGAGAAATTTTCATAAAACAAAAAAATGGTGCAGGTTGTTCCAAAAATCATACTTTTATTTATATAGCTCTAGTTCCTGGAGTTTTTTTCTTTCTAACTGTTCGTATTGGAGTCAATTTCAACTAGTATATTGAAAATTTTTAATTAGTACATTCAGTGTTCCACCATGATTTGTACCTGTTCGGCCTCACTTGATTTTTTCCATAAGATTTATATGTTCTTATTGTATTGATTGCAGCTTTTTCCATTGTATTTAATAACGAATTGTAAGAAAGATTTTCGTCCAGCTTTTGGAGTTCCTCATCAAATTCCGCTGCATATTTTTTCCAATCGACGTTTTCAAGATTCCATTTTTTAGAGCCTATGCCATGTTCAATATCCACGTTCAATTGGTCAGATCGTATAATAATAGGAAAGTGATTGGGGCCGAGAGTATCGTCCACGACTTCCCAGTTGAAATCAGAAGTCACATTGGGAGAAGACAGAGAGATATCAATTGCTGTGCTATTTCTATTGTACCCACTCATAAAGGTACGTTGACCATTATTAAGAATAGCCATGTTGGAGTCTTCAATAGATTTCAAGAGATCAGTGCCCTTTCGATCATTGAATATAATGCCCCAACTGATATGGGCATTGAAATCCCCACCGATAAAGAAAGGACGAGTTAATCCTGAAAAAAAACATACCAAATTCTAAACGATTAGTAAGGGTAGGCTTAACGTATAAAGAAAAAAGATTAATAAATTTTCCATTACCCATATGTAGTTTGATTGCAATCGCCATAACTTCTTGGGGTAAATTTTTGAAATTATAATTCACAACTGCTTTGTACCGGGTTTCTGAAGTCAAACATACATTTACTTTATTAAGATCTATAAACTGCAGAAAGACCGATTTGTTAGCAACTAAGGAACGCGCGTTCTATTGGAAGATGTTTATACCATTAGTTAACGTTACTGGTAGACTACTGTCCATATTGTTTTGATGTGGACGGTGGAGTTGGCAGATCCGATACTAAAGTTATTTTTTACATACTCTAATAAACTAGTTGAATTTGTTAGTGAAATTTCTTTTCTAAAACAGAATTGACTGTGTCTATCATGTGAATTTGGAAGGCTTTTACTTGGTAAAATTCCATTATCAATAATAAAAAACAAGTACTGTGTTTTAAGGAATTTTACTTAATAATTGCGATTCGTAACGCGTTCCACTACACCGTAGCTTCTTCAGACGAATGAATGTATAGAAAATATAAATATAGATGTTCTTGAGTAATTAAAAGCTTATTGGGTTGCTTCTTCTTAAGTGGTTATTTATGACAGGTATATCCAATAAAATTAAGGAATAGATTGCTCCCCGAAGAGATTCAATAGAGGTGAAGGGCTTAAATCGACTTGTTCATTGATGAGTCTACCTGAGTGTTTGTATTTATTGATTTCTAAAGATTCCCAAAGATCTTTCCAATATTTATTATCTGTATGCAAAATTTCAAACTGTGGGTCGAAAGAGTGATTATTTTCTAAGAGATGATTAGCGTAATTTGAATCTGATTTTTTATTTGAAAAACTGCGTTTATGTTCCGACATTCTAATATTAAAATTTCTATGAGTTCTACCAATGTAGAAATTATCACAGTCATTGCAATTCAATCTATAAACACCTGATTTATTGTTTTTATCTGGTTTGGTTTTATTATGTTTTATATATTTGCCTAAATTATTATTACTTTGGAAAGCTATGTTGAAATTATTGCTACTCAAGAATGATTTCAGTTTCTCACTTGTAATGCCAACGTAGGTTAAGGTGTTGAATTTTTGTTTCAATTTATCGACAGGGTAAACTTCATTCAATGCGATTCTACTTTGTTTTTATTTAAAATAATATTATTAGTTTGGGATTGTAACCATTATTTTGGCTATTTGTTTAATCAAATTTAATTCTTTGTTGAAATTTTCTGGTGATAACGGGATATTAATCAATCTATGAATAGAACTATTGAATGCTGACATTTTATGTTGATATGGATGACACGACGAGTTATGTATTATAATATCTGTATGTGACGGCTTATGGTAAATTGCGAAAACGTGTTTTCCATTTTCATTCGAAATTGTGACGTCTAAGAAATTAATCGAATTATTGCTTTCTATTTCGGTTGTGAATCCAATTTTTGGATGTAATGAATTTATATGATTTTCGAAAATTTTTAACTGTCTATCTGTTCCTGTGCAGCAAATAATGATATCGTCTACATAGCGATACCAGTATAAACAATATTTACTGAGTGGATGATTATGAATTAATTTCTCTAAGTTATTCATGAATATTTCTGCTAACGATGGACTTAACGGATTGCCCATACTCAATCCGTCTTCAATGTATAATATTTGTTATTGAAATGGAAATAATTTTGATCTATACAAATTTGTAATAATGAAAGAATATCTGATTTAATGATAGTATTGACATGATTCTTTTCTAATAATTCTTCAACTAAGTAATACGTATCTTTCGGAGGTATGTTGGGAAATAGATTCTTAACATCGAAAGAAATGAGTTTGGAATTAGGTGGTATAATTGTATCTTTGATATTGGCAATTAGTTCGTATGAATTTTTGACCGAAAATTTAGATTTAAAATTGCAATGTTTTATTAGCAAGTCGTTGAGGAATTTTGAAAGTTTGAAAAAAGGTGCCGTTAAATAAGAAACAACAGGTCTAATAGGGTAATTAGGTTTATGAAGTTTTATCAACGAATATAATTCGGGGGATTGTGGATTGGAGTTAATGAATTTATATTTTTCGTGGTCTGGAATTAATGATTTTGCTGTCGAAATTATGTTTTTAACCACTTTCTGAAATTTTACGGTAGGATCCTTAGTTGATGTTATATAGTTTCCGGCTGTTAAGAATTTTTCAGATTTAGAAATATAATCGGTTTTACTAATCGCGATGACGGTGTTACCTTTATCTGCTTTAGTGAATACTAAATCGTTTTTGGTACTATTTTCACGAATTGTTTTTATTATCTTATAATCGGAATTGCAATGAGGTGATAATTTCGAAAAGTCTTCTTTGATGATTTTTGCTGTTTGATGTTTGGCTAAAATATTATCTTTGGAGTTTTTGAGAATGATTTCGGAGTTTATGCCTAACTGTTCAAAATTAGTTCTATTATGTTTTGGATGTAAATTATGTTTGAATCCTTTTTCTAATAGATCTTTTTGTGGTTGTGTAAAATCGGTATCAGTTAAATTAGTGAATCTGTCAAAAAATTTATGGTCTGAAAATTTATCAGTTGAAGGTTCGGGTGGAGAAGTTTTGAATTTAAGTGAATTCAACTTTTTCTGTGGTTTCTGAAACTTTTTATGAATTAAAATTTTGACATCATATCTGGATTCAGATTCTAAAATATCAAACTCAACAGGGTGCAATCTAAACAATAATTCCGTATGGATTACCTTCAAATATATGTTGGCAACGTCCCTCCTGTTGTACTGGATCTTCATATCCTCTTTGAGCCATATGCGTTAGCCTTTCTCGACTGCTATTCTTGCTGGTCCACTGTTGTTATGTGTCTTCAACCTTATATAATTGGGAGTCAATCTGTTTTTCAAGCACATTGAGTAGAACCATATATTCTGAGTATGAACTGCACATCTTACTTAATAATTGCGATTCGTAACGCGTTTCACTACACCGTAGCTTCTTCAGACGAATGAATGTACAGAAAATATAAATATAAATGTTCTTGAGTAATTAAAAGCTTATTGGGTTGCTTCTTCTTAAGTGGTTATTTATGACAGGTATATCCAATAAAATTAAGGAATAGATTGCTCGCCGAAGAGATTCAATAGAGGTGAAGGGCTTAAATCAACTTGTTCATTGATGAGTCTACCTGAGTGGGGGAGCAATCTTTTCCTTTATTTTATTGGATATACCTGTCATAAGTAACCACTTAAGAAGAATCAACCCAATAAGCTTTTAATTACTTGAGAACATTTATATTTATATTCTCATTCTTATTTTCTGTACATTCATCCGTCTGAAGGAGCTACGGTATAGTGAAACGCGTTACGAATCGCAATTATTAAGTAAAATTCCTTAAAACACAGTACTTGTTTTTTATTATTGACTGTGTCTATAATAAAGTTAACGATATCATTTTTGTCTATGTTTTGAGTGAAACGGTCATTAACGTTTGATGAATTTGTGAGGCGGGAACCCCTGACATTCGAAACGGGAAAAGAAATGATTTCATGGTGTGCACGTCTAAGTTCTCCACTCATACCGAACTCAATCTGAGTAATCCTGCGCTTTTTAGAATAGGCAGTGAAATTATTGCTAGAGGGTTTGGGAGCATTATTTCTAACTGCTGTTGAATAGCTATCTTTCTATTTCTCTTGAGCTTCCCTGTATGAAATATTTTCAAGCGCCATTATTTTTTTAATACGTTGTTGCTTTGAAAATTCAAGACATATCTTATTGTCTGTACTCAAATAGTTTCCATGACAGTGTACGCATTTAGCTTCATCTTGGTCACATTGTTCCAAAGAATGATCTCCGTCACATTTTTTGCACTTAGGTGATTGACTCCTACATTAATCAGAAATATGACCAAATCTTAAACATTGGAAGTATTGTATAACGTTTTGAATGTAGGGTTCAACCGGGCATATAACTTTATAAATTGCAACTTTTTCACGTATATCTTGACCTGTGAAAGTTACCAAAATGACTGGGATTGGGATATACGATATCTGATTATTACTATCTTTAACCTTTTTTTTCATTCTTTTAACTTCTAATATAGTAATTTTTCTGTTGCCTAATGCATTTATTTTATCCAATATTTCTTGTTCGTCTAAATCTGTAGCAATGTTTCTAATCACACCTACTCTTCTAGTTAAAAAACTTGGGATATACGCTGATAATTTCTTTTCTTTCAGAATTTCTGAAGTTATTATTTTATTTGCACTCATTGCTATACGCATTTCTAAACATATACGATTTCTACCCTGTTTTGAAATACCCAAGATGTTATCGATTATTGTTTTATCATGATTGTGAATGATTCGACCTAAACTCATTGCGTGGTGAAGGGGTTACATAGGTTTCACGGTTTCAAAAAATCGAAATTTTTTTTTGTGTTATTAATTCTATAACATCTCTAGAATATTGTCCTAAATTTTCAAGTTGATCCGACTAATAGTTTTGGAGATACAGCCTTGAAAAGGTGGACGCCTGAGGTCAGGTATAGGCTGAGGGCGCAATAGGTATAGCGCAGCTGCAGCTCATCTATTGTTAGCCGTAATTATTGTCCCTTTTTTCCTTATAATAAGGTAAACTACTGGAAAATATTTCATTTGGTGATTTCTCGTTAAACTACGAAGTTAATTTTGAGTTTATAAGTGTTTGTTGTGAATTTTATTCGATAAAAAATGCCGTTTAAAGTGTCTAGAACCCAGATAACGGAAGGTGTTCGTAGAAAAGATAGACTTAAGAAGAGGAAACAATCGTTTAATCCAAAAAATCCTGAGGTAGATGATAATTCAGTGATTCAGCTGATAAAATGAGGGATGCGATATGGGCTACTACCACTTACTACCACTACAGTTCTACAGACAAAAACCCGCAGCATCAAAATTGCCCTGAAGATCCAGACACGTGGTGCACCTGGCAGCGAGCATCAGCATCAGGTACTCTCTCATCGTTCAAACACCAATATACTCCATTACCAGATGATGTTTTGACTGCAATGAAACCAATTTATGAAGACCTGAGTAGGGATGAGCTTCTGGATCGGTGTGTTGGAGGATTTACACAAAATAACAATGAAAGTTTCAATCAGTTGATTTGGAAAATTACTCCCAAAATACTTCCAGCTGGGTCGATAATCGTTCAAAATGCAGCATTAATCGCTGCTTGTGTTTTCAATGAAGGGATATCAGCATTATTATTAATTATGCACGGTATGGACCTAAAACTTGGTCCAAATTCCCATGAATATGCCCGAAACATGGATGAGAACCGGGTGACCGCAGCCAAAAAGAAATCTACCAGCGAGACTCGTGAAGCCAGGATTCGTCATAGACTGGAGCAAAAGGATGCCCTGGACATTGCAGCTGCAGCAGGTTCTCTATTTTATGGCCCAGGAATCGACGATTCAATCTAAGTTAGAAAAAAAAAAATTTTTCCCACTTTTATTGTCTCTTAAAATTTTAAACGCGTTTTTCTCAAAACTATGTTTTCAGAGTGGGTTGTTAAGATTTCTCGCGAACTACTCAACCGATCTTGATAAAATTTTACACAGGTCTTCGAGATATCATTTACAAGGTCTTGAACGAAGGATTTTTTTTAATTACAACTATTTTTTAAAAAAAATGTCGAGAAATTTTCATCGAAATTTGCATTTTTTTATAAAAACGGCTACCAAAAATCCAATTTCAATTTTTTTTCCTTCGTCCAATACCTAGTTTATTGTCTTTACTTAAACACGTATTTTCTTTTTTTATTTCAGATGATCCTGAAAGAAGTTCTGCTGACAACGCGAAGGCACCTTTTTTCCGCGGGATTTTGATATTTTTTTTTGAAAATTTCACAAAATGTTTATTAAATATGTATCTTTCAAATAAAAACATTTCATTAAAATATTTCATTTTTTATATGTAAAAAAAATTATTGAAAAAAGGCCGTTTTTTGCCCGAGGAAACCCATGTAACCCCTTAACCTACGTTGTATCTGTACTTTCAATATAAATTTTAAAAGGACCAGAATCAGTCGTAATTGTAGACTGGGTTTGTGATAAGGATGTTTGAGATACTGTAGCAGATAGTGTTTGAACATGAGAATTAATTGAATTAAAGGTTTCAATATTATATTCTTCATTGTCAATAGATTTTTCGTACAATAAATTCAGAGATTCTGATAATAAGCTAGGGGTTAAATGAATTTTTGGATCTGTCTTAGAATACTTATCCGTATCTCCCGCGTCCGGGGGCTCCGCAGGAGGATCCGCAGACCAATCCACAATAATAAAACAGAAAACACTCGCTATAAAATTACGATCAAACATCTGTTCAACAAACTACCGTTCAATACAATATCTCTGGCACGACGGAAAAACAATCTAGGTTGAAAAATTCTATAATCTAGGAAGGAAATGATGATTCAAGGTGATTCCAACAATTTTTCCCAGATGAAAAATGTTGGCGGTCACTTCTCATGAAACCTAATTAAACCTTAGGTCACGTCAAATAAGTATGTATGTAGAGGATATCATTCTTTTACGGAGATAGGTAATATTTTGAAAAAGTAATTTATACGTTCGATATAAGGAAAAAATATGTAAAGACGTCAGCTTGCTCCTTGTTATCTACTCTTTTATCATTGAGGACCATAATGTATAAGTTAATTTGAATATTAGAGAGAGTGAATTTTTTTTGTACTCTATAATAAAATTGATTTCTATATAGTGAACTTTCACATAACTAAACAATTATGGAACATATAACAATTATTAATGTTCACGTATGTTTTTTCTTCATAAAGTTCATCATCTGGAGAAGTACACTTATTCAATATATAAAATCAATAACAGATTCTTCCCCATTTTGTAATTTGCTGAAATTTCATCACAACCATCAAGAAGAATAACTGAATTCCCAAGTTACCAGCAAATATTCGGGTACCTGAGAAAATAGAATGGTAAAAAACTGAGAATAAGTAACAACTACCTTATTATCCTTACCACAATCTCTATTCCGAAAGTCTGAAAAATAGATTAGATATTAATTACAACGTTCAAATATGCACAAATTTAAAGTGTTCTGCATATTCCGCAATAGACATAATTCTGTTCGTTTGGTTAGAACTTTTCACAACTCACCTTGTGGATAGTACAGAAGTGTTTTTCTTTTAACGTAAGCCGTGCCGGATATCCTTAGTTCACAATGGATTAAGGAACCTGGAGCTATAGATTCAAATAGAGCAGTTGCTATGATGTGAACAGAGAAGCGACCGCTTGGAGTCCTAATGGTATCCCATTGCATAATCTTCAAGGGACTTCTAAAATAAATAACTAAATAAACAGACTGTATCATTTGGAACTGCACCTATCGATGTAGAAAAAACTGCACTTACAAGAAATTTGTGAATAAACCAAGTTCGATGAGCTTACGTGCATTTCAATGGCACTATTGGTGATAAGTTCACGTTAAGTAAAACAATATTGAATTTTCAGGATTTTTAGTAAAATCATCGTAGCTTCATCAGACCATATAGCTCCAATAATGATGGTAAGTTATTTATATGTGCACAAGAAATATAAAAGAAATAACCAAATACACTAATGACTAAATCTATAAGGAAATCCATAAGGTTTATTATAAAGATTGCCCATTGAGGAGATTCAAGAGGGACGACGAATTTCCGTCTATCTGTTCTTTAATATTATTTCCTATGTACTTGTTTTTGTTATCCTCTAAAATTTCCTAAAGATCTATTTTCCAATTAATAATATCTGTATGTAAGATCTCGAATTTCGGGTTGAAGGAGTGATTACGTTCTAAATGATGGTTTGCATAATTTGAATCCCATTTCTGATTCGAAAAACATCGTTTGTGTTCTGTTCTGATATTGAAATTTCTTTGGGTACTAACAATGCAAAATTCATTACAGTCGCTTCAATTCGATTTGTAGGTATCATTTTTATCGGTTTTGGTTTTCTTGTGTTTTATGTATTTGCTCAAATTGTTATTGGTTCGGAAAGCTATATTGAAATCAGTTTTATTTATAAAAGACCTAAGTTTCCGCTTTTAATATCGAAGTAGATTAACATATTGATTTTACTGTTGGATGAATCTCATTCATAGCTGCTTCAGGCTGTTTTTTTCACAATATTATTTACTAATGCAGACTTTAACCATTATTGAAAGCATTTAGTTCATATATTCAATTCTTTATTCTAATGAAATATGATTCAGTATTCTTTGTAAACGCGTCGACAAATGGACTAAAACAGAGTAAAATAGACCTTACTATTATAAGACCTTAAGTAAGTTTTTAAATGCCGCTGCATTGGTTCGGCTTGTCCTTTGACATAAGCCGCCTTCGCCGCGGTAGATTCTTTTGAGAATGTACACAAACAAAATGTTAAAATGTTTAGGTAGAGCGACCTTATAACTCAATGCATAAATTGTATTGTTAAATGCCACTTATAGACGTTCCGTCCTTTGGTAACAGCCAATTTACGTTTATTATTATTATTATTATTATTATATCGAATTTCCTACCACAGCTACACTGGGTATATCACCTCTCCTGGGTTCTTCTTCAGGAGTAGGCTCGGACGATGTTATTGGTGTTATTTCTAGCTGGTGTTACGAATATATACGGCTCGTACAAGCAAGTATATACAGTTTGAGTGACAGGTATGTCACTGCTTCGCCTTACCGGTTTCTTCAACCTAGTACTCTCCTAACGATACTACAGGTGTCAAGTAGCACGCTTTTCTGCATAGGTATGTATAAGTTCGGGTCCATTTTCAATGTATTCAGGCTGGTGTGCAGTTTGGTTGGGATCTCACCAGTGCAACCTATTATTATCGAAACTACCTGCACACTTTCCATTTTCCACATGGTCTTAATTTCATCCGCTAGAGGTAAGTATTTACTGAACTTTTCTGCATGTGACTTCATGAAGTTAACAGGGATGGAATTGCAATGTCTTTATATATATATATATATATATATATATATATATATATATATATATATATATATATATATATATATATATATATATATATATATATACCTTCTCTTTTTAAGCGTTAGCACAATATCTGGAATGTTATTTGGTATTGGTTTATCAGTTATTATTTGACGGTTCCAGTAAAATCTTGTTTTCTCGTCCTCACAGATGGTAGGTGGTTCATAAAGATAGTGTAGTACGGTACTCTCAAGTCCCATGTATTTCACTCGTAATCCCTGATGCAATATTTTAGCTACCCGATTATGTCTATCAAGATACGATTTTGGTGCTAGCGATAGACAGCCAGAAAGTATATGATCTAGGTGCTCTTCTTTGCCACTACACATACGGCAGCTTATATTGTCGACTCCTACCTTGATTATTCGTCTGCGGTATACTCTGGTTGCTATAACTTGATCCAGAATAGCTGCGATAAAGCCTACAGTTTCAATGAAAATGTTACCTCTGCGGAGCCAGGCTTGAGAAGCTGCTTCATCTACATCTTCCTGTTCTAGACTTTTTTATAAAGTATTCTTTAAGCTTCTTAACCTGTAAACGATGCCTGAGTTTTATGCTCGAGATACCTCTACCACCCGCACTTCTTGGAAGATGAAACCTTTCAATGGCACTGTGTGGGTGGTGTGCTCTGTGCTTGTGAAATTCTTTTCGGGTCTTAGTATCAATGCATCTAGCTCAGAATCAGTCCAGTTCAATACCCCGAAGCTATAGGTAAGCACTCAAGTAGCATAAGAATTAACAGCTGATGAAATATTTCTTGCCGACAATTTAGATTTTGAGATAGTTTTCAATCTTTTCATATATGTATTTAAGGCGTCTTCTTTTGCTGTTTTCTGGTATATTCCCCGGGCCTGCAAGTACCCTAGATATTTGTATTTATCTGCCTCTTCCATCCCTAATATCATTCCCTACGACCTGCCTACCTCGTATCCTGTATATTGTTTCCATTTTCCCTTGTGCGTGTTACTTATTTTGCATTTATCTAGGCTAAATTTCATCTGGATGTCAGTGCTAAAACAGGTGACACAATCTAATAGTGAACGTAAATGTTCCTATTTTTCAGCGAATAGTTTCAGGTGATTGATAGATGTTGTGTAGGTTAGTTCGTATCCTTTGTTCTGTTTGTTCAGAAGGGTTGTTAGTGGCTTTAACGCGAGACAAAACCACAGGGGGGCTGAGAGCATCTCTCTGGAATATTCCTCTTCGAATTTTTATTGTTGCAGCATTGATGGACGTTGCTGGTGTATTTAAGAGAAACTGCGTTTGCCAGGTATGCTTGATAATACGGTCCCAGATTTTATATATCCGCAGTACTTCTATCATCCAAGAATGTGGTATGCTGTCAAAGGCTTTCTGATAATCAATGTATGCAGTGTATAATGGTTTCTTCCTTTTTTTGGCTGAATTCGATATAATAGAATCAATTATCAATTGTTCCTCGCAGCCACGTCACCCTCGTTTGCATCCCATTTTTCTCTTCATCAAGAAGTTGATTATTGTTAAGGTGTTTTTATATTCTATCAGCTATAATGGATGTTGAAATTTTATATATGATCGGCAGACAAATGAGTGGGCAGTACCTGGACGAGTCTTCGTTGTATTCCATCGTCTTTGGGAGTAAGTATGGTATTCCAGCAGTCATAAATGACGGCATATTTTCTGGGTTCTCTAGTATTTCTGTATGACACGCTAATTGCTCGAGAGTGGAAGTGAATCATCCAGAAATTCTGTATTTCGTCAAGGCCTGGCGCTTTCCAATTTAATGTTTTTCGATTTACTGTCTGTACATCTTCTGTGTTTGTTTTGAAATCGATCATGGAGTTTTGAGCTTGTTATTGAGTCGCCTTTCCTCATGTACACATTTCGTTGCCTTATGTGTCCCAGGCTCATTCCATACACCTGCCTAAAAGTCTTTGATGTCAGTAGTGTGTGGGAGGGCTACATTTCCAACTTGCGGCTCTTGTTCATTTTCTGTTTCCAAATCTTTGTAGAAAATTCTATTCGGTTGGCGCCGTTTATTACTTTCCTTGTACCCCTTGAGTCTTTTTGCCAATACCGCCAATTGTTGTTTCAATAGGTCCGTTATTTTTACTATTGTTGGATTGTTATCATTTATGTATTTCTTAACTATCAGTATTATTATTATTATCGTGGACTATCTCAGCTGTTAGCTGGATATAATTTACCTTTCCCAGATTCAGCAATCAAAGGGAATAGGCTCAATTACAATATACTAGACATAAATTTCCTAACTATCCTACATGTATTAAGAATTACAGCTTTTTGCATCTCAATATAGGTATTCCTATGCAATTCTAATATCTTTAGGCTATCATGCAAAGTTTAGGGTATTAACCCAGTCGAGGATACGATGATAGGAACAATATCTATTTTATCGAGGTGCCACATCTGCTTGATCTCAATAGCAAGGTCTGTGTATTTGGACTTTTTCTCCTGGAACTTGTTCAGCACGTTGTTATTATTCGGTATGGCGACATCCCCCAGCATTGATGTTCTGGCTCTCTTATCATACACCACCATGTCCAGTCTATTATTCGTCACCATTCTGTCAGTGATAATAGGCCTATCGTAGTATAATCTGATAGAGTCATTTTCCAATACGGGCGCCGGTTGATACTTGTAATATGGCTGGAAGGTATTCCGAAGTCCGTACTTGTGTGCAAGTTTCTGATGGATAATGTTGCACACTTGATTATGCCTTGCGGAGATAGTCCGTATTGGCCAGTTGTTCGTAGCCGGACGTAATATGCTGTATAGTCTCCGATCTTATATGGCATTTTCTGCACTCATCTGTTTGTAATGTTTCGTCCTTAATAAAATTTTTTTTTGTAGTTGTTGGTAGCGATCACTTGGTCTTGAATGGCCATAAGGAACGCTTCTGTTTCCGCGAATAATTCTCCTTTCATCAACCATTTGTTGGAGGCTTCTTTGTTGATGTGTGGTTGATTAATCCCATGATGATGTCGTTCGTGCAATTCCTTTCTTTTTTTTTTTTTTTTTTATTATTATTATTATTGTTCCATTCATTGTTTCGAAGAGAGAGAGAGAGAGAGCAATGCGTCTCCACCGTTGTCTTTCTGATTTAAAATGTCGCCTAAGAAAATTGAAAAACGAGTTTCGGTACAAAAAAATCCGCTTACAGGAGAAATGAAATGCTTGACTGTTTACGCCTTGGAGAGTTGTTTGTTCATTAAATGTAAACGAATCAACGAAAAAATCCGAAGATAAAATAAGGTCGTCTGTAGCTTTAACTTCACTGTCAGCGAAAATTGTTCGTGATCCAGCAGCAGTGGCGTTGTCATTATGGATCAAAGACTGCAACCAAAAAAGAGTGCCCCTGGGCGGTCCAATCATCCGGGATAAGGCAAAGCATCTGTACGCACACTTTAAAGTACCGGGTGGTTCCAAGGATCGGAAGGTTGGTTCAATCAATTTAAGGTACGAAAATCATTGCATAGCATTAAAATTGTTGGAGAAGTAGCATCTTCCATATCCAGAAGAATTTGCAAACCTAGTAGCTGATGGATGATACAAATCTGAACAAGTATTCAATGCAGACAAAACTGAACTGTTCTGGAAGAGAGTGCCAAACAAAACGTTCATTTCCAAAAGCGAAAAGTCTGCCTCTGAATTTAAGGCAGCAAAACATAGAGTTACACTGCTGCTATTTTCTAACGCAACGATTTCGGTCATTAAACCGCTGATTCTTTACAGATCGTAAAATCCGCGTGCTAGAGGGGGTAGTACACTTCTTATTTTTTGAAAAAAATTGATTTTCTAAAAACATCAAATTCGTATAATATATACGTCTAGAAATAGTAAAAATTATATTATATAGGTTAAAAAGACCTAGAAGTATATACGAATCGAGAAAGAATATATTATAGTATCCGAGCTGCCCTTTCGACAGGTGCTGGGTCACATAGCGCGTTTCATTCATGTATTTTCAAATCAAAATCTTTGAAAAAAAGCCTTAAGAAGTGTACTATCCCCTTTAAAAAATCAAAACAAGAACGACCAGTCAGTAACTTGGCGTGCCAATAAGAAAGCGTGGGTAACAAGCATTATTTTTGTGTGTTTTGTGTCAGAAGAAGCTTACTTAGAAAAAAGAATAAAGACTTATACGTTGTTTTATTTTTGAGCATTGCACAAAATCATCTTCGTGAAGAGTAATATTGATGCTTTATTTATTTTATGCAAATTCATTTTCAACGAAAATGAAGTAAAATATATTTTTTTCTTTCCTCAATTTCATTTTCACAAACACGACCAGTTTAGACCGTCAAAACATTTTCAAGTGGTCTTCAGGAAAAGAACTTACTTATACAGATACTAGCCTAATTTCATATTAACTAATAGAGAGGTATTAATGTCTAGCTGGGTGATTAAGGGTGATTTCACTAGGGTTTTTACAAAGTTTATTGATTTCCAACAGATTCATTTTCTTTCATTTGTCGCAATTATGAAGAATGTTTACATATTGGAGAATTATTATCAGAGGATAAATGTTCTTCAAATCTGCTTTCGGAATTCTTACCAGTCTGCCCAACATAAACTCCTGATTTTTTTAATTTGTCTGTTTTTATCAATATGTGAACATATAAAACCACAAAACATTCAATATCATTAGATAATATCAAAATTGATGAAAGACATGAAATTCGACATCAATAAGGTGGTGCGACATTTTATGTCAAATTAATAAAAGTTATACCGAAATTGTTTCACTTACCTATTATTATAATCATCCTTCTTGTCCTTAAACAAAATTAATTTTGGAATGGGATAAACTTCTGTAGCTGCACATGTAAAATTAATATTTTTACCATTTGTATTTTGTTCGATCGTCAAGGCCTTCTCCGATTCTAAGAAATAAGAAAAAAGATTAGGGCAGAATTCAAATGAATGAAAAATCATTATTTGAAAAATAAAGTGTTGATCATTGCTACCCTCAAAATTTGAACGACTGGAGGCATTTGACTAATCTTATTCATTATATATGTTATAGTCTAAGTAGGATTTTTATGAAAATAGAAATCTAGAAACTAACCTGAAATGGGAAAATACGGAAAGACTAAACGTAGGATATCAATATAAACTCAAGTCCATAAAACACAATTCTGATGCTCAATACGTAATCTGTTATATTCGTTAATATCCTGAATAAGGTTTCAGTCAAAAATGATTAAAGAAACCGAAAAATTCAAATTGCGAAAATATTAATTCTCGTTTTTCTTTATCGAGTGTTTCTTGAAAAACGCCTAAAGCTATATCTACTACAATTAAATCGATTTGAATGGAACAAAGACCGAGTTCCATCTTGAATGAAATTCTAACAGTCTGATATATTCTTTGGTCTGTCACTTCTGGAAATACCGAATATTTTTAATTTTTTTCGATTACTATTAGGTCCGCAACAAAGTTCTTGCTGTTTTTTTTATGAAAATACAACTTTATTGTGAAAAATGGCCATAAATGCATTATTCAAATCTTGCCCATCGCTTTGCTACAACTTTTTTCCATCTTTCTGGCAGAGCCATTTTTCGAGCTCTTTTATGAGCGGAACTGCTGATCAGCCAGACCATGTACCATCGAACGAAACGAGTAATAATCGGATGGTGCAACATCTGGGGAATATGGCGGGTGGGGTAGGACTTCCCATTCGAGCGTTTCCAAGTAGGTTTTAACGGGTTTGGCAACGTGGGGTCGAGCGTTGTAGAATTACGTTTTCGCGTCTCTTGTTGTATTGTGGCCGTTTTTCGCGTAGTGCTTTACTCATTCGCATCAATTGAGTTCGATACCGTTCCCCAGTGATGGTTTCGTTCAGTTTCAACAGCTCATAATAAATAACACCTACTTGGTCCTATCAAATACACAGTATAACTTTCGCAGCGTGAGTATTCAGCCGAGGCGATGACGTAGAAACATGACCGGACAGTTACCAAGATTTTTTTTTCTTCAGTTTGCTGTAATGAATTCGTTTTTCATCACCCGTTACGATGCGATGAAGAAAACCCTTTCTTCTTTCTTCTGGAGCAGTTGTTCACAAGCGAAAAAACGACACTCAACGTCTCTTGGCTTCAAATCATAAGGAACCCAAGTTCCTTGCTTTTGAACCATTCTTAACGCATGCACTCGCTTGGAAATGGCATGGCGGGTAACTCCTAAGGCTGAAGCAAACTCTTCTTGCGTTTGGCACGTATCGTCATCGAGCAATGCCTCCAATTCAGTGTCTTCAAAAATTTTTAGCCTTCCTTCACAGAGACGGTCGTCCACATCGAAATCACCATTTTTGAAGCGACGGAACCTATCCCGGCACGTTGTTTCACTTAGAGCCGCATCTCCGTCAACTTTTTGGAGCTCTCTATGAGCTTCAGCTGCCGTTTTCTTCGAATAAAAGAAGAAAATCAATACTTCCCGCAAATGACCATTTGGCACAAAATCACACATTTTCTCACAACTAAAAGTATATGACGCAAAAACAAAATCACTAATGTGTCACAGTTGTTTGTTTACCATATGTCTAAGCTTTGTTCAAGACGTTCTTGATATGTAAAAATCGACCAGCACTTACTGCTGGAGCCATCTATTGACAAACAGAGAGAACTTAGTTGCGCACCTTATAATTCAATTTCTGGAGTTCCTTCTGCTACAAAAGCATCACTTAAAACGCTATATTTTCCGAGAGAAAAGAAATTATGGATAAATTTCGGAAGAAAGCTTATATTTCCAATTTATCGATGTAATTCGTAGAATGAGCGACTGGTTGAGTTTATGAGAAAATTTTTCTGTCCTAGAAACTTGGGTTAGGTTGGGAAACCGCTTACCTAAACTATAAAAAACCTCAAAAGAAGATTAATAAAATTAACATATTGGCATCAATTCAGATGGAATAAGCTCAATCTGTGTTAAAGAAACACTCGGCCTATACAAGATCTCTGTCCATAAAATATTGAGAAAACGTCAATATAAATCATATAAATTAAAGTTGGTTCAGAATCTGCACCCAGGTGACCTAGAGCGATGACTGAATGAAAAACATTGCCCGAAATGAAAGAAAATATTTTGCCAGAAATAATGGATAAAATTCCGTTGGCCCAATTCAATACCAGTATTTCGAACAGGACGGAACCCTTGCCCATAATTCGCAAGTGGTGGCGCAATATCTGGTCGATATGATTGACACATCCTAACGATGGCCTGCAAAGTCGCCGGATCTGACAATTCTTGTGTTTTTGTGTGAGGTTAGCTATTTACACGACAAAAGCTATCGAATGCAACATTTTACGAAAGAATATTCAAGCATATCGACTGAAAGGGGAATTACGGAATTTACAAGTGAAACCCATCATTTTACTCGATGCGCTACGTAGGATCCGAAATTTGTGCCAAGAATGTGTCGAACAAAACGGCAGCCGTTTTAAACTGTTTCTATGATCTAAAACTGAGATTTCTTTCATTATCATATATTTACTAACCTAACTGTATTGATATTTTTGAAAACAAATGTTTCTATATTCTTCTATAAACTACTGGGAAACGAATTTTTTCCCATCAAAACAGAAATCTTATTGATTTATTTCGAACGTAGGTTATCGCTTCGATAAAGCAATTTATCCATAATATTTCACTGATTCGATCGTTTTCACGGCCGCCTTTCCAAAAAATTATGAAAAACCTTACTTCCAAAAGAATTGAACCCCTAAATTTTATATAGATTCAGGAAAGTTTCAAGGAATAGAATTCGATTACGTAAACATATACAGGGTGTTGTATTTAAAAAACTACAGATTCAGTCTACAAATATAAACTGTACCTCTTAATAAAACTGAATACAACACAAGATTCCCCTTGAAAAATTCCGTAAGATGGACTCTCCACCATTGCGCTCTATTAAAGGATTACCCAGATACGAGAGGAACTTGAAAATTGAAGATTTTGAAAATCACCCTGTATTTTGAAAAGTGAGGGATCTAAAAAAGTTTTGTTTACTGAATCTAAAAGTAGCACTACTTCACAGAAACCGCATCCTCACATCTCTATGCGTTCAGAAGTTATCTTTAAAGACAACAAATTTAGGACGCCTATACTTTTCTGAATTTTTCTAAGTCTTTTAGAAATACCAGGTTTTCTCTACAGGCGCACTCGCCTAAAATTTGACCAAACCGATATTCATCCAAGAATAAAACATTGGAACTAACTTAAGGTCCCCGTTTTACATGATTTTGGGCCGATTCTTATAAAGCTGAGCTATTTCCTCTTGTTGCACATTACAGTGAGATTCCAGCGGGAGGGTTTGTTGAAGGAAGGGTCTGGTCAAGCCCGCCGCTAGCGGTTTGAACGCCGGTGTGCAATTCCTATCGTGCCGCCCCTATCTAACTACAAAACCTAGGTGTTTATAAAAATGTGAAAAAAAATTATGTACAGTGAAAAACTATGTTATATTAGGTTATTTTATACAAGATAGATACACTAATACGACATTAAATGAAAAAATGAAGGCAAGAAAGGTGCAGTTTATACATATTATGTAGGTAGGTATAGGTATTAAGTTATTTTACAGAAACTGCACCTTTCTTGCCTTCATGTTGGCAAAATCAGCTATAATTTTTTGGTGTCTAGTCTATTTAGAATCTCATGTTCAATTGAAATTATTGCTAAATTACTTAGTCTTTGCTGGTGCATAGTTGATCTCAAATAGTTTTTATTATTTTTAACTTTGAAAATGACCTTTCACCAGATGCAACTGAAACCGGCAATGTAAGTAGTATCCTTAGCGCTATTGCTGTATTCGGAAATGTTGACCTTAATTCATTAGCAAAAATGTATTGCAATAGGGTTTGTGGATCATTAGACTGGTTTTCAGTTAAATGCAACTTTAAAGCATTGATTTCATTAAACATATCTATACCGTCAATATCTGCGTCACTACTTGAACTATTTTTTAGCTTCACATTCAAATCTTTACAATGTTTCATTAAATCATCTTTGGAGTAACTAAACAAGTTATTATTGGTGAAAAAGCCAAAAACGTCGGTAAAAGTTTCCAACTCATCGAATCTACGTTTTAAAGAAGTTAAGGTTTGGTCCAGGATCCTAAAAAAAACATCTACCTTGTATTTTGTTTTAGGGTCTAGTAAGACTTCATCACTCTGTTCATACTGAAATTGAGTTGGTTTTCTTCGTGGACGATAAAAATCTGCATCTACATTAAGTTCCCGAGTCACAGTGGTAGCTTCTTCTAACACCCTTTCGAAATGCTCATCTGTGCGATATTCGGTGAATTTATGAATCAATTTATTTAACAAATTTATGCAGATTTGGGTATTTATTGTGGGGTTTTGCATCATTTTGCTAATAGCATTAATTTCGTTTAAAATATCAAACCAAATTACAACTAAGCAAATAAATCTATAATTTTGAATATTCAAAGCAAGCGAATGTGCTTTGTGAGTTGTTGTACAATCCCATTCCGACGAATGGACCACAGGAGTGTGACGTAACGACGGCCATTTTGTTGAAGCAGGTCAGTGTCCACTTTCCAAGTTAGAAGCAGTGTTAATTTCCATAAGGACAATTTGAAATCGTGATTATTTTTTATCCAGGAAGTTCCTGAACATGTGAGTACATTTTATGATTGAATTATGTGATAAATTAAAGAATTTCACTAATAGCCAATTCTTATGCTCGTAAGAATATGTATTTAGACCTAGTTATTGAACTAGTGAGGTTAGGATCTGTAGATGATTATATACGTTTCACATATTTGGTGTTTTTGAAACTATTTCAGAAGAATTTTTAATGGCATCTAAACATGTTCTCAATTTATCCTCAATTTTGGAGTTCTTTAAAGACGATGCCAAGCTTGTAGCTCGAGGAGAAAATGCTGTAGAGTCCGGTCATGTGAAAGACATGACATTTGATGGAGAACTTCTCATCATTCGCGGCAATGTTCATGCTAGCATGCGGGATCGTTTATATAAAGTAGAGGTATGAGACCAAAGTAGCGAATGTGTTCTGTAGCATACTAAAAAAATTCATTTTCTAGATAAAACTTGACACAGACAAGTGTATCGAAGAAGCCAGTTGTACATGCCCAAGAGGTCAGTTGGTGTGTCATCACATGGCAGCATTGTCGATTTTTGGTTATCACAATATATCTGTAACAGATATAACTTGTACATGGAAGAGCAGAAAACCTCATACCAATGCAGTACAAACTATCGATGAACTCTATTCAACAAAGCCACATACTTCTACGGATGGTATGCTGAGCGAGGAAAATATTTTAAAGTTCAAATCAAACCTCGGAAAATTACAAAATGCTGTATTAAATGCTGTAATAAATTAAAACAATTATTGCAACTCCAAAATCCTAACCTCACAAATTCAATAAATAGGGCAAATTACATATTTTTAGGACATAATGAGTTTACTCTTTGTCAAATTCTTTAGTTTATCACATAATTCAATCATAAAATGTACTCACATGTTCAGGAACTTCCTGGATAAAAAATAATCACGATTTGAAATTGTCCTTATGGAAATTAACTCTGCTTCTAACTTTGTTTGGAAAGTAGACACTGACCTTTCTCAACAAAATGGCCGTCGTTACGTCATTACTCCTGTGGTCCATTGTTATCTGATATTTCAAGTAAAGCGTCAAATATTTTTTCGAGGTGATACCGTAAAGGTTTGACTGCATCGATTCTGCTAGACCATCGAGTGGCACTTAATGCCTTTAGTTTTAAATCAGGTAAATGCTTGCAAATTATGGACCACCTTTTGGTAGAAGACGAAAAGAAAACGTAAATTTCTTGAATTAAGTTGAAAAAGTTGACCGTGTCGTGCGTTATATTTGCCGCATCGTTAACAACCAAATTGAGACTATGCGCCGAGCATGGAACGTAAAATGCACGATTATTTATTTCAATATTTTTTGTAATCCATTGTGTTTTCCACGCATATTAGAACCATTGTCATAACCTTGGCCACGTAAGTTTTAATATCAAGGTTTAATTGCGAAAATAAATCTAAAACAAAATTTAATAGTCCTTCACCTGTGGAGCTGGTTATCGGACAGATGCCAATAAAACTTTCGCATATTGTAACATTTTTAGTTTCACTGTTTAAAACAACATACCTTAGTGTAACTGTAATTTGTTCTGTGTGACTTACATCTGGTGTGCAATCTAATATGATAGAGAAATATTTTGATTCTCTGACTTTGTTCAGGATATAATTTTTTATGGTCGTGCTGAGTAAATCAATAATTTCATTCTGAATCTGATCTCCTAAATAGTGAGTCATGCGAGTTGAATCGAATTTCGAGGCTTGAATTCTGTGAATATGTTCCCGCATAACTGAATCAAAGGATGCTATCATTTTTATTGCTTTGAAAAATTACCATTATCATGCTCATATAATATTTTGGACGAGCCCCTAAACGCCAGGCATTGATGAGATAAAAATTTTATAACAGCTTTGATCCTTTCCAATACATCACACCATTGTTTTTTTTTAGATTCTAATAGTCTCAGTTGCATTTGATTTACAGTAGTTTTATTTTTGAACATATGATTTAGTTGGACCCTACATTTTAAATTTTCGCTATGGGAAATGCTTGTTTCGTGTCGTTTTAAGGTAGATGACAGATATTGCCAATCGGAAAAACCGCTTGGAGCTGACAGACTACTTACAGTTTTACTGAATATTTTACAACAAAAACAATAGACTGAATCTTTTGACGTAGAGTAAACAAGCCATTCTCTGTTAATTTTTTCTCCATTAGGAAGATTTCTAGAGTAATAACTGTTTGCAAATTTTCTTCCATCGATATTAGCAGGAAATTGTGGTTAAACAGCTGCACGGGACCACGGCTAACCAAAATATTAACAATATCATTAGTCATACTGGCGGGCCACGAACCGGGATCATCACCACAATCTAAACAGCTACTTGATGACGATAAATTGCTTACAGGTTCTTCAGCACAACTTTCCCTTTTTTTAGTTTCACTGGAGTCTCCTTCTGAAGGACTAACATTTTTCTCTTCAGATACCTCCATAACTTCTAGATTTAAAGCTGCGCTTGTTGAAGCTACATCTACGTCAACATTCTCTTGACATGCAGAGTCCCTATTTTCTGGTTTGCTAAAAAATTTCTCAAGAGATCCAGCTAGTTTTTTTTTCTCTGTATTTTTTCTCGTTTTTGCCGTCGAAATTGAGCTCCTGAAATTTTTTTCCTTTTTTGCGGTTCCTGGAATTTTTTTGAAAAAGTTTAGTATACGGTTGTACAAAAGTAACTTAAATCCCAAAAGGGGGTCGATCATTCCACCCATTATTGCGAACAACCTTTACTAGGGGGTCAACACTGAAATCGCGAAAAAAAATCAGCTTTTCCATACATTTTGTATGGAATAGTTTTTTTTCGCGATTTCACCGTTGACCCTATAGTAAAATTGTTCGTATTTATGTAGAATGACTCCTTTCGGGATTTAAGTTACTTTTGTTACAGCCTATATAGGTATGATTTTAATATTTTTTTATAAATCTTCACTCTTAAGTTGTATAACAGAAAAAATACCCTTTAAATCACAATAATAATCACAATACTACTGCGGAAAAAAATGTTCATACCTACTGCACACAAATGTAATGGAATAACTAATTTTTTTTTCGCGACTTCAGAGTTGACCCCATAGTAAAAGTTGTTCGTATTGATTAGATGGAATGTCCCCCTTTCGTTACTTTAGTTACTTTTGTTACACTCTGTATTAATTTTAATACATTTTTTTAATAAATCTTTACTTTAAGTTTTTCAGTAAAATAACCTTTAAATTTTACATGAATACCTGCTGTTTATATGAATGCGCCCATATGCTGATTAATTAAACAAAGACACTTACCATAATTATGATTTTTTGCGCCGACGGATAATATAAATAATTTTCTAAATTATTTTTATAGTCACACTTCGCACAAAAATATACAGAATATTATTAATTTTAAGTACCCTGGACCGTTTCCGGATCTCACATTAGGGTTATAACCAAATAATTGAAGTTTGTTGTTCACTCACATCACTTTCGCATTTGTGTTAAATAAAAACAAAGAAATGAGTATATAGTTTTAAGGGGATTTCCCCTGATATCTGTGGGATTTCCCTATTTTGCATAGAGCACGATACGGATTAACTTTGTTCTCATGAATTTCAATAGATGGCGCTATGTAATGCTACGATATAAAAGAAATATTTGGGCGCCGTCCATCATATTATTTTTATAAGGATAATCTTTTTAGTATTGTGAGGTGACAATGTCTGAATTTTAGTCGATGATTGTCTGATTTGCCGCCCCCCTGAATTCGCCGCCCGCGTGCATTGTACGCCTTGCACGCCCGCTTACGGCGGGCCTGGGTCTGGCACAACTGTTGCAACACAATGTTTACCTCCATGTCGTCCCTTACTCCCCCTTATTCACTATGTCGGGTAATCAATTGCTACATAGTACTTCAACTAGTGCCCATCATTTGTGCCACCTATGTCTGCGTTAACCCACCGTCAGCCATCACAACTGCTCTGTTCATTTCATCATTGAACTGTTTTCACGAAATTATGATGCAATTAGCTGATCTTTCCGTAACTTAAATTTTATAAGATGTGGAGACACAAACATCAGATTTGAAAGGGAAGCGCAAAGACGATTTTGAAGTTATTTTAAGAATGTTCAATTTGCATTGTTTAATAAACGAATCTACTCGAATAACGCCTACTTGTTCGTCGCAATTAGATAATATTATTACAAATATCGAAAAAAATTATTTTGTCATATTCTGAATAAACAATTCGGGTTCTCTGACCATCATGGTCAAATTGTTACTTTAAATATATCAGACATAGTAGATAGGAGCTCGGCGGGATACAGGATAGGTAGAAGTTTTAACGGGGGCGGTAACAATAAATTCAGCGATCTATTGGGCCAGGTTAATTGGGAAGTGAATGTTAAGGAAAATACAATTGAAATGTTTAACATATTCCACCATAATTTACTTTCGTGTCTCGATAAAGCCTTTCCTTCAAAAAATCAAACATTAGGAGCATCCACTGGGGAGCCAAGATGGATCACGAAAGGAATAAAAGGGCACTGTATACAATGAGAATACATTTGAAAAATACATACATGGCTCAAGAAGTATGTAAATGAATACTGTAAGTGTTTGAAAACAGTGATTTCACGAGCTGAATATCTCTATTACGAATCAATTATATCATGTTCCTCGTACAAAGTGAAAACAACTTGGAATGTTATCAATCAATTGACGAAACGAGGTAAATCCCGACATTCTGTATCCGAAATTAATCTTTTAATTGATGATAAAACTGAAACGAACCCGGAAAAAGTCGCATCTGAGTTAGGTAGATTTATTTGCAATGCAGCCTCTGATCAAACCACAAACCTTTATAGTTTACAGTCGGCTGATTACTATTTGAAAAACTATGTTGTAGGCATCCCTAGTTCACTTTTCTTCAGGCCAATAGATGAATATAATCCCTAGTTCGCTTTTCTTCAGGCCAATAGATGAACATGAACTTAGATCTTTATTGAGTGCGTTCCCAGGTAAATTCTCTACTGGCTTGACGTGATACCTATAAACATCATAAAAAGTAACATAGATATTTTAACCAAGCCACTTGTACAACTTATGCATGATTCGCTTGCATCTGGAATCTTTCCTGATGCCTTTAAAATGGCAAGAGTAATACCCTTGTATAAATCAGGTGACCGTACTGACGTCAAAAATTACCGTCCTATATCACTACTGCCTACACTTTCTAAATTATTTGAGGCTGTTATTAAAGAACAGTTGATAGATTTCCTGACTCAACATAATGTAATTAATGCATCTCAGTTCGGTTTCCAAAAGAACCTATCTACTTCTGATGCTATCTATGCACTCTTATATAATATCAACCAGACTCTAGAAGAGAAGGGGATTCCTCTGATAACTTTTTGCGACCTAACAAAGACGTTTGACTGCGTCAATTTTGATATCTTGCTCGATAAGTTGGAGCAATATGGAGTCAGAGGCGTGGTACATAAGTGGTTCGAATCGTATTTGAAGAATCCTAAATTCTGGGTGGAAATCGAAACGTGCATAGCAAATACACTAACCAGAGTCAAGTCCCCAGTCTACGATGTGAAGTGTGGCGTACCACAGGGCTCAATTTTGGACCCCTTCTCTTCCTCGTATATATCAACGACATCATAGTAAATTTTCCAGAGGCATTCTTCGTCCTATTTGCGGATAACACTAGTTATATTCTGAAAAATAACCTTCTTGGTAATCTCCCCTAACAATCTAATGACCTTTTTTCAAGTATGTCTGACTGGTTCTGCGCAAACAGACTAGTCTTAAATATGCAAAAGACCCACAAGTTAGTTGAATGAATTTGGGTTTCCTGTAGCAACGAGTGTAAAATTTCTGGGCATTATTATCGTTCAAAACTTGAATTGGAAGACACACATGTCTGTCTTAAGTAAAAAATTGGGCAGTGCAGCATTTGCCATACTTGCCACCATCAGACAGAACGGTAACTTTGAAGCTGCCTATTATTGTCTATTACGCCTACTTTCAGAGCAATATGGTGTGGAATTTTGGGGTGACTGCACCGGCGCTAAAGATACTTTTATAATTCAGAAGCTAGCAATCAGAAATCTATTCAATCTAACAAGGTATGACTCTTGTAGAGAATACTTCGAAAAAGCTTCACTTTGACTAATTTATATATTTACAAACTGGCACTGATCTCATTCAAGAACAAACATAAATTAATTTTCTCTGAGTCAACACATTCGTATAACACCCAGCATAACAATTATATTTTGCCAGATGACTGAACGTGAACAGAAAAGGACCTCTTTATGCAGGCATAAAAGTTTTGAATGATCTGCCCAAACACTTGCAGTCAGTCAACTCCTTACTTGTCTTCAAGAGACAGCCTAAGACTTTTCTAGTTAAAAATGTGTTTTATTACCTTGTGGAATTTTTCACGAAAAAATTTTGATGATTATTTTGAGAATGGGTTTGAATAAAATGTCAAAAATATGTTAATTTCAATTTTTGTATGTGTTTGTATATTTTAATGTCAATATTATGTTGCTGCTACATCTCAACTATTATTGTTGAAATTCAATTTAATTTGTAAACGGAAGTTTTCCCTTATGCTCCTTTTGGGCTTTGATGAGTAGTATTTTTTGTGAAAAGCACAATAATATTCCATTCATACTGTATGTTGTTCAACTCCACTCATTGTGGAAATAAATTATTATTTATTTATAATCAGCACTGAAATAATGTTTCTCCGTGGTTTCATTAGGGCACAGCCATACTAAAGATTTGAAAAACAACGAATGTCTTTCTGGAATGTATGAAAATTTCAAAACAACTGAATTTCTCAACAATGTTAAACAACTGGCTCTGCGATAAACCGATAATGAAAACACACCTATGTGAAAAAATGCAAACTTGAATTAATATGTGATTGAATAATGAGCTAATTCATGAAAAAACTAGGTATGGAAATTAGATAAAGTGTTTATAATATTCACATTTTTGTCTTGTATGTAGTTAAGGTAGACCTTTACTAAATATCACAATTGTATACCACAATTATGAGTCCTAACAAGAACTAAACAAACTGCAATTACATTTTGACAGTCAACTAAATTAAGTCACTGCACTCCTCAAGACGATAATTGATGAATTATGAATTTTACTTTTCATCTTTACGATTATTTTAAAATTTGAAATTTTCCTGGATTTATAGTATAAATCGACTACTCACCAAAAACAATCATATGTTTGGCACTAAAATCCTCATCAGTGAACGTTGATACAAAACATTTGTACTCCCCAGCTATGTCGCTAGTGGGATTGGTAATCTTCATAGCTCTGTATACACTTTTCGGGTCATTGGTAGCTTTAAAGCTCAGATCTATCTTGTTCTTCAGCTTTCCCAGGCTTTGAGGTTTTCGTGGAGGAATCCATTGATATACAACTTCTTCATTTAAATACCATTTAACAGCAAGATCATCATCATCAGGTCTGAGGGAATAGTCACAATCCAGAATAACTTCTTCACCAGAGTTATTTCTCACAGCCATAGGAACTTTTATAAAATTTATTTGGATTGGAGACGAACAGTGAAAACCTGGTAAGCAAGAAATATTTATGTACAATTAAACGTAAGAGAATCAATGAAAATTTTGAAATCTAATGTTCTTGGATTTATTTTAATGGTCTTTTTTTTCACAACATTAATGTATATCTATTTTTAATTTTATTGCTAATTCACTGGATTTCTGTGTACAGGCTTTGTGTTTGAATGGCAACATCTTATAATGATATGAAGATTCGGTTTCCTCGAAATGGTACTACTTTTTGATGAGACAATCGATGCAGTCAAGAAAACTATCATAGCCTCCTCCGTTTTTTGAAGTACAGAGAGATTTTCGAAATCATCAATTTTCTAGTATCCCTCTTATCTTAGCTATCATCCAACATGGTGAAAAGTACAGAATTTTTTACGGGAAATCCAGTGGTGTAACTAGATTTTTTTATAGTTTCGAGGGATACAGTTTTCAAGGAATAGACTAAATTTCTTGCTTTTAATGGAATACCCTGTATATTTTTAAGTAATCGAATTCTATACATCGAATCATTCATAAATTTATACAACCCTTAGGGTTTACGTTTTTTTTTAAGGAAGTAAAATGCTATTTGGAAGTTGTGAATAGGATCTTCTATCAAAGTTTTAGTATTATCATTATTATTATACAAAAATAAGGGCAGAGGACAAGGTCCTATAGAAGCCCAAAACAAAACAATATATACATAAATTAAATACCATACAAAACAGTGTGTTTAGCTCTGCCGACACAAACTTAAATATAGAATGAGTATGTAGTGGTAGAATGCGAAGAATTATGCGAAAACAGTTTGTTCAAGTCCATTCTTAAATAAGTTCAGCATCCACAACCTCTGCGCCTAAGCTGTTCCAAGAGTCGAATATCCTGTTTGAGAGGAAGTGTTGGCCAAGCGTTGTCCTGAACACCTCCTTTCGTAACTTCAGCCCATGACCCCGCAATCGTGCATCATTGTTAGACGTGAAAATGCTTGCCAGATTGGCATAGTCGAACTTTAAGATTCGATAGGCGAATATCCTCTCCACGAAGCCTACGCTGACAGAAACTTTTTGTAATAGGTCCTTGTCACGAGCCAGAACCGGACACCTGGCTGGACCGGCGTACTCCAGCAACGGACGCACATAACTTCTATAGAGTTTAATGGAGGAACTGAAAGAGACTTCGGTGAACGACTTTCTGATCAGGTATATCAGAGAATTTGCACGTTTTCACACAGAACTGATGTGAGCAGACCAGGACAGGTCACTGCTGATAGTTACTCTTAGGTAGACGCAGAAAGAGACTGGTCTTAACGGTGCACCATACAGGTTGTAAATTACACAGAACGACAAATGCAGAACGACACATTTCGCGGAGTTAAGTGG
Organism: Cryptolaemus montrouzieri; assembly: GCA_013387265.2. NCBI lineage: Eukaryota > Metazoa > Arthropoda > Insecta > Coleoptera > Coccinellidae > Cryptolaemus > Cryptolaemus montrouzieri. The sequence goes on from JABFTP020000185.1 coordinate 118,457,088, forward strand.
AAGGAGCCAGTCATTGCACCAGCAACTGACAGAGTTAATATCAGACTGGAGGACTTCGTGATGGGTCAGAGGATCCGAGTAAATTTTAATGTAATCTGCATAGAATGCTTTTTTACTCTGTATATGAAACGAAACATCGCTAACGAACACGTTGAATAAAAGAGGACCAAGCACGGAGCCCTGCAGCACTCCGCTGATAACGGGACGAACTGAGGAGGACGAGCCACCAACTCTCACCACCAACTCTCACCACCAACTCTCACCACCAACTCTCACCACCAACTCTCACCACCAACTCTCACCACCAACTCTCACCACCAACTCTCTCCACGAACCTTCTGTCACTCAAATAGCTCTCAATCCATATCTGCAATTTTCTCCTTATACCACAGTGCTCCAGTTTATGAAGTAGACGCCGCGGAGGATTGCGATCGAAAGCTCGCGTGAAGTCGAAATAGATTACGTCATTGGGTATTTTTGACACAAGCGCTTTAGACCAGTCATTGATGCACGACCATAAATTAGTAATGGTGGATTTTTCCTTGATGAATCCATGTTGTTCTTTTGGCATTACTTGATGCAGGTCTAGAAAAGTGGTAATTTCATCCGCTACGATCAACTTCATTACCTTCGAAGGCATTTTTCATATTGCCAAAAATTTTTCATCATTTTCAAAAATATTATTAAAATTAGGTCAGTAAATATATAAAATGAATCTCAGTTTTAGATCACAGAAACACTTCAAAATGGATGCCGTGAAATGATAGGTCTGGCTTGTAAATTACGTGGTTCCTTTCTGTCGATATGTATAAATCTTCTGTCGTGAAATGATGGGTCCAGTAGATGTCTCAAAAATAACCCCACACAAAAAAAATCAAGAAATGCCTATCCCAAAATTACCTACCAATCGCATTGTTGCCCATTATGTCAAAAGTCATGGAAAGAGTAATAAACTATGAGCTCATAAAATATTTCGAATTACAGGGTTATCAGTGATCGACAATACGGTTTCTGTAGACAACGATCATTTGGTGACCTCCTTGCGAACGTTACGCATTTGTGGACATCAACAATCGAAAAGCATGTCAAATCAAGAGCCATTGTTCTTGATATTTCAAAGGCCTTCGACAGGGTTTGGCAACCTTGATAAATAAACTAATCGCATATGGACTTCCCGAAAAATTGCGTGGTTGTAGACCGACTCGTGTGGTGATTGATGGTGTAACGAGTGAATCTTTTCAGGTTTATGCAGGAGTATCCTAGGGCTCCGTACTCTCACCAACTCTTTTTCTGCTAAATATTAATGATCTGCCCCACAGACAAAGTAGCCTAGAGGATTCAGATCGGGGTATCGTGAAGGTCAAGCTACAAGAGCGCCTTTACCAATCCACCTTTTGGAATATGCTTGATTCAAATGATTCCTCACTATTAGTCCAAAATGCGGGGGAGCACCATCATGGACAAGCCACATTCTTCTGCTAGTCAAACAAGGCACATAATCGAAAAAATCAAGCAGAGTGTTCATACGTCAGGGTATGCTAAGGAATTCAATCTGTTAGATTACTGACCGGAACAATCTGCCATTATACCAACCTTCCCAAAACATTGATAGTAAATTTTTCTTAGTGGCTACGCTCATGAGAATTTTCTTCAACCTACACGTAATCGTTGTGGAAATTCATTATACGCTCTTGCGTGAACCCTGCTTCGCCTGTGAACTAAATAATCCTACAGAATTCGGCATTTTCTGCACTTCCATCTAGTAGCCATTGGCAAAATTCATGCCTTCTGGGTAGATCTTCAGCTTCGAGGACTGTGTGATAACCAATCTTTAGAGATAGCCTTCGAGTGCTGATTCTTGGATTATTAGGGACTTCATCTCAAATAATTTCTTCATTTATTGGTGTCCTAACAAAGCGATTTGGTACAGAATAGGCGTGACGATAGTATGACATAATCAAATATTTAATGACTTCAGGGGAAAATACACATTTAAAGGATTTAAAAAACTGATTCAGTTTTATTTAAACAATTGAGGTTATTAAGATTTTCGATAAAAAAAAGAGTAAAATACTGCAATCGGCCATTTTGACTGAAACGCGAATCACAGCGCATGACGTCATACTTACGTAAGCTTCACTCTGGTTTGATTACCTGCTACTGATTACGCGTTACGATTGATTTTATATTTGTTTTTGTGATTTATCGACTTTACAACACAAATCTATCTATAACAATGGAACCAGGCTTTGTTAAGGCAAACAGCTCAAATTTGCCCAGGATCGATTTATTGATGTTGGGCGAGTTCCTCGCAACAAATAAAGAATTTTGCTCGTCCGAATTTAGAAACGTGAACACCTTTTTGTAAGTATATTTTATTTGTATTTATGTTTAACACTAGATACAAATATGACTAAGTAGTAATCAGACTGATTTACCAAATTAACTTTTGTTTGGTTAGCTTTACTTCTAAATGTTTTACATATGTGTACTTGAATTGCTTTATCCAACATTCTTGGTGGTAATTGGGGAACTTCTTCAACAATCTGCTGAACTATAAAAGAAATGTTTTGTAACTTAAGTGCAATGTTATAATTATGAACACCAATAGAAAATTACAAGGTTACAAAAAATCTATACCAGTGTCACAGAATGAATTTCAAACGTAGATCATTTCTTGAGATTTGTACAAAGGATGCCGCTATATAAGATAATCTGTAATACGGGCCTAAGTTTACCAACAATGTATGTAATAATACTGAATTAACATTCTAATAAATAAGTTAGCAAACTATACCTGAACTACAAGATGCAATTTCTTTCGAAATTGATGGTCTTCAACTTTAGTACTTTCTTCAAATTGCTTTTTATACTCTTCAAGAATCATCATCCTTAGTTTTTTAACTATATAGGATCGCTCTGTTGTGTTAGATGTTTGTATTTTCCTGTCTGGTTGGCAAGTAAATTTTGTGGGCGTACATCCAATTTTTATACTTACTTGTGATACCGACCTCATCACATGGTATTCTGTATAATTTTCCATATCATTTGCAAAGGTAACAATTATAATTGATAATAAAAATGATAACCAAGACTAACACAAACATAACCTCAATAAATGACTAGTTATTCCATGGCCTCTACATTTCAACTATTTCACGTCAAGCAAACATTAAGTTGAGAATCTATCAATACATGATAACATACTCACATCAGAGTGATCTTCACAGAAATAAAGTGGCGAATTTGTCTCTACATCGTTGGGGTTTCACCGTGCAAGCTTTAACAATTTATCTCTTATTATTTCCTTGTATGGGACATGTACGAACAACTTGTTGGGTGTCGTTATTGATGTATTTTTACACTGAGGTACTGCACACCACTTATAAACTTTAGAATTCATTTTTAACACAAGAAATACGCAACGTCTATTTACTCTGCTGTCTAGCTGCGCGTAAACAAATTTTACGTTACGTAAGTATGACGTCACACACGACATCATGACACTGCGAACTGTTTTCGCGCAATATTTGAAAATGATTATGAAAATGGCTTTAAACTACCAAAAACTTTTGTTTATTAACGAAATAAAGGTTTTGTTCTAAACAGTAGATGTAAACGGTCATTGGTAACGAAAACTTTCTCTGAAGGAATATTTCTGTTAAGAAAAACTGCAAGAAAGAGTCTTCAGGCTTCAGCTGCATTACCACCTGATCTGTATCACAGAAACTATGCCAGATAGACTCAATACGTTTGTATCATCTTTGGCTTCTTCAAAAAGTGTCGCGAAAACCGCATTGCTCTGCTCTACTCATAACCAGATACCCTACAAAACATACGGAAATGGGAAACACCGTACATTCTTGGTCAGTATAGATCCCAATAGCACCAAAGACGAAGTTTTCATTTATTACTTCTTTTCTATGATTTATCAAAACAAATTCATCATGTTGACTATTGTTCAAATATTTCTAATAATACCAAGTTAAGGGTTTTTAATTCCATGTGAACCATAGAAATCACAAGACCGAGTCATATGATTGATTATCAATATCAACGGGTCAAAGTAACCAGTGAAGCTTAAATGATTATACACGGGTGGTCGACTAACTGCTAATTGAGTCGAGGGAAATCCATAAATAGTAAACCTCTAGAACAAAACCAAAACAGAGCTCTTTTCAAAAGTAAACTAAATTTTCCTCAGTAAAAAATTCTGAAAAAATAATGGAAATTTATATTTTCAAACTACCAATTACTACTATTTTCTTTCGGGAATATACATTTTAATTCAACATAATCTGAGACTTATAACAACATATAGAAATCAAAATTAAATGTTGAAAAAATTTGTAGGATCATTTTTGGCTAATCAAAAGTTATCTATTTCATCAGAGAATTTCAGATAAAACCAACTTTTTCTTGTTATTCATCCCATCAAATATATTGATTTATTTAGTAAGTTAAAATAAAATTATATAATAATTCGTTAAATTCATTTTGAAAGAACCCATTTTATATTAATCCTCCACTTACCACACAATGAAAAAATCAGAAGAATATCGACAAAATCACATTTTTTTAGAATAATCTGTAAGTACTTACCTAAAATAAAAACATACACACTCAACTGGTACAACATGACTGATTTCCAAAATATTTCTTTTTTTCGCATAAACTCAATTAACCAGTTCATACATCACTTCATAAACCCACAAGCGCTTTTCCGATGTCTGCTTATGGAAATTGAAATTCAAACCGATTTGATGGCCATCTGCCGGAGAAACGTTCACTTCATCTGGCATACCAACTTTATTAAAACAGAGTATCGATTCGATATACAGGATGTCCATCAAGCTCTATAACTTTATAACTTTGAGAGATGGTTTCTGAAAAAATTCTGAAACAGATTAGTGAGAAGGGCATGGTCCGTTTGTTTTTAAATTCGGAGATACTCAGCTTCAAAAATTTGATCCTCACGGGTCTCGAAATCACAATTTTCAACATACGAGAGCGATTGTTAAAAGTTACCATAAATTGAATGAAATACTTATCTTGCAGTACAGAAGATGACATTCTTAACCATAGTAAAATGATTATCAAGAATGTTGAGTTACTTTTGTTGGATAAATGTCAGAATATCTATTTCCATAGATAATTATTGTTGTGAAACCTTAAATTAAATGTTAATGAAGAATAGCAGATATGATCTATGTTTAGGATTTTTGCGATGGAACGCACCACAAGCTGTTAGAGAAAACCACTGATTCAAAAGAGGTTCTATGATGATAAAATACATATTTATTATGATGATTTCGATCAAAAAGGTACAAAAATAATTTGGAATTGACATAATGTTTGCAAAGTTGTGAACATTTTTTATCCAAATAATAAATAAATAAAATCATATTAATCATTACAAGAATTTGTCAAAATGACAGCCCCAAATTTGAATGCATAGCTCACAACGAAGAAGTGACTGCAGAACAATATGGCGGACTTTTTCATTTCTTATTACTTCGACGGCATTGTTTATCCATTTTTGTGATTGCTCAACATTTGTTATCTCTACACTGTAGACGAGTTGTTTTCAGAAGTCTAAGTGGTTGAGATCCGGTGACCGTGGTGACCAAGCGGTTGGACCTCCCCTACCAATCCAGCTATTTGGGAAATATTTATTCAGCCATTCAACAACTATTCTTCCTTAAAGTGATCCGCCATGTTAATAATACTTATTCTGAGTAAAATTTCACGGAACATTATCAGTTAAATTGAACAACGTGTTCTGTATAAAATTTCGATAAGTAATGGCATTCACATTGTTATTTGAAATATGAGTTGGCAAGAAGCTATTAAAATAAAGGCCACTTAAAACGTTGTGGCTAAACCTCCTTCGAAAACGTCTTTGCCTAACCGAATTTGGATTCTGCAGGGCATTCGATGCCTACACTCCCTGTAGATGATAAGACTGCAGTTCCTCTATTTTCAAAATACGCCACACCAAACTTCATGGCATTTACAACCGATTTGCAATGAGCCGAATAATTATCTTCAACACAGTCAATAATGTTCTCCAGGTTATGTAGTTGTTATGTTGGCTCGACGAGGTCGTACATGTTAAGGCTCAATTGTTTCCGTTTCTCTTAATTTTCTAAAGAACAAATTGAAAACTGTACGAACAGGAGGATGTCTTCGAAGAAATCTTGGTAATCAGGTAATCTCTAGAAGCTTCTCGTCGGTTTCCATAGCAAAAACCATGAACATAGATTATATCTGCATATTCTTCATTACTGAAGGAATACAATTTCAATTCGAGAAATTTAAAATTATTTATCAAAAAAGATATTCTGACATTTATCTACCAAAAGTAACGCATCATTCTTGATAACCATTCTTCCATGGTTACGAATGTCATATGTACGACAAAACGTACACACAACGAAATTGCGTTACAAAGTCGGTGCGATTTTTCGGTCCTGTCTAACAGAGAAGTGTTGGACAATAAAGATCCCCCCCACGACATGAGAGGGGTTCAGCAAAATTCCCTGGTTAGTGAGGTAACAGAATTCCCCGGCGTGTCATTGACCGAAAGGCAGAAATAGAGCACGTTATAGGAATAACAAACAAACAAACTAACCAAATTGTGTATCAGTAGCTTGTATTACCTCCTCTTGCCCTGATACAAGCCTGAATCCGTCTAAGCAAGCCGTGGATTAGGTTTTCGACCTCCTCTGGGTTGATATTCTGCCACTCTTCTGTGGCGGCTTGGATGAGCTGTTGTGGGGTTCTTGTATTAGCTTGTTATCCACGACCCCTTAAAACCCGAATCCGGTGGTCATCTGATCGAACACCAATTCTGGTATCATCCGAAAAAAGAACATTTCGCCAAATCTATATTCCAATATTGGTGCTCGATACACCAATTAAGTCTGTTAATTTTTTTTGATGTCTTGTTAGCTCTGGAACTCTTAAGGGCCTTCTGCTGTATTAACTCCTTGAACGAAGTCTTTGACGTATCGTTTCGACTAATACCCTGATGCATGTTGCTTCCAGAAATTGCCTTTGGAGTATGGGGTGCGACGCACTAGGGTCTCTTCTTGCAATTTGGCACAAAAAGCGGTCTTGTTCTTCAGAAGTGATCTTCCTAATTTTAGGCCTATTTTGCAGAGATCTAGCTCCACTTATCGGACATGAGTTTTTGAAATCACTCCCTGTGATACCCCCATTGTGGCCGCTATATCCCTCTGTGTCACCCCTTCTTAACGAGATCAATTATACTGTAACGTTTCTTTGTTTTTCAAATACTTTGTGTGTTCAAATTAAACACTTTCACGTTACAAGAACCTCAACTAATTTATTTACACTTAGACTGAACACTTACAACTAATTTATATAACACAATTTACTGTCTAATTTATTTCACTCGTACTGTACAAGATTCACTCGAGACTGACTTGACTTCTGTGGTTCCCGCTCTCTTTTATATACAAACGCGGGAATTCGGGAGTATTCCGTTTCTTTCTAGAACGTAGGTCGGCGGGCCAGATTGTCTAGAGTGTTCTGGAACGGACAGGGTCGGCTTCAGGGGCGATTGGATATCGTTACACTGCCCCCCTCTTAAAACTGTTCTGTCCCAGAACAGACTGGGTCTTCGGTGACTATGAAGGAATCGGCATTTATTTCCAGCTTCGCATCTCCCTTGTTGATGGAAATAACATTCAACTGTTTTCTCTCCTTGTCTCGAAGGTGTAGGATTGAAACAGCACACGACAACTTCCATTTTGTCCTCTTAGAAGATTACTTCGATCATGTTCCGTACAGTTCTCCAATCTAACTGGTCCAACCCACAACCAAGTTTCGATATAGCCAGTTTCTTCACACCCTGCTTGACCAAGTGCTTTCTCAAGTCTAGTAAGGCTGACCATAGAGCTTCATAACAGGGTTTCTGGTGTGAATATTCTTTAGTCACCAAGTAGTAGACCGTTCTTCCTTCAACGTCTAGTTTCAAGGTCTTGCCTACCGTAGACAGTTGCTGCCTTAGTTCAAAAGGTCTTCCATATTTTGCCTTGAAAACTCTAGCGATGCCCTTATCCATTCGAAGATCTTGAGCGACACAATGTGCAATGGCGTATTCCTTGTCTACTTGAAAAAGATCTTGTTGTATTTCTCTGGTGACTCCAAATCGAGCTTTGCCTGTTCCGCTATAGTTGGCCATGAAACGATCGTAGTCCCTAGCTTCATTCACTTGATGCTTCTCCGACTTTTCTGAGATAAAACGTGTCTCTTCGTTTTGTTTTCTTTCAAAACGAGCCAATCGATTGAAATGGACTACTCTAGGCTTCCCCCTCGGCAACTTCCTTATTCGATACACGATGTCGTTGATCCTTTTCATGACCTCATAAGGACCTTCCCAATGTCGCTGTAGTTTGGGGGACAAGCCACGTTTTCTCTGTGGGTTATAAAGCCATACGAGTTTACCTACTGAGAATCCTCCTTCAGAAGCTTTCAGGTCATAACGGTTTTTCATTCTGTCACTGGCAATCTGCATGTGTTGTCTGACCTTGTATAGTCCATTTTTCGCTCCAGATTAGTGACATAATCTTCTCCAACCAAATCTTCCCCAGGCTTGCAACCGAATTCCAGATCACATGGCAACCTCATTTCACGGCCTAACATAACCCGAGCTGGTGTTTCTCCTGTTGACTCTTGTACTGACGATCTGTAGGCCATTGCGAAAAGGTGCAGGTATTGGTCCCAATCTCGCTGATGATCTGATACCACTTTAGCCAGGTATTTTCCCATAGTTCTGTTCATTCTTTCAACCATGCCGTCTGATTGAGGATGAAGCGCTGTTGTTCTGGTCTTTCTGATGCCTAGTTTTTCACACGTTTCTTGGAATAGCTTCGATTCAAAATTTCTCCCTTGATCGCAATGTAACTCCAAGGGAATTCCAAAACGGCAAAAGAACTCCTTCACCAAAATATCAGCTACAGTTGCGGCTTCCTGATTAGGTATAGCGTAAGCCTCAACCCACTTGGTGAAATAATCCAATGCAACTAGTATGTATTTGTTGCCGCCATCAGTTTCTGGAAAGGGTCCCGCTATATCTACAGCAACACGTTCCATCGGGCTTCCAACATTGTACTGCTTCATTGGGGCCTTGCATTTTTCATAAGGTCCTTTCACCGAAGCGCATGTTGTACACCTCCTGCAATACTCTCGGACATCTGCCTTCGAGTTGACCCACTAAAAACTAGCTCTGACCTTCTCAAGGGTCTTCTTGATGCCGAAATGTCCTCCTGAAGCTTCATTATGCAACTTCCCCAAAACTGCCTTTACTCTGCTTCTTGGCACAACTAACTGAAGCCGCTCATCATCTCCAGATTCATTTTCCAAGCGTCGCTTCAGCAGACCATCGTCCACTAACAGTGTCTCCCATTGCGCCCAATAAGCCTTGATGTTTTTACTCATCCTGGAGACAGCTTACCATTTCGGTCGTTCATTATCCCTTTTCCATTGGAGAACTACACTCAATTCAGGGTCTCTTTCTTGTTCCTTTCTTAGTTCGGCTGGCAACCAATCCTCATCAACAACAGTTGTCCTCATCAGACTTGTCTTTTCGTCCAACCGAGAGCAGTAACTGCAGTTTACTGGGCAGGGCCTTCGCGATAGCGCATCTGCGTTCTTGTGGCTAGTTCCTGCTCGATGCTTTTTGCATTGCCTTCTTATATGACCAGTCTCGTCGCAGTTCCAGCACCTGATTTCTTTCTTCTTCCTCTGGTCCAGGAGCCGAAGAACCACCTTTTCTATACTTTCTTCCTCGTCAATGATGTTTCTTATAGCACGGCTACCTCCTCTATTCGATGCCTGTTTTGCAGCTTCAAACTCAAGTGCTTGGGCCAAAGCATCATCAATCGTTTTTGGCCTAGCCAATCTCAAGGCCTGTTGAGTTTCACCGTCTCTGATGCCATCTACGAACGTCTGAACGGCTAATTGCTCCAAGAAAGTATCAGGAGCAGTAGGGTAGGCTAATCCTACTAATCTCGCAATATCAGCCTCGAATTCTTGCAAGCTCTCTGTAGATTTCTGGCTACGATGCTTGATTTGAGCGTGGTAAACTTGTTGTAAATGAGTATCACCGTACCTCATTTGTAGCTTAGATGTTAACGTGTCGTAGCATACCTGCTGGCTTGCTGGGATCGTCTGCAGAATGTTCAGTGCTTCTCCACGTAGAGCTACGATTAAAGACGTTGCTTTTTCCTGCTCAGTCCATCCATTGGTTGTGGCTGCCTTCTCAAATTGTTTCTGGTAAGTTGACCAAGGTATTTTCCCGTCGAAAGTAGGTGGTTTTATTTTCATCCTAGGAGCTTCAACATCATGTTCCATTTTCGACAAGATTGGCTTATCATTCATTTTCATTCTATATGATTGCTCTAACATTTTTAGTTTTGCCTCCTTTTCTTCTAGATGTTGGAATAAGTCACTCACTTTTTCGTTGATCTTCGCTTCTATTTCTTCTTCTATTCTATCTCTCATTTCATTCAGATTTTCCTTAACCAAATCCAAATTTCCTTCCATTTCGTCCCTAACCTTGTTCAAATTTTCCTCCATCTTTTCTTCAACCTTATTTAGATTTTCTTTGACAGAATTCAAATTTTCCTCCATCTTTTCTTTAACCTTGTTCAGATTTTCATCCATTTTTCCTTTTACTTCATTCAAATCTTCTTCCTCTAATGTATCCTGTATATTTTCCTTCAACTCTTTAGAATTTTCGTCCATCTTCGTATTGAGGTCCATCAGGGCTTGCTGAAGGAATTTCAAAGCTTCCGTCTCCATAATTCTCTGTTGCGAACGGGTAACAGGCATAAACTCACTAGATTTTTTTTCTTTTCTCTTCTTTTCTTCACTTATACCCCACACCTGACACCAATTGTAACGTTTCTTTGTTTTTCAAATACTTTGTGGGTTCAAATTAAACACTTTCACGTTACAAGAACCTCAACTAATTTATTTACACTTAGACTGAACACTTACAACTAATTTATATAACACAATTTACTGTCTAATTTATTTCACTCGTGCTGTACAAGATTCACTCGAGACTGACTTGACTTCTGTGGTTCCCGCTCTCTTTTATATACAAACGCGGGAATTCGGGAGTATTCCGTTTCTTTCTAGAACGTAGGTCGGCGGGCCAGATTGTCTAGAGTGTTCTGGAACGGACAGGGTCGGCTTCAGGGGCGATTGGATATCGTTACAATACGATCCCTCTGCACATCGGACAATCCAACGTAGGCAATTTCAATTATGATTATAGGCTTTTTTAAATTTTGAAATTCACAGTTTCAAATCTCAGTGACGACTGAGTACAATATCCCGAACATGTGGTGATAATTCAACATATCTTATCATACTAACCATTTTATTTACAACAAAAAATTTCATTCTTCACAAGAAGTCAAAGATCCATGGTTAAATTTGGTTGTGTATATTTCGTTCCATCTATTGTAACACCACAGAATCACTCTCGTATGTTGAAAATTTTGATTTCAGGACCCGTGAGGATCAATTTTTTTTAAGATGAATGTCTCCGAACTTAAAAAGAAGAACCGTGCTGTTCCCACTAATTCGTCTTAGAATTGCTTCAGAAACCACCTGTCAGAGTTGGTCATACAACTAGGGGGATACCCTATATAGAAGACTAGATTCAGGAAAAACTCAACACCTTGATATGTGTACGTTCAGAGGCGAAACCAGGCAAACATCTGATGAGGAAAAGAAAAACTCTGCAAGGCCATTTACTAATTTTTAGCTAATTTTGTACATACCTCAATGATAAACATTAAAAAATCGACAAACGAAAACAGGTTTGTAACAGTCAGTTAATGAACTCCACAACAGTACTGAAATGTAGTCCAGCTTGTATGCTACGATTTCAGTCAATTATGTAATGAGACTAATTCGAAAAGACGAGTATATTTGAAATATGAAATAAACAACCTCGACATCCCCTTCAAACTAGTCCCTTTCGATAGCTACGTCTTTAGTCACTTATTCTAGCGAGTTTTCATTCTTCGTAAAATTTGCACTCCACAACATAAACACCTCAAAAAAGTCTAGGGAACACTTCTGAATATCGATATATCGTATCCAGAACGATCAATATGGATGATTTTTTTAAAGAAATGAACACCAGCATCAATTTCTCACCAAATTATGTAGAGTGCCGCAACAGATTTCAGTTTTTTTTATAAAAAACTAAAAATGCAGCAGATGCGAAACTGCTTTATAATCATTTCATGTATTCAGTGTTTGAAATCAGTTAGTTGGCACTTTGTTTCTGTTGTAAGCACAAATAAAAGATTCAAGTTTTGTGATTTGACCATGGAAAGACGACATTTGACTAGAAAAGAGATGTTACGAGCCGTTGGCATGCTCCAAGCTGGGAGCTTACAACGGGAAGTATCCAGGGTTCTGGAGAGTAGCCCAAGTGTCATAAACCGTTTATGGTCGCGTTTCAATGAATCAGGTAGCGTAGAAGAACGCCATACAGGTCGTTTCAGGATTACTACAGTCGCCCAAGACCGATTTTTGGTTTTACAAGCCAGAAGAGATCGTACTACCACAGCATCTCAATTAGCTCAAGAGCTATCACGAGTTCATAATGTACAAATTTCTGACCAAACTGTGAGAAATCGACTGCACGAAGGTCAACTCCACTCCAGACGTCCTTTAAGAGTTCCACAACTGACCCATGGAAATCGCGCTGCTCGGTTAGTTTGGTGCCAAGAACACGTAAACTGGGATCAAGAGAGGTGGGCCACAGTTCTCTTCAGTGATGAATCTAGATTTAGTTATTATCCCGATTCGGGAAGAATTCGAATATGGAGGGAACCTGGAAAGCAAAACCGTCTTCAGCATGCTCGAGAAGTTGTTAGACCGGGCGGCGGATCAGTGATGTTTTGGGGAGGTATACGCCTTGGTGGAAAAACTGACCTCGTTTTCATACGGAACAACCTCACGGGGAATTCTTACGCAAATGAGATAGTTTTACCTGTAGTGGTACCGTATCTCCAAACAATGGGTCAAAATCCACTCTTCCAACAAGATAATGCCCCTCCTCATCGTGCAAGAGTTGTCTTGAACGTTCTCGAAGAGAATGATATCGATCTTCTACCGTGGCCATCCTGCTCCCCAGATCTGAATCCCATCGAGCATGTGTGAGACACCCTAAAAAGAAATCTCCTGCGTCAAAACGTCTTCCATCATGAACAAGAGCTTCGACTAGCAGTTCAGGGGGCTTGGAATGTCTTAGGCCAAAATTTAATAGACAATTTAATATTGAGCATGCCGCGACGATGCCAAAGTGTCATTAATAACAGAGGTGGACCTTCTGGGTACTGAAAAATATAAGTGCTTCCATATCGTTTCGAAAATATTAGTTGTGTTTTACCATATTTCGTCATTTTTAAATTTCAATTTTTTTTTTATAATGGGTGCTTTGAAGAAGTCAAATATTATTTTGTTTTCTTGAGAATACATTATATACAATACATCCTAACAAAATCCGAAAGATTTCTTAAATTCGAATCATCAAATTCATATTTTAAAGATATTGGTAAGTGTTCCTAGACTTTTTGAGGTGTTTAGGTAATTTGTATAAAATGGAATCAGATTTAAAATTAAGAATGTGGAAGTAGATTCTAATTATAATAGATAATTAAAGAAATTAATCAAGACAGTAATTATACTCGGCAATTAATAAATATAAGTTTTATAATCGTAATCCTAATTGGAAATTGGAAGGAACCAACTCTATAACAATAAATTATTCGTTTTTCAAATCAATCTCATAAATTACAATTAGGAATAACAGTTTTCCACAATGAAAATGCTGAATTATTGTTATCGGAATATTATTTACGATATGTGGCTTAAATGTTAGCAGCAACTACCTTTCGAACTTTTCATCTATGACTTCAGTGTTTTATATGAGTGTAGCTTTCAAATGAACCAGACGACAGCATGGGAGTATTTTATTTCTTTAAAACATTTATCATGGATACGTGTTCATCTTGAGCTGTTGAAAAATGTGAAATAATAGCATCTGCTAAAGATCCTTCGACAAGGTGCATTTCTCCATCTGCATCTATGTCAAACTCAAAATAGCTGTCTTATTTGGTGCGTCTTAAAACGTTTCAGGCAAATCATGAATGTCCAGTACCTTTGAAGATTCATTTGATTCATTTCATTTTGGAATTGTGCCAGACATGATTTTTTTTTTTCCAAATACGGCAGAAACTTGATGGTGGTTCTTTTTTTCTCTTGTTTACGATAAATTGTTAGAAACCAAACTAGCAAATATATCATAGGTTGCATTTTTTGTGACTGGGAGGACAAGTGATATTTGGCCATTTGGGTTTATTCAGTTCAGCTGCTGTGGACGATGTGCTCATCATCTTGGAAATAGTGTTAGATCGTTCATTTATAATTGGATTAAATGTGGATCTAAGAAGTCCACAGGGTGTGTAGACAGCTCGATGGTGGAAGGGTTATCCTTAATACCAGCACATAATCTTGAAATATGAACCACATTACTAAACTGGGGACTGAAACCTTTGGCGTTGTATCACAATAAAAATACTAGACATCATTTCATCAAGTTTTGGTGAACTGGTGTACAATGTTTCAACTATGAACCATTTTCTGGTTGGCATACCATTTGGTACAAATCACCAGGGGCGGACGGAATCTATCCGGTCATGTTGCAAAGAGGCAACACATATACAGCCCCGAGTCTGAGAACTATATACAAAGCCAGCTACTCACTGGGCTACATACCCCAGTCATGGAGGAAAGTCAAAGTATTATTTATACCGAAAATGGGCAACAGGTCTCCAGATGAGCCTAAATCATATCGCTCGATAAGCTTAACCTCCTTTCTCCTAAAATCAATGGAGAAAATTCTCGACAACCATATGAGAAGTTTCATAAAACTTCATAAAAAAAAAATTTGCCTACCAACCGGGCAAGTCCACAATTGATGCCCTACACGATCTAGTCAAAGAAGTGGAAGGAGCACTAGAGGCTAAAGAAATAACCTTAGTTCTATTTGGAGACATTGAAGGAGCCTTTGATAATACCTCCTATACATCCATTAGCAATGGTGCAAACAATAAGGGTGTCAAAACATCCACTATCAAATGGATTAAAGAAATGCTCAAAGGCCGGATCATAACGGCCACTTTTGGAGACACCGAAATATCGGTGTCAGCAGTGAAAGTATGCCCTCAAGCAGGTGTCCTATCGCCGCTACTATGGTCAGTAGTTGTTGATGGCCTCTTAGAAAGACTGAAGAACGCTGGCTTCAACGCACAAGGCTATGCTGATGATCTAGTTATCATCATTAGGGGAAAGCATGATGGAATCTTATCGAACCTGATGCAAAAAGCAAGCCCTTAACATCGTAAATAAATGGTGTGCTGAAGAGGGACTCAGCATCCATCCAGACAAAACCATTCTAATTCGATTCACAAGACGTAAAAGTTGAACTTAAAGCCCCCCTTTCTGAATGGACATACTCTGAAATTTTCGGAACAGGCTAAGTATCTGGGGTTAACCCTAGATCAGAGACTCAACTGGAATTTACACATTGACAAAACTCTTTCCAGGGCTACATCGTACCTATGGGCATGCCGTAGACTCTTCGGAAAGACCTGGGGACTACAGCCAAAAATAACCTACTGGTTATACACAGCGGTTATAAAACCCATTGTCACATATGCATCGTTAGTATGGTGAACGAAAACATCAGAAATAACTACGCAAAACAAGCTGCAATAACAGGTGCTATGAGAAGCACCCCGACTATTGCCCTGGAGGTAATCCTAAATCTCCCTCCTCTTCATATAAAATTGAAAAAGGAGGCGTTGATGGCGGCATTACGGCTCCAAGACATAAAAAAACTATTACCTGGTGATCTGAAGGGACACCTGGGGATTCTGGGTTACATAGCGCCAGAAATCTTATCACAACCATCGGATATAATGCCACTTGATTTGATTTTCACACACCCTTCGAAGTGGTCATAGAAGACCGCACCATCGTAAAGGGAAAAATAAATCAATTAGACCAAAAATCCTCCATTTGGTCACGGTCGGATCAAAAACGATTGATGGAACAGGAGCAGGCATATATGGACCCAAGTACCATTCATCAGTGCCTCAGGGCTCTACTCCCACAATCATGCAAGCAGAAACACTTGCTGTAAACCTTTACTGCCAGGAGGGACTACGAAGGAAACTCAAAGGTGCAAAGATTTACATTTTAACGGACAGTCAGGCAGTAATAAAAGCTCTAAACTCTTACAGTTATCGGAGCATCTCTGTCTGGGAATGCCGTCAATCCTTGAAGCAACTTGCTGAGGGGAACAAACTTTTCCTGAGGTGGGTGCCTGGCCACGAAGGCATACAAGGAAATGAAGCCGCTGACGAACTGGCCAAATCAGCTGCTGGAATCCCACCCACCGGACCTGAACCGTACTGCGGTCTAAGTAAACCGCACAGACGACAGGAACTGGAACGATGGGAAGAATCTAGCAAAAAAGAATACTGGAGGAAAACTCCAGGCCAAAGGCAAGCGAAAAAGTTCGTTGACTATTCGCCAAAGAAGACAAAACAGCTTCTCGATCTCTCTAGGGACGAGTTGAGGATCATAACAGGCCTCCTTACTGGACACTGCCCACTGAGATACCATCTCAATAAAATGGGCAAATCGGAAACGGCAACATGCAGAATGTGTAAAGAGGGCGATGAAACTGCCGAACATATTCTTTGCAGTTGCATCGCAACTGTCCGTCAAAGACATATACACTTCGGTAGCGACAAACTAGAGCCGCACGAAGTAAAAGCGAAAGCTCCCAAGGAGATTCTTAATTTTGTAAGGGATCTAGTCCTACAGGGAAATGAATAAGAAGGGTTACGAACAAAAGATCAATTTGGTCGCAGTTCAGAAAGGCTTGCAAAGCCAATCGACCCTTACGAATGTAATGTAATGTAATGTAATGTACCATTTGTATAATGTACTCACCAGAATAATTATCAGACAAGTACAAAAAATTCCTCAGAACATGTATCAGTTCATTTGAGGGAATAATAAGTTTTCTTTTATTCGTTAATCTTTGTTAAAAAAATTAGTTTCTAGTTAATATTCATTATGATGTCTTGAATGTATCTTACAATGCTTCACCAATACTCTCATAGATTCTTAAAAAAAACATTCAAACTATTTTGACAAAGTTTATTTTATTTAGAATTAAGATAATTTATAACTCTATTTATGCTATTTACTTATATTACTTTTAGCCATATAATTAAAAATGCTATATATAATTCAGTAACGACAATTTGTACAAGTTCACCCTTGTAAGTTTCTATTTTCAAACTAGAATAAACTAAATGAATTTACTGCCAAAAACGTTAAACACTGTATTCGAAATTTATGAATCTTACAAATAGAATATTCTATAAAGAAATGTTAAGTATGACTTGTATGTATAAAACCTTTCTTAAAATATCGTTTCAGCCTACACTTGAATGAAGTCCTAATGAGAGTCTAATTTTAAAATTTTTTATGATCTTTATATTGTTCTAGATCATCTAAGTTATCCCACCATAACTTGAGACGATGTTTCAGAATGAGACTGAACCATGGTGTCAACGGCCCACTTAAAGTAGGAATGTAGTTATCTAATTCATTCCTAGGTACATAGCTTATCTCAGAAATTTCATCAGGATTCGGTTTTAATTTGTATTCACCTTTTAAGAAAAGAACATAGTCAATTTCATGTTCACCCCATTTACCATTACCTTCATCTTTATAGATAATACGAGTGATATATGTTAAGTCTTCAATTTTTAGTTTTTCTAAAGGGATTCCTAATTCAAAATTTAATCTTCTAACAGCTGCTCTTTTGACACCTAATGCATTTTCTTCCTCTTCTTCCCCAGGAATATCAGCTATGGGGTGGCTGCAACATGTGTTAGTGTAATGTTCAGGATAGGTTATCTGGAAGAATTTTAAAATATATATTAGATTTCACATAGAATAAATAAGGTATATTAAATCCTTTTCTGAGTTTTCAGCAATACGAAAAATCATTTGATTGTTATAATTTATTAATTGAATATGTGAGATGGTAACCCTAATGACCATCACCTAGAAGATTCCTCTTTTGTGTAGGAACTTGTCAATTTCATTAAATAAATTTCTAATAAGATATTATGAACCTCTATACATCCTATGAATATACTTACTTTATCAGCTGAACGCTTTTGCAGTAACAAATCACCATGATTATTGAAAAGGAACACACTGAAGGCTCGATGCAATAGGATATTTCCATTGGGCTGAACAATATGGCAATCCTTCTTACTTGCAGTACCAATAACTTTATCTTGTCTAGAAACTAGAAAACATTTTTCTGAGAGGGCTTTTTCTTGTTTTTCATTTATGACTTCTTTTGATAATTTAGAAGTTGTAGAAAACTGTTTACTAAAAGAAGTACATAATAATCTCCTGGTGGCTGTGGTAAACATCTTGAACAATTGGATTAACTTCTATTCAAGAAATGCTAATTTATTCAAACTCTTTCCTTTCTTTCTCTCAATAACCCAGTAGCTTATTTCCTGTAGCTATTTATACCAATGTGATTATCGAATTTATGAACTTATAAAGAAGTAACTGTAAATAAGGAAAAATCAAATACCACTCTAATAAAAATTTCAACCAATTGGTAGAATTTTCTCGTTTATCTTCATATCGTACATCACAAAATCGGCACAATAACTTCTTAAGAAAAATAACGTTTACAACTTTTTACAAAAATCTCAGAATATTCACAGAGAAAAACTACTTTGTCATGTCACAGAATAAAATCTCTCTTACTTCTTTCAACAATGTGCAAGGCAACAATGACCATCTATACATACTTCTATTCGTTTTAATTACGACAAACTCTCAATGAATCTTGGATTATCCAATACCCAATTAAGTTTTCCACAATAATATAATTTTTACTATTTTGTACCTCACAAACATTTGTTACAGTACACGCCGACTTCATTCTACATGACAAAACACATCTTCCGCCTTCAGAACCGCAGCGAAAGTCACAGAATCAAGGAATTGAATATGTTCCTTACTCTATAATTCTTCTGACTGCGATTATTTTTCAAGTAGAATCAGAAAGTACAATAAATTCAACCTTTGGTGCAACTCTACAACCGGTTTGAGTAAATTTCAAATTTAAATCATAAATGTAATATTCCTGTATTGCTAGTATTGCCCGAATTGACCACAATTCAGACCATAAAATATTTACTCAGTGGGTGTTCTGTGGTTCAGACATAATTGAAATCTTTCTCAGGGAACGCCGAACCTTATGCCTGCATCCGCATCTTGATTAGTTGTTTCAATATTTGAGTTTCTTTGCTCCTGGGTTTCTTGATTGAGATAGAAATAGTAATTTCATTTCTCTCCCAATCTCTTTTTGGCACCCCTACTTATGAGTGCTAGCAATATAAGAGTATTACACTAGAACAAATAAAAGTATGAAAGATTTATCAAATCAGTGTTTTTTTTGAGTTCATTGTCCTGGGGACTTCTTTATATACACATGAATCATGAATATAAATTGCAAGAAATATGGTTTCATATTGAAACATCCTAGAATCCATTGACTCAGAATTATCGAAAAAATAAAGAATAAAATTCTTTCATTTTCCATTATTGTTCAATAATTCAATTACTTCGAAATTCCAATCAAACAACATCGATCTGATGACAATCTTCCAAGTCTATGATTCCAGTAAGTTATGGTTTGATCCAGGTGTCAAGGAAGTTTTGAATCCAAGAAGTCAGGTATAAAAGGATGCCTTGTTCTGTCGTTCATTCTCAGAACAGAGAAAGGCCCTAATCGAATATAAATTTGTGAAGGTAAAATATTATATTAATGTTTTTAATTTGATTTGATTCATTCATATTTCACGTTTACGTTCATTTACTCAAAATTCATTTATAGTGACAAAGTATTTGTCTGTCTCGGAAGATGTGTGAAAATCTTTTGAAATATAGTTATTATTTTTTTTTCATATTCTCGAAAATTGTATTTTTACTGATTAAACATTTCTCTTTATTTTCCAAACCAAAATATTTATTTTCGGATTTTTCCGTTCTCCCTTATTTTTTGTTGTTACGTAAATCAGATACTGAAAAACATTGAGCATATTAACGTACCTGAAAAGGAGACATCGCTCTTGAAAGGTTCAAAAAGTGTGTCTAGTGAAATATGCGACAAAGACAGCTTCTGAGTGGTTAAACTCAGTCACTCCAATGCATAGTGAGTAATAGGAGATGGATAAAATAGAATTTTATGTGTTTCTACATGTATTTTCTACCTGAAATTATACGTTCTAATGAAAGTTCAGGTTATTGTGCTCCATTCTGCCTCTGGATTTGTTTTGGAACGGTTAGTTTAGCGCATTTTGACTAATTTGACTCACTGGATTGAATTACCGGAATGGGATTGTTCATATTTGGTAATGTTTCAACGAAATACTAGATAGTCTAATTTTGAAATTACACTGAGCTATTTTATTTAGAAGGAAAGTGTTTTTAAAAGTAAAATAGATATAAATAAAAATTATAAACACCACACTGAATTATTCTGCTACATGCTTTAATCTTTTGTACCGAAGTACCCTGTAACTGAAGAATTCATGAGTGAGGACTCTCATGAGGTTCAACTGATTTGGAAGATTCTTGAAGGTTTTTGAAATGTAGAATATAGATATATTTTAGAACTTCACTAACATAGGAAAAAATTATTAAAATGCCATTACAAAAAATAGAGCAGTTCTCGAGCGATCTCTAAAACGGGCATATGGCACACATAGATAGGTATAAATTAATAATTGTGATTTAAAAGCAGTTACATAATATTCTGTTGTTGATTCATTAATTGCCTAAAATTTTTTCTACCAATTTAGTGAAAATGAATTAAATAGTCAACATTCATTTAAATATTCATTTAAATATTCATTTAAAGAAATAAGTTAGAAGGATATATGTTTCTTCTTCTTCATGCACGGCGCCCTCATGGACAGCGCTTAGACTATTTGACCCATTGTGCTTGCCGTGTTGTGTTGTTGTTATCAGTCTTGCACAAACTTTTTAATGATATTTGCGACACTGTTGTAGGGGGCCTCCTAGATCATCCGGGCACTGGGTGTTTCAGTGCCTAATGTGTCCAATCTGGTCGACTTATGAGCGGGATATTCGAAGAGTATATGTTCCGTTATTTCATCATATTCTTGGCAACAACGTCACTGTGTGGATTCCGACAGTGTTATGTCGTGTAGCTGTTTATTGGGTTGGAGACCCGTTAATAGGCCAACTACCATCCCAATAAACGTTTTGTCAAGAGACAATAGTTCTTGGACTTTATGATCCTTTGTGACTGTCTCCGTCCCGAGATCACTGCCCAATAGTACCTCGATAGTGTTTCAGTTTTGGAAGAGCATGTGGGTCCATGGTATACTCAGAATAGATTCTGATCCCATCGGCCTAAAAGCTGTTTCCTTCTGCCACGGCTTGACAGCCAAAGGAAATGTGAAAGCAGACGCTTTCCCATTTCCTTCGATACCCTGATGCACTGGGCACCAGAGCAGAGTATCTCTGTTTATGATACCAAGTTTTCGTAGTGCTTCTTTGCATTCGTCAACTTATTCGGATGTTACCCTTAGATCTTTCAGATATCCCAGGGCGTTTTGGCTATCAGAGCATATGTACATGTAAGCGTATCAGTACTACCTGTGTAGGTTTTCTTGCACGCATCTGAGAACAGCGTATACTCCTGAGTGTGTTACGGTGACATGGTCTTCTAGAGCAATCGTAATGTTTACCCTGGGGCGTGGACACCGCTGCCTGTTTCCATCCTGGTTTTGGACCCGCCTGTAAACCAGGTGGGGCCCTATGAGGCATGGGACGCAGACCAAATTTCTTTTGAAGGAATGACTACCTTAAAAGGTTCGCCAAAATGATAAGTGGCGCTCATTCGATCTCCTCTTTGAGAAGATCAGGTCAAAGCTCTATAATGGGAGCTTCGCCCATGAACGGCATCGGACTCCCCTTCAGATTCTGTTCTGTTGTAAAGGTGAGAGGCCGGAACCCGAAAACCCCTCTATGGCTATCCCATTGACGTCCATAGCTTCCAGGACTATGGTTGTTTTTTTTTCCGATGTCTCATTCTATGCACCAGAGCATGATGCAGAGCTCTTCCCCTTTTCGGTCATCGTTTTTATACTGGTCTTAGGATTCTTCAGCACCTTGGAAGATGCTGTTCTATGGGCGCAATGTAGTCGATTCACTTTCGACTTTATTATGGCCAAAAGGCCTCTTCTATGGCCGGTATTAATTGGGTGGATGAGATCAAGAGATAGGTTTATTACTCGATTTGTGGGTTGCCTCATTTTCATTCAATTACGGGTCCCATCTAAGTTCCAGAAACATCGTATACAGTTCGATGCTGAAGAATAGTACCACAAAACACCCTCTAAGGAAATATTTTCTGAGTCCAAGTTCCAAATACGTCGTATACAGTTCGATGCTGCAAAGTAGTACCACAGAACGCCCTCTAAGGAAATATTTCATGACTAGAAGGTAGTTGCTCCAGTCAAAATAAACATGATATGATATTGATGCATACGTTGATACTAATAACAAACACATTGGCAAAGAACATTATACTTAGTCAATGTTTAGCAGGGTTGTCCGATATTAATCTGTATCGATATTTTTCCTTTTGATACCTGATACAGTCATGCGCTTTTAAGTTTACGATTCAGAACAGAATCAGATTCAAACATTCTCTTTCTGACGTACTATCATTTCAATTCTGGATTTTCCTCACTATTTTAATGTAACATAATATTTATTTCTGAACTATTATCAATAAATCAATTTTATTGTTCTATCAATTACAGGAAAAAAAAGTAAATTAAACGAGTACTAAACTAAACACAGATGAAATTCTAGAATTAGCCTCTCTTACAATTCCGGAAGCTCTTCCTTGTATTTTCTTCATCACCATTCTGGTCTCTTTCCAAATCACAAATACTCCCGAAATGTTGGAAATCTCAGTAGTAAGGAAATATTGAAGAATATTTGAAATAAATGAGATAAAAACACAAGGTTTAACTTTGATCTACACTTTATTTGAAAAAATTCGACGACGTTTCGCTGACACAGCAGCTTTATCAAGAATGAAAAATAGAATGAAGAGTATGGTATTATAAACAAATCGTAGAACAAGTATGATGATGATGAATAACAGGAAAATCCACACCGAGCCATTGTACAGTTAGTATGAAAGGTAATAAAAACTAATTGAACAAGTTAAGTAGGGGTGAGTAATTCAAATCTACCTGTTCATTCAAAAGCTTGTCCGAATGTTTGTATCTATTTATTTCTAATGCTTCTAGGAGATCTAATTTTGAACTTTTTGATTTTATATGTAATATGTCAAAGTTTTATTGAATGAATGGTTTTCTTTTATTAGGTGGTTTGAATAATTTGAATCAGATTTATTTTTATCGAAGCTACGTTTATGTTCAGATGTTCTTATGCCAAAACTCCTATAGGTCCTACCGATATAAATTTTATCACAAGAACCGCAATTGAGTTTATAGATTCCTGATTTACTTGATTTTTCAACACGAGATTTATTATTTTTAATATGTTTACCTAAGTTATTAGAAGTTTTGAAAGCTATATTAAGATTTTGTTTGACGAGAAAGGATTTAATATTTGTACTTGCAGAACCGCAGAATGTTAAACTGTTGAATATTTTATAGTCTTTATGAATAGGATATACTATTCTACTTGTCCCTATCAATTTTGTTGAACGCTACCCAATGAAATACAGAGGTTATTCCAAGGATGTTATATATATATTTACATCCTTAGGTTTGTTCGTCTTTTAACAATGTGCTCGGGAACTTAGCCCATTTACACAGATGTACCTGGTTATCTGGTCTTCGGAAGTTTATGTCCTCTTTTAGCGACTCTTTCAAATACAGCACTTTTCTGTTCAAGGACAACATCCAACTTGAACCCGAATTCCAACCAGGCACCTTGGACACCCTTGGGTTATTCCTGATATTGTTCTGTGACATTCCTTTTCGAAGGTGTTTGTTATTGTTCTGTGTATTGGTATAGTGTTTTTTTAAGTGTGTGAAGTTTTAGAAGTGATTAGAAAATGCAGTTATATGGAAATGGACTAAAATTAAATTGTGCAAGAAATAAAAATTGATATTCCTGTTATTTTGAATCTAAAAATTATCTTAAGGATTTCATTCGAACTCTGAAGTTTCTAATAGTAAGTGTAACCTTTGTTATATTTTTGAATTTAATATAATTCTTAATAATTTTTTTTAGAGAAATCATGAGCAAATTGTTGTCCGACCTTATTCAAAAAAATATACGACCTACGGTACGAGGACCAACTGTAAATGGAAGACTTGACATCAAATCCCAGTATCCTGAAGACTTTAGCTCCTCTTCTGAAAGTGAAGAACTTGAAGATAACTATGCAGAAGAGTATGTCGAACAGGAAATGAGATTGTATTCTGAATGTTACAAAGATGATATTGAGGCAAGTTATTATTTATAGATTTGTTCCGAATGTCATTGTGACATTATTAAAAGTGTTCTTGATATATTGTTTTAAATTAACTAAATATAATTCTAATTCAAGGTAACAAATGATGGTATGGGTTTGGATGATATTGCTGCGGAGTTGGCTGGAAGTGAAATTAGATCTGAAGTGTATCGTATGGCTAGAACACCAGATATTTATAGAAAATACAATTTTGAACACACTCTCTTCAAAAGAGATTTAACGATTCATACGTACAAAGAAAAGGTAAGTTCCCATTACATCCAAAGTTCTAATTTTCCATACTTTATACATTAAATCATCAATTGTATTTATATCTATATTCAGATACTTAATGTAATGAGAACAAATTCTGTTATGGTCATTGATGGTCCAACTGGTTGTGGTAAAACTACTCAAGTTCCACAATATATTCTAGATGATTGTAGGGCTTTGGGAAAGGATTGTAACATTGTAGTAACACAACCAAGAAAAATTGCAACAATAAATGTAACAAAACGTGTATGTCAAGAACGAGGTTGGACTGTAGGAACTATTTGTGGTTATCAAGTAAGTCTAGAGATAAAAAAATGTCAGAATATATCTTACTTTTTTTGTTCTCAGATTGGTCTTGAAAAACAGTTAGGACCAGATGTTATTCTAGCTTATATGACAACTGGAGTGCTACTCCAAAAATTAATTCGTGCAAAATCCTTGAGTCAGTTTACTCATATTATTATTGATGAAATTCATGAACGGAATCAAGATTTGGATTTTCTGCTTCTGGTGATCAGAAAATTATTGTTCACAAAGTCATTTCAAACAAAAGTAAGTAGCTAAGTTGTAATAATTAATGCATGCCAAGAAATATGTTATAGATAAAATTCATGGTTTTTTATAAGGTATATATTATTTCCCAATAAGTTCTAAATGTGGGAGCTATCAGTTCCATTGTTTGTGATACTATCATAAAGCTTGCTTGAAATGGATGCCCTGAGTTTTAATTACTTTATTAGATCCTAAGACCTAAATTACATTGATTATGAGCAGATCCTCAGTCACTATGTCTATATTGAGATGATTTATGTAAACTTTAGACAATATGAATCATTCAAAAATCCGTAGATCAAGGAATAATCCTTCCTGACAAGAGCTAGTTCCCGAATCTGCCCGCCATGCACGCAGCCCCCAAGAGCCACAATAGTGCAACGAAGCAGCAGACTGCAGTTTCGTCTTTATATTAGGATGTCATCAGTGTCGCATATCGCTTCTCAGCATCCTATCAAGCATCATCGGGTACCCTATCGATTCCACAAAGGACACACCTCGTACATATGTACGAGAGTCGCCCTCTATGGACCGAGACGGTGAACCCGCTACCGGACTTCAAGAAAGATACGAACAATAGCAAACAGATGTGAGAATGTTAGATTAGGCGTAATTTGCAGAGATTGTAGCTCCACCAATCGGGCGTAGGTTTTTAAATCACCCCTGTGATAGGCTTTTTAAGGGATTAGGTGGTTTTCAGAGGTACAAAAGAGGAACTTTTACGATTTTTTTAATATAAACAATCATATATTTAAAAAATATAATATGGCATATCAAAGGTACATATTTCAACAATGTCTCCTGAAATTTTTATATAAAAATGTTGAAAAAGTGCTCTCGCGTGGACAGCATAACTTATTGGTTCATCTAAAATTGAAAAACCAAAATTATTCCGTTAGTAGATATATAAATCTCGTGTTTGAACGAATGAAAAAGAATTGAAATTTATTTTCATTTTTCTCAGACTGAACAAAAATCTCATTTTTCGGTCAAATTTTCGGCATTTATTGGTTAAAAAAATAAGCTGTAATGAAAAAAAATCCTTCGCTCAATAACTAGATAATGTTATTTTAAAGATGTGCACACAATTTGAACTAAATCGGTCCATAACTTTTCGAGAAATCGTGTCCAGCGACTTCAAAATGAAGTTTTGAAAAAACGCGTTAACGTTAAAGAAAATACATGCAAGACAAACTTTTTTTTCAACTTATTCATCCTTTCCAGCACTATAAAGCAGAGTACCGCAGCTGCGGCAATGTCTAGGCATCATTTCGCTCTTGCCTGTGACAAATTCTTGCTTTACAAGTCTCAATGTCAGCTTTCTTTTGGCAATGAGTATGCTGTTCTCATCTTCTTTTCGGGCATACTCATGGCTGTTTCGCCAAGTTTCAAGTCCATGTCATGCATAAAATCAACAAAGCTGAGCCCCTTGTGTAAATTGTGCAGCAGCGACATATGCAGCGATCCCAACTATTTTTGAACCAGCAGGGAGTATTTTAGGAGTAATTTTCCGAACTAACTTACATTATTATTTTGAGTTAATCCACCAACGCACCTCTCTAAGAGCTCTTCTTTGCTGAGGTCTTCATAAATGGGTCTGACAGCTGATGAAACTGCACTTGTTAATAAATCATAGTCATGTTTCTTGGTCTATCTTTCTTCGACCACTAGTTATTCGATCAGATCTCGTCACTTTACTCGTGATGATTAAAAATTTGTTAACACTTTTAATTTCACAGAAGCAAAAATTCGTAAACACTTATAACCTCAAAGAAACCTCGTGGATCAGGAGGCAATCAAGAACTGCAATATACATTAAGCAAATGAGAAGGACAATCAATAGAAAGCTGCTTCAGTATACCTGCGGTGCGCTGCACCGACGTGGCCTAATGGTCGGGACTTCGAAGGGCCTAGCTCTTGGAATTTTAATCGGATCAATTTAAAATTTTGGGATAATATTTTAAACATATTGTACTATTTAATAACAATTAATTTTTGAAATTTTCTAACCCAGCTAACCCTTTAAATTTTGAAATTCACAGTTTCAAATCTCAGTTACGACTGAGTACAATATCCCGAACATGTGGTGATAATTCAATATTTCTTATCATACTATCCAGTTTTTTTTCTACAACAAAAACTTCATTCTTCACAAGTAGTCAAAGATCCATGGTTAAAAACAATCATTAATGTAAAATTCGAGAAATTCCATATTTTGGTTGTGTATGTAGGGGTTTTACCCCGACGAGTTGCCCATATATCTGTTCATGCAATCAAACTGATTTCATGAAAAATATAAATCCACCACCCGGTAATTAATACCATTGCCAGGCAATGATTATAATCAAAACATATCCTGGAGTAATTATATATTAAGATAACGTTAAATGTTATGAGAATATATCAATCTACCAGAATATATACATACTATACCATCATCAGATAATGATATCAATGTACCAACGAGTAGTGTCAGAGGCTTTCCCCGAAAAAATCCTTAGTCAAGTACACTGAATGTTACTCATTAATAGTTTCCTTTGTGTGAAGTGGTGAACGATCGAATAGAATACTGCACTGAATATAAATATGACAAAATTGTCAGTTAATTATATTACATTTAAACAAATAAATAAAATATGAAATGAGATTCTGAGCAGTATAAACTAAAGAGAAAATCTATGACTCTACCTCATTATTATTTTCGGAAAGAAACCTACGAAGAATATTACAAGATTTGATGACTGTTATCTTTTGTAACTGTTCAAACAAATTTTTCTTCAGACCCAAAATCTCAATACTTTTGTGAAGATTTCTAGGAATAACGCCTGTTGTAGAAATAATAATCGGTAGAATAAATATTTTCTTCATTTTCCACATTTTTTAATCTCGTCGCCAAGCATCATATATTTAGAAATTTTTTCATTGTATTTATTTTGTATATTATGTGTGTCGGGTATAGCAATATCAATTATATATGTTATTTGATTCTGTTTATCATTAAGAACGATATCTGGTCTATTGTGTTTTACAGCTCTGTTGCACAGAATTGTTTTATCAAAATAAAGTTTATATTTGTCATTTTCACAAATAATCTCAGGTTCATATTTTTGAAATTTTTTCTTTTGGGAATTAGGTCATGTTTAATTCCTAGATTGAAGTGAATAATATTAGCGACGGCATTATGTCTTTCTGAATAACCTGTTGAAGCAAGGACTGAGCAAGATGATAATATATGAAAAACTGTTTCTGAAGAACAGAAACATCTACGGCAAGAATCATCTATATTTTGTTTGATGATATGTTTTTATAATTCCTTGTGAAAACAACCTGGTCCTGGATCGCAATTGCCAAGCCTTCTGTTTCAGCAAACAATTCTCCAGATACTAACCATTTATTCGATGCAATTTCATCAATATAATCATTTTTCAATTCTTTAGGTGTTTTCCGTGTAATTCCTTCTGCATCCAACTTTCTTTTAGAAGTATCATCAAATATATCAAAATCTACCTTTTGCATTGTCAAGTTCAGAGGTGTAAGATTATAATCTGAAGCAACAACAATATCATGTACTTTAGACGTTCTCTGTTTATCATGAAAATGGGAACGTAGATGAAAAATCTGTTTACTATGAAGATTATTCAAATCAATTAATCCACGACCTCCAAGATGTCTAGGTAGTGTAACTCTCTGAACAGCTGACTTTGGGTGGTGCTTATGATATTTACAGAGCATTTTCCTCGTTTATATATATATATATATATATATATATATATATTTTATTATCGTGGACTTATGCACTATCTCAGCTATTAGCTGGATATAATTTACCTTTCCCAGATTTAGCAATCAAAGGGAATAGGCTCGATTACAATATACTTGACATAAATTTCCTAACTATCCTACTTGTATTAAGAATTACAGCTTTTTGCATTTCTATATAGGTATTCTTATGCAATTCTAATTTCTTAAGGCTATCATGCAAAGTTTTGGGTATTAACCCAGTCGAGGATACGATGACAGGAACAATATCTATTTTCTCGAGGTGCCACATCTGCTTGATCTCAATAGCAAGGTCAGTGTATTCGGACTTTTCTCCTGAAACTTATTCAGCACGTTGTTATTATTCGGTATGGCGACATCCACCAGCATGGCTGTTCTGGCTCTCTTATCATACACCACTATGTCCGGCCTATTATTCATCACCATTCTGTCAGTGATAACAGGCCTATCGTAGTATAATCTGATAGAGTCATTTTCCAATACGGGTGCCGGTTGATACTTGTAATATGGCTGGAAGGTGTTCAGAAGTCCGTACTTGTGTGCAAGTTTCTGGTGGATAATGTTGCACACTTGATTATGCCTGTGAAGATACTCCGTATTGGCCAGTTGTTCGCATCCGGACGTAATATGCTGGATAGTCTCCGATCTTATATGACATTTTCTGCACTTATCTGTTTGTAATGTTCCGTCCTTCATAATAAATTTTTTGTAATTGTTTGTAGCGATCACTTGGTCTTGGATGGCCATAAGGAATCCTTCTGTTTCTGCGAATAATTCTCCTTTCATCAACCATTTGTTGGAGGCTTCTTTGTCGATGTGTGGTTGATTAATCTCATGGTGATGTCGTCCATGCAATTCCTTTCTTGACCATTGCTCTTGTTTTTCAGTATCTGATAGGAATGGTAGATTCAGAAGGTCATCTCTGGTAGCAAGATTTAGAGGTGTATATCCCTTATCAGCCAACGATACCACTCTATGGAGGTCAGAAGTGAGAGCTTTTGCTGAGAAGAATTCTCTGAGATTTTTTATCTGTTCGGTGTGTAAATTGACAATATCTATTAATCCGCGTCCTCCTTCTTTCCGCTTATTATTATTTATTATCGTGGACTTATGCACTATCTCAGCTGTTAGCTGGATATAATTTACCTTTCCCAGATTTAGCAATCAAAGGGAATAGGCTCGATTACAATATACTTGACATAAATTTCCTAACTATCCTACATGTATTAAGAATTACAGCTTTTTGCATTTCTATATAGGTATTCTTATGCAATTCTAATTTCTTAAGGCTATCATGCAAAGTTTTGGGTATTAAACCAGTCGAGGATACGATGACAGGAACAATATCTATTTTATCGAGGTGCCACATCTGCTTGATCTCAATAGCAAGGTCTGTTTATTTCGACTTTTTCTCCTGGAACTTGTTCAGCACGTTGTTATTATTCGGTATGGCGAAATCCACCAGCATTGCTGTTCTGGCTCTCTTATCATACACCACTATGTCCGGCCTATTATTCGCCTTCATTCTGTCAGTGATAACAGGCCTATCGTAGTATAATCTGATAGAATCATTTTCCAATACGGGCGCCGGCTGATACTTGTAATATGGCTGGAAGGTGTTCAGAAGTCCGTACTTGTGTGCAAGTTTCTGGTGGATAATGTTGCACACTTTATTATGCCTGTGAAGATACTCCGTATTGGCCAGTTGTTCGCATCCGGACGTAATATGCTGTATAGTCTCCGATCTTATATGGCATTTTCTGCACTTATCTGTTTGTAATGTTCCGTCCTTCATTATAAATTTTTTGTAATTGTTTGTAGCGATCACTTGGTCTTGGATAGCCATAAGGAATCCCTCTGTTTCTGCGAATAATTCTCCTTTCATCAACCATTTGTTGGAGGCTTCTTTGTCGATTTGTGGTTGATTAATCTCATGGTGATGTCGTCCATGCAATTCCTTTCTTGACCATTGCTCTTGTTTTTCAGTATCTGATAGGAACGGTAAATTCAGCAGGTCATCTCTGATAGCAAGATTTAGTGGTGTATATCCCCTATCAGCCAACGATACCACTCTATGGAGATCAGAAGTGAAAGCTTTTGCAGAGAAGAATTCTCTGAGATTTTTAATCTGTTCGGTGTGTAAATTGACAACATCTATTAATCCGCGTCCTCCTTCTTTCCGCTTTAAAGTTGTTCGTATCACAGACGATTTTGGATGATGATTGTTGTACTTTGTCAGCATCGTTCGGGTCTGCCTTTGAATATCATCCAGTTCTGTCTTAGTCCATCTGATTATTCCAAATGAGTAAAGCAACACTGGAATGGCGTAGGTGTTAATTGCCTTGACTAGATTCCCCGAGTTCAACATCGATTTCAGCACAGACTTCAGACGCTGACTGTTTTCTGAACGAATCTTCTCCTTTGATTGTTTTTGGTCTAGCAATCTGGCTTGTTGGTATCCCAGATATTTGTATGTTTCACCATCTCTCATGCACTGTATAATATCACCGTTTGGAAGTTGTGTTTCACCATCTATGACTTTCCTCTTTGAATGTTCAGGGTCTTTCATTTTCAATCCCGAATTTCATATTAACATCCGCCGTGAACTCACTGACAGTTTTCAGCAAATCATCCAATTGCTTCTTGTTCAAGCATATAATTTGATGTCATCCATATACAGCAGGTGGGAGATTGTTTGATAATTCCTTTCTGCTTTTATCCTAAATCCGTATCCAGTTCTATTGAGCATTGAGGACAATGGGTTCATTGCTAAACAGAACTATAGTGGACTCAAAGAGTCCTTGAAAAATTCCACGACGTATGGGTATCTCGTCGGTTTTAATTGATTTATTGTTCATGTTGAACTGCAGAGACGTGCGCCAGTGTGTCATTGTTGTCTTCAAGAACTCTACCAGGGCTGGGTGAATTTTGTATACCTGCAATACTTCAACAAGCCAAGAATGGGCGGTACTATCGAATGCCTTCAGATAATCGAGAAAAGCCGAATGAACATTCCGATGCCCTACGTGTGCCTGTTTCATTATCACAGAATCGATGATGAGTTGTTCCTTGCACCCGTGGTGTTTCTTTCTGCTCCTCTGCTAATATATTGTTGTCGTCAAGGTGTTGGTATATTCGATTGGATATGCATGAGGTGAGTATTTTGTAGAGTGTTGGCAGGCAAGTGATTGGCCTATATTGAGACGGATCCTGTGTTCTATCGCTCTTAGGTAGCATATATGTTAAGCCTTGCGTTAGGAAAGTGGGTGTTTTCTTGGGATGTTGAAGAACATACGTGAGCTGTTTCGCTAGGGCTCCATGGAGCTTATCAAACTTCTTGTACCAGTAGTTGTGGATATTATCTATACCTCTGGCCTTCCAATTGTTGGTCGCTCGAACTACTGTTGTGATTTCTTCCTCAGTTATTCCATCGAAGTCCATATGTCTGATATCGAGGCGTTCTTTTTCATTCGTCATCTATTCCGCATCTCTATTGTGTTCTCTGGGGTTCGGCCATAGTGATGACCAATAGTCGGTCAAGCACTGTGCGTCAGGTACTTCTCTGTTATTGTTGGTCGCACTTTTGTTATTTCCCTTATGAAAATTGGCTGCGTTTTGGAGGAACCTTTGGTTTTGGTGTTTCCTTTCAGTACACTTGACGTATCTTGAAAGCCTCTTTGCTTTTGCTTGGAGTTTCTGTTTCAAAGTGTCCATATACACGTCGATGTGTTGTTTGTGATCCGGGTGTTTTGTGTTCGTACCAATTTTCCTATAAATTTTGCGTATATGTGATTTCAAGCGCCTTGAGGGTTTTCTGTTTCTCAGGAATTCTGTGAGACGACCGATTTCTGTTCTAATATTATCAATATCCTTCTCCAGTCGTTTTTGCCATGGTGGTTTTCTGACGCTTTTTGGCTCAGCTTGAATCAGAGTTGTGGAGATTTGTTGTTTGTGAAGTCGAAGAACCGCTACTGCTCCACAGTAAATCAAAGTGTGAATCTTCTCCAAGGTGTTCTGGTCGGTATATTCTTCAAACACTGAGTTTACGCTGGCTAGGATGATATTGGTGTTCTTGTTCGTCTTGAGTTTGGGCAGTTTAGGTCTTTTAGTTGGGTTACTACCACTGAATTCAGTTATTGCTCTATTGAGTTCTGATCTTGCTAAATACATATATTCGTTCTGCTAATTCGGCTCAGGAGGGCGTTCCATGTTTATATTCGTTTCCGTGGCTTCGATGTTATCTGTAACACTTTCATTGACTCCAGCAGGTATACTGTTATGAGTATCATTTTCGCTTCTGAGTTCCATTATGACCTCTTCTCGTAAGCTTTGCAGCGTTTCTGAAGAAAGTAGCCTGTTTTCAACGATTGTTCTTCGTTGATCCGAAATTCTCTGCTCGGATATGTGCTGTAATTCAGGATAATTTTCTATGAACGCAAAATGTAACGCGTATCTGTATGCTGTCATTTCCGATTCCAAGTTTGTAATCTTGTAATAGGAACGCATAATGAAGGTATTCATTTCTGGAGTCCACTTCATGCGTTTCCTAGGGATCCGGCTCGTGGTCGTAGGCATAATGGCTTGCGCCGCCGTTGAAACATCAAGAGTCGGTTGGGAGCTGTTGATGTCATTTCCCACTTGGTTTTGTGTTGTAGTATCCCTACTCGATATCACGCTGCTTCCGTCGCTAACCGAGGGAGACTGTGACTCACTTTCCGAACAAGACCCTCTTCCTAAATCTTGAACGCGACAAGAGGTTATGGTGGTACAATGTCGATTGACCCGTTTATTTCTTAGATTGTACATCGTTGGATAAGTTGAATTTTATACCTACTGCCAGGTTCAGCTTGTGTACCTCGGGTTCGCCCGTACTCAGAAACAATGTTCCTGAGCCCCTGAGGTATTATTATTATTATTATTATTAAATATAATGGAGGGCTGAGGAGCAAGTTCTATAAATGCCCAAATACAAAACAAAACAAAACAAAACAAATTCTGAGAGCTACAGCAACTAAGCTGAGCGCAAAAAAAAAACAAAAGAAAAAGATTAAACACATTCTAGGGCCAAAAATTAATTCAAACAAGTATGCTTATAAAGTAAAATAAAACTTACTAAAGTAGGTAGCGGAGAGTTCACGAGAAAACAGTCCGATCGATACCAATTTTTAAAATACCGGTCGACGACGCGTCAACCACCTCATCCCTTAAACTATTCCAGACATCGAATACCCTATTCCTAAAGAAATATTGGCGTTGCGTTGTTTTGAAGAGCTCCTTTTTCAATTTCATTTGATGGCCTCGCAGACGGGTATCAGAGCTGAGTGTGAATAAGCCTTCTAAGTGCGCGTAGTTAAATTTAATTATTCGAAATGTAAAGATCAGATCACTCCTAAGCCTGCGCTGATTTAACATCAAGAGATCGGCGGCACTCAGACGTTCCTGGTACGTCGGTCTTGTACGCCCGTACGAAAAACGTGTTGCTCGGCGTTGCACACCGTCCAACAAATCTCGATCGCGCAATGTGATCTTAAAGAGATGTTCATTTGCTACCAGTTCGTATGCTGGTTTATTATAAAGAATTGTTGCGAACATTTTGGGGACTAATCAGTCCACAATAAGTCGTTTTGAATTCAGTATTGCAATCACATGACATATATATATATATATATATATTGCATATATATATATATATATATATATATATTATATATATATATATATATAGCACAAAGTAAAGTAAAAACTTGAACTACTCAATTGGAATGATACTATTTTTATAGGTTATTCTCATGTCAGCTACAATTGATGCAGAAGAATTTGCTCACTATTTCCGATCCCAGTACAAAGGAAATGATATGAACGCACCCATTGTTCACATAAAAGAACCTAATAAGTTTGTGATAACCAAGTATTACATGGACAGTTTACCACAACCACAACCAGTAAGTTCATGATGCATTTCTCTCATCATAAAGAGTTTCATTTCGATATTTATAGTTCAAAGATAAAATTACATCTCAATAATTTGATTGAGAGCATTACTTGATGAAAATTACTATACTTTTTTTTAATTTCTCATTAAAAACAAAAATTTCATTTCATGTTAGATCTTCTCTTATTTTCTTATATTACGAGCGTCGTTGAATAAGCCCTTAGAAAAATATAATTTTAAATATTTTGGGTAATTTTTTATTTCACAACATAATCGCCTTCAAGTTCAATACATTCTTCCAATCGTTTCTTCAACTATTCTAATACATTCCTGATGAATAAGATTGTTAAGAATTTTTGAAACAGACATCTGTATGTGCCATCACTTCCTTGAAGGACGACAATCGTTGTGCGCAAGCGGCTAGGCTTGCTAAACACGTTTGGTGTAATAACAATTCCATTTTTAATTCCATATTTTTAGCCACTAAAACTGCACAAACGTGCACTGGGAAATGATTTTATTCTCTTCCTATGGTACGTTCCGTTCAACTCGAAATCCACCTTATTTTCCACTGAGATCAAATGCAGCAACTATCCTGCCTGAAGCCCGTACACACATACTTTTTTGTGCAAAATTGAAAACTCTGTACCTTGGATATGCTTGTAGCCTCAAATATTTCTATCACTTTCATTCGTCGATTACTTAATATTATATTGTGGATTTTGTCAATTGTTTCAAAAGCATTCACTTTTAGTGGATGTTCACCTATTGTTGATGCACTTTCAATCTTATCTTCCCTATTCTAAGGAGCTACAAACACAGGGACATATGTTCAACTAGCTGAATCCAACTTGACTTTGATATTATTTCTTCTGGTGAGAAGCGTGTTAAATGTAAGTCTTACTTGAAATTCACTTTTCCCATATTTCTAAATGAACAAACACTCTTGTCTTCAACTCACAAGGACAATGAAACCACTCAATGAATATGGCTAAAACTTTACCAGATATCTAGTAAGAAATGATACTCACTAACACAAGCCATTTTCTTTACTGCGAGCGCCATCTGTTACATTTTCTAGAGACTTATTGAATGAGCTCTCGTATATTGTGTGTTGCATATAATTTTGTTTCTTAGGTCCCTGTTTTTGAAAAATATAAGCCAGAAATTAGCGAAGGAGTTAGGAACACATTTTTATTTCTCATGACTGCTTTTGATAAACTTGACGAAGTAGATACTGAAACAAAGGAAGTTAGATTGGGAAGTGTTCTGGTATTTCTACCAGGTATTCGGGAAATCGAGGAAATAGAAAAAATGTTGACGGACAAAAAAGAGTAAGTAGAAATGAAACTAATATTAAGCTATAATTTGACTCCATAATTCAACTGAAAGCACATGTAATAATCATAATAATTGGCGTCAAACATCACCGTCCAGCACAAGGTCCCAGAGGAGAGGAGATAGTACTCCCCCCTGAGGACATCCCCTGCTGGCGGTCCCCAAGACGGTCGACTTGCCGAGGTCAGCCTCGATGGGCCTGGTTTACAGCGGACGTCCCACCCACCTTGCTGTGTTATCTACTCCTATATTTACGATAGCTTCGTCTATCGACCTATAAAATGTGTTATCAAAAGCTCATTTTATGTCCTGGAATATTCCTAGAGTGACTTCGCTTTTTCCAGTTCTTTCTCAATATACCCTACTACAGGATGTAGTGCTGAATCGACTGCTCTACGATGCTCATATGCATGTTGAGTGATATAAAGGGAACACTTAGCTAGGATATTCTCCCTAAGATATCTCTCTACTAGTCTCTCCATGGTCTTCAGTAGGAAGAAGGTAAGACTAATTGGTCTAAAATCTTTGGCGATTTAGGTATGTAGGGTATAAACCATCTGCGTCTGGTGTTTTGTATGGTTGAAGGGTAGTTACTGCCCATCGAACCCTTTCCACTGTAACAACCACAGAGCCTGTGTGCCAGTTTGTTTTGTAAGCATGTCCATTCGTCTTATTAGAATTTCGATTTACAGTTTCATACTTACCATGTATGAAATATACATGTTCTGTAAATAACTCTCATCTT
The DNA here is from genome assembly GCA_013387265.2 of Cryptolaemus montrouzieri. Classification (NCBI taxonomy): domain Eukaryota; kingdom Metazoa; phylum Arthropoda; class Insecta; order Coleoptera; family Coccinellidae; genus Cryptolaemus; species Cryptolaemus montrouzieri. Next base: position 118,494,423 of record JABFTP020000185.1, read on the forward strand.
CCTGAATGCAAGCTTCCGTATCTCTTGAAGATTAATTATAATTACTCACTGGTATCCTTCAATTCGGTTATTGCGCACGGCTTGTGGGCTTAGACTCAGTTCTTGAGGTGCCCCAAAGGCTACCGACATGCCTTCGAGATTTTAGGTAACTATTCTGGACTTCTGGTCCTTGACCTTTTTAGCCTCGGATTATTCTTTACATATTTTCTTCGGATATCCATACTGATTATTAAAAAGCATGTGATTGTGTATAACAAGTCAGATAGTCCAGGGAAAAAAGGACCCAACTGTGTCACATCTTGTCGCCGTTTCGTCCTGCAAAGGTAATGGGTGTTATGAATGAGTATGAGCCACAACAGTCTACAGAAGACATAAAATTATACCATATTTTAATCATAGGTTTGAATGTTTTCATCAACACGCAACTATATTTACTATAAGAGGTTTTAGTTTTAATTGTTCGTCATCGGAATGAGGATACGGACTGATAATAATAATAAAGATACAAAATTATTATTTTTTTAATATATTCATCTACTATCGATTTTACTACAATTACTTTACGATATTCAGCTCTTTTGATAAGTTTTGGCATACCCTTGAAAACATAGTTTTATCAGTGTATCAGTATCATTATCTGTAACTGCATCGTTCACTTCCTTATCGTTTGAATACTTCTCATCACGAAGTTATCTTTTCATTTTTGGGAACAGGTAAAAATCGCTCATAGCCAGGTCAGGACTGTATAGTGGATGATCCATCTTATGCACGGCAGCTAAACTAGTTGTGAACATGTGAACATGTTCATTGTCATGCACAAGGACACCTTTGGTCCATTCTCTTCTTTTCCCTTCAACGGCTTCTTTTAATTACTCCAGGATTGTAGCGTAGTATTCTCCGGTTATTGAAACGCCATTATTTTTATAATCTATTTGCAGGACTCCCAAAATACTGTACCCCTGATCTTTCTGACCAACTGTGACACCTCAAACTTCTTAAGTGGTGGTGTATCTTTTTTACGCACGGAATTCTGTTTGGTTCGTAATGATTTCACCTCCGTTAACAATTCAATTCAACACTTGATTCAACAATTCTTATCTTGACTAAAAACAGTCCAAAAAGCCCGATTATGGTGAAACGTGGTATTTATAATAATAGTGAGCTAATTATAATCAGATCATTAGGATAGAAAAATTTCGAATTCGAAAACGCACCCACGCACTATGTTCTCCTGTGCCAAAACCGCTATTTATTAAATAAGATAAAAGCGTTGCCATATGTGTTATCTTTGTTAATAGATTTATATGGATCATATCGACACTACTATTGATTATTTTAAAAACACAGTTCCGCCCACCAACAATGCAGGAAGTCTCCATTATAGTTCATTTGTGTTTAATCTAATGAAGCTGTATATACATTTCTCTTCTTTCATTGCAGTTACCAGACAAAGTGGGAAATCGTGCCGCTTCATTCTTCTCTACCGAATGATGAGCAGGCTAAGGCATTCAAACCTGTGAATCCACCCCTAAGAAAAGTAATTCTTTCTACTAATCTAGCAGAAAGTTCCATCACTGTACCAGACATCAGTTATGGTAAAAATTATTTTTTCTTGAATTACTATTTATTTCCAGGAATCAATTGTTTCACTTTGTATGATAATTCACATCACATCAGTAAATTCAGAACATTCATTCAGCATGTCCTAGTATTTAGCATATTCTGTATAGATTTTAAAGAAATTGTCAGGGATTGACAAAGTCGAATGAATGGAAATCTACCGATCATAATGTATGCATTCTGATCAATAAATATCAATCAATCAGGTATAAGATTTTCTGCATTCGTAGATTTAGGCACTTCAATATCAATCTATATTTTCAACAATCCCGCATATCGCTACTAATTCACTATTTGCTCAACATTTTAGGAATTATCGATTATTCTCCAAATATTCATGAATTACGATCTAACTCGCTTTTCATCCTTTATTGCGTTATTGGTTTTACGGTTTATTTTATAACAAAATATATTGCAAATTTATATGAAATATATATGAAATTTGCAATATATTTTATATATAAACAAATATGACCTGTTTTTGTGTTTTGATCAGAAATGAATATCTTGGTAGATATAGCTTCTGTTTAGTTTTCGTTGAAGCACCCTATATATATATATATATATATATATATATATATATATATATATATATATATATATATATATATATATATATATATATATATATATATATATATATATATATATATATATATATATATATATATTTCATCAACGAGATGCTCATATATCTGTTTATGATATAGAGTATCAATTATGTATGTTATTTGATTTAGTTTATCCGGAAGAATGATATCTGGTCTATTGTGCTTCACAGCTCTGTTTCAAAGAATTGTTTTATGAACAAATATGTATATTTGCCGTTTTCACAAATAATTCCAGGTTCATATTTGTAATATTTCTTTCTCTTAGGAATAAGGTCATATTTTATTGCTAAATTAAAATGAATAATATTAGCCATAGCATTATGTCTTTTAAAATAATCTGTTCAGCGAGACGATAATATATGAAAAACTCTTTCTGGAGAAGAAAAACATCTATGGCAAGAAGTTATCTATATTTTGCTTGATGTTGTGTTTTCTATAACTTCTTGTGAGAACAACCTGATTTTGAATCGCAATGGCTAAGCCTACTGTTTCCGCGAACAATTCTCAGGATATTAACCATGTATTGGAAGCGATTTCATCAATATATAGCCATTTTTTATTAGGGTGCTTTCCGTGTAATTCCTTCTGCATCCAGCTTTCAATTCTAGAATTATTATCCAATATATCAAAAACAACCTGTTGCATTTTCAAATTCAAGGTGTAAGTTATAATCTGAAACAACAATATCATGTAATTCAGACGTTCTCCGTTTGTTATGAAAATACGAACGAAGAAGAAAAATCTGTTTACTATGAGGATTGTTCAAATCAACTAGTCTCACCATCTCCAAGATGTCTAGGTAGTGTAACTCTCCGAATTGTTGATTTTGAGTGGTGCTTATGATATTTACAAAGCTATTTTCCTTGTTTTACATTGCAATTCATTCTAGTCCTGAAAAGGTTTTTACTAGTTAAATGACTTTTGATGTTTTTTTTTAAGGAAGGAGGGACACAGGCATGTTTTCCCACGTTCGTCCTTCCTTGACCTTATAGGCCATGGATTTGTCACGTTTAACATTTTTCCCACAGAGTAAATTTATTTGCAACCAATCAAGGGACAAACACAACATCCAGGCTTTTGTCGGAATCGAACCAGCGACCTGCCGTGTCAAAGCGGGTACCTCTCTCCTCTGTGCCACGGAAGCGACCTTTTGCTGATAATTCTCAGTCTATTATAACAGATATAGATATACACTTCGAATATTTTCTTTAGTAGTGCTATTATTATATTAATATTTTTTTTCTTGTACGAATCCTAGTTATTTATATGTATGTCCTTGATACATTTGCTCAATTTCGATATTGGAAATCTTTATAAAATCAAAGGTGATGTCTTTTTTCCAATATAAAGATTTTTGTATTTAGGAAGCCCAAATTTCACATGAATATCCTTGGAAAAATTCAAAGTTATCTCTAGTAGACTTTTGAAATGAGATCTAGGTCCAGCATATAATTGAATATCGTCTGAATAAATTGAATGAGTTAACTAAACATTCAGCTGCTAGACTCTTCAATTTAAAACCGAAATTAATAGCATTAAATTCATGGGATAATAAACCTTATCATCATTCGCGAATTCATCCATGATTTTGCATTCCAAAGAATATCTAAAACATCTAAACAGCTTCAGTATATCTGTTTGTTTTAATATTATATTTGAAATTGTTGCATTATTTATTTTGTATTTTCTTTCAGTGGTTGATTTTTGCTTAACGAAAAATATGGTTGTTGATAAAATAACCAAATTTCCAAGTTTACAATTAGAATGGGCATCTCATGTAAGCTGTGATCAAAGAGCAGGAAGAGCTGGTCGCGTTTCTAATGGCAGAGTATACAGACTGGTTTCCAAAAATTTCTATGAAGTAAGAAAAGCTATAAAAGATTTCTATTGAAAGTAATCATACCATGTTAAAAAATAATCTTGTATCTTGAGCTAGAAATTGAGCTTATTACAAAGTATTATTGAATTTGGATACATGTCATGAGAATCGTTCTCTAAATAATTAATCGATTCGATTTTATAAAATTGAATTAACGAAGTTTCAAATAATTTTCCCTCATTCCACTATGAGTTTGCATTGTTCACTTGGAATATTTGTTTAGATAATGTCGCAACTGTTTTTCAAACTGAAATATTCACCACTGATCAATGTGCAAACCTACAGCAGAATTCCCACATTTCATTTTACGTTTATCAAATTTGCGTTTGCATCGATGTATTGCGAAAAAATGTGGATATAGAAATTAACACTTTGTAGTTGATCAGTGAAAGTAATTGATTTAAAATTATAAGAAAGTAATATCAGGTACATAGATTATAAACAGATTTCATGAATTTTTGTAGTTCTAATTTATAGTAATGCGTAAGACTTTAAGAAATATAATTTTGTCTTATAAGATTTACAACAAAGACGACTAAATCCATGTGCTTATTCAAAAGACGGTTTGAAGTGCATTTTATTCTTAATTTTGCTGATACGATTTTCACTGCATGTCAATGAATGATGATTAAATATGTTGTTCTCTGTAGAAGAATAAAATGTTTAGTTCAGGAACTAAGTCTGAAGAGAGTTTATTTTCTCTTGGAAGTTCTGTAAACAAAAGTATGCTAGAGTTGAATTAATTTGAATTTTAATTTACTATTAATATTGATATTTTTGGAAGACAGTATTTGCTGTGGAATCTTAAATCGGATTAAGTTGATTTTTATTTGAAAAGTAGTTTGGTACTTAGTATTAACGCCACCAAAATTTCAACGGTTAGGTTAGGTTAGTTAGGTTTGTGCGGACAATAAAAACCTTTATTTAACGTCAAAACACTTTCGAAGTCCAAAAAACTTTATTAAAAAGCGAAGTATTTATTACGATTCAATTGGCGATTGGCAGAATTTTTACTGCGTTGGCATTAATACGCAAGTACCAGTAGTTTTAAAGTGGAATTTAAATTTCTCTGTCGGGACCTACAACTATTTATTTGTAATAATTTTTTCATGTGATTGTTTGATCATATTAATCGTATATTGTGTTTTTTATTATCTGGGGTTTTGAGTATTTAGTTGATTTTTGTTTGGGAAGTTTAAAATAGAGGCAGAAGTTGTTTATTTCAAAAGATTTGAGTTAAATTTTGACAATTTTTATTCAGTGCTATTACTTTTCATGGCCTATTAATTATTCTGGAATTAGTCCCAGGATCATGGTGCTATATGTATGGAATACCAAAATACCAGAATTAGATAAAATGAAACCGGGATTGAATTATCTATCATTCAATAACCTGCTTTCCTATATGAAAATATTTATTCACGTTGAGTATACTCATCAACAAAACTAATCCAACATTTTTATAATAATAGATACAATTGACTAATTTTATTGATAGAAGATCAATAAATTAAATGTTTGAACTGTAGAATTGGTTAAAAGTTTATTTATTATTATTTGTTTTATTTCATTTCCATCACTCAGACGGAAATGGATGCAAAAGGAACACCTGAAATTTTAAGAGCCCCACTCGAGAATGTTGTGTTACATACAAAAATGTTAGAATTTAATGAAGAACCTAAAGCTGTCCTCGCTCTATCTATAAATCCCCCAAATTTGAACAGTATTGAGAATACAATATGGCATCTAAAAGAGGTAACCCATGAACTTTCATTTAATAAATATTGAGATATTTCAATGAAAATGTTTATGTTGATTACAATTTCAGATAGGAGGTATGCTACAAACATGCAGGGGAAAGAAAAATATTTCAGATGGTGACATAACCTTTTTGGGAACTATTATGGCTTCTCTACCAATGGACGTTTGTTTTTCAAAATTAATAGTATTGGGTCACATGTTCAGTGTGTTACATGAAGCTGTTATTATAGGTAAGAAGAAATATATGTACCGCATGAAATAATATTTTATTTACAGCTGCTGGATGCTCCATTCCGAATGTTTTCGCAACTCCTTTCAATCAACGATTTCAGGCTTATAATAAAAAGTTACTCTGGGCAGACGGTTCTTGCAGTGATTTAATGGCTCTTCTGAATCTCTATAACGTAAGTCAGTTTGGTTTCAAAAATTAAATCATCTGTCATAGAGTTTCAGTATATCTTATGTGATATTTTCAGGTATGGCAATCTTATAGAAGGGATGGGGCATTTAGGAGAGTTCATGAAGAGTATGCTTGGTGCAAAGCAAATCTTGTTAATCTCAAAGGTCTGAGAGAATGGCAATTATTGATAACGGAAATAAAGGCCAGACTCAAAAGATTTGGAATTGAAGAGACTAGTGGCCCGGCAAAAGTGAATTTAACCGCTTTTGAGAAACCTACAATTTTGAAGGTAGGAGGAATGATGTGAACTTGATAGACTACAAGCCTATGGCAAAAATTACCCTGTGAAATGACTCACCGTGAATAACGCTCAGAAGTTTATTACTATATAAGAAAATAACTATCAGCACTATGCTGTCACTTTTGAGTGGTAGAGGTGAGTACATGAGTAAATGGAATATTTCAGGTACAAATGAGGAATTACGACTATTTATTTATGTACGCTTTCTTATAGTTTGATAGATGGTTGAAAATAAATATCGAAAAACCTAGTGCCGTACAAAAGTGTTGGTAACGGAAGTCAGTGCAAATTTTTAATTCGCCGATAATTGCGTAGAAGCAATATAGGTTATGATGTAGTTCATTTTGTATAGATATACAGATGCTTTAGCCATGAACGCTGTTCACATTTCAAGTGCAGGGGTCGAAAACCAAGGGTCGCAACCCTTTTCCTACACCCATGTGATTTAAGGTCATTGGAAAATGTACGGCATCTTGTTCAAAATATTATTTAACACGGACAATAATGTTTAATAATTATTCCGTCCAAAAATTATCGTTAATATTTGTGTAAATTATCATAATTTTAACATTTATCGAGTTATTACTGCTGTAAGATCATAAATTCTTGTAAGGCAATTTTTTTTTATATAATGTTACTGAATATCACAGTTGTACCTTATAGCCGTTCATTATTAATGGTAACAAATAAAAATTTTAGGGAAAAAATATGAAATTTCCGAGGTTTATAAGATTTTTCAAATGCTCTTGGAGTAATATGAGAAGTATAATGTTAAAATATTATTGTTATTTTACATGTAACAAATATAAATAGACCAGATGCCGTACATTTTACTTCAGATTATTCTTCACAGCAGATGAAAACTTTGATAACGTTTGAGATGTACCTTAACGTCATTTATTTCTGTACGGCATTCGAAAAATTTCGTCTGTAATATCAAATATTGATAAAAAATCATAATGCCGTACGTATGTATACATTTTGAAGATACATTACGTATAATAATTATTTTGATTTTCTGTTTTGAAATATTTATCAATGAATCGGTAATGTCCGCAGGATCCGACATGTTTGCAAAACTGACAGAACGCAAATGAATTTTTGAGCGCGGAGACCATAGATTATTAATAAGCTAACGTCAAAGATGAGAAATGAAATACAATGTTGTGGCTCAATCATCTCTCGCATATAATATTATGATTGTTTTTTGTCTATGGGGAGTTATACAAGAAAAATCATAATTTTTTTAATTGAAATAATTTTTCTGATAATTATTAACTATCGAAAGTGTACGACATTCACCTTTTATTGATGGTTGTCTAAAGTATAAAGAAGTTATGTTATTGTCGTACAGATACAAGTCACCGGAAAATCACTATGTTTGGAGGAAGTACCTAATTTACCCCATACACCTATGTGATCCACTAAAAATGTACGGCATGCTGAAAAATGTTAAATATTCGTGAAGTACTCTCGAGATCATTTAATTTTATGTTGTTTTATATTATCACCTATGATAATCAGAGATAAGTGTTGCGACTCCTGCACTTGAAATGTGTACGGTGTTTATGGCTAAAGCATCTGTATATCTATACGAAATGAACTACACAAATGCCGTACAGTTATAAATAACCTATATTGCTTCTACGCAATTATCGGCGAATTGAAAATTTGCACTGACTTCCGGTACCGCCACTTTTGTACAGCACTAGATTTTTCAATATTTATTTTCAATCTTCTATCAAACTATAAGAAAGCCGTACATAAATAATTAGTCGTAATTCCTCATTTGTACCTGAAAAATTCCATTTACTCATGTACTCACCTGTACCACTCAAAAGTGATGGCATAGTGCTGATAGTTATTTTCTTATACAGTAACAAGCTTCTAAGCGTTATTCACGTTGGGTCATTTCACAGGGTAATTTTTGCCGTAGGCTTGTAGTTTATGATCATAAATAATGTAAAGCTCATCTTGTTTAAACAAAATATTGAAGAAAGATTGCTCACATGTAAGAAAAATGTAGTTGGATTTTTACGTATCACTTTCATTGTCATTATCCTATTTTCGGGAGCCATTTTATAACTCGAAAATTAATATGTTCAAGTTTACTCTTTCTCAGAAACCCAGGCATTCGTCAGAACTCGAGATTAACAGAAGTACAATTCTATAATATATCTACTGTTTTTTTAATGAATGAATTTTTTTCAGTTAAATTACGGTATCTTTGTTTCTTCCAAAAACACCTATTTCCATTATGATGTATCGCAAAATTCTTAAGTAGATTCTTCAAAATTTTCAAACATATGTTATGAAGAAGAGAATTTAATTTTATGCGCTGAAAACACTATACATCACTTCACCAAATCCTTATTACAAAAATCCGCGCACGTTCCGCCAGCTTAGCTGACATCATCAGGGCATGCTAATACACTAAATTATTTATACTTAATCTAACCCTGCTACTAGACGCTTTCGATGAACCATCGTCCTGATTCGTCTAACGCGCTATTAGTGGAAGTGTCTAATCTAACAAAATGTAGAGTACATTGAGCAGAATAGGACCTTTGTTCTTACTTAGTGGATGTTTTCATTTCATTATATGGATACTTTCAGAAGTGTTCTGTGTATTCGCGTTTTTAACGTTTTTGTATCAATTTTATACTCCCAGAATCCATTGTATGGTTTCGATCAAAAGTATGTTGGAACACGCTAGATTTTTCTGTACCGCCGTATTTTAAATGTGCTTCATGTTTTTTCAATCTGATTTTAATTGATTTGTTAGTTTATCCTATATACTACTTTTTACAATTCATCTCATACATGCCACTTTTATCCACGCATTAGATGGAAAAGAGTGGTGTACAGTGTTTTTAGTATGGTACTACGCCAAAAGTTCCAGTCTCCAATTTTTCTATATTGATAAGAATAAATTCAATTATTTAACTTTCGATATTGATTTTCACCTAGCATGATACACGTCAGTTTCTTCAAAAATTATCTTTTCTTCACTAAAGTTTTTCAATCTTCTGCAAATTTTTCAAGATAACAAATCGTCAAACAAGATAGCATCAAAATTATTTCGTCACAACATAGTTTTCCGTTTTTTCCAATATCACTAAGACAATTTTATTCGATATGTTCAAGGTTATTATATGCGGAGCATTTTACCCCAACTATTTCATTAGATCTGCAGAATATGGACAAATAGATGAGAGAGATGCCGTGAAAGTTGTTGGAGGCAGGGACCCATATAAAACAGTTTATCTTACCGGAATTGAATCAGGGCAACCAGGTGGTCTCTATGCCAAGGAGATCAAGAAAATGTTGGATTTGAAAGATGAAGCCAAAGTTGAATTTGATGGCACAAGGTTAGTTCATTTAATGAAATAAAAAGACATGTCCCTTAATCATGAATAAAGCATTTGTATATTATAATACACGTACAGCTTAGAAAAAAGTATGGACAACCCATAATAATTAGGTGGTCTTCAGGTTTTATAAAAACCGCACAAGTATATCAATGTTTTTCCTGCCTGCTTAGAGTATTTTTATTGTCATCTCTCAAAAATATGACGTATCAACCTTTCTTCCAAATTACTATATGACCTGTAATACACCATTGAGAAGCTTTTGTTTTAATGGTGCTATTCATCAAAAAATGTGACTATATCATAAAAATTACCATGAATTGAGTTCCAGTTTTCAAAACGCAAACGACAATAAGGAATTTAAAATGATAAGTTAACGACAACTGGAAAAATGTGCACTAGGTTTAAAAAGATCAGAGACAAACAAAAGTTAGCATCAGATTAGACAAATGGCCCATAGAGCCTAGTCAAAGATCGAACATTTATTGATAAGATTTCTTTATCTCATGAACATGTTCTATTTTCATTATTGATTACTCTTTGTTGTATTTTTGCATTTCACTTCGAAAGCTCTTGATTTCAAACCATTTCTATGTTTTTCTCTCGAACCAAAGTAAAAGAGAAGTATTTTTCTACTCAATTTTTACAATTGAACTGTCGTTATTTTGAAACGGCACGATCGAATCGCACAAAAAAAACAAAAAATCGCAAACAAGAACTTCTCGGTGATATGTCACCTATCATATATAAAATTATTAGAAAAAACACATCCCATTTTAGACAGATGTCCATAAAAATACCAAAAACTTCTATCAGGTATAAAAAAGCCTATTCGATTTTTTTAATGAAGCCTAAAGACTACCTGATTGTTAAGGGTAATTCATACTTTTTTGCACTCTGTAATTGCTGAAAAAATGTTCGAAAATACCTTTTCAGTATAATGATATCTGTTCTATTCCCAGATTTGAAAATAGATAACATCTTTATCAACACCCTTCCATAAAAAATTCTGTGTAAAAGAGAATATTGCCACTATTCTGAACGCACTGACATGGATTGTATTTATAATATTTGCTTAACAACAATTAGTTGCCGTTATTAATTCTGCTTTTCTTAAGCAAGCAGACGCCCCCAGATGAATGAAAATTGACCACGCGTAAAGTAGGAATTTACGCAAATTTTACGTATTTTAAATTTGATTAATTAAAGTATCAATATCTTATAATAACATATATATATTGCTATATATATATATATATATATATATATATATATATATATATATATATATATATATATATATATATATATATATATATATATATATATATATATATATATATATACACATTGATAAATATATTCCTTACAGGGTTACTAAAAATGATAGCTTCAAAGTCTCAACTGATTCTTCTGACAAACCATCAACAGAATGATTCTCGTCAGTCGTCAATGTTATAGTTTTGTTCCAGCACAGACCTGAATTCGTTCAAAACTGGGTGGATTGTCCGTTACGACAAAGATCAGAGCCGACTCCTAACTGGTGAACATAACCTAGAATTATTTTAGAACTGATTCTAGAACGGTGAAATCAGTTCTTAGTTCTAGGAAGGAACTTCTTAGTTCTAGGAAGGAACTGAAAATTATTTATTACGAGTACGCGCACTACGGATATTATTTTCAGATTATGTTGCCAACTTCTCAGTTTAGTGATCCAACGTAGTCGAATTGTTGATAACGATTCATTTCTGAACCAGTAATTTCTCACAATTGCTCGTATAGTTGATTCAGACTCAGTTCAGAACTGTCATAGAACTACTTTTTAGAAAAAACATACGTACGTTTTGGACAAGGCGGTAAACCCGTTCTAGTTAAAATGAGTTTTCAACACTTAATGATCAAAACTCCACAATAAATGAGATTTTGCCCAAATGAAATGACTGGAAAAAAATTGACAAAACAAACATTTAGAATGAGAAAAATTCAACAAACATCAACTTATTTCGTATTTTCGACTGCACAGAACTGAGGTTTCGAAAATATTCTTTCCATACTTTTTAATATTCTTTCCATACTCTTTGACGATTCAACAACTTCATGTGAACACAACATATATAATATGCTATAAAATTAATTTCAATATTTGTTCAAACCTTCCTAGTGCGTAATATCAAGCATTTGTTTCGTGAAGTAAGAAGAAGGAAAAGCTACTCTTTTGCTTTTTTTCTTAAAAGCGGTTTCGACCAGTTTTGACCACTCTCCGAGTCGAAATAAAAAGTACCATTTCACAACCTTGCAATTAATCGAGCTTAACACTTTTGAATCAACACACTTATACAGTATAATATATGATTGAAATACAATGAGAAAATTAAGAAGTAACTTTTTCAAGAACTGGTGTAATCCATAAAAGTTGACAGGAAACTGATACTAAATTATCGAAGCATATTCATAACCTATACACTTTTTGGCATAATGAACAACATATAGTCTCATATTGTCCGCACATTCTTTGAGATACTCCTTATGCTTCTGAAATGGTATAATCAGTTTCCTTCTGTATGCTCTTTCTAAAATTATGTTCAGCAACATAGTTTTAACATGAAATCGGTCATATTCATGTAAAAATTATTTTTTAATACATATTGATGTCTGTACACTGAAATAACTTCGTAAGGTATATATTACAACCGGTGGTAATGAAACTTATTCATTTTGGTTTCAATGAACTGGTTATCGTATCAGAATTCTCTTCGTAATTGATTTTAATCAATCTCACTGAAATTTCTGCTACACCTTTATTGAAATGATATCTTAACGTCCTTTTTTTCTTTTCAGCAAAGTATACATTGAGTTCAAAAACTACAAAGAACCAGAAACAGTCAATGTTGATGGTCAACAATACGTTACAACTATACCCGGAAAAATTGCTATGTATGTTTATCATGCTGTAAAGAAAAGGCAACTTAAGGTGATGCTTCAGTTGAAAACATTACCGAAAGAACTAGCCTGGGAACATTTCAATGCTTTGGAAAAGAAACAACAAGACAAAAAGGCCATTTCGGCAGGTAGTTCTAGTGAAGCCTCCAATAGTGATGCCGAAATGTATAGTATGCTGAATGCCCCTTGTTTCTCTGAAGTAGAGTATAATCCACTCCCTGCACTCGACACTGAATATATAACAGTGGTCATTTCTAATGTAAGCAATATGAAATATTCATTTTGGCCTCAAGAAGCAATGAACTGAATCTTAGTGAAATTGATATTTTCATTGTCCCTATTAATATCGAATTTTTAGTGGCGCTCTTGGGTTGTCCACCTCAAAAGGAAATAAATAAGAAACGCTTATAGGATCAAATTGTTGTCCCTATGTTTGTCTATCATGACCTTTCTTTGAGGAATGCGTCCAGGTAACAAATTGAAATAGTCTGAAATTCTCAGGTTCGCAATCTCGAGAGCTGTGAGAAAGTCAAACTTATAAGTCAAAATGTACGGCCGTTTATTCCTCATATTTTGACACTTTTGAGGAATTAAACTTCTAAAGGGTTCTTTCCAATTAGCGAGTATCATTAAGTTTGACCAAAAGCATTTCCTTATTGCACGACGAAAAACAGAAAAAAAATAATTTTTTGTGAGACATACCTCGATACATGCTTCCGATTTTATTCACATACCTAGAAGTTTGTAAGGAATCTTAGAGCGCACTTACTAGTTTCATTATTTTTCAATTATATCAATTAGACTTTCTAATTATGATGCTAAAGCTTCTGTGAATCATTGTTCATAATTTGATTGATTGATATAAATGTAAGATACGTGTAGTTGCTTCAAAGCTATTCCTTCAATTTTTTTGTAACTTTCGACATATTTAGTATCCAAATTCTTATTCATTCAACATAATGAGAGAATATTCTTGATGGTTTAACACATTATAATAGTATACGAACTTTATTAAGGATGTTCATTCAATCATTATGAAGGATAGTTATATATTGATGATCAAATTGGATGCCACAGTATGGAAAAACAAGACTGAAGTTTCATAATGTACTCAAGTATCGCACACTATTATGTAATATGTAAACAAAGCCTACATTCACTTTCTTGATATATGTGAGTAGGCGACACTAGAAACTGAGAATATAAATCTAGCCATCAAAGCATTTGCTTATTTCTCAAGAACCTAATTTAAATTTTTTTCCAATTCCATTTCGTTGAACTATGTCTCAATAAATATTTAATACAATAGAAATACTTTTTTCAGAGAATAGATGCCGGTCACTTTTACTGCCAAAATGTACATGATGGCACACAACAAAAGTTGGATTTAATCAACAAATTGATCAATTCCACTCCTCTTACTCAAATAGATGTGGAAAAATTCAAACCTGATCATTTATATGCCGCCAAATATTTGGAAGATGGACAATATTACAGAGCAAAGGTTCAAATCAGGTTGTCAGAAAAGCAAGCTCAGGTAAGTAAGCTAAATAATTAAATGATATGTCATAGAAGAACAAATAACTGATATTTTATGTCCAAATATATTTATACTAACGAAAACACGCGGCTCTGTTCGCTCACAAACAACAGATGACAGCGCAACGTGAGCTTAATTTACCTAATCTTTATGCGGGAAATAATTCATTGTCGACGATTCTTCTCCTCAATAATGCAAACTTCGGTTTGTGGTGAGGCGTTAAGGGACAAATGTGGCAGCGTGTTAATTTTTATTGGGCATTTTAAACAATCAACCGATGTGTAGAACTAATTATGTGCGAATGGATTTCTCGGTATTGAGGGTATCAAACTTTTGCATATTAAAGTTATTAATTGGCGTACGTTGCAAAAACTATCGATGATAGATGAAAATAATGCACATGTTTAAGAAAAAAATTTTTTTGGTGCATGAGAACTTTCGCCAAGGTATTTTGGTTTATTTGAGAATGAGAATGATATATATATATATATATATATATATATATATATATATATATATATATATATATATATATATATATATATATATATATATATATATATATATATATATATATATATATAGATAAACACCTCAAAAAGTCTAGGGAACACTTCTGAATATCGATATATCGTATCCAGAACGATCAATATGGATGATTTTTTTTAAGAAATGAACACCTGCATCAATTTCTCACCAAAATATGTAAAGTGCCACAACAGATTTCAGTTTTTTTTTTATGAAAAACTAAAAATGCAGCAGATGCGACGCTGCTTTATAATCATTTCATGTATTCAGTGTTTGAAATCAGTTAGTTGGCATTTTGTTTCTGTTTTAAGCACAAATAAAAGATTCAAGTTTTGTGATTCGACCATGGAAAGACGACATTTGACTAGAGAAGAGATGTTACGAGCCGTTGGCATGCTCCAAGATGGGAGCTCACAACGGGAAGTATCCAGGGTTATGGGAAGTAGCCTAAGTGTCATAAACCGTTTATGGTCGCGTTTCAATGAAACAGGTAGCGTAGAAGAACGCCATACAGGTCGTTTCAGGATTACTACAGTCGCCCAAGACCGATTTTTGGTTTTACAAGCAAGAAGAGATCGTACTACCACAGCATCTCAATCAGCTCAAAAGCTATCACGAGTTCATAATGTACAAATTTTCGACCAAACTGTGAGAAATCGACTGCATGAAGGTCAACTCCACTCCAGACGTCCTTTAAGAGTTTCACAACTGACCCATGGAAATCGCGCTGCTCGTTTAGCTTGGTGCCAAGAACACGTAAACTAGGATCAAGAGAGGTGGGCCACAGTTCTCTTCAGTGATGAATCTGGATTTAGTTATTATCCCGATT
The DNA here is from genome assembly GCA_013387265.2 of Cryptolaemus montrouzieri. NCBI lineage: Eukaryota > Metazoa > Arthropoda > Insecta > Coleoptera > Coccinellidae > Cryptolaemus > Cryptolaemus montrouzieri. The sequence goes on from JABFTP020000185.1 coordinate 118,510,203, forward strand.
CGGGAAGAATTCGAATATGGAGGGAACCTGGAAAGCAAAACCGTCTCCAGCATGCTCGAGAAGTTGTTAGACAGGGAGGCGGATCAGTGATGTTTTGGGGTATACGCCTTGGTGGAAGAACTGACCTCGTTTTCATACAGAACAACCTCACCGGAAATTCTTACGCAAATGAGATAGTTTTACCTGTAGTGGTACCGTATCTCCAAACAATGGGTCAAAATCCACTCTTCCAACAAGATAATGCCACGTTGTCTTGAACGTTCTTGAAGAGAATGATATCGATCTTCTACCGTGGCCATCCTGCTCCCCAGATCTGAATCCCATCGAGCATGTGTGGGACACCCTAAAAAAAATCTCCTGCGTCAAAACGTCTTCCATCATGAACAGGAGCTTCGATTAGCAGTTTAGGGGGCTTGGAATGACTTAGGCCAAAATGTAATAGACAATTTAATATTGAGCATGCCGCGACGATGCCAAAGTGTCATTAATAACAGAGGTGGACCTTCTGGGTACTGAAAAATATAAGTGCTTCCATATCGTTTCGAAAATATTAGTTCAGGATTTTTTTTGTTTTACCAAATTTCGTCATTTTCAAATTTCAAATTTTTTTATAATAGGTGCTTTGGAGAAGTCAAATATTATTTTGTTTTCTTGAGAATACATTATATACAATACATCCTAACAAAAACCGAAAGATTTCTATAAATTCGAATCATCAAATTCATATTTTAAAGACATTGGTAAGTGTTCCTTAGACTTTTTGAGGTGTTTATATATCAATAATTACAGATTTTTTCAAAAAGAGAACGTAAGTGAAATACCGAACTATAGATATCCAAAAAACATTAAGACCAGCTCTAAAAGAAATTTCACCGATAATACTAACGAAACCAGTCAATTATTTCATAGATATGAATCCCGGACCTCCAAAACTTTACGGCCTAATAATCAATCATAAAGACAATGCTCCAATACGTCCAGTAGTGTCATTCATGAACAGAACAATATATAAATTGGCAAGAGAATTAAATCTTGTATTCAAAAATTCAACAAATTTCACTCCTAAATATTCTATAAAAACTCATTTCAATTAACACAAAAACTGAAACAGGTTCAACCATATTCAATCAGTTTGGATGTAGATAACATGTTTTCCAGCATACCAGGAGACGAAAGCCTTCCATTAGTCTCTGACATCTAAATCAAATCACACGTTTATTCGGTTGTACAAAATGATTTCATGTTTTTGCTCAAGTTGTGCCTACAACAGAATTATTTCAAATTCTATGAACAACCTCACCGTCTGCCGATGGGATCACAATTGAGCCCTTTACTAGCTGACATTTTCATGGTGTATGTGAAAGATATCATATTCAATTCCAATATTACATTTTTTGTATAGATATGTAGACGACATACTAGCATGTTTCATAGATCCGCTAAACAACTAGATCGATTTTTAACTCACATCAACAGCATTCATCCCATAATTAAATTCAAAATAGAATTTCAATTCAAAATAGAATTTTTAGAGAGAAGTCGATAATCAGATTCACCTTTCAGACCTAAACATCACCCATATAAATAACACACTAAGTTTTGATTTATATATCGAAAACCCACCTTTACTGATATTTGCATCCCTTATGACTCAACACACCCAAAATCTCATAAATACGCTGCATTTAATTCAGTGATTCTTAGGGCATACTCTCTGCCATTATCTGAAGAAAATAAGTCTAGTGAAGTGTCAACTATTGAAGAAGTAGCTGAGAACATTGGTTATTCCTCAAATATAATAAAAGGGATGATCAGAAAGAAAAACACAAATAGCATATCATGATATTCACCCACGTTTAGAATCAACTAATACAGATAAATATATTTCATTAACATATTTTGGCCCTATCAGTGAAAAGATTGCAAATGTCATTTCAAAACAGCATAAAAAATATCTTTCGAGACCCAAATGAAACTCTACCAGAATTTTTTTTATAGTAAAGATAAAACTGATAAATTTGACAAGAGTGGAGTTTACAAGTTCTGTATGGATTCTGAAGGCGTCTATATAGGTCAGACTGGTCGTTCATTCAAAACTAGATATAAAAAGCATCAATCAGATTACAATAACCAGAGAACCGATGATTCTACTTTCGCTTCACATTCTATCGAAAATGTCCCATAAAACTTCAATTTATATCTAAGAGACGAAAGTTAGATTTCTTAGAATCCATCGAAATTTTCTAACTGTAACAATTCCCCCCCATAGAGATAATCTTCTGAAATATTAGTACGACCCGACTTATTCGTCCTTATTTGATATCTTTAAATAATACCTGCTTTTATCATAATTAGTTTACTACCTCTCGTTTGCACCTTTATTAATTTTGTATCTACTTGTTTATGTATGTATGTATTTCAAACTTTAGTTCAATACTTGTCGTCAGTTGAGATGGTTGAGAGGCCGAAGTTGCAATCCTGATTTTCAATGAATCTCTTGTGATAGTATAATACATATACATAAATAGTTTAATTTCTTATTATAATCAAATTGAACCTTTCAAAAACATATCACCTAACCGCTTTCTCATATGGAAATTTTCGGGGAGGCAGTTGACAAGGGTACTGGAATGATGCAAATCGTATAGAGAGGGAAATCATCTTTTCAAAAAGATGGCCCCCCTTCCCTATTCACAAAAACAAATGTCTCCCTTTTTTGGTTTCACTGATGTTAATAATAAAAACAAGTAATGTGTTTTTTGGATTTTACTTAATTATGATTCGTAACGCGTTTCACTACACCGTAGCTTCTTCAGACGAATGAATGTACAGAAAATAAGAATTCATTCATAATTATTAAGTAAAATTCCAAAAAACACATTACTTCTTTTTATTATTGATAATGGAATTTTATCAAGTAAAAGCCTCCCAAATTAAAATGTTCGTTGATGTTACTTGTGATGACACGTTAACATGCATCAGAATGTATGGTTTTAGGTTATATTTGTCGATTATGGCAATATCCAGAATATGCGCATCAAAGATTTGTGCGAACTACCAAAATATCCCATCCTAAGAATGTCTCCCTTGGCCATCGAATGTGTACTGAGTGAAATAGGGCCAGAATACGACGTTCGTAAGGGGATATGGAATGAAAATGTGAATAAATTGTTCGATGATCGAACACAAAATACCATTTTGTATGGTAAGGTAAGAAAATTTGTTGAAACTATGTAGTATAAATTTTAATTTTTTTTTTCTTACAGGTTTATTCAGTAGTTGACGACGTAGTTCACCTTGAACTATTCAAAAGTTTACCAAATAAAGCTCAGAACAAGAAGCTGATGTCAATCAACCAATGGTTGATTAATGGAGGACATGCAAGAAGGGTTGAAGAAGGATTTCTATCCAAGGTAAAACTTGTATAATTATTTGTTTTCGCAGGGCGTGGTGGCCGCTCTTTACAGCAAATCATTGTGAAAATTTGCTGTAAGGCGCAGTTTTGATTCACATTGAATGCATGAATTAATTCCTTTTTTTTCAATAGCTTCGTGAATGAGCCATTTTTTTAGTAATATGTAAAAAAAACCTTTTTCCAAAAGGTTTCATAGTTATAATATGCATACTTATAAACCTCCTGGAAGAAATTCACTGAATGGTAGTAAAAATTCTAACAAAATCTGTTACATGGTTCAGAAAAAGTTAACGGAGAAACAGCGACTTTCTTTATACTATTTAGAAACTATAAACTATCAGTTTAAGTTAAACTATTCATCGGCCATCACATACGCTAATCTGTCTGATTCTAACTTCGATATATACCTGCTTACACATGAATTATTGAAAATTATGCACCTAAATAATTAATTTATTGAAAATCTGTGCATGTTTACTCACTTACTACTTTAAATTGGTTTACAAGATAATGTAAGTTGGAAAGGATCCAGTGACATCATTCAATTGCACGTAATTTGAATATTTGATTTGGCCCTCGGAAATCGCTTGCTTTTGTTGAAGGCGAATTTAAAACTGGTTAATGAGTTTTCCAATAACCACCACCGTGATAATTTTGAAAGAACAACTCCCATTTCGAATTATTTAAAATCAGGTTGTTATGAAACATTTTGTCTAACAAATTCTGGTCAATGACAAGCTGTCGTTGAACCAACTACTCTTCTAAAATCTAAAATTTCAAAATACATGTTTGGTATTCCAAAATCGGTGGAACTAATTCTATTACGAAAATTCAATATTTTAAGATCTGCACCTTCTTCGAAATCATTCCTACAAAGTGAAAGTTGTTTCAACAGATATGAAGGTATCCTAGAAAATCCAGAAGGAACTGCATTTGAGACATGTCTGGGATTTTTCAATGGAAGTCCCGACGATGTATATAGAATAGAAAAATGTATTATGATATTTTGCCATTAGAATGTAGTATACAAATCACAGAAAATGTAGAAAGCTTGAAATTCTGTCCAGAAGTAGCACCTACCAACTTCTTCTTGTCTACTTCACACTTCAGAAATGGGTATTGGCTAGAATTTTCTTGTAATTTCCTTCCAGATACACAAGAAAGGTAAAGCATTCTGAAAAAATAAGTATCCTCCTACCTACTACAAAGCAATTATGAACACGTTGGATTAAAATAAATTTATAATAGTTTAATATATGAACGCCACACGGAGATTCACAATTTGGTGCCATGCAGCAAACAATTTTATCATATTTTGTAGTTTTATTTTATTTTTATTTTATTTATTGACACAAGCTCAACAGGATTACTCCCAATTACAGAGCCGAACAAGTATAGACAAATTTGCTCAAACCAAAAAAAACAGATTTAAAAAAAAACTTTCAAAAACAATAATGACAACGCATTGATAATGCAAACTCAAATAATAAAAATACACACCAAACAATCAAAACAATTTGAGTGCGTGAACTAAGTTTTACTAATAGGTTTCTTTTGAATGTAGCTTGAGAATGACTGATATCAATCGAAGAGGCCACCGTGTTGAAATAGTGACAGCTTCAATTGATAGGTGAGTTGAAGAAAACATCCGTAACAGCTCCAACGACATAAAAAGTGACATTGCCTCTGCCAGCGAGCCTGGGTACCAAAAACTTCAGTCTGTCAAGCAGACACGAACAACAGATGGAGTTATTCAGAAGTCCATACAAAAACATGCAGCACAAATATGTCCTTCTAATTTGAGGCTCCAACACAGAAAAACGATCTGTTAACAGAAAACCTGGCATTCCTCGGATAGGATATACTCCATCCTTTTTGTATGCCAGATACCTTAGAAGGGTTCTCTGGACGCTTTCCGATGCAATTTTATATTTCACATAGTATGGATCCCAGATAACAGAGGCATATTCCAATCTAGACCGAACGAAAGCGAAATACAGAACCCTGAGAACAGTGGTGTTCCGGAAGCTCTTGGAATTCCTCAGAATAAAACCCAACATTTTCTTGCTCGCAAAACAACATCACCTATATGGTACCGGAACGACCATTTCGAGTCGAGAAGCACCCCGAGATCACTAGAACAGAAAACACGTTCAAGGCGTGAGCCCGCCATCGAATAAGGAAAGAAATCTGGCGACTATTTACGCGTAATTGACATGTACTTGCACTTAGAGACGTTCAAAGTCAGTTTGTTTTCTAAACACCACTGATGTATCATCAGCAACTCTCCTTGAAGACTCTGACAGTCCTTATTCGATCTTATTTCTGTGTAAATCTTGAGATCGTCCGCAAAGGCTACGCCCCCAACGTTTAGCCTCGCAAGTAAGTCATTTACGAAAATTGTGAACAAAAGCGGACCCAAAACCGACCCCTGAGGGAATCCCGAATGGGTTCCAAAATCCTGGGATCTGAATCCATTTTACATAACATATTGCTTTCGCTCACTCAAATACGAATAGAAAAACCTGAGAAGACTCAGCGGGAACCCCTTCTCCTTCATTCTTTTTATTTGAGCAACATGGTTCATGCGATTAAAGGCCTTAGAGAAATCCGTGAAGACCGTGTCAATCTGGCCACCCCGGTTACGTATTCCGAAAAGCATGCAAGATTCGTTACAGTTGATCTACCGACCCTAAAACCATGTTGCCGTTCCGAAATCGATTGGCTCAGCTGGAATGCTAAAGATTCATGCAATAGAAGCTCAAAAACCTTTGCAAAGGAGCAAAGCAGGGCTATACAGGACAGTAGTTCGTTACATCGGTCCTATCACCGCTCTTGATGGGACAGATTTTCGCGATCCTCCACTTAGACGGAAACTGATTCTCAAGGCACAGATTAAAAATTGAACATAGCGGAGCTACTATCGTCCCTATGATATCCTTTACTATAAAACAAGGTATGCCGTCATCCCCAAAACTAGCTTTAGATTTCATATTTTTAGTCACACGCAAAATATCTTGTTCGGTTATTGAGAGAAAAAAAAATAGAATTCGAGCCTCGACAATCAACCACACCCTCCGAGATAACGTCATCAATATTGACATCTGAATCCACAACATCATATACCCCACCGAAAAACATAGCGAATGCAGAAACGATCTTCTGGGGGCTATCCAGTCTCTCACCTTGGTAATACAAGACTCCAGGTAGTCCATCCGCTTTGCGTTTACTCCTAACAAAAGACCAAAATTTGTTAGGCTCCTTCTCAAAACTATTTTCCGAGCTTTCCAAGTACTGCCTATATGCAGACCTCATCTTAGCTTTAAATGACCTTCTCAATTCTCGGTACAAGTCGAGATAGTGATCATTCCTTGTTCTAATAAACTTTTTGTGCATACGATTCCTAGACTTTACAGCATCAATGATCTCTTTATTGTACCATGTGGGGTACCTCCTATTTTGTTTACGATAAACTGGGACTGATTTTCTGATTGCATTGTATAGTTTTTTATCAAAATCATTCACCAGAAAGTTTATACTGCGAGGGCAATCCTGTCTAACGATGAATTGTTCACTTAGTAAGTCTTCACAGAGCGCAGCCATATCGACTTTATGAAAATTGAAAGCCCCAAAATTCGAACTACGAGAGAATCTGACACAACTGTCCGAGCCCAGGTTCAAATGACACATCAGAGGTGACATATCGCGGTGAACTCGGCAGAGCAGGTTAGACAAAATCAAGTCCAAAATACCGACGCCAGCATTACGCACCCCATTGTATTGACGCAATTCATAAAACCTCATAAGCTCCCAATCAGATCTCTCCGATCCTTGTGCACCCATCAATGACTCGTGGAACTTTGGCAAATTAAAGTCGCCCAACTATACAAGATTTCCTTTATAAATTACCTCGAGCAATTCCAAGTACTCACATAAAACAACATAATCACTGGCACGTGTTGATGGAGGAATATAAAATACAAAAATGAATAACAGATTTCTGCAACTTAATTTTACAAGCAACTGCTTCAATGCTAGGGACTTCACTCAAAAGAGGGGCTAAATTCAACTGAACACAAGCGAAGCACTTTTTCACTGCTAATATTAATTATCAATTATTATTAATTGATCTCACAATCACTCTGAAAGAACCAACTACAGACGGTTTTTCCACCATTCAATTCAATAAAAGACGAAATTTTACAATATATCATCCACATGCCACTTAATTCATCATACTAATCTTTTACCTTGAAATTTCTTGCCTTTAAACAAGGCCTGAAAACATTAAAGCCCCTTTGTTTAAAAAATAAACGACATCCTGCATTCCAATGCAACTATAAATATAACATTTGGTAACTGAAGTATTACCAAGTACAAAAAATCTTCTTGAACAATTTTTATGAAACATCATTCAAGATGCCATAAAAGACTCAACAAAATCAAGAACAAAAATTTTATTGATGCACAGAGTAAAGAGTGCTCAAATGCTTTGAGTATATTTTTTTATGATTGTTATTTTCAGTTTTTTGTTATCGCATGTTTGTACCATCTACAATCAATATAATCAGATTTCCATTCCCATCTAATGTAGCTGCTGTTATTCACTATCTATCAAATGGACAATTTTCATCCAGGATTGTAAGTCTTGGCGAGTTATAAACAGCGATATTTGGAATTCAAAATATTCCAACTGTAGTTGATTACAATAGCGATGGGGTTGAATTTATTCAGTTCCAATCAATTCATTTGGAAAGGTTACCTATAAAAATATTATAGAGTACAAATTCTGTTTCTCTCTTTATCTCTCAATAGATTATAATTGTGAAAATTGTTCATATTCGCGTAATATGTGTCCTCGTGAAGTTCGCATTTTTCATATATTTAGCCTGTATGTTTATTTGTGTGTTTCAACAACTTTTTTCAAACGAATTTCTTATAAATATCATGCATATCTAAAGCTATAACATATTTTTTCGTAATTAATGAAACCACTGCAGTAATATTAATTATTCTTAATTATTTCATGAAAAAATCTTACATATGCTCTCAAAGTTTACCTGAAGCCTAGCTTTTTATTTTAAATTTTCATTTACTATTTTGCAGCAAGACCACGACACCCGAGTTTTTGTTCTCAATTCAGACAACCCAACTGGAGAAGCTACCAAGTTAGGAAATGAGAAAAAGAAGAATGATGTCAACGAATTCGAGGACACACTGAAAGGAGTGGAAAAATTTGTGAAGCCAACAACGCTGAAAGGTCCATTCAGCCCTCTAGAGATGAAAGTATTCAGTGTCATAGCTCACGGAAGTAACAAGTCGGCGGAAATAGAACCAACCTCTATTAATTCGGTTCTTTTGGACAATGATCCTTTAGATCCTCACACAAGGTAAGGTGAAAGGTTTTCAGTATTATGAATTTACACAAAGAGAGGTAATGTTAAAATAAAGTTGATGAATGAACAGTGATACAAAGTCACAACTATAAATTAATTAAAGCAAGAATTAAAATTATGTTAAATCATTGATAATATAAAATAAAACCTTCCAAATCTAGTGCAATTCTTCCACCTCCAAAAAGTTTTGAGATCTCATGTAAAACGAAGCCAGTTATTTTATTTATTCTATATGGATATACCTATTCATCAATTTTGTCATAAATTAATGTCTAATTACCAACATCATTTATAGTAACCTTATCAATATTAAGCATCTTTATTTCTATGATAAATATAATAATTTGGCAATCACTAGCCAGAATGATAAGATTAATCTAATACTGCAGTTGCTCAGTAAGTTTGGATAGTGTGCTGGAGTATAAAGTATTCATTTTGGAAATAGAGGTACTCTATGAAAAAAGGTTGAGTGATCACTTTTTGAGAGTCACTTTCAGAAATATTGAGTATTAAAAAGTATCATTCCCATTATTTAAGTAAAATTTTCAAACACATTTTTACAACAATAAGAGTTTACTATATAATGATGAACATATTTAAGTGTAGATTGGCGCATGGGAGATAGATGTTTTTAAAGTAATAAAATCATGAATGTAACTATAAAAATATTAGTCAAAAAACTCTTGGAAGACTGATATTGGAGTAGATCTGTAGATAGCTTGGCAAATTTTTGATTGTTGGTAACCTCCAAACTCCTAAAACTGCAAAAATAGGGTTTTTTTGACACCCCGACAAAGTAATTTCTGTCTTCTTAGCTTTTCAATCCTCAAAGTGGTCGCGGTCGCCTCAAAAAATTGAATCATTTTGTGATCAGGGTCCAAGGAACCTGGACCAATATAGTTTGTATCATTTCAAATGTCCACTCATCGCTAACTTGATTAATTTTTTTCGCAATAATTCAGTAGACGTATGTCCTACATACTACATGATTTCGTAGAAGGAAGAAGATTATTTGTCATACACTTCTGTGGTGCTGCTGGCTATTATAATATAACTTCAAAAATTTATATCCACTTCGTTGAAGAATACGTAGATTTCCAATGATTTCAGTGTGGAAAATAACGATAAAAGATTATATGCATTACTGATCGGTAAAAGTGGTTGCTCAGCTTCTTTCTCTCATTGAAAGTAGTTGAGCAGCTTCAGAATAAGAATCTGCTCTTTTTTATAATGTTTCGGCATGCCGAATTATCTTTAAACACTGATGAAATAAATTTAATTTAATAATCGCAAACTCAAATTTGAACGAATATCAATCAATTACGATCGTAATAAATTGCTTTCGAGCGCCAATTCCAGCGCAAGAGCACAACGGATGCAGTTTCTATGCTCACAGAGTTGTATGAACCTAGTTTCGACGTGCCGTGTGACGTCAAATATTTCCTTTCATTTTATTTGGTAGGAGAGTGACATATACTGAGTGGCCATTTGAAATGATACAAAGTATAACAATTAGGTGGTGGCGCCCGACACCTCCTCCTTTCCCCGCCCCTGATTATGTTCGTTTCTTTCCAAAAAAGGAACAATTCGACTCAATGGGACAATTTTCCAAAGAATCTGATGAAATCTTCATTTGGAATAGCTAAAATTGTATACAAAGAACTCCATATTTCGTGCGAACATATTGCACATTTTGGCGACAAATTGAAATCCGGAAAATTTTCTTATTCAATTCTTACAGTTAAACTACATAGAGCATGTTTATCGAATTCATTTTTCTCCAATAAGCTGTTAACAATGTCGTCGGTGATGTTTGAGAGAAAAAGCTCGCTTCATTGAATTTTCGACTTGAGCGAATTTTCCGTTTTTTTTTCTTCAATAAAGCAGTTTCAGGGGCAGGAAAAGGGAACATGTGTGCAACCTTCGAATAGTTGTTGGTCTAGCTCCTTGGAAATAACAATAAATGATCCAATGACCACTTTAACTGCTCAAAAGCTGATGAAAGAGCATCAACTCTCCATCGAGAGGCCAGAAAACACCTCCCCTGGAGATTCGGGGGAAGACGAAATTTGTAATCATCATAAACACTTTTCCGTAGATCACCATAAAAAAAGCTAAAACTTTTGTGAAATACAAAGAGCGGCAAATCACGTCCGTTTTTACGGGTGCGTTATTGTAGCGTAGACAGCAACAAGCTACCCTTTCTATTATTGATTCGTGTGCGATCTTGAGGAGTGGAAGTAATTGGTATTTAGATATGACTCACCTGTAAGGCAATTACTAGGGAATTTGAAAGATGAAACAGAACAGTTGGAATGTAAAATTAACACATTTAAAGATTATTATTCAAGTAGTGAATTGCCAAAATAGACAGACAGGCTCTAGCCTTGAGCTTGCTGAGTTTTTACTAACTATTCCAATCCTGAAAAAAAATCCACCAACCAGGAAACAAAACTAGGCTCCAATACCTCATGGAGATATCATTTTATCATTTCTCCTGTTGCTAACATGGCGAAACGCTCACGAAGATCTGGAGAATAAAGTTTTCGTGTAATAATACTATTTTATCAAAATGAAATCAGAATTTATTAAATAGAATTAATTGAGTTAAAGGATCTGTCATGCAAAATTTTCTCTTTTTTCTTTCTCCATGGTGAATTAATGAAAAGTAGTTGAGATACAAATAATTTATCCAACCACGAAACTTATTTATTGTGAAACATGTTTTCGTTTTTCTAGACTAATCGTTGCTGCATCGGTAAACCAGTCGCCTTCAGGGGATAAACTACTTCTCCGTCAAACCACTATAATGCCAAATATACCTGGTTTTCCGTTCCTCATGGCATTATTATTCTGTCCGGAGATGGAACCAAAATTGACTGAAGACGGTACCAGAATATCCTCATTATTATGTGGTCTTGGGGTGCATGAAAATTCCAACAGACCGTGTTATCCCGCACACGATGCAGTACTTACATTGGATATAGAAGTGAATGAAGATGTCATCAACACAGTATGTACACAAATCTTTTAATTTAAGATTACGTCACGTAGAATAGAAAAATTAGCGATGAATATTCCCAAATTTGAAAGGAGTTACCTAGCAGCTAAATATTTAGAGGCAACTTTTCATTATGCTTCCACTGAGTGCAAAATTCCAAAATATTTTCGACCCACGTTATGTTTTGTTCGATGTCAAAGAACTTGAAAATCGCAGGAGAACGTCAAACAATGAAATTGTAGTAATAATTGGTTGATGAAATAATTCTGTGCAAAGAATACCATTTGCGAAGAAATCGTTCTGAAGATTGCAAGTATCACTCTCTCTCGCGTCACTGCAGAGCTTGAATGAAAGATGTGTCTTCCAGATCTTAATGCAGATTCTCATTGTAACAAATATTCAGTCTTTGTAGAATTTTAAATATCCTTCCCTGAAGGTGAAAGGTCAAACTAGTTTAGCTTTGTGAGGTTTTCTTATTTTGATTAAATCTTTGTCTTCATCGTTCTGTGTTAGTTTGTTGAAGGGCGGCAATTGTATACGTATACATAAACCTGTACTTGATACGTTCCAACAAATTGTTCGGCTTGATATTGTGAATGGTTATGCAACACTGATGAGGTCAAACGAAATATAAACTTTAATCTGTTGCTTCTAATAATTATATCTGACTAGATTGAACCACTACTATATGGTGGAGGTTGACGATGATTATAAAGAGTGAATCTGATAACCAGATCCTTCTACACAAAATTGAATATTGCTTCCTGAATAAAAGTCTAAAACCTAACAAAGTTTAACGAACTGAGGAGAGCATCAACCTTTCCTTTGAATGGATGTTTTATAGGGTCACAAGAATAATTTACTGTCTTCATTGAGAAATAATAACAATGAAAGCAGAATAAAGTGATTTAATTTTTAATTAAAATTCAAATACTTCGAATACTCAAATTTGCATGGAATAATAATGTTGACTGTGAGACCTGAAAACGGTTATGTGTTGCACTGCTAAAAAGTCATGTCACTCGAGATATGCAAGTCAGTGTTATTGCCGTGTATGACATGTCCCCAGGGAGAAAACCTGAAAGGGAACTATCAAGAAAACTCCTTACCCTTTATATAATTAATTATTAGTCATTAATGAAGTTACTTCATTCCAGTTGTAAGGTGGTACATATTACCAGAGCAGTGTATCGAAAGAAAATAATACTTAGTACTTTTTCAAAAATATTCGAATATGAAATGATACATTTAGCAAAAACCATTAACATAAAAATAAGAATTGTATTTTGATATACAAATGCATGCATTACACCGAATTATTTGAGGATTAATATTTGAGGAGAAAACCTGAAAGGAACTATCAAGAAAACTCCTTACCCTTTATAAAATTAATTATTAGTCATTAATGAAGTTACTTCATTCCAGTTGTAAGGTGGTACATATTACCAGAGCAGTGTATCGAAAGAAAATAATACTTCATACTTTTTCAAAAATATTTTAATATGAAATGATACATTTAGCATAAAACCATTAACATAAAAATAAGAATTGTATTTTGATATACAAATGCATGCATTACACCGAATTATTTGAGGGGATTAATATTTGATTTGGGTTTGCTTGAATAACATATTTTGAAGATGAAATAAATAGGGGTTAGAAGGAAGATCTAATCTGAACAGCCATTGTTTGAGCAGTCAAACGAAATTCCAAGCTATCAGTACTTGTTAAGTCCAAAATTGAATTTATTTATAGATTAGAGTGAGAAAAGGCACTACATATTCGTTTAAAATCTCGTTCGCTTATTGGTGACTTGTGAGAAAGCCATCTTCTTCTTCTTCTCGACGTGCCATCTCCATCAATGAAGGTTGGATATCACAACGGCAAATCTCTCTCTGTCTTCAGCGGTTCTCATGAGCTCTTCGAAGTTCATGCCAGTCCACTGACGTATGTTCCTCAGCCATGACAGTTTTTTCCGTCCTAGACCCCTTGATGATGAGCTGTGCGTAACGGTATTTGTCGTTTCTCAAGATGTGACCTAGGTATGCAGTTTTACGGACTTTTACAAGTTTGAATAGTTCTCGTTCTGTTCCAATCCTGCGCAAGACTTCTTCGTTCCTGGTATGCGATGTCCATGGTATTTTGAGAATTCTGCGATATGTCCACATCTCGAAAGCTTCTAGTTTGTTAATTGTTTGTGTTTTTAGGGTCCATGTTTCGACTCCGTACAAGAGAGTAGACCATACATAACATTTTGAGAGTCTTAAACGCAGGTCGAGACTGATTCGTGAGTCGCAGAGGAGCTTTCTGAGTCGTACAAAACAGTTTCTGGCTTGTTCTATCCTCGATCTTATTTCTGTGTCTGGATCTAGTTTGTTGTCTATCCAGCATCCCAAGTATTGAAACCTATCCACTTCTTCTAATATCTTTCCGTTTATTTGGATTGGTTGTGGAACATTCTTTGACTTTTTGATTATCATTACCTTGGTTTTCTTCGCGTTTATTTTCATACCGCACTCATTGCAGGTATTGCTAACGCTGTTGAGGAGTCGCTGTAGACCCTCATCCGAGTCAGCGATCAAGACAGTATCGTCAGCGTATCTGATGCTGTTTATGTTTACGCCGTTAATTTTGACTCCCTCTGAGATATCTGCTAAAGATCTGTCAAATATTAGCTCTGAATACAGATTGAACAGCAAAGGGGACAAGACGCAGCCCTGCCTGACTCCCCTGCCGATTCCTATTTGCTCGGATATGGATCCCTCTATTCTGATTCTAGCTCTCTGGTTCCAATATAGGTTCTGTATCAGAGTAATGTCCTTCCCGTCTAGGCCCACGCCGCTAAGCGACTCCATCAGCAGAGAAAGCCATGATTGAATAGAAAGTCACTACGTTCATTCAAAGATATGCCTCACCAAGTCATGCAGTGAACTTATGGCCTGTGGCACACTGTGGCTAAGCACAATAGAAAGAAGAAAAGAAGGAAATAATCTATTGCGCGTAACTCGTATATTGTTAAAGCTTATTATACCTAAGCCGACGAAAAAAATCATAAAAATATCTGGTGCCTTCATGAAAGTACTGAAATTCTAATTTAATTTGTATATGTTATTCCAACTTCAATTTTAGATTTTTGAAAATGGATCTTGGATATTAGCTGTGCAGCATATTGACCAATTTCTGTTACAATTGTTGAAAATACTGGAATTCTAATTTAATTTGTGTATGTTATTCAACTTCTAACTTTAGATTTTTGAGATTAGATCTTGGATATTAGCTGTGCAACGTATTGAGCAGTTTCTTGTTCAAAAATATCAGTGTTCAGAAAAGAACTAGAAATTTTAGCAGAACATCTGTCGGCGACATTTCTCTTCAGATTACGTGAATCATTTTCTGAAAACATTTGAATTGGGCAAAAATTGTCTCTAATCTAACCTCACGATTCACTTTATGCAACTTCATTTATATCTACGTTTATATATATATATATATATATATATATATATATATATATATATATATATATATATATATATATATATATATATATATATATACGAAGGCGTATAGCTGATGAATATTGTTGAAGAAAGTGCAGAAAGTTCATATGCAGAGACCAATGATAGAGTCGATAAATATTGATAATAATAATAATGAAGTTAAAATGAATCGTGAGGTTAGAGAGAAATTTTTTTATATATATATATATATATATATATATATATATATATATATATATATATATATATATATATATATATATATATATATATGTGTGTGTGTGTGTAATAAAATAGTGTGTTTTGGATTTGAAATGAACACCGTTATCATTAACGGAATACGCTCATTTTAACTACGCACAACACTAAAGCATCATACAGTGCATCGGGAAGATCTAACGCAGTCATCGTGTTAAAAGTACAGAGAATCATGCTCATTATTAACATTGAAAAATGCATCTACTACCAATTGCTATTTAGAAGAGCATCGAAGTACGTACCAGGATCCTTCATTTTCAAAACATGTTGTGCGCCTAAACAGCTTAGCTTATATGAGTATGCTAGTATAAATCAGTTGTTCGCAGCAAGTAGGTGTACACGAATTCGCGCCAAACATGTCTCGCCAAGGAGACGAAAAAACATATTTTGTAACTACATTTCTGCGCAAATGAATGTCTTTGTAAGAAAACATACGCGGTCGCTATTATATAAAAACAAAAAATAAAAAAAATGCATGTGAATATTTGTTAATCAATATAAAACTTCGATTCTTTCAAATAAAACTATAATTGTATTCGGTTCTGCACAGATACAAGTATGCTCTTCTCGAGCGAATGTGTTCTCTTTAGCATACTCTGATCGCTTACTTTTCTGTACCTTCAATCTAACAAAATTGGAACTACTGTGGACTTTGATCACGTGGAAGTTACAAATTATATTAATATTACGTCTCATGTCCCCATCTTTGCTTTTTTCAGGTGAATGAACTCCGCTACGCAATGAATACAACACTTAACGTAATGAAAAATATATATGAAACTGAAAGTAGAATAGAGCAAATCGAACCATATGTGAGATCTGTCAAAGTCAAAATATTCCAGTAAGTATTTCAAGATTTGTGACGTGCTCCAAAGAAAGAGCCTTTATCATCCAAAATTCGATTTTCTGATTACAAGCGTGCGTATTATATTAATCTAACGTTCCTCTTCCAATTGGTGAAGCCAGAAAAATTTCATTTTTAATATTTGCGCTATATGGGACTTTGTAAACTGAGGCTTGGCTGAACGTCGAGAGTTTTCTAACGTTATCTACACATTCATGATTACTGTGTCTATGCGAAGTAAACAAAAATAATATCGCTAAGAGCCCTTTCTTTGGAGCTCTCTTCACATTTAATGTTGATGATGTACCTGCTGATAACAGTAGCCATCACTGCAAGTGATTTTGTTTTCGGTCAAATGAAGTACTCTGGTTACGAAAATAATTTTTTTTTCAAGCAGCTCTAGTATCAAATTCATTATAAAAATACGATTTATTTGCACACTATTTGATACAGTTAATATATTTGAGAAAAAAAAATGTTTTTTCAAGATTATCCTAAATGAGGTTAGGCTAGATCTCTTTCAGAAATAGTGCAAATTTGCCAGAAGTAACTGACAAATTGAAAATATGTAATAGTGTCTAAGAGACAGCTTCTCATATATATGAATTTCAACAATTGTGCAGAAATGAACTCAGTGCCAGAATTTTTTTAGTTTTCAGGAGTTTGATAGCAGACAAAGCTGCTTCCTGTGATATCAGAAAGGGAAAAGAAGGTATTTGTTGCCAAACAAGGTGAGGTAGCGGATTTCGGTGGAGAATTTCCAAAATGTTTCAACTGACATGTATTTATGGTTGACAATTTTCGAAAACCAAGGCAATCTCCTTTGAGTTATCACATATGGAATGTCTCACATTAAGTTTTATTATTTTTCTCCCTCTTGCATCCAATCGACTAGTAGATAGATATAGCTTATGAGGGAGGGCTCCCTAGAAGCCCAAGACACTGCTACCCAGTTTCATCCTCATACTCCATCCTTCTTGTAAAGGATATGAGCTTCGTGGGTGAGAGCTTAATGAGCTCAATGAGCTCCAAGTTCCTTCATTCTGACTCTGTCCCCAACTGGGCACTCGCACATAACAATTTCCATTGATTCCATATCTTCTTCACATAGCCTACATGAAGGATTCTCAATCAATCCTAACTTGTTCAGGTGATTTCTGAAGCTCCGTTGGTATGGCGGTTAGAACTCTCAGGTCCAACCTAGAGAGTTTAAGCCAAGCCTTGGCTCTTCTAGTGGAAGATCAACTGAATTCAAGTTGAGCGTGTCTGAGACCTGAGAGATCCATTCCGTGCTCACGTGCCATCGATTATTTTCCATCCTTGCGTCTCCAGGGGAATTCCGAGCCTAAGCTTCGGTCCGATGAATCCCAAGCCTGTTCCTCGAGCGGCCAATGAGTCCTCCTTCTCATTTCCCTCAATGCCCGAGTTTCCGGGTACCCATATCAGAACGAAGCCTGCCGTTCTCCTAATTGTGGCAAGACCACATTTCTTTCCTCAGGTCATTTAACATGCCCATAAGGAATGTCTAGCCTTGTGTATTGTGTTTTCCAGGTGCAAATTCCACGTGAGTTTACTATCCAAGGTAACCCCCAGATATTTTTCTTCCTCCGCAACTGGAATAAACACTCCATCCAGAGTCGGGAGACAAACAAATATCCTCCTTTTCCTGGTTAATGGTACCATAAGGGTTTTGTGGGGGTTTATTCTAAATGTCTCTCCCTAACAGCACCCTTGACTAGCTGACATAGCCTCCTAAAGTCTGACGGAGACATCGCTGTCATCTCCGACAGCCAGAATGACCATATCACCAGCGATCCAATCGACTAGTCTCATTGTTAACAATGCGCCACACTGTTTTATTTATATTATCCGCTGAATATATGTTACTGTAGTAACCTGATTTGGACCATTTTAGCAACGTTTTATAATGCCGTTTAGCACAGCTATAAACATTTTCAGAAGACGAAGATTCCAGAAATAGTCAGCCATATGTCCCACCTCCCTTGGTAACTTTCTTCCATAATGCGAATATTTTGAATCACTGAAACGGAACATTTCCAGGTTCGATTTTCAAGTTCGTTTCATAGATTCGACAAAATTTGAGTTTTATGAGTTATTTACTTTGTGGTGCATCTAAAGTTTTTGCTTTAAACTTTTCTTTGCTCCGGCCAACAAAATTTTTCGACGGATGATAAGCAAAACATTGGCTATAATTATTAATTAAGGGTCTTAACGAATTGCTCCATAATACCAAGTTCCATATAAGGCGGTGGCAATACAATTCGATCTTCGTTAACTAAAGGTGGATTTATTAGAGTTTGCTTACCAACAAATACTGACTTTCCTAGTAGCCAAACTTTTTTAGTACAATGGTTGTTTTTATTGAAGCTGTCCCATAAACATAACACACAGGTATTTATAATAACCTGCCTTTAGTCCTAAGAAGAAATTTAGCATGTTCAAATCTACACAAAATATTCAACTCACTTTGAATGAATAGATGAGGATTTCTCTCTGACTAGATATGAAATCGGAGACAGATTCATGATTTTCTTCTTATTAATTTCAAAATATGTTGATGATGTCGATGGTACTGGTACTGGTAACTAATCAGTGTTTAAGAGGCCTCAGCGCAGTTATCTCGGTGTACAGAGTTCCCATAATGTTTACCATACAAAAATCAGTCATGATGATTGCAGGTTTCCTCCTGGATGTATTAAACTTAAGAGAAGATCTTTCTCTAATTGGTCAATGTCGTAATAAAACATCACAATTGCGGCATACAGTAACAAATACCAATGGCTTCTGTACTTTGCAAATATAATAATAATAATAATAATGAATTTATTGCACTAAGTACAAAAGGAAAGCATTCGCGCAGCCGCTCTTCCATGCTCCCTAGCTTAAAAATTGTATTACCAAGTATTTTAAACACTAAACTCACAAATATATCATCAAAGAAATTCTAAGAACTTCTATCATGCTAAAATTTCAGGTACTAATATCAGATATCTAGAAACAGGACGTAGACAAATCAGTCACTATAAGTTAAAAGCAAGTTACTGTAGGCCTCCCTGAAAATCATGCGGGATTTGTTACAAAGCAAACTGAAAACTTCATCCCTATTCAGGAGATCGATAGAAGTATATGCAAAACATGCCTCAAATTTAGTTGTTCTATGCGGATATATGTTGAAACGATTATCAATATTTCTAAGATCACTACTGTGTATGTGGCTACGATTTATCCACAGATTATAAAGGTATGCTGGTGATTTTTTGTGGAATACTTTGTATATCAACATTGCAAGGGCAAGCCGATACCTCTGTCCTACTCTTAGATACCTTTTATCCAAATAAACATGACTGATATGCTCTCATACTTTATTATCCCGTAAACGAACCGGGAACATGCGTTTTGTACCAGTTGAAGCTTATTCTTGTATTCAACAGTAAAAAAACCATAATATATAGAAAGACAATAATCTAATTGTGGATGAAGCAAGGACCGTATATCCAATCCAAAATAGTTGAAGTAAGCTGATTTAACGAAGACCGTGAGCGATTTACGATATTTTGTGCCACAAATTACACAAAAACTGTATCGTCTAAACAACGTCTTGTATTTTCTTTGTTGTCATTGTTTCAATTTACTAATTACAAATTTTTTAATGTGCTAGTTGAAATTGACAATATAAACCGCCACCTAAATTGAGGGTAGTTTAAAAAATCTCAAAAACTAGAGCTGCTACACAAATTTTATGAGATAAAGATTTCTTGCGTATTGTAATTTACTACAAAAAATCAATGACATACTATCATTTTCAGTTTGCTTCGAATGAAATTGAGGAGTGTAAAACCATTCCACAACAAATATGGAGAGGTGTGGAAAAATTATCCTGTTGATATGGAAGTCTTACGGGCTCCAATTACAGATGAAAACTTCGTTTGGCCGCTTCATTGGTTTGTGAATGTGCGAAAATTAGATGAGAAACCTTCTCAGATGCAACTCAACATCACTGAACTCACAAATATGGCAAAAAAGTAAGATTAAATCTTTATTCTTTTTATTTGAATTAGACTGATATATACTAATTTATTATGTGTAGAAATCTGAATCTTCAATGGCTGAAAGAACATTCTATAATTACCCATTTCAAGTTACTTATATTTCTGCCTTATAGTTTACATTTATCGCCAGTCAAAGTCCTTTAATTTTGTCACTGACACACAACATAACTCAGATCATCAAAATTCTAAGGTATTTATAACATGGAAGCTTCGAACTTTGAATTTAATTGCAATTTAGGTTATATGGAAAGGAAAAAATGAAACGTTCCGAAATTTCAGTCTGGTTTTTTAGGGTTAATAAATTCGTACAATAAATTTCGAAGTATTGTAGGTATAATTAAAAACTGGTAGGTATAATTAAAAACAAATAATTTTTAAATAATTTATACCAAAAATATTCACTGAAGAAGAATATTTCATCTTGAAAATAAAAATGGAATTTAGATTGTTAATTTGAAGAATTGAATACTCGTAATTAGGAGAGAACTGTGTACGAACTAATTTCCGCAAGAAAAAAATTAACATAGCTACACAATTATATATTTTATCTTGTTGTTTACGCCTACTTTTATAATAACTTTTTCGAAATGTTTCTGATTCTCTATATGTTTGAAGAAAAATGTTACTGTTACAGTTGGTTTATGTTCCTTTTTTATTTTTCAGATTGATACCTTTTGAAGAAACAAGATGCGAGATATGTAATAAAGATTTGATCTCTCTAGGGAAGTACGAAATCATCTTATTTCTTCATTACATAAGAAGAAAGAGCAAGATATGAAAATGCTTGTATTCTAGTTAGATAAGACTCAATTTCCTTAATGTATGTATTTGTTTGTACAAGAAATCAATTTTTGTTTACGTTTTACTTTATGACTGCCTGAGACGATTGTTATGTTAATGTCAAAAATTACACTGAATAGATTTTATCATTTCTTTCCACCCCACCTCATTGTCTAATAGTTTTTTGTTACTACACTGCACACAAAAAGCTAGGAATATAAGAAATACTACTGTTTTTCTGCCTTTTATCAGAGTGGCGTCGTTTTGAAAGGGTGTTAAGGTACCACATAAGTTCTTTTTCTAAATCTGGTATTATTTCAATGGCCACTAGAGTTCCCGGAATGTTTGTCTTTGTTGTCATGGAAATACATCAGACAATCCAGAAGATAACTAATGGTAAATGTAAGCATACTAAATCTTCTGCACCTTGTGGTCTGCGGAAATCCAACCAATACTCTCAATGATTTTTTTTTGTTTGAGGAACACCCTCTCTGCATACTCAAGTTCCCCCCATGCCAGCACTCCAATAAGCTTCAAAAGGTCTACATAGTCTATTTTAGACGGTTTTTCCGATATATCTCGATAAGTAATGCACTCAACAATCTATCAATTTCATTCGCCATCAAGATATGCATGGCCAGTCAATCCTAATCACAGAAATAATTAATAAATAAAGTATTTTGTTAAACTACAAGAAATACAACGGAGTCAAACAAAAGTCCAGAAAACCACAAAGCCACAATCGAGAAACCTTAAATCAAAACACCACACTCAATCTATTCTTCATTAATGGACACCAGAATACAACACTCGCTCCATAACAATTGGACAGCAAGGACGTTCACAAATTCATCTACTGAGTCAAATATTTTCTGCAACAATAGGGTTTTCAATTTTGATCTAAATGACCTGATATTCAATTTCTTCGTGCATGTAGAGAGTCTATTGTACAAATTACAGTAGGATAACTGTGAACAACATGTGTTTTAAATTTGTTCCTGTTTTGATGGACATATCAGAGGCTACAAATTATACAAACAAATGGCACGGCAAGTATCGTAAATTTGCTGAAGATTAGACTTCAACTAGACACAGTAATATTCCATACGTCGCCATAGTATGACATAAGCGCGACACTCTCGTCCACAATCATACGAATCCGGCGTATTGGGTATATTGCAGTGGATAGTTTCCTGACAAAATAAATAAATAAATTTTTGCGTGTTATCGAGGTTGAGATACAATCCGTTTGCTTCAAAACACTTTTGGCATTATTCAGAGTGTTCGCCGCATATTTTCCTTAGTGTTCGAGGTGTTGATGAAGGTGGTACCATCAGCAAATATGTAGGTTCGTCCTGCTCTCACATTATGGGGAAAATCATTATGTACAAGAGGAACAGTACAGGGCCCAGAATTAAACCTTGTGGTACGCCGGTGATAATTTCCACAGGTAACGCTACTATCTGAAACTTGTCTTGTAAGTAGGATTCTATAATGATAATAAGTGTCCTGCTTCTAATACCACAATATTATAATTTCATCATTATGGTGGGTCTTAATATGAGGTCAAAAGCTCTACTTAAATCGCAGTAATCTACTTCTGCCTTACACCTGTCATCCAGAGCGCTCTCCAGTTATTCCTCCATTGCTGACATATCTCTACGGAAACCGTGCGGACAATCATTTAATGTTGGGTTTTAGTCAAGGTACTGAATTAATCTGTACTTCAGTAGGGTTTCAAATATTTTAAAGATGCTTGGCAAGATGGAGATAGGTCTATAGCTTAACCAGTCGGAGTTCTTTCCTTTTTTATGTGTAGGTAGTACTTTGGCCAGCTTAAGCCTTTTGGGGAAAACACCCCGAGCAAAATTTTATTTATTATAGAGCAAAAGGGCTCAACCATTTAAAATTCAAGGGTTATTTGTGTTTAATATTTGCTAAAACATATTGCATATGTTTTCCTCTAGAAACAATTGAAATTCTATATCCTGTCATCTTTAGATTATATAGTTGCATAGGAGGGTAGTCTGAGTAGTAATCTTTATTTTTGCCTTATGATTTTATTTCCGTCAAGGTCACACGTTCCGATATAATACTCTTGCTCTATTTTCCAATATTTGAAGCATTTCTAGAATTCATTTTTCAATATGGAATTAAGCTATACAATGATGCGATCTCTATCTATTCAACCCCAGAAAACTAACGTCCTTTCCAGTTCTGGGAACAGGAAAGAGTAGCAGGGGGTTAGAGCAAACCTGGTAGTTAAGGTATGATTACCTTGTTCTTCACCAAAAATGTACAAATAAACAATGATATTTGAGCAGGTACATTATCATGATACAGAAGCCATGAAACACATCGGAAAACATTGCATGGCATAAGCCAACATATATACTGACATCATCAAGGTTTTCGATAGTTGCTAACTTCCAGGGCAGGTTTGTCATTAGCAACTCTGCCTTCTGTGAAGAGTTTATCAATTTTTTGCCTGAAGTAGACTTGTCAAATGCCATAGTTATATATATATATATATATATATATATATATATATATATATATATATATATATATATATATATATATATATATATATATATATATATATATATATATATATATATATATATATATATGTGTTGAAATTCTTTGTGTCTATTTTTTGAAGCAAAAATCACCAAATCACGTTTATTTTTATTTATGTCGAAAACAAGCTGAAATATTAAATGGTTGATGGGGTCGACATCTTTTGGGAACATAGTGTACTAAGAAACCATCATCTATTAGATGTTTCGCTCTGAAACACAAGACTTCTATTATTTAACCCACATATATATATATTCTTTAGTGACAATGTCTGCAAAATTTCTCTACATATAGGAAAATAACGACGTTTCAATTATCCTCTTAATATTCTATTGACAACTTTTGTGTTGCAATAATTGTGACACCCTTAGTTTCCTCATATGTTATTAAAAACAGAAGAGGTTTCTCATCTAACTAATATTTTAAGCCAACTTTGTTGAATGTATTTTGATAGTTAAGCCTGCGACCCTCTTGTCGAAACTGGAGTCAGAGTAGTGGCACTTACTATTGAGCTCCAACTCAACAAATAACACTAATAGAGTAGTTGATTATGATGAGAAAGGAAATAGACTCTCATCTGACTTCGTGTGTGTGAGTGAAGAGGTTGCCCCATGGTTCGATTCTTGGGTCCTTTCTTCACATAATTTACACAAATGATCTTGTTGAAGTGGTGAAAAATGAGGTTATGCTGTGCGCTGATGATACATTCCTGATGTGTGCTGCGAAAAATATACACGATTACAAAGTGATTCTGGACGATGACGTGGGGGTGTTGCCCCTTCAAGATCAAATTCTCAATTGAACATAAGGGGGGAGCAGTGGCCTCAGTTGAAAGCTTAGCGTTCTGAGGAGTGTATATTGACCAGGGCTCTAATTAGAAAATTCATATCGAACAACTTGCCAGTGCAGTTTCACGATGCAGCTATCACTGATTTAGTAGGTGTCGCTGGAGTATTAACAGCTTATAATGCATTTTTAAACTCAAGGTGAAATATAATATTATTTTCTGGGGAAACTCTGTAGATGTGGACAGGATAGTCATGCTGCAGAAAACTTGTTTAAGAAGCATGTTCAAAATCAAACAGACTGAAAACTGTCGAAACACATTTGTAGAGAAATATATTTTAGCTTCTTTATATGGATTATACATATACGAATGTGTCATATTTTCAGCTTTTAATATGTTACTAATTGGAAAAGAGGAATCGAATCATGAATACAACACCAGAAGGAAAAATGATTTAATAATGAAGAAAACAAGACTCGCCCACACAGAGAGAAACGTTTCCCACATGATTAGACACTAGACACTAAAATTATACCTCAAGAATTTCTTTATAATTCAACAGAATTCTTCGAGAATAGTGACTTCAATGATCTTTGAAGATAGTTCATTTCTCTTATCTCTATGTATGTTTATATTTTACTTCTATTGCTAGTGAAGAATTTTAGTGTGTTATAGTAATGTCAGTTAATTTATTCTCAATGCCTCATTCTAGTTGTAATCGTAAGTTTCTTACTGATGTATATTTTAATTTTTATTTGTTACCCATTTTAACAAGATCAAGGTAATCCTGCTGTTTACGCTGTCGCTCATCCAGTGCCGACTCGGACGGATGTTTCCTGAAAGTATCCGATTTGTAGCCAGTGTTGCCACGATTTATATCACGTCGCAGATTCGATTACCTATCGTCGAAATTAAATAGCGAAGAATAAGATATACTATTGAAGTGAAACCGATAGCAAAACACTTATAATCAGGGACATAACTTTTCGGAAGAGAGTGGGCTTGATTATCTGAATAAACAGATACATATTTTGAGTTATTTTAAATAGGGTCGTGCGGTATAGCAAAAAATATTTTCAAAGTCTAAAGAACTTCCAAAATAATCATGATATTTGAATCTGACCTCTCATATCAGTAATTCAATAAGTTCAGCATGATGGATGAAATTGCGGGAAAATATTTCACCTTGTTTGGTATAAATTTTTTTTGACAATCTAAGTGCAGAATGTGAATTACTTCAGAATTTTTTTGTGAGCTAGAACCATTACTATTTAGCTCATACTACAGGGTAATAAATTGTGAATTGCATACTGTACAATATATTGTCATTCATTTGGGGGGTGCCACTATCAACATTTTAGTTTAATTAATTAATTAGTATTAATAGATCTAATAAGATTTTTCTAACTTCTGATGTGGTTTTCGAGTTATTCACGAATTTTGATAACTTCCCGATTTCACCCATATTCGATATCTCGGTTATGAAAATTACGTCAAAAATGTTTTCACATTAATTAGACTTTTTTTTGCGAATTGCCGAAATTCCTTTTTCCCCTTAGTATGTCAGATTTGATTTTTTAGAACACTCGCACTCATTTAAAAAATATCTAACATAATCATATTATTCTTATCAGATATTTTTCATGAAAAAAGCTGAATATTTTTCGCATTTACTGCCGCAGAATTAAATGTTGACTTTCGCACCATAGAACTCCAAGAGTTCTTCAATGGATAGCAATCGTTGTAATACAATTTGCGAGATTGCATGGACTGAGTTGTTTGCCACAATACAATACAAATTAAAGCATTTATTGAATTATTTTGCACATTGCTATTACATGATTCTCAATGTTCTATGGTTCTGTAAGCTACTTCTCCTTTTTAACCGACTTCAACAAAGGAGATCTCCCAACGTGGGTAAGTCAGTAGAGGTACTGACTCCCAAGCCAAGATGGGTTAGAGGCAGTAGAGGTTAAACGTCAAGTGAAAATCATTCGAGATCACCGTAAACAAGTCCGAAACCAGAAATTCAATGACAAAAATAGAAATTACACTTTTATGTCTATGTCAAGCCACATAGAAAAAAATCGGCTCATCCACTGCAATCTATTCAAAAAAGTGGCTGAACAATGTGAAAATACTTTTTATGCCTTTTCCTGTTGACTCGGTACACGATGCGCAAAGTGGTCAGCGTAAACAGCAGGATTACCTTTTAGACTAATAGTCCCCATATTGTAATAGTTTGTTATCTATGGATAATAAAATTAATTTGAATTCGAATAATCTCCATAAGACAGTGATCATTCATAAATCACATGAATGTTTCATTAATTCACTCAAAAGGAACACATCACTGAATATGAAATGGATATGATTTGTAATAATGAGATAAAAATGTGTATCACATAGGAAAACTTTAATGCAAACTCTGAATATATCTATAACAAGTATTTATTCCACTTCCATTTCGTTATCGATTTCCAGTTCTTTGTCCCAGTCTTTCAATTTAGCATCCATCATGAAATTATCTCTTAGTACGTCCCATACTTTAGTTTTTTTGTTCCCTGTATCAATGTTTTCTTGAGTACTATTTACAACCTTACTTGATTTTTCTAATATTGCGTCAACATTCTGTGACTTCTCACTCATTAATACATCTAAGAAGGTATTTTTATCTATATTCTTCAAAACCTTAGTTTTCTTAACATCTAGAGGTCCAGCTTCATTCAATTTTTCTTTGATATCTTTTTGTTGAGTTTTAACAGCATTGAATAATTGAACAACTCCTTTTGTAGCAATTTTAGTTAATATTTTCTCACGATCTCTTTCTAAAATATTTGGTTTTACTCTTGGATCTGGTATTTCTCTTTTCTGAAAATAAAAATTTCACGAATTAACAGAATGTCACAATTAAACAACTGATTTTACATTAAATTTACCCTTTTCCTTTTATGTTTAGGTTCTTCAGATCTTTCAGTTTGAGGTTGTATGATCACCTCTTCTTTAACATTTCCATCTGTTAATTGTACTTCAAAACCAGCAAGTTGAGGTTTCTCTTTGACTTCAGTTAATTTTTTAGCTTTCGATAATACAATTGGTTGATTCGCTTTTGGTTTGGTTTTGAGAATTTTGGCTACTGAATCTGCCCAAGCAAGATTTTTAGGACAATGCTCATCTTCATTAGACTCATCTCCTCGGTCATTGTCTTCATTATCAGAGCTCTTATTTTCTGAATTTAAGCTATTTGTATCTAAAAAATCATTTAATTTATATTAGAAGTAAATCCTTATAAATTAATGTATGAAAGAATATAACACCTTCATTTTCATCACCACTGTCTGATTCTAATTTCGTAGTCATTTTTAGCTTCTTACAATATTTAGAAAAATATGAAAATGCTTTCCAGTTTTCTGGAATTCGAAACGTGACAAACGTGAGCAGGATGTGAGGTTAGGTTAGTTTTTTCTTCTTCTGTTTTCTTTCCATAATGAAGGAATATGGCCTCATCTATAGGTTTTCATTACATCCTACAGAAAATCAAAACACCAAAGATATGGAAATTAATTTTCGTCTTCATTATGAGTGATGATAACTAAAATCTATTTTCTTTCGCATTTTTAGTCCGAGGTTTTCGTGTTTGAACCAGTTGCTTCGCCATTATCAAGCGGGCTTAACAACTGTAACATCCTGTAAGTCCTGAAGACTTCTAGCATCTGCTCAGACCTCTAAGCGGATGGCACGGCCCTCACGACGATCACCAACACCCGATAACCAGGACACTCTAACAGGCCACAACTCAATTACGATTACGATGAACGGCGCTCCCATACTGAGGGTCAACGAGACCATATACTTAGGAGCATCCTCTTGGGAGTAACCCCCGAGCGAGGACTAACATAACCTCCACATGTTAAAGATCGGACGAGTAGGCGTTTCTGTATCCATTGATAAATAGGCAGAGCAACTTGAGTACTGCCAACAAATTCAAGCTGTTGAACTATCATCAGGCCAATGATGACATACTCTTTGTCAGTTTGGTAATATGTAGCCCCAAGTTATATCTAGAATCATTTTGCCAAATCCACTGACCGTTTCCCTGGGAGGCTAGAAGAACCAAGAAAGTATAAAAGGCCTGAGATGGTGCTTCGAGAAGACCATTAAATTAAATAATAAATTCAATGTAAAATCATATAGGCCATCCCCAATAAGACTGCAAAAATGAAATACACGTATTCAAGTATCATAAAATTGTTCAGACTAGGGCTTTAGAAAACAAATATAGTCTTTTTATTTCAGTATGAGATATTAAAGGTGAAGAATGTAGATATGGATATTATACATAAAAAATAAGTCAGTCAAAAAGCAATACTTGTATAAACTGTAGTGACATACTATTATACTACATAAGATTCAATTTATTGAATTGCGATATTTGATGCCATTGCACATATCTGATATAAAGTTTGTTTGTTTGTTTAGTCTTTTATATGTACTCGAGAACTTAGCCCATTTACACAGTCCCCTAGACCGTGATAACCTCCAACACAAGATGAATTACAAGTTATCTGGTCTTCGGAAGTTTATGCCCTCTTTTAGGCGACTCTTTCCAAGTATCAATTTTTTGTTCAAGGACAACATACATAACTTGAACTCAGATTTGAACCAGGCACCTTGGCTAAGCAGTTTCAATATGTTTGCGCACTGATATAAAGTTCTGTTCACATCTGATAAAAAACATACAAAACACCTATTTTCGTCTTTTATTGTCTGAAATAGATAAAGAAGGCCGAAAATCTGACTGTATAAGTTTTATTAAATATTTGATGTTCTATGTCGTATCCATAGTGTTAGTTGAATCATAACTATATAAAAGTTAAACCAAACTATTTACTTTTTTCTATGGCAACATGTAAAATGTGATTGTGAATGTGCGGCATCGGTATTAGTTTTTTAGTAGTTGTGGGTTTTTCTTGATTTGTGGAATAATGGATTTTTGCATTTAATTTCTTGCCAAAATGCCTAAACTCAACTTTACAATCAATGTTAGTTTAAAATCTTTCTTCGCAGATAATAGAACTCGTGCTAAACTGTTCATCGATGAAAACATAAAAAATATTTCTAATCTAGAAGAAAAGATAACTAGAATATTTGGTATAAAACATTTTTATTTACTCAATAATGGACAATTACTCCCTTCATGTGAAGATATTCGCATACTTGATAAAGATGCCGTTATTCGGTAAGTGATATATCTTTCGCACAGACACTTTGCTTCATGAGGTCTTATTGTATCGCATCTTTATCAGAATTTGTTTCTTTTTAGTGTTGTTCCAAATAACTTCCTACCACCGAAATTGTTATTAGATGATGAGTATTATGTTATCGATGATGACATTGTGAATAACAAAAATAAAAAGAAAAAACACTGAAAGTCAATGTCCTGTAAAAGAAAAGAAATGTAAGAGGAAAAAGAAAGTTCATTCCTCAGATGATGAAATAATGCAAGAAGTAGAAGTAAAAAAATAGCAAAAGTAGCCAATATTTCTTCAGTTATTAATAATAGTAAAAAAGAAATGAAAACAGCTAATAGTGATGTTCACATATTCAAAGAGTTAAAGCCTTTCTTAAGTACACCAAAAGAACTTCAGAATAAAACATGCCATGGATCATTTCGTTTTAATAAGAAGCAGAAGGAAAAAATAGTGAACTTGTAAATGAAGATGAAAAAGGAAAAGAAAAATTACAGATTCTTGTAAATATACCAATAATGAGGAAGGATCTGATTCACAAAATATGGAAGTTGATAATATAAGTGATATATATAATCAACAAGAAAAAGTACAAAACTCAAAGAGGAAATTAGAGTTAAAAGTTGTGTCTAAAGATTGTTCAAATACCAATAATATTGAACTTAGAACAGAAGAGCCTCAAAGTACAGATATTTCTACCAGTCAGAAGAAATTAGAAGTAGTGGCAAAAAAAATTAGTTCTGATTGTAGCAGTAGTGATGATAGTGATTCTAAAGAATGTCGCCAAGGAAAAACCTCACATATGAACAAAAAGAAAAAATTTGTATCATGGAGTACCTCTCCACTTTTAAAAACCACAAATCATGTTGAAATAAAAAAAATTCCTATTGAAGCATTAAATGTAGATTTCTCAAAATTTGTTTTTAGTCCATATGATGCTGGGATCATTCCTATTCCTGAAGTGAAAGAAATTGGAGAGTTGGATGAAATTTCAACTAAAAATATATTAACTTGTATAGCTGGTAAAAATGATACAAAACAAAGTTCAATACAGGAAACAATTTTGTCTAATGAAACAAATAACCAAATAAGAGATATTCCAGTTTCGAATCAGATTGTGATGAAATGAAATGTACTTTAGATAATCGAAAAACATTTGTAGATTCAGCTATAGTCCCAGTTTTAGAGAATGAAAACCTTTTAGCTTGAAATGTATGTCAGAAAATGGAAAAGATAGAGAAAAATTGAATTCTTCATTACAAAAAAAAAATGTTCTGAATAGTTGGAAACAAAATGTCTTAAATAAACTTTCAAATAATTGCCAAAATGAATCAAATGAACAATCGAAAGTCTCTGATACTAATACTGCTGCTGAAAAATCTATTGATCTCACAAGTGCAACTCCAAAAATGAAACAATTGAATCCAAAATCGATTGCTATAAAAAAACAAAATTCTTTAGATCATGGTGTTGCTTATTATTTCAAATTGATGGATAAAATTGGTTGGGACATGTCAAAATCCATTTCAAGTGTGAGTTTAGAAGAAACTTCTACTTCTGAAACTATCGAAACTCAAAAGGCTAGTGAACCAAAAAAGGAAGTCATAGATGTAAATAATGATTTTGAATATTCAGATTCAAACTCAGTGTCAGAATCTAATTATATCACAAGGCGAAAACGAAAAAGAAAGCATAAAAGGAAACCTAGAGTACCTACACCTATACCTGGAAAACTATTGAATAATAATCTTTGTCAGAGAAAGCTTCCAATCGTTCCTGGTACACCAAAAGTCCATATTAGATTTGATAATGAGCAGAAAAGTGAGTAAACAAATTTATTGCAGTTGATTTTTATGTGAGAATATTTATTTCCTAACATGCACACCAAAAACCTTGAGTTATATGCACCAATAAATTAAGCTGATAATTCATATTATGAAATCCGACTGGTCAAAAACAATAAACTAGTGACTGATCAAATGTTCGGTTTTAGTTTCAGCATAAAAGTTCTAGTTTCTGGTAAAAATCAGCCAAAACTTGGGTAGCACCATTACTCATGCATTCTTATATGTTGCGCTTTGTTCGGCTAATGATATGACATCTAAAATACAGGGATATCCACCGGGACCATCTGTTAAAAACTTCCAATTACAATATCAAGCTGAAATTTTATACGCGATTTCCAATTGAAGTGAAATATTTACGAAGTGATACCATTTCCGGTTATACCGGAAGTGGGTCATCACTTTGTTATTTCAAACTTCAATCTACCTTTTTTATTATACATCTAGATCTGACAGTTGGGCAAGGTATAAAATACCCAAGTTGTTGGCACTTTTGACAGATTTAATTATTTTTGTTATAAACTCGATTTTTGAGGAACATTTAAAAAAAATTGTAGCTCCTAGATCTTTTGCGCTACAGACACAATTTTTGCTTGGGTAGATAGAAGAAGGATCTAGGAATTTTTTAAGCAATCTACACATGTCAAATGTTTATTGCGTTGTTTTGTGTGATTTTTTCAATTTGTCCTTTTTCAAACAGCAATAACTCAATTTTTTCAAATTGCATGTGCCAATTTTTATATCACCATCAGATGAAGCGTCAAATTTCAGATGGAATTGTATAAGCATGTACTATACCCATCTCTTATAGTTCCGAAATAATTTGGGAATATATTGAATTTTGATGATTTTGCAAGAACTAACAGAGAATGCTTTGAAATATTTGAATCAAGTAGCTGAACTGACTACGCTCACCTAACAGGTGCCTAAAATTAATGTACTTGTTACTTCGTTCATTCGAATTTGATATTTTAACAAGAATTGTCGTTATTTAAGATTGAAAATATCCAAAAAATACAACACATTTGGAATAAAACCACTGGTTATTTAAACGAAAATATATTTAATCTTTTTAATTCATTTTAGAATGCAAAAGTAGTGGGTAGAAATTGCAGACAATTCAATAACCAATTTCCAAATTTACCGTCTATGAGTAAATTAAAATTTGGAAGCATTAGAAGCAATTTTCTACAATTCGGATGAATAAAAATTGTAGGAACTAAGCGAAAACCAATCATCGCAGATAATTACATTAATACGAATAAATGATAGCAAACATCATAGGAGAAAACTAATTTACGATCTGAATAAATGATCAATATGGGCCCCATTTTGCTCGATACACTTGACAGCTCGTATGCGAAAATGATGAGTTGCCCTCCTAGTTTCCTCAGGATCAATTTTACGAAAAGCATTATGAATGCGCTCTAGTAACTCTTCTTTACTTCTTACAGGAATAAGATACACTTCACTCTTGATTTTGCCCCATAAATAAAAATCAAGGGGCGTCAGGTCCGGAGAACGCGGAGGCCATAAATTTGATCTTTGGTTACCCCACCATCTATCCTCGAACATTTCGGTTAGTTGCCGATCTACAGCTCGTGTTTTATGTGCTGGTGCACCATCCATTTGGTAATAGCAATCCCTCAGAATGTTAAGGGGTAATCCATCTAAAAAATTTGCTAATGTTCCTCTCAAAATTTCCAGGTATCTTTGTCCATTAAGATTTTCCTCATAAATGTGACAAGCCAACAAATCATTCATTAAAATTGCAAAATCGTTCACGCTGAATTTATTTTGGAAATTAATAACCTCCATGAAATGTGGATTTTCTATGGCTCAAAAATGTCGATTTCTCCTGTTGGTTATTCCACTTTCATTGAACTTGGCTTCATCAGACCATATAATTTTTTGCAGAATTGCCTCATCTTTTTGAAGCCGAATTAATAAATTTTCACAGAAATTTAGCCACTTGGGAAGGTCAGTTGGTTTCAATTTTTGTAGTCTGATAAAAGAATACGGGTGCATGTTATGTTTCTTAAGGATTCTTTGAATGGAAGTGTAACTCAATCCAATATCCATTGATGCTGACTTGATGGACGCATGTGGATTGGCACAAAATACACTAGCGTATTAATTTGATTGTCGCCGTCATCGAGAATTGGTTTTCTTCTAATTTCTATGTATCTTGTTCCTTCAAATTGCAGAAAATTGCTTCTTTTTCTTCGAAATTTTGTTTTACTTATAGGCGCCAAATTTGGAAATTGGTTTTTGAAGTGCCTGCAAGTTCTATCCACCACTTTTTGACATTCGCCATGAATTAAAAAGAGAATAAACATATCCTCGTTTGAATAATCATATCCTCGTTTGAATAATCAGCCATTTTATTATCAATCTGGTGTTTTTCAAAAATTTTCACTTCAAATTACCAACAATTCTTGTTGAAATATCAAATTCGAATGAACGAAGTAACAAGTACATTAATTTTACTTGATTCAAATATTTCAAAGAATTCTCTGTTAGTTCTTGCAAAATCATCTAAATTCAATATATTCCCAAATTATTTCGGAACTATAAAAGATGGGTATAGTACATGCTGATACAATTCCATCTGAATTTGACGCTTCATCTGATGGCATCGCGTATAAAATTTCAGTTTGATATTGTAATTGGAACTCAAAAAGTTTTTAACGGACGGTCCCGGTGGATATCCCTGTATATAGAAATTTGTGTGCTGTTAGTTTTTATTTGATAAATTTGTAACTGATTTCATTTAATTTCGAATTGGACTGTGTCGATGTGAACTTAATTTATGATGATTTATTAGAAAACTGTAGCCATGTGCTAGATAAAATAGCACCTTTGAAGTCTTGTACTGTAACGGGAGATAACTTGCCATATTATAATTCTGAATTGAAAGAAAAAGCAAAGAAAAGGGAAAAAGCATATAAACTTTTCAAATCAATGGGTGGATTAGAAAATTGAAATGAGTATAAGAAAAGACGGAATGAATATGTAAATTTATTGAAGAAACATTCTATTATAATACAATCGATCTGAATAAGAAAGATCCATATAAAATGTGGAAAGCCTTGAAGAGTATTGTTGATTTGGAAAATAGAGGTGATTGCTTTGGGAGAGGTATTGAATTTGAAATTGATGTAGTGATAGTTAATGTGACTGATAAGCATGATATTGCAAAAAAAATTTAACAAATATTTCGTTTACAGTATTAAAGAAATCGTAGATTCTATTGATGATGGGCCTGAGTGGGCTGATCCTTATAATTTTGTAAGCGATTTCTACGAGTTCAAATTGTTAGAATTGTCTGACTTGGCTAAATTCATTAATAACTTTGAGAACAAACGCGGAAAGGAGGTCATGGATATAAGGTTTATAAAGTCTTTGGAAATGTTTTACTTCACTTCGTGAATAGTTCGTTATTATATGGAGAATTCCCCCATGCAGTAAACACCAGTATAGTATAGTATATATTCAAAAAGTTTCGAATTCTAAGAAATCATGGGAATTTCGACCTATCAATACATTACCTGGAATTGAGAAGTTGCTGAAATCCATTGTTTATGATCAACTTTTAAACTATTTAAGGGAAAACAATATATAAATGTCAAATCAGTCAGAGTTCAGACCCAACCATTCATTTGAGTCTGCACTTCAACTTACAGTTGCGAAGTGGAGGTCGTATATTGACCAGGGACATTATGTAGTGGCGGTTTTCCTTGATCTCAAGCGGGCATTTGAAACAATTGATCGTTCAGTTTTGATTGAAAAATTAAGGAGCATTTGGATTTGTGATTGAGTACTGGATTGGCTTATTGACTATTTGTCTGAAAGAAGTCAGGTCACAAGGATTGATGACTTTTACTTGGATCCAGAATTAAATGAGTTCGGAGTGCCGCAGGGAAATGTGCTGGGACCTCTTTTGTTTCTAGTATTAATCAACGTCATTTGTTTTTTGAATTTGTGTGACTTTATTAACTTGTTTGCTGATGATACGCTTCTTTGTATTTGGAGTAAAAATCTGGCAGAGGCGGTTGCAAGAATGAATGCATGTTTACAACTGATTGATGAATATCTGAAAACCAATAGATTGAAACTAAATTCGTCTAAAACCAAAACTATGGTTCTAACTACTCCTTATAAGTTTTCAAACCTTGATTTGTCTGTTCACACATTGAGCATTGATAACTCAAAAATAGAATTTGTTACAGAATTTAAGTACCTGGGTTTCATGTTGGATGGTTGTTTAACATTTAACAGCCATTCTTCTTATGTCTATCGAAAGATATGTAAAAAATTATACTTTTTCAGTCATGTTGCAACTAGCCTCTCAATTTACTCTAGAATCACTATCTATAACACAATAATACAGCCACACTTCGACTATTGTGCAAGCTTGCTCTATTCATTCACTTTGAGTAGAGTTATATATATATATATATATATATATATATATATATATATATATATATATATATATATATATATATATATATATATATATATATATATATATATATATATATATATATATATATATATATATATATATATAGTTTAAGTCATTTCAATCCAACATATATCTTCATCAAAATATTCACTTGAAGACCAATATGCTTTTGATGCGAGTATTTGTTATAATTATAATAAGGTTATAAACCTTCATGACGAACGACATAATAGGATTAACAAAATCTCCATCGTTAACTAAGGCTAAACAGTGCACTTGAGAATAAATTATTTCAATTGACAAATTATGTTGCGTGGATTTCCAAGCCATTATATTTATTGAAGAAATAAAGATGCCTATATTTGATACTGTCACTATAAAAGTTGGTAGGAAACTAATTGCTTAACAATATATGACAAAGTTGTTTAATATCTGCTTCCATATATAGTAACTGAAATAAATGACTTGATTTTATATGAGATTTCACATCTTTTTAATGAATAATAAATATTTCATTTTATAATTTGCTTCCACGCAAAGAACATAGTGTATATTATGTTTTCTCATGTTATATTATAACAATAAACATGTTATAAAGAATTTACCAAATATAATCGTATGTAATTATGGTATAAACCTATTTGAGTATGTTGTCTTGGTTACTGAATATTCGGGATTCTAATTTCATCAACCACGAAGTTACGTACAGGTCGAAAATGCCTCAAACTGCTTCGAGATAAGATGCTATTAGCTTGACTATTTGGCTGAAAAGATATACCAATCCTGCAGTGCATAATGCGAAATGTATCAAGCTTGTCTAGAGCACAAACCCGAACCTAAACTACTTTCATGTTATATATTATGGCAGTTAAAAACTTCCCTAAAAAATTACATTGCCAAAGGAGGTAATTATAACTTTTCTTTCAGTGAACAAACGTACTCCTAGGACTATCCAAATCGACCGGCTAATCTAGAGTAGCCATCAGATTTCTAATCCTTCCTATTTCGTACGAACGATAATTTATCAAATATATTGTTGTTATGAAGGAAAAACAGTGCCAGGTTTTTCATGTTTTTTTTTTCTCAATAAGATCGAAAAAAACATTCGTTTTTCCCAATTCATATCATTACTCAGAACTCTGTGATAGGCTCGTTTCATACAAAACTATCGTACGCGAAAGAATGTTACCTAAACGCCAACTGTGCCAAAATATGAACCATAGAATGGAATGTTACCTCATGCATGGCTCTCCCTTTCAAATCGCTCAGTAATTACCGTTCTAAGAAAACTTAGTTCACGTGCGCCACTCGTATATCTAACAGTGAATTATGATTGTACTGTATACTTCATCAATTAAATGTTATTGTTTTTCTTTCAGCTTTATCTTCAGTTCATAATAATCCAATAACACCTAAAACCATTGAAGAACAGGAAGAAACAAGTGAGCCCAAAGAAACTATCAAAATACTTCAAAATGTTTCTATTACTTCAAGTAAAATTGATTCTAGTATTCAAGGATCTCAGGAAGATATTTCAACATCTAATGTTCCTGATATTCAGACAACAGAATTACCTTATGAATGTTCGGATACACTATATATAAAAACTGAATTGAAAAATCAAACACCTGAGACATATTCAGGTGATGTACAAAGTACCCAAACAAATACCTTAGATCATACAAGCGAAAATGTTAATCAGCTTGCTTATGGAGATGAATCTTCTTTATTTAAGTCACATTTTATGAACTCTAATCTATCTGATGACTCACTTAAATTTGCTAAACTTTCACTACTAAAGGAACTTCTAAATTCCAAATGTGCAGAGGACAAAAGTACTATAAATATTACAATTGATAGTGATGATAGTTTCAGAAATACAAAATCATAAGATGAATGTGTCAAATGAGTACATTATGATTAGATGCAATCTTTGTTCATTGTATAAATTGTTGAATGAACAAAATATGTAACTTTCAGTATTTTTGCACTTTTGAATTAGGATAGAGTGATGCATCTCATTTCAGCTTCTATCCTTTTGGCATATTACCACTCTAAATTTTTAATAGACATTTATAATTCTCATGTTTATATTTCAACATTTTACCTGTGAATTCAGTCTTAGTCAATTGTCATTGAATTTGTGCTTTTAAGTTTGTTAGGTAAAGAATAATTGAATCAAGTACATTTTTAGTTAATTGGAAAGTTCATCCTAAACTATTGATATTGTGTTTTGCAGTGTTGAAGTAATGAAGGTCATTTTGGAAGAATGTGAACAGTTTATTTTGATATGTCAAATGGGGCATAAGACAGATTATATTCAAAGATACTCCTAACTATATTACGAAAAACATCAACAGAATGAAATATAACATAACACAGAACATTATTTTTTCTTTTTTTAATGCAATCTTGAGTTGCACACAAACATATCTTGATTATTCAGTCTGTAGAAATAAAAGGAAAATCAATTTTCTTCATTAAATGAACCTATTTCTAAGTCAATAATTAAAATATGTTTCGTTGTTAATTGTGTATTTTTGTCATATACCAGTGTTTATGTAACGCTTAAAGTAATTTTTCATGAAATAGTTCAAAACTGTAACAAATGAAAATATTCATTCTTGATTAAATGTTCAGAAAAATTTCAATTCATAAAGGTTTCCAATATTCCCTTGTATTATTAATTCAACAGTTTTTGTATATGAATAAATATGTTTCCATGTGTTGATAGGCATCTAATAATAAATTGTAGAGGATGGGTTGAATTGATTGATTTGAAATGTATTCAGTGAGATTAAAGTATATTGTTTATTGCAGAAGCACTGGTACCAATTGTTTTATTGAAAATTTTCACTCATTAAAATGTGTATTTATTCTATTAAATCTTTGACTTTTATTTCTCAATTAACCTAAACGAGTACAGCAAGTCGGCGGTGCTGCAATGTATACATAATCTAACATATATATACACGAAAAAAATTTATGATATCTCTTTTTTAAATATATTTTTTGTTCGAAAACTTCGAACCTAACTTTACTCACTGATAGGCTTATGAGACGATGTGTTTTCCAGTCTCATTCGGTTCCGAGCAGGGTTTGCATTTATTCTTATGAGACAGGTTGATTTTAGAATCCATAGGAATATGTGACTACAACCTGCAGTGAACTGTAAGGATACGGAGAAGGGTTGGCAGTTTGGCTTTCCTGAATCCTAGTCAGAGGATGGTATTTTGCTTCGAAACGCCTTAGATGAATGTTTGAAACCATAGAAACAACCAAGGTCTTGGACAGGTAAAAATCTGTGGTTTCCTGCCATAGAACAAAACGAATCGTTTAAAAATATGCACACAATAAATAAAACTGAAAATTTCAGGTTTTTCTTAAAAAAGAGTAGTAAATGAGAAAATTGGCATGTGTTATATATATTTTTTGAAAGGATAAATACTGCATCCAATAAAAATAAAATCGCCTATGGTGCATATTTATGTAAAGCATGTTCGCATCATAAATCAAAAACCGCTAAGCGGAAAAATTTTTTCCATACCACTGAATTGACTTGAAAAAATGCTGTAGAATGTTAGTTAAACTTTGATAATAACCCAGATATCCGAATTACGATTTTCCCAGAATTCGAGAAATCTTGAATAACTCTAAAATTGAGAGAAATATTGGAAAAATTATTCCACCACTAAACTCGCTGAAAAAGAGATCGAGGAAGGGTTCTCATTTAACTATGTTTCACCTAGCAGCTAAACTACTAAAACATCGAAATTTGTCCGCCCTATACATATATGAATTATTAAATGG
Source organism: Cryptolaemus montrouzieri (assembly GCA_013387265.2). Classification (NCBI taxonomy): domain Eukaryota; kingdom Metazoa; phylum Arthropoda; class Insecta; order Coleoptera; family Coccinellidae; genus Cryptolaemus; species Cryptolaemus montrouzieri. The sequence continues at coordinate 118,550,211 of JABFTP020000185.1, forward strand.
TCAATTAAAAAAAAGATACTTTAGCAAACGGTATTACTCTAGCACATAACATTTTTAAATTAAGAAGAAATATTTGGTTCAAGTAAGTGTAAAAATCCCCAAAAACCATTTCAATTTTCTTAAAATGAAAAACTAATTGAAGAAAAAGGTAGAGATTGTTGTAAGTTCAATTTTCAAACATTTTATTTAACTTTAAATTAAATAAACAATTGTTCAATTATTAAGTAAAAATTTTGACTTCTATATCAATAGAAGGTTTCTAAGAAATATAATCGATAAATTTGATTTTCAACGTTGGAAAATCTTCACACTTTCGATGAACAGACAATTTCCTTCAATACCCCCATATATTGATATTGATGACATCGTCCGTAATGCGGTGGAAATGGTGATTCACCCTCTCAATCTGTACCTCACAATAGGTACTTTCAAGGTGCCCTAACACTTAAATATTTCACAGAAAATAGCATCAAAAGAGAGAAGAATCACAGTGTAGTCGCTTTTTACTTTCACTACACGGTGATAAAAAATTTTCAATTTTAGGTATAATCCATGCAAGTCACAGAACAGACTTCACAAACATTCATCGCGTTTTCGGCTGGCTGATCTTGGGTGATCTGAGAGCGCTCTCCCAGAAATATTTATGTTCGACTAGATTGATTTTTGTTGATCGCTCATAGATTTGAATGTTCGACAGGCATTTCGGATAGCTCGCACTTGATCTGAATCCATGGGTCAAGCAACAGATTTGGAGTAAATATGGCATCGTATTGTTTGGGATGAGTGTATAGTAGTGAAAGCGTAAAAGTATATTTTAGGCAAAAATGTTCTGTAAATAGTCACATTCTTTAAAAACACATAAGTGACAATTAACTTACTTACTACTACTTACTTACTTTAACAGAACTATGATCTTCTAGATCCCCTAGAAGATCATAGTTCTGTTAAAGGAGAATCGTTGGATTTGTTAAGTTGATGCAAATTTGACAAGTTATGTTGATTTAATTCGATTTCTTCTTTTATTTGCCCTCAATGATTCTAATCAGACGATTTGTTCGGTTGGTAATTTGCTATTGACAGATCGCAACAAGAGTGATTTCCGATCTCCAAGCAATCTCAGATCGATCCGAATTATTTCCAGCCGAAAACGCTATGAGGGGTTCAACGAAATCATAGAATATAAACTTAATGAATTTTATTCTGTGAACGAAATCGTAAAACTCAACTTAACCTGATATACTGTGGTCGCTACGACACAGAGAAAATAAGTTGTCTATTTTATGGTCTCCTTACATTAATAACATTCTGAGTGAAAAACAATATGAAAAATTTGTTTATATCTATCTTTGACGAAAAAATAGAACTACTTATCTCCTTTATTCTGAATACTATGATATTTATTATGTGACGGATAAAGTAAGATATTTATAGAACATAATCGATATGACATTTCCAGTTGTATATTACTTTTAATTAAATACATTTTTGAATTAAATTAAATGTTATAGTACTTTTCATAAAAAGATCTTTGTTCTGCTGAACTTCATTTTTATGAAAATAAGGACAAAGTTTCTGTGATTCTATTTTAAACACAGAACTACATATATTCTGGTTTGCATGATTGCGTGAGCGCGAAAAATCAATAATTGAAATTTTAGCAAAGACTGAAGAACTTCATAATGAAAAAACAGAATGTTCGCACACTGTCGCTTGTAGTTTGTACATTTACTTATTTGTTGATTGGAGCTGCAGTTTTTGATGCTTTGGAATCAAAAGAAGAGAGTAAAAGAGATGAATTATTAAAAGGTAACTGAATATTTTTGCTTAGCACTGGTTCGGACTCTACTAATTTCTTTTTGAATTGCTTCAGTTTCATCTAATGCCCTTAAGAAAAAATATAATATTTCGGAGGATGATTATAGAATGATAGAATTAGTTATAACAGAATACAAACCACATAAAGCTGGCCCACAGTGGAAATTTGCGGGGGCGTTTTATTTCGCAACAGTTGTCCTAGCCATGATAGGATATGGTCACTCGACCCCAGTTACAGCAGGAGGCAAAGCATTTTGTATGGGTTATGCAATGGTAAACATGCTAATTCTTTACTGATAAAAAATGTAATCTTTGTTATTATAGGTTGGCATACCTTTAGGTCTCGTCATGTTTCAAAGTATAGGAGAACGTCTTAATAAATTTGCATCAGTGGTTATACGCCAAATAAAGAAGTATCTGAATTGTGTTAAAATTGAAGCGACAGAAATGAATTTAATGTTCGCCACAGGAATATTATCGTCAATCATTATAACTACCGGTGCTGCTGTATTTTCTAGATATGAAGGATGGACATACTTCGACAGTTTTTATTATTGCTTTGTCACTTTAACAACTATTGGATTTGGAGATTATGTAGCACTCCAGGTAAATATGCCACAAAAATTAAATTTTCTAAGGAACTTATGAAAAATCATTTTTTCAGAATGACAATGCATTAAAGGATAAGCCAGGATACGTCGCTTTAAGTTTGGTTTTCATTCTATTTGGATTGGCAGTTGTTGCTGCTAGCATAAATTTATTGGTCCTTCGGTTCATGACCATGTGAGTAGTATTTATCATAAAATTACATAAAAATTTCATATAAATCATGAGCGTCTAATAAGAAATTATGAAGAGCTTTGAGCTTTGAAATTGTAGTCATCCTTAATTTTCACGATTTCATTCTGCTGACTTAAGAGCGATCCATTATTTAGTTTTTGAGGTAAAATAGGGTGAATTCAATTTTTTTTGTGAATATCATGAAAATTATCAATTTTTCGAAGAAAGCGGTAGTGGAAGAAAATATAGTTACAACATTTAGTGTGCAAAACTTTCAAAAGCTTCTCGAAAGTAACTGGAAAGTTGAAGACAAGAAATAACATCATCCAAAAACCATGTGTTATCTCCTGGGTAGCGTCAGCCTCCACTCTTCGTTCCTTCGCTTTGATCCTTTTTTTTTTTTATCGTCGAGTATTGTGCCTTCTCCTGGTTGAATAGCCGATACGTTAAAACGTGAATACCCAGCTCAATAACACCATGGGAATGATAACTGGCGTGATTAAATCAAACCCCATGAAATGGCTCCTAATATTGAGTCACATCACACCTCTCCACTTGCTGAGAATAAATGCTCTTACACGCGAATATAAGAGGATAATGTATAACACACCAGGAAATTGAGAATGCCAACAATTGTCGACTTCGTTTCAACAGAACGGTGACGAATGCTGTACTCTAGGGATTCAATATTACTAATGCTGGGACCCAGGAGTGAACTGAGTATCAAATCAATAACATTGGTCACACTGTTAAGGAAGGACTCGATCTATCTTTGTGACTCTGCAGAGCTTGTTTTATAGTTGAATGTATTCAAGATCTGCCATACGATAAATAATAATAGTGAATTTCTAGTAGAAACTTTTTTGGGATAAATTTCTTGAAAAATCGATATTTTGTGAAAAATCTTCAAAAGAATCATTAGGATATCTACCTACCTATCAACTCTCTCAGGAAAACGCTAACACATAAGCATCAACATTGTTCTAAATTAAAATTTTAATGTGAATTTCTGTTCATAAGACTCAGCAGTTTGATTTCGGATTGTAAATGCACGACTCTCGGTGTCGTCTTTCAAAATTGGACCAAGCAGCAAAGACGTGTTGAGAGACATACCTTTGATACCAATTAGACGGGATTTAACTGACACGTACCGCGGTTGGTGTTGTGTATTTGGGCGCGGTTTAGTATTTGATACGGAACTATACACGACTTGGATAAATAGTTATTGGCTCTGCGTTTTGGCAGAAGTGAATGTTGAGATTCTCATAACCCTTGTTTATGAATGTTGTATTTCATAAGATAAAACCTCCGAAGTATATCACGATAGAATCCAGACCAGAAATATTGACTCAAAGTTCTTAGGGCATTGATGTCGGATAAAGTATGAACTGAATGTTGCCTCCCCTAATTGGGTTGATGTGCCGTTGGCGGGTAGAAAAACGGAGAAACGACTGCTGGGACATGAACACTCAATTAAAGAACTGAAAGCGAATGTTGTCATTTGCAGATAGAAATTGGCTTCCAGAATTCTTAGTTCCTGTATATTGAGATGTCATTAAAATATTTTGTCATGGTTTCCACTGCTGTAGCCCATAAAAACAACCTGACTTACCCTGACCAACTATATTAATTCAAAAACGAGGTATAAATAATAAACACATGCTCAAAATCTATATATATTCGATATTCCATCTTTGATATATTTCATATTCCATAATATTTGCAATATTTGTTTGAGTAAAATACAGTAATACAAGAATGAACAATTTGGAAATAATATTACAAAAAAAAACAGATAGTTCTAAAGATATGTGAAAGTTCAAAAAACTTATGTTCCAACATAAGCTCTAATCGAACATGTATTGACACAATTCAATTGAAAGTTGAATGCTGAGGCCAGAACGCTTATAGTTCATATTACAAATGTAATGGAAGCCACCCCAGAACGTCTTGATTACCTTGATGCATGATAATGCTACTCAATATATAGCAAGATTCAGAAGAATTATCCTGGAAGAACAAAGTATCACCGTTTTAGACTTGAACACTCAATATCTTGATCTTAAACTCATTGAGCATACTTGAGCAAATAGTTTTTCGAGGACCGCTTCATTTTCTCAATTCCGAAAACAGTTATCCTAGGCTCTTCATTAATGCTGGATTGCAATTCCCCAAGAAGCTATGAGTAAATAAATTCTTAGCAAGGAAAGACCTTTCAGGACTACAATAAACTTATGAGGAATCCACATTCCTTATAAAATCTTTTTTCCTTTTTGAATCGCCAGAAAAATGTTTTAAAATGAAGTGTGCTGATTTTTTTCTAAAATTCACATTTTTATGTAAATCATCTCACAAATCATTTACGTTTCAGTATATCATTCAATTACATTATCAAAATTTGAAAATGATGATTTAACAGAAAAATTCTTTTATATCCTTAGATTTTTAGTCTGGATGTATAAATTTTTGATACATATGCTCTTTTTCTTTTGTTCAAAGAAATAAACCATATAAACTACTGAGAAACAATCAATAATTAAAAAACGATAAAGGGTGGTTCTTTGTTAAGTACTACAATAGCAACAAAAAGTGTAGTTCTATTGAATCTAGAAATTTACAAATAATAATGAGAAGTATGATTATTATATATTGTTTTTTTACCTATACAGCTCTTTTTTATTTAAAATTGTTCTTCTCTGCTCTACCTCCTTCAACCATTGGCATTCAATCGCCTGTATTAAGAATTAGAATATAAAATACATAAGTTAAAAAACTTATTTCACAGTCACTGGGAAATTTTGGGGCGCACACAGTGTATATCTTAATTTTTTTGACTTTCCAGTTGACACCTCAATTTTATTGACTTTCCTTTCATGCATATCGACCATGAATAATAATTCTGAAATATATTGAAAATTGGAAAACATTTTTGTATTGATTTGAATCTGTTATTACTGGCTAGGATTTAGATCTTCCAATTAAACTGAAATTAATTTCACAGGAATGCAGAGGATATTCGTAGGGAAGAGCATGACCTACAATCATCATCTCATCATGTTCTTACCCTGGATGGGGAAGTCATGGCAGTCAATGGAAAACTCCTAGCAGGTCATGCTTATATAGAAGAAGCAGAAATAGATCAGATGTCAGTTTGTTCATGCAACTGCCTAGGACTAAATCATGGGGATAATCAAGAACTACTGCTTGATACTAGTTATCACCCTTGCCACACTGTTCTATCCACAAATTTAAACATAAAGAGAGCATCAGTGTGACAATCCATGGACAACAAATACCACTTGCTGAATTGAATTTATAAGGATTTGAATAAAGCACAAAAATAAGATCTATTTCAAGTAATGCACTTGAAGAACAAGAAATAGCTTCCTTAATATGTTGTGATCAAACCAACTTAATTTCTAAGCTTTTGGTTATAGTGTAGAACTACCAGCGAATTGAAAACAGGAATTGAATCACACGCGAATTTCATACATTCTGAGAAAAATAATATAATAACATATCACTATATTTCTCCAGCTTATTCAGCATATAAAATGAGAAAATTTTCCTCTAGTAACGTTTTTAAATCTTGAGATTTGTATAAAGTTCAAATTATATAACCACCTCAAATCTTTTAAAATATTCGGCTCACATAATTTTTAATAATATACAAATTTTATGGTTTTATTAAACCACTATACACCACTAGTTCTCTTGCTACTATTATTCAATTTCCAATAGACACGAAGAAAATTAATTGAAAAATATTCTGCAATTATTTATAACAAAAAATATGTTCATGTTTTATTAATACCATGAGCTTGAAATTCAAACTTGGGTGATAAAATAAAAATTAATCTAAAATATTCGAAGGTCTGTTCAAATAAAAGATGACAAATTTCGCTGGCTACAATCATTCGACTTCTAGTTTTTATTGTTATATACATGTCCTCAACATAAGCTCAATTTATCTTCGACATTTATTACGATAAAAAATAACATTATAAAAGCTGTATTGAATTCAGTCTGAAAAATTAAATTGTTTCAACAAACTATGGACATATCAGTTGGATGAAGCAATACAAAATTTTGGATGTCATGGAACATTTGGCAAAAAATCTTAGCAAAATTACTGAATTTTGGCCAAATGAAATATTACGTTTTTAGCAAAAAAACAACACAGTATTTATGATTTGGCCAACTTATTCACTGGATTTACTCCCCTGTGAATTCTCCTTCCCCTAAAACTGAAAAGCATCCATGAAAGGGGGAAAGCTCGCTACGATTGTAGAGGTGAAAACCGCATCACTGGAGAAGATAAACGTTATTTCGGAATTTCAGAAATGCTTCAAAAATTAGAAAAAGTGTTAGCATAAGTGTATTGTATCTAAGAGGGATTACTTTGAAGGGAACACAGAAAATATTAATAAATGAATTTATAGTTTTTGACAAAAATTAGTTCACTTTTTTTGAACAGACTCTCCGCCAATTTAGCTGAAATTTTATTTTCTAAATAACAAGGTTAACAAACTTTTGTTGTCTATATCTCTCCCTGAAATATTGTGATGAAAAGGTGAACAGACCTCATTACGGAAAGCTTGATGAGAAAACAATAACTATTAATTTGGAAAATTTGGTTATTTGATGAAATTTTAATAAATCTTGAAGTTTTTCCTTATAATTTTAAAGGAGAAAGACTTAAAGATGCCCAAAAATCACCAAAAGTAAACATAATAAGTAATTTCTTGTGGAAGAAGTCACCGTTTTATATAACGAAATTAATGCCTACAGTATTCCAAAGCATCCAAATTTGTACTACTTATTCTATGCATACGAAAATTATAACTGTAATACACAGCACAACCTGAAATGAACTAGATTATCTTCAATCACACTACTTTCCATAAACAAAAATTCATGTGTTTCCTACTCTTTAAAACATTCCAAAATAAAACATGTTTTTGAATGTCCATTTGAATATCCTCTCATTTCTAAGATTCAACACAGACGGGATTTCTAAGAAATTGTAAGGTATCATTGCATGCATTGGTTCAAAAGACAAACATAACAATCATATTGTTTAGATTTTCGTTTTACTTTTATCACATTTAGAAAAAACATTTGTTTCTTGAGCAAAATCTTTGGCAGCTCTTATTGTATGTATGCAATAATTATGAATTTATAAAATTGATAAAATAAAACAAAATGAGACACTTTTGTCACTTTCCACAATTTATTCAATAATCACGACCGGTTTCGACCCTACGGTCATTTTCAAGTGAATAACAATATAATACATGAGTAGGCAAGTACAAGTACAGAATGAAATTTATTCTAAATATTGAGTAGTGGGGATTCATTATGCTCTAGTTGGCTGTTGAGGGTAATAAATTGTGGGTTTTTACATAGTTTCTTTTCCTCCAAACTTTCCAACAAATTCATCTCTCTCCCTTTGTTACATTTATGAAGGATTTTAAGATTGTTCAATGATATCGAGTGGTTAGTTGATTTTATGTGTTCAAATATTGGCGAATTTTTTTCTGAGGAAATATGTTCCTCGAATCTAGCATCAAAACTTCTCCCTGTTTAATAGGCTACCTGACATACATTGCATTAGATTTGATAAATTCCTGATTGCTTGAATTTATCATTCTTTTGTTTGGCATTGAATGATAATCTGCTTAAGTTGGGGCCGCTTGTGACTGAAGTAGTTATGTTCAATTTGGAAAAGTATTTACTGATTTTCGCCGGTGTACCTGAGACTAGTGTATCTTTTTTCCGGGGTTTCTACGATGCTATATAGTAATTGAGAGGTAATACGTTGTTCTTTGCGTTTAATGAAAATGTTGTGGTATGTTGTTATTTGAGGCAATTTTTCTGATGATAATAAGTTCAGTTTGAAGTTTTTCTGTCAACAGGGGAACAGAGTAAGCTCTATGAATCATGGAGTTATATGCAGCTAGTTTATGGCTGAACGAGAACATTGGAATCGATTCGTCTGTGAATGTTTCCTTTCTGTAAATTTTATAAGTGAGTTGGTTATTTGAATTTGTAATGGTTAATTTGAGGAAATTAATTGAGTTATTATTTTCTAATTCAGAAGTGAAGCTGATGCGGCAATGTATTTTATTCAGGAAATTTAAAAGTTGCTGAATTTGTCTGTTTGAACCACGAAAACCAACTAAAATGTCATCTACATATATGTACCAGAAAGTAATGTGTTTTTTAGCGAAATCTGTGTTTAATATTGAGTTTTTCTCTAAATTATTCATGAAAATGTCAGCTAGTAGAGGGCTAAGAGGTGAACCCATTGGAAGTAACTTTGAGATAGGCATATTTGAAGAAGATTGCTAAATTCATTAGTGATATATGGTGGTGTGTTAGACTCGTATAATATATCTGTAACAAGGGGAAGGCACTCATTCGTTGGAATGTTCGGGTACATATTTTTGACATCGAAAGAGACTAACTTAATATCTTGGGAGATTTGAAAGTTTATGTATGAGATCTACAGAATTAGAGATATTGTATTGTGCTTGAAAATTCGAGAGGTCTAGAAATTTTTGATTCAAGAATTTTGCTAGTTTATCTGATGGTGTGTTTATATATGACACTACAGGTCTTGCAGATTTTTCTTCCTTATGTAGTTTAATCAATCCGTACATTTTTGGAGTTTGAACATTCATTGGAATCAGTTTCCTCTTCTCCCATTCTGTGTGTGGTAGGTGTTCTGACAAACTTAGCTCTTCTTTGATTTTTTTTGTGAAAAGTTTGGTTGGATCTTTTGGTATTTCGGTGATATCCATTGTGTTCAGTACATCCTTCATCTTTTCTTCGTATAGGCCTCTATTGAGATATACTATACTATTGCCTTTGTCAGCTTTAGTCATTATGAGATCTTCGGTTTGGATTTTGCTTGATATGGACTTTATTATTTTCAACTGATTCTGATTGTTAGTTTTTATGTCAGATTTTCTGATAATTTCTGTGAGTTTGTTTGTGTTTATGGAGGCTTGGGTTGGTGATGATATCTTTATGTTTTTGAATGGCCAGCTCTGCTTGCATTCCGGTTATTGTGTATTTCTTTATTTTTACTTGCCTACTCAGGTATTATATTGTAATTCACTTGAAAATGACTGTAGGGTTGAAGCCGGTCGTGATTATTGAATAAATTGTGGATAAGTGTCTGATTTCGTTTTATTTTAAAAATGAATTTCCATAAATAAATGAATCATCAATACTATCAATATAAAATTAATGATATTCTTGATGGACTTTTATGGAAATTCATTCTAATATAATAAAATGAAACACTTGTCTGATTTCACAATGTTTATTTTAGTACACATTGTGCATTAAAACATTGTGGAAATCAAGCAAAAGTGTTTCATTTTATTGGTATTATGTATAAAATTTGTAATTTTAATAATTCTGTTTCTTATAATTGTAAGACACTTATGCCAAATCAGTGATATTTATGTCTCCTCGAAATGATGCCAAACATGGGGAAGCATTACTCTTTTCTATTGAAAAACTTGTTAAAATTTTGATTAAAAAACTGGAAATACAACTTATGATTTTGTGTCTCCTTTCCTAAATAATTAGTAGATATCTATATCACAATACAAAATATTATATATTTATTTTCAGCTATCAACAATGAACTACATGTTTTTCAGACTTGATAAATAAAAACTAATTTCATTTTCAGTTTTCTATATACTTCTTATATAGACTTTAAAGATTACAAAAATCTTGAAGAAAAACAAATTCTTTTATTTTTTGAATAAAAATAGATACTATTTACTCAGTGGGCCCTACCTAGATGGAAGAATTTTGAAAATTCAATATCAAATATGATCAATCTGAAAGTAAACACTTTCTTTCTCTATCATAAACCATCATATAGCGACATGGTTTTTCATGAAACATCATCACACCCATATCAACAGTTATACACATAGACTACTCAATTATCAGAAGAAAATTATAAGAAGAATTGGACAATGGTTAGAATGTAAATATGGGATTTCATATTTTGAATCTGTGAGGACTCGCACTCAAGGATTCCTATTAGAGTAAAAACCATTGTTTTCAGAATGTGACTACAAATTTACAGTTTCTCCTGTATCCATGCTGAAAGACATTGTTTCTCGTAAATTCCATGATTCTAGGAGAAGAATTTTATAGATTTCGATGCCTTGCGAGAGTCAAATACGAGTATTAAGCAAAGGTGGTATCTTTCGATTGTGTTAACTTAAGTTTGATTTTTCCAAAGCTTCAAGAAATTGTCAACCGGAGAATTCTATTTCAATTTCAACTCACCAATTGAATTTGGTTGTTGCGTTGACTGAAAAGTGTGTTTTTCCACAGTTGCAAGATATTGCAGACCTGAATCAATGTTAACTCGATACCTTCACGCGTTCCTAAGAGACGAATTATTATTTTTAGTTCATTGTCGAAAATATTCTAGGTACTTTACAGGTTTTAATGTCTTTGTTAATGCCAAAAAATGCCGCATGAACGTCTTTATTTTTCGATTGTGTTAACTTAAAAGTTTGATTTTCTCGTAGCTCGAAGAGATTGCCGACCTGAGTAATCGTTATCCTTCAAGGGTTGGTAAAGATAACTAATGCAACAAATATATCCACATCAATTGAAACGAAATGAAAGATACAAAATCTGAATTTATTTTGGAATAAGTTCTAGAAAACCTAAACATCAACACAGCCGTTAAAAACGAAAACAAAATGATACGTCATATAAAAACAAAGAAATTAAAGAATCAGGAGTATATGAGTTGAATTCAGTATATTGCGACAAATTTCACGTTAGAGAAACTGCAAGGCCAGAAAATCAGAATATTAATTTAGTTTTGACAATCAAAAACATATTAGAATTTCCCAAATGATTTATTAAATGAAGATTTTCTAGTATTACAATTGAAGTTAAATTACCTGGAAGCATTGGAAATTAACGGGTATAAGAAATCAACCAATGTTCTTAATGATCAGCTAGACTTAAATCAATCAGCGTTACTTAACTTATTTTCTCAAGTAAAATATTAACAGGGCTGTAGGTTGAGCGGCAGCATCGCTATTGGTGTTTTGTGGCACACTTTACTTTCAATTTCATCCACAAGCTATCTTTTTTATAAAAGTTAGAAACTTAATGAGCACCTTCACTTCCAGTTAGTGATACCCAAGTTCCTCAAGCCTGATTCTGTTTCCAGTTAGGCATTCGTTAATGTCATATTCTCTTGATTCTTCCTCCTCCTCACATACTCGGCACAAGGAGCTCTTGATCAATTCTAACTTATTTAGAGAGTTCAAGCCAAGGCTTACCTCTCCAAGAGAAAGGATCATTAATGGCAAGCCCAGGTTTGAATCCTGGAAAGCTTAGATTTCCAGTACCTTCAGGTCCAACCATCAGTAATTCTCCATCCTTGCAGGTTCCTGCCCAGTGAGTCCCAAGACAGGACTTTCTGCGGCCCAGGACCTGTTTTAGGCGAATTTCCTAATCAAGGATTGTCTACAGCATAGGTATATATTTCTGTGTTAACAAATTAGCTTGATATGGAATTTTATCAAGAACGAGTTTCTTCAATCAGAAAATTCAGATATATTTGTAATAAGAGAACTTTTCTGTTCTACTTTTTCATTCATATTGTTTGAAATCATACAAAAACTATTTTGTTTCTCTATTTTTGTTGGATAATTATCACAAAGATAAAACTAAAAAGTATACTATTCGTATGGTGCACTATCTAGAAATATATAAACATTACATCTTGATAACATGAGAAAAATAAATGAACCAAGACGATTTAAAATATTTACAATTCTATTCTCGTATAGATTTTCAAATTGGAAGGAAAAATAGTTGAAAACAAGTTCTTTATTTAGGCTCTTTATTCTCAACTTCTACCATAAAAACTAATTAAGTGTTGCACTACATTTTTATTAAATGCTTGCAATATTGGCTTCCCACCAATATATTCACAAACTTCGAAGAGTGGTAATCTTTCAGTTTGATACCAGACATTACAGATACCTCCATCTTCCAAATTTAAAGTGTTCAGCTGAAGTACCCCAAAATGGAAAAGCCTACCATCGGTATGAACACATTGTACTGTCACTGGATCGGGTAACTCTTTTACATTCTCCTGGAAAGAAACGTTCATTTTAAGGTAGGACCAATTAGAAGAATTTGTTAGTTTAGGTTAGGTTAGATTTCACTAGTAAATTTTATGCAAGGTTCAATCAATATTAAAATAAAATTTGATATCAATAAAACTTCTTTCATCAAATGATTTATTTAATTCACCAAGAATTACTTTTTGAGATAATACTGACCTAATGACAAATGCTCAGTTTTTCAAATCAGAAGCAATAATTGATTTTTTTAGTTTTTAGCAATACTTGAAATTATTAATACTTTCAAGGAGCTATTCAGTTTCAAAATTCTTATTTGGTAGGAGTTTTTCTCACATTATGGCATGAAGACAGTTGAAACCTTCACAGCTAAACACAATTGTGCGTTTTGAATCAACAAAGTGTTGATATAATAAGAAGTGTCTGCGTGTTTCAACTGTCGCCAGAATGTAGCGAGTAGAGCCTGGAATATATCTAACAAATGCAGCACCAATATACATACATGGTGGAGGGCAACAAAGAAGCACTACCCCGCCAAATACTGGTACTGAAGATAGAGAATTTATTTCATTTGCTGAATGAATATCAAACTCCTGTATATTCTATAAATTTTTCATTTTCTAATTTGTAAATATCGCTCATGAATAGTAAAAGAAATTTCTGAACAGATTTGAAAAATCGATACCAATATTTTACATAAGTATATACGTATTGTAACGCTTCTTAGTTCTTGAAATTATTGGTGGGTTCAAATTAAACACTTCAACGTTGCAAAAACACTATCTAATTTATTTACACGTAAAATGAACAATTTAAACGCTAAACTAAACGATTAACTTCTACAACTAATTTATATAACACAATCGATATTGCTTAATTTATTCCCAACACTTTGTCCACTTATTCGCGCTCTTTATTCAAACTGAATTCCTCGCGCTTCACGATGTATCTTCTTATATACAAACATGAAGATTTGAGAGCCCTCATTGTCAAGGTCATGGCAAGAGGCAGTAAGGAGGTCTAATAATTGTTGTGGACATTTATTTCTACTTGAACTTGACTGGAGATGTTACGGTTCCGATAACTGCACAAACATGCCTACTCTCTGCAATCACAGTATCTCGTTTGAGCGTAACTGGGAATGAATTCACGTTCAAGATTCTTACCGGTACGCTTTTCTTCATTATCACCAGTATCTATCCAACTGCTAACCCTTTTCCGAGGGGACTATCTACGCATGGTTCCATCATGTAAGTAGAAACTCTTTCCCCATCTCCATCGTGCCGTGCCATCACCACAGTTTCGGACGAACTTGGTAGCGTAACATCCTCACAGATATGTACCTTCAGCGCATCATTCATTGCATCACTAAACGGAATCTCTTCATTATCTATCCTTAGGATATCCTTCTTCAGATCAAGATTGAAACCGTACATCTTGATAACATCCATTTCAAGGATACTTCTGCTGTAATATCAGCAGCAATAACTTCATGTCTGAAGACTCAACTACCAATTTCTAAATTCACTCTCATAATTCCATGAGTAGGTATTTCTTGTCCAGTTGCTGTTCGCAGTTTCACTGACACCTTTCTCTTAGTTGGTTTCTCACACAACAAAACATCTGGTCTTATAATTGTTTTTGTTGCACCAGTATCTACGAATAAGTGAACAGGTTTATCATTAACATAACCAAAAACATGTAGGCTGGATCTATCACTAGGAGTTGCTCCACGGATAACTATTTTTGGGGCATGAGAGGAGTGGATTGATTTATTCCCCTTGTCATCAATCTCATTCAGTTTTCCTGCCTCTGCTCCTTACGAGGCTTTTTGCATTACCTTCTTATATGACCAGTCTCATTGCTGTTCCAGCATCTGATTTTTTTCTTCTTCCTTTGATCAAGGAGCCGAAGAATCACCTGTTCTGTAGTTTCCTCCTCCTCAGTGATGTTTCTTATAGCACGGCTAAATCCTCTATTTGATGTCTGTTTTGCAGTTTCAAACTCAAGTGCTTGGGCCAGAGCATCATCAATTGTTTTTGGCCAAGCCAATCTCAACGCCTGCTGAGTTTCACTATCTTTGATGTCACCTACGAACGTCTGAACAGCTAATTGTTCCAAGAAGGTATCAGGAGCAGTAAGGTAGGCTAATCCTACTAATCTCGCTATATCAGCCTCGAATTCTTGCAAGCTCTCTGTAGATTTCTGGCTACGATGCTTGATTTGAGCGTAGTATACTTGTTGTAAATGAGTATCCCCGTACCTCATTTGTAACTTGGATGTTAACGTGTCCTAGCATACCTGCTGGCTTGATGGTATTGTCTGCAAAATGTTCAGTGCTTCTCCGCGTAGAGCTAAAATCAAAGACGTTGCTTTTTCCTGCTCATTCCATCCATTGGTTGTGGATGCCGCCTCAAATTGTTTCTGGTACGTCGATCAAGGATTTTTTCCATCGAAAGTATTAGGTTTTATTTTCATTTTTTGAGCTTCAACGTCATGTTCCACTTTCAACAAAATTGGCTTATCATTCATTTTCACTCTATATGATTGATCCAACCTTTTTAGTTTTGATTCCTTTTCATCTAGATGTTCGAATAAGCCACTCAATTTTCCATTGATCTTTTTCTCTATTCTATCTCTCATTTCCTTCACCAAATTCAAATTTCCTTGCATTTCGTCCCTAACCTTGTTCAAATTTTCTTCATGTTTTCTTTCACAGAATTCAAATTTTTCTCCATCTTTTCTTTAACCTTGTTCAGATTTTCATCTATTTTTCCTTTTACCTCATTCAAATCTTCTTTCAGGTTGTTCAAATTTTCCTATAATTTATTTGAATTTTCCATCATCTTTTCTTCTAGTTTAATTGAATTTTCATCTAATTTCTCCTCTAGTCTATTGTAATTTTCCTCCAGTATGTTTGAGTTTTTCTCCAATTTATTTGAATTTTCCATAATTTTTTCTTCTAGTTTAGTTGAATTTTCATCTAATTTCTCCTCTAGTCTATTGTAATTTTCCTCCAGTATGTTCGAGTTTTCCCCAAATTTATTTGAATTATCCTGCATCTTTTCTTTCAATTCTTTCGAATTTTCCTACATCGTTTCCTAAAAATTTTCGTCCATTTTCTTATTGAGGTACATCAGGCCTTGCTGAAGGAATTTCAACCCTTCCGTCTCCATAGTTCTCTGTTGCAAACGGGTAACAGGCATAAACTTACTAGAGTATTTTTTTCTATTCACTTATATCCCACTTCTGACACTAAATGTAACGTTTCTTAGTTCTTGAAATTATTGGTGGGTTCAAATTATACACTTCAACGTTACAAAAATACTAACTAATTTATTTACGCGTAAACTGAACAATTAAAACAGTAAACTAAACGATCAACTTCTATAACTAATTTATATAACACAATCGATACTACTTAATTCAAACACTTTTTCCACTTAGTCGCGCTCTTTATTGAAACTGAATTCCTCGCGCTTTTTTCCAGATCTTCACTCAAGAGCTTTCTCTAAAAGGTAACACTGGTTTCTCAGTAATTCGGCGCGCTGGAAGTTTTAGATCTTTCTCGAATTCTCTCGAAAGTGCATCGCAATTCGTCATTCCGCCGGGCAGTGAAAGGGTCGGCTTCAGGGACGATCGGATATCGTTACAGTATATTAGCCACTTGAATGAACTCTGATAATGTGTTCAGCATTCTTTATACAATGACTAAATATACTTGTAAATAGAGTTGAATATTGAAACAAAAAATTAGTGTTTAAATCATGCATAACTACTAAATAGTAGTGGCTGAATCTATATCGTGAAAGTTATTTATTATTATTGTTATAGACATACATCAATGAAATTATTTTGAATATCAGAAATTTCCTCTCGATTTTTTCGTGGATTTTTGCTTTATAAAACGTAAATAACATATGGGAGATTGTACCCCTTATTTGGGGCTCATAATGATTCTGCTCCTGCAGTTGAACATAATTACCATCACCTGGAAGATCGGACTTGATCATTTGGCGTTCTAGAACAGGAAGAGAATATATTGTGTTGTTGTGTTTGATTATTGAAGAATTTCAGAGGACAAAAGTGATTGTGTTTCCAAATTGGAAATATTCCATTGGGCTGAAGAATTCACCTTACAATATACAGTTGCAACTGAAGATCAGGTTCATGAGAAGAAAAGTGCAGCTGGTCATATATTACTTTCTTAGTTCTTTGTATGATCTTGTTTCTTATGATTAGTAATTTTCTCTTAATTAGTTTATTAATTAAGCCATATCCTTCTACTGTTTTCCCCTTTCAATTTTGGGTAACTACCGTCCCACTACCAATAGAAGATCTGATTAGTATGTATGAAATGTAATCACAATATTTCTTATTATACTTTTCGTTCACAACGCACTCACAGACTAGTTATTACTGATGTATCAGCACGTCCCTATTCCCTCAAATCATATGAAAGATATCGTATAATTCACTTATCTCTTTTCATTTTCCTGAGCTTACACTTCGGAAGCAATTGTTGGAGGCTTGGTGTGTTTTGAATGTTTATCAATTCTATATAATGTGCCTTCCTTCGAATTTGTTTTGACTCACATCAAAATTTGACGTTATAGTATAATTCATGTAGTCTTCCAATTTTTTGTTACCTACCCTCTTTTTCTTTTTGAATAACTAAATAAATATATAATTATTATTACTTACACCAAATCTTTGCTTAGCATACGAAGCGGCTACTGTGAAAGTCTTCAGAAGAGATCGGCCATAATATTGGTCCTCTGTTACTTCTTCCTCAAATAGATTTTTAACTTCTGTTTGATCATAATGAACAAATACAGTATGTGGATGGTTAATATTAACAGTTTTCTTAATAGCTAAAAAAATTAAAAATGAATCTTAGCTATAAAACTAATATATTACAGCTTACGATATATATTTTCTACTGTATAAATATTTTCTTCATTTAAAGTGACCGTATATTTGATTGGGTGCAAGTCTGGTAATTTTTTATTTTCTGTTGATTCAAGTGTAACAGGAGGTAAGGGTTTTGATGATACCAGTACAGCATCTCCCGTTAATTGAAATTGGATCAAATTATCTTCTTTCTCAAACGGGTATGAAAAGAATAAATCATTCAAGACAAAACGCTCTCTAACTATATCATACTTCTCATTAGACTCTAATAGATGCAACAACTTGGAAGTCATTAATTTACTGAAATATGAAGAAATAAATTTCGTTTATTAATTTGATCAAGTACTCACTTCCTTCTTTTATATGTTATTCCATAATCTCTTGGAAAATTCCATGCTGGTCTTTCAGGATCTTTTCTTTTTGGTAATTTTTGTTGTTCAGCGTCAAATAAATGCGCATTTAATAATATATCTTTAACATGGCGACTCAGTTCCTTTGAAAAAGGATTTAAGACATAATCCTCAGGAAGTCCAGTTATTTTAATGGTTTTAGTCAAAACTTGTGCTTGATTCAAACCCTCTAAAAGTACATTGTTGTCTCTGTATGTTAGAAGTGTTCTATTGTGCCAATTTGGATGAGTTTCATCCCACTTTATAGGATTCGGTTTGAATCCAACAACTTCAACTCTGAAATAGACCTTATCAGAATGAAAAAATCATATTTTCGAAAATAAACCTTTCAAACTCTTTTTTTTCACAATAAATATCTTCAGGCTTGTAGATGGTTATGCCATTTTTAGTGAGCAATTCTTCACTGGGAGTCTTCAAAATTCTCTTCCTCCCTTGAATTACCCAATGCTTTTTGAAATGTCTACCAATGTGCTGTTTGAACAAAACAACACTCAATTTCATTTTGTACTTTCGTGGAGATAAAAGTTTTGAGTTCTCTTTATGCTAGAGAAGTAGACTTGGACGAAAGTAAGGTTACGGAATTAGGAACTGTTGTTTTGTGGTTTGAGATATGTCTGTTTCCTTATTCTTAGCTTTTTTTTTATTTGCAATCTTCTAGCGAATTACTACTAACCATTTACAAGTCTTTAAAACAGGAACTTGTTACTGATATCATGTGCCCAAATATACCTATTATGATATATTACTTGGCGGATAAGAGGCTAGTTTGAAATATGTTTCAGTTTTACATTGATTATTATAAACTGCCACTAAATTTTCCACCCGATTCAATCAACCTGAAACTCTATCATTACTTACTATTTATTATAAAATTTGATTTAAATTATCTGTATCAGACTTAAACATCATACTATGTTTTAAAAGTATATCTAGTTTAGATCAATATCTACCTGATATCAAAAGTGTTAATCAGTTATTTTTCTTTCAATTCAAACAACAATAAGAAATATGATTTCCAGAATACAATGGATAGTTACCAATACGGTGATTTTGGTTTACTTTGTAAAGAATTTTTTTGTGATATTCTTTATAAAGTAAACCAAAATCACCGTATGATGATCAAATATCACTTAGTAACGGCCGACTCAATATCATTTTTGGATAGTTATCTATCGCCCAATAAAAACTTAAGATTGAAATCTCAGAAGAATATGAAAGATATTATTTAAGTTTGTAATTACGTATATTTACTTCCATCAATTCTATGTAAAACCGGAAATTATATACAAAAATATTATTGAAGCGTACTATAGTCGATTCAATTTTCTACAAAAGGAACGCATTCATGAAACCATAGAACATTAATTCAACTGGGAGTCACATTTTCTGGCAGTTTGTGTTTTGATTTGTGTAGGAGAGGAGGTTGCAAGTGTTGGTGATTTCTCCTAATAACCTTCATTTCTACAATACCTTTTTTGGTTGAAAGAAATTCCGAGAATTTTTCAGTTTAATTTTTCTTCTGTGAGTGGATCATTTTGTGAAAATTGTCAGTGCTAGTATGTGAAACTGTTTGATGTAATTCATTATTGAAGAACATAAAAAGATGAGTTTTGTTTTGGATTGACTATTTTGGAAGTGCGTTAAATAATATAAATAAGTACATAATGCTGGCAAACGGACAAATTGTAGGGGATGGATCCTGGAACCTCCGAGTATTGGTTACCGATTTGCAAACAGAACGTCCCATTCGAGTAAAGGGAGATCTTCATATTGGGGGAGTTATGTTGAGACTTGTGGAAGAGTTGGGTGAGTCTAAATTTGAGTTTAAATATAGATCTAAAGGTTTTCTAAAAAAAAGTATAAACAATGTTGCATGTAGTTGGTTAGCATGCTGAAAATTTTCAATTTAAGGAAATGTATTGAACTGGACTGAAATATTTCTGTTAACATTCACACTCATAACTATAAGAAATTGGCAAAAGTTCCCACATTTTTTCTTTTCATTGAAAGCGAAAAATGTGAAATTATTCTTACTGAAATGTAATTACTGATTAGCCACAAAATTTCAATTAATATAGGGTATGAAGATTGTTTTAATGATGCCTGTATCGAATCCAATCAGTCTGTTATATTTGAATTTCATAGCAAAAGCTCTTGAGAATCATCCCAAGTATCTTATACACAAGTAATAAAATAATTGTAATTTTGATTATTTTGTTAGACTGGAAGTAGTTTTACAAGGTTGTCAAGTTAACTTGAATATGCAAATTAAGAAAAAACCCCTCGACTTCTACAAACGATCTTTACGGTTGGCGAATGTTTTCTTATTTATTTAATTTTAAGCATTTTAAGAATTGCTGTCCATAATATTATTTTTTCAATACTATTCTGAATAAATACTTTTGAAGGATATATCAAGTTCGCTAATACAACGAATTAACAAGTATCAATTTCAAATTTAACCATTGTCAGTATCATCATCGGTATTCATAATACTACATTATCAGCAATGCAAGATTCGTTATCAACAATGTTTTATTTTTAACTTCATCTTCATGAAAACCCATTGCTGCAGAATTCTCAGATCAGATATATTCTTGAAATTCTGAAAAAATTAAGAACTAAGGGTGTAGGTTTATGTTGGATTGACACTCGCAAGGAAATTAAAACCTTGGGTATCTTTCATTGATTCAAAAAACATGAAATGTACAAGTTATGCCTTATAGCACAGGTACAGAAAAAATCCAAAAACTATAATATGTGTTGTTCACATCAAATTTTTTTATTTACATAACCAACTTATTTGAAATCCTCTGTCCGGTCGTTTTATCCAGACTGGTGATTTTTCTTCTGAAGAATTTCATAAAATCGAGAGTTTATAATATCCTACAAATAACTAAGGTGGGTATGCGTTAGCACATGACAATGGCCTTCAGAGAGGTAACACCAAGAATTATGGCTTATGTGCAACAGTCCTTTCAAAAGCGAATTCACTTGTGTTTTTATCAAAATGCGGAACATTCTGAACAAATAATATATTACTGTTCAAACTTTTATATTTATACTACAGCGTTATTTTCTTTTCTGCTTTATTGTAATTGAATTTATTAGTAAGTTTTTTCATATTGTTTCTTAAAGCATTAACTGAAATCAAATCCTTTTAAGGAATACTGTCATAGCCTACTGCAGGTCAGGTTACTGTTTTGGAATTTTTGAAGTTAATTAAATTTCATCGAAGAGTGCTGGAAGTAAAAACAGTGTGGAAAAAAGTGAAACGAAAAGGGAACACAAGAAAAGCAATCATGGAATCAGATTGTGATGGTGATATATGTGAACCTTACATAAAAAATATGGCTATGTCATTGTATATAGGCTGAAGAAAAGCAAGTAACAAAGAAAAGTTTTGCCGATCGGTTAGGCTAGAAGTTAGTGAAATTCCATCTAAATAAATCTCGTTTGGTGCAGTACTTTTAAACTTAATTATGATTAATAATTCAAATTCTCTAAAAAACTCGTATGTTGATATTTTGAAAGATCACTTAGCGTATTTATCTATTCAAATTTAGTCATCTCTAATGATCAGGTAATGTCTGAATGTTTGATAAAATAGCGTTTCATTTCGATCGAGATTAAGAGATGAATGAACAAATAATTCGTTCATCAATTATTCAATCATTTAGTCTTCTCCGTTCAAAATATCGATTTTAGGTTCTTGAATATTTCAGATAAACAGTAGAAGAGTTTGGATATTTTTATTCATAATTGGTTAGGAAGTAGGTATTCACAACTTTATATCGTATTATTACATATTCATAGAAGAATTGGTAGATCTTTCCACGGAATTTGTTAGGAAGTAGGTACTCATATCCTTTATGATATTTTTTATTTAATATTCACACTTTGGTGTGGTCGAGTAGTTTTTCAAGGAAATGGCAAAGGAAACATGAATAATAAATTGATAGTGGGCTGAGTAATAATTGTGACGTCACTTATTTGGCAAAGATACCAACTGCTGTGTTGTTTACCTCACAATTTATCAGGGACTAACTAACTTATTTGAACACATAGACGAGCATGTCTGCCTAAATATAGCGTCAAACGAAATAAAATATTGAATTATTTTCTGATAATTATGGCGGTTAAATGAAATTAGTATTTTTCGATTAAGGAATGTTTGTATAATTTAAAATGGCTTAAACCATTACTTGATAATATCATGAGCTTTAATAATAATAAGTTATGAGTCTTCTTTAAAAGTCGTACTTTCATAACAACGTTTTTCTAAAATTTCGATCCCTTATATACAGAGTTCGTACTTTGAATGAAATTAATTCAACAAAAACGTTAGTAATTTCTTTTTATAAAATTGCAATGATCAATTTATATTTCCCATGTAGTTTTATTTTTCTTCGGTAATGAAGAGCGTTGGACCAACACCCACCTTTTTTTGTCAAATGGTACACCCTGTTGGGAAGACATCTACAAGACGAAAGTAATGAATTATTAATTTTCAACATTATTACATAACTATATCATACTAATTTCAAACAACGGAAATTTTATGAATAAATGAAAATTAACGAATCGCATTGAGATTATTTTTCGACAGTGCATTAGTCGAAAATAAATATTGTCTACGGAAAAAAAATTAATTTGGAGGAATTTTCATTACTTTTTTTGATATGCGAGTCCTTTTTTTTGTTACAGGTAAATAATTTGATGGCGTAGTATTGTTATTTTGATCGTACCTCCAGTAAATCTTTAATTGACCGCATTTGCATGATGATAAATTTCTTCTCTGAATAATGCATCTAACCCAATCGCATAAAATTGAAATTTTGTTGATGATTGGGTATGGCGACATAACCAGAACACCAAGTTGCGGTTATTCGGATATTTCCAAAAACTTTAGTTAGCCAAAATAGTCAAGGTACTATAAGCAAAATTGGGACGCAACCACGAGAATTAGATCATGTGAGCCATGTACATAGAAGACTGATGTGAAGATAACCACGCTTTTCATCCACGGTTTTAATTTGGCAACACCGCATTGTTACAGCGTAGGTCTCGATTACAGCCACGGTTTCCAGCCCTCACTAATTTTCAGTTCGAATACGGTATTTTTTTTACGAAAATTGACTAATTTTTTGTATCGTAATCTATACATTGATTTTGCATTTCATCTGTTTATGAAATGAACTCAGTATTTCCTTAATTTATATCGCCTATCGCAAGACATATAAAGTTTCCCGTGTTTTTTCTCGATGTTTTCCATTTCGAATAATGTGCATGATTTCTACTGTCGGAATATTTTCTTCTGCATTAATGTGCCCGTGATAGTGACCGACTTTTGAATGTCACCGATTAGTGTAATGAACTATCAATCTTCATAATTAATTACACCACGTGAAAGGAATATATGGATTTAAGAGCTTTTCCGCACAGTTTCCAATCCAAATATTGTGCTTAAATTTTCTCGCTATCCAACTATAGTTTTCTATGTTATTCTACTTACAAAATTGAAGAAAATTTCAATGTCACCCACTCGTGAAATGATCTACGATTCTTTTCAGTTCATTATACCGCTTAGTTGGAACATATAAAGTTCATAGTTTTTCTGCCATAATTTTCATTCAAAGTGATGTGCGTAATTTTCGCTACCAACATATTATTCTCCAAACTATTCCGCATACTACGGAAAAGGAATTATCAATGTCACCCATTTGGGAAATGCACCACAAATTATCTACTCAGTAGTATGCGGAATAGCTTGGAGAATGATAGGTTGTTGGCGAAAATTACGCACATCTATTTGAATGGAAAATATGGCGGAAAAACTATGAACTTCATATGTTCCTCGTACGTAGAGTAATATATCTAGAAAATTCGTGGTGCATTTCTCAAATGGGTAACATTGAAAATTCCTTTTCCTTAGTATACGGAATAGTTTGGAGAATAGTATGTTGGTAGCGAAAATTACGCACATCACTTTGAATGGAAATTTTGGCGGAAAAACTATGAACTTTATATGTTCCTACTAAGAGGTATAATGAACTGAAAATAATCGTATATCATTTCTCGAATGGGTGACATTGAAATTTTCTTCAATTTTGTAAGTAGAATAACATAGAAAACTATAGTTGGATAGCGAGAAAATTTAAGCACAATATTTGGATTGGAAACTGTGCGGAAAAGCTCTTAAATCCATATATTCCTTTCACGTGGTGTAATTAATTATGAAGATTGATAGTTCATTACACTAATCGGTGACATTCAAAAGTCGGTCACTATCACGAGCACATTAACGCAGAAGAAAATATTCCGACAGTGAAAATCATGCACATTATTCGAAATGGAAAACATCGAGAAAAAACACGGGAAACTTTATATTTCTTGCGATAGGCGATATAAATTAAGGAAATACTGAGTTCATTTCATAAACAGATGAAATGCAAAATCAATGTATAGATTACGATACAAAAAATTAGTCAATTTTCATAAAAAAAATACCGTATTCGAACTGAAAATTAGTGAGGGCTGGAAACCGTGGCTGTAATCGAGACCTACGCTGAAACAATGCGATGTTGCCAAATTGAAACCGTGGATAAAAAGCGTGGCTATCTTCACATCAGTACATAGAAGAGATAAATCCGCTGTTGACCACGATACTAAGCTGAGTGCTCTGCTGTCAATTTAGAAGTTCTGCCCAGTAAATTGATCGTGACTGTAATGTGAGAAAATGTTATTAAAAATTATTCAAGAATCAAATATGCCTCTTTAGAAAATACAATTGTACAATACCTACTTGAGTTCGATTCAGATTTGGCGAATTCATGCTGATTTCTATCAAACAACACAACATACGCTTGGAATGGATACTTGTCTCGGATTAATTTAAATTAATATTAAACAGTGAGGTCCGTAGTCAAAACTGTCGATATTGATCTAAAGAAAACCTTAACTGGATTATGGAAACTCTATATCCGAAGAACGTCTGGCCGCATAATCGATGACCGTGTTATAGGTCTGAAGAACCTATTATATCAATGGTTTTGCAGGAACAGACTACATATTAATGCTTTGAAGAACACCTATTTAATATTTCATAACTAAAATAGGATAATTGATATCAGTGCATCATTAAACGATGCTCAGCTTGTCAAGGCTTATTCAACCAAATTCCTGGGTCTGCATATAGATGAGAATCTAAATTGGAAGGACCATTTATTTATTTATTTATTACAAAATTTACGGCCTATATATTTATATATATATATATATATATATATATATATATATATATATATATATATATATATATATATATATATGTGTATAAATTAATATATAACAATAAAAATTTCAACATAATACAAACATCACATCTTTTCAGTTCAGGGCATCACAGCTATTTAGATAACAATTTTTTCATTTGAAATATTGACAATGCAAAAATATTACCAGAAAAGGAATCAATAGCATTGCAGCCTCTCTCAATTGTGTTATTACAGCCATAATTTGTGCGATGAAAATCAACAAAATACTCTAGGGTTTCTTAAGTTACTATGGGGAACATTGAGGTTTACTTTTCCTAATAGATGACTAGAGTCTGTAAAGTTAATTATTTTGTATATAAACATGATATCAAAATTTTGGCGTCGTGCCTTCAATGTTCTTAGTTCCAAAAAAGAGCGAAGCTCTGAATAATTGCTTTCTTCTTTATCTATTTTCAATTTGAAAGCAACATAATTTAGAAATTTATTTTGAACACGCTCTATTGGTATATATAACCAATATATATATTTTATAATAAGGAGACCATACTACCGAGGAATATTCGAGTAAGCTCCTTACATGTGAAATATAAATATGTTATTGCTTCCAAATTGTTGAAATCTCGAGTATTTCTCTTAATAAAACCAAGCATGTTAAAACTCCTATTCGCGATGTACTGGATGTGATCATTGAAGCTGAGATTTGAATCAAAAACACTCTTAGATCTTTTATCAAGAGGACTGACTGGATATTACGCTTTTGAAATGTATATTGAAAGTGTCTTAGAATTAGATCGAAAAAAATGCATAATTTGACAGTTTTCTATATTCATTTCCATCCCATTGCTCCTACTCCACTCCCAAATTTGATTCAAATCTTCCTGCAGAAGATGACAATTTCCAGTATTCCTGATGACCCTATACAACTTTATATCATATGCGAAGAGCAACATCCTACTGTGATGTATACAACTTTTTATATCGCTGATAAACAGAAGGAATAGCAAGGGGGAGATGTGTCCTCCCTGAGGTACTCCAGACACGACATTAATAGGAACAGATTCAGCATTACCTATTCTAATTATTTAAGATCTCCCTGATAAGAAGTTCCGAAACCACTCGAGTGCCACACCGTTCACTCCTACAGATTTAAGTTTTAAAGTTTGAATAAACTGCACTCTATGTGTTATCTCATGAGAAATTTGAGGAAAGTTTTAACAATAGGTCAGCTCAAGTCTGTTTATAATCATCAGGTTGCATCGAGGCTGCGCTATGGGGTTTTATTTTTGGGGGCTTCTGTTGGTGCTGGTGAAGTGTTTCTTGGTCAAAAGAAAATCATACGTTGCATGCTAGGTGTTTCACTGACTACTTACTGTCGGGAACTTTTCAAAAATTTAAGAATACATACTTTACCATTTATCTGTATCTTAGAAATGGCAACAGTGGTTTTTAAAAACCGCAATGAAATGATACGTAATGTTGACTATCACGATTATAACACACGAAACCAACATAGCTTTTTCCCACCCAATTTCAGACTAAAATAGGCAGACAGTCGTCTATGTACTTAGGAGTTAAAATATTTAACAAACTAGACAATGTCATTAAGACATCTAGTTCAGGTTCCTTGGTTAGGAGGAGACTGACTGATTTTTTTGCTAGTCCAGAATTTTTATAGTATAGATGAATTTTTATTCTGAAACAATTTTTGTTATGTGATTTTGTATTTTTTTCTCCTAAAACTCTGTATGTTCGTTTTTTTTATTTTTGTAACTCTGCTTGATTTTTTCCATAATGTGTATCAGATTCAGAATGAAATAAAAAATAGTTCTTCTAAAAATTATATAGAGATTCTTCACATACTTCTTCATAGTTACTTGTTTCCCTGATATTTCAACAACCATGTCTAAGATAATACGATTTTTACTGGATACCATACCAAACAGTAAGAGATCACACAAATCTGCATTGGTAATTTTCGTAGCGGAGGAGACCTGAATACCGTTAAAGCTGAAGAAAATCTGATAATCGCCTGAAAATGCATGAGCCTTACACCACTCGAAACCTTGAAAATCGGTCTTGCGCCTCAATAGAAATCCGTACAGAACCCCAGACGTCACAGGAATGGCGTCTGAATGCTCACTGTCGATAACTACTACCTGAGAACAGTTGTCCAAATACGAGTCCAAAAATCGCATGGAAACCAAAATACATCAAAGTTGCTTATAGCAATTGGGGATCAACTCTGTCGAAATCTTTAGTTAAATCTAATAGGACAAGTGCCGCGATCATAGCAGAAGCAACGGATTTCACATCGACTATATCCAGAAGCAAGGTTACCGTGCTGTGCCCTAGACTGCATCTGCGATAAAATTTCATCTTTTTCAGCTTGTTGAGAAATGGGATACTCTTGTAATGGTTTTTGCTGATGACGAGATTTGATTAAGGTAACTTGATGGCAATCCCAAAAACAGCCGCCATTACTTTTCCAACTGAAAAAAGTTACTGCTCTTTTTGATTCCCCTCTTGCATGTTCATTGTTTCGACTGTATTTTCATTTCGCCATAATAGTGCGTTCAAATTTCATCTTCAATAATCGATCGACGCCAAAATTCTGATTTATCACTCCTAAACTACTCAGATTGCATTGGAATTGCTTTTTCGAAGTCGTGAGGTAGCGTGAAATCTACGACTGTTTTCTCATGTTTTTATTATGATTCGATATTTATCAAAAATTTTGGACATATTCTTAGTCTCTGCTATTTCTCTCATCTCAGTTCGAGGATCGTTTAGCACCATTTGGTGATCTTAAGCAATTTTTTCGAAAGGGTAGTAGTTTGCTGAATGTTCATCACCTCTCAAGATGGCACGACCACGTTCAAACTCATTTATCCAAAATTTCACTATGGTAAAAGATCATGCAAAGTGCTCGCACATATGGTCTTACTAATTTTTGATTTGCGCCGGCATATTGCCTTTCAAAAACAAAAATTTAATGACAGATGGACTCACAATGTTTTCAATTGCAAGAAACACTTTCATCGACTCACTCAGACAACTCATAGCTTTCATTTATAAGTGCTGTCTTCTTCAGGTTAAAGCCGGATACTTTCAGATCATCCTCGTATATATGAAATCTCTAATGATTAGTTAGTATCTGGGGATTCTTTTACTGAAACTAAATGGTGTTACAGAACAGACCCTAATGAGAAATACAAACTCAGTGCCCCGGCATAGGAAACAATATGGCCAACTCTGCATAGAAACTAGCGCTACGCGTGCCATTATGGAAAACTAAACCGAATGGCGCCTTATTTGAATTCGAGATTTCCCACGATCGAATTTAACTTGACTGAAATGGGGTAATTTTGAACTAGTCTAATCGATGCAAATTATTTCTGCCTCAATTAGACTGTTCAAAAATTGAGAGAATAATTTGTATTTTTTCACATTAACACTTTCATTTTAAAATAAAAGAATCTCTTAAACCATAAATACAGAAAATGTAGCAAAACATTTACAAGTAAAATAAATTATTAACACATGTGAATCAAGAATATAAATCGCATAACACAGAAAATAGGAACATTCTAACATTCAAACAAAAAGGAATCTAGAATATTGTTGTCAGCCACTACTTTTGGTTCTCCATTGCTACCATTGGTCCCCTGTTGGGGGTAAACTGCCTTCACTGCCATCTTCATGGCAGTTACTCTATACTGCTTCTGAAAATAGAAAAAAACGCAGTACTTACTGCCTCAAAAGTTTTTTATTCAAATGAATTTGAGATCACTCAAAATTGTTGAACATGGTAAAAATAGGCAATTTCATTACTAATCTTGGAATTATAACAATGTATATATCACAAAATAAATAATAAAAAACAAGTACTGTGTTTCAAGGAATTTTACTTAATAATTGCGATTCGTAACGCGTTTCACTACACCGTAGCTTCTTCAGACGAATGAATGTACAGAAAATATAAATATAAATGTTCTTGAGTAATTAAAAGCTTATTGGGTAGCCTCTTCTTAAGTGGTTATCTATGACAGGTATATCCAATAAAATTAAGGAATAGATTGCTCCCCGAAGAGATTCAAAAGAGGTGAAGGGCTTAAATCGACTTGTTCATTGATGAGTCTACCTGAGTAATTGTATTTATTGATTTCTAAAGTTTCCCAAAGATCTTTCTTCCAATATTTATTATCTGTATGCAAAATTTCAAACTAAGGGTCGAAAGAGTGATTATTTTCTAAGAGATGATTCGCGTAATTTGAATCTGATTTTTTATTTGAAAAACTGCGTTTATGTTCCGATATTCTAATATTAAAATTTTTATGAGTTCTACCAATGTAGAAATTATCACAGTTATTGCAATTCAATTTATAAACACCTGATTTATTGTTTTACCTGGTTTGGTTAGGTTAGGTTAGATTTCAACTTTTAAAATTCCTCAACGACTTGCTAATAAAACATTGCAATTTTAAATCTATATTTTCGGTCAAAATTCATACGAACTAATTGCCAATATCAAAGATACAATTATACCACCTAATTCCAAACTCATTTCTTTCGATGTTGAGAATCTATTTCCCAACATACCTCCGAAAGATATGTATTACTTAGTTGAAGAATTATTAGAAAAGGATCATGTCAATACTATCATTAAATCAGATATTCTTTCATTATTACAAATTTGTTTAGATCAAAATTATTTCCATTCAATAACAAATATTATACTATTGATGACGGCTTGATTATGGGCAATCCGTTAAGTCCTTTGTTAGCAGAAATATTCATGAATAACTTAGAGAAATTAATTCATAATCATCCACTCAGTAAATATTGTTTATACTGGTATCGCCATGTAGACGATATCATTATTTGCTTCACAGGAACAGATAGACAGTTAAAATTTTCGAAAATCATATAAATTCATTACATCCAAAATTGGATTCACAACCGAAATAGAAAGCAATAATTCGATAAATTTCTTAGACGTAACAATTTCGAATGAAAATGGAAAACATGTTTTCGCAATTTACCATAAGCCGTCACATACAGATATTATAATACATAACTCGTCGTGTCATCCATATCAACATAAAATGTCAGCATTCAATAGTTTTATTCATAGATTGATTAACATCCCGTTATCGCCAGAAAATTTCAACAAAGAATTAAATTTGATTAAACAAATAGCCAAAATAATGGTTACAATCCCAAACTAATAAATAATATTTTAAATAAAAACAAAGTAGAATCGCACTGAATGAAGTTTACCCTGTCGATAAGTAGCAATAATTTCAACATGGCTTTCCAAACTAATAATAATTTAGGCAAATATATAAAAATAATAAAACCAAACCAGATAAAAACAATAAATCAGGTGTTTATAAATTGAATTGCAATAACTGTGATAATTTCTACATTGGTAGAACTCATAAAAATTTTAATATTAGAATATCGGAACATAAACGCAGTTTTTCAAATAAAAATCAGATTCAAATTACGCGAATCATCTCTTAGAAAATAATCACTCTTTCGACCCTTAGTTTGAAATTTTGCATACAGATAATAAATATTGGAAGAAAGATCTTTGGGAAACTTTAGAAATCAATAAATACAATTACTCAGGTAGACTCATCAATGAACAAGTCGATTTAAGCCCTTCACCTCTTTTGAATCTCTTCGGGGAGCAATCTATTCCTTAATTTTATTGGATATACCTGTCATAGATAACCACTTAGGAAGAAGCTACCCAATAAGCTTTTAATTCCTTAAAACACAGTACTTGTAAAATTCCTTAAAACACAGTACTTTTTTTATTATTGATAATGGAATTTTACCAAGTAAAAGCCTCCCAAATTCAAATATCACAAAATAAACATGAATTATAGATAAAAAAAGGAATGTAGGGTGTAAAAGATCCAAAAAAATTCAATTATTTGGTCATAGATCAATTTCATTCCTCATATGTGTGAAAGGTGCATGGAGGAAAATAAATAATATCAGACTAGAAAACACGTTTGTAAATTATAAAAGGGTGTGACCAGACAAAACAACATGTGTAGTACCACTGATTGTATAAGATCGATGGTAAATAAATAACACGCACATAGTAGAGTGTAGATAATCCGCTCTTTAAAGTCACAGTAAACACCTACAAATTCTAACCATCAAAGATTGATGCCCTACTAAGTTCTGAACCTTTCGGATTTGTTTTCAGTCTCAGAAGTTACAGTTTCCTACGTTTTATCCTTAATGAATTCAAAAATTAGAAGACGAGTAGCCTTTTCAAAAATTGTAATGTAACTGACAAAAATCGAATTGAGAAAATGAGACTTGTAAATAACTTTGAATCTCAAAGCAAGATCTTCCTGATGCCTCTGACTATTCAGGAAAAAGTAAAGTTTATTGTGAATGTTTTCTAAGAATGGAGAAACTTTTGCTGAAGGATAAGTTTGTTGTTGGGTCACTTCGCAAAAAAGTTCTTAATTACATAATTTTTCACAAAAGGTATCCTGCCACATAATAGGTAGCGTAATTGTCAGTTATAGGAGTTGGTAGATTTCCAAAGATCTCATTATATTCTTCATGAACAGAAGGTTCTGAATCAACAGAATCAGTGAGTATGTTCTCAGAGCTAGTCTGCAAAAAAAACCAATCATTCAAATTCTCACAATCATCTGTTTTACAATTTCCATTAATAATGGGCGATGTTAAGCCATTTATGACAGAAGTTTTTAAAGCAGCAATAAATTCGTGGCAAGTAGGGTTTGTGTTCCCTACACCATGCTCTCTAATAATACAAAATAAATTTTCTAGAGAATCCTGGTGGAAGGACCGTAACGAAAATACTTGAACCCTTCGTATCTCGAAAAAAGGTTTCCTCGCCTACTTTTCTTTCTCGCCATTCACAGGGGTCGTCTCCTATGGTATAGTCCTTTCCAGCAGAACGCCAAAGGGGTGACCTCAAAATTGAAAAGAAAACCGATAAGAATTGGATATAATCCAAGTTAGATACCGTAGAATCTTTCAAAGCTCAAGCTGTAGAAAGTATCAGCTAAAACATCACAAATTCAATGATTTTGGCAGCGCAAACCGCAAAAATAAAAGAGTTTAGCGGGAAACTGAAAACATTGACATTGACAGAAATTTGACAATTCATTTATCGGCGATTGAAGTTTGATTGACAGAGTTTGACACTTGACGTGGTTGAATTAGTGCCATCTATATGCATTATGGGGAACTAGATAGATTGGTGAGTGGTCGTGAGGGGGTGTTGAATGTTTTGGACGGTAACTCGGAATTCTTAATGGATCTTTTCTCTGGTGATTCTGCTAGCCAAGACTGATAGATGAATTATGAAGTAGTAATGCACAGGTTTACCTTCAATATATAGAACTGAAAATAATTGTTCCTTCCTCGAACAGTTCACAATTGACATACACCTCCATTGAACGGATCAGAAGTAGATAACCCGGGAATTATGAAAAAGGCGTTCTGTCCGAATGCGTGTTCGAACAATCGGTAATCCTCGAGCATCATTTGCCTTTCTGAAGCTTAACCCGCGACCGACTTCGTAAAGGTATTTGGGCCGATGCGCGAAGTGCATCGCATGCTAAAGTCGCATTCCGTCTCACCAATCAGATCTGAAGAACGGCATGGGACAGTGCACTTCGCAGTGTCTTTTCTTCGCTGAATCGAATTAAATCTAGATGACCTTAAGCGCGGCGGCCTTGCCTCCCCCCGCTTTCCCCCCTTGAAGGCCCGGTTCGCGCGCAGGACGAAGAATTGAGGCAACGGGATGACTAGAAAGCGAGCCGAGCGTGACGCCACAACACCGTAGGGTTCGATCTTATCTAATTAGCAATTCGAGAAATCATGATGTAATTGTTGCAGGTGGGTGGGTAACCTAATTAATTTCATTGTTAGGTGGCTGACAGATGGTCAAGACAATTTTCGTTGAACTAGTGTTTATTCCTAGATCGTTCTTTCGAATAATACAATCATCATCCTTATTTGAGAAGTGACTGATGAAAGTGTTCTGAATAGTGTCATAGTTTGATAACTGACGGTTTAGAGTTCAAATGGAGACTGCACAAGCATGCTTAAATTGTTTAACAATGTTTCAGTACTGAAAACTTGGATGCTACATTGTTCAAATTACATACAAACCAATTTCCCAAATTGCAGACATAACATGAAATATTTTAACTTCGTAACTGAAAAATTCTGTTCGACTGAATCAATAAACATTCGTAAATGAGGAGTTAGTCAGGATGACGCACCACCGAACTCCTCGGACAAATTCTGAGAAATCCGGATGGTTGGCTCTTCTAAGTTTATGTATACGCAGGTGAAGTATTTTTGGCGCGCTACCTTTGCGCCAAGTCATGTTCGTTTTTTAAAATCTGGTTCCGATAAAGCTGGTAAACAAACGAGATGGTAAAAAAAAGGGCATATCATTTTCAATGAACAAATTATTTTCACTAACAATGTCAGTCAAAAAATTATAGAGTGGCCTTCAAGAAGTACAATTCGGCAATTTCAGAAAAAAAAAAGTACAGTACAAATTCACTAGTCCGGGCAGATATCGTTCCGGCGCATGCCCGGACTATCGAAATGCCCGAATTTCTGAAGTGACTTGAATATGTTTCATTTTCAAAATATAAACAACCCAAAATCTGTTAAAGCCGAGTTTATTATAAAAATATCGAAAAGTTGAACAAAAAATAGTTTCTATTATAAAACATAATCAAATTATAGAATTTCCGTTCATTATAATCTTTCCTCATAGAAAATATAGAATTTAAATATAAGCTAGTGTATATAATTATGTTTTTTCGTCACAACAATTAATTTTTAAAAACAATCTTTATTTTCTATAAAGCGTCGTGAATACAGAGTACAACTTAACTTAAGAACTTATTGCCGTTCTATTTATGCATTTCCATGATGCTGAATCGCTATCTCCATGAGAACAATGAAGAATGCAATTGGGATCATATCGGGATGACGTAACTTGTTATCTTCTTAGAATGGCTGTTGTTCTGGGTCATATAATTCCTCCCCCTTTTGGAGAATCTGGACCAAGGGTGTAGGGCCTTGGACAGTATTCTTTCTTCTTTTCTTGAAGAGTTGATAGTACAAAGAACAGAAAACAATTATGCAAATTACAACTAGGAATATAGTAGTGAAAGAGATAATTGTTGGATGGGGTGCCCAAGAGTATAAGTCTTGTAACGGCGGGACTTCTTCCACTGACAGTTTCTCTTCATTGATAATATTTATATTTTGAAGTTCCATTGGTAATAAATCAATACTTTGCTTCAGGGTCAAAGTTACTTGAGGGTATATTTGTTTTCTTCCATTTGAGATTATACAAGAACTTCTTAATCGGCTTATCATAGGGATTTTAATTCGTTTGGTAATATTTTCACAAGTTTCAAATATCCATGTATTATTTTGGGATATTATAGTTTTATCTTCTAATTGATAAAGATCCGTTGTTATCGGTTTTCTTATTCTGGGACATTCTTCTCTTAATTCTTTCAAAAGTGGTTTTAGGCATTCGGGTGGTAACACCAAGTCTTCTTGACGTGTAATATAAAATTCTTCGATTTGATGTAGAGTAGTGGTTTCCCATTTTATTTCTTCTTTCTTCTCAAGAGCAAAGGAAGGTAATTGAGGTAAGGATAAGTTTTTGTAAGGGATATCATACATGTGATAAACATTATAGTTTTCTAAGCCAATTAAAGGTATTGAAATAAGGAATATTAATTGATCTTCTTTAATTATGATTTTTGTCAGACATAATGCATAATAATTACTTAAATGTTTGAAAACTCTCCAATTAGTATTTTCAAGTATACTTATAAAAGTTTTCAGTGGTAAAATGTTTTCATGGAGTAGATTGAGTCTTGCGAAGCTAATAGCGTTTTCAAGTTTCATCAATAAAAGTTCAATTTCTGTTGATTGTAAAATAATTAAGTGAACTTGGAGAAGATAATCAGTATTTTGCTCTAGATTTTTGAGGGCATCGATTAAATGATTAATCTTTTCAACATTTTGTTTTGGTATTGTGTTTACAACATGAAGAATTTTCTTCTGATTTGTGAGAATGATTTGTTCATTCGCTTTGATTGCTTGGAAATATTGTTGGTAGGTTGCTTCATCATCGGCATCCAAAGTTCCGAATAGAAATTTAGAAATTGTTCCTCCTAAATTTACTAAACCACGTTTAGGGCGTGTATGATAAATTAAGTTCTGATACGATACATTATTTCGCTCTATAGTTTTAAAGGCTACCGTTAAATATTGCTTAATTACAGGCGAAGTTGCGTTAATCCTAATATTTTCTAATAGGCTTTTTTGGATATTTAATAGCATAGGTATCTTTGAAATATTATAATGAAAAATTAGGTTTTTCGTATGTGTAGCTACGTAAGCTTTTCCTAAGTAAATGGGTAATATATTATGTTTCATTTCTTGAATTTCTACAGAAATGATAGAAGGTAGAATTAGGGTAGTTATAAGGATAGTTGCTATATATAGTCGTTGTCGAAACATCTGCAACAATAAAACATAAGATTACTGTTTGCGTTGTTTGATACGTGATTTATGATAAATGCGTTGCGTTTGAGGATTTTTAATCTTAATATCACTCAATATTTGAATGGGCGTTTTCTTATATCTTGGTTTTGTACCGAAAGGTTTGGTTTTAGTTACATTATACTTTTTTGTGGTTGGTATGAAAATAATTTGTTGTTTGGCACAATTCACTGATTTTTCCGTGTATGGAATTTCAAGAATTGGATTTTCTTCCTGACTATGAATCGTTGAAGAATGGTTAGATTCGTTTCGTTGTCCAATACTCGTTGGGTTGGATCTTTCTGGTTCTGTTGGTTTTTGACAGTCTTGAATAATATCTTCCAGGTCTTGGAGGTTCATGTCAAGATCTGAGGCATCAATGTTAGGTAATACCGATTGTAAATCGTCGTCTTCTATGGCATTGAGTTCTATCGTAGGGACGTTGGGTATCTTAATTCTTGATAATGCGTCTGCATTATTGTTTACTCCCTTTTTATATTTGACTGTATAATCGAATTCTTCTAATTTTAGTTTCCATCGCATTAAGCGTCCATTTGGTTCCTTTAGTGAATTTAACCAAATTAACGGTTTATGATCCGTATAAATAGTGAATTTATTTCCGTATAAATATGGTCGGAATTGTTTTGTTGCGAAAACAATCGCTAATAATTCTTTTTCGATTGTAGAGTATTTTTCTTCGGTAGGACTGAGAGTTCTGCTTGCATAAGCGATAGGTAAGTCTTGGGGTGGTGTTCCTTGTGACAAAATTGCACCTACAGCGTATCCAGAAGCATCTGTAGTGACAATAAATGGTTTTTCAAAATCTGGATAGATCAAAATTGGATGATTGATCAATAAATTCTTACTGGTAGTAAAAGCTTCTATGTAGACTGGATCTTCTGTATTAATTTTTCATCTTTCTTCAGGTATTTTGTCATTGGTTTTGTTATTTTTGCAAAGTTAGGAATAAATTTGCGATAGTATCCTATTAATCCTAGGTAAGACTTTATTTCTTTAGTCGTTGTAGGTATCGGAAAGTTTTCTACAATACTTATTTTCTTTGGGTTTGGTTTTACACCGTTCGGAGTTACAATGTGACCTAAGAATTCAATTTCTCGTTTGAAAATTCACATTTATCTAATGAAACTTGTAAATTTTCATCAGCTAGTTTTGAGAGAATTGTATGAATATCTGCTAAATGTTGTTCTTCAGTTTGGGAATAAATGATGACATCGTCCATGTAGACATAACAGTTTTTCCTATGAATTCTTGCAAAATTGAATTCATTAGACGTTGAAACGTTGCTGGGGCATTTTTTAATCCGAATGGCATTCGAAGAAATTCGTAATGACCATTTAGTACCGTAAAAGCTGTTTTTCAACGGAATCTTCAGATAATTGGATTTGATGAAATCCGCTGGCTAAATCTAGACTAGTGAAATAGTTGGCACCTTTTAATTTATCTAAGATGGCATCTATTTGTGGAAGTGGAAATTTATCACTTACGGTTTTTCATTGAGTTGTCGATAATCTATAGCCATGCGCCATTTTTCTTTTCCTGATTGATCTAGTTTTTTTAACCATGACTACTGGGAAGGCCCAAGGAGATATACTTGGTCGAATTATTTTATTCGAAGCATTTCATTAATTTGTCTTTCAATTTCTGATTTATGTTTTTCAGGATGTCTGTAAATTTTGGCATGTATAGGTATTTCATCTGTGGTTCGTATGTGGTGTTTCAATTTATTATTGAATCTAAGAGGATTATTTGGCAAATGTAATGCTCTTTCTGTTACATTAAAAATCTTGATTAGTTGACTTTTGATTTTGTTCGACAGATGTGAAAGATTAATTGGGTATTTATCTTTTCTTTGAATGGTTTCTTGAAAGTATATTGGGAATTGTGACTTTTTCCTATTAAGAGTCTTCTCTTAAGATCTATAATAAAACCATGCTTTTTAGAAATTCTGATCCTATTAAGCCGTCGTATAAAGTATGAAATTTATATATCACAAAAGGATATGTGGTTTTAATCCGAAATTGTCAAGGGAATATTTACTTTTCATTACTATTTTCGTTTCCATGGGGTGTACATAAGGAAGTTGTACTTTTATAAATTTCTTGTGGAAAATTTTGATATGCTACTTTTGGGTCGATTAAACATACAGTGCATCCACTATCAATTAAAAGTTTACATTGTGGTTTTTCTAAAATTATATAAGGTAAATGGTTGTTAAGCATCTTATTATGGACACTATTTAGGTCAATGGTGTTTCTGAGGCTTGTATCTGAAAATTTGTGTTTTCGTTTTCTAGACAGGCTTGAAAATCATCTTCGATTGGTGAATACTTGTCCTGGTTTTCGTATTCTTCATAATTTTCTTCGTTTTCTAATTCAAATGTTTCGTCTATATCACCATCATTACAAATATTAGTTAATTCTTCTGATGTGAAATTAGGGCTTTGAGACGTACTTGGTTTGAAATAGTCGTGATTTGATTTCATTTTTGTTGGTGGATTTCTGATCGTTTGCGTAGACATTGCAAAAGGTCGTTTTTCTGGGTAGTTTCGATGAGTTTGAGTCGACATCGGTGTTGGCTGGTAATTAGAAGTTTCATTTCTAGGTTTAAATATATTCTGTTGTTTGTATGGACTTCCAAAACTTGTTTATTGGTCGGGTATTTTGGTGTTATTGTTTTCGCTGCATCACGTTTATAGGTTGTGATGGAAATCTTTGTGCTTGTTGCGTAAAGGGTTGATAATTAGAGTTATAATTATTGAAATTGTGCAGTTTATTTTGATTTTATTCTGATTTCTAATTAAATCTAATTGATCTTTTTGTACTGTGTAGTTTTCTACCATGTGACATGCTATATCAAATGTTAGATTTGGCGTTGTCAATAGAAGTTTGTAAATCTATTGGTACGTTACACATAAGGACATTCTTTGCTAATCCGTCAATTAATTGTTTATGTAACAATTTCATTTGAGCATTTAAAGTTAACTCTGCATCGATACGATAATTAATACGTATTTTGTATTGTTTTATGCGTTCAATGAAGTTAAAGATATTTTCATTAGGATGTTTACGTAAGAACTGTAATTCATTCTTTAATACGTCGAGATTTACTCTATCTCCAAACTTGATTGTGAGGAATTCTTTGATAGCGTTCCACGTATCGGGTGTATCGGATGAATAAAGTTCGTCAGACGCTTTACCGCTTAATTTGTTTTTGATAACTGCTAGACAGTAGGTTTTTACAACTGCGTCGCTAGTTTCAAACTGGGTTAAATATTGCGTACTACTTTTGAGAAATGAATGCAATTTTTTCGAATCACCATCAAAAGTTGGTAGAAGTGCGCCAAATTTAGCTGCTAAATCTAAATGATTGGTTGCGTTACCGGTCGGATGAGTCATTTTTCCGTATTATTTGATTCGAGTTGAAGTTTCGATAATTGATCTGTTATAAAATCAATGTTGACAATATGCTGTAAATATAATCCTTAAAATCTAAGTAATTTCGAATAGGTGAACTTGAAAAGTTATTTTCTTCTTTTGTCTCCTATAAGATTGATTTGTGACTTTTAAAGTCTCTTTGATTGACTTTTACACTTTTTGTGTTTTGTCTTGCACTTTTTTGTGCCTTGTTTGTGTTTTGTTTGGGGTGAATTGCTAATTCGGGTTAGAATTAGGGAATCCAAAATTTTTTCGTGCTAGGAAAATTTTTACAAAACTAGGAAGTTGCTCTTGTACTCACGTTCTTGTTCCAGGCAGGTCAGGTGTGCTAGTCCCGAATGCTGCGTGTTCTTAATTGTTTTTCCCTCTGGGTGTTCCTTCTGGCTCAGGGCGGTACTATTGTGGTTTCGTGCCTCTGTGAGACTCAGGAGTAACTTATGTGACTGTTTTCTGGTTTTCTTCCAAAGAATTGAAATTCACGTAAATTCACTTAGCGCGGACTTAGTTGACTTTACTGAAGAAATCCCATCCTCGTCGCCAATTATGTTTTTTCGTCACAACAATTAATTTTTAAAAACAATCTTTATTTTCTATAAAGCGTCGTGAATACAGAGTACAACTTAACTTAAGAACTTATTGCCGTTCTATTTATGCATTTCCATGATGCTGAATCGCTATCTCCATGAGAACAATGAAGAATGCAATTGGGATCATATCGGGATGACGTAACTTGTTATCTTCTTAGAATGGCTGTTGTTCTGGGTCATATAATTATATAAACAACATGCTATTCTTTATGACGTTTAAAATATCCATCGATTTTACTCTGAACCTTTCTCGATGCTGCCATCTGAACTGATTTTTCCTTGAGCCTTTTCAGGAGCAACACGTCTTCTATAGGAAGATTATTCTGTTCGGCCCAACTGATAATCAGGGAGAACGCATTGACAGTATCTGCATGTTTCACTTTTACCATACTACACTCGGAGGCAAAATTAGCGGAACACTCGAAAATTTAACCAAATTCGAAGTCCCATATTTTTCCTAATTCTCAACCCATTTAGATGATTTGTTCGGCAAGTTATATATCAACTCTTCTGCTTTGTAGAAATTATAAGAGAAAACAAAAAAAAATTTATACGGGGGCAAAACTAAAAGTGTTTTTTTTTTGTCAAAAATTCGTAACACCCTGTGGAATTTCGTGGTCCGAGTTGAAACGTACAATATCATGGTCTGTCAAGACACATCTTCCTACAGTAACGCCCTTCTTGTTTTATGCATTTATCTCTATTTTTACAAGAGATATCCAATTTGAAGCGAAAAGTCACAATTTTCAAGAATTTATTTTTAATCTTGCGTAGGTGCATAACATCGGAGGTTAGCCAAAAAATAAAATCAAAATTCGAGAAGCGGAAATCTAACGAAATGAAAATTTTTGAAATTCACTGGCCTATTTCACGCTCCGGGAGAACTCCAAGTACACTGGAAAAATCGTTGATTTTGCACATTTATTTTTGAATTTTTTTGTGTGACACTCTATAATAATTATCATTCCTGTCCAAAATTGAGAGCAGGTGTGTACCCTGGCGATACACTCGTGAAATGAAATGAACATGTTGAGAAAAATGTTCATGATGACCCACAAAAAAAAACATTTGATTTTAGTAGCGAGTATGACCCCCCGATCTCTCATTACAGCGCGCATACGATTTCGCATACTCCCAATGATGTTGTCTATCATCTGTTGAGGTATGTTGTCCCACTCTTCCACCAAAGCCAATGTCAGCTCTTCAACGTTGCCTGGATTCCGTTGTCGAACCCTTCTTCCAAAAATGTCCCAAACGTGTTCGATTGGGTTTAAATCCGGTGACCACGACGGCCAGTCCATTCGTGTGATCCCAACTTCATTGAGATATTCTATCACTATGCGCGCGTATGATCTCAGACCAACTTCATTTAATCGTCTTCTGACTGTCCTCACACTGACGTTAATGTTATCCCCTGCTTGTAAAAGGTTACGTGCCTGAACAGCAGTAAGACGAGGATTTCTTATGATTTGATTGACGATGAAACGGTCATGTATAGCGCGGGTTGCCCGATTTCTTCCTTCTCCTCGCCTCCTACGTACAATCCAGTTTACCTGTAACGTCGGTAGATTCGATAACCGACGTCGAGACATCCAACATGGTACCGACTGAGCGGTAGGTGTGTCCTTCCTCAATCAATGTAACTGCCCTTGCTACTGAGGTTGGTGGTAAATCTCTCATTCTGAATGGAAAATACCGTTTCGAATCGTAAACAGTAAAAGAATCACAAAACACCGCAACCGATCGAATTTGTATCAAATCAAAGAATGGAAAACTCATTCTTTAAACAAGTGCAAATGTGGTCATATACAAAAAAACGTGTGTTGTCATTCATATTTGATAAAAAAAAAGGTGTGCACATGTGTAAAAGAAAAGTTTTATCAATGGTCCCAGAATTCGGTTGTGTATTTTAATACCTACCGACTGTTATCTCCTATGAATTCCTAATTTTCACCAAATTAACCAAATTGTGATCAATAACTAATGCAATTCGAACATAAAAATCGCAAACGACAATTTCGACACGCCTGAGTGATAATAAGAAAATTCCAAATTGATAGACGAATTTTAATGGCAATTTCTTGATTCAATGGAATTTCTCCAAAATGGTGATTTTCTACTTGAAATTAAATATATTTTGCAAAAATAGAGATAAACGCATGAAACAAGAAGGGCGTTACTGTAGGAAGATGTGTCTTGACAGACCATGATATTGGACGTTTCAACTCGGACCACGAAATTCCACAGGGTGTTACGAATTTTTGACAGAAAAAACACTTTCAGTTTTGCCCCCGTATAAAATTTTTTTCAAATTTTTTTTGTTTTCTCTTATCATTTCTACAAAGCAGAAGAGTTGATCTATAACTTGCCGAACAAATCATCTAAATCGGTTGAGAATTAGGAAAAATATCGAACTTCGAATTTAGTTAAATTTTCGAGTGTTCCGCTAATTTTGCCTTCGAGTGTATTTAAACCATCCTCTGAGTCAGAAGATTTCTCTACGTTTTCAATATTCCTTCCTAAAGCATCTTGTATAAGCAAATCGATAACAAACTCTTTGTCTCCCACAGCCCAGTTGATAATGTTCTCAATGGTTAGGTCATTTTCTGGATCGATGACCCTTAATGATTCGGCAATATTTTTCAAATCATTTTCACTGATTGGACGAAGTTTCTTCGGAAGCTCTGTGAGTGGAATATTTTCATCCTCTGATTCTTCTACTTCTGTAGTATCATGCCAGAATGCTGTCCAACTTTTTCTGATATTTATCTTTACAAGATTGGACAAGATTGTTCACGGCATCTTTCAAATTACACTGCTTCAAAATGGAAGTTATCTCTTCAACTTCATGCGAAATGATATGATTAAGAAGGCATTTTCTATACGACACTTTAATGTTTTGAATTAAATTCTGATCCATAGGAGGGAGAACGGCAGTACAGTTGGGTGGCAAAACATAACTTTGAAGTTTGGAGTTTGAAGTATTAACCTCTTCCTCAGGTGGGTGCGATGGTGCATTGTCTACCAACAACAGAGCTTTAAAGGGATTGTTAATCTTAGTTAAAAAATTCTTCACCTCGGGGATAAAAGATGTTTCAAACCATTAATTAAATAATGGTCTGGTCATCCACCCTTTGGTAGATGCTTTGTAGACAACTGGTAGTGAACTTTCGTTTTTGAATGCTCGTGGATTTGCCGCTTTTCCCAAGACTAGTAAAGGTAATTGGTGAGTTCCAGCCGCGTTGCAGCATGGCATGAATGTTAAGCACTTTTCGATCTGGTGCTAATTTTTCCCCTTGATGAACTCAAGTTGTGTCTGGTAAACATCTTCAAAAAATGGCCGATTCATCAGCATTATACACCTGTTCTTTGCTTAATTCCATCTGTTCAACAACCGATAGAAAATTTTCCTTAAATGGTATCACGGCGGAAACATCACTAGCTAGCACTACTTGAAGCATTATACCTTGTGAATAGATGAACGAAATGCCATGAAATTTTGACCGGTGACGTTTGAAGGCTGATAATTTCGCGAAAGAATAGGAATATGCCGATAGTGATATTGAAGCTACTATATGTAAGCCTCGAATTTTTTTTCGAAACACTTTTCCATCTAATTCGGGGGTTCTCCGCCCCACATCTTTTTCATGTACTAATCTAATAAAAATTTTTTGGTGGATATAAGCTATAAATGCACTGGTAAGAAGAAAATAAGGTGATTGTGAAAATTTATTGTGTTTTAGTAATATTTGAACAGAACAACATTGTGAGAATTACTAGTCCCTAGTAAGGAGTATTTCGTCCTCTTGCATTAATGACTGTTTGAAGTCTTCGAGGCAGGTTGTTGATAACATTTACAATAACATTTTGGAGGATATTGCTTCATTCAAACTGCAACAGTTCTCTAAGCTGCTGGAATGTGTTTTCCAATACGTTTCCCTAACTCATGCCAGACATGTTCAATGGAATTTAAGTCCGGACTGGAGGCAGGCTACTCAAAATAACTTATTTCTCTTTCATCCAGATATTGCATAACGTTTCTGACTGTATGTGGACTGACATCGTCCATAGTTATCATAACTCGGTACGCCGTTCCCAAGTAATACTCACTCAAAACATAACCGAGTCACCACCAAAAGGGAGCTTCTTATCACTACAAGCTGAAGCTTTTCGTTCTCCAGGTATTCTCTATCCCTTCAATACAAATTCGAACCATTGAAGCAAAAACAGGATTCATCAGAAGCCATATCCCTGCTCCATACTTCATTATTTCACATGAAGTGATTTTGGCAAAAACCAATCTTCCTACTTATGTCGGCGCTGAAGTGGTGGGTCTGTAGCCTTTCTTCTAAAGTTTAGTCTGCAGCTCGAAGCCTCCTTCGAACAGTTCATTGACAAACATTAACATTCCTCACTTCTTGTAAATGATTTCGTAGCGAAACCGCAGATAATGTTCAGTTTCGCAAACTCGCAGACACCGAAAAACGGTCATCTCTTTGGATGATGATCATTCTCCTACCGGAACCTGTTCTTCTGATTATCAATCCTGTTTCT
This sequence comes from Cryptolaemus montrouzieri, assembly GCA_013387265.2. Lineage (NCBI taxonomy): Eukaryota > Metazoa > Arthropoda > Insecta > Coleoptera > Coccinellidae > Cryptolaemus > Cryptolaemus montrouzieri. The sequence continues at coordinate 118,594,750 of JABFTP020000185.1, forward strand.
TGATACCATTGGTTCACACTGTACTGTACAAACACTCATTCAATCAATGCTAGCTCTTCCACGTTGTCCTCGGCCATCTTGTAACAACGCAACAATTCTTGCTACTACGATAGTATCCAAAGGTATTTTAATCAATTAATTAAATTTTGCGCGACTTTAACAAACTCCGCCTTTTGTATTTACTAAATAATAAGACTGTTTATTTAGCTGAAGCTAGAAACACTAACATAAAATACATTGACGTGATAATACAAATGAAGATAGTGTATAAATAATTTCTCATCTAATCCGAAACATACAACTTTCTCAGGCGTGATTTGAAAACACTTAGACTCGCGGATGTCCTCACATCCGAAGGTAAATGATTGAAACCATAACCAATCATATTTGATCTTTTCACCAGAAACTGTTTTAGATAAATCAAACAGAATCCCCAAATTGCAACATTTCAATGTAGCAATAGTTATGCTGATTCTACTAAATTATCGAGAAAGATGCTGAAAAACTATTAAATGTCGAATATATCAGAATACATATATATATATATATATATATATATATATATATATATATATATATATATATATATATATATATATATATATATATATATATATATATATATATATATACCAGTACGCAAGCCTCTTATATGGTTGATGATCCCGAATGTACAGCGAGAAAAAGCGTAAAAAACATAATTTTTCTTAATGACCCCAATTTTTTGTTCACTTGTGTAGAAGAAGGCATCTATGGAAATGTTTTTAAGTAGAATGCAGATTCCCATAATAGAAATTAAATACAACTTACTATTTTGCTGCAAGTAAACTCTGTTTATGGCCATATATACTTCTATGCAAGACTTAAGCCACTTATGAACATTACTTATTTCAGGCATTTTCACTTCTTTTCAAATCGTTCACGCACACACATTAAAGTTAATATGCAGCTAATTTTTTTTTTTCATTTTGAAGAATTTCTAAAAAATATTGTTTATTTCTTTACTTCATGCAGCTCATAAAACTGCTCGCTAAATTGAATCGACTTATGGTTGAAAAGGCAAGTTTGAGATTCTTGTATGGATGAGCTGAATACTAAATGAAATTATTGTGCAAATCAACAACAATGTGATATTACTTTTTTTTGAATTGTTTTTGACAGGTTTCTAAGGAATATGTAAAGAAATCTATAAATTCGCATACAATGCAAAATTTACTTCATGCATATTTGTCCAAGTCTATAGATGTTAGAAAAATAGAAAATATTAGACCTTGAAACTTTAAGCACAAAACCGGCTCATTATTAAGCACAGAAGCATCTTATGGTTCCTATAAGTAGTTTCATCCTGTCATTGTATGTAGATGAATATTATTGATGATCTTTACCAGATCTCGATTTATAATTTTTTTCATTCCATTTAGAAAGTAGTGTCATGCTGTCACCAATACGAGAATAGTATCTTCATTGATAATCAAGTGATGGTGGATGAGTCATCGTGAAAAGACTTATTGTACCCAGGACAATATCTGCAATGATTATAATATTTATAACAAATCGTTTGATATCACGAACTTATCAGCGATGATTATCTTTTGAACACTTAGGGTCTTAGTCTAAAGTACAGAAGATAACCGTAATACACTAATGTTTTTAGATACAGTTTGATACAAGATTTGATGAAAAATACGGTAAATAATTCAGTAGCAACTGATTACGTCTTTTTCAACTTTTTCATGCGCTGAGACCACTTGAAACAATTTTGAATACGCAAAACTATGTTGAAGAAGTCTTTCTGTATGGCTTCTGGATTTTTTCCATAGAAATGGCGTTTTGAGAATATTAAGGGTTCACCGCAGAGATTTTGAAACAAACAAAAAAATAGGGGTCTTGTAAATTTCCTCATTGGATAATAAGGGTCTAATATTGATAGGTAAATTCGGTAGCGAATATTTTAGGGTCCGTAAATCATATAGGTAAATTCAGTTTCGCGATATGAGCACAAGAAATTAGTTATTGAATGAAATGGACAATTTGAAATATTCACATGTATTGATAAGGCTTGATATGTTATAGAAATTGGCGACCAAATAAAAGTTATACAAAATTGAAATGACAACTTATATTTTAATTATGACCACAATGGAATGATGAGCATTCAATTAAATGAAAACGATCTATTGACTTCTTATAGTACAAAGTACAAAACATAAGTACAAAATGACATACAGTTTAGCTTTTGAGTCATAACTTTTATTAATTAATCACAATACATTCATATTGTACACCGTTAATTTTGGTTTAAAACCTATGAATTTTGATAGACTTTTAGAAGAAAAAGAAACTAGAAGAAATTATTATTTCAATAATAATAATAAGCTTTATTTCCTGACCCTTGAGATATTTTTTGGGGAGATGGCACATTCTTTTAACGTTTTTGTATCAATAATATATCAAGGCGTGTTGTTATAAATTGAAATACTGCTATTTATAGAGGAGTCTTTGGCTTTATTTGTTCTTCAGCGGGTTTTTCTAATTGAGTTCTTACTTCTAACATTATAGGTGTGAAGCCTGTGATTTGCTTCATATATTTTAAGATGAGATTGTGATTTAAATAGTCTATGTTTTATATTATGAATGAGTTTCGTTTGCTCTATACTTAAAATATTCGTACCTGTATATAATCCAACTGTTGGCGTGTATAAATTCATTAAGAAAACTGATTTGACACTTTTGTTGAATTTTTTGTAATTGATACTTTGGCGAGTTCCCCCACCATGCTGAGATTAAATATCTCAGATGAGGTAGGTAAAAGCTATTGTATAACATAAGTTGTGCTGGCCTGCTGAGTGAATGGGAACACCGCCGTATTGCCCCCACCATCGGTCCAATTTTTTTCGATAAATGCTGAATATCAGGATCCCAGCTTAATTTATTATTTATGATAAGTCCTAAATACTTATAGTTTTCTACTTCCTTGTCTATTATCACATATATTGAGGTTTATATCACAGCCTTTTTTGTTTTTAAGTGTAATCAACATATATACAGTCTTATCTAAATTAATGCTAAGTTTATTATGGCACAGCTATTCAAAGTACAACTCGAGATCAGCATTCGTTTCCTCTTCCATCTTCTTTAAGTCATTGCCATCAGCATACATGAAATATTTGGCTTGAAGTTTCACAAATTGAAGGTTATGCACATAAAGCAAATATAGTAGGGGGCCCAGTATCGAACCCTGAGCCACTCCTACTTTGAGTTCTTCCGAAACACTCTCACTGTCCCCCACAACCGTGAATTGTCGCCTATGCTTGCAGTATGTTTCCAACAATCTGTAACACACACCCCTGAAACCCATTCTCTGTAGTTTGTTCAAAAGATAATTTATATACACCCTGTCAAAAGCTTTTCTGAGATCAATGTAAACAACGATGACAAACCTGTTCTGATTCACTTCACAACTAATGCACTCCAGCAGGTCCACAGCAACCCCAAGCGTACTACTTCCTCTCTGAAAACCGTATTGATTAGCGTCAAAATGTATTTTAGCATTGATGAATTTTATTAGTCTCTTTTTTATGATTTTTTTCCGCTATTTAAGGGAAATTTGTCAGCAAAGAAATTGGTCTATAATTATTCGCATTATTCCTAGGTCCATTTTTGTGTACGGGTACTATTTTTGCTAAAGTTCTTCAGGGAATTTTCCTTGTTCTAACATTTTATTGATTAGAGTCACCAGATGTTCACCAATAATATCTAACACTTCCATTATTTCCATTTTCGTTAGCTCATCCCATCCTGGAGAGCCATGATTTTTCAGACCTGCAACAACACTTCTAACTTTCTGAATATCTGTGGGTTCGAGGTAGATAGTTATTTCTTCTTTAACGAAATCTGCTTGTGTAACCTGTTTGATCTTGGATGCTAATTTATACCCTACCTCCGAAAAATGTTTGTTTAATTCACTGCATATATCTTCGCTCTGTGTAATTGTTCTTCCTTGATGTGCTAGTTCAGAGATGTTTTAGTTTAACTTACAACAGCAACAATTCATTTTGTCCAAATGCTATGTACAAAATGGCTTACGTTATTCTTGGGCACTTATGTAACGTCCTTTTGGGACAGTAGATAATATTCTCTATAGGCACTGCTAGAGTATAGGATGAAGGATGTTCTTTATAGTAATATTCAATCTGTCGGGAAATTGATGGGCGATATTGATTTGGAGCAGGTAAATTAAAGACCAGTGTTTGCTGTTGAATTGTTAGCTTGTTCAGTGGAGTCGTTTGTTTTAATTGTATTATTTTTATCAGTTGTTTGCTGCAGATCTGGAGTTTCTGTAGTTTCAGAAGCTTGATGACCGTTCGTTACAATGGGATTGAGGTTTGGCCTTCATGCAGGTCACTCCATTGAAGTGATTTCGCGATATTGACCGTAGTTCCTAACGATATGAGCTTGGTAAGGGTCTGGCGTTATCATGCAAAAACAAAAAATTTTCACCAATGTTTGTCGTAAACGGTACATGTTTTTCTAATATCTCTATAACGTAACTCTAAGCGTTCAGGGTTCTATTATTGACAATGACCAAATCAGTGCGGGCGTTTAAAGAAATTTCGCCCCACAGTCTTATTGAACATCCACTAAAACCATTGGTAGGTAAAAAATTACACTGGGCATATCTCTCATTTCGACGTCTGTACACAAGAGAACATCGATCGCAATTGAGAAGACAAAATCTCGACTTATCCGTAAACAAAAACTCCCCACAGACATGTTCTCTGGCAAAATTCAATCGATTTAATCGATTTTCGCGGTGAGAACTGGATCTCGAGCTGTGACACGAGGCAATTAACCAAACTCCCTGAGAGGTTGTCGTATCGTTTCAGTGCTAATGTGCTTCTCACTGTTCTGTCGAAGCTGTATTTGAAGGTGCCTAGCAGTGGCGAACCGTTGTCTCAACGAGGAAATTCTTAAATAACGATTATGGATCGCAATTGTAGCAGTAGCGAACCGTTGTCTCAACGAGGAAATTCTTAAATAACGGTTATGGATCGCAGTTGTTGCTCGAGCTCGTCCTTACCCAGGTCACCTTTCATGACTACCAGCCTCCCTGCACCTGCGGATCATTCTTTAAACAGTTGAATGCGACACCCTAAATGTTCGAATTTTTTCAATTTCAAAAAGGCTCATTATTTTGGTTTGCCCTCGACAGCATTTGCAGTAAGTACGAAACTTTAATTTGCAAAAGAAAACGGCGGAAACAAAAGGGTTGAGTTTCGGCGATTATTTTTTAAATATCCAAAAGCAATAATAATAATTCATTTATACCAATCATAGTTGAAATTACAGCAGTTACATACGTTTTGTGGGAGCGGCGTGACATAATATCCGCCCAGAAAGTTGATCAGGTAAGTACAAATAAAATCGAGAAATGCCTTGAAAGGAAAACCTTGTGTATTGGTTTTTTCAACCACTAATATTACTTAACTAAAGCCTATTACCAATAATAATAACTGTAAATTCAAAATAACAAGAAGTATATCCAAAAATGGAAAACACAAAAAAAAAACAAGAAATACACAGAAATGAAGAATGATACACGAATGAAGGGAAAAACAGAAACGAAAAGAATCAGGCAGATATCCGTTCACATCGGCAATGAATTCTTCAAATCTACACTATCGGAAGCGAAGGACCGAGGGAGACACAGCAGCCACCACCTCACTCTCCTCTTGAACAACTTGATTGAGTTTATACCTTTCATTTCAGCAGTTAAAAGATTGAACGTTCTAGGTGCAAAGTACTAGAATGATCTCTGACCAACAGTTTTACGCATTCTGGGCAGATGATAATTACTTATGGCATGTCTTGTCTCACGACTGCATGAGACCAAACTCTCACAGGTTTTGTTCTTAAATTGTGAAACCAGAATCCGCAAACAATACAGCTACCTCAAGTCTAAGATTTCAGCCTCGGCGTAAAGCTCATCAGAAGGATATGTAGCCTCTCTTCCGAAGATAATTTTTATAAATCGCTTCTGTAAGACCTCTAACTTCTTCAGGTGAGTCCTCTCCACCCCACCCCAGACCAGTATCCCGTACGATAAAATTGACCGAACTAAAGCGAAATAGAGAACTCTCAGCTGGAGTACCGAACAGAAGCCCCTACAGATTTTCAGCAGTGGCAAAATACCTCTCAATTTTCCCAAAAGTGACTCAATATGGAGATTCCAGCGAAGATGACAGTCAATAGTTACTACCAAATATTTAAAACTTGAACTTCTCTTAATTTCGAAACTTTCATCTCCCAGGATTATATTCAGCCGAACAAGATCAGGCAGATGAGTATGAGTAATGCACAAATTGATATAAAAAACAAAATAATAACTTATAGATGGTGCTCAAGTTCGCGAATACATGGTGGCAATCAGTAAAATACTTGATGTAAATAAAAGTAAGGTGTATCTCTAGCATTTCAAGTTCTAGAATTGGTATGTTCTTAGATTCAAAAGAGAGTGCAGATCTTATAATCGATAAAGAAATCACTGTGCAAGGCCAGTCCCTCTCGATAAGACCGTGGCTAGCCAGAAACACGAGAACTGTACTGTCAAACTTGTTTCCTATCGTACCTAATGAAGGAAGTTTAGACAAACTTGGTATCAGAAGAACCTCAACGATCACATTTATGAGAGCTGGACTCAGTGATGAAGAGATATACTTGGGTCACGCTAAACGTTTTCGGCGTCAGGTCTACATCCATCCTGAAGACGTGAAAAAGCTTCCTGAAAACTTGAAAGTGGAAATTGATGGCTTCACCTTCTGGATTTATATATCATCAGATAATGGAACCTGTTTTCAATGTAAGGAGGCAGGTCATATTGTCAAGAATTGCCCCTCTGCGTCTTCCGTTTCTCCCAAGGAGGCACTAGTAAACAACGACCAACAGAATCAAGGGATGATAACGGAGGATTCAGAAATCAAAAATAATTCACTGAATACCGCTTCGTTTACAATAAACACAGAATCACCGAGCCTAAATGAGTTATCCGCTTCGATTTCTAAATAAGTCTTCAAACGGCCACCTTCGCCTTCTAGTTCAACAGATAGATCTGAGGTTAGGCCTGTAGATCTAAATTCAATTGAGGACAACTCTAAAACAAAAAACATCATTAAAAAACCAAAGGCCAAACGGTAGAAAATCCAAGAAATCTCCCCAGAAGATGAAGTTCAAAAACCGGAACATAATTGAGACTATCAAGGACCAGATAAACGACTCTACAAAAAAGTATCCTCTAAACGACACTCAACTCAAATGTTTTTTGGAAAACGTGAAAGGTAGATCCAAAGTATACAGGGATATTCACCGGGACCGTCCGTTAAAAACTTTTTGAGTTCCAATTACAATATCAAGCTGAAATTTTATACGCGGCCATAACTAGCGATTTCCAATTGGAGTGAAATATTTTCGAAGTGATACCATTTCCGGTTATACCGGAAGTGGGTCATCACTTTGTTATTTCAAATGGCAATCTACCTTTTTTATTATACATCTAGAGCCGACATTTGAGCAAGGCTTAAAATACCTGTTGGCACTTATCTGTCAAAACTTTTGACAGATTTAATTATTTTTGTTATGAACTCGATTTTTGAGGAACATTTAAAAAAATTGTAGGTCGTAGATCTTTTGCACTACAGACACAATTTTTGCTTGGGTGGATATAAGAAGAATCAAGAAATTTTTTAAGCAATCTACACATGTCCAATGTTTATTGCGTTGTTTTGTATGATTTTTTCAATTTGGCCTTTTTCAAACACCAATAACTCAATTTTTTCAAATGGCACGTGCCAATTTTTATATCGCCATCAGATGAAGCGTCAAATTTCAGATGTAATTGTATTAGCATGTACTATACCCATCTCTTATAGTTCCGAAATAATTTGGGAGAGAGAGAGAACTGTCATTTATTGTCATACAACAAGAGCCATCGACCTTCGGTCCTTCAGCTCAGTAAATTAAATATCATTATTTAACAAAAAAAAAAAAAAACTGTTTATGTAAAGTATGCTTAAGTTATCTATTACTTCTATATTCCTCCCTGAGTTTTTGGAGTAGTGATTTTGATGGATACTTCCTTGTTGGGTTGTTGTTGTTGGGGTCCTCATGGTACAGCTTGATGACATCTGCCATACCTTCCAATCTGCCGTAGAATTTTGAATTTAATTTTTGAAATCTGTCTGAAATAGGTTGTATCATAGTTTTTTCGTATAGTAATACATTGGGAGGATTGTGCAGTCTGTTGCGTGGATGTCTAATTCTTGATATGTTCCTCAGTGCTATTCTTTCTGCTTTTTGTATATTTTGGACTGCTGGGTTCCTGCAATTGATCAAAATTGGGTGGGCATACTCCAAGATTGGTCTGCATATGGTCTTGTAGATTTTGGCTGCATTCTCCACTGATAAGCCTCGGTTTCCAATAACTAGCTTCGAGAAGTGTTTTGCTCGGGATGTTGTTTTCTTCTTCATTTGACTTGTATGCAGATTGAAATTCATTTTATTGTCTACATAGACTCCAAGGTATTTTATTGCCTGCTGTGGAGTTTTTTGCTCGTTACATATGGATATTGTTGGAGAGCTACTTGATATTCTATGATTGAAGATTATGAACTGAGATTTTGTTGGATTCGGCTTCAATCTCCAAGTACGGAACCACACTTCTATCTTCCCCATTAGTTCTTGAAGTTGTTCTATACATTTCGTTAAGTTCTTCTCGTGCGATATCAAAAGAGTGTCATCCGCATACTGTAACACATATTGAATTTGGCTTTCAGGATTAAATATGTCCGCACAGTAGAGGTTGTATAGTAGCGGTGAGAGTGGTGAGCCCTGTGGTGTCCCTTGTTGTGGTACAAAAATATATGATTTGCTGTTCTTAATTCTTACCCATAGTTGTCGGTTTTCCAAGAAGTCTCTTATAGTATTTAGTAAATATCTGGGAGTTTTCATCGAGTTTAGTTTGAATAAAAGACCTTTGTGCCACACACTGTCAAAGGCTTTACCTATATCTAGACTAATTGCCGATGTTTTAAAATTCTTCAATGTGGCGTTTTGCGTGTTTGATATAAATATAGTCAGTGGATGTGTTGTAGACTTCTGATTTTGGAAGCCGAATTGAAAGATGGGAAGTTGATCTTGCAGATTTTCAATTAATTTCATCCTTATTATTTTTTTCATAGATTTTCCCCAAAACTGGCAGGAGGGTTATCGGTCTGTAGTTTTTTGATTTTGAGTGGTCCATGTTCGCTTTAGGTACTGTTATTATACATCCTTTCTTCCATATTTTTGGGAATATTTCTTGATTGAGGCAATATTCATAGATACTTATAAGGTGTTCATGTATTCTATCACTGAGTTTTTAACTATTTTCCAAGGTATGTAATCGACACCTGGGGCACTGTTTTTGGAGCTGTTTACTATTTGAAAATAGGTCTCTCTGTCAATTTTATTTTTCCTGATGGAATTTTCTTGGAAGTTGAGAAGAATTTTTCATACCACTGATTAACTCTCCTCTCGTGGGTTTTATCAAAGTTATCGTCATTGTCGTAATTGAAGGCATTTTCGTAGTGTTTTGCAAACACTTCTACTTTTTCTCCATCTTCCGAGTAAGATCTTCCATTCTCTATTAGGGTGGGAATTTTATTATAGTGTTTATATTTTGAAAGTTTTTGGTTTCTTGATAGAATGATCTCCTTTAGATTCATTTATTTTATTACAAGCCCTTATCCATGTGTGTTCTCTGTATTGGTGAATCATTTTTGGACGTTTTGTTGTACCCATTTATTTTCTGTTTTAAGTTAGGACTTATATTCCTGCAGTATTCTCTGTATATTTTCCTTTTGTTCTTGATCAGTTTTATTATATAAGGTGGTAGTTCATGAAGGTAATGTGTATGACTAATAGTGGGCGTATTGGCTTTGATAGTATTGGACAACTTTTCGTTAAATGATTCTATAAGTTCTTCATTGATTGCTTTATCTTTGTTTAGTTCGATGTATTCTTCCAATGCTTCATTCACCTTTTTTATGTCGCACCTGTTGAAATTATAAGTGAAGCTCTCTTGTTCCTGCCGTATAGGTTTTTCTATATCTAATTCTATCATCATTGCCAAGTGATCTGACCCCAAGTCTGGGATGAGTTTAATTTCTGTCACATTATTTTTTAAGTTGGAAGTGTGCAATATGCAAGATGTCTGGTGTGCTATCTGGGTTGTTATCCATCAAGAATGTGGGCATGGTTGGTACTTGAATGAAGTTGCTGTTTTGGATGAAATTGTTTATTTGTCTTTTTTTCACCTTGTTCACATTGAAATCTCCAATAATTATTGCATACTTGTACTGCAAGGCTTTTGTGAATATGGTTTCTTCTATTTTTGAATGTGGATGGATATATACAAGGAAAATATGTAGTTTCTCTTCTTTGAATGGTATAGTGAAGTGAAGGGTTTCATTTTTACGATTATTTACTGATGGGGGGTTGGCTTTTCCCATCTTCAGGCTGGGGTGACATTTTACCAGGCTTCCTCCTCTAACTCTCTCGTCTTTCTCTCCAATGTGATTAAGTATATTCCAGTCTTGGTACTCGATTACTTGGTCTTCACTGATTTTCGTCTCTACAAACATTGCGCATTTTATGTTGTTGTGTTCTATATAATGATTGATCAAGTGTTTCTTAGAAATATAGCTGTTTATATTGTTGTATAATAACCTAATTTTAGAGTTGAATTTGCCTGTTGATTTGGTTGTGGACTGGTTCTGTTGGAAAATCTGCTTCAGGGTCTTCTATGTCAAACATAAGTATGTATATTCTGTTCCCAGAAAATACTGCTGTTGTGTCTACATTGTATTCATTGATAAATCGTCGCTTCAGTTTTTGTAATAGTTCTTCTCTGTTTATATTCTTTGGTTTGTTTAATTTTCTGATCTAAGTGTTTATCAAAACGTCGTGTATAGTAACTGAGGAATGTATTCTCTTTTGTTTCTTGGAGGATTCTTCAATGTCTTTCGATTTCTTGTTGAGAGGCTTTATATTAACATTTGGGATTCCCTCTATTGGTTTTTTTGGGTGTCTTGGGCATTTTAAGGACCAAGCCTGATTAATTTGGGAATATATTGAATTTTGATGATTTTGCAAGAACTAACAGAGAATGCTTTGGAATATTTGAATCAAGTAGCTGAACTGGCTACGCTCACCTGACAGGTGCCTAGAATTAATGTACTTGTCACTTCGTTCATTCGAATTTGATATTTTAACAAGAATTGTCGTTATTTCAGATTCAAAATATCCAAAAAATGGAATAAAACCACTGGTTATCAAACGAAAATATATTTAATCTTTTTCTAATTCATTTTAGAATGTCTGAAAGTAGTGGGTAGAAATTGCAGGTAATTCAATAACCAATTTCGAAATTTACCCCATTTTGCTCTATACACTTGACAGCTCGTATACGAACATGATGAGTTGCCTTCCTAGTTTCCTCAGGATCAATATTACAAAAAGCATTATGAATGCGCTCTAGTAACTCTTCTTTACTTCTTACAGGAATAAGATACACTTCACTCTTGATTCTGCCCCATAAATAAAAATCAAAGGGTGTCAGGTCCGGAGAACGCGGAGGCCATAAACTTGGTCCACAAAAATGTTGATTTCTCCTGTTGGTTATTCCACTTTCATTGAACTTGGCTTCATTAGACCATATAATTTTTTGCAGAATTGTCTCATCTTCTTGAAGCCGAATTAATAAATTTTCATAGAAATTTAGCCGCTTGGGAAGGTCAGTTGGTTTCAATTTTTGTAGTCTGATAAAAGAACACGGGTGCATGTTATGTTTCTTAAGGATCCTTTGAATGGAAGTATAATCCAATATCCATTGATGCTGACTTAATGGACGCATGTGGATTGGCACGAAAATACGCTAGCGTATTAATTTGATTGTCGTCGTCCTCGAGAATTGGTTTTCTTCTAGTTTCTATGTATTTTGTTCCTCCAAATTGCAGAAAATTGCTTCTAATTTTTCGAAATTTTGTTTTACTCATAGGCGCCAAATTTGGAAATTGGTTATTGAATTGCCTGCAAGTTCTATCCACTACTTTTTGACATTCGCCATGAATTAAAAAGAGATTAAACATATCCTCGTTTGAATAATCAGCCATTTTATTATCAATCTGGTGTTTTTCAAAAATTTTCACTTCAAATTACCAACAATTCTTGTTGAAATATCAAATTCGAATGAACGAAGTGACAAGTACATTAATTTTAGGCACCTGTCAGGTGAGCGTAGCTAGTTCAGCTACTTGATTCAAATATTCCAAAGCATTCTTTGTTAGTTCTTGCAAAATCATCAAAATTCAATATATTCCCAAATTATTTCGGAACTATAAGAGATGGGTATAGTACATGCTGATACAATTACATCTGAAATTTGACGCTTTATCTTATGGCGATATAAAAATTGGCACGTGCCATTTGAAAAAATTGAATTATTGGTGTTTGAAAAAGGCCAAATTGAAAAAATCATACAAAACAACGCAATAAACATTGGACATGTGTAGATTGTTTAAAAAATTTCTTGATCCTTCTTATATCCACCCAAGCAAAAATTGTGTCTCTAGTGCAAAAGATCTACGAGCTAAAATTTTTTCAAATTTACCTCAAAAGTCGAGTTTATAACAAAAATAATTAAATCTGTCAAAAGTTTTGACAGACAAGTGCCAACAACTTGGGTATTTTAAGCCTTTCTCAAATGTCGGTTCTAGATGTATAATAAAAAAAAATAGATTGCCATTTGAAATAACAAAGTGATGACCCACTTCCGGTATCACTTCGAAAATATTTCACTCCAATTGGAAATCGCTAGTTATGGCCGAGTATCAAATTTCAGCTTGATATTGTAATTGGAACTCAAAAAGTTTTTAACGGACGGTCCCGGTGGATATCCCTGTATACTTTGGATCTACCTTTCACGTTTTCCAAAAAACATTTGAGTTGAGTGTCGTTTAGAGGATACTTTTTTGTGGAGTCGTTTATCTGGTCCTTGATAGTCTCAATTATGTTCCGGTTTTTGAACTTTATCTTCTGGGGAGATCTCTTGGATTTTCTACCGTTTGGCCTTTGGTTTTTTAATGATGTTTTTTGTTTTAGAGTTGTCCTCAATTGAATTTAGATCTACAGGCCTAACCTCAGATCTATCTGTTGAACTAGAAGGCGAAAGTGGCCGTTTGAAGACTTATTTAGAAATCGAAGCAGATAACTCATTTAGGCTCGGTGATTCCGGTATAACCGGAAATGGTATCACTTCGAAAATATTTCACTCCAATTGGAAATCGCTAGTTATGACCGAGTATTAAATTTCAGCTTGATATTGTAATTGGAACTCAAAAAGTTTTTAACGAACGGTCCCGGTAGATATCCCTGTATATAGCCCTACAATTCACAAACGACATTCAGGAATTTTACATAATGCTCACTGACCTCTATCCACACATCAAAGATAGAGGTATGAAATCTACATTCACCAAAATAAGAAACAAACTACGTGACACTCAGAACAAAGAAGAACGATGGTCGACAACTGATTCTTCTGTAACGGAAGAGGAGGATTTTCCTTCACATAACCTTAGTTGACGAAACAACATCAATGCCTAAAGACGATAGAGTTTCTCGAAATCATAGGATTGGATACACACATATGCATATCAATTTTTGTATGTTCACATTCTTGTAATTTTGTGGCTGAACAGTCGCTAATGACCTCGATTTAGACGTAAATTCAATAAAAAAAAGAAAAGATAACCTAATAACATTTATACCTAATCTACATACATACAACATTTTAAATATTTTTCAACGAGCTTCAGTTTTTTATTTGTCTAAAACATTTTTTTGTCTTACGAATTTTGATTGGACTAGTTGCCTTACTGAAATATCAAAATTTGCTAAGTCTGGCATTTAATATTAAGGACCCGGATGGCCTTGAAATCACGCGCGATAACGTCATTCAGTAATAAAAATTAATGTACAATAGAAAATGTTGACCATAATTGACATAGGCATATTAAATAAACATCAAAAATGATAGGGTAAGTAGGCGGATTGATATGCACTCAATCTAATCAACCGAAAATAAATGGAATGGTAACATATTGCAGATTTTTTATATAACTGTGAGATATCAGTCCAAATATTTGTTGTTTACTTATTCAAAACGATATAATTCATGTTAATGAACATGAATGATATATGCTTAAATGGATTATACACAAAACAAGCTAACATAATTGTCGGGAGTGTTATGCAATATTACGTTGAATTAAATGAACTCTTTAGCTCTATCTTTGCGCATCAATATGACCTGGGCGTTTGGGAGAGAACCTGTAAGAGATTTCTTTTGCGCAACTCGAAACGAGTCACGCATTTTTCATGAAACTTCTCTTAAAAGAAAAATAGCCCTCGAAATGAGTCTTCAGTCATTTCGTTTGAAATAACCTGTATTTTGTTTTGAGTCTATATTTTTCCAAACATGGGGAATCATAAATTGAATGCATGAGGTAATGGTCAGGAAATTTGTTGAATATTGAATCACAAACTTCGAATGCTTTTATTTTCTCATCATCTTGGAATATAAGGCCGACCACGACCACAGGACTATTTATTCTGTACTCTTTTGTAGAACAGGTGTGTAACTGGAATTTTGTTTCTGACCCCGATGTTTATACACACTGCGCCAAGAAATGAACTCACAAAATCGAAAATTCATATTTATTCAAAAGAAGTTTGGATATGTTAAGGAGTTATCTTTCCACCAATCCACCAGCAATAAGGAATTCTTAAGTACAATCGAAATGAAAAGGTCCTCATAGAAATTGAAGTAAAACTAATAATGAAAAACGTAAAACTTTCAGAAAAAATCAATATACCCAAAAACCTGTTAAAACTGGATATTTCCACTCCTGGCAAGAACTACCACATGACATCTACGATTCACACCCAAAAGCCATTGCACTTTATAGCATTCTGACCCTTTTCATTCCAAATTTCGAGCACTCGCTTCTATTGAGAATGCCCAGACATGTTCGATGGGATTGAGGTCTGGAGTTCGTGCAGGGCACTTCATTGAAGTGATTTCGCGATCTTGAAGGTAGTTCTTAACGATATGAGCTCGATGAGGTCCGGCCTTATCATGCATAAACATAAAATTTTCACTCATGTATGCTGCCAATGGTGTAACCTGTTCTTCTGAAATGTCTGTAACGTACCTGTGAGCATACAGGGTTTTATTTTTCACAATGACCAGATCTGTGCAGGCGTTTAAAGAAATTTTTCCATACGACATTACTGAACATAACAAAACCATAGGTAGGTAAAAAATTGCACTGGTCATACACAGTATGTCGTAAAAGTTCCCGAATTTATTTTTAGCGCCCATACAAGTGGCGCGATTAGTTGACACCGGTACCAGGTTGCTACATCCTTCAGGAGTGTCTGAGAATTTTTTCTCAAGTATCGGTTCATTAATTCTCGAGATAGACGTGTTTGCGTTTGTTTAGTACCCCGGTACAAGCTTCGCGATGGATGAGAAATTTGAACAACGTGCGGCGATTAAATTTTGTTATAAACTTAAAAAAACGTTCACGGAAACGAAAAAATGATCGATTTGGCTTACGGTGAAGGTGTAGTGTCGCGTACAACAGTTTACACGTGCTTCAATCGGTTTAAGAAGGGTAGAGAGTCCTTAGAAGACGAAGAGAGAAGCGGCCGGCAGTCAACAGCTGTTATCGACGAAAACGCGGCTCGTGTGCACTGAACTAGGTTTGCCACATGTCTCTCAGAATGTTAGCAGACGAACTGAATATGAGTAAGGATAGCGTAGCTTTGATTTTGGAAGAAAAAATGAACCGTAGGAAGGTCTGTTCTCTATTCGTTCCGCACTTCCTCACACACGAGCAGAAGCAGACTCGCGTCGAATGTTGTCAAGATTTTATCGAGACTTGCGAGACCACTCCAGACTTTCTAACCTCAATTGTGACTGGTGACGAGACTTGGTGTTTTCAAATCGATCCTTTCACGAAGGTGAGGCCTCAAAAATTGCTCCAACAAAAATCACGGGTGAAGACGATGCTCATGGCTTTCTTCGACTCCAAAGGTCTGATCCACCAAGAATTTGTGCCTCCCTGCGTCACCGTGAATTCTGGGTATTAGGTAGAAGTGTTGAAACGTCTGAAGCGCCGGATTATTCGCGTCAGACCCGAGTGCAAGGATCCGGGATCGTGGAGTTTGCTGGATGACAATGTGCCAGTTCATTCGTCGAACATTGTGAAGCGTTTTCTTGCCGAAACTCAGATTCTACGTATCAAACACTCCCCATACTCGCCAAATCTGGCTCCAGCAGACATTTTCCTATTTCCCAAGCTAAAAATGCACCTGAAAGGACGATTTTTTGAAGATGTACCGAGCATTCAAGCGGCTTGCACCGAGCGTCTCAAACCGTTAACTTCAGAGGAGTTCCAGAGAGCCTTCGTATCACTCGTGCAGCGCTCAAAGGAGTGTATATCTAGGGGAGGGGACTATGTTGAAAGTTAATTGGAATGAATTTCGTTACAAGTAATTTTCGATTTTTTATTTCAGAAGTTCGGGAACTTTTCCGACATACTGTGTATTTCTCATTTCGACTTCTGTAGACTAGGGAAGGTCGACCGCAATGAAAAAGAATCTCGAAACATTCAGCTTCTAACCAAATGACATGTTTCCTGGCCAAATTCAATGGGGATACTTAATGGGCTGCGGTTAGAGCTGGACTTCGAGCTGCCTCACGAGGCCCCAAACCAAATCCTTGAGACGTTGTCGTATCGTTTCAGTGTTTATTTGCACTTCACTGTTCTGTCGAAGCTGCGTTTGAAGGTGGTTAGTACTAGGGAACCGTTGTTGCCCGAGGTCGTCCTTGCCCAGGTTATGACTAACAGTCTTCCTGTACGTCCAAGCCTTACGCTTATTCTTGTATAAGTCCAACCTACGTCATCTTATACCACTGCTTCAGCTCATTTTGCCAGGGTTAATTTCGAGAATGCATTATTATAAATTGAAATTTTCAAGAAGAGCAAACGTTACTCGCAAAATTGATCAACAACTGCTGATATCAATATGTGCTGGTTTCTTGCAAAATCTCATTTTATTTCTCATGAGAGGAACATGTACGACAAGAAAAAACATCGAAACGTGTTAATTATTAGTTGTCCATCGAATAAGAAATTTTAAATAAACACCTCAAAAAAGTCTAGGGAACACTCACCAATATCTTTAAAATATGAATTTGATGATTCGAATTTATAAAAATCTTTCGATTTTTGTTAGGATGTATTGTATATAATGTATTCTCAAGAAAACAAAATAATATTTGACTTCTCCAAAGCACCTATTATAAAATTTGAATTTGAAATTTGGTAAAATACAAAAAAAAATCCTGAACTAATATTTTCGAAACGATATGGAAGCACTCATATTTTTCAGTACCCAGAAGGTCCACCTCTGTTATTAATGACACTTTGGCATCGTCGCGGCATGCTCAATATTAAATTGTCTATTACATTTTGGCCTAAGTCATTCCAAGCCCCCTGAACTGCTAATCGAAGCTCCTGTTCATGATGAAAGACGTTTTGACGCAGGAGATTTCTTTCTAGGGTGTCCCACACATGCTCGATGGGATTCAGATCTGGGGAGCAGGATGGCCACGGTAGAAGATCGATATCATTCTCTTCAAGGACGTTCAAGATAACTCTTGCACGATGAGGAGGGGTATTATCTTGTTGGAAGAGTGGATTTTGACCCATTGTTTAGAGATACGGTACCACTACAGGTAAAACTATCTCATTTGCGTAAGAATTTCCCGTGAGGTTGTTCTGGATGAAAACGAGGTTAGTTCTTCCACCAAGGCGTATACCTCCCCAAAACATCACTGATCCGCCTCCCTGTCTAACAACTTCTCGAGCATGCTGCAGACGGTTTTGCTTTCCAGGTTCCCTTCATATTCGAATTCTTCCCGAATCGGGATAATAACTAAATCTAGATTCATAACTGAAGAGAACTGTGGCCCACCTCTCTTGATCCCAGTTTACGTGTTCTTGGCGCCAAGCTAAACGAGCAGCGCGATTTCCATGGGTCAGTTGTGGAACTCTTAAAGGATGTCTGGAATGGAGTTGACTTTCGTGCAGTCGATTTCTCACAGTTTGGTCGGAAATTTGTACATTATGAGCTCGTGATAGCTCTTGAGCTAATTGAGATGCTGTGGTAGTACGATCTCTTCTGGCTTGTAAAACCAAAAATCGGTCTTGGGCGACTGTAGTAATCCTGAAACGACCTGTATGGCGTTCTTCTACGCTACCTGTTTCATTGAAACGCAACCATAAACGGTTTATGACACTTGGGCTACTTCCCATAACCCTGGATACTTCCTGTTGTGAGTTCCCAGCTTGAAGCATGCCAACGGCTCGTAACATCTCTTCTCTAGTCAAATGTCGTATTTCCATGGTCGAATCACAAAACTTGAATCTTTTATTTGTGCTTACAATAGATAAAAGTGCCAACTAGCTGATTTCAAACACTGAATACATGAAATGATTATGCGTCGCATCTGCTGCATTTTTAGTTCTTTATAAAAAAAACTGAAATCTGTTGCGGCACTATACATAATTTGGTGAGAAATTGATGCAGGTGGTCATTTCTCAAAAAAATCATCCATATTGATCGTTGTGGATACGATATATCGATATTCAGAAGTGTTCTCTAGACTTTTTTGAGGTGTTTATTGTATTTCAATTTCTTGGCACAGTGTAGATACATAATTCTGGAATTTTCTCAATGTTCTTTCAACGGCAGTGAATATTTCTCTGCCCAGTAACACTTAGGAAGTGAAAAAGAGACCAACTATTCGAAGAGAGGATGGTTCTAAACACAGAAAAATGAGAAAAATTTCTCTCAGAGAAACATGGAATGACGCCCGAAGAAAAGTTACTTGTGAAACAAGAGCAAACAGACAAAGATATCGTAAGTCTTTACAGGTAGTTAAAAAATTATGCAATTAAAGTTTCATTGCTAATGTTTGGATTTGGGAGGCTTTTACTTGGTAGAATTCCATTATCAATAATAAAAACAAGTAATGTTTTTTGAGGAATTTAACTGAATAATTGTCATTCTTAACGCGTTTCACTACACCGTAGCTTCTTCAGACGAATGAATGTACAGAAATTATAACAACTACATATAGATGCAAATGAGAATACAAATGTTCTTAAGTAATTAAAAGCTTATTGAGTTGCTTCTTCTTAAGTGGTTATTGATGAGAGGTGTATCCAATAAACTTAAGGAATAGATAGCTCCCTGAAGAGATTCAATAAAGGTGAAGGGCTTAAATCGACTTGTTCATTAATGAGTCTACCTGAGTGTTTGTGTTTGTTGATTTCTAAAGTTTCCCAAAGGTCTATTTTCCAATATTTATTATCTGTATTCAAAATTTCAAACTTCGGGTTCAAAGAGTGATTATTTTCTAGGAGATGATTCACGTAATTTGAACCTGGTTTTTTATTTGAAAAACTGCGTTTATGTTCCGATATTCTAATATTGAAATTTCTATGTGTTCTGCCGAGGTAGAAATTATTACAGTCCTTGCAATTCAATCTATAAACACCTGATTCATTATTTTTATCTGATTTGGTTTCATTGTTTTTATATATTTGTTTAAGCTTTTATTAGTTTGGAAAGCTATGTTAAAATTATTTCTACTCAAGAATGATTTCAGTTTTTCACTCGTAATGCCAACGTAGGTTAAGGTGTTGAATTTTTGTTTCAATTTATCGACAGGGTGAACTTCATTCAATGCGATTCTACTCTGTTTGTATATCATAACCATTATTTTTAGGTATTTGTTTAATTAAATTTAATTCTTCGTTGAAATTTTCTGGTGATAACGGAATGTTAATCAATCTATGAATAAAACTGTTGAATGCTGACATTTTATGTTGATACGGATGACACGAGGAGTTATGTATTATAAAATCTGTATGTGACGGCTTATAGTAGATTGCGAAAACATATTGTTCATTTTCATTCGAAATTGTTACGCATAAGAAATTCATTAAATTATTGCTTTCTATTTCGGTTGTGAATTCAATTTTTGGATGTAACGAATTTATTTGATTTTCGAAAATTTTCAACTGTCTATTTGTTCCTGTGAAGCAAATAATGATATCGTCTACATAGCGATACCAGTATAAACAATATTTACTAAGTGGATGATTATGAATGAATTTCTCTGAACTTTTCATGAATATTTCTGCTAACAAAAGACTTAACGGATTGCCCATAATCAAGCCGTCTTCATTAGTATAATATTTGTTATTGAAGTGGAAATTATTTTGATTCAAACAAATTTGTAATAATGAAAAATATCTGATTTAATGATCGTATTGACAAGTCAATTTTATTCATAGATTGATTAACATTCCGTTATCAACAGAAAAAATAGAAAGCAATAGTTCAATAAATTTCTTAGACGTAACAATTTCGAATGAAAATGGAAAACATGTTTTCGCAATCTACCATAAGCCGCCACATACAGATTTTATAATACATAACTCGTCGTGTCATTCGTATCATAGATTGATTAACATTCCGTTATCATCAGAAAATTTCAACAAAGAATTAAATTCAATTAAACAAGTAGCTAAAAATAATGGTTATAATCCCAAAATAAATAATATTTTGAATAAGAAACAAAGTAAAATCGTATTGAATGAAGTTTACCCTGTCGATAAATTGAAACAAAAATTCAACACCTTAACCTACGTTGGCATAACAAGTGAAAAACTGAAATCATTCTTGAGTAGAAATAATTTCAACATAGCTTTCTAAACTAATTATAGCTTAGACAAATATATAAAAACAATAAAACCAAACCAAAAAAATAATAAATCAGGTGTTTATAGATTGAATTGCAATGACTGTAATAATTTCTACATTGGTAGAACATATAGAAATTTCAATATTAGAATCAATCATCTCCTAGAAAATAATTTTTCTCTTTCGACCCACAGTTTGAAATTTTGCATACAGATAATAAATATTGAAAAGTAGATCTTTGGGATCTTTGTTGTATCGCTCCAAACACAATTTTGTACATTTATTCAGTCCGGTCCTGACATTTTCGAAATTTATGCCCCGCTTTGGATAGATCCTGCAAAAGTGATCCTATGTGCCGAATTTCTTGGTATTCGGTGCAACAGTTAGAGAGTTGTGAATTTTTGAATATTAAGCGAAATTAAAAAAACAGCCTGTATATCTGGAACGAAGCTCCTCAGAGGGTTAATATGGGAGTGTTTCCAAATCACCTCAGTCGCGTCTATCTTCCCTCAAGCCTCATGTGATACACCTTGTATAACCTGTAACTCTTCACCCACCTGAAAAGCCCAAGTTCCGGTAGATGGACTATGTGATATTTTCACTTGCATTGCGCGGGCGGGAACACTGAGTAAGGGTAGCTGGACACTTCCTTAGTTCTCAAAATAAACAAATAAATATATTTTCATCACTTTAATTTCATTAATCGGTATTTTGTACGAGGATTATGGATAGTATTCGTCAGGTGTGGCCGTGGCACCTTGGCCCTTCAAAGCAAGCCACTTCTGCAAAGAAAACGATAAAAGTAAAATGAAGTACTAATATGAACATGTGGTCCGCACTGAATGTGGTAACACACTCATAATTCCTAATACTTATCCATAATTTTTTGTGCACAGTGTAATAAAATTTCAACATAAGATAAAGCAGTCAAAATGATAACAGTACCTTATAGTTCCAGAAAATAAAATATGGAATGCGGAACTAATGGCAACAATGTCATAAATATTCGGTTTGCTTTAATTATGAATCATCCACTCTTATATTATCAATGTTTCTGATAGCACCTACACTATTCAATCTGAATGAGTGTTAGAGATATAATGAATTAATCACGAACTATCGCTTTTATATTAACAATTACGTTTTTTGTGTCTGATAATCTCGACATAAAAAATCATTAGGAATAACAATATCCTCTCTTATAAAAATAGAATAATCTATTTCTCTATTGCGGCTACTAACGGAGTTCATCGACTTGAGATCGCTTTTTATCGAACTATATTGAAAGTAAGACTTGCATTACAATAAATTTACTGATATGAATCGTGAATATGTGGCGTCACCACGATGCATTCGAGTCTCAATTCTGTTCGATTGAGGAGTTTATGCTCGAGTTTATTGCACCGTTGAATAAATTAAACGAATAATTTCAGCTGTGATTAATTAAATGAATTTGTAATGAAGAATATTTATCGTGTGGTCATCTTCAATAACTCGAAAAATGGCTATACTATCTGAGGGAATTTCTTGGGTTAGATTTCGTACCTTGAAAGAAAAAGTTCACTTCCGGGTTCGTCCTATTGTCACTATGCTATTTTCTCGAAAACTAAGTAACTTGAAATTTGGTTTAATGACACAGGGTCATTAAGATTGGGAATTTTCTTTTCAAAATAAATCTCACCAAAAACAACTAGTGAGCGTACAACTGTGGTATCTTTTTCCCGAAGCAATTCACGGCGTTTTTCCTAATTACATACTATTATACCTTACAGTTTAGGAAATAAGCCAGAAATAGAGGAAAACAAGCAAGAATACAAGGAAGAACACTTATAATCGAAGGACAAACTTTCACTATACAACAATTGGAAAACAGAAAACCGCTGATGAACCGAAAAATACTAGTGAAAACTTAATACAACCCGATAACAAGGAAAAAAAGGGACCAGTAACAAGGTCCACACTTAAGTAGTATTATATTGATATTGAATATGGATGCCTCTACGTCAGGGATCTAATACCTGTAATTATAGAGACAAGAGTTATTAATGATTTGGGGGATTGTGACTGATTGATGTGCGGTAATGGTTTCAGGATCTTCCACAATAATATAAGAAGTATACCTAAAAATTTGGATGAATTGAGTATTGCTTTGGATAGATTAAAAACCGAATTTGACTGTATAGTACTTACAGAAACGCACCAACTCGATAATGTTGACCTGTACGGTTTTAAGGGATTCAGCTCTATTTATAATGAAGGAGATATAAACAGGAACGATGGAACAATCATATGTATTAAAGACAAACTTGAATGGCAACATTAAATAATAAAAATCTCTCAAATAAATGGTATAAATCTATGTATCCATATCTCCGAGAAAGTAACTGTCCAGGTACTAGCTCTGTACAGACCACCTTGCTTGATAGCATCCGACTTTTTCGATAAACTAAATCCTTTTCTCAGTCAGTGTCGGGGCAGCCATGACATATCCATTCTTCTGGGGGATATCAATATAGAGGGTGCTTCAACGAAAACCAAACAGAGGCTATATCTACCAAGATATTCATTTTTGATCAAAACGCAAAAACAGGTTAATTTTTGTTTCAAAGGGGACATCTTTTGGGGTACAAAACTTGCCTGAAATATCAACCCCCTAAGCGGGGGTTGCAATCCTTGAACATTTTGAATAGGGAAGATGGGTCGACTGGTGACTCAAAAGAAAGGTGGTATCTTTGTCTACATCGCCTTGAACGAATTTCCATTTTTAATTGAAAACTGTGAGTAGATGGGTCGAGTGATAACTCGAAAGAAAGGTATTATCTTTGTCTGCATTCCCGTGAAAGGCGTCCCAGTCTTATGTATATAAGTTGTAGAGATAAACGGTATCAGAAGCTCTGAGACAATAGTTCAATGGGGGGTCCCTCAGGGGACAGTCTTAGGACCAATATTGTTTTGTATTTTTGTTAATGACCTCTTTGTCTTAAATACTTCCGGGGAAATAATATCTTTTGCTGATGATACAGCTATCCTTCCAAGGAAAAGTGTGAAGTTGACTTTGAATTGATCTTGAGTTTTCTGAGGGAGACGGGTCTCACTTATAATCGTGAAAAGACTGTATATGTACATTTTGCGAGTTACATAACCTCATTGCCAGCTGACAATCATTTAAATATTCAATTGGAAAATGATATTATTCAAATAAGATAGACAAAATCAGTCAAGTATCTCCGGGTGGTGTTGGATTCTCATCTTCGATGGAACTCTTACGTATTATTAGTGTTAAAGAAACTACGGGGTCTCTTACCTTTGTTCAGAAACTGTGGGGAATTCTGTGATGTGACTCAATTGAAGGTCCTCTACTCGGCTTCAGTTCAGTCTTTGTTGGTTTATGGGATCCTTGTATGGGGTGATGTAGATACTTGCTACCTAAAGAAATTAGAAGTATTACATAAAAGAGTCATTAAATATATATTGGGAAGAGGTACTACTTACTCCTCAGACGAATTATTTCATGAAGCTGAGCTACTGGATTTGAGGCAGCTTTTTGTAGTAGAATGCTTGTATATTTTATAAGCAATAGAAGTGGGGATCATTTAATTTCTCATGGTTTTCGAACCCGATATGCAACATGCTATTTGCTTCCTAGAATAACTAAGACAGTGGGTCAGAGATGTTTCACATTTCTGGCGCCCAGAGCATTTAATATGCTACCTTTAGAATTAAAAAATTTAGTTTCTATTGATTTGTTCAAGAAAAATGTTAAAAAATGGCTACCATCGAATCCACGCTCATTGATGTTATCTATGGTCGACATTAAAAATGCTCCAATAAGATAGATCGATCATAATCGACCGCCTACAAAAAAATTATAATGTTGTTTTCACTGGGAATGGTTATTTTTCTTTCCCTTCGTTTTCTTTTTTCGTGTTCTGTATCGATTGAACCTTACGTTTTGAATTTCTCTTACTAAAGCTTTTTTGTGAAATACTTATCGCATATCAAACCTTGTTTTTAGGATTTTACTTAATAATTGATTAATATTGAATTAGCTTCTTGAAGCTAACGGTGTAGTGAAACGCGTTACGAATCACAATTAGTAAGTGAAATTCCTAAAAACACATTACTTGTTTTTATTATTGATCATGGAATTCTATCAAGTAAAAGCCTCCCAAATTAAAAAAAAGCATCTATGATTCGTGGTTAAAAACTCGCGCACGCTTTCATAGGTGAATTTGAATATTATGTCAGTTAACAGTCATCGAAGTGTGGGAAGACACATGCTGTGTAATTCCTAACCTAACTTCAGAAGGAAGCTTCAATTTTGTAGGTAAGATTTTGTTCTTTATTCTTTCGATTGAAGCTGCTTTTTGCTATGATAATATTGATATATAAAACTATTGACGTACAGGAACCATTGCTTCTTCAATTCAGCTAGAATTTTCACCAAGGTGGTGTCTACTATTAGTAAAGATATTTTTCAAAACCTAAAAGATGACACATGCGTCATCCATTGGGGTCACATCAAAGTGCATTTCTCAGCTCGATATCTATGTTCCCTGAATATAAGAGCTATCAGAGTTCTATATGGTTCGCGTAGTAGTAGTAGACAGGGTGTCAACTATTGGGTGTACTGGTTGTCAACAATCGGTTCTATTGATTTCAGATTTATCACTTTGTAACATGCCGCCAATAAAAGGACAAATGCAGCTATTGCAGCAAGAAAATTTGGCATAGCACGAGTAACTTTGTTGAACAAAGTGAGAGATTAAACGCAAAATTGTTATATGACTGAGAATATTGAAAGTATGGTAGTGACGTGGGTGAAAGCCGTGTTGAAACAGGGTTTTCCAATCGGAAAAGACAGTTTAAAGACTAGTGTAAAGAAAATTGCGGACGATTTTGATATAGAAATACCTTCCAAAAATGGCAGACCTGGAAAAAGATGGCACAGCAGCTTTTTGAAGCGTCATAACGAGGCAACCTCAAAATTTGACTTCTTCTAGAGCTTCTGTTACAAAAACAGAGTGGAAAACTGGTTTGAAGAAGTAATCAAGTATTTGGACGACAACAAGTGCAGGGAAATTTTGAACGAGCCTGGACGAGTATTCAACATGGACGAAACAGCTTCTTTTTTAAATCCTAAAGGAACAAAAGTCTTGGCAGCTGAGGAAGAAAAATCAGTTCACCAGAAAGTTAACGTGGACGAAAAAGAATGCTATACTGTACTTCTAGGTGGCAATGCTATCGGAGATGTTCTACCTCCCATGGTTATTTTCAAGTATGAGAGGATTCCGTGAGAATTAAGCATTTCAGTTCCTAAATCATGGGGCATTGGGCGGTCAGATAATGGATGGATGACTAGAGAAACATTCTATGAGTATATATGCAATATTTTCAACAAATGGTTAGATGACAAGAATATTCCAAGGGTTGTTTTTACTCTTTATAGATGGTCATACATCGCATCTTCCTTTCCATGTCAGCAAATTTTGTTCTGAAATGGTATCATTTTGATCGCTCTCTTTCCTAATGACACATTTACTTGAGCCAATGGATGTTGCAGTTTTCAGAAGCCTTAAAGCAGTATGGAGAGAAACAGTGCATTCTTGGAGAATAGAAAATATTGATTCGCCTGTTTTACGCAAGACAAATTTTTGTTCATTATTAGATAAAGTATTGAAAAACACATTGGCACCTGAAATATTTCAAAATACCCTGAAATCCTGATGAGGTGTGCTCTATTTTGGAACTACCAAACCAAAAATCCACCGATTTAACATACCTTCAGAAAATAGGAACTAGAAATGGGGAAATTTTTTTCAGAAAAATACATTGATGACCGAAAAATTGCACAGTTCAGAAGTTGTGATGTATGGCTTGGAGCTAAAGAAGACGTGGAATTATTAAAATTTCATAAAAGAGTTGAAGAGTCTTTGAAAAATCTTGCTAGTGACAATTCGAATTTAGAACCCAGCAATAATGTCCCTGAAATAACACGTCAACTCTTGGATGACAGCAATACTGATGCAGCTGTAAATGAAAATGATGAAACACGAACCGAACCATCGGAGAACAAGAAAGAGAGCACAACTGGAACAACAACTTCGATAACTAATGAGGACCATTTGAATTTTGGAATAGATGATTTTGAGAACACATACTAAAGAGACTCCAGATGAAACGACCGTGAGTACTAATTTCTTGATGATGCAATCCACATCTGTACCATCACAAAAGAACTCAAGCAATAAAGGTGCCATAATACCAAGTCCATTCAAAAGAGCTTTGTAATAGGAAAAAAAAGTAGGAAAAAGTATCCTCTGTTGTAGAAGGAGAAAAAATAAATGAGGGAAAGAAAACCGGAGAAGGTTAGAAGAAAATCAGAAAATTCTGAATAACATGTATCATAGGTGAAAGATAGCCAAGTTGGGGTTAACGATTTGCTGTTACTGCCAATCATTTCCTAACAGACTATAGAAATTAGTTTAAGGACAATGCTTCAAGTATCTATGGATTTCAGGTCTATCAAATTGAGACAGAAACTATAGCTACCTTCTGTTTGATCATTCCATGTTTCATAAGTGATAAATCAAAAATGAGACCAGTTGGCTTAAAATTAACTTTTATTTTTAGTTAACTGACTTTATCTTCACTTTTGCGCAATCCGTCTCGGCTTCAACATTACGACAATTTCGTAAGATGTGCATTGACATGTACGATTCGTCATCCATCATAACAGTGCGGAAACGTCAAAAATTAGCATTCTATTTTCGACATTTCCCCTTTCCTGTGAGAACGAACGCCTAATTTTAGATCGCAAGGTATAATATTTCTGTTGTGTTAAAATGGATTTTGACCAGACGTTCTACTTACAAATTTATTCACACATTACGTCAGAAATTTTATGTTCGTTCGAATTTTTCGAATGATGTTCGAGTTTATCTCATGGTAATAATAATAATTCAATTTAAGTACTAGAAAATTTATCGCTGTTATGTTTATGAATAGCGTTAATAACATCAATTCAAAAACGTGAAACTCATGATCTGATAGTATAAATTTTTTGGAGTTTAATTGAAGGTAATTAAGGTATCGCCAAAATAAATTAGACTTTTTTATTACTTGTGAGAATTTTAAAACATTATTACAGTGATAAAGATCGACTCTATTATTAGAAATTGTGCACTTAATATCGTTTGCTTATGTTTTAATGAAATATTTTTATTTTGCCTTCATTTGAAAGATGGATAAAATTTGTGAATAAAAAAATTATTCTTTAACTTTTTTCAACTCCCCATATCCCACGAGAGCGTACAAGACTAGTCTCGGCTTTCCATGTCTATGACACTTTGGGGAATATTTGCAAATATCTGTAGAAGGCTGCGTCAACCTGTTGAAGGGTTCCGGGAGGATTTTGAAGAAAAATAAATTGTCTCGAAATCTCAATCCGAACAGAACGTGCTCATCATTGTATTCTTCGAATTTCATGCAAATTTAACGCATTATTCACCATAATAATAGACAATAATTGGTTCAATTGCTATATCGCGATTTCGCTGAACAATCATTGTTGAATTTTGCAGAACAACCAAGTCTATGCGGCGACCTAAACCTATTCCACCAAAAACACAAATGGAGCATCTACCAAGGCAAGTTTCCTACACTAATTATGAAAATTAGAAGATCAGAAAAGTTTCGATATTTTTCGGTTGTTCCTTCCACGTTATTTGAGTGAAAAATGGCAATATAAGCAAAATAAAAAATTATTTTGAAGACCCTTCTTTCTGAATCTTTGGGTCAAACATTTTTAGATGCTGTGGCATCAATCGTAAGAAATAAATTCTTCGTTTGGGTTCACGTAATTAACAAAAAATTTTCAGTAGGATCATTGCATCGACAAGATAGCTTGTCAGATTCGATTTAAAACTTTGATGTGACTTTATATTAACAGAGATGTTGGACTTTGAATGCAAACGAATTTTCTTCTTCAATCGTCGATTTCTTAGCAACCAATTATAATACATCATCCACTTCGCTCAGTTACTTCACATGTAGATCTAGGAGTAACCGTTCTATTGAGCATTAAAGACAATGGGTTCATAGCCAAACAGAACCATAGTGGACTCAAAGAGTCTCCTTGAAAATTATTATTATTATTATGAAAATTGGTTTCCTCGTATGGAAATATTCTACTAGAACCGTTTCATCATACTTATGAAAACGTTTATCGTTTATACACCTACTAGATTCGTTTCACCACGTGAGAAAAAATTATATTCATACTTTACGATTCATAAAAAAATCGTTCTCCTGTGTGGGAAAATGTCTGACAACTATAATCGTTTCACCACCTATAAAAACGTTTATACACCCTCTAGATTCATCTGACTATGCGAGAAATAAATTTTATGTTCATACTTGATTCCGGGCTAACTTCACGTTCTGTAAAAATATGGTCTTTCGTTGTGTAAAAATGTCCTAACCAACTAGAATCGTTTCACCATCAATCAAAACGTTTATTCAGTCATTAAATTCGCTTTCAGCGTGAAAAATATTCTCTTCGGCTTGAACCATTTTACCCTCTAGAAAAAGCATTTGTATATGAAATAGATTCCTTTCGTGTTTTAATCCTAATGAATGCCTTAGAGCAATAACATTTTCTCAGAACGTAGGTCTTTTTCAAGCCGACAGATCCAAGTGTAATGCTCGGTCTTGTGTTTTACCCACAGCTTTAATTTATAGATAGATAGATACATAGTTTATTCATTCAAACTTGTAAATATAAAAGTAAACAAATTATGCCAAAGGCGTAGAACATGTCAAATAAAAAGTACAATCACGTTATGAATAGTTACTTACAATCAACAAAAAATCTCAATTTACAGGTACAAAATAAATAGATGTACAAAGGTAAGACTATAAACAAGAATAACGTGGACAGCGATTTAAATATTGTATGTATGAGTTTTAATTTTAGTCAAGTTTGGTATTCAGGAAATCTTGTAAGCTGTACGGAGCTGTTTCTACTAGAAGTTTATGTACATGTTTTTTCAGAATTGCTGGTTGCTCATTGCGTATTTTAGGTGGTAATTTGTTCATTATTTTTATTATCATATGATGTGCATTTTTCTGTAGGTAAGTACGATTGAATTTCATAGATATCAAGTTCTCCTTATTCCGGGTCATATAACCGTGTTCATTTCTATGGAATAGATCAGAGTTATTTCTGACAAACATGATTGCCTCGTAAATGTATAAGGAGGGCAGTGTGAGTAAGTTATTTTTTATGAAATAGTCCTTACAGCTTTCAGTGTATCTCAAGTTCAACATCGATCTTAAGCATCTCTTTTGGAGTTTGAAGAGACGAGACGCCTCTCTAGAATTGCCCCAGAAGACAATTCCGTATCGGATCCGAGACTCCACATTAGCTCGATAAGACACGATGGCAGTTCGGAGATTAACATGTGATGTAATCATTCTCAGGGCATAAGGATAGCGCTCCAATGCATCCGCCAGGCGTTGTACATGGCTGGACCAATCAAGCCCAGAATCGATGGTCACACCCAGGAATCGCATCTCTCCAACAGACTCAATAACTTCTCCGTTGTGGGCTACGGAGATTTTTTCACAGTTTTGTTGAACGAAAAATGTAAGAGCTGTGTTTTCTTAGTATTTAATTTCAGGTTATTCATGTTAAAGTATTTTTCCAAGGCTATTAAATTATTCGAAACTCTGTGTTTTAGTTGTTCTTGATTACTACCACTCATTAAAATATTTGTATCATCTGCAAATTATACCAGCAAGTCTTCGACGATGCCAGACAGATCATTGGTGTAAAGAATATAAAGTAGGGTCCAAGAATCGATCCTTGAGGAACTCCCCTTCTTGTTCTCAACATTTCGGAGGTTTGCATGTTTCCATCATTATCTGCCATTGCAACATATTGAACCCTATCTGATAGGTAGCTGTCCAACAGTTTCAATGCTATTCCACGTATTCCACAGCACTCGAGCTTTTTTAAAAGAATACCTTAGGTTGGTCCAGCCATTGCTATCACAGGCTTGTTTTAATTCAGGGACTCCAAAATTGCACATATTGCCATATATATACCTCGGATTGTGTTTTTCCTTCCTAAAGCCGTTTTGCGAGTCTGAGAGAATAATTTTTCCCCAAAAATTGAAGCAATCTATTATAAATTATTTTTTCTATTATTTTACTAAAGTTATTCTAGTAAACTAGAGTAAACTTTTGTGGTAACAAAAGGTAATAGGAAAACATGAATTCAAAACATTTGAAACCGGCAAAATGCCGGTTACATTAGTGTACTCATTTTTATAAATCTGATTCTCCTAATTCGTTTCTTCAGAAAACTGCAAATAATAAAACGCTCCTTCTTGTAATTTGTAATAAGTTTAAGCAATGAAAAGTTACTTTTTATCAAGTATGTGCATAATTTTTTTTCACGTAGTACTATAAAATGAATCTGAGTAGATAAACGTTTTTTATAACTGGTGAAACGATTCTACTAGAAATGGACATATTTTTCATCGAACGTGAAGTTATCCCGGAACCAAGTATAGTATAATTTTTTCTGCTTTGTGAAACGAATCTAATAGTGGATAAACATTTATTATAGGTGGTGAAACGATTCTAGTAGACATTGACATTTTTCATAAAAAGAGAAGTTCACTCGGAATCAAGTATGAACATAATTTTTGTTTTCCCGTAGTTACACAAATCTAGTAGGTGGATAAACGTTTTTCATAGGTGATGAAGCTATTCTAATAGAAAACCAGTTTTCATAGAAGGTAAAGTTATCCCGAAATCAAGTATTGTATAATTTTTTTTCGAGTGATAAAACGAATAAGCGTTTTCTACAGGTAATGAAAACGATTTCAGTAGAAATAGAGAAATTTCCACACGGAAAACCAGTTATCAGAGAACGTGAACTCAGCCCGGAATAAACTATATACTTCTACTTTTTGTCTCGTGGTAAAACAAATCTATTGGGTGAACAAACGATCTTTAGAGCTGGTGAAACGATTCTAGTAGAAATGGACGTATTTCCACTCGGTAAAAGCAGTTTGTATAGAACGTGAAGTTAACTCGGTATCAGAAATGATTATACATTTTTTGTAACGTGATGAAACGTATCTTGTAGGTGGAAAAACTTCTTTATAGATGGAGGAACTATTAAATAGCTTTAATCTAACGGGTACTATGAAATGATTCGAAAATATTGTTTTCGGAATAACATTTCAATTTACGTGGAATGAGGAAAAATAAAATTTGGAAAATCGAATGCATATTGACCTTGAGCGTTATTCGTTAGTAAGCATTTAACCTTAAAACGGTTCTACTGATTTCTTTAAATTTTTAGATGTTCACCATAGTCCGAATGCGGGAAAAGTTATCCGACAGTGTTCTTTTATTTAAGCACCAGGACAACGTCTGTCAACAGTTGAAAATAAATTCACTCATTTTCTATTTCGCACCTAAGTCGACTCTGGCATCACAGGTAATGGTGTACTGAAGAGATCCATGTGCGTTTTAAACTTTATTCACTTTATTGAATAAACAACGAATATATTAACAGTGACTAGGCGCGATGCACTCGGTTGGAAGGTTCATTTAGGTCTTTCACGGTGTTTACACACCTCATTTAGCAGCATCCAAGATGGTGATGACGTGAGGTTTCCTGAAAACATCTATTTTCGAAGATATCGACGCGTCTGAGAATGCAGAATCATCTCAAGAATTCATAAACGCCTCCCTATGCGTTTAAAAATAGTTTTCTGTATGCGGTTAATATATACGAGGTACATCAAAACATTTCTTGCGATATAATTTCTGTTTGGTTTCAAATTAAGTTTTCTGATCCCTATGAAAATTGCTGTCATAATCACCCAACTGGACTGGCATATGGAATCTGATCGGAAAAAATCAAAGAAGAGAGTGGCAAAACTATTTCTCAAGATGGACAAAATGGTTTTCCAAAGTTGTGATTTTGGCCCAGACTGAAAAAAATTAATTGTCAATCTAACCGGTTTCTGGCTAGATAGATGTAGTTTGAGAGTTATTTTCCACGTTATATATATATATATATATATATATATATATATATATATATATATATATATATTCAATTCACCATTACCTCTTCAGCCATTATTATTGTTTATGCATCAAGCGTAGTAGTAACGTTTACAATTATCATTTTTCTATCTCAATGTATCACTCAAGTAATTATTCCTATTTCATTAATTATTACTAAAATTTGTTAATCTTGAGTATAGTTCGCACGATTAGGTAATCAAGTGATTAACATAACCTCAAAAGTATTCAACACAAATTTATATGGCAAAACAACGTTTGCCGGGTCAGCTAGTATATATATATATATATATATATATATATATATATATATATATATATATATATATATATATATATATATATACATATCTATCATGTCACAAACCGATTACATTTGGAGCAGTACCGAAATAATCTAACTAAACTCTCCAAGATGAAGCTACCTCCTTTTTGCTGCAAGAGCCTTCTATTGAAGAGAAGGCGATAGCTTAAAACTGTAGATACGAATGTAGGTAGGTAAATTGGGAACATTCGAAATTTTATATACCCTCGAGGCCGTTGAAAATTCAGGATTCTAGTAAAACTATAATTTTCTGGAAGTTATAGAGGAACGAAAGTGCCTTGGGTGGCTGCAAAGCAAGGATGGCACGACCGAGCTTTTTCTCGACTTGCCAAATTAGTGTATCTCAGAAGGAAAAATTAGGTGAAACATTATTATAGTAAATATTTGATTTCATTTTTCTAGTTTGTTGTGGGAAAAAGTACAACCGACTCTGTATAGTGCTAAGTTGCATTCATGTTCTCTGATGAAATATTTGAATATTGCTCAATGAATCGTCGATTATATTATGTCACTCCAAATACGGCAAAATGTGTAGCTACTTTCTAGTCGCCTACATCTTATAGGCTGATACATGCCTAGCGAGTTTCGCGGTTCAGGCGATATCAGGTGAATTATAGAGAGGTGTCTATCGTTGAGCTATTTGTTGTTTATTTAGCCGTTTCTGTCTTTACGTGTTAAAAATGGTATTGGAAGTAGAGAAAATCTGATGCGTAGGATACATTCCTCGAACTCCTAAATGGGATGAAAGCGATATACTTTGTGTGGGCTAGATCAATAGCGCATTCGGCATTGTTAATATTCTTCACATGAAATTGGAATTTGTCGTTTTACGATGCTTGACCCGTTCATTTATAGCATCGAAGATAATTCACTAATTAAAACACAAATGGAATTTTTTACTTTGTTTTTACTACCAACAAATACATTGAATTAATAGATCACCTACTGCGTTATTTGGATTTGGAAAAATTAGGTATGCAATTCACAAACTATTGGAAGGAAGTTATTATTTGAATACATTGAATATTTAGGATATACATAGATCAGTCTGGTCGTTCGTTCACCTGAAAGTTATCATTTAAAATAGATTTGAAATTTTCTACTGATTCTAGGTAATTTTTCCACACTTTGAGGCAGTGTGTAGAACTTTTATTTATAAATACTGGGGAAATAGTGACCATTTTGAATACAGTGCTGAGCTAATGTTGAATCTTGTTTATTTCTAAGGATTAAAGTTTGATCTTCTTTATATCTAATTTCGAAGGAACGACCAGTCTGACCTATGTAGAAATTATTGCAGTCTGGACAAGATAACTTATGAATTACTGATTTATTCAAATTCTCTATAGAATTGTTAGCATTAAATAAGAGTGATGACGATTTATTTCGAGGTCTACATCCGATTTTCGTTTTCAATTTGGAAAGGTTATTTGTGTCATTTTTATTTATCTGTCCAAAATATGTTCAAGGGATAAATTTTTCACGTTTGTTAATATTTATAATTGGATATACGAGGTCTGGCTATTAAAAAACGAGACTGGTTACGAAAAAGGGTTTTTATATAAAAATTATTCTACATTCGAATGCTCCCCTTCAATATACTCCCCTTCCCTCGCCACACACCTTTCCATACGTTTTTTCCATTGATCGATGCAGTGCTGGAAGTTTTCTTTGGTGACGGCCTTTAGGAGATCTGCCGTTTTTTGCCTAACCACTTCCATCGATTCAAATCGGGTTCCTTTCAAAGCAGATTTTATCTTCGGCAACAAAAAAAAGTCGCTCGGTGCCAAATTTGGCGAGTACGGCGCGTGTTCGAACACTGGAGTGCACTTACTGCTTTACAGATAGCGCGTTATGGGCAGGTTTCTTGACACCAACTTCGCAAAGACTTTTGTCAAGTGTAATTGCTCAGGTAAAAATTTTTCTAACCGTTTCTTTATCGACGTCTACAGCCTCGGCTATCGTCCGGATACTCATTCGACGATCTGCACGCACAATTTGATTGACTTTGGTCACTGTTTCCGGAGTTGAAACAGTGACAAGGCGACCTGGGCGCTGGTCATCTTCAGTGCTCTCTCAGCCCTCACGGAAGCGCTTACACCGCTCAAAAACACGCGCACGAGATAGAGATTTATCCCCGTAGATCTCAATCGGAGTTTTATTCAATTTAACGAGAAATTTGAGATCGATACGTTGCTTTTGGTTTTTGTCACACGAGAAAACAACACGTTCGTTTCAAACCGCTACTGCACAAATACTATAATAGTAACGAAAACATGTTTTGGTACGTGCATAGTCAAGATATCTAGATACCTAACGCACTACTCGTTTTTTCCCCACTACTCTAGGGCGCCCTCTAGGTGCGCAGTCTCGTTATTTAATAGCCATACCTCGTATTTGGCTAATAGCTATATGTAATTGTTTGTTTTTGATTCACTATTACGTTAATGAAGCCACGATCAAAATTGTTGATGTGAGCTATAGTTTTGATTGCTTCAATTTCCTTTTCAATATTTTCTGATGATAAAGATAACGGAAATGCTTTGTGGGTCTTTGAATTGTAAGCCGTACTTTATGTTATGTGGTTGAAACCGCATACATATACGTAAGTTGCCTTTTAAATTTTCCGCCGGACAACAAAAACAAGTAACTTAGGGACAAAATAGCTTTATTGTTTCTCGAAGTATTCTCCATGAAGATCGATACATTTTTGCATGTGCTTAAATCAATTTTCGAAACACTTTTGGCACTCCGAATGACATACCTCCAAAACCATCCAAAACCATGGTTTTGGAGGGATGTAACTACCTCTTCTGCCGTCGAAAATCGTTGCCCTCGAAGGTTTTCTTAATGTGCGCAAACAAAAAAAGTCGTTAGGTGCAAATCAGGACTATAAGATGGATGGTCAATTAATCCAATGAGTTGGGTGTTCGAATACTCCATGGTATGCGCTGTATCATTGTCATGATACAGAATAAATTTAGTTCTTCGATTTGATTTCTCCACCTCATCGAACACTTTGACCTCGCGAAGTTTGTCGCGGAAGATATTTGTCTCATCAAATATTTACCGACGGGAGGTTTTTATCTCGGAAACAGAGGTTCAGAGCACCATTTCAACGGGATTATTTCGCTCGTTTTGTACCGTTGATGCGATTCACGGACCGGCGAAAGATGTCTCTAAGTGTTGGAATTTCTAACGTTCTCACATCTGTTTGTTATTGTTCGTATCTTCTTCGAAGTCCGGTAGCGGGTTCACTGTCTCAGTCCATAAAGGGCGACTCTCTTACGTATGTACGAGGTGCGTCCTTTCTGGAATCGATAGGGTACCCCGATGTAGCTTGATAAGATGCTGAGAAGCGATATGCGGCACTGATGAGCTCCTAATAAGGGCGAAACTGCAGTCTTAGTCTGCATATATATATTATATATATATATATATATATATATATTAGTTGCATATATTATATATATATATATATATATATATATATATATATATCATGTCTATTCAAGTTTTTGATAGATTTCGAAAATAT
The DNA here is from genome assembly GCA_013387265.2 of Cryptolaemus montrouzieri. Lineage (NCBI taxonomy): Eukaryota > Metazoa > Arthropoda > Insecta > Coleoptera > Coccinellidae > Cryptolaemus > Cryptolaemus montrouzieri. The sequence continues at coordinate 118,631,667 of JABFTP020000185.1, forward strand.
CAGAATTTTTGTAGACGTCACCGATTTTTTCTGTGTTAGCAATATAGAAGATCTTAGGTGTAATCTTAAATAAGTCCTTTGGAGTCACATTTCAAAACTGCAAGGAGTTCAATTTAAGGATCGTATCTATTCTGTGATTTCAAGGTGAAATATTTTATTTCAAAACAACTTTTTAGTATTTCACTGTTCTCCGGTAAGAAAATTATTCGCCGGAATAGCGTACGAAAAGTAAGAGATAGTTTTTTCAACTTCGTTAATATCTCTGAGAAAAGGAATTCATTTTTTTCAACCGATATTCCAGCTGTTGAACCCAAATATCTGAATTTGCTCACTCTGTACACTAGAATATGTATAGAGAAAAAGATTCCTTGTTCAAGAAGAATATATCTCATAATTATGTGCAAATATTGGTTGTTTATATAGGAGCCGTTTATCGTGCTTCATAAGATGAATAAATATTTATTCACTGTACTATTTTATTATTTGGAATACATAAAATGTTGAATAAAACAGGAAATTTTGCAGTTAGCTAAACAGTCGAGTTTGTTATCATACGGATATCCGCAAGGAAATATTCCCGTATAAAAGTTGCTTTCGCAACAATCATTTCATAGGTGTTTCGAAATATTTTTTCCTTATCACTTGGGGAGAGCTTTATCACTGCAGGCACGCATTGCATCTAAAATTAAATATGCATTCAGCAATGAAAAGTGTGAAATTAAAGTTAAACTGAATCAGTATATATCATTCGCAAAGAATGATGTTTCACATCATGAGATTGATTAAAAATATAACTTTCCGACATCTGAATATAGCTCATGTAAATTAGGGCAAAAAGGGAAGAGCACCTGAAAATAAGTACATGGTGCCTCATTTTCGATGCTTCAGTACCGCAACTATGTGAAGTACATGCTTTTTTGTTTTCGAGATTTCTCGATTTCACGGAATTCGGCAAATACCAATATCTCGGTTGCTGTTAAGATTAGAAGAAAACTATTTTGGATAAAATGAGTTTTGTTTTTATTGCATGGTTTCCGAATTATAATATAAACTTGTTTTTTCAAATACAAGCCATGAGTGAAATATAACCTGACGAATTTCCACGAAAATGTGAATTAGTTTTCCAGAAATGAAAATCCTTCGATCTTTTGCCGTTTCATTCAGATGCTGGAGCGAATTTCCTCAAAACATCACAAATGTTTTCAATTCTATGCCCACAACAATAAATGTCAAAATTAATGCATTATTCAATTCACATTGTTGATTCACGAATATTTAGCTGAAAACTTTGATAAAATGTTAGAATGCTACGTGTATGATTCTGATGCAGCTTCGGAAGAATTATTCATTTCTTTTTCTTGACAGGGAGCAACCTCACAAGTCTATATTCCAATGACTGAAACAGAATCTCATAAACACTGGTCTCTCAAAGCACTGAGAGAAAAATGTTACAATTAACAAGATAATGAAGAAGAATTTTGGGAGGTCTTATTACGATCCCTCAACTTCATTAATATTTGAATTTGAGAGGCTTGGTAAAATTCCATTATCAATAATAAAAACAAGTACTGTGTTTTAAGGAATTTTACTTAATAATATATATATATATATATATATATATATATATATATATATATATATATATATATATGTATATATTAATACATAATAGATTGATTAACATCCCGTTATCACCAGAAAATTTCAACAATGAATTAAATTTGATTAAACAAATAGCCAAAATAATGGTTACAATCCCAAACTAATAAATAATATTCTAAATAAAAAACAAAGTAGAATCGCGTTGAATTAAGTTTACCCTGTCTATAAATTGAAACAAAAATTCAACACCTTAACCTACGTTGGCATAACAAGTGAGAAACTGAAATCATTCTTGAGTAGCAATAATTTCAACATAGCTTTCCAAACTAATAATAATTTAGGCAGATATATAAAAAATAATAAAACCAAACCAGGTAAAAACTATAAATCAGGTGTTTATAGATTGAATTGCAATGACTGTGATAATTTCTACATTGGTAGAACACATAGAAATTTTAATATTAGAATATCGGAACATAAACGCAGTTTTTCAAATAAAAAATCAGATTCAAATTACGCGAATCATCTCTTAGAAAATAATCACTCTTTCGACCCACAGTTTGAAATTTTGCATACAGATAATAAATATTGGAAGGTAGATCTTTGGGAAACTTTAGAAATCAATAAATACAAACACTCAGGTAGACTCATCAATGAACAAGTCGATTTAAGCCCTTCACATCTATTGAATCTCTTCGGGGAGCAATCTATTCCTTAATATCATTGATATACCTGTCATAAATAACCACTTGAGAAGAAACCCAATAAGCTTTTAATTACTCAAGAACATTTATATTTATATTCTCATTCTTATTTTCTGTACATTCATTCGTCTGAAGAAGCTACGGTGTAGTGAAACGCGTTACGAATCGCAATTATTAAGTAAAATTCCTTAAAACACAGTACTTGTTATTTATTACTTTATTAATACATAAGAAGTTAGAACAGAGTAGAGGGCATTAGGATGAAATTCTCTTGGCTCAAAGAAGGTTAATATAATTTCAGCATCACGATAAGCCACCACACCAGACAGGAAATATCTTAGAACTTCTAAACCAGTCGTTCGGTGATAACAGCAGATTCAACCCCGTTAGATTTTTTTCTTTGGGCCTAGGCTAAGGATTTATTGTGTAGATAATGAGTTAGAAGAGCTGAAGCAAAATTTTAGAAATTATTTAGCTTCAGTGGCCAATATTCTAACACAAAAGGCACGCAGAAGTGTTTTTGGGCAACATAATAACTTTCGAATACGTCCCTACATTCTACTCAAAAAAGTGTTGATAGAAAGTCATAATAGTTTTTATCTCACTTTGATAGCAACCGAGATATTGGCATATGCCGAAATCCCGGAAATGGAGAAATTCTGAATAACTAGAAAACAAAGAAAGATAGCTGCGATCTGTTTTCACCAATGAATTTCCCCCGAAAATAGTGAACAGCGATGGAGGTGTCATTTTTCTCTATTTGCAGTATCTCACTAAAACAGTACTAAAACGTCGAAAGTGGAACACCCTGTACAGAAGTGGAAATCGTTCTAACCTCCCAGTAACGTGTCAGTGAGTTTGCGAGTTTTGGGTGCAGGTTCACAGAAAAATATTCGATGTACATAACTAAAAGCAATAAACTTTCATACAATAATGGTTCAATGCATTTTTATCCAGTAACTTACGTTTTTTTTGTTTTCTATTACTCGTCGTAAGCAATTATATGAAAATATTGTGAGTCAGGCCAATGAGTCACCAACCCTTCTTTCCATCCCTAAATGTTCCTTTTCATTAAAGCGTTTTGAAGCTGATTCGGAAGGACACGTGATTTTCTTCGTTGACGCTAGAAAGTTGGAAATTTCTGAACTTTATAGCGGCAGATGCTAGAAGAGACAAGTGGCTATGAATCCTCCAATTTCTTGTAGGCAACTATGCGGGGAGCTTTATTATGACATAATAAGGGAGAACAGAGTCGAGGACATTTTGGATGAAATTTCTCTTTCTCTTAGATAATGTGTGTCATAAGTCTCGTAGGTTCGATAAAGCACTACTATAAAATGAAGGAGGAAGTGGTTGAAATGTTTCTTTTCCGCTTATATCTTGGAAACTATAAAACCTACATACAGAATTGAAGTTGAAAAATTCCCTAGAAAAATGGGATTAGGATAAGCGGGCAACCATTTTAACCTTTGGATTGAAAAACCTAAAGCAACTTCCAAAATACAACATGAAATAACTAAGATTTTTCAAGTTTTCATAAAATCCAGGGTAGGGCACATTTCATAGACACCCACAGAATAATACTCTATACCGTGTGTCCATTAAGTGCGTGTTCTTTCGATAGCTCCAAAACTGTACATTGAATCGAAAAGGTGTGAAGGGAAGATAGTTAGTTTTTGAAACGTTGCGTATTTCAAAATTGTTTTCGAATATGCCGGGTGCTCGATTTCAGAGATTTATATCATAGTTATGTTTCATTGAATCAGATGGCCTATTTGAGTTCTGTAAGAAATTTTTATACATAAACCCAACGGTCAATTTTGTCAAATTTTTACCTTTTTTTCTAAACTCATCAGGGTTTTCAGAAAGTTTCACCGAAACACCAAAGCTTTTACAAGAAACAGCTTTTTGTAAAAAGTAAAGCGGATGACAGCACGGATTCATTTTTCATTGTCAAAAAAATTGAAACATTCAAAACACATTATTTTTCTCATTTTATATGGCACATACTGTATTGAATGATTGAATCTGAATGAGAAGTTCAATACCTATCGAATGATGAATAAGTACTCACATCTGTTTTCAACTATTTACTCGAATTGAAAAGTTTTTTTTCATTTATCTGAAAATTTTTGTTATTGAAAACCTTCCTAAATTAACCTTTCAAGGCGATGAATAAAGTTTCTTGGAACATTACACAGAACTACCGGAGTTACTTTACGGAATGTTTCGTATTCTTTTACACATGAAAACAAATAAAGAAAATAAAGGCCGCGTAGGAACAAAAATGTCTACTGGCAAGTGAAGGGCTCAAGCTGTAGGACGTGTGACTTTAGCGCGGCATAGTTAATTAATAGCTGCATTATACGAAGTTTAGATTCAAAATGGACATTTTATAAATTCAAGCTGCAAAGAGCTGTTCTCATCAACATTGTTCCTTGAAATAAAAAAGAAAACATAACTTTGGTGGCCTAGAATAAACGATTTCATCTTAACTATGTAGATGATATAAATTTTCAACATGAAGGTGCAAAATCTCATTTTGCTAATAAAACAATTGATTTGATGATGCAACGATGTCCTAAAACAATTATTTCAAGAAATGGTGATGTTGATTGTCCACCAAGATCGTGTGATCTAACTTCCCTGGACTATTCTCTTTGGGTTTATGTTAGATTTCCAGAAATGCAGGTCTGAAGAAACGAACCTAAATGTCGATTCATGTACTATAGGATGAACAACAATAAAGTGAATCACTGTGAATCAAGAAAGAGGTATTTTGTAGGATAAGTTTTTCGTATATAAATGACATAACTAATACTTCAATTATTATCGAAAATTTATGGAAAATATGAATTAATTTTTTTCGAATGTATTCAATTTCAAATTGAGGAATTTCAACTTCTCGTTTCTCAATCAAGTAACTGATGCTCCTATTATTTATTATTCTGCACGGGTATCTCGAATTCAATAATACCGCATGACGTCTGAATTAATCCATCAAAAGAAACAGGCCTACCTCTTCCGTTTCCGAACTGAAATGTACGTTCACACCTTTTCCATTATTCGAGTTAACGACTATGAGATTTCGGAAAAGTTATTAAATGACTGATTGAAATGTTATTACGAGCAATATTTGGCTCTATTAGTCCAATCTGTAGGAGTAAAGGCTCCCTAAAATTTTTCAGAGAAACCAAAAAATATGGTTGTTGAACAAAATTCTAATATGTTGTTTTTCAGTGGATTTCTGATATCCTATCAGTTACTTTTCGAGATAGATAAATAAACACAATCCCACCACAGTTATCAATGAGGGAGGAATTGATGTGGCCGTTTTGGGTGAAGTTGCCATGATGGAGAATACACAATCCCTGGGGAGATTTGGCAAATATCTGTACTATGCCAGCCATATAAAATTAGACTCTTACACGAGCGAAATGAAGATAATTTCGATCTTCTTTTATAGTTCTACGAACATTTGAGTGAACGGATCAATAACGATTCGAGTTTGTTTTTTTGAATGTCGACATTCATAACTGTAGAGTCTGGAGTTACTCTAATCCTCATTTAAAGAGGGAGAATCATACTCAAATACCTCAAAAACTTGATGTTTTGTGCCGAAATTTTGGGAGAGCATATTGTAGGACCAATTTGCATGCACGAAAACTTGGACGACCAAACCTAGTTGAATATGCTCGAGAATTTGATAGATCCTCTCATAACAGTTATCGTCGAAGGAAATACAAATGTATCTGAACATAACGTTATGTATCAAAATGGTGGAGCGTCGTCCCGTTATGCTGCCGCTGTGCGGAACTATCTGGACAATATATTTCCGAGTTGTTGCATAGGTAGGAGAAGCGCTATAGAATGGCCAGCTAGATCGCCCGATCTAACGCCTTTCGATCTCTTTCTGTTGAGCTATCTCAAGTTTATGTTACGCCACCAGAATCATTGAAAGAATTAAGAGAGAGGATTATTCGAGCATATCGCAAGAAACACCATCATCGAACGGTTTCATGAAAACCTAGAATTTCGAACAATTCTTGATTTCAATTCGTCACATAATATTTCAGAAATAAAAATTATTACGTGGTCGTATAGAAAATGGAATCACCTTATCAAAAAAGTATCACATGACACATTTTCTCTTTATGCTGGGGCTAAATCCGGCTACTTGGGACTTGGAGGTAGTGTTGTTATGGAATTACTTAGTGTCGTAAAGGAACCAAAAATATACGCAGCTAACTTCGACAACTTCTTCTTCTACCACCAGCTGTTTCGTACTCTCACCGAGGACGGGTTTAGTGCCACAGGGACTGCGAGGGAAATTCTTCTAAAAAAGTGTCATCTACAGCCTGATTCTGAACTGAAAAAGAAACCAAGGAGAGTATATGATTCGGCGTATGATGCAGAATCGAGTCTATTAGCTGTCAAGTGGCACAACTACTCGACCGTTATCGTGGCTAATAACTATGCTAACATTGAGCTCCTCCACAACGCCAAACGATTTTCAAGATCGGAACGACAAAAAGTCACAATTGGGCAACTCGATATGATCTCTGATTACAACCGTATATGGGGGAGGGTAGACTTGCACGATAACGGGGTAGCAAACTATCGTATTTCCGTACCAAGCAAAAAATTGTGGTGGCCCATGTTCACCAATTCTTTGGGGAATGCCGTTGTGAATGCATGGAAAATTCACCGTCGAAATTCGAAGCTTCTGAGGCTGAAAATCCTCCCAAACTGAACCTCGGAAGAACATCGACTTCTTTATCATGTTCGAGGTATGTTAATGTTGGCCGCATTATCATAAGGCATTCTTCAGACACTCGCATTAGGTGCCGACAATGTAAACACAAAACACTTTACTTGTGCGAAAAATGTGAGACCCACCTCCAACCAGAATGAAGCATGAAGCCGTACTGTCTAAATTACTTGTTGATATGTAAAGAACCTGTACTTACGTTTATTGTCTTTTTTTGGCTCATAATAAAACGAAAATAAAGAAAAATGAGGATTTTTTTATTTATATCACACCTTGGGTTAATATGGGTTAATTATTATCCCCCCATTTCAAGAGTTTTTGTATTGCTAGAAAGAGTTTGTGGTACTTTTCCAAAACGAATATAGAAACGACGAGAAGTATGATATGATTTCTTGTTTAATTGAAAGCGGAGTTTCAGTGTAGCTGCTGGTTATTTTCATGAAGAGCGATTCCCGGAACGACACCAGCCGACAAATGTATTTTCGAAATGTTGGAAAATAATTTGCGAACCTACGGATCTCTCAAAAGACCGACATCAGAGAATATGCTAAAGAAAATTATGAAGAAACTGAAACGAACATAATTGCAGCAATAAAAATCCTGAAACATGGTTGAGAGAAATAGTCGCAATCTCAGGATATTCGAAAAGTCGCAATCTCAGGATATTAGAAAACTTAAGTTTACACCATCAGATTGAATCGCCAGTTTTTTCCTGGAGGTAATGAGCGGCGAATTAATTTCTGTGGATGATTGGAAGAGAAATTCCTCGAAAATGTAGATTTTGCGTCTTTTAGAGCGATAATATTTAGGATAAGCAGTTATTAATTCTTTGATAGAAATAATCGACATCGTTAGTCAGATGAAAATCAATATTTTTTCCAAGAGAGAAATCACCATGGTCGCTTTGCCTTCAATGTGTGGTTGGCAATATTTGGATAAGAAATTATAAAACCATATATTTTTGGGGAATCCGTGAACGCTTACACGTATTTGAATATTTTGACCGAATTTGTTGATATCTCGGAACTTTCCGGTTGAAAATTTATCTCTAAATTGTTTTTGTAGTTTTCAACGTTCGGAAACATTTTCGAAAACAAAACTTATAATATATTCTTTGTCTTCTAATACTACGGAATTTCTCTCCTAATACATTCTGCCAAAAAAAGTATCGGGAATTAATAATTTAAAGAAATTGCTCAGAACGAATGTCGAAATTTTTGTTGTTGCTAAGTTGGCTTAACTGTCGCGGAATTTGAACGCGATGTGTCATTCTGTTTTTAAGTGCTCGATTTTGTCAGTTCTCACAAGTGTGTTTTGCGATGATCACAATGTATGAAAATATTGACCAAAGAATTTGTTCCAAATTTTGTATTGCAAATGGAATTTCGTGTGCCGGATCGCCGAAAATTTAACAAAAGGCTTACGGTGAATAGACTTCATCAAAAACACGTGCATTCCATAGTGACCGAGATGTGGTGGAAGATTTACCTCGCTCTGGTCGGCCATCAACATCTTCAACTGAAGTTAACATTGATGAATTGAAGGAAATAGTAATTAAAAATCGTCATTTAAGTTTGAGATATATATGCAATGAACTCCCTATGCCTCACATTTCAAGTCGTACCATTTTGAATGATTGTTTCGGCATGAAACGCGTTGCCGCTCCGCTAGTTCCAAACGACCTAACTTTTCTTCAAAAATTGACTCACTTAAAGGCCCTTAAAGACATGTTAGAACGAAACAATTCCGACTCCACAATATAAAACGCATTGTAACTGGTGATGAGACATGGATTTATGAGCTTGACATGAAAACCAGTCAAGAAGCTTCGAAATGGTACCTTCCAACTGAACAAAAAAATGAAAAAACCACGTCAAAGTCGATCAAAAGTCAAGGTAATGTTGACTGTTTTCTTTGATAACTGCGATGTTCGGCACTCGGAATTCATTCCAGATTGTCAAACGGTAAATAAAGAATATTATCTGAGCTTTATGCGGCGTTTGAGAGAGCAAATTCGTCGAAAAAGGCCAGATTTGTGGAAAAAAAACTCATTGATTTTGTACCAGTATAATGCACCATCTCTCAAGGCTATCATTGTTAATGAGTTTCTGACCTAAAACTCAACAAGTATCATCGAAGAACCACCTTTTTTCCTGATATGACTCCGGCCGACTTTTTTATTTTTCTAAAACTCAAATTACGCATTCGAGGTACCCATTTTGAATCGATTGAAGACATAAAAGAGAATTCGCGGCGAGAAATGAAGTTGATTCCGGAAAAAGCGTTTGTAAAATGTTTTGATGATTGCAAGAAGGGACGATACGATAAATTTGGATGAAAAACAGATATTTTGTGTTTCATTAACCAATTCCCGGTACATTTTTGACAGAATGTATGAGGAAATCTTGATAACAAAACGAAAACGTTCTCTGTGGTTTTCATCTTCACCTACTCAGCATCGATAGTTCATTCGAATTATTTTGTGAACTCCCATGTTTATAGATATACTATTATTACATAGTAGTGGTGCCGGCTCCGTGGCTTATGGGATATGATGCTCGTCTCCTACGCATAGTTACCCGGGGTCAATCCCCACAAAGTCGGTGCGATTTTTCGGATTCTGGAAATCGCTTGAGTGTCCACCCTTCGGAGAAGATGTAAAGCTGTCGATCCTGTCTAGCAGAGATGTGTTGGACATTAAAGATCCTTTCCCTCGACAAGAGAGAGGTTCGGCAAAATTCCCGGGTTAGTGAGGTGACAGAATTCCCCTGTGTGTCATTGCCGAAAGGCAGAAATAGAGCACGTTAAAGGAAAAACAAACAAACATAGTAGTGGCAGGCGGCCTCACCCCAGTCGCCTGGTGATACCACCACATCCAGCTATAGGTCCCGTAAATTGGTCACCTGTATGACTAAGTTTGGGATCTGACGGATGGCCCGGTTTCCAGGGTGGGAAGGATTGGCAACGAAGCATGATTTGGGACAAAATCATCCGGAGTTATTAAAATGGTCTCCCAATCGGATCTACGACAGGACTGCCTCGAGGGGTTCATGATGCGGGTAAGTTGAGCACTCCTCCGGCGAATTCACTTATTCATTCACGTTCTAAAGGAGAAAGCAAACTCTTGATAGAGTTCTGCAATATCAGAGGACTGGGGCACAACAACGTGATGCGGGTAAGTCGAGCACTCCTCCGGCGAATTCACTTATTCATTCACGTTCTAAAGGAGAAAGCAAACTCTTGAAAGAGTTCTGCAATATCAGAGGGCTGGGGCACAACAACGTGAATGTCGATGCAGTCCACTAGCATCTGCAAAACGCACAACCCCATGTGTTGGCTCTAACCGAAACCCAAATAAGTCAAACAACCGACACAACGTATTTACGTTTTAGTGGGTATGAGTAACATACGAGATTTAGGTTCAAAGGGGTCCTCTGTGTTTTCGCCAGATCGGATGTTGCATGCCAGAGAGAGGACACGATGGAGAACGACGCTTTCGACCTTGCGTGGTTTAAAATCTGTTTGCAGGATATAACACTGTTTTTATTCTGTAAAATCGCTCGCCAAACGATATTCACTCCCCTAGACTGTTTCAGTATCTAGGTGATAAGGTGGATTGGATTTAGACACATCATCTGGCAGCTGAGATCATTGTGATGGGTGACTTCAACGTTAACAACACCACCTGGCTCCGCCACTTCAATAGAACAGATGAAGCGAGAAGACAGGCTGAAATTTTCGCAATCAGCCATAATCTAACGCAGCTAGTCGAAGAACCGGCAAGCATACCTGATCACCCAACCGACTTCCGAACACCTCGGATCTCTTTTTTTCAGATCCAGAAGATTTTGGAGTGGTGGTCTCAGTATCGCAGCAACCTTATATATGCTACTGGAACTATTGTGCTGCCGCTAAAACAAGAACCTAAACCACCCAGATGCATTTGGCACTATAACCGTGCTGATTGGGATGAGCTGCGTGCTTCCCATTCAGGGATGTTTGCCTTTCAGATCCTGACATGAATGTGTGCACTGAATCTGTTACAGAAATCATTCATGCAGGAATGGATCTCTACATCTCTCGTTCCATGAAAAGAACAACAGCACAAAAGCCATGTATCAACAAAGACCGTGAAAGAGCCTCTGCAGCCAAGAGTAGAGCTTACAATTCATGGAAGATGAATCCAACAGAGGAAACAAGAACAACCTTCGTACGAATACGGAACATATGCAACCTGACAACTCCAAGAGCAAAGGCCAATTTCAACGAAGGGGTAACTAATAAACTCCTTGAACAGGCAAGCGGGACTAGACAATTCAGCTCTATGGCGAAGACTGTCAGTACCAATTTCTGCAAATCTGCGTTTCCGCCTCTTGTTAGAGAAGACGGAAGTATAGCATCATCTCCGAAAGAGAAAGCCGATCTCTCAAATAATTCTGTGCTGAATTCATCGAACGCAAGACCACCGAACATTCCACCATGGCAGAAATCAAATTCAGAGTCCGCACTGTGAGACTGGCGCTCGAGCAGCTCAACTGCAAGAAGGCAGTTGGTCTAGAATAGTTTTGGGAATAGCCAGATTCCCATCTCATAACGAGATTCGATTGGAAATGACTCCATATTAATATAAATGAGATAAAACACAAGGTTTAACTTTGATCTACACTTTATTTGAAAAATTCGACGACGTTTCGCTGACACAGCAGCTTTATCAAGAATGAAAAATAGAATGAAGAGTATGGTATTATAAACAAATCGTAGAACAAGTTGGATGAATAACAGGAAAATCCACACCGAGCCATTGTACAGTTAGTATGAAAGGTAATAAAACTAATTGAACAAGTTAAGTAGGGGTGAGTAATTCAAATCTACCTGTTCATTCAAAAGCTTGTCTGAATGTTTGTATCTATTTATTTCTAATGCTTCTAGGAGATCTAATTTTGAACTTTTGATTTTATATGTAATATGTCAAAGTTTTTATTGAATGAATGGTTTTCTTTTATTAGGTGGTTTGAATAATTTGAATCAGATTTATTTTTGTCGAAGCTACGTTTATGTTCAGATGTTCTTATGCCAAAACTCCTATAGGTCCTACCGATATAAATTTTATCACAAGAACCGCAATTGAGTTTATAGATTCCTGATTTACTTGATTTTTCAACACGAGATTTATTATTTTAATATGTTTACCTAAGTTATTAGAAGTTTTGAAAGCTATATTAAGATTTTGTTTGACGAGAAAGGATTTAATATTTGTACTTGCAGAACCGCAGAATGTTAAACTGTTGAATATTTTATAGTCTTTATGAATAGGATATACTTCATTGATTGCTTTTTGATAGAGTTTTTTACGAATGATTAGGTCTATCATATCCGGATTATATGAATTATTAATGGCTATCTGTTTGATGATGTTTAACTCTTTATTATAATCTTCTACTGATAAAGGTAAATTGAGTAACCGATGTACCATGCTGTTCAAAGCTGCAACTTTGTGTTGAATGGGATGTAATGAGTAGTTATGTATAATTGTATCAGTATGTGTTGGTTTACGAAAGACCGAAAAAACATGATTATTATTTTGTTTTGTGATTTTTAAGTCTAAAAATTTATGGAATCGTTCTGTTCAATTTCTATCGTGAATTTAATGTTCAAATGGATGGAATTAATGAAATTAACAAATAAGTCTAATTGACGAGTAGTTCCAATGAAACATACTAAGATGTCGTCAACATATCTATACCAATAAAGAAATTTGGAAATGAGTGGATGTGTATGAATTTTCTGTTCAATATTATTCATAAAAATCTCTGCTAAAAGTGGACTCAAAGGATTTCCCATGATCAAACCATTTTCACTACTGTAATAGATGTTGTTGAAAGAAAAATAATTTTGTTCAATGCAAACGTCCAACAGATTCAATATTTCTGATTTGATTATGTAGTTAACATGATTCGAATTCAACATGTTTTCGATTAATATTCTGACATCACCTGGAGGAACACTTGGGTATAAATTCTCAACATCAAACGAAATAAGTTTTGCGTTAGGTGGTAGGTTAACGTTTTTATGTTATTTATCAATTCGAATGAATTTTTTTATAGAAAATTTTGATTGGAATGAACAATAATTTTAATAATATCTATAAGGTAGTGCGACAATTTCACGGCTGGGGCTGTAACGTAAGATACGACTGGTCTAACGGGGTTATTTACTTTATGCAATTTAATGAGTGAATACAGTTGAGGTGGTTGAGGGTTTGGTAAAATTAATTTGTATTTATCTATTGCTTTAATTAAAGATTTTGCGTCATTTATTGCAATTTTAATATTTTCTGGAATTTAATAGTTGGATCTTTGTTTAAAATTGTATAGTTTCCGGACGAAATGAAATTTAGAGTTTTAAATAGGTAGTCATTTTTATTTAACGCAATAACAGTATTACCCTTATCTGCTTTTGTAAAATAACTTCATTTAGTTGAGATTTTTGTTTGATGGCCTTTAAAATATTTTGTTCTTTACTCGGTTTAAAGTCAGTTAATGATTCATTTTTATAATGTCAGATGCTAAATATTTAAGGTGAGTGTTATTAGGAATATTTTTCAGAGAAATTTCAGTATCTATGCCAAGTTCCTCTAAATCAGATTTTATCTTGTTTGATTTAATATTGTGTTTGAAACCTTTCTCCAAGAGATTAGTTTCATCAGTTGTGAAATTAGTATCAGAAAGGTTAACGAATCTATCAAAAATTGATGGTCAGAAAATTTAGTTTTACGTGGAGTAGGTTTCGGTTTTCGTGACACGAGAAACTTTAATTTGCGGTATTGGATGGTATATTTATTATGTATTATTGATCTAATTTTGAATCTATTATTGTAATCTAATGAATCGAATTCAAGTGGATGAAGTCTGTACAATAACTCGGTATGAATTACCTTGAGATAAATGTTATAGATGTCTCGCTTGTGGAACAAAATCTTGCATTCTGATTTGATCCATATCTTCTGTCCAGAGATAACTGCTCTTCGAGCCGCATAACTGTTGTTGTTGGTCTTGAGTTTGATGTACTTAGGACACACTTCACTCTTCAAACACGTGGTTAAAAACCACAGGTTTTGGGATGTTATGGCATTTTTAAGTAACAACTTAAAATACCAAAGGCCAAAAAGCTTGTATTCGCTTTCTTCAACATTTGAATTGTGGAGGCCGTTACTTGATGTAGATCCATGATATAAATGAGATAAAAACACAAGGTTTAACTTTGATCTACACTTTATTTGAAAAATTCGACGACGTTTCGCTGACACAGCAGCTTTATCAAGAATGAAAAATAGAATGAAGAGTATGGTATTATAAACAAATCGTAGAACAAGTTGGATGAATAACAGGAAAATCCACACCGAGCCATTGTACAGTTAGTATGAAAGGTAATAAAACTAATTGAACAAGTTAAGTAGGGGTGAGTAATTCAAATCTACCTGTTCATTCAAAAGCTTGTCTGAATGTTTGTATCTATTTATTTCTAATGCTTCTAGGAGATCTAATTTTGAACTTTTTGATTTTATATGTAATATGTCAAAGTTTTATTGAATGAATGGTTTCTTTTATTAGGTGGTTTGAATAATTTGAATCAGATTTATTTTTGTCGAAGCTACGTTTATGTTCAGATGTTCTTATGCCAAAACTCCTATAGGTCCTACCGATATAAATTTTATCACAAGAACCGCAATTGAGTTTATAGATTCTGATTTACTTGATTTTTCAACACGAGATTTATTATTTTAATATGTTTACCTAAGTTATTAGAAGTTTTGAAAGCTATATTAAGATTTTGTTTGACGAGAAAGGATTTAATATTTGTACTTGCAGAACCGCAGAATGTTAAACTGTTGAATATTTTATAGTCTTTATGAATAGGATATACTTCATTGATTGCTTTTGATAGAGTTTTTACGAATGATTAGGTAGATTAGGTATAGATATGTTGACGACATCTTAGTATGTTTCATTGAACTACTCGTCAATTAGACTTATTTGTTAATTTCATTAATTCCATCCATTTGAACATTAAATTCACGATAGAAATTGAACAGAACGATTCCATAAATTTTTAGACTTAAAAATCACAAAACAAAATAATAATCATGTTTTTTCGGTCTTTCGTAAACCAACACATACTGATACAATTATACATAACTACTCATTACATCCCATTCAACACAAAGTTGCAGCTTTGAACAGCATGGTACATCGGTTACTCAATTTACCTTTATCAGTAGAAGATTATAATAAAGAGTTAAACATCATCAAACAGATAGCCATTAATAATTCATATAATCCGGATATGATAGACCTAATCATTCGTAAAAACTCTATCAAAAAGCAATCAATGAAGTATATCCTATTCATAAAGACTATAAAATATTCAACAGTTTAACATTCTGCGGTTCTGCAAGTACAAATATTAAATCCTTTCTCGTCAAACAAAATCTTAATATAGCTTTCAAAACTTCTAATAACTTAGGTAAACATATTAAAAATAATAAATCTCGTGTTGAAAATCAAGTAAATCAGGAATCTATAAACTCAATTGCGGTTCTTGTGATAAAATTTATATCGGTAGGACCTATAGGAGTTTTGGCATAAGAACATCTGAACATAAACGTAGCTTCGACAAAATAAATCTGATTCAAATTATTCAAACCACCTAATAAAAGAAAACCATTCATTCAATAAAAACTTTGACATATTACATATAAAATCAAAAAGTTCAAAATTAGATCTCCTAGAAGCATTAGAAATAAATAGATACAAACATTCAGACAAGCTTTTGAATGAACAGGTAGATTTGAATTACTCACCCTACTTAACTTGTTCAATTAGTTTTATTACCTTTCATACTAACTGTACAATGGCTCGGTGTGGATTTTCCTGTTATTCATCCAACTTGTTCTACGATTTGTTTATAATACCATACTCTTCATTCTATTTTTCATTCTTGATAAAGCTGCTGTGTCAGCGAAACGTCGTCGAATTTTTCAAATAAAGTGT
Source organism: Cryptolaemus montrouzieri (assembly GCA_013387265.2). Classification (NCBI taxonomy): domain Eukaryota; kingdom Metazoa; phylum Arthropoda; class Insecta; order Coleoptera; family Coccinellidae; genus Cryptolaemus; species Cryptolaemus montrouzieri. Next base: position 118,647,794 of record JABFTP020000185.1, read on the forward strand.
AGATCAAAGTTAAACCTTGTGTTTTTATCTCATTTATATCATGGATCTACATCAAGTAACGGCCTCCACAATTCAAACCATATTAATATTATAATCATATTATATATTCGCTCTTCCTCTAATCAACGCGAGCTATTTCGCGTATGATTTGTATTGAAAAAAACAAATTTATCTTATAGCTCGGAAACCGTTGGGTGAAAAATTTTTTCGAATGCATCCATTCAAAAAAGGGTCTGAAGAATGTGAAAACATTTCTTACGTAACTTTCCGGAATAATTCGAAAACAAAAAATAATAACTGAAATTGGTTTTCATCAATAAGGTTCTTTTCGAAAATTGGGACCGCGAAAAGGGGAGGGTCATTTTCTTCGATCTGCAATGTTTCAGTTTGGAACACCCTATACTCAGTATTCCGTTATATATTGACTCACCAGACATAAACAATTCAACGAGGTATTAAATCAGTGTCTAAACCCATTTCCTAGTTTAATGGCATTTGACCTATATGCTGCATGACCTCGATATTAGCCAGAAATTTATCTATTCTACAGGCATTGAATGTTGCAGCGATGTCAGAGTCTATCACCTTCCATTTCTTGTGGAAGATCGATATAATTCAGCATGCAACTTCTATTCCTTCTCGTGAAGCAAATTGGTGGTGGAAAATGTCGAGCTCACAAGTTCCGATGTAAAATTTCAGGGGTAGGTTCTCTCATTTCGTACATAGTATTTTATTCTTCCTCGGAGAAAATGCTATGAAACTGAGAATGATAAAATATAATGATTTCCCAAAATCTGGGTCAATTGCGTCGAACGTGTAAGTTCAGCACGTCTGCTGACGGATATGTCAATTTAGGAAGGTGATAAAGTGAAATTATAGCCAATAACCACGTGAGTAGTAATGAAGGAATAACAATATCACCGAAACGCGTTTTTATGCACTGTTAGTTCAAATACCATCTGTACTCCATGATTGATATATAGTGTGGCTATAAAAGTATGGTCTTACCTATTAATTATCTAGCCTTCAAGTTTTCTAATAAAATTCGACGCCATAGACATTTTTTGTAATGTAAGAAATGGCGAATAATACAACATTGGCAAGCTCGGGTTTGGTTCTGTACATTCCCAGATTTTTGTGCGAATAAATCGCATCCGTTCAACTGTGAATTTCTTCCTAAAGTTAAGACAATTCTTCTTTTTCTATCAAAAAAAAAACATATGGTTTCAATATCAATTAATAAACAATGCGTTCTACTGAAAACAAACCAAACTGAATAACTCGGCTGGTTTGATTTTTCTGTGAATTTCCTGAAACAAATCGATTTTTGATTGGAGTGGGACATTTTTTGTTCCATGTTTAGTTCTCCCTTATCAATTCCCTCCCCTTAGTAGCTTTCACTCCTTCTTTTGAATAAGGTAAAAGGGTCATTGATACCTTTTTGAAAAGGTGATTCAATTCGCTATGCGACCACTTTATTATTCATTTTCTGAAATGACATGTGACGAATTGAAATCGACAATTACTTGAAAAATTTTCAAGTTTTTATCTATCTGGTGGATCTCCATTTGAGGAAAACACACAATCAAAATCGATTCTGTTGGTTCAGAAAAATTTTCTCTCATTTGAATGTTTGCGCATCATCCTACCACCACCCCGAAAATTTTCATATGAGAAATTGGTTGTGTGATACCTCTTTGAAAGGTTGATCAATTTACTTTTACATTTTTTCAAATTCATCGACTATCGAGCAACCCTTTACATTTTATGTTGAGACCTATCAAATAGATTTTGTTTCGGGTAGTTGATAGTTCTGCTGATCTGGAATGGGAAATAGAGAGCGTGCTATATCATTCTCTTAAGGAAAAGCTAGATTTCTTTCGTTTGAATCTACTTTGTGACAAAAAAGTATCCGGAAATTTTCATTTAAATGGCCCGCGTTGAGTATTTTTAATTATTTTAAATTTCTGTATGTTGGTTGGACTGTCCTTAATTACTATGCCAAACATAAGAGTGATCTGTCAATTAGTTTGTTCATGACAGCTGTTGAAACCAGTCGACTTCAGTGGTACTCTGCGAATTTTACGATGGAAAAAAATATTGAACGAAGAGTTTTTCTCAAATTTTGTGTTTCGAACAAAATTCCGTGTGCTGAATCGTTGCGACTGCTGGAAAAGACTTATGGAGACTCTGTTTTATCGAAAATCCAAGGTCGTCGGGAACGAGGCAAAGATTTGCCTCGTTCCCGACGACCTCTTCAACCGACCATAACGCCATAAAAAATCATGGAAATGGTGCTCAAAAATCGTCATGCGAGTATTAGAGAGAGAGCTCGTGATCGCAACACCTCTCGTGAAACCGCTAGTTTGATTTTAGTGAACCAATTGGGCATGCGGCGCGTCGTCGACCATAACCGGTAACGAGACATGGGTCTATGAATACGACACACTAACGAGCCAAAAATCATCGGAATGGGTGGGAAAAAATGAGCCAAAACCGAAAAAACCTCTCCAAAGTCGTTCGAAAATCTAGACGATGCTGATTATTTTCTTCGATATTCGTGGTGTGGTTCATCATGAATGCGTTCCGCAAGGTCCAGCGGTCAATAAGAACTTCTATTCAACTGTTTTGAGACGTTTGCGTGAAAATATTCGCCGTAAACGGCTTGTGGCAAAACAATCCATGGATTTTGCATGACGATAACGCACCATCTCATCGAGCCATGGTATTAACGACTGTAAGACCAAACACTCGATGAATACCATCGCGCAGCCGCCTTATTCGCCTGACTGAAATTGTCGCTCTGGAGAACCAGATTCGATTCCATATACGTCAGAAAAGAAAATTCGCAGAAGGAGCTGAACGCCATCCCTGAAAACGCCTATCAAAAATGTTTCGATGATTGGAAAAAACGTTGCCACATGTGCATCGCTTCAAATAGAGCATATTTTGAACGAGATTCAATAAATATTGAAGGAAATTAGGATTTTTGCGTTTTATTTCAAATTTGCGTTGGTAGTATTTTTCATATTTTGGATAACATGAATAACGATTATTTTAGTGAACACACTGCAGGATCACATTGAAATTGTGACTTTATTTTTCGAAAATAATAACTGCGCTAGAGCAACTGTGCGCATTTTGAACGAAAATAACCCTGGAAGAAATTTGGGGGTAGCAATACGTTCTAGAGTTAACGAACGAATTCATGGAAACTGGATGCGTTATCAATAAAAACAGAATCCCACCAGAGCTGTGAATGACGAAGGAATTGGTGTGGCCGTTCTGGGCGAAGTTGTTGGAGAATAGTCAATCTATGAGGAGATTATCGTATAACAGCGGATCAATAACGATCCGAATTATTTGCTTCAAAATGTTTGTTTTTTTAACGAATCGAGTTTGTTTTTGAATGGATAGGTGTCTTGCCATAACTGTGAGTCTTGAGTGATACTAATCCCCATTTCAAAGACAGATAATCATACTCAAATACCTCAAAAAGTTTTGGCAGAAATTCAAGGAGACCATATTGAACGACTGTTATTCATATATGAAAACTTGGACGGCGAAAATTATTTGAACATGCTTGAGAATTTGATCTCATAACAGATATCATCAAAGGAGCTCCGAATTTATCTGAACATAAAGTTATGTATCAACATGATGGGGCACTGACCAACTATGTTGCCGCTGTGCGGGACTTTCTGGATAATAGGTTTACGGGTCGTAGAATATGTAGGAGATCCGCTATAGAATTACCGGCGAGTCCCCCGATCTAATGCCTCTCGGTGTCTTCATTTGGAGTTATCTCAAGTCGAAGTCTAAGTCCAAGCAGTGTTACTTTTTAATTAATAACTCTTCATAAAGCAGACTGATATTGAAGATCAGATAGCCTTTCTAAGAGTGTTTTCGAATGTTTTCTTCAAGTGGAGATCGAACGGATTCATAAAAACCAAGAATTTTTTCAAACAATTTCTGGCTTCAAATCGTCACATGTTGTTTTTCAGGAAACAAATGATCACGTGTGAAGAATGGAATCACCTTTTCAAAAGGTATCACGCGGTCCTTTTACCCTTTTCAAAAATTTGCGGTAGAAAGAGCCTGATAGGTAACATGTAACAAAAAATGTCCGCCTCCAAATCGGCCTGTTTCAAGAAATTCACAGAAAAATGAAACCAGTCGAATTATTCAAGGTGTTTTGTTTTCTTTGGAACGAACTATATTAAAAACACAATGCTGCACTTATAGCAGCATCATAACTGAATTAGTCAATATCGAATGTGAATTTCTTGTTGATTATGTCCAGTTAATTCATCCATTAGCCTTCACACTCTCACCTACACCAATTCTGTTGAATTTTTGTGGAAAAGATTCTCTAACAATCCAAAAAATACAAAGCAGGAAGTACGCTGGTCATCACCAACAAAAATTCAATTACAATTACATATTAACCAAATATATCAAATTATAAGTACCAATAAACCTGTTAACTTCATCCCTTTATCATATTTTAGACAAATAAGTGAAAATGTCGCAAATAAGCTTTTCAAAATGAAATCTAAAATTTTCACAGATATCAAAATAATTTGTCATCACTATTAATTAACGTAAAAAATCCTATCGAGAATTTAAATAAATGAATTTATAATTTATCTTGATCAGATTGCAATTTCTTCGTAGGTCAGACTGGTCTTTCCTTCAAAATCATATATAAAGAAAATCAAATTCATTCATCGAAAATAAACGAAATTCAACATTAGCTAACCTTCGCATCCAAAATGGCCACTATTTTCATAGTACATAGTAACACATTGCCCCAAAAGAGAGATAACTCAATTACCCTTAATTAGTTGAAATTATCAAATCACTTTTCATTGAATACTTGCAGAAAATGAACGACCAGACTGATCTATGTAAATTCCTGGGCATGGGAGGCTGAGCGTGTTTTGAAATTTACTTATTCTACATACTGTTCTTTCCTCGTTCGTGTTTTGACTCTCATCGAAATTTGAATTTGTAATATAATCATTGTAGTCTTCTAGTTTGTTAACTCTCTCCTCCATTCAAATTAATGAATTCTAAGTGATTCTAAGGCATTAGAGAAATATTCATTAAAACAAAAACTGAAAGTCGACAAAGATACCATCTAAATATTTCTGGAACAATCGAATATACACACACCACAAGAATTATTGCATCACCTGGTATTCTGAATTCAACAATCGATTTAGCAGCCCGATCGCAGTTTCTTTGACAACATATGTTTTTGGAAATATGAGGGGAAAAAAATCTTATCTATGTAGTAACATTTGTTTCCATATGATCTCAAACACGTCTGAAACATGAATGAGTTTATTTGACTATCAGTAGTCATTCAATTTCTCTTCAGTTTTCACGCTAAATTAATGCAAGTTTTCTGTGTTTCTTGTTGATTTTCGAATCTTTGAATATATTGTAATGGCTACTGAACGTCCTGGACGCTATTTGACTGATTAAGAAGTAGTAAGAATTGTAACACTTCTAGAGCAGGGGCGAAGCTAACGTTACGTGGCTAACTTGTTGAATGTTAACCAAAGCACTATTTCAAGAGCAATTAATCGGTACCACGAAACAGGGGAATATGGAAGAAGGGCCGGACAGGGAAGAAATCGGATAACAACACCAGTTGATCGTTGGCTTCGTTTAACTGCACTAAAAGTTCGGCACTGTACGGTTAGAATGCTACAAAATGAACTTGCACTTTCCAGAAATGTGCATATTTCATTGCAAACTGTTTGGAACAGGCTCAGAGAAGACGACATCAGACCAAGAGTGGCTTCTACCGGCCCGCGTCTCACCAGAGAGCATCGAATTGCAAGACTTCAGTTTGCGAGGGAACACGCAAATTGAGGTACTCCAGAATGGTCGAATGTTCTCTTTTCCGATGAGTCCAGGTTCTGTCTAGTATCAAATGATAGACATGTATATAGGCGACCTGGGGAACGGTATCAGCAATGCAATATCCGGCAAACCGAAAACTTCGGAGGGGGCTAAGTAATGGTGTAGGGAGGCATTTCTTTCCATGGTCGAACTGAGGTAGTCCTAGTGAATAATGGAAGAATGACAGCGACCAGATACATCGCAGATATCCTTGAACCCCATGTTGTACGCTTTGGCCCATTGATTGGCGAAAACTTCATTTATATGCATGATAATGCTCGGCCTCAAGCAGCTAGAGTAGTTACAGAATTTCTGCGAAATGCCGAAATTGATATTTTAAGATGGCCAGCCAGAAGTCCCGACTTGAATCCCATAGAACATGTTTCGGACAACATGGGGTGGCAAATTCAGCAACCTAGGATGCCTTGTAGAAGAACACTCCAACAACTAGAAAATCTGCTTCCTGAAATTTGGAACTCAGTGACTCAAGAGTACATCCAAATTTGTTTGAGGAGCTTCCGAGACGTATACTGGCAGTAATTAGGGCCCGGGGAGAAAACACTTGATTTTAAAAATGATTAGTTAGCATTCTAGTTGATTGGTCTCTTCGCGAATGTTTGAAGATGGCAGAATTTTTTAATCTTTCATTAACTCGAAAATTGTTGATATTTTCCATCGTAAACTCATCTCTTTTGAATGATATCTTCTTCTTTTACACTTCTGAAAGTTACCAAGCGACTCTAAAAGTTCATATGGTATTGTCGTAAAAGTAGGGTGATGCGACAATTTTTGTGGGGGGTGTATTATAAATCCGTCTTCACCTATCTTATACTCTCGGAGAAAAAAAATTGAAGGAAAATAATTTTTTTTCTTGATATCACGGTTACACGCACGTCGAATATCGACCACTCTGTACATGTTTCATATTCCATAGTTCACAGAAGATTACATATTATTTCTAGCGGATCTGGAGTGAGAATTCCATTCTCACCACACGCTGTTATTGAAATCTGAAGTGGATAGGAAAGAATAGAATATTCCCTCGGTCTTCTCCCAGCTATTCTCGACTTTATGAGTTAACTCTAGTACTTTTTTCTCAAAGGCACTTCCGATTCACGCATTAATTTAAAGGCACTTACGAAGTCGAAATGTGGCGCTACGGATCAATTATCCCAGTTAAGAACAGAACTGTAACCGACTTCCGCATCAAAAATAGGTGCTGGTGCATTTGTCGTCCAGATATAACGCTTGCATCCTAAACATTGTTATGTTATATAGTGGGCGCCTCAATTAAGAATGTTTGAAATCCATTGTTTGCCTGGTATTTCAAACATTTTTTAATGCTCGTTGCAGTAATAGTTATGAGATGTATACAGGTTTGGACAAATGTGTCTTTTCAATTTTTTCATCTATACATACATTCTTCGTAAAAATGACAAATATGACCATTAAAAAGTATTGGAATACAATCTCCGGGATTAAGGCAGTGTAAGTATTTCGTCTATCATTAAAAAGAGCAGGTTATGGTGTGGGTCACATATAGGAAGCCCAATTCCCGGAGCCGAACTTGCGAGGCGGTTTTGGGGATTCGCAAAGCTACCATGCCACGCTTAGTAAACGACGTTGACTTTGCGGTGTACCTATTCAGTTATGATTTGTTTTAACATTCTTAGAACAGATGCAGGTCAACTGTACGGCTGTATGTTCCGACACCGCCCTAACTTTTTTTTTAATGGGTTTTAGTTCTCGATACTTTTACCCCTTATACATTCTCTCAAAAAAAGTACCGGGAATTGGTAAATGAAACACAAAATATTTCATTTTCATCACCTTCCGAAATAATACATTTACGCCAACGAATAACCCAATCATCGAAACATTTATCAAACTCTCTTTCCGGAATCGAATTCTCTTTTATGTCTTCTATCGATTCAAAACGGGTACCTCGAATTGGTTATTTGAGTTTTGGGAAAAGAAAAAGTCTGCCGGAGTCATATCAGGTGAATACGATGGTTGTTCCATGGTATTTGTTGAGTTTTTGATCATAAATTCATTCGCAATGATTGCGTTGTGAGATGGTGCAAAATCCATAAGTTTAGATCCACAAATCTGGCCTTTACGACGAATTTTCGTAAGGAAGACAATGAAAATGTAGCCGTTCGTACAACCATAATAAATTCAGTTTTTGAACTGACATCCTGTCAGTCCTTCGTCCTGTAATTATGATGAAATTCTAGTACTGAAGTAGTATTTTATAAAACTTTGTTTTTCTGGAACTTTCTCTTCGAAGATTTGGTTTTAAGGCTTGGCCGGCTTAATACGAGGATGGATTGATAAGTTTCCAGGCCTGACCAAGAAAAACAACGTTTTTAAGAATTTTTTTTTATTTCTGATTCGTCAAGTCCCTCAAAATATTTACAGCTTGGATTACTTCTTCATTGCCCGCAAATCTCTTACCGCCGAGAAATATAATATAATAGATAATAGTCACTCGGGGCTAGGTCTGGAGAGAAGGAAGGGTGCAGCATCAATTCGAACTTCAGATCATAGATTTTAGCCATGGCAAGGTGCGAAGAATACGCTGGTGCGTTATCGTGATGAAACAAAATTTTTTTCTTCGCTAAACGAGGTCGTTTAATTTTCATCTCGTGGCTAAAACGTTGCAATGAGTCTTCGTAGTATTGACCAGTGATAGTTTTACTCTTTTCAAGGTAATCAATGTATATAATACCTCTTGCATCCCAAAAAACAGAAGCCGTAACCTTGTTTGCCGATAAAATTCTTTTTTCCTTCTTTGGGGTTGGTTCCCCTGTTCCAATCCACTGTTTAGACTGTTGTTTGGTTTCAGGAGTGTAGTGGTGGACCCAAGTTTCGTCAGCAGTAACGAATCGACTCAAAAATCCGCTTGGATTATGCTTATACAGCGCCAAATTGGCGGTAGAAATTGTTTTTCGAATCAATTTTTAGTAAACGCGGCACCCATCTTGCACAGAGCTTTTCCATATGCAAATGTTGGTGCAAAATATTTGCACACGTTCATATGACATCTTGCAGGTCTCAGCTATCTCACGCACTTTTGATCTGCGGTCTTCCAGCACTGTTTTATGAATTTTTTCGATCATATCTGGAGTTGTGATCTCAACGGGGCATCCTGAGCGTGGCTCATCAGAGGTGCTCACAAGACCCATTTTAAACTCGGAAACCCACTACTTAACGGTTGAATATGATAGGGAGGATGTCCCGAGTGTTGAATCAATCTCTTCTTTAATTTCCTTCCGCTTCAACCCCTTCAAATAAAAGTATTTGATGACAGCACACTTTTCCAATTTTTCCATTTTCAGAAACAATACAGAGGCGTCTTGTTCAGCGTGCTCTCAAACGTAAACTAACATGGCGATCAGGCTGAAACTATACCTACAAGCTATCTAAGGATGGTACTGTAGAAAGCCACCTCCGAAATAGGCCTAGTGTCTCTTGGTCAGGCCAGAGACTTATCAATCCAGCCTCGTATGTCTGGGTTAGGGATGGGCTTAAGCATTCGAAGTGTGATTTCGTACAATACTTCTATAGTAAGATGGTAAGCTCAGTATATGAAAGATTTTTCGAACAGGAGGGAACATAAGCTTTCTCAAGAGATGGTACTGAAATAAAAAAAAAAATTTTGAAACGCTAACTTTGTTCACAAATGTTTATCACATCAACATTACCTTCGAAGAGGTGAACAGCATCATCAAACTCATTCGTTAAGATGATCAATCTGATTCCCTAAAATTTCCAAAATTTGGACCTCAGTATCATCCAATTTGGGACAATAACTTGCTTAGAACTTAACATCGCTTCATATAACAGGGCTATTAACTATGTCAATCCCATCATACAATCAGAATTGATGTATCTTTGAGTTTGTTTGGAACAGTATTATTTCAACTCCAATGATAAAATTTACATGAACAACAACGGTTTGACAATGCACAATCCTCTTTGTACTTTTTACCCGAGATGTTCATGGATAACATTGAGAAAATAATTCATAGTCATCTGCTTTCAAAACGTAGACAACCAAATTTATATGAAATCACACGGTATTTCACATTATTGATTGTTTTCAACCATGTATCGTTGTGAAGAATAAATTTTTTGTTGTAAAAAAACTGGATAGTATGATAAGAAATGTCACCATATGTTCGGGATATTACTCAGTCGTTACTGATTTGAAACTGTGAAATTCAAATTAAAAAAAAGGCTATAATGATAATTGAAAATGCCTTACGTTGGATTGTCCAATGTGCAGAGGGGTCGAATAATTGCTCTCGTTGAAGGAGGGGTGACACAGAGGGATATAGCGGCCATAATAGGGGTATCACAGGGGGTGATTTCGAAAACCTACGCCCGATACGTGGAGCTACAATCTCTGCAAAGTAGACTGCTTTTTGTGCCAAATCGCAAGAAGATACCCTAGTGTGTCGCACCCCATACTCCAAAGGCAATTTCTAGAAACAACAGGCATCAGTGTATCAGTCGAAACGATACGTCAAAGACTTCGTTCAAGGGGTTTATACAGCAGAAGGCCCTTAAGAGTTCCAGAGCTAACCAGACAACAAAAAAATTAACAGACTCAATTGGTGTATCGAGCACCAAAATTGGAATATTGGGAATTGGCGAAATGTTCTTTTTTCAGATGATACCAGAATTGGTGTTCGATCAGATGACCTCTGGATTCAGGTTCTAAGGGGTCATGGAAGACAAGCTAGACTCTGAACAGCAAGACAAATTCCGAAATACCAAGGGATGTTTTGGGGTGACATTATCTTGGGAGGCAAAACCGATTTGATTTCGTTTCCTGCGATTGTAACGGCTAGATATTACGTGGACCTAGTGATGGAGCCATAGTGAGACTGTGGCGAGGTGCACACTTTTATGCAAGATAATGCTCCTCCGCATACCAGCTACCTCGCGCGACATTATCTTGAAACAGAGGGAATCGCTATTTTGGACTGGCCAGCTTGCTCTCGAGACCTAAATCCTATTGAACATTTATGGGATAATCTCAAAAGGAAAATTATATCGCGGCAGGATAATCCAAGAACCCCACAACAGCTCATCCAAGCCGCCACAGAAGAGTGGCAGAATATCACCCCAGAGGAGGCCGAAAACCTAATCCAAAGCATGGCTAGACGTATTCGGGCTTGTATCAAGAAAAGAGGAGGTAATACAAGCTACTGAGGTCGAGAAAAAAACACCTACTCCGTGAGAAAACAATTTTAAATTTTTTTACTACATGCGGAAAGAGTCTCTTATTTCATTTTATTTGTTTCTTTCCTAAAATAAACCTTAATTTATTTCTTTTTTCAATTGAAATATCTCAAAAAGGATCAATCCTTCGAAATTTCCAAAATCCCTGAGGTAATATTCAAAATATCGGGTGATTCCATATAAATTTGGTTGTGTATATTTATATGTTAATATATGTGGATGATATTTGCTCTTTTACAGACAATTGACAATTAGATTCCTTCAGCACCTTCATGAATTCTATTCACCCTAATATTGAGTTCATTTTGAAAATGGACACATATTTTCATTTACTTTTTAGATTTAACTATAACCAAAATCGACCAGTTACATGATTTTGCTATTCTCCATAATTGTGTTGCACATTCACATCAACCTAAAATAGCGAACGAATGAATTTAGACTCATCTGAAGAAGAATATCTTGCCCCCTTCAAAGTATTTCCTATTGACTAAAACACACTTGAGCCAACGTTGATCCAATCTTCGAAACATTTTTCAAACTCAGTTTTCGGTATGATCATCTGAACTGTCGATTTTTCCATCATCTTCTTTCAGCTGCTAAATCTCGTTGTGTTTTTTTGGTTTCTATCGAACAGAAATAAATGACAACGAGCCGAATTAGGTGAATTTGACGGCTGTTGGTATTCGTTTTGTTTTTGCTCAGAAGCTCACGGATAACGATGACATTGTGTGATTGTGCGTTATCGTGGTGCAAAATCAACGAATTGTTTCTACAAATCTTTTTTCATGCCACCTAACTAATAGTCCCTTATTGATTGTCTGACCTTCAGATAGAAATTCGTAATGCATGATTCCTTTGTAATCCACGAAAACCGTGGGCAGTGTTTGACTGAAAAGGACGTGGGGTTTTTTGGTTTTGTCTCATTTATACACGCCATTCACTCGCCAGATGTCTGGATTGCATCTCATCTTCAGTAATGATGCGTTCGATGAATGTTGTATCGGATTCAGCAATAGAAATCATATCTTTAGCGATGTCAACGCGGTATTTTTGAATGAAATTCAAATCTACAACATGACGCAAACCCAAATCATTGACTACAATATCTTGAACAGATCCATAGGCAACGCACAAGTCCTTCGCCGGCTCTCTGTTAGTAAATTTGCGATTATTGACTAACAGTTTTTTTACTTTCCCAGTGTTTTCGCCAGTTTTTGATGTCGACGGTCTGCCACTACGTTCGTCATCCCCGAAGAACTCTCGATTATTTCTAAATCCTTCGTGGCACTGTTTTTTGTTTTCACAGAATCGTTTCCGAAACAAATTCTCAACATTTCCAGAATGTACGCACCATTGAATTAGTTTTGAACACAAAATGTAATAGAAACTACCTGCAAATTCAATTCCTGTTCGTAAATTTTCAAATCGAAAAAACACTCGCTTAGAAAGATGTATTCAGAGGGGCACAACTTTTACGAATGCCAAGCTATGACGCTAAAATGTCGAGGAAATATCAATGAAGTATTTGGTAACCTAACGAAAATAATGAACCTCGAATCCTATGACTAAGAGCGCCAGACGGTGATTTTATTTATTTATTTATTGTTGCAAAACATAGGAACCCCTACAGGATGCACCCAATTACCGGGGTTCACAAAAAATGATAACAGAAAAATAGACAGAAGTGAAACTGTCATAGGAAATGAAAATAATAACTTTCATAAAAATTCAGGAGAGAAGAGAAAGAGTCACTAAAGACTACAGAATCAAGTAAAATATCATGAAAACTAAAAACTACTACAATGAGCATGATTCAGATCTAATGAGATATGCAATAAAAATTTTTTTGAAAGAAGAAAGAGGTTTATGAAAAATATCTATACTGGCAATATGCCAATTGTACAGACGCATAATTCGCAAGGAAACAGAATGAAAAAATAAACTAGTATGGGCCTTCGGAACATAGAAGAGTGAATTTCGACGACTAGGATACACGAGAACATTGAAAGTGAGATAATTAATAAGCGGAAAACTAAAATGATGATTTAAAATTCGATAAAGAAATACAGTGTCGAAAAGGACTCTGCTCTGCTCCAGGCTTAAAATCTGTGATGACGCAAACTTTATTGATAATCATGGTTAGGACTGAAAAATCTAAAGTTGAAACTTCTGACAAACTTTCTCTGGACTCGACAATTCTCTCAATATACTTGTAATAGTGAGGGGACCAAACAGGTACAGCATATTCCAAATTACTCCTCACCAACGAGAAATATATCATTTTTAAAGACCTTGGATCACTGAAACTTTTAGTAATTCTTAGAACGAAACCCAACATTTTGAAAGCCTCAGAAACTATATGATCAATATGATACTCAAAGGACAACTTAGAATCAAGATATATATACCAAGATCCTTAATTTGGTTTACCCTCCCAATTACAAGCCCATCAAAAGAAAAAATAGCATCGAAGACATTGACATTCTTTGTAAACCTTATATGCTTACACTTATCAATATTTAATTGAAAATACCTACTTTGACAAAGAGAGAAAATTCTGTCAAAATCACTCTGAAACCGCAAAATATCATCATAGGACCGAATAGCACCGTACACTCTAAGATCGTCGGCATATAAATCATGTTTTGTATAAAGAAAACATTCCGAAATATCATTAATGTGAATTGAAAATAAAAGGGGACCCAGATGTGACCCTTGAGGAACACCAGAGGTGAAACGAACGAAACCGAAATGAGTGCCTTTGAGTGCAACATACTGCAGTCTATCCGACAGATACGATTCTATCCATTTCAGTGAGGACCCCACCACACCAAAGTCCTCTAGAACCCACAACAAAGTTGCATGTTGTACCTTATCGAAGCCTTAGCCATGTCTGTGTAGACGGCATCAACTTGAATACCATCATCAAAACTACTACTTATGAAATGAACGTAAGGAGTTGAATTTAACAGTTAACACCGACCTACCTTTGAAAAACCCATGTTGAGATTGAATCAACTTGGAACCGGATGAATGAAAAAATTTATCAGTTACTATTGCTTCAAAAATTTTACCGAAATAACTTAGAATAGAGACAGGTCGGTAATTAGTTACTTCAGTTTTCTTACCACTTTTGAAAATAGGTACGATCTTTGCCGCCTTCCACTCATCTGGAAAGACACCTTGTACTAAAGATTTAAATTAAATTTTAAAATTTATATAATGAAATATGATTTGATTTTCGTGATGAATTCGTGTAATCCAGTGTTATTTATATGTTATTGTTGAATTGATATTCTATATGATTTGAAACGTTCATTTTTAGCTTTATCTGTTTGTATGAATAAAATTTTCAATCTTTATCAATGTCATTTTAAAAATCTAACTTGTTACGTTTAGATTTGAAGTTTTCCAACCATATAAAGCAAGACCAACTTTATATTGATTCCTAACATTCTCAGTTTAGTTAAATATTTTATACATTCTTAGTTATTATTTTTCAATTCTTCTTCGTACTTGAGAGAAGTATTGAACAAACATAAAATTGGTGATAACTTTCTTCTATGATCTCAAACGCTCAGAATAAAACAAAATGCTTGATGAATTTCTTTAAGTATCCCCACACAGCCATCTGGTGTTCTAGAGGTGTTATTGAAATGAATTTGTCAAAAGTGACCCCGAGAAAATTATTCATCAAAACCTTCGCTAATTTTTAAAAATTTCCAAATGTCACTGGAATTGGTTGAAAGATAAATATAAATATGCACGACGTTCAATTGATTAACATGTTTGACATCATTTCGTTGCAGGCGTAACAAGACCTTGTGAGGCAATATAATATCACTCCCATTAACAGTGGCGTAGTGAAATGGCCTAGTTCATTCAGAAAATATTTTTCTCCGCCAACGCGAGGTCTGCTAACGAACGTGTTACAACATTAAAATACTTGCGAATTTGAATTAATGGCATTAAGTTCCAGGTATTATGCTATGTGGTGTTTCGAATGAAGAAACTGCGAAAACGGCAATAAAATGTTCACAAATAGAATTTAACGAGATCAAAATTCATGATAAAAATCGAGGTGATATCCTCGATTTCAAGGTCTTTAAAATTAGATATTTTTCCAAATGAATGAAATAAAGATGATGTAATGAATTCGTCTATTTATTGTGAAAAAGTAAAAAGCATGCATTTATAGCTTGAAAGAAAAATATCATTTCAATTAATAAGATATTTATATATAATTTATATACAAAAAGGTTTTATGAAAAAGTCTGATGTGATTTATTATAGACTTTATACTCTTCTCTTAAAAATAGCTAGAGGAGAAGGTGGTAATGTGGCCCTTGCAGGTATATTGGCCCCTTTACATATTTATAATCAAGAAACAATTCATCTAGTATAATGTTTGTGGATCGGAGAGCTGTCAAATGCTATCAAATGACGCCAAAAAAAAATTAAAAATTGTGATTTTTTCAAGACAAACTAAGATTTAAGTTTAGTGATTTGAACATTGTGTTTGACAAACTTTTTTCTATCTAATTCGCTAATATTTGTAATTTGGCCCCGTATATTGTTCCTATAATAGATTAACCAGCAAAATGGACGCTTAACAATCCGTCAAACAAGCCGGCTTTCAGAAAGGTTCAGCACAGTAGACCATTTGCAAGTGATACGGACTCTCATCGAAAACCTTAGTGTACAATGTGATGTTGCACATGGCATTTATAGATTTCAAGAAAGCGTTTGACTTGACTAAAACTTGGGCAACACTAAGAGCACCGGATAACGCAAGAGTAGACAGTAGATATTCAAATCTTATCAAATACATACATGAAAACGCCACAACCCAAATAACGATAGACGAAGAAACAACATCAAAAGAAATCCCCGTGAAAAGAGGCATACGACAGGGAGACACGATCTCTCCAAAATTATTTACATTGGCTCTGGAGGACGTGTTCAAGGGTTTGAAGTAGGAAACGAGAGGCATAAATGTATATGGTGTACGTCTGAATACGTCTGAACCATCTTCGATTTGCGGACGACATAGTTCTTATATGTGATGATGCCGAAGATCTTTGCACGATGCTGGAAGAACTATATGAGGCTGCCTTGATTGGAATCGAGATGAATCTGGATAAAACGAAAGTTATGAGTCCTGAAAATTTAAGAATCAGTATCGGTAACCACGAGATCGAAAATGTTACAGAATACATTTATCTAGGGCATAAAATCGTACAAGGCAGGGAAAATCAAATCTCTGAAATATCGAGAAGAATTGGACTAGGTTGGGCTGCATTTGGAAGACTGGGTCATGTGTTGAAATCTCGAGAAATCCCAATGAATCTCAAAAGGAAAACGTTTGAGACATGTATTATGCCAGTCCTCACATACGGTCTTGAGACAATGACTCTCAACCGCGCATACGCCAACAAACTCCAGGTGACACAACGTTGGCGTCAGTTTGCGAGATAAGATCAAAAATGAGGAAATAAGACGAAGAACAAGTGTAACGGACATTTTGAGAAGAATAGCGGAACTCAAATGGCGCTGGGCTGGGCATATAACCCGCCGAGAACCAAACAGATGGACTCATAGAATAATGGTATGGCGCCCAAGATAAACCAAGAGGAGTGTTTGTAGACCTCCGAAACGATGGCGGGATGATATCCAGAAAACAGCAGGAAAAAATTGGGATTCAGATTGCCTTAAATAGACACGAGAATTTTATATAAGATTCACTAGGTCAGAGGATCGGCTACTACCTATTTTTCATACCCCTAAGTAATAAGAGTTGTCCACCCCTAACATTTTATTTTCATTTTTTGGACAAATGTTCATTTTTTATAATGTGGCATTGAAAAATACATATAATCTATCACTAACCCGTATTTTTTAATAGGTAATTTAATAATTTTTCATCCCGCTCGATAACTGATCCATTATCGTCTTTTTGTGAATGTTTTTCACTCTAATACGAATTTCCCTGCGCTTACGGCAAAGCTAAATTCAAATACTTTATAAATTTCCTGCGTTTTTTTTTTGTGAATCAACACTCATTCGCCAGATTATAAGGTTGTCACTACCCAGTAAACAGCACGGACTAGGGATGAGATCGAAGCCGGTCTCCTGTTTCTCTCACACAATGATTCTTCTCTCACTATCTCCACAGTT
Organism: Cryptolaemus montrouzieri; assembly: GCA_013387265.2. Taxonomy (NCBI): domain Eukaryota; kingdom Metazoa; phylum Arthropoda; class Insecta; order Coleoptera; family Coccinellidae; genus Cryptolaemus; species Cryptolaemus montrouzieri. The sequence goes on from JABFTP020000185.1 coordinate 118,665,143, forward strand.
TTCTGCCATTATTATTATTATTTATGCATCAAGCGTAGTAGTAACGTTTACAATTATCATTTTTCTATCTCAGTGTATCTCTCAAGTAATTATTCCTATTTTATTAATTATTAATAAAATTTGTTAATTTTAAGTGTAGTTCGCACGATTAGTTAATTAAGGATTTGCATAACCTCAAAAGTACTCAACACAAATATATATATATATATATATATATATATATATATATATATATATATATATATATATATATATATATATATATATATATATATATGTTGATTTTAATAATTTCGTGAGCACATTGTATAATCAGTTTGTATTTCAGGTACTCAGTCCGTCGTCTTCATGTTTGATTCTTAGAAGACTCAGTTACTTTATTGCAACGTTTTGGTAGTGCCCCTTCTGCCATTATCAAGCGTTGTCGATGACTTCATGAATAACTTCGAAACACCACTTAATAATGGCAGAAGGGGCGCTGCCGAAACATTGCAATAAAACAACTAGTTCTTCTGAGAATATATATATTATCGTAGAATTTCGAGGTTGACACTAATAATATTTATTAAATTCTTCAATAAATATGCATTTTGACGCCTACTTTATTATTTCGATGTGTAAGTAGTGAAAACGTTGTTCTATATTCAAGTAATAAAATAAAATTTAATTGCCAATTTCAGTTCAAACTTACGAATTATATGAATAATGTAAATATATTATCTGGGGACTAATTTTTTCAAAAGAACATGAAACATACCCTGAAAATGCGAGAATGAACTATTCATATACCTTCTACCGAATCTTTGAAGGGGTATATTCGTCTCGGAAAGCATTTTTCGACCAAGGATTAAGAGAACCTTTCTTCATAGGAACACTTAAGGAAGTAAGGAAGTATCACCAATTATTAATGAACACTCATGTTTGAAATTTCAAGGGCAAATTTGTCTAGAAAATGTATGTAGGAAATAATTCATCTTATTGACAAATCGTAAGCTGTGTATTCTGTTCTTTGTTACGCCTCTGTCAAGCCTATTCATTGATATGACGTTGGAACGTTCCGAGATGAGCAAATACTTAATATTTTCCACAAGACTAATCAATTAATCTAATTGCGTCGAACGCAATAAAATTACTGAAGCAGAATTGAATATTTGACCAGGAAAGAAATTGAAATCGCGTTTATCGTGATTCTTCTAAACATGCATCTTTCACTCAATCGTCGCAATATACTGTTTTCTAAGTAACACTAGCTAGATATATCACCTTGATCAAAATATTTAGGGAATACAGTTATGAAAACTAGTCTACCCGTAAGACTCGCCTGTTATAATTGAACACATAATATACTGAACGCCTTTTATAACCCAAATAAATACTGGAACCACAAGACAACTATACAAAATCGGCCAATAATTACCAGTCTCAAATTATGTGATGTTTCATTCATTAAAACGAAAGTTTCAATCTATTCGATGCCTCCCCCCGTATATTTCTTACACCAGTCAAACGAAACTTGAAGGTCCCATCTGATAGTCATCAGTTTTTTCTTCGCAAGTGTATTTGAAATAATTTAGAAGGACTTCAAGGGAAAATAGAAGACATGCCTTCTCCATTTCGATAATGTCCGCAATATCTAGATGTATTTAATGGCAGAATATTCGGAAATGAATCCGTGAAGTGACGATTTCTCTTCATCGATCAGATTCAGAAATGTTATAAATCCTTAATCAAGTGAACATCTCTATCAATCTCCAGTAATAAGGGTGCAATGAAAACTTACATTATGTCGAAAAAGTTATTTGAAAAATCTGTTCAAAACGGTTATCAAAATTTTTGTTGTTGCTAAGTTGGCACAATTGTTTTCTATACCGACGCGGAGTTTGAACGCGATCTGTCATTTAGTTTGATTACAGTGCTCGATCCTGTCAGTTCTCATTAGTATGTTTTGCGATTTTCACAATGGATAAAAATATCGAACAAAGAATTTGTCTCAAATTTTGTATTGGAACTGGAATTTCGTGTGCCGATTCTCTGAAAATATGGAATGGCTTACGGTGAATCGACCTTATCAAAATTATGTGCATATGAGTGGTACAGTGCATTCAACAGCGGTCGAGATGTGGCGGAAGATTTGCCCCAACATCGACAGAAGTTAGCATCGATAAAGTGAAGGAAAAGGTAATCGAAAATCGTCATTCAATTCGAGAGAGAGGTAGGCAACTCCATTTTTAAACGATTATTTGGGCATCAAACGCGTTGCCGTGAATAGTTTCAGAAGACCTATAATTTTAAAATTTTGTTCAAAAATTGAATCGCGTAAAGACATGTTAGAACGACAATTCTGACCCGACATTAATAAAATTCATTGTAACTGGTGATGAGACATGGATTTATGAATTTCTGACCTAAAAAAAAAATATCATCGAACGACCACCGACAACCGAGAAAACGTTTGAAAAGTTTTTTGATGATTGGATTATTTATTGATGATATATTATTTCGGAAGGGGCCTAGTTTGAAGGCGATGCAATAAATTTGGATGAAAAATAAATATTCCGTGTTTCATTGGCCAATTCCCGGTACTTTTTTTGACAGAATGTTAGTCCAATTTTGTTCATTCATAGCGACCAATTTTTACATTAAAAGATTGTAATAACGGTTGGCGGTGGTAACTTTGAATCAAATCTCATTTGTGGCGGCGATCGTTTCAAAGACTGGTATCTCGCCAAAAAATCGATTTCCAACGGTGATCTCTATATTTACGAAGGACTGAAAGCTCCAGAATTATTTGCGTCAAAGGATTTCTCGTAATTCGTTGCAAAATCAATCGGCTCGAAATGGGAGATTTGGTAGGCGAACGTTTTTCATCATGGATCTCTTTCTCAGCTCGATTATCGCTTCGATTTGGACGTTTTCGACAGTCGGTTAGAGAGTTTTGACTTCAGAGCAGATTTCTTCGGAATCGAACGGAATATCCAAATAAGGGTCGCATGTCCGAAAATTCGTTTCTTCATATTCATTTAATCTTAATACTTCCCGACTTGATTTTGGAGGTTTGTGACGTCCATCGCGCACCATTTCGTTCCAAAATTCCTATCGAATTTCGAAGGAATTTTCTCCGGATTACCATCCGCGTGACCCGGGTGACTTTCTTCGAAGGGCGACACCACCAACCCGCGACCAGGCCCATATACATACGAATTCGACATCGTCTTAAATGGGAAAACGTCGACCTTTCCGCTGAAATTGTTGGCGTTCGGAAAAAAAATTTCACTAGAAAAACCGCGTCGCGATTCTTTCTGCTTCATCCCAACCAGATTTAACGCCCAATTTCGCACCGTTTTAGTATTGTATCTAACAATAATCATCTATTCGATTCATAACTTGAAAATATTCCAATTAGTAATGAGCTATTTTCGTATGAATTTCTGTTTGGTTTAATTGGAACAACTTCAAACGTTGATGTCCTATTTTTGGAAAATTCAAGCTGCTCCCACACGACTATCAGCGACGCCTCCTCTCGATTGTTTTCGCATTTCGCATTGAATTTGTCGATTTTGAGATCCACACTTTCACATGGGTGATTTTCATTTAGATTTTATGTAAATTTTGTTTTGTTCACAGGGATCTATAATTAAACATGATATGAATCTAACCTACTCAAATTTTGATACAAAATTAGAGGCTGCTAGGAATGTCACTTTTTTCACTCATACAGATGCGTCGTTTAGAGTTTCGGTGAACACAGTGTTACATAAAAACTGTGATAAGATGATGGATTTTCATTCAATTAAGTTCAATAAATTTCATGCAGTTTATTTTTAGGATGCAATACAATGATGTCCGGTTATAGCAAACGCCAAGGGACCGAGAAAACGGGATCGTTATAAGTTATAGGCATCAGTTTTTGATTGTTTCTGTTTTTAGGGAATATGAACCTATATACAGGGTGTTACATAATAGTATGTCACAACTTGAGGGGGTAAATCTACGTGCAATTTTGAGAAAAAAGTTCATATAAACATAGGTCCTCAAAAGCTTCATTACGGAGCTACAGGGTGTTTAAATTTCCAAGAAAAAATTGTTTTTTTCTTCAAAACTCCTGCAGTTTTTGAGATATTCATCCAAAATTTGAAATTCAAGCTATTTCTTACAGCCTCCATCATTACACGTCCTAAATCTTAACTAGAATCTACAAGGTGCTTTCTTTTCCGGAGCCATGTCTTCTTTTGCCCTTTCAAACTTTTTTGCAGTACGCTACTGATCACCGTACAATCAATTTTCGTCATCTTCGTTCAATTTAGAAACTTATTTGATACCTGTACTTTTTTCGTATCTCCAACCGTTTTCCAGCAAAAAATTATTAAATGATTTTATGTATTCGCTAAATTGAAAGTACTTCTAATTAAAAAAATGACTAGTAGGCTATGATTTTTTTCATTTATTTATTTATTTTGACAGTTGCTAAAGTTGAACCAGTGTCTGCTCGAATTGTTTATTAAATTAATAAATTTAATTAAGGCTAATTTTATTAATGCCGAATTGACTGATATCCATTACATGTACGGTCTTGCTGACGGAAACACAACAGAAGCTAGCCGACTATATCAGGTGCGCTTTCCGAATCGAGTAACACCAGACAGGCGAACATTTTCAAATATCCACAGAAGGTTGAGGGAAACTGGTACTTTTACTGCAATTAATCATTAAAAAGGTGCAACTCAAACTATGAGAACTTGAATATTTCACATGTTCTAGTTTGGCGGATTCTTCACGACTTTTTATTGTACCCGTTTCATATTCAACGCATCCAAACTCTACTTCCTCGTGACTTTCCTTCAAGACTGAATTTATGCCGATGGTTATTAGATGAAATCAGATAAAATGCTCATTTTGTAGTTGAATAATGTTCATAGACGAAGCTAACTTTTCGAGAACTGCTATCACAAATTTTCACAATAATCATTATTGGGCTTAGGAAAACCCCCATTTGATTGATGAATCTCATCATCAAGAACAATTCTCACTAAATATCTGGGTTAGATTACTTGATTGGGCAATTTTTTTTGCCTAACAGACTAAACGGTCCCACTTATCGGCAATTTCTTGAGGAGGAGTTACCTTTATTGCTTGGGGATGTGCCACTTTCGGTAAGAAACATAATGTGGTTTATACATGATGGTGCACCAGCACATTTTAGTGGAGAAGCTAGGGAATTCTTGAATAATACATTCAACAACCTCCTCGGTCCCCAGACTTAAATAGTTTAGACTTTTTCTTATGGGGATATCTCAAAAGTTTAGCTTATACCACTCCAATGAACACTGTAGAAGAATTGAGAAATTGAATAATAACCTTTTGTGACACGATAAGAAATACCCCAGGGATATTTCAAAGAGTGCGTGATAATATGCGAAGAAGGACAGAGGCGGGTGGAGGACACTTCCACCAATTTATTTAGTTTTTGATTGTACTTTTTTTTTAGTTTGATATTGAATAAGTATAAGTTGAGTTTCAGAAGACGAGCTATCAAAATGAAAGCAAATTTTTGGCATATCTTTCAAGTATTTCTATTATTTTTTTTATTTAGCGAATAACATACAATTCAAATAATTCAAATACAATAATTTTTCACTCGAAAACGGTTGGAGATACGAAAAAATTACAAATGTAAAAAAAGTTTCTGAATTGAACAAAGATGACGAAAATTGATTGTACGCCGATCAGTGGCTTACTGCAAGAAAGTTTGAAAGAGCAAAATGAGACATGTCCTCGGAAAAGAAAATACCTAGTGAATTTCAGTTAATATCTAGGACGTGTAATGATGGAGGCTGTAAAAAATAGCTTGAATTCCAAATTTGGGTTGAATATCTAAAAAACTGCAGGAGTTTTGAAGAAAAAACGAATTTTTCCGGAAATTTCAACACCCTGTAGCTCCGTAACGAAGCTTTTGCGGACCTATCTTTATATAAACTGTTTTTCTAAAACTTGCACGTAGATCAACCTCCTCAAATTGTGACATACTATTATGTAACACCCTGTATATGAATGACCCTCCGCTAATCGATTAGAAGTATCCTGATGGTTACTATTTTGATTTAAAAGAAATTCAGAACTGCTAAATTTTTACTAAGTTATGATCCTCTTACACTGTCACTAGAAGATTCACCTTCTTCATCGTCATCATTTACTTCATCTGCTACTTCAAAGAATTTTCTGTTTACCAAAATACCCGCCACAATAGCGTCATTCTCTTAATATTATGTACTGATTACATCGCCATTGATGCGAATGTAGACGAGAGTAGGGTACATTCGGACAATTATTTTCACATGGTTATTTCGGTGTCTAAATCATATACTTACTGGATACCATTTGATACTATGAAAAGGTTCACAGATAAGCTTTAATATACTCAGAATATCTGGCTCAATCTGTGACGGTTTTTTTTTGTAGAAGGGCATCTTTTGAAAAATTATTTTTGTCCGAAACTGCCTACGATTGGATACTTTGGAACAGTAGTCAGGTACATTTGGACAATGATGATATATAAATTAGGGGAACTCCTTGAAGATATCAAATACGAACGAATAAACCGGGCCATACTGGTCGTTCAGAAAATTATTTCTATGGGTTTGAAAATTTCCATGGATTCTAAGAAATCTAACTTTCGTCCTTCAGGTATTACGTGAATAATCTGAAGTTGATCTATCAGTGGAAATGATGGCCATTCTCGATACATTGTGAAGCGAAAGTAAATTCGTCGGTTCTCTCGTTATTTGAATTTGATTGATGCTCTTTGTATGTAGTTTTGAATGAACGATCAGTCTGACCTATATGGCCGCCTTTACAATCGATACAGGACAGCTTGTAAACTCCAGTATTATCAAATCTATGAGTTAGTTTTATCTCTACTATTGAAAATTCTTGGAAGAGTTTCATGTGGGTTTTGAAAGCTACTTTTTATCCTGTTTTGAAATGTTATTTGCAATCATGTTGCTGATAGGGCCAAAATATGTTAATATTTATTTTGAATGCTAATGTTTTTTATTAGATGCCGGTCTTATATCCATAAAAGATATCCTCGTCTTTATAATTTCTTCGAAGCAACGACCATTCATTTTGATGTCAATCGTCCACAACGTTCATACCCACGTATGCAGCATCTTGAACAATATATCAGTTTGTAATATTATGCGGTCTTTTGAACCTTTCAACCCAACTTCTGCTTCAGTGACATTCAGTTTCTTGCAATTTGATTTCGAAACCTTTCAGTTCTTTATTGCAATATTGCTACACTTATTGTCACATTTTGCTCTACTGAGGAAACCATCTTAACAGGGATTAATTGACTAGTTGACTTTTTAATTGAACGATAAACGTTATACATTTCTTTAAATTTTGACACATGATGATCTTGCTATTGCTATTCAGTTCAGATATTTTTCGTCAGTTTGTCCGGAGTGTCATCATGGTGTAAATTTTGGTCTTTAGGTATCCCGACAAAGTCCAGAGGAGCCAAATCATGGCGGCTAGTCAGCATTTTTCATTACGTTGTTTAAGTGCACTGTTCTACAATGCCCTACCTACTAAAGTAGAGGTAAGATGTCTTCAAAAAACAGGTACTACTATTCTCTTTCTTACAAGAACATCGCTTTTTACTGAGTTGAAATATTCGGAACAACGATTAATTGATCTGGAGTGAAATTGCTCAAATTACTCTGTATAGAAACTCATTTCCGATCTATAAAGTGTAAAAGAATGCAACCAAGCTACGTACTCGGAAGGTCTAAAATGCTCTGAGGAGCTCACTATAAGTGATTGTCGAGTTACAGATTCGAACATAAAGACGGATCACCAGATGATTCATTTGAGTTTAATTGTAGATGAGGGTGTGAAGCAGCCAGAATATCTGAGTTTTCGTGATTTTAGGAATTTCAGGAGGGATTTGCTTTTGCAGGATTTAGCACTCACAGATTTTACCCCTATGATCAGAGATAGTAATATTGATAGCAAATTTTGATTTTTTGAAAATTTAGTCTTATCCCGCTTTGATAAGCATGCGCCAATTAGAACAATTATTATCAAGAAACGTAAACCCCCGTGGCTTACTGACAATGTGAAATTACTCATCTCTCTCCGCGATAAAGCTTTAAATAACTTTAAAAAATCGAGACTCCCTAAAGATTTTGATTATTATAAACAGTTGCGAAATTTCACTAATACAGCCATCAGAAATGAAAAGCGTGGTTACCTTCGTTTTAAAACTGGGGCCAATACGACTCGTATATGGAAACATTTACGAGAGTTCTCAATAGGAGTGCGACAGAAGGGTTTAATTCCTGAACCGATCAGTGACGTGAATGAAATGAGTAAATATTTTCCAGTGTTTTTGCTGACAATCCTGTTCCAAGCTTGGAACTTTTGAATAAGTACGGTAATGGTAAGCTGATGGATTCTATATCATTTCAAGTGTCAATGGTTACTGAAAGTCAGGTTTATGATGTTTTAACTTCCATTAAGTCTGCCTCGGTGGGTTCAGATGGTATAAGTGTCAAGATGCCTTTGTTGTGTTCACCTTTCATCCTGAAGTTCATATGTCACATAATAAATTATTGCATCGAGAAGTCAGTTTATCCAAAGTCGTGGAAAATGGCTCATGTCATTCCGATTCCAAAAGTACGCGATCCTAAGGATTACAGGGATCTCCGACCTATAAGTATATTGAGTGTATTGTCCAAAATTTTGAAAAACTTGTCGCTGTCCAAATAAAAGCGTATTTGGAGTATTTTGCCTGATATCCAGTCGGGTTTCAGGGGGTCATAGCTGTACCACTGCCCTGCTCGCAGTGGTGGATGACATCATAAAGGCTGTAGACGATAATGAACTTTTGTTGCTCGTCCTACTGGATTATTCGAAGGCTTTCGATAAAATTAATCACGATTTGTTGTTGGCAATCTTTCATTATATTGGTTTCACTGAAAATACGGTTTTATTGTTTGAAAGCTATTTGACTGGCAGAACAAAAGAGTTTTGTACGGAAAAATTAAGTCTGATCCTATAGAGATCCCATGTGGAGTTTCGCAGGGATCCATTCTCGGACCGATATTTTTTATTATCTATACCTTTCAGCTCATGTTTTGTTTAATTTTCTGCTCGGCTCATTTATATGCTGACGACTCACAGCTCTATTTACAGTTTTCGCGCGACTCACTTGATGAAGCTCTAGAAAAAATTAATATAGATTTGGATAACATCTTTAAGTTGTGGGAGAGTATGTGTCTGAGCATTAACCCTCAAAAACTGTAGTTATGCTATTTGGAAGGAAGGTCATGAGAGAGGCATGTAAAGATCTAATTAAGATATCTGTGAATGGCGCAGTTCTTCCTCTAACTAGCGAGTGTCGTAATTTGGGTTTGATTATGGATAGCGATTTGAGGTTTGATTCTCACATAAACTTGCTAATTAAAAGAGCTTTCGTGAATGTCAAATTGATTTATGGTTGCAAAGAATTTCTGGATATTCGACAAAGAAAAATGCTTTGTGAAGCGCTGGTGTTGTCTCACCTCAATTATTGCGATACCGTATATGGCCCATGTCTGACAAAACAGAATGTGGCCCGAGTTCAGAAAATTCAAAACTGGTTGGTTCGAATTGTTTTCAACCTTAGACGCACAGATCGCACGTCCTGCAGACTGCAGCAATTGGGTTGGTTGAACATGGCGAATCGAAGAAGGCTGCATGTGCTGAGTCTGTTTTACATAATTTTGAATGAGGAGAAACCCTCCTATCTGCACCGACGAATCAAATATAGAACAGATGTTCATAGCATCAACGTCAGGTTCAGACATAAACTTGCCATAGCGCGTTATCGTGCTTCCATGTTTCAGCGTTGCTTTTCTTATGTTATTGTAGATGAAATCAATAAAATACCGAGTAGTCTTTTAGGTTTGAGTTTGGATGCATTTAAGAGGAGGGTGAGGCATTGGCTTTTTGAGAGCCAGTTAAATGAGATGTAGTCTTTCCTTGTTTCCTAATTTTTTTTTCGCCAAGAAGAAAAGATCTTTTATATATGGAGTGCATGAATTAATTTTGATTTATTTTAGTGTTTAATTCTTGTTTTCAAGATGAATAGTTGGTAAGATTAGTGATAAGTATCTCTTACATAACGATGTTTCCGTACAATTGTGGGTACACTTGTCTAGTATTTGTTTCTATTTTATTCAGGTTGGATTAATCAGCTATGCTGTATCCTACCTTTTGGTATCTCTCAATGTACAGTAACACTCACTCATAATAAGTTTAAGGCCTTAAATGTAATTGATAGTTATAATTATTATTTCTGTACAAGATGCCAATAAAATGCTATTATTATTTATTATCGTGGACTTATGCACTATCTCAGCTAGTAGCTGGATATAATTTACCTTTCCCAGATTTAGCAATCAAAGGAATAGGCTCGATTACAATATACTTGACAGAAATTTCCTAACTATCCTACATGTATTAAGAATTACATCCACTAGCATTGCTGTTTTGGCTCTCTTATCATACATTATTATTATTATTATTATTTATTATCGTGGACTTATGCACTATCTCAGCTAGTAGCTGGATATAATTTACCTTTCCCAGATTTAGCAATCAAAGGAATAGGCTCGATTACAATATACTTGACATAAATTTCCTAACTATCCTACATGTATTAAGAATTACAGCTTTTGCATTTCTATATAGGTATTCTTATGCAATTCTAATTTCTTAAGGCTATCATGCAAAGTTTTGGGTATTAAACCAGTCGAGGATACGATGACAGGAACGATATCTATTTTGTCGAGGTGCCACATCTGCTTGATCTCAATAGCAAGGTCTGTGTATTTGGACTTTTCTCCTGGAACTTATTCAGCACGTTGTTATTATTTGGTATGGCGACATCCACCAGCATTGCTGTCTTGGCTCTCTTATCATACACCACTATGTCCGGCCTATTATTCGTCACCATTCTGTCAGTGATAATAGGCCTATCGTAGTATAATCTGATAGTCATTTTCCAATACGGGCGCCGGTTGATACTTGTAATATGGCTGGAATGTATTCAGAAGTCCGTACTTGTGTGCAAGTTTCTGATGGATAATGTTGCACACTTGATTATGCCTGTGAAGATAGTCTGTATTGGCCAGTTGTTCGCATCCGGACGTAATATGCTGTATCGTCTCCGATCTTATATGGCATTTTCTGCACCTATATGTTTGTGATGTTCCGTCCTTCATAATAAATTTTTGTAGTTGTTTGTAGCGATCACTTGGTCTTGGATGGCCATAAGGAATCCTCTGTTTCCGCGAATAATTCTCCTTTCATCAACCATTTGTTGGAGGCTTCTTTGTCGATGTGTGGTTGATTAATCTCATGGTGATGTCGTCCATGCAATTCCTTTCTTGACCATTGCTCTTGTTTTTCAGTATCTGATAGGAATGGTAGATTCAGCAGGTCATCTCTGGTAGCAAGATTTAGAGGTGTATATCCCTTATCAGCCAACGATACCACTCTATGTAGGTCAGAAGTGAGAGCTTTTGCTGAGAAGAATTCTCTGAGATTTCTTATCTGTTCGGTGTGTAAATTGACAACATCTATTAATCCGCGTCCTCCTTCTTTCCGCTTCAAAGTTGTTCGTATCACAGACGATTTTGGATGATGATTGTTGTACTTTGTCAGCATCGTTCGGGTCTGCCTTTGAATATCATCTAGCTCCGTCTTAGTCCATCTGATTATTCCAAATGAGTAAAGCAACACTGGAATGGCGTAGGTGTTAATTGCCTTGACTAGATTCCCCGAGTTCAACATCGATTTCAGCACAGACTTCAGACGCTGACTGTATTCTGAACGAATCTTCTCCTTTGATTGTTTTTGGTCTAACAATCTGGCTTGTTGGTATCCCAGATATTTGTATGTTTCGCCATCTCTCATGCACTGTATAATGTCACCGTTTGGAAGTTGTGTTTCACCATTTATGACTCTCCTCTTTGAATGTTCAGGGTCTTACATTTTCAATCCCGAATTTCATATGAACATCTGCCGAGAACTCACTGACAGTTTTCAGCAAATCATCCAATTGCTTCTTGTTCGAAGCATATAATTTGATGTCATCCATATACAGCAGGTGGGAGATTGTATGATAATTCCTTTCTGCTTTTATCCTAAATCCGTATCCAGTTCTATCGAGCATTGAGGACAATGGGTTCATTGCCAAACAGAACCATAATGGACTCAAAGAGTCTCCTTGAAAAATTCCACGACGTATGGGTATCTCGTCGGTTTTAATTGATTTATTGTTCATGTTGACCTGCAGAGACGTGCGCCAGTGTGTCATTGTTGTCTTCAAGAACTCTACCAGGGCTGGGTGAATTTTGTATATCTGCAATACTTCAACAAGCCAAGAATGGGCGGTACTATCGAATGCTTTCAGATAATCGAGAAAAGCTGAATGAACATTGCGATGCCCTACGTGTGCCTGTTTCATTATCACAGAATCGATGATGAGTTGTTCCTTGCACCCGTGGTGTTTCTTTCTGCATCCTTTCTGCTCCTCTGCTAATATATTGTTGTCGTCAAGGTGTTGGTATATTCGATTGGATATGCATGAAGTGAGTATTTTGTAGAGTGTTGGCAGGCAAGTGATTGGCCTATATTGAGACGGATCCTGTGTTCTATCGCTCTTAGGTAGCATATATGTTAAGCCTTGCGTTAGGAAAGTGGGTGTTTTCTTGGGATGTTGAAGAACATACGTGAGCTGTTTCGCTAGGGCTCCATGGAGCTTATCAAACTTCTTGTACCAGTAGTTGTGGATATTATCTATACCTGTGGCCTTCCAATTGTTGGTCGCTCCAATTACTGTTGTAATTTCTTCCTCCGTTATTCCATCGAAGTCCATATGTCTGATATCGAGGCGTTCTTTTTCATTCGTGATCCATTCCGCATCTCTATTGTGTTCTTTGGGGTTCGACCATATTGATGACCAATAGTCGGTCAAGCACTGTGCGTCAGGTACTTCTCTGTTATTGTTGGTCGCAGTTTTGTTATTTCCTTATGAAAATTGGCAGCGTTTTGGAGGAACCTTTGGTTTTGGTGTTTCCTTTCAGTACACTTGACGTATCTTGAAAGCCTCTTTGCTTTTGCTTGGAGTTTCTGTTTCAAAGTGTCCATATACACGTCGATGTGTTGTTTGTGATCAGGGTGTTTTGTGTTCGTACCAATTTTCCTATAAATTTTGCGTATATGTGATTTCAAGCGCCTTGAGGGTTTTCTGTTTCTCAGGAATTCTGTGAGGCGACCGATTTCTGCTCTAATATTATCAATATCCTTCTCCAGTCGTTTTTGCCATGGTGGTTTTCTGACGCTTTTTGGCTCAGCTTGAATCAGAGTTGTGGAGATTTGTTGTTTGTGAAGTCGAAGAACCGCTACTGCTCCACAGTAAATCAAAGTGTGAATCTTCTCCAAGGTGTTCTGGTCGGTATATTCTTCAAACATTGAGTTTACACTTGCTAGGATGATATTGGTGTTCTTGTTCGTCTTGAGTTTGGGCAGTTTAGGTCTTTTAGTTGGGTCACTACCACTGAATTCAGTTATTGCTCTGTTGAGTTCTGATCTTGCTAAATACGTATATTCGTTCTGCTGATTCGGCTCAAGCGGGCGTTCCATGTTAATATTCGTTTCCGTGGCTTCGATGTTATCTGTAACACTTTCATTGACTCCAGCAGGTATACCGTTATGAGTATCATTTTCGCTTCTGAGTTCCATTATGACCTCTTCTCGTAAGCTTTGCAGCGTTTCTGAAGAAAGTAGCCCGTTTTTAACGATTGTTCTTCGTTGATCCGAAATTCTCTGCTCGGATATGTGCTGTAATTCAGGATATTTTTCTATGAACGCAAGATGTAACGCGTATCTGTATGCTGTCATTTCCGATTCCAAGTTTGTAATCTTGTAATAGGAACGCATAATGAAGGTATTCATTTCTGGAGTCCACTTCATGCGTTTCCTAGGGAGTCCGGCTCTCGTGGTCGTAGGCATAATGGCTTGCGCCGCCGTTGAAACATCAAGAGTCGGTTGAGAGGTGTTGATGTTATTTCCCACTCGGTTTTGTGTTGCAGTATCCTACTCGATATCACGCTGCTTCCGTCGCTAACCGAGGAGACTGTGACTCACTTTCCGAACAAGACCCTCTTCCTAAATCTTGAACGCGACAAGAGGTTATGGTGGTACAATGTCGATTCACCCGTTTATTCCTTAGATTGTACATCATTGGATAGGTTGCATTTTATACCTACTGCCAGGTTATTATTATTATTATTATTATTATTATTATTATCTTTTGAAGCCCTGTACTGAATTCCAGCCTAAAGATGATCCTGTATCGTCCCATTGGCACATCGGGAAAGTTGGCTTTGGCGAATCGTCGCATCAGTTTTTTTTTCGCTAAATACCTTTCCATTGAAAAAGAACATAAAAAAATGAACTCCAAGATGCAAAGCGATCAGTGGCCTCTCATTGGTTGGATGTTTTTCAAGTTGCTTTGTTTGCATCATGAAATTGAAATATATATATATATATATATATATATATATATATATATATATATATATATATATATATATATATATTCAAAACAATGGATAATCTTAAGGAAAGTATTTTCAATTTTCGTGTTTGGATTGAAAATTACCCTTTTTTTTTGCCTCGACTTACCAAACACCCTGTGAGGTGCGAGCACATAAGGGAGTTGAATATAAGAGGTAGAAAAAATATTGAAATAATGGTATATTCGAAACGGTTATATGTAGCAGCTACCATTTCCAATCTAATATACATTTTCTAATATTTTTTTTCATTTCAGAAATCTCCATAGACTGGTCAGACCACGCTCTCTGGTGGCCGGCACAAAACAAATGGCTCACGAAAACACGACTCACCCTAGACCAATGCGGAGTACAAGCGGACGCTTATCTTCATTTTACGCCAATGCACAAAAATCTTCACGTCCAATTGCCAGATTTGAGAATGCTCGATGTCAAAGTGGACTTTTCAGTGAAAGTGTTCAGGACAGTAGTACAACTGTGCAAAGATCTGGGGATTAGGCATCCCGAAGAACTATCGTTCTGCAAACCGTTGGAGCACCATCATTTAAAGTGCAATTATAAGGAATGGCCAAAGAAGAAATTGGAAAACGGTGTTCAGAAAAATGGTCATCTTTCGCTACCTCCGGATACTAATACGTTTATTGCGAACAGTAGCCCCGGAGGAAGTACCGGAAGTTTAGACAAGCCACCATTTTTGTGTGCTCCTGTAACTCCATCTAGGATACAGTCGTCCACACCAATTAATAGTCCACAGGGAAATGTAAGTTTTTAACTTTTCACTCGTATTGTTCGTCAAATTAAAATTTGGTAATAATCAGTGTTATTTTTTCTGATTATATCAAAGCTGTCGCTGAATATATGGAAATGTATTTAATTCCTAGATTCGCTTCAATTTATTTATTTGTATGTAAGAGGGAAGCATCTTGTCATAATGTAAAATTTTAATGCGAGTTAAAATACGATTAGAGGAAAGCTCAATATGTAGATATAGCTATCGGGATATAGCACATATCAAGCATAAAAGCTCAAACGATTCAAGATACACCAAATCTGTTACTCGAATGAAAAAGCAGAGGAAAATTCATGACAATATATTCACTTGCGACATAAGATAAAAAATATATAATTGAAAATTGAAATTCAGGGAATGAATTGAGATTTCTTGGCAATTCTTGGGAATTTTTGGGACCTCTTTAAGAGCTCCTTATACAAGAGGCTCATCGAACACTTTCACTTCTATATTAATAGTTTTATGAATTGATATTTGTTCGAACACGTCAACTTTTATGCAATAGAGGACATAGTTTCTCTATTTGTACACCTCTCCTTCTCATCTTAATAGAAGGGTGACACCTTATTTTAAATGGCTTCGATTTGAATTTTTATGATTCCTTGTGAATTATTCAATACCAGATGGCAAAAATTCATGAAATACGGACAGTTTTCACCATGAAGAAAATTCTGGAAGTCTTGTAGCAAATGGAGCTTTTGAGATATATTTCAATCCGTCTCACTGATTAACTGAAAGTGTGCGAAATATCAGGTGGTTCATCTAGAAGTAATTAACGATTAAAAAAAAGAGTGAGTTCTATCTCTACAAAATTAAACCGGTCCATGAACTTATGAAGATGTTTATAATCACCTATTGTAATTTTGCAAGCTTATAAATGATTTGCAATCCCCAATTTATCTTCAAGATCTGTTTCTCCAATGAATGCTCTTTTTTCCCTCGTGGTGTTGCTAAATGACATAATTGTTCCGATTCCAACTGTAGAATTTATCTGGAAGTGCTCACAACATTCTGATTAATTAAATGGATATGTTAGAATTTTTGGGCACCACATTTGATCGGCGAAATGTTCCCATAGTGGATAGAAATATTCCCAGCTTGCTGAATTGTAGGGTCCAACTTGATATTTTTGTCGATCTCCAAACTCTCCATAAAGCCGATCAGTTTTGTTGATTTGTACTCTTAAACAGGGTTAATTTCCCGCGAATGCTTAATTGCAGACAGTACAGATGCGGCACTGAATCTATAGTAAGCGCGTAAGAAAAACTATTCACTGAAACTGACTTCATTAGTTCACAACATTAACAAGTGAATAATATATTTGGACGTAGTTATGCATAAACATCTAACCCACAATCTTACCAAAACTGAATTGGTAACGAAAACAAACCTTCTGTAACCTATTCAAATTGCAGAAACCTACCAACCAATATGATGACGTAATATGAGTCGAGGATAATATCTACCAAGCCATTTATTCACGCATGTTCTGTTCACATTAGTGCAGAATACTCTGAACCCACTTTGTTGAATATATATTGCAATATGTCGTTTTCCCGCATCGCCCAAGTGGGTTGCTTGGTTCTTGCAAAATAAGAATTTCCACATAACCTCGAAATATTAACGTGTACTAAGTGGTTTCCTTAGTGTGTTTCTGAAGTTTATTTTTTCAAGATGTATAAAAATAGGACCCAGCGAATGTTCGAAAACTTGAGGATACCTGAAGAGCAAAAGAACCGAAAAGGTAAGTATATTTTGAAGTATTATATTTTTTTGCAAATCTGGTTCCTGTGATGTATTGATACTTTACCAGAATTATCGATAACAGAGTTCAACATTTAAGGATTTTTCAGTACTCTTCTGTATCGATTTATAACTTCCTGCTTAAGGACCTACCTGTTCGATACCTTTGCTCCGAAGCTTTTCTTTATGATAAAGTTCAATATTGGATGCAGTTTCCAGCAGTAAACTTCCTTCAAATTAATATGAACTTTTACCTATTGTTTCAGAATGTGAGGAGGAACAAGAAAGATTTGTGACAAATATCCTACAAAATGCCGAGAGTATCACCACCAACGAAAATTCACGCGATGGAAATATGCCAGAATGTTTAATTCTCGGTTTAATTGAGCCTGATATTTCAAATAATGAAAACATTGAAAAATTTTGTGTGGATAATGCAGAGCCTCCCATAAATGAAAGCAGTTTGAATATATCTGCAGTTTCCTGCCCTAGTACTAGTCAACCAGTTCCTGCAGAAGAAAAGTTGAGCCAGGAAAATGATATTCCAGAGTCGGAAGATGATTACGACTCTGTCAAAGATCCCAACTTTGAAAGCGTAGATGAAAGTTCTACCTCTGATGAGAATGATCCGACCGTACCTCAACCTATTGGTGCTGAAAATGATAATGATATAATTCCTGATGAAAATGAACAGACCAAAATGAGACCAAAAAGAAGCAGAAAAAGAAAGTATGCTGAACAAAACAGGAGCGAGAAAAAGCTGAAAAGCAACGGTGATGAAGCATACTTTAACTACAAAGGAAACAAATTGAACCCAAAATATTTCTTGACTTTGATTGCAAATGCACCTTCAAATGTACTGAGAATGTTTTTCGGGAGATTCGCAAGAATAAGTTCGAGAGATTTTGGTATCTGAAATCCTATGACTGCCAGATCAATTTTATTGCAGCTGGAGTGCAACAGACCAAAAAAAAGAACGTATGGAAGGAATCCGGAAAAGTATTCGAGAGTTTATAAACTCCAAGAGAAAGTTGTGTGTCGAGAAATGTATATCAAGACTCTAGGAGTAACAACTTTCAGAGTGAATACTGCTATGAAGAAGTTCAATAGTGACGCACCTATGACAGACCAAAGAGGTCGAAACCATGGGGAAAAAACAAGCTGAACGAAAATAAAATTGAAGAAGTTGTTGAACATATTAATAGAGTTCCTAAATACAAGTCACATTATAGACGAGACCAAACAAAGTTCGAATTCCTGCCCCCTGAAATGACTTTGCAGAAAATGTATAATATGTACTGCCAGGAAACCGAACAACCTGTCAGTAGGTCATCTTATAAAAAAATATTTTATACGCGTTTCAACATAAAATTCAACCCATTGAAAAAAGATACCTGTAACATATGCGATAGTCTCAAGATACAAACAGAGAATGAGGCGGATCCAGCTAAAAAAGAAGAACTTTTAGAGGAACATGAAACTCATTTAGAAAATGCCCAGAAGTTAAGATGGCAAGAGTTCCAACTAGCGAAAGAGAGTGAAGATCATGAATGCCTCACGTTTGACTTGGAGAAAACATTACCTTTGCCAAGGATCCCAACGAACATCGCTTTTTACAAGCGCCAACTTTGGAAGTACAATGCCGGTGTTCATAACGGAATGGAAGACATAGGTTACAGCCCAGAAAGTAGGGTCCTGCTTTCTCAAACACATACAAACCAAACTTTCACCAAATGTTCGCCACCTTATTTTGTGGAGTGATTCTTGCGGTAGACAGAACAGGAACATAAAGCTGACCCTCATGTTGAAATCTATACTGGAGAGTTCTGTCAACTTAAGCGATATTACTCTAAAATTTCTGTATTCAGGACGTAGTTTCTTACCTAACGATGCAGATTTTGGTGACATAGAGTCGGCTTTGAAACACCAGCAAAGACTGTACCTACCATCGGAGTATATACAAATTATGAGAACTTGTCGAAGAAAAAAACCACTTGTAACTGAAATGGCATTTGATGATTATTTTAGTGTTCAGAATATCGAAAAGAAGATCGTCAATAGAAAATCATCAGTGGATAACAAAAAAATCAATTGGCTCAAAATAAGATCCATACGAATCGAAAAAGACAAACTATTTCTTGTTATGGTGCAACAAAATTCATTTGACTCACCTGAAGATATAATCGATCTTCGGAAGAAAACAAGGCAGAAGTCTCCCAAATCTCCCCAAGAAGATGATACTATAGTTTTGGATCTGATTCCTTTATGGCCTAATGGAAAACCTATTGCTGAAGCCAAAATCAAGAACCTTAACGAAATGATGCACCTAATTCCATCAGATTGTCAAATTTTTTACAACGATTTGAAAAGTGATGCCAATATTGATGAAGACGTTCATGGTTTTAATGTCAATTCACTTGATTTCGAAGTTGAATAAGTATTGTAGATTTTTTGAACAATTTCTGAATAAAATACTACCTTTTGTGAAATTCATTTCACCGCTATGTCTATTTTGAATACTTTCAATTTTGCATAAACAACCAACCCACAAATTTTTGCTTATTTTTCAATGAAATTTGAATTAAAAATCATAATATTGCATTATACATAAATTAATACACTTTAAAAAAAAACATCTTTTTCGCATGATTATTTTGCTAAATATCATTATCTGAAAGTCAACAGAAACTTTAACCTCAATTATCTCGGTTTCATGTCTTTGGGGCTTGATAGCTTTCTGCATAACTACGTCCATTTATCATTTTAACATAAGTGAGGATTTGAGGATTTGTCAAGTAAAACCCTAATCGATTGGCCCTATGAAACAAGTCACCATCGATATGTGATAATCTTTGTACGGAGTACATGCTTGCAACCTAATAGAGGAAGAGTTAAATAGCAATAAGTAATGGACAAGGAAATGGCTTCAAAATCAAACGGCCATGGCGCCACCCAAGTTGAAATTGGAAGCGATAATATGCTTTCTTGCTGCAGGAAATGGTTTCATAACACATTTGACTAATGTCAAAACATGCACTATCTGCTTCCATTCTTGAGATGTGTGATCGCAATGTTGAATATACCACGTCGGAACGCCTTTACTTTTGATTAAACCTTAGCTACACCTAACCCACGAATGTTTTAAATGTTCAGAAAATTTTTGTCATAGCGATAGAAGACATAGCTAAGCCCAGCTCCTCAGTCTGGTCTTCGCGACAACTGCATTTCTAGCCGACTGTCAGGACAATTGAAGCCATCATACGTAGCCATAAATTATATGCCATTAGCAGTTTTCCTACAATTGTCTCTTCAGGTGGCTTCATGAAAACGAGACTAACTAAAAATATACAATTACATCAGATTGTGTACATCAAGATATTAACCACATCGTGAAAATCAATTTAGATTTATCACATTTCTTCCAGAATTATCATATATATGATCCTTATTAACTATTGGTCGCCGTATTTTAACTTGTACCAATGATGAATTTGATTTGTTTTTCAGGGAACCGTTGGTTGGAAGAACGAGTACAATACCACCTTGAATGGATCATACTTAGATAACAGTGCGAGTTCGGAATTTTTAAATGGTACCCACGATAGCTCACTCGCCCAGAGTCCGTCTTTAAGCTACGACGCCAGAAAAACGTTGGTCAGGCCCAAATCGCTGGTCGAGAAGGCAAGAATGAACGTAGCGTATGTTTCTATTTTATGCATTATAGAAAAGTAAAATAATAATAAAATATATTGAAATTTGTGGTTCACCCAGTTAAAACATATAATGATTCATTATTGTTCAATAGCACACGTACATGTACAACTAGCACAAAAATGATATCAGCAGAAGTTTTTTCATGCAGAAAATTGGAATAATCTGCTTAAAAATTCAAATTATTGAAGAATTCATAGTTATTTTCATTAGTACTCATAGTGCACCATAAGCGACGTGTAGTTGTCGAATGCCTTCGCAATGGGAAGGATTGCACTGGCTAATATTTCTGTTTAAAAAACAGTTTCAAGACTGCTAGACTGTTCTTTAGGCTTGGTGAGCCATTTTGCTCATTTTATCATTTGTTTCTCGAATCGTATCTGCACTGTTTCTATTATTGTTGATTTTTTGATAAATATAATTCGAGGGTAAGTTCGAAATGGTGTTCAATTATTCACATTTTCAATTTAAATATTATGCAAACTTATGAAGAATCAAACCATTCGATCGTCAATAAGTATTAATACAAATCACAACTACTTCCTGATAAACTTCGTGTGTCTGTGTTTCAGTTGAGTGTATCATGGATTTGAATCAACTGCAATCATATTCTTGTTCTTAATGAATTATTTTTCTCCTAGTTGGTTGGACTCATCTTTATCAATAATGGAGCAAGGCGTACATGAGTTTGGTTTCTTATGTCTCCGATTTAAATTTTACGATTTCTATGATTTAAACCCAAAATATGATGCTGTTAGAATTAATCAAATTTACGAGCAAGCCAAGTGGCAACTTTTGAATGAAGAGATCGATTGCACGGAGGAAGAGATGTTGATGTTTGCCGCTTTGCAGGTATGAATAATATTTTTTTTTCTTGTTGGATTCTATCGGTGTATTTTCATATTTCCAGTTACAAATCAATCGACAAGTTAATCAGCCACAGCCAAACAATGATAATGCAAGCATTGTTTCACCTGGTGATGATGACATAGATGCTGCTCTGACAGAACTTGAAACTACTTTAGAAGGTGCTGCTATAAGTAATAATGCGAATGATATTACCCAAGTGCCCGAATTACATGACGAACTGAGATTTTTAAAGTGAGTGTATTTTGATATACATAACCAAAAATTAGAAATACAACCTGACCAAACTAATAAAAACCTTGGAAAGTATTTGAACTAAGTTGACCCCCCGATTCGAACTGATAGAATATGAGAATTTCATAAAATATTACTTTTTAATGATTTATTTTCGATTACATGGACAAACTAGATTTTGTTTGATTAATAGAGATAGAGATAACACCCTATATTCTAATATGTGAGCGAAGATCTGTAGCTCAATTCACACACGCATTATATTTTTCTTGGGGAATTTTGACAATTTCCACTAAGATAATATTTCATCTAAGTTGCCTATAACTCCTTCAGATAATTCTTCAAACCTTTGTCTGCCTCTGTGGTAGTATCAGCGGATGACAAGAGTTGGTTGGGAACTAAAATGTGCATTGCACTGGCAGATTCAGAGGCATGGTTCTCCCGAAATCATTTAAAACTCAATCGGGACAAAACTCAGGTGGTCAATTTCGGTAGAGGAAAGGAGTTTGAGAGCATGAGATTCCAAGATCAGAGAAGAAGTATGTCCACAACTGGTAGCCTCAAGTTCCTGGGTGTAACCGTTGATCTTCGGCTTGAGTGGGGATTACACGTGGATAATTTAACTAGCGATATGGCTAGATACGTATTCTATATCCAGGCTAATTGATACAGAAACAGCTCTGATCGCTTATAATGCGTACGTGGATAGTCGGCTCAGGTATGGTATTGTTGTCTGGGAAGGTTCCTCACAGATCAGTTGTCTTGTTCTGCAGAAGAGGTGCCTAAGAACCATACTATCTCTGGATTGCCGTGAGTCGTGTAGGTCCCATTTTGCACATAGAGTCATACTAACTGCCATTAGTCTGTATATCTATGAAGCTATCATGTTTGTCGTTTCAAACGGAGATTTATTCGAGGACTCAGAGAGAGCACATGCATACGAGACTAGAGGTAGAGCTGACCTGAAGCCACCACAGACAAAATATACTTTCCTGCAGAAGAATGCTCAATATAACTTATTGAAAGTATATAATCATTTGTCAAGGAAAATGAAGAACTGGCTAAACATCAAATTGAAGAAGAAGCTGAATGAATACTTTAGAAAAAATCCGAATTATAATTTAGAAGAATATTTCGAAGATAAAATTGAATATTAGTGACTGTGTGTTTGTTGGTTGTGCAAGTGATATTGTATTGTCCTTGTCTCGTCATTTACTATATTTATATATCTATTTGTTTAAATACTGAACGTTATTTAAATCGTAAACTCGTATTTTTAATTTCAACTCACTCTACAATTGACATGTTCTACAACTACTGTTTTAATGGAACCAATAAATATATCTATCTATCTGTCTTATGTATTCATCTTTAATTGTATGAAGTGTCATTTATGGAACTCCATTATTTGTCATAAATTAATCTGCAGCATCTATTGGCTTGGGATATATATTATTTCTAATGATCTTTTTTGAATGCAGGCCAAAGCGTTTCACATTGAAAGGATACAAAAAGTACTGGTTCACATGTAGAGACTTGCATTTGTATCTACACAAGAGTAAGGAAGAAATGATCCACCGAACGAGTCCAGCTTACAGCATCAATTTGAGGGGATGTGAAGTAACCCCAGATGTTAACATCAGCCAACAGAAGTATGGAATCAAGTTGGAAGTGGCCAGTTCAGAAGGAATGAGTGAAATGTATATAAGATGCGATAATGTAAGTAGAATAATCAAAATTTTTAAACGAATTTCAACGAATTTCAAGTGTTCTCGAAAAGATATGTAATGAACATATTTAAAACTATAAACTAATTTTCTCATAAATTTACTAAAGATTGTTATTGTTTGATGTTAATAATTATTATTTTTTCTCAAGAAGAGAATTTAATGCTTTAGACAAAAGTAGCATCGCTATAGTTTTTGATGCAATTATTGATTAATATTTTCAAGTTTGTATTCTACTTGAATATTTTATATTCTTGCCACCTTCCGTATATCAAATTTGTATAATTTAGGTCGCATCTTTCAGTAATTTGCTTGTAATTTTCAGGAGAGCCAATATGCTAAATGGATGGCATGTTGTAAGTTAGCGTCGAAGGGTCGTTCGCTTGCCGACAGTTCATACGAAGCTGAAAAGAAGACAATTCTCGACTTTCTCCAGATGCAAAAACCTGCGGATAGTCCAGCGTTGAATCCAAATTCCTTGAATATACAAGTAGAAGATTACATCGCCCTAAATATCTTAAAAATTGAAAGGAAAGGTAAACGCGTTGAAATCAACACTTTCTTGTTTTCAAATTTTGCGTTTTTTCAGCTGTTACATCGTATTGTGGAAGCCCATGCGAATGTCAAAAATTTACCACTCATAGATGCCAAGCTGAGTTATATAAGAGCATGGCAAAATTTGCCTGATTATGGTGTCACCCTCTTTGTGGTGAAATTTATGGATAGTAAGAAGGAGGAATTGCTAGGAATTACACATCATCGCATTATGAAAATGGACATCAACACAGGTATGGTATTGAGGTTCAACTGTTGATTTGAGTGGATTCTGTTGAATTGTTTAAATTGTTCTAAGTTGTAAGTTACATCTTTTGTTTTCAAAATTTAATCCTTAAAAGCAGACATTCTTCTTCATGATAGTGAACAAACGAATTTTTAGGATATTTTCAATGAGACTATTTAGAATATAAAAAGGATTCTTCCTTGCTAATGACACAGGTTCTATGTACACCATGAGCTAAATCGAGAATTGAAGATTAGAATTTTTCTTATTTTTCTTAAACCATATTATTGGTCAAACTTTATCAAATCGGTACTACAATTGGATATGTCAATGAAAATAAACGACTTTTTATGTACGATTTGAATCGAATGTATGTACATTACGAAAATTTTAACTAATATTAATGTCAGTCTCTGAAAACAAAAGGATTTATTGAAAATTTAATTTTTAGTCTAATGCAAATGCAACAAACTGTAGCATTTCTAGTATTCAACAGTCATCGAAAAAAGTAAATTTCAAATATTTCAGTACCCACTAAGATCCCATTCTCAAATTGAATAATTATTTACATTTTCCAATCTAACATTGAAACGCTACTAATTATAAATAAACCCAGAGAAGCTTTCATTTCTTCATGATCTACCAGTCTCAGTTCTATTTTATTTGGGTTTTTGTACTTCGTGCAAACCTCTAAAAATTTTTGATTAGTATAAGTAACAATCGTACCAATCATAATGGTATAAAATAACTCGAACCATAGAGATTCCGAATCGATAAATGTTTTGGGCTGCTGTCGAGGAATATTAACAATGTTGTGACTTGCTGTATGACTCGATCTGATAACAGGTTTTTCAGATGACCACTTCAAACCATTTTTCCCGTAATAATACTGACTACCAGATAAAACTGAAATAGTGCTCACAGCTTCAGATCCTGAATTTTGGTTGGCACTATGAAAAGACATTGTGCTCGGTCTAGTCTTCTGACTGCTCTGACTTTCTTTAATGATCAGATTGTAGGAAGAAATCTGAGCCTGCCGGATCTTCGTCAACGTCGCTTAAATCGCGTTTCTAACCAACAATGCCGAGTATTTTCGAAATCTTCACTAGTAGTAGTCACTCTTTTTCTTTCGCGACTACTTTTCGAAATACTTGGTTGATCCATCTAAAACAATATGATAAATGATGAGGTGACGTTGTGGACACTCAGAAAGATATACACTGATAATGATATGACTGCTAATAGACCCGTAACGTTAATACTGACCTTACGTCTCAAAGACACTGCGCAGCTCCACAACCGAACATGTTGCCTCAAGGCTAATCCACGCTAGACTGACAATCGACGTGTTCGAACCCGAAGCTACATGAAAGGGCGCTGGAGTTTCTTTAAAGGCTTCGAAATAAGGCTCATATTTGATAACTCGCGGTCTGTCAGACACCCACGTCAGTACTTAAAGGTTAACAGGTCGTCCATGTTTTTTTAACTGAAAGTTATTTTATGTTTCTTTCGCCATTTTGGTAATTTTGCAAATGTCGATTGTGGCACGGAGCATTATCCATTATAACTACAGATCCATGTTTAATTTTAAGTTGGATTTTCGAAAACCATTTTTCCAAATATTCGACATCCATGTCTTCAAGGTAATCTCCAGTTTTCAATGATCTTAATCCGTTCTCCAGAAAATCAGATTAACTGCCCATGTAATTTAATTGTAAGCCAACGTCCCTCCCCAATGGTTCTTTTAATATACTGAAACCCCTTCAGAGTATGCCTGTTGCTTCCTTTTATATTCAAATCCTACTAAACCTTCTTGACCCTATGACCTTCGTTCAACTAACTTCCATCCACTTATTTTACGCTGAGAGCATGAGATTCCAAGATCAGAGAAGAAGTATGTCCACAAATGGTAGCCTCAAGTTCCTGGGTGTACCCGTTGATCATCGGCTTGACTGGGTATTACACGTGGATAATTTAGCTAGCGATATGGCTAGATACGTATTCAATATCCAGGCTAATTGATACAGAAATAGCTCTGATCGCTTATAATGCGTACATGGACAGTCGGCTAAGATATGATATTGTTGTCTGGGGAGGTTCCTCACAGATCAGTTGTCTTGTTCTGCAGAAGAGGTGCCTAAGAGCCATACTATCTTTGGATTGCCGTGAGTCGTGTAGGTCCCATTCTGCACATAGAGGCATACTAACTGCCATTAGTCTGTATATCTATGAAGCTATCATGTTTATCCTTTCAAACAGAGATTTATTCGAGGACTCAGAGAGAACACATTCATACGAGACTAGAGGTAGAGCTGACCTGAAGTCACCACAGACAAAATATACTTTCCTGCAGAAGAATGCTCAATATAACTTATTGAAAGTATATAATATAATTGTTGACCCCATGACCTTCGTTCAACTAAGTTCCATCCACTTATTTTACGCTCTTGTTTCCGAAATTGTTCAATACTCCTCAAATGTTTTCATTTCCATATAATTATTTCTGCCTTTTCAATCAAGGTGCTTTCTCAATTTCTCTTGAGATGTCTGAAGTGCGTAACAAAACTTCTCTCGATATTTTGAAATATCGAGAATCTTCCAGGACTGAAGTAACTTCTGCCAATGTTAGAATTTCATTCATGAAATTAAATGCATGTATTCTACGACTAAAACGTATTTCACGTCAGTGTCGAGAATAACTTGCTTCTCCGCTCTTGGAAACGTTGTCGTTTCATCTTGGACAGTTATTCTATATGTTGTCCTGTTACCCGATCTCGTCAAAATACTGCACAATAAAACCACATTACTTTTCGACATTGGAGTTAGATTACTAACACTCACTTCCATATTTTCAATGAAATAAAACTAAAGTATTTAGATTTTCACTATATTAACAAAACTATGACCGGTTTCACCACACTGTGGCTTCATCAGATAGATACAAACTGATACATTAGTTTGTATCTATGACCGGTTTCACCACACTGTGGCTTCATCAGATAGATACAAACTAATACATTAGTTTCTATCTATCTGATGAAGTCACAGTGTGGTGAAACCGTCATAGTTTTATTTATATAGTGAAAATCTAAATACTTTAGTTTTATTTCATTGAAAATATGTATATCGATTTTCATCAAGTAACGACCTCCTCAATCAAATTACTCACTTCCATATTAACATCAAACTGATGTTTTTAAATGAATGAACAGAGTTGGTAATTTTGGAACATCTGAGACGAGCTAATTAAATGCTAATTAAATTCTTAATCTTATTAGTAGGTGATTCCCCGATTCGCAATAGCATGTAATGATCAATCTATATAATGATTTTGACACTTTCATGGTATCCAACATATTTAATTATATTTTCAGGAGATCACATCAAAACTTGGAGGTACAATACAATGAAAGCCTGGAATGTCAACTGGGAAGTTAAACATATGATGATACAATTTGAAGAAGGAAGCATTGTGTTCAGTTGTTTATCAGCTGACTGTAAAGTAGTGCACGAGTTC
Organism: Cryptolaemus montrouzieri; assembly: GCA_013387265.2. NCBI lineage: Eukaryota > Metazoa > Arthropoda > Insecta > Coleoptera > Coccinellidae > Cryptolaemus > Cryptolaemus montrouzieri. Next base: position 118,693,143 of record JABFTP020000185.1, read on the forward strand.
ATTGGAGGATATATATTCTTATCTACAAGAAGTAAAGATGCAAGTCAAACACTCAATGAAGAACTATTTCACAAACTTACAGGTGGATGGTCCTGAAGATCATATCTCATTTTGGACTTCATTCAGTATCAATTGAAATGGATCTTTTAAAATGAAAAATTTTGATACATGTTTTAACGCAAACATTCAAATTTAAAATTTCTCATATTTCACAAATGAACTTGCATAGTATGGAAGTTTACAATAATTACAATTAATAAAAACTATAGAAGCTAAAAGTTATGAAAAACCATTCAAACATATCTATAGTTTTATAAAGTGCCTCTATATATAACAGTAAAAGTGTGAGTAAAACAGGACATGACTTTTTATGAATTTTTCTAACTATATATTTTAACCATATAGAATATTTCAAAGTAAATCTAAATACTTTGTGGAATTCTGGAAATACATACGTCGATACAAAAAACCAAGAATCTTGGAATTTGAAGAATTTTGTCATGCTTAGAAAAAATAAAATTTAAGTGTTATAGCATTGTTTGTTCTTATTGGATGTGTCAATAAACTTTGAAATTCATCTAATATCAGCAAAGATTCATCGAGCTGCAAGAGTTGTATTAAAGAACACCTAGAGCCATTAATGTTATGTTTATACTGTTTTCAAATAAGCCATAATCAGCAATCGCAATCTCCTTTTCTTTAACAAATATCACTATATTTTTATATTTGAAAAGAAAAACTGATTCATTGGGGCTAAATTATATATGAAGTATTCAAATTTAAGTTAATTTGGAATAATAGTTGTGTGAAATGTACAAAATTCGACTATTGTTCTGAAATATTACTAAGAACTTGATTCAACCATCCTAACCATATTTTTGTTTCTTTTAAAGCATCTTTAACAAAATTTCCTAATGTTCGAACTTGTAGATAATATACATTGTCATTGCCACGATATCCAATTCCATTCAGTAAATTATCTTGATAGAAATTCTTTCCGATTCTACTTGGTCCAATAGTTTGATCAACAGTTCTTGTTTTCATCTCTTTTAATTTTGTTGCACATTTCCGTTATTGTTTTTTCTAATGGAATGATACCCCACAGAAGAAGAAAATAGGTGATAACCAATCTCACAAAGCTGTGAACTGCACACGAGAAAAGACGGCCGAAATGTAAGCAATAGCGAAGTAACGAAGCTTTACTATCAATTAGATAGTAGAGGTTCATTTAAACTAACTCTTAGGCTCTATAATGTTGGCACTTCCTTCAAATCTTTGATACATCAGTAAAAAAATGAATGTCATTAATTTTCGGAGACTTATTCTCTTAAACTTTTTTCATTTCTTTTCAACTGAATCACGTCAAGTACCTAAATAAAATCTCAAATTCTTCTTATATTCATTAGAATAATTCTATCATTGACATTACAAAGATTATATTTCAAACAATAGATTTCTGTTTTATTTTCAACAATTCACAGAAGTAGACCAGTGGAAAATGAATCTGTCAGGGGTTAGGATTTCCCCTCCAGTATTAGTTGCCTTGATATGTAACAGACTGAAGATCAAATTAATGAATTATTTTTGATTTAGAACTTTGTAATTTCATGCAAATTCCTCTACGAAGTTTGTGTAAATAGTATCAAAATTAAAATTAAGTTATATAACTGCAAATTACAATTGACTCATGGTACATTAGAACCATGTGAATAATCAATATATATCTATATATTGATTATTAATATACGGAAAAAAAGATATACAATTTCTCTCACTTTTATAATTTGAAGGATTTTCATTTTAAATAATTCAGATTGTTGAGATACAATGCTTAAAACTTTCAGATGAGTAATTTTTCTATTTTTATTACCTTGATTTAGGGGTGAACCTCTGCAATGAGGGTAATGAAATTCATTCAAGAACAACTTGAAAGTAGGATGATTAAATGGAATTGAATCAAATTTGTGGAATGTGAAATGTCCATTTCTTTTGACACTACTAAAAATCAGAATAGGTTTATAACAAAACTCATTGGAAGAATGAAATTGTTACTTTTGATCTATCTAGTTTATCGGTATTTAATGTTTTAATGTTTAACAATAATTGTGAGTAAATAACTCGAATATTTTTCAAATGACAATCAACTGAATAATTATATATAACGAATTTTTTGTGCCAGAGATATCTTGAATACTTGGTCTTAGTTACAAATATTTTCATCTAGTGCCTTGCAATTTCAATAGTATATATTATTCATCACATGTAATGACTGAATTCTAAAATATTTAGAATTGTCAGAAACATTGCTTCCCATTTGTTCAATAATCAATATTTACCGCAATTTAAATGCAGAATTTTTAAAACTTTTCTTCTGAAAATATTGTTATAATTATTTTCCTAGCAAATGCTGAGATATTTATTTTGCATATTTTCTCTGTTAATATTGTTGCTTCGATATTAATGTTATAGTGTATGATATTATACATGTAGAGAAATATATTTTTACTAAGGTGGTATAATCGTTTTTGAATTGAAAAATAATTTACTGTATAAAAAACCAATATATAACACAATAGTTATTTTGTTTCATTATTAAGTTACTCTAATTATTTTAGCTTGCGAACAATCGAAAGGATTAATCAAAGCTTATTGAGTGATTATACTATTAGATTTAGAGTTACGATAAAACTGTTTCAACAAAATTTCAACCCTTTTCATAGTTTTTAGAATATTTTTCAAAAACTGTTGAGAGTTGTCAAACTCGAATTTGACTGGTAGAAATGTAGTAAAAAAAGAATGCTCTAGAATTTACCTCATACAACAATATTATATCTGTTTTGAAAATCTATAATAGATAAATTGTTTGATTTTAAAATTAATCATCGTGTGTAATATTTGACCTATGTATGTGACGCACTCCAAAGGGCCCTTGGTGTCTAAATTTTGTTCTAAGTTCCTCCTTCCTTATCTTCACCTCAGGGATTCGCATAAAATATGTTTAATTGATTCGATTTCAAAAGTAACCAGCATGTGATAAATTTTATAAAATACCATTAGCCCAAAATGCCCATCTTCGCTTTGTCCACATCATGTCAGCCTGATATTCATTGACAATGGGCTGCCCAAAAATAGAAAACAGATATATGGTGTTATTGACCGCACTAATACTAATTAAACATTAAAAAAATACAAGACTGTTTTTTCAAAGACAGCTTTGTTTTCACATCAATAAAGCTTCTCAATCAGGATGAATGCCATACCTTGCTCAATAGATCTCTTCTCAACATCAAGAAAAAAATGATGAACTTGTACACTGCAAACAATGCAGATGATTGAAAGATTACATTAAATATAATACAGAGACTTTATTGAGGCAAGTTATTATGTATTGTTATATATAAAAAACTATTTCATTTGTCCATGTGAATGTACAGAAAACTTATCTATTTGGACTCTCGGAAGCATGCTTTAGCGAACGAGCTTCCTCTGTACCAAGATTTCTGTAATGTTCATCCTGTATCGCAATAAAGCTATTTCATACAAGACATGAAGACAATCATGCTGGCTCATCTTGGCCAAGTGCAAGTCTTTACGTCACCGTTCAGAAACACTTTCAATCACTAAGTGAGGGAACAATGCCAAATATCAATTACAGGGCTGCATGTGTTGAGTCAGTAACTCATATATTTAATACTATATATACGGTAACTATCACGCAGGTAGTTCTTTGTAACTTAGAGCTTAAGGAGGGACCAAAACAATGGGGAAAGAACACTCCCTTGCCGGTCAAGACGCTGACTATTTCTTGATAATCCTGCTGTTTACTATTACCACTTTCGCGCATCCAGTACCGATTCGATCTGATGTTTCCCGAAAGTATTTGAATTGTAGCCAGTGTTGCCACAAGCTATCTCTCGTCGGAGATTTGGTTACCTATCGTTGAAATGAAATAAAGGTTAAGATATACTACTGAAGTGAAACCAATACCAAAAAAACTCCTAATCAGAGGCGTAACTTCTCGGTAGCGGAAAAGACATGTGTGACTCGTACTTTTTCGTAAGTGGGCTCAGGAACCCGCGCTTGATTATCTAAATAAACAGGTACATATTTTGACTTCTTTCAGACAGAGTATAGCACAGGATGTTTTCAAAATCTAGAGAGTTTCCAAAATATTATATACTATTTAGCTCATACTACAGGGTAATAAATTGAGAATTCTACACTAAACAATATATTCTTTTCATTCATTTTGAGGGTGCCACACTTTTTAAATTCTGATGTGGCTTTTTTGAGTTATTCACAAATTTTTGATATTTCCTGATTTCAAACATGTTTTCACATTATTTAGACTTTTTTGTAAATTCCGAAATTCCTTTTCCCTTTTGTTTGACAGATAAAGACATAGATTTGCTCTTTTTTAGAACACTCAAATTCATTTAAGAAATATCAAACATAATCATATTATTCTCATCACATATGTTTCATGAAAAAACTCAATATTTTGCGCATTTCCTCCCGTAAAATTAAATTATTATTATTATTATTATTAAATTAATTAATTTCGAACCATAGAACTTCGAGGAGTTTTTCAATGGATAGCGATCGTTATAATACAATTTGACAGATTGCATGGACTGAGTTACTTTCCACCATACAATAGAAGTTGAAGCATTTATTGAATCATTTTGCTCATTACTATTACATTATTCTCAATATTCTATGGTTCTGAAAGCTACTTCTCTTTTTTCACCGACTTCAACAAAAATGTAGGAGATTATCAATTCGTGGGAAAGTTATTTTTTGCATGACAAGATGGGTTAAAAATTTAGCATCAACACCTATGTCCGTATTGAAATAAAAAGAGTAGTAGAATTCTCGATAAAATTCTCTGCGTCGGCTCGGAAGATGCTCACCGCAGCTAGAGGTTGAATGTCAAGACTCTAATTTGAACGTGAATACCAGGAAAAGAGATCTGGCAACACTGGCTGAAATTCAAATCGTTCGACTCGGTACTGGTTTTGCGAAGTGGTCAGTGTAAACAGCAGGATTACCCTATTTTCTATTCAGAAAATTGATTGATCACCTTGGCATATAACAAAAAGCTAATGTGCTACACAATTACAATTGGTGCGCCTCAGGTTCTTACTTCCATAGTGAATTGGTAGAAGCTATATTACACACTTCCTAAGCCCATGAAGGTTATGGTCTATTTGTAGCCCACAAACTGAGTGGTCTTCCTGCCAAAGTTTTAAAGACCATATCAGTTGATTTCTCATTCGAAAAGCATATTAATACCCAATCAACTTTAACTCTAATGAAACATCCATCACTTCTTCCAGGGTTTTCAGAGCGACAGACATCAATCTGTATGATTTAGTCGAGTAAAATTTGACAACCTTAGGGATGTACACAACTACAACCTATCACCAATCGGGTGGAATAAACTTTCAGACCATACTTGGTTAGAAATATGAAAACATTCTCACCTTGCTGCTTCAAGGCAGGAACGTTGTCGTTTTCACAAAGAACTTTAAATGATTTGAGCGAATGAATTAATTCAATTCTGGCACAATTAATTGTGCCAATTGATGATTACCTTAGCGTACCTACAATCGGCTGCTTTGCCTTTTTGGTAGATCTGGCATTCCAACGGGATCATTGCTAACGTTTTCATCAATAAGCAGACGCTTTGTGATCGTCGATCTATATATGTATGTAGAAAAATCCAGAATGACTTTGAAATGAGTCAAGCTATACGGAAAATTGAGAATACCTTTCTTTAATTCATAAAGATCAAATCCAAGTAAAGGGTAGATACTTCATGCAAAGAAATAAGTATTCATATACCCATGGTCAATCAAATTTTTCAACAGATTTCATTGAACACTTGAGTGTTGAGAGAAAAAAACGATCCTTCTATGCAAGTTTCAGTAAACTATTGTTATTGTGCTCGCCAGTATATGATCCCGAACTCAATTCAATTGAGAAAATGTAGACTTACGTAACGAATTGGTAGAATTCAAGGACGAAAATTGTAAGAGGATGGAGATATCTGAAAATGTTTATAGAAAATGAATTAAATCTTAAAAGAATCAATTGTGGATCAGGGGGCCAGCCTCTCTAATCAAGAACAACGTATTTCAAGAAGAGAATTTAATGCTTTAGACAAAAGTAGCGCATCGCTATAGTTTTTGATGCAATTATTGATTAATATTTTCAAGTTTGTATTCTACTTGAATATTTTATATTCTTGCCACCTTCCGTATATCAAATTTGTATAATTTAGGTCGCATCTTTCAGTAATTTGCTTGTAATTTTCAGGAGAGCCAATATGCTAAATGGATGGCATGTTGTAAGTTAGCGTCGAAGGGTCGTTCGCTTGCCGACAGTTCATACGAAGCTGAAAAGAAGACAATTCTCGACTTTCTCCAGATGCAAAAACCTGCGGATAGTCCAGCGTTGAATCCAAATTCCTTGAATATACAAGTAGAAGATTACATCGCCCCTAAATATCTTAAAAAATTGAAAGGAAAGGTAAACGCGTTGAAATCAACACTTCCTTGTTTTCAAATTTTGCGTTTTTTCAGCTGTTACATCGTATTGTGGAAGCCCATGCGAATGTCAAAAATTTACCACTCATAGATGCCAAGCTGAGTTATATAAGAGCATGGCAAAATTTGCCTGATTATGGTGTCACCCTCTTTGTGGTGAAATTTATGGATAGTAAGAAGGAGGAATTGCTAGGAATTACACATCATCGCATTATGAAAATGGACATCAACACAGGTATGGTATTGAGGTTCAACTGTTGATTTGAGTGGATTCTGTTGAATTGTTTAAATTGTTCTAAGTTGTAAGTTACATCTTTTGTTTTCAAAATTTAATCCTTAAAAGCAGACATTCTTCTTCATGATAGTGAACAAACGAATTTTAGGATATTTTCAATGAGACTATTTAGAATATAAAAGGATTCTTCCTTGCTAATGACACAGGTTCTATGTACACCATGAGCTAAATCGAGAATTGAAGATTAGAATTTTCTTATTTTTCTTAAACCATATTATTGGTCAAACTTTATCAAATCGGTACTACAATTGGATATGTCAATGAAAATAAACGACTTTTTATGTACGATTTGAATCGAATGTATGTACATTACGAAAATTTTAACTAATATTAATGTCAAGTCTCTGAAAACAAAAAGGATTTATTGAAAATTTAATTTTTAGTCTAATGCAAATGCAACAAACTGTAGCATTTCTAGTATTCAACAGTCATCGAAAAAAGTAAATTTCAAATATTTCAGTACCCACTAAGATCCCATTCTCAAATTGAATAATTATTTACATTTTCCAATCTAACATTGAAACGCTACTAATTATAAATAAACCCAGAGAAGCTTTCATTTCTTCATGATCTACCAGTCTCAGTTCTATTTTATTTGGGTTTTTGTACTTCGTGCAAACCTCTAAAAATTTTTGATTAGTATAAGTAACAATCGTACCAATCATAATGGTATAAAATAACTCGAACCATAGAGATTCCGAATCGATAAATGTTTTGGGCTGCTGTCGAGGAATATTAACAATGTTGTGACTTGCTGTATGACTCGATCTGATAACAGGTTTTTCAGATGACCACTTCAAACCATTTTTCCCGTAATAATACTGACTACCAGATAAAACTGAAATAGTGCTCACAGCTTCAGATCCTGAATTTTGGTTGGCACTATGAAAAGACATGGTGCTCGGTCTAGTCTTCTGACTGCTCTGACTTTCTTTAATGATCAGATTGTAGGAAGAAATCTGAGCCTGCCGGATCTTCGTCAACGTCGCTTAAATCGCGTTTCTAACCAACAATGCCGAGTATTTTCGAAATCTTCACTAGTAGTAGTCACTCTTTTTCTTTCGCGACTACTTTTCGAAATACTTGGTTGATCCATCTAAAACAATATGATAAATGATGAGGTGACGTTGTGGACACTCAGAAAGATATACACTGATAATGATATGACTGCTAATAGACCCGTAACGTTAATACTGACCTTACGTCTCAAAGACACTGCGCAGCTCCACAACCGAACATGTTGCCTCAAGGCTAATCCACGCTAGACTGACAATCGACGTGTTCGAACCCGAAGCTACATGAAAGGGCGCTGGAGTTTCTTTAAAGGCTTCGAAATAAGGCTCATATTTGATAACTCGCGGTCTGTCAGACACCCACGTCAGTACTTAAAGGTTAACAGGTCGTCCATGTTTTTTTTTAACTGAAAGTTATTTTATGTTTCTTTCGCCATTTTGGTAATTTTTGCAAATGTCGATTGTGGCACGGAGCATTATCCATTATAACTACAGATCCATGTTTAATTTTAAGTTGGATTTTCGAAAACCATTTTTCCAAATGTTCGACATCCATGTCTTCAAGGTAATCTCCAGTTTTCAATGATCTTAATCCGTTCTCCAGAAAATCAGATTAACTGCCCATGTAATTTAATTGTAAGCCAACGTCCCTCCCCCAATGGTTCTTTTAATATACTGGAAACCCCTTCAGAGTATGCCTGTTGCTTCCTTTTTATATTCAAATCCTACTAAACCTTCTTGACCCTATGACCTTCGTTCAACTAACTTCCATCCACTTATTTTACGCTGAGAGCATGAGATTCCAAGATCAGAGAAGAAGTATGTCCACAAATGGTAGCCTCAAGTTCCTGGGTGTACCCGTTGATCATCGGCTTGACTGGGTATTACACGTGGATAATTTAGCTAGCGATATGGCTAGATACGTATTCAATATCCAGGCTAATTGATACAGAAATAGCTCTGATCGCTTATAATGCGTACATGGACAGTCGGCTAAGATATGATATTGTTGTCTGGGGAGGTTCCTCACAGATCAGTTGTCTTGTTCTGCAGAAGAGGTGCCTAAGAGCCATACTATCTTTGGATTGCCGTGAGTCGTGTAGGTCCCATTCTGCACATAGAGGCATACTAACTGCCATTAGTCTGTATATCTATGAAGCTATCATGTTTATCCTTTCAAACAGAGATTTATTCGAGGACTCAGAGAGAACACATTCATACGAGACTAGAGGTAGAGCTGACCTGAAGTCACCACAGACAAAATATACTTTCCTGCAGAAGAATGCTCAATATAACTTATTGAAAGTATATAATATAATTGTTGACCCCATGACCTTCGTTCAACTAAGTTCCATCCACTTATTTTACGCTCTTGTTTCCGAAATTGTTCAATACTCCTCAAATGTTTTCATTTCCATATAATTATTTCTGCCTTTTCAATCAAGGTGCTTTCTCAATTTCTCTTGAGATGTCTGAAGTGCGTAACAAAACTTCTCTCGATATTTTTGAAATATCGAGAATCTTCCAGGACTGAAGTAACTTCTGCCAATGTTAGAATTTCATTCATGAAATTAAATGCATGTATTCTACGACTAAAAACGTATTTCACGTCAGTGTCGAGAATAACTTGCTTCTCCGCTCTTGGAAACGTTGTCGTTTCATCTTGGACAGTTATTCTATATGTTGTCCTGTTACCCGATCTCGTCAAAATACTGCACAATAAAACCACATTACTTTTCGACATTGGAGTTAGATTACTAACACTCACTTCCATATTTTCAATGAAATAAAACTAAAGTATTTAGATTTTCACTATATTAACAAAACTATGACCGGTTTCACCACACTGTGGCTTCATCAGATAGATACAAACTGATACATTAGTTTGTATCTATGACCGGTTTCACCACACTGTGGCTTCATCAGATAGATACAAACTAATACATTAGTTTCTATCTATCTGATGAAGCCACAGTGTGGTGAAACCGGTCATAGTTTTATTTATATAGTGAAAATCTAAATACTTTAGTTTTATTTCATTGAAAATATGTATATCGATTTTCATCAAGTAACGACCTCCTCAATCAAATTACTCACTTCCATATTAACATCAAACTGATGTTTTTAAATGAATGAACAGAGTTGGTAATTTTGGAACATCTGAGACGAGCTAATTAAATGCTAATTAAATTCTTAATCTTATTAGTAGGTGATTCCCCGATTCGCAATAGCATGTAATGATCAATCTATATAATGATTTTGACACTTTCATGGTATCCAACATATTTAATTATATTTTCAGGAGATCACATCAAAACTTGGAGGTACAATACAATGAAAGCCTGGAATGTCAACTGGGAAGTTAAACATATGATGATACAATTTGAAGAAGGAAGCATTGTGTTCAGTTGTTTATCAGCTGACTGTAAAGTAGTGCACGAGTTCATTGGAGGATATATATTCTTATCTACAAGAAGTAAAGATGCAAGTCAAACACTCAATGAAGAACTATTTCACAAACTTACAGGTGGATGGTCCTGAAGATCATATCTCATTTTGGACTTCATTCAGTATCAATTGAAATGGATCTTTTAAAATGAAAAATTTTGATACATGTTTTAACGCAAACATTCAAATTTAAAATTTCTCATATTTCACAAATGAACTTGCATAGTATGGAAGTTTACAATAATTACAATTAATAAAAACTATAGAAGCTAAAAGTTATGAAAACCATTCAAACATATCTATAGTTTTATAAAGTGCCTCTATATATAACAGTAAAAGTGTGAGTAAAACAGGACATGACTTTTTATGAATTTTTCTAACTATATATTTTAACCATATAGAATATTTCAAAGTAAATCTAAATACTTTGTGGAATTCTGGAAATACATACGTCGATACAAAAACCAAGAATCTTGGAATTTGAAGAATTTTGTCATGCTTAGAAAAAATAAAATTTAAGTGTTATAGCATTGTTTGTTCTTATTGGATGTGTCAATAAACTTTGAAATTCATCTAATATCAGCAAAGATTCATCGAGCTGCAAGAGTTGTATTAAAGAACACCTAGAGCCATTAATGTTATGTTTATACTGTTTTCAAATAAGCCATAATCAGCAATCGCAATCTCCTTTTCTTTAACAAATATCACTATATTTTTTATATTTGAAAAGAAAAACTGATTCATTGGGGCTAAATTATATATGAAGTATTCAAATTTAAGTTAATTTGGAATAATAGTTGTGTGAAATGTACAAAAATTCGACTATTGTTCTGAAATATTACTAAGAACTTGATTCAACCATCCTAACCATATTTTTGTTTCTTTTAAAGCATCTTTAACAAAATTTCCTAATGTTCGAACTTGTAGATAATATACATTGTCATTGCCACGATATCCAATTCCATTCAGTAAATTATCTTGATAGAAATTCTTTCCGATTCTACTTGGTCCAATAGTTTGATCAACAGTTCTTGTTTTCATCTCTTTTAATTTTGTTGCACATTTCCGTTATTGTTTTTTCTAATGGAATGATACCCCACAGAAGAAGAAAATAGGTGATAACCAATCTCACAAAGCTGTGAACTGCACACGAGAAAAGACGGCCGAAATGTAAGCAATAGCGAAGTAACGAAGCTTTACTATCAATTAGATAGTAGAGGTTCATTTAAACTAACTCTTAGGCTCTATAATGTTGGCACTTCCTTCAAATCTTTGATACATCAGTAAAAAAATGAATGTCATTAATTTTCGGAGACTTATTCTCTTAAACTTTTTTCATTTCTTTTCAACTGAATCACGTCAAGTACCTAAATAAAATCTCAAATTCTTCTTATATTCATTAGAATAATTCTATCATTGACATTACAAAGATTATATTTCAAACAATAGATTTCTGTTTTATTTTCAACAATTCACAGAAGTAGACCAGTGGAAAATGAATCTGTCAGGGTTAGGATTTCCCTCCAGTATTAGTTGCCTTGATATGTAACAGACTGAAGATCAAATTAATGAATTATTTTGATTTAGAACTTTGTAATTTCATGCAAATTCCTCTACGAAGTTTGTGTAAATAGTATCAAAATTAAAATTAAGTTATATAACTGCAAATTACAATTGACTCATGGTACATTAGAACCATGTGAATAATCAATATATATCTATATATTGATTATTAATATACTGGAAAAAAAGATATACAATTTCTCTCACTTTTATAATTTGAAGGATTTTCATTTTAAATAATTCAGATTGTTGAGATACAATGCTTAAAACTTTCAGATGAGTAATTTTTTCTATTTTTTATTACCTTGATTTAGGGTGAATTCCTCTGCAATGAGGGTAATGAAATTCATTCAAGAACAACTTGAAAGTAGGATGATTAAATGGAATTGAATCAAATTTGTGGAATGTGAAATGTCCATTTCTTTTGACACTACTAAAAAATCAGAATAGGTTTATAACAAAACTCATTGGAAGAATGAAATTGTTACTTTTGATCTATCTAGTTTATCGGTATTTAATGTTTTAATGTTTAACAATAATTGTGAGTAAATAACTCGAATATTTTTCAAATGACAATCAACTGAATAATTATATATAACGAATTTTTGTGCCAGAGATATCTTGAATACTTGGTCTTAGTTACAAATATTTTCATCTAGTGCCTTGCAATTTCAATAGTATATATTATTCATCACATGTAATGACTGAATTCTAAAATATTTAGAATTGTCAGAAACATTGCTTCCCATTTGTTCAATAATCAATATTTACCGCAATTTAAATGCAGAATTTTTAAAACTTTTCTTCTGAAAATATTGTTATAATTATTTTCCTAGCAAATGCTGAGATATTTATTTTGCATATTTTCTCTGTTAATATTGTTGCTTCGATATTAATGTTATAGTGTATGATATTATACATGTAGAGAAATATATTTTTACTAAGGTGGTATAATCGTTTTTGAATTGAAAAATAATTTACTGTATAAAAAACCAATATATAACACAATAGTTATTTTGTTTCATTATTAAGTTACTCTAATTATTTTAGCTTGCGAACAATCGAAAGGATTAATCAAAGCTTATTGAGTGATTATACTATTAGATTTAGAGTTACGATAAAACTGTTTCAACAAAATTTCAACCTTTTCATAGTTTTTAGAATATTTTCAAAAACTGTTGAGAGTTGTCAAACTCGAATTTGACTGGTAGAAATGTAGTAAAAAAGAATGCTCTAGAATTTACCTCATACAACAATATTATATCTGTTTTGAAAATCTATAATAGATAAATTGTTTGATTTTAAAATTAATCATCGTGTGTAATATTTGACCTATGTATGTGACGCACTCCAAAGAAAGGGCCCTTGGTGTCTAAATTTTGTTCTAAGTTCCTCCTTCCTTATCTTCACCTCAGGGATTCGCATAAAATATGTTTAATTGATTCGATTTCAAAAGTAACCAGCATGTGATAAATTTTATAAAATACCATTAGCCCAAAATGCCCATCTTCGCTTTGTCCACATCATGTCAGCCTGATATTCATTGACAATGGGCTGCCCAAAAATAGAAAACAGATATATGGTGTTATTGACCGCACTAATACTAATTAAACATTAAAAAAATACAAGACTGTTTTTTCAAAGACAGCTTTGTTTTCACATCAATAAAGCTTCTCAATCAGGATGAATGCCATACCTTGCTCAATAGATCTCTTCTCAACATCAAGAAAAAAATGATGAACTTGTACACTGCAAACAATGCAGATGATTGAAAGATTACATTAAATATAATACAGAGACTTTATTGAGGCAAGTTATTATGTATTGTTATATATAAAAAACTATTTCATTTGTCCATGTGAATGTACAGAAAACTTATCTATTTGGACTCTCGGAAGCATGCTTTAGCGAACGAGCTTCCTCTGTACCAAGATTTCTGTAATGTTCATCCTGTATCGCAATAAAGCTATTTCATACAAGACATGAAGACAATCATGCTGGCTCATCTTGGCCAAGTGCAAGTCTTTACGTCACCGTTCAGAAACACTTTCAATCACTAAGTGAGGGAACAATGCCAAATATCAATTACAGGGCTGCATGTGTTGAGTCAGTAACTCATATATTTAATACTATATATACGGTAACTATCACGCAGGTAGTTCTTTGTAACTTAGAGCTTAAGGAGGACCAAAACAATGGGGAAAGAACACTCCCTTGCCGGTCAAGACGCTGACTATTTCTTGATAATCCTGCTGTTTACTATTACCACTTTCGCGCATCCAGTACCGATTCGATCTGATGTTTCCCGAAAGTATTTGAATTGTAGCCAGTGTTGCCACAAGCTATCTCTCGTCGGAGATTTGGTTACCTATCGTTGAAATGAAATAAAGGTTAAGATATACTACTGAAGTGAAACCAATACCAAAAAAACTCCTAATCAGAGGCGTAACTTCTCGGTAGCGGAAAAGACATGTGTGACTCGTACTTTTTCGTAAGTGGGCTCAGGAACCCGCGCTTGATTATCTAAATAAACAGGTACATATTTTGACTTCTTTCAGACAGAGTATAGCACAGGATGTTTTCAAAATCTAGAGAGTTTCCAAAATATTATATACTATTTAGCTCATACTACAGGGTAATAAATTGAGAATTCTACACTAAACAATATATTCTTTTCATTCATTTTGAGGGTGCCACACTTTTTTAAATTCTGATGTGGCTTTTTTTGAGTTATTCACAAATTTTTGATATTTCCTGATTTCAAACATGTTTTCACATTATTTAGACTTTTTTTGTAAATTCCGAAATTCCTTTTCCCTTTTGTTTGACAGATAAAGACATAGATTTGCTCTTTTTTTAGAACACTCAAATTCATTTAAGAAATATCAAACATAATCATATTATTCTCATCACATATGTTTCATGAAAAAAACTCAATATTTTGCGCATTTCCTCCCGTAAAATTAAATTATTATTATTATTATTATTAAATTAATTAATTTCGAACCATAGAACTTCGAGGAGTTTTTCAATGGATAGCGATCGTTATAATACAATTTGACAGATTGCATGGACTGAGTTACTTTCCACCATACAATAGAAGTTGAAGCATTTATTGAATCATTTTGCTCATTACTATTACATTATTCTCAATATTCTATGGTTCTGAAAGCTACTTCTCTTTTTTCACCGACTTCAACAAAAATGTAGGAGATTATCAATTCGTGGGAAAGTTATTTTTTGCATGACAAGATGGGTTAAAAATTTAGCATCAACACCTATGTCCGTATTGAAATAAAAAGAGTAGTAGAATTCTCGATAAAATTCTCTGCGTCGGCTCGGAAGATGCTCACCGCAGCTAGAGGTTGAATGTCAAGACTCTAATTTGAACGTGAATACCAGGAAAAGAGATCTGGCAACACTGGCTGAAATTCAAATCGTTCGACTCGGTACTGGTTTTATGAAGTGGTCAGTGTAAACAGCAGGATTACCCTATTTTCTATTCAGAAAATTGATTGATCACCTTGGCATATAACAAAAGCTAATGTGCTACACAATTACAATTGGTGCGCCTCAGGTTCTTACTTCCATAGTGAATTGGTAGAAGCTATATTACACACTTCCTAAGCCCATGAAGGTTATGGTCTATTTGTAGCCCACAAACTGAGTGGTCTTCCTGCCAAAGTTTTAAAGACCATATCAGTTGATTTCTCATTCGAAAAGCATATTAATACCCAATCAACTTTAACTCTAATGAAACATCCATCACTTCTTCCAGGGTTTTCAGAGCGACAGACATCAATCTGTATGATTTAGTCGAGTAAAATTTGACAACCTTAGGGATGTACACAACTACAACCTATCACCAATCGGGTGGAATAAACTTTCAGACCATACTTGGTTAGAAATATGAAAACATTCTCACCTTGCTGCTTCAAGGCAGGAACGTTGTCGTTTTCACAAAGAACTTTAAATGATTTGAGCGAATGAATTAATTCAATTCTGGCACAATTAATTGTGCCAATTGATGATTACCTTAGCGTACCTACAATCGGCTGCTTTGCCTTTTTGGTAGATCTGGCATTCCAACGGGATCATTGCTAACGTTTTCATCAATAAGCAGACGCTTTGTGATCGTCGATCTATATATGTATGTAGAAAAATCCAGAATGACTTTGAAATGAGTCAAGCTATACGGAAAATTGAGAATACCTTTCTTTAATTCATAAAGATCAAATCCAAGTAAAGGGTAGATACTTCATGCAAAGAAATAAGTATTCATATACCCATGGTCAATCAAATTTTTCAACAGATTTCATTGAACACTTGAGTGTTGAGAGAAAAAAACGATCCTTCTATGCAAGTTTCAGTAAACTATTGTTATTGTGCTCGCCAGTATATGATCCCGAACTCAATTCAATTGAGAAAATGTAGACTTACGTAACGAATTGGTAGAATTCAAGGACGAAAATTGTAAGAGGATGGAGATATCTGAAAATGTTTATAGAAAATGAATTAAATCTTAAAAGAATCAATTGTGGATCAGGGGGCCAGCCTCTCTAATCAAGAACAACGTATTTGGCGGATACCAAATCCCGCAGAATACTAAAGCGACAAAAACTATATGAAAACACAGCATATCAAATTTCGTTCAATGTGCAATGCGTGAAAGGAAAGCAGGTAAGAGTTGGCATGCCGACAGCACTATATCATCCCGCAGCGACCTATCTCCCACAAAAGGTCTCTATTCTTCTCGCCGAAAGTGATTTAAATATTGATGGTTCATTTTAGTGATATCTATTGAGTCAACCGTACCGGCTGGTTCGTATTCAAATTCTAGCTAATCCTGGCGTCACAATAAAGCTTTCAAACGTTTTTTCTTTCTTTGGTTCATAGATGTCTTCCATATGAAGCAAACAATTCTATAACCTGTTTTTATATTTATGGAAATGTGCTTTAATGTACATCCGAAGTGACAAGAATGAGTTAATGGTGATGTCTAATTCTAACCGAATGTTCTCTGAGATTACTGTAGGATAAAAATACCCAAAAAGAAAAAACAATAATAATTGAGCAATTTTGTCCTTCTCATATTCCAGGCCTCCTTTACGGTCTTCAAATTTGCTAAATAAAAACTGAGCACAAAAATTTGAAAAGAAACTCCAGCCATAGACCAAGTATATAAATCATCTTTGCTCCAGCACAAAGTGTACGGCTAGCTTAAGCTTTAGCAATATCTTGACTTGTGGGTGTCACTTGTCAGACGTCAAATTTTCCTTTCTGCTTGTTGTTGCTCATTGTAATTTCTAAGATGTCCAGCAAACTTCATTATTATTAATATGGTAGAATGGTTGAAAAGAATTGTTATTAATTTTTATTATCTTGCTATGGAATGTAATTCCGTTTGTAGCTGCAGATGAACTTAGCAACAAATATTGATTTCAATTGTTCTATTATTTTAGCACTGGCATTATTATTAGGTTTTAGCGGAAGCGTATTCTCCTCTATTTTCTAAGGTATAAAATATAAATTTGTAAATAGCTGCTTATTGATACTCTAATGAATAAGTAAATATATTAGTGTTTCAATATTTTAGGGCCGAAATGTCAAGTTTTGATGGAAATTTGAAAGATTTCTTAGAACAATTAACTGTAATCTCTGAGTTAACCAAAGAAGCCAGAACTCAAATCAGTGAATTTTTAAAGAAGGGCGATTCAGATGAAGTCACAAAAATAGATATCAGAGATAAGTTGTCTAATTTCACCAACACTTTGAATGAAGAAACAGCTAAAACACAAAAGAAATATTCAAACTTATCAAAGAGTATTCTAGATGCCCTTAATAAGTCCAAAGAAGCTGTTTCTAGTGAAAGTATACCTGAAGAAAATGGAAATGAAGTTACAGATCATATTGAAAAAACTTATTCAATGGAAGAAAATGGAGAAAATGAAAGTAAAAGTGAAGAAAAAACTGAAATCAAAAAACCCATGTTAAAAATAGTGGACTTTAGTAAACTAGTAGATCCTCGTAATTTAGAATTGATGGATAAAAATCATGAACGCAAGCAAAGAAACCAAGACTCATCTGTTATTATTTTAAGTAGTTCAGATGATGAGAGTATATCTGCAATTAAATCAAATTCACAAAAGTCTAACAAAATTGAACCCCAAAAACTTAAATCCAAAAATAATCTAAAAGTACAAAAATTATCAAAAAATCCAGTTATTTATAGAACTCTCTCTGCTAGCAAAACTAAAGAGCCAAGCATTCATTTGCAAAAGCCAAAACAAAATCCAGAAACTAATAGATTGCGAAGAATATCCATTGATGAAGAATATAAGAATGACGAAAAGTTTAGAAGAAGAGCTTATGTGAATTTATTGAGGATACCTTGTGAGCAAATGAAAACTTATTACTTACAAAATATCCACCAGAAAAGCAATTCAAAGTGAGTAAAAAATGTGTGCTGAATTTTGTTCAATTTGGTAGTTGATATCCCTATATTTGCCATTTAGGTTTCCAAAGTAATGTGTTTCTGTTGTGAACGCTATTTGATTTCAAATCAATGAAATCAATTGGTCTCAAATATCTTGTTAATCTTTCAGTTAATTTTGCTGAAATTTAGTAGTGGTATTGAAGTTGGTAAAGTTATTTAGACCCAATCAGTTTAAACTGATTATTTTCTAGAAGACATCTCACTAATATTTTTTAATAATAGCATGGTTGTTCCGATGGTTTCATTAAATCGAGACTATTGTAATTGTCTCTGGTCTTTGAGTTTGACAATCATTTGCTGTTTATGTTAACCACTTCGCGCAACCTGTACCGTGTCGACGGGAAATGTTTCCTGTATGATTTCAGCCAGTTTTGCTAGATCCCTTTTCCTTGTGTTCATTTCAATTTGACATTCAAATAAGGGAATAAATGTTTGATCTCGGTCGTCTCGCTCTTTAGTTTGTTCAATACTTGCGTCAGATAAACATCAAATGCGATTTGAGCTTTATTTGCGATACAAGCGAATTATTCAAGTGATTTGGAATTTGTTAATTTTTTTACTTTTAGGATTGATGAACCATTTAGTTTTTCTCGACAATGGACACCCACACAGTACAGTATATCCAATTTTGGGAGCCACTTACAGTATCTCTATTGTTATTGATACTAGTGAGTTGGGGATTTTTTCAACTTCAGTGATTTCTGAGTTTTTCAATATCTCGGTTATTATGAAGTTATGTTAAAAAGTATTTTCACATTGTTCAGTCACTTTTTTGAATAGATTGCAGTGGCAGAACCGAAATTCAACTTCAATTTTCGTCATTGAATTTCTGGTTTCGGGCTTGTTCACGGTGATTTTGAAAAATTTTAACTTTACAATTAACCTCTCGCTGCGGTAGGTATCTTCCGAGCCAATGCAGAAAATTTTACTGAGAATTCTACTACTCTTTTTATTTCAATATTGACAGAGTTGTTGATGCTCAATTTCTACACCATCTTGTTATGCAAAAAACTTTCCCACGAATTGGTAACCTCCTTTTTTGAATTTTTGTTGAAATCGGTTAAAAAGGAGAAGTAGCCTTCAGAACCATAGAACATTGAAAATCATGTAATAGCAATGAGCAAAATAATTCAATAAATACATTAACTTCTATTGGATTGTGGAAAACAACTCAGTCCATGCAATCTGGCAAATTGTATTATAATGATCTCTATCCATTAAAGAACTCTCGAAGTTCTATGCTTCGAAAGTCAACATTTAATTTTGCGGGAGGAAAGGCGAAAAATATCGCTATGTCTTTATCAAACAAAAGAGGGAAAAGGAATTTCGGTAATTTACAAAAAGAGTCAAAATAATGTGATAATACGTTTAACGTAAATTTCATTACCGAGATATTGAGTGTGGGTGAAATCAGGAAATATACAAAATTCAACTCAAAAACCACATCACAAGTTAGAAAAATCTTGTTAGATCTATGAATACTAATGAATTAATATAACTGAGATGGTGTAGTGGAACCGTCCAAATGAATAAAAATAAATTGAGAATTGAAATCTAACCTAACCCTCCAAATGAATGACAATATATTGTACAGTATACAATTCACAATTTATTACCTTGTAGTATGAGCTAAATAGTAGTTTCTAGTTTATAAAAAACTCTGAAGCAATTCATATTCTGCACTCAGATTGTCAGAACATTTACACTAAACAAGGAAAATATTTTCCTCAACCTCATCCATCATGTTCAACTTATTGAATTACTGAAATGAGAGGTCAGATTAGAATATCATATAAATATTTTAGAAACTCTTCAGATTTTGAAAACATCCTGTACTATACTGTACTACCCTGTCTGAAAGAAGTCAAAAGATGTATCTGTTTATTTAGATAATCAAGCAAGGGTATCAGAGCCCACTTGCGAAAAAGTACAAGTCACATGTCTTTTCTTTTTGGTATTGGTTTCACTTCAATATTATATCTTATCCTTCGCTATTTCATTTCAACTATACGTAATCAAATCTCCGACGTGAGATGAATTGTGGCAACACTGGCTACAATTCAAATACTTTCGGGAAACATCTGATCGACTCGGTACTGGATGCGCGAAAGTGGTCAGCGTAAACAGCAAGATTACCCACTTTTTTTTGCAAATACCGAAATCGAAAAGCTTATTAGTTGTTTTCTCAAAGTTATTTAATTTAAAAATTTGTTCAACTGCGTGTATGGTTTTTTTATGATGTAGAATGAAGATCATCACCAAGAAAATTATGAGAAATTTGACGTGATAGAATGTTATATTTCAAGTGGTTACGATTCAACTACAACGCCAAAACCATATTTGAATTGGTTTCTTGAAACGCACCAACTTGATATGTTCATTTTATAAAGATTGAAAGAAAATCTTCACAATAGTGGATCGTTCAAAGTAACAAGAAAAAAGAAATCTTCATGCACGGCGGCCTTATGGACAACAGTCAGGCCCATTATGCTTGCCGTGTTATGTTGTTGTTGAAGAAATATCAATGAAGAGATGTAAAAGAAGCAAAATTTGAAGTAATAGAAGTTGTAACAGCGAAACTTCCCATTTCGAGCAGGCAAATAGAGAAAGAAACTGGATTCGCTCGGTATTCTGAAAGAAAAGCAAATTCATATCCAACAAAATGCGAGTATCACAATTTTCGCAAAAGAATTCCATTCTAATACATCATAGGTTAGGAGTGATTTAATCACTGTCATGTATAACCAATATAGTATGTTTGGTTTGAGTCTCCATCTGAGCCCTAATAACTTGCGGCAAGCCCAGAGTGTGTTTTGCGCTCCTAGCGCTTGTCTGTTGATGAGTTTGTCCCAATTTAGTTTGGTGTCAAGCATCAAACCTACATATTTCACTTGTTTTACTAGTGTTATTTCCTTGTGATATAGAATTGGTGGCTTGATAGGTGGTCGTTTTTTTTAAAGTGAATATGATCATGTCTGTTTTGTTGGGATTAACGGACAGGTCGGTTTTTCTGCACCATTGCTCAATCATTCACAGAGCATTCTGCGCAACTTCGCACATGGTGCTGAGGTTTTTTCCATGAACAAGGAGTACAAGATCGTCGGCATAACCAACGGCTATGTGCCCAAGGCTCCAGAGAAGAGGAGATAGCAGGCTTGTATAGGGCAAGAAGAGGAATACAAGCTACTGAGGTCGGAACGAGTTTCTTATTTTCTTGTTTCTTTCTTATAATAATAATATAAACCTTGACTTATTTCTTTTTTTAATTGAAATATCTAAAAAAGGATCAATTCTAACAAGCCTTCGAAATTTCCAAAATCCTTGAGGTAATATTCAAAATATCGGGTGATTCCATATAAATTTGGTTGTGTGTTTACTATCTGCTCACTCTAAAGACTATTGAGACGTGTTCCAGTTTGTTCTGTCAACATGTCCATTTTATTTTAGGGATGATGTGTCGCCGATGGGAATCCTGATAACTGGACTTCCACCAGGTGTCTTAATGTTTCATCCTTTGCGTTTTTACTCCTGATATATCTAGACTTTGGTTGTCGGTGGGTCATGCTGCAGAGAGGATGCGTCGAAGATGGTTAGCCTCCGGTACACCCTCTCGGTGTCTTGGCACCATTTCCGATAGTTGTTCCCGATAATGGTTCCAGTCGGTTTTTTTGGGATTTCCGTAAGGCACTGGTGGTTGTTTTGTTACATTTGTGATGTCGAAAAACATATGTCGATGATCACAGGGGGACACTACTTCTTCCAGTTTCGAATTTTCACTGCATAAAGTCAGATCCAAGACTTGTTTCTATTCGAGAAAGTTGGTGCGTTTGTGCTGAAAAGGTATTTTTTACAACCTCCTCTCTGATGTTGTCTCGGCTTCCCTATAAGACATGGCGAGCGTTGGTATCACACTCAACGACGTGTGGCCAGTCCCGTTTTACAGTAGTTCACCACTTCCGTCTTCTTCTGGTAGAATAGGTGTTTGTGAGTCGTAAGAAAATAATGATGAGCATTCCTCAAAGGGGCTATTGGTGTAACTTTTTCCATCGATTCGGACTGGTTCCAGGTCTCTCAAAAAGAAATTATGTAATATGTGTGTTCTAATACTTCTAGAGATAAGAACGTGAGTGATATGTGTGTTCTAATGCATCTGGAGATAAGAACGCATGGCCTAGGGACCAGACCCATTTTTCTTGTATTAGTCATATGAATGAGTGCAGCATTGCGGGCTGCGAACTTAATATATCGGTTGCGACTATGCAGTGGTGCAAGTCTATTTGCTTAGATTTTGTTCTGTTGTTAAGGCAATGCTCAAGGCACGAAGGCGCTACTTCGGCTGTTACTCTCACGTCCATAGGTTCTGGGCCTATGATTGTTTTTCCGGTGCCTTATCCTCTGCACCAGTGTCAGTTGCAGAGCTTTCCCTCTTTTCTGCCACCGTGTAGTATTGGTCTTAGGGATTTTCAGCACCTTAAAAATTGCTGACATAGTAAGACCCTGATGTTCACCCTCGCCGCTCCACTGTAAGAGATGTTGGCTTTCTTAGCCGGCCTCTCAGTTGAGGGAGGTGTTGAGAGGTTTGAAAGAGTCCTGGTTTCCCTAGCTCTCTTCCTCTTCCGCTTCTCAGCGTCTGGTTTTTTGGTCCGGCGCCAGTGTTTTCGGACCTATCGTGTTCGAGATCCGAGAAAACCCTGTTAGTAGGAGGTTTCTCCCGATCCTCAGGCACGGCAATCCTAGTTTGACCTCATTGCTCAGGCTTTGATGATAAAGACGCAAAGCTCTCTCCCTGCGTGATTTCCCTTTAGGGTTAGGTTAGATTAGAGTAGCGAGGAAATATCGGTCGTGAAAATATGCGATTTTTAATGCCCTATTAGGTATTTGCTAAGCCGTAAAATTATTTTTCCACCCCACTGAATTTTACTTTAAAAAAGTGCATATAGAATGTCAAACTCATTTTCATGTAACTAAGATAATAACCGAGATATCCGCGAATGACAATTTTCCCAAATTCCGAGGAATTTCGAATTACTCGAAAACGGATAAATCGGAAAAGTTTTTGTACCTCATAATTGGCTCCTGACAAAAAGAGATAGTAAGGTTGGGTCATTTTCCTCTAACTATAATATTTCATATACCTGTGTACTAAAACATCGAAATTTGCTTACCCAGCTGCATGAGCAGCTCATTTTATATAAAACACTTATATTCTGCTCTTATTTTTTATAATAATCAGTTTTGCGATTAATTCAATTCAGTTCTGATACACAATCTGTTTTTCTTCTTAGAGCATCTTCATCTTCAAAATCAAGGGACGCAAATGAATCGTTGGAAAGAATTTTGGATGAAAAAACAGGAGAGCTCGTTTCGAATTCTGCACATTCTTCGAATGATGAATGTGAAAGTAGAAATTTAAAAAATCAAGATTCATCAGAAGATGGAGAGGTACCTTTAATATCCATTTGTAAAAATAAAGAGAAAGGAGTAATTTCTGAAAATAGTCCAGATAAAAATTTACAGAATAAAAGAGAGAATGAAACACAATCTAAAAATAAAAAGAAAGTAGTTGAAGAAAAGAGAAATGAAGAATCGGAAAATGAGCAAGTAAGAAGGAACTTAGCAACTAAGAAACTTTCGGAAGATATTTCCGGAAGTAGTTGTTCAGAAGAAGAAATCTTAAAGAATCAGAAAAAAATACTGGAGAAGAGAAGCAAAAGGAACAGAAATAAAAAAGACACAGTTTCGGATTCATCGGATTATGAACATTCAATAATTAAAAAGACTAGAAACAATAGAAATAGGAATAAAAAAGATGTTATTTCCAATTCGTCTGATGAGAAATCAAAAACTGAAATTGGAAAACGAAAAAAGACACTAATAGTAATGATGAAACATTGGGTAATAAAATAAAGAAAGGAGGAAAAAGAAAAAATATTTCCAAGAGGGAACATGATTGCACCATTTCATCAGATGATGAAAAGGATACTAAAAATGAAAGAAAGAAGGCAACTGAAAATTGTTCTTCACATAGTAAAAATGAATCTAGAATTAAAAAACCGAGTTCTAGTAATGAGGGTGCAGATTCAACTAGTGACGAGAGACCACTATGTTCAAAAAGTAAAAATGCTGAGGTCATTGAAGGCAATGAAGATGGAAAAAAAATAGATGAAATGAAAAATTCCTCAAATGAAGAGAAGGATAATACTTCCAAGAATAATGAAATAAAAAGTAATTTAGATAAAGATGAAGAAAACGAAAGTGTGAAATTAGACAAAGATTCCTCAGAAGTAAATACTGAAAATTTAGTTGAAAAAGAGAAGAGCATTGAAGAAAATGATGAAATTTCTAAGAAAAAATCAATTCATGAAAAAACCAATTCTCAAATTTGTGAATCAGATAAAACATCATCTGATGAAACAAAGATAGAGAGTTCAAAAAAGGTTCATGAGGATGAGAGCGAAAAAAATACTTCTCAATCTGGCGAAGAAGGTACAAGTGGTAAAAAAAAATTATTTTCGAACAAGGCAACTGAAGAATATTCGTTAGAGGAAATGGGAGGTGATTGTAATATGGACAAAGAAAAGGTTAGTTATTTTGTTGTGTTGACATTAAGTTAATGTTATTGTACTATACCGAATGTAGGGGGCATATCCCCGCGAAGTTTAGTAGAGGAGAAAACAGCGCTTCCATCCTCTTCCAAAAGTCACTCAAAGCAGTTTTGATGTTCTTGTGACTCTCTAAAGCTAGAAGAGTGAATTTCTAATTACCAAGGAAACATACTATAACTAGTAGAAATCTTTAATTTCGTCACTTACATAGTCACAGATCTTGAAAATTCTAAGGAACTTCTAACAGACATTCAAACTCAAATTTTGAATTCAGTTTCTGAAAAATTGAAACATTCCAAAATGTAGTCCCGTTTTCTGTTCTTCGCCTTTTTTTGTGGTAGGTCGATTCACGACTCCTTACAAATCTACTCTAATTATTCATTATGTTAATGTTCAAATAACACATCACACTGCGTATGGTTGAAATGGCAGCGTTTGTTGATGTGGGGAGAGGATCGCGAATGAGGAGAGTCTTAGAATCTAAGCAAGCTGTTTGGATGTGCTTATCTATACCAGGTGTGTCAGTAATTTCTTCCGGTTTCTGTAACAGATTTCACTTTCTATAAGTATGGAATGTTATGAAGGTTCAAGACAAAGAACCTCCTGATAGACCGCGGAAACGTTGGAAAATGTGGAATTGCAAAAGTTATTGGATGAAAATCCAACGCAAACTCAAAAACAATTGCCAGAAAAATTTAATGAGAGCCGAGTATCAATTAATGAATGATAACGATCGATGGGGGAGATCCAAACGATGGAAAGATGGGTGCTGCATGAATTGAATGACAGGCAATTGGAAGAGCGAAAAATCGTCATTGAAATGCTGCTTCGAAAGTGAAAACGCAAAATAATTTCTGCATCCAATGTAATGGGTGATGAAAAATTGATTCATTTGGAAAACCCCAAGCGAAAAAAGTCCTGGTTATCCCCTGATGAAGCCGGGCCTTTGACTGCAAGATTAATTTGTTATGGTAAAAATACCATCCTTTGCGTCTGGTGATTTTATCACACCCGGCTCACTCTCCAGACCTGGCTCCATCCCACTACCACCTGTTTGTATGGATGGAACCTGCGCTTGCAAAGAAACATTTTGCCATTATTGAAGAGGTTAAAAAGTGGCTCAATGAATGGTTTTGCTTTAAAGAATTTGATCTTTTGAAGTGGCATCCATAAATTGCCTCAGAGATGACCAAATTTCATAGAAATAAATTTTAACATTCCATTTTAAGTACAGTGTTTTTATTAGTAAAAAAATCAGGAAGGAATAACCGACTCACGCAGTAACTTTGCGATTTTTGTTTTAAGATTTCGATTGCTATTATTGGTTTTATGGATTACTCATTTATGATACATTGATAACATGTGCTAACGAGTTGAATGTTGTTTGGATAATCAGGGTGTCCACAATCTGTAGAGTCAGGGAAGGTCAGTTACAACTCAGAAAAGCACAGGCCGGTCAAGGGAAAGTCAGAAATCGAGAAACCAACTGAGAGTTTGAACTGACTTCCAAAATTCCTTTCTGGCTATAAAAATGAAGGCTATAATTCATGCTCTAGTCTTATCCTCAGCACAGACTATTGAAGCATCACAATAACTTTGGTCACCCACATACAAAGATCGCGAAAAGGTTGTTAAGGAAATCAAGACAAATAACTTAAAAATTCTTCTATCGCAAATATCTCAAAACAAAAAGTTACTATATGCGAGATTTCGCATTGTGTAGACACATAGAAGAAAAATTATTATTCAAGGAACAATATTCAACCTTCCGTAGAATCTTAAATATCTTTCATTAAAGAAGCTAGTTTTCCGATCTAGCTCCTTCAATGGAGGATATTTAACATTCTACGGAAGGTTGAATATTGTTCCTTGAATAATAATTTTTTTTTCTTCGATCTTCTATCGCAGATTGGAAATCGTTACGTTACCAACAGTTCATATGTGGACCAACCAAACCACTCGAGATTAGACAGCCAGGATTACCGAATTTTGCTCCACTTTTCTGCCTTGGATCTTGCCTTTCATATTTAACCTCAACAGTGATGTTCTGATGCGAAAAACGGCCAAATATTCAATTTTTCGTTTTTCGATAGTAAACTCAAGCTCAACGCTCTTCATTAAAGGTTTTCTCAGAAATTTCAGGAATTCATTTGTTACTCTGTCTACCCACGGGAATTTCAACATATTGCAATAGTACTAAATCTCAAAGGCATTGGAGCTTGCTTTGTTGAAAATACGTGTAAATTAATTATTTTATTGTGTCTCGGTAAACGTTTAATTCATAATCGTAATTATTAGTCTTGCTGTATATTAAGTTACCACGACTAATATTTCTGTTATTTTGTTATTTTTGTCAGGATTCATCTAAAGAGACAACAAAAAATACCCATGACGAATCATATGTTCTTTCTGATAGCGAAAAAGATGAACCAAGAAAGAAGAAATTAGCTGAGAACTCATCTGAATCTGTGAGTGAAAATTTCCTGCGTTTTTTGTAATATAACAACTGAAAATGTTTGTTTGCAGGACAGTGAGAAAAAGAGAAAACGTGGAAAGAAAAAAATTGATGAAGATGTCATAACTATTAACTCAGAGGATTCTAATGATTCTGATGATTTTAGCACTTTCTGTGTAAAGAAAAAGTTAATTAGGTAAGGAAAAGGAAAATTTAATATATTGTTTTTGATTCCTTGATATTTTTGTTTGTGAAGATAATTTAATATGAAATTCGTTTTAGGAACGCTAAGAAAGAAATAAAGAAAATAATATCGGAATCGGAATCTGAGGAAAATGAAAAATCTGAGGGAAATGAAAAATCTGAAAATTCCGATGCGGAATATGAAGACCAAAAGAGTGACGGTGAATCTAGCGACAGTTCATCGAAAACTGAAAAAGAAAAACAGTATGTATGAATTTATTTCTTATAAGGTCAGGCGAAATTTTGAAATAGAAATAATAAAGGTATAGTATCGCTTCAACAATGAAATGCTATTGAGGACAATCTATGATCATTTAATTTTGACAAGGACCTGTGAAGAAAATTCCTTTCGACTCTTCATCTAGTTTTGCCTTCTTTTTTATTTTTCCTTAACAACATCCTTCCCCTGAAGATTCTGCTCAATCAAGGATAACTGTGGTAGCCTTCTTTTGTTTTTAGTTTTCATTTTGTACGTCGTCCTAATGTTCGCTTTTCTGTGAAAATAAGTTTGTTTTTATTTCGATTATTCTGTTCTATCATCTCAGAGTCAGCCTCTTCTCTGATTTGTTTGTTTGTTACATGAAGGCAACGATTTTTTTTCTGTAAGTTTTTGCAGTTGTGGAGATGGTTTTTATGATTTTCATCTTGTTTTCTAGTGAGAGGCAGCTGTTTCTGTCTAAGAGAGGAATAAAGTATCCTTGCAGCTGCCTTGCTTTCTTTTTGTTTTCATCAATTTCTTCTCAAGTACTTTGTTTGGTTTTCCCATTCTGGTTCCCAATTTTTATTCGTTCGATTTTTCTGTTTCTTTTCTTCGGAACATGTAAATATACCAAGTTGTGATTGATACTAAATACTCAGATCTGCAGTTCTTTTTGGAGTCAAAAATATCAACCAAAATACGATCACTTATTACGCATTCTGCAGCATATTTTGACACTCGAAAGGAAATAAAATCTATAGAAAAATGGAAAGAACTATTCATATACTTCAACGGAACCCTAACTGCACGAGTTCTACTCACACTGGGCTATTTTTTCCTTAAGACCATGGTGGTAATATAACGTTTTATCAAAATATGATACAAATTGAATTTACCATTCAAAAGTTATAACCAACAAAAATTCATTCATAATTCGCACCACACTTTGTTGTTTGAAAGTAAGAATAAAATATTTTTCTTTTAGGCAAAGAAAAGAATCTCAAATTTGATATAATTTTTAATTTATTTTCAGAGATAGACCATCAAAAAGGAGAAGAATCAAGCAGGTTAACGATGATAGCAGTGGAAGTGACAGTAAAGTCACTAGAAAAAAAATTAAAAAGGTTTGTATGAAATTAACAAGTGTTTTCATTAAGGTATAAAATTTTTGTCATTCAGCCTTAATTAATCATTTGTATAGGTCATATCTAAGAATTCTTTATCGGATGAAACCAAAAAAGCTGAAGCTGAAGAGAGAGAACGTAGACAAAGAATATTTGAAAAACAGAAGAAAGTGAGTTGTGCTTGAACTAAGAAAAGGTTACAACATGCTATAATTCTTATCTTTCTCTTTTAAGTACAATCAAATCTACGAAAATGCGGACTTGGCCAGTTCTAAAGTGGATAAATTGATTTTGGATATTGACGAGAAAACCGAAAAACCTTTGCTTGAAGTGGGTAAAGATTTAGTTTCGAAATTGAAGCCACATCAGGCAAGTGGTATCCAGTTCATGTGGGATGCCTGCTTTGAGTCTTTGGAAATGGCAAAGTCAAATGAAGGATCAGGGTGTATCTTGGCACATTGTATGGGATTAGGAAAAACTTTGCAGGTGAGTTTGTGATTAAGCGTTTAGAATTCTCCATAAACAAAACATCATTGTTTAACGAAAATAGTAAATGTAAGTGAATTAGAACTTATACTACACTTTTACTCCCATTACACAAAGCGCTTGGTCTATTTCTGCTTGTTCAAACTCTCTGCAAGTGGGGAGGGGGACTTGGTGAAGTAAACTGTATAGTAGGCTTAACGATGTTAGGTCATGTGCAGGGACATGGAGGTAGAAATAAAGCCGATGTGAACGCTCATGATCAGAACCTCTGAAAACATGGAACTGGTTTATTCAAAACAATTAATTTTTAGGTACATTCTATACTAGATTCTTTATATTGTTCGTAGACAATTTAATTCAAATTTTATTTGTTTGCATAATAATGCCATGTAACACAATCCAAGACTTATTCAATCTTGTATTTATTCAATCTATGTTCGCTCTTCACTATTTCATTGATGTGGATGCATTTTCGAGCAGAAAGCACGAAGTCACTCGCGCCTGATGTCCCCCAAACAAAAATCGACCTGTTTTTTGTTCCGCCCAAAAATGAATAGTTTCATAATTTTAAGTTATTAACACTATTTTGTATTTGTTGCCGGTCCTGTATATACTCTTATTGGATGGGCGAGTTGTAGCAAATTATATTAGATCTCAATTTGTAGTCTAATAAGCATAGAATGGTTAGCTTACATTTCTCAATTCATATTTTATATGAATTATTATTAAACTATTTTTTTAATGAAGAGCAGTTTAATATAAAAACCATCCAAATAATATTGTTTCTTCAAATGGTTGAGAAAACGATTTTATGGAGAAATTAATGAACAAGTGAAAGAGAAACAATTGGTATATCTCTATTATGAGACAAACCGAAAATAAAAAGTTGTAATTTGATCATTATTTGATAATTTAGTATATATATTCAGTGAAATCGACATCAATCCTATACTTTGTTTAATTCAATCCTAACTTGGAGACTGGAAAGATCAGAGTTGTTAAAATTGCCATATAGGAAATTACCTGGTATACCAGTGTGAGTGAGCGTTAAGATACAAATGTGTTGGTAGAATACCTTTGTTGTGAACGACCCCTAATCTTTTTTCTGTTTGGTTGGCATGACATCTGTCAAACATATTCGATAACCTTACAGTAATTGAACAAACAACATATTTTTTTATTTTGTTGAAAACGTCAAATGTTTGTACCGGAAAGTGATGATTTGCGGAAAGCATTCATTTTTTGTTTCCATTTGAAAAAAAGTGATACAGAGTCGCATCGAATGCTTGTCGAGGCATATGGTGATGCTTTATCAAAAGCAACATGCAAAAGATGGTTTCAACGGTTCAGAGATATTGATTTTGATGTGAGAAATGAAGAACGTGGAAGACCACCAAAAAAGTTTGAAGACGCCGAACTACAAGCAATATTGGATGAAGATAATACTTTGAGTCAAAATCAAATGGCAGCCATGTTAAATGTTCCACAACTAACAATGTCAGACCGTTTGAAAGCTATGAGAAAGTTCCAAAAGTGTGGAAAATGGGTGCCACATGAATTGAATGAAAGACGAATCGAAAACCGAAAAAAGAGTTGTGACATTTTCGTCAAAGACATAAAACCAAATCAGTTCTGTATCAAATTGTCTCTGGCGATGAAAAATGGATTTATTTTAAGAATCCGGGACAACCATCAACATCGACTGCAAAAACAGATCGATTCGGTAAGAAGGAAATGCTCTGTATTTGGTGGGATCAGAAGGATATGGTATATCATGAGCTTTTACAGCCTGGTGAAACTGTTAATACTAATCACTATAGACAACAAATGATCAATTTGAAGCACGCATTGATCGAAAAACGACCAGAATGGGCCAGAAGACACGACAAAAAAATTTTGTTACACGACAATGCACTTGCACACAAAGCAAAACGGCTTCAGGATACAATCAAAGCGCTTGGCTGGGAGTTGATACCCCGCCCGCCGTATCCATCAGATTCGGCCTCTTCCGATTACCATTTGTTTTAATCGATGGGACATGAATTGGCTAAGCAGCACTTCGATTAGTATGACGTGTCTGATTGGTTTGCTTCAAAAGACGAACATTTCTTTTGCCATGGTATCCGAACATTTTCAGAAAGGTGATCAAGATGTGTGAAAAGCATTGTTTAATACTTCGAATAAATTTTTTCACTATCCCATTCAATATTAATATTTCATTTTCACAAAAAACGCTCATTCCATTCTGGTACACCTGGTATAAGTAATAATTATTTTACATAACACGAATTAGTAGAGCACATATTAAACAGGGTAAACAGAAAAATGTATTGTTGCCAAGCATGTATCTGCTCATTACCATGAAATATATAATATAATAATTACATTCCAAACATACATTATAGTTCTATGGTTTTGAGTTAGTCTGATAAAATAAATCTAAAATTTCCTTGTCATCTTTTTCTATCTATCTCATTTAAAGGAGCTCAGCTTCAGAAACAACAAATATTAATCAACCTGGGCCTATTTTTGTTCAAAAAAGCGATATCAATGAATCTGAATCTAAGAAAAAACAATTTCGTTTTAGGTGATCGCGCTAGCAACTACACTTCTAGAATCCGCAGAAGAAACAAATGTCAGGAAGGTGCTGATTGTCACTCCTTTGAGCACAGTTCTAAACTGGAAATCAGAGTTCAATAATTGGCTTTCTGGAGATGAAGACTTTGAAGTATATGAATTGGTTACCTGTAAAACTCAGAATGCTGAAAGGGCCCACTACATCAAGCAATGGCACCAAAATGGCGGTGTAATGATTATAAGTTACGCCATGTTCAGGAATTTGAGTAATGATAAAAATAAGAAAGTGAGCAAAAAACTTCGTACAACCTTCTATGAGGGATTGGTTGATCCAGGTGAGATTTCTTCAAACAATTGAATCATTTTTTAATTCGATACTTTTGGTAATGAAAATAATGATAAGTTTGAAGCCTAGTTGAGAAGAAACAGTAATTTCCAGAAGGATAGGACAGCTTTAGCCTTTTCTGAAGCACGTTTGTTTCTACGTTTTTTTTCTTACATCCCCTTTAACATTTCCTCTAAGACTTCACGAGTTTCCGTTTGGTAAATGGAGATATATCCACCGTGATTATCTTCATTATACTATAGAAACATGGCTTCTGCTTTGTCGAAAGCAAAACGTGAATATTGAGTTACTAATTAATACAATGATACAGCTGTGCCTCGCCCATATTATATTTAACTCGTCTGCATCTGTCACATCTTTTATTTGTTTCATCTAACTTTAATAACAGTTGCCTCGTGAGACACGCCGAGAAGAAGAGTCGGGTCTATTTGTCTATGAGCGATTTGGAAGGCGCACTGTCATCTGTCAAATTCCACCACCTCAAAACACGTTAAATAGGGCTAGAGACATCTAGTTTGATATTGTCAATGTTTTGGAGTGCTTTCCTGAACACATTCAGCTTGAAAAACACAAAAATTGTGGGCTTGTTTCAAATTAATTAGGCTGTGAATTATTTGATATGAAATTTTGGATGAACAGAACAGGTTCAAGAGCATCTGTGAGCATGTTCAGTAAATTACTTTCTTTGGGGATATGTTGCAAACTAAGTATATAAAATAAAAAGTAAAGTGTAACAACTGGAAACTGAAATTGGTTAGCAATATTTTGTTTTTCTTTTCTCGAAAAAGAGATATCGATAGAGTGAAATTATTTTGTTACTACTATATGGTATTAAATAGAATTGATGTAGTAAAACATCCAAATTTGATGGCTGAGTACAATGCTGAGATTTTAATCTCTGTTGATATTTCATGTGTATAATGAAAATTTTCTTTGATTGATTTACTATCCATTTATTCCATATTAAATAATTGTATGAAAAGCAATTGCACCTTATAGCATAGTGAGTAGTACAGAATATGATTCCTTTGAAAGTAAATCTATAAAATAATGTTCGAGAATTTTTTCATCGGTATAATTAAGGAACATGGTAATCGGTTCATTTTATTTCATTAAGTGAATGGAGTTTATGTAAATTTTATTGAGAAATGATTAGTTGAAAAGTTATGAGCATTGATGTAGAGAATTGAAATTCTCTCCCACGCATTGATTTTGCAAAAACAGTGGTCTGAAAAAATAAAATCGATTTACATTACAATCTGTATGAATGTAGTTATTCGTAACGGCTCTTTTTCATTTCGATTTTTTACAAAACAACCCAATGAAATTTTTCTCACTTCTCTGTCTGTTTTTGCATTCAACCAGCATTAAGAAATAGTGCAAAACAAACTCTTCTTAATCAACTATGCTTTAATTTAGCTATAACAATGATGAATAGAACAAAAAAGAGTGTCAAAAATCCGATGATGTTTACTCGAGTTATCGATCTGACGATCTTGAACAATGTCATTTTCAGTTCACTTTTCTTTTTGCTTGCTATAATATCATGTCTTCTGAGATATTCATAGTTGCACCAAACTATCAAGGCTTGGGCCCTATACTGATTCTTCTTCTTTATATTTTGTAATGTACTTCACATTTCTTATTGATTTTTTCTATATGCTAATTGTCACTTCAAGCTCTAACTAAAATCACTGCAACTTGGTCCAGTTTCGAAATTTTCATCTGAAATCCCATATCTATATTTTCGATGATGTAAACTAAATTGAATTGTAAAAAGAAAACGTTTCTTGCACCACAGTGGCTTTCCTCCTTAACAGCCTTCCTTATTTATGTCCCATATGTTTTGAGAAACTCAGCTGGACCTTTGAATGAAGTTGGCGTTCGCATTGAAATATCATTATTACTTAAATTCTCTAATGAAATGATAGCTACAATATATCGAGTTATAAAAGACTGTGAAGAGAGAATGGTTAGTATGAACCTGACAAAAAGACTTAGAATATTGACTGCAGCAAACGAACGGGGATTGGTTGAACTGACAAAAGAAAAGCGGATTAGTGAATACGAATTTCATGTTCTGTGGAAACAGAAATAGCTCCTAAATTAACTCTAAATACAGAGAAGGATGATGGCTTCAAAAAATGCTACAAAAAAAATGGAATATAGACTTTTTAGTTTTCTCAATAAAATCATTAGCACTCTTATGGATGATTAAAAATACCTTATGTTGCCTGATTCTGGAGTGAAAGATATGGAAGGCTTGTATTCTACATGGAGAAGTTACAGGACTATCCAGACGGGATTGATTATTACGAAAATTCATGTTTAATGAAAAAATTTTGGTATGTTGCGCTATTTTCGAGGTTAGTGTTTCTCAGCCGTACAACAATGAATCATAAACGATCGTTACCTGAATGACGAAATAATTTTTTGGTCAGAGTCAGTTTTATGTAAAATAAGCGACTGATTGGTTAACCTCCAATAAAATAAATTTTTATCCAAAAGGTTAGGCCCAGTCAGTAATACCAGTCCATATTAAGAAACGGACTGGAAACCTCAAAACGTTGAAACGAATCAATAGCAAAATTCGAGAAATCTATGTTGCTTTGGTTGGGTTCGAAGGCTGATGGTGAGAGTAATATGGCCCATAGAGGGTCGATATTATTCAGCAATATTTGAATTTGTGTAATACAATTGATTGTGTAAAGACGATATTGAAAGTTTATGCAATATATTGTAATATAGTAATAATATATAGAGAGTGTTATTAAAACAAGATAAAATATGGCTCTTCAAAACTTATGGAATACACGTTAGAAATAAATAGTGAATTGTTACAAATAAAATTGAAATGATCAAATTATCATTGATTTATTCGGTATTCTTACGCATGTTTTCAATTCTAGGTCCTGATTTAGTGGTTTGCGATGAAGGCCATTTACTCAAGAATGAGAAAACTGGCCTCAGTATAGCAATGAATAAAATTAAAACCAGGCGAAGAATAGTTCTAACTGGTACGCCTCTGCAGAATAATCTCAAAGAGTATTACTGCATGGTGCAATTTGTAAAGCCTAGCTTATTAGGTACATACAAAGAGTATTTGAATAGGTTTGTGAATCCTATTACAAATGGCCAGTATACAGATTCCACTCAGTATGACATTAACATTATGAGGCGCAGGTCTCATGTATTACACAAACTCTTGGAAGGAATTGTACAGAGAAGGGATTATTCAGTTTTATCACCGTATCTTCCACCCAAGCACGAATACGTCCTGTTTTTAACTTTAACTGATACCCAAAAGAAGCTGTACTCACACTACTTGAACCATTTCGCTAGAAAATCAAAGGAGGGTTCTAACAGAACGTCGTATTTATTTCAAGATTTCCAGGCCTTCTCTAGAATATGTATTCATCCTAGAGTACTTTTGGATAAGAGTGCTGAAGACCAACAAAAATATAAGGTGAGTGAGAAAAAATTAACACATTGACGAAAGTTAGGGCTATAGCTGGCAGAAACACTCTCACTATAATTATTGATATTGTAAATAAGAAGAAAATTCAGGATACCAAAATAATATTTCAACTCAAAACTGTAACTTTCATTCAAAAGTTATGAAGAAAACAGGAATTAATTAACACATAATAGCTTTACAATTTGAAATATGTATTTTCTTTTTATGGAATTAATACATGGCATGTCCACCATTTGCCTTTATAGTTTTAATAACAAGTGTATTGAAAGAAACGGACCAATTGAGTGGCCGAACAGATTATCGGATTTTACGCAATTAGACTTTTTATTAGAATTTCTGAAATTAAGGGTTCAAAAAAGAAATAGTTTTTATAATCTACGAGTGCTACCAACAAACAAATGGACCTCATTTCCACATTAATTTGTATTTAAGTCAAACGTCCATTTATTTGGAATTATAAAAATAAACTTGAAGGGACTTTTCAACGAGGTGTAATGCGACGTGTCATGTCCTTTGACAAAAAGGGGTATTCTTCATACCCTTTCTATGATCCAAGAACGACAAAATTACACGCAAAACATAACTGACTAATTAAATATATGTAATTGAAAAAATATAAAAGTCTAACACGCATTTGATTTATACAGAGTGATGATGAAGAGTCAATTGGTTCCCTGAAAGATTTCATTTGTGATGAAAGCGACACCACAACTCCAGAATGTTCTGAATCAGAATCAAATTCGGAAGAATCTGACAAAAACAAAAAGAAGTCAGTTTCGAGGAGAGTTACAAGAGCGCAAAGGGCAGATAAAAAATGTGAGTATTTCATAATAATAGTTAGAAAATTGAATATTCCCTAGATTCAAGGGAGTGTTCAAGGTTTGATATCGTTCAATTTATGTATTATTATGTGTTTGTATTTTTTATTTCAGCTGGTTCTGAATCAGAGGTGGAGGAGGTTCAAGAAAGTGAGAAAGAATGGTGGCAAGAATTCTGCGATGGAGAAGAATTGGATAATATCGCACATGGTACAAAAATTCTTATGTTACTTGAGATATTGAAAGAATGCGAGCAAATAGGTGACAAAGTGTGAGTATCGCATTTTTCTTGGTGGATGTAGCTAACAGTTATGCTGGTTTACCAACGGTCAACATTATCAAATAAACGCTCAGCTAAATATAATAAGAAAGTATAAACATTATAAAAGAAATTGCTCCCAATTTGATCAGAGATAGCTCTGTTCACATTTACCATATTCACATAGTACTGTATAATTCGAGATTTTATTGCGCTTTCAAGGTTACGTTATACAGGGATATCCACCGGGACCGTCCGTTAAAAACTTTTTGAGTTCCAATTACAATATCAAGCTGAAATTTTATACGCGGCCATAACTAGCGATTTCCAATTGAAGTGAAATATTTTCGAAGTGATACCATTTCCGGTTATACCGGAAGTGGGTCATCACTTTGTTATTTCAAATGGCAATCTACCTTTTTTATTATACATCTAGAACCGATATTTGAGCAAGGCATAAAATACCCAAGTTGTTGACACTTATCTGTCAAAACTTTTGACAGATTTAATTATTTTTGTTATAAACTCGATTTTTGAGGAACATTTAAAAAAATTGTAGCTCGTATATCTTTTGCACTACAGACACAATTTTTGCCTGGGTGGATAGAAGAAGGATCTAGGAATTTTTTAAGCAATCTACACATGTCAAATGTTTATTACGTTGTTTTGTATGATTTTTTCAATTTGACTCATTTTTTTCAGAATTGCACCTGCCAATTTTTATATCGCCATCAGATGAAGCGTCAAATTTCAGAAGGAATTGTATCAGCATGTACTATACCCATCTCTTATAGTTCCGAAATAATTTGGGAATATATTTGAAATCAAGTAGCTGAACTGGCTACGCTCACCTGACAGGTGCCAAAAACTAATGTACTTGTCACTTCGTTCATTCGAATTTGATATTTCAACAAGAATTGTTGGTAATTTGAAGTGAAAATTTTTGAAAAACACCAGATTGATAAAAAAATGGCTGATTATTCAAACGAGGATATGTTTAATCTCTTTTTAATTCATGGCTTATGTCAAAAAGTGGTGGATAGAGCTTGCAGGCAATTCAATAACCAATTTCCAAATTTGGCGCCTATGAGTAAAACAAAATTTCGAAGGATTAGAAGCAATTTTCTGCAATTTGGAGGAACAAAATACATAGAAACTAGAAGAAAACCAATTCTCGAGGACGACGACAATCAAATTAATACGCTAGCGAATTTTCGTGCCAATCCACATGCGTCCATTAAGTCAGAATCATTGGATATTGGATTGAGTTATACTTCCAATCAAAGGATCCTTAAGAAACATAACATGCACCCGTATTCTTTTATCAGACTACAAAAATTGAAACCAACTGACTTTCCCAAGCGGCTAAATTTCTGTGAAAATTTATTAATTCGGCTTCAAGAAGATGAGACAATTCTGCAAAAAATTATATGGTCTGATGAAGCCAAGTTCAATGAAAGTGGAATAACCAACAGGAGAAAAAAACATTTTTGGGCCACAGAAAATCCACATTTTATTAAGGATATTAATTTCCAAAATAAATTCAGCGTGAACGTTTTTGCAATTTTAATGAATGATTTGTTGGCTTATCACATTTATGAGGAAAATCTTAATGGACAAAGATACCTGGAAATTTTGAGAGGAACATCAGGAAATTTTTTAGATGAATTACCCCTTAACATTCTGAGGGATTGCTATTACCAAATGAATGGTGCACCAGTTCATAAAACACGAGCTGTAGATCGGCAGCTAACAGAAATGTTCGAGGATAGATGGTGGGGTAATCAAGGACCAAATTTATGGCCTCTGCGTTCTCCGGACCTGACGCCCCTTGTTTTTTATTTATGGGGCAAAATCAAGAGTGAAGTGTATCTTATTCCTGTAAGAAGTAAAGAAGAGTTACTAGAGCGCATTCATAATGCTTTTCGTAATATTAATCCTGAGGAAACTAGGAGGGCAACTCATCATGTTCGTATACGAGCTGTCAAGTGTATCAAGCAAAGTGGGGCCCATATTGAACATTTATTCAGATCGTAAATTAGTTTTCTCCCATGATTGCTATAATTTATTCGTATTAATGTAATTATCTTCGATGATTGGTTTTCTCTTAGTTCCTACGATTTTTATTCATCCGAATTGTAGAAAATTTCTTCTAATGCTTCCAAATTTTATTTTACTCATAGACGGTAAATTTGGAAATTGGTTATTGAATTGCCTGCAATTTCTACCCACTACTTTTTGACATTCTAAAATGAATTAAAAAAAGATTAAATATATTTTCGTTTGAATAACCAGTGGTTTTATTCCAAATGTGTTGTATTTTTTGGATATTTTCAATCTTAAATAACGACAATTCTTGTTGAAATATCAAATTCGAATGAACGAAGTGACAAGTACATTAATTTTAGGCACCTGTCAGGTGAGCGTAGCCAGTTCAGCTACTTGATTCAAATATTTCAAAGCATTCTCTGTTAGTTCTTGCAAAATCATCAAAATTCAATCTATTCCCAAATTATTTCGGAACTATAAGAGATGGGTATAGTACATGCTTATACAATTCCATCTGAAATTTGACCCTTCATCTGATGGCGATATAAAAATTGACACGTGCAATTCTGAAAAAATTGAAAAAA
The DNA here is from genome assembly GCA_013387265.2 of Cryptolaemus montrouzieri. Taxonomy (NCBI): domain Eukaryota; kingdom Metazoa; phylum Arthropoda; class Insecta; order Coleoptera; family Coccinellidae; genus Cryptolaemus; species Cryptolaemus montrouzieri. The sequence goes on from JABFTP020000185.1 coordinate 118,732,732, forward strand.
TCATACAAAGCAACGCAATAAACATTTGACATGTGTAGATTGCTTAAAAAATTCCTTGATCCTTCTTCTATCCACCCAAGCAAAAATTGTGTCTGTAGTGCAAAAGATCTAAGAGCTAAAATTTTTTTAAATGTTCCTCAAAAATCGAGTTCATAACAAAAATAATTAAATCTGTCGAAAGTTTTGTAGGTACATTGCCATTTGAAATAACAAAGTGATGACCCACTTCCGGTATAACCGGAAATTGTATCACTTCGAAAATATTTAACTCTAATTGGAAATCGCTAGTTATGTCCGCGTATAAAATTTCAGCTTGATATTGTAATTGGAACTTACAAAGTTTTTAACGGACGGTCCCGGTGGATATCCCTGTATACAAAGTGCATATTTTAATTTTTCCTCTTTTGATAGAATTTATTTGTTTCGCATGATTGGAAAGCTCTTGTTATACACAATATGTTCCTAGATTTTGGCGCGATTCAGTCGTGTCATTTGAAAATAGCGGTCATTCGATTGTGAAGATTATTTAAATTCAGTCCCAGTCAAAAACTAACTTTTGTTATGATAATATAAAATAAAATACATTTTTACTAATAGAAATGAAATAAACAAAACAACAAAGAACAATCAATAATGAAATAAGAATAATGTGTTGACAATCTAGCAGATGAATAAAAATTTTGTAGTAATTCCTCTTAAGTGACGACCGCTTACAGGTTCACAGGGGTCAAGTCTATAAATCAATTCTCTGAGAAGATTCAGATCATCAATATTATTTTTTGACTGGGATTCAATTACTATTGAACCGTCGCCATTTCGAAACAGCTTCAAAATCTAGGAGCAAACTGAGTACAAGAGCTTTCTGATCTATATTATACATTGTTATTTGGAAAACATGTTAATGACGTAATATTTCCGACAGTTATTAATACGAAAAAAATAAGTCTTTATCAGAATGTGGAAAAATAAAATAAAAATGATCTGTTTTGGGCGTTTCTCATAAAACCTAACTATTAGGATTGTTCATACGTCTCCATACTGTAAGTTGCGGGATGTCGAATTCTTGCTTATTCTGATTGTATCTTTCCTTTCAGTTTGGTATTCTCTCAGTCTCTGTACGCCCTTAACGTTATAGAATATTTCTTAGCCAAAGTGGATGAAGCAACACAAAATGGAAATGCAAATGAAAAAACTTGCGGTTATACAGGCTCTTGGGCCTTTGGTTTGGATTATTTCAGGTTAGATGGTTCAACGAACTGTAATACGAGATCGACATGGTGTGATAATTTCAACAAAGAAAGTAATACCAGAGCCAGGTAAATATTACATGTAATTTTATCCCCGTAAAACATAGAACACTACATAGTTCTCTGTCAATTCACACTTGATGAATTAAATCGTTTTATGTTTCTTCTGTGATATTCCCATTTGGTTAGATTCTTAACTGGGTAATTTTTTAAGAATACAAAATTCCAATTAATAGGTGTTAAAGCATTCCAAAATTCTTATCAGAAAAAAGATATGGTAGTAAGGTAGCAAAAGAAAAAAAATTTCTTATGAATCTCAAATGTCCCCATAATCTAAAAAATGGAAAAAATTTATTTTCCAAATGAAAGGAAAGATATGAATGTTAAACTATAAGATTGCAGGTGTTTAATTCATCTTTCTAGATTTCATTTTTCATCGAGATATATCGGAAAACTTGTAGAAAATCAATTTTTTGTTTTCTCTTGTAAAATAAATTTGGAATAATTTTTTTCATAGCAAATTTCATCATCCCGGTAAAAACAATGGTAAAAGTTTATTAATTTTGAGTATACGGAAATGACTGAAATATTAATTCTCTTTCGGACACATTATCCTTGTATAATCCTTTCAATTTTTCTTTCTCTATAATAGCTGAAATCAATAGCCTGCATTTTTTAGGTTGTAAAGAATATTGAAGTGTCATTGGAACAAAAACGCATACTTTCGCTGTTTTTTTCATGCTGCTTTTTTCAATTAATTATATGCCACTTCTTTTATAAATTATAATCATTTTGAATACAACGTTCTGCCATATCATATTTTTGTAATTTTCGTACTGCATGACCAGTTTTGTAACTGCAGAGTTACTATGCACAATAATTTTTGCTTGATCAGGCAAAATTCAACAATTTTCTAAACTGTCATGCTAAGAATTAATTCTTTAAATATTAAGTAAACTCGATATCAATCTTTACTGCGCAAATTAACAGTGTTATTAAATGGAAAGTTCTATAATAATCGGTTATTCACTGAAACACGTGAATGGTGAATTTGAGACCCATAACATATATTTTTGAAAGAGGAAAAATGCTGTATTTAAAGAACTCAAATTCTCCTTTTGAAAGTATCACAGCCAATGTTTAATTGAATATTGTAAAATGAGCGAACATATTGCAATGCGGTCCTGATTCTGGACTCATCAGCATCATATATCACTCTCTGAAAACAAAATCAAATGAAAATCCCCTTTCATCAATTGATGATATATTTTCAAATTTATCAAATTACTATGGACATATTTTCTCTTTCCTTCAACTGCCGCATGAATATTTATCTGTGATACATTATCATTTCCGATCATTTCGTCGCTTTCTAACAGATTGTGACGAATATGTGTTTATGTGAAAGTAGATTTTGTTTCGATATCCCAACATGGTTTTCCAACACTGATGAAGCTGCACTCTCTGGATCTGGACCTGTAATTACTAAATCAAGCAACTGCTGTTCTGGACCTTGTTGATGGTCTAAAATAAAGAAGAATTTGCATTATTAAATATCAACTCTCTGCAATACACAGCAGGGGATATTTTTATAAGGTTTTAATTAGCAATCTTTGTCTTTCTTATTTTTTCTCTTCATATTTTCAGATTATTTTTACTATCCACTAGAGCTGGTGGATTGGGTATAAATCTAGTAGCGGCAAATAGAGTCATCATCTTTGATGTTTCTTGGAATCCATCCAGCGACATACAGAGTATATACAGAGTTTACAGGTTTGGGCAGTTGAAACCGTCTTACATCTATAGATTTGTGATCTATGGAACAATGGAAATGAAAATTTACGAACGTCAAGTAACCAAGCAGGCCATTTCTAAGAGAGTTATTGACGAACAACAAATTGATAGGCATTACAACCAGAACGATTTGGCTGAACTGTACAAGTGAGTACTGAACAATTCAGAGCTATTATGGATGGTTGGGAAAATTGAAACTTATTTTAAACCAACGATAGTTTAATAAAAATCACCTAATCATCTTGTTAGCAAAAATTGGTACTTTACTAAACACTTAGTATTGTGGCATCATTCTTAGTGTTGTGATTGTAGCTATTTCTGAACAAAATATTTTTGAACCGACACATTTGTAGCGTGAGGACTCGATAATTCGCAGCTAAATAAGGTTAGCTTATTTGATCCCAATTACAAACAGTTTTGAAAATAATTATAACATCCCTTAATTTTGAGGTAATAAAATTAAAAAGTAGTTTTTAGCTTAAAACGTTTTTTGAATCACGTTTAAACAAGGTACCAAATTGAAAAATTAAAGAGCGAATCTTAACGTAATCTTTATAAACCTGGAGACATTATTCAGTTCATATTGTCAGTTCATTAACACGAACTTGAGTTTACGTTAAGCCAGAAAGGTTAAGGAGTATTATCACTTCAGAATGACAAAATGTAAGGTTTGTTTAGAATTTTTTTTAAAGATATCTTTATTATGTATCGAAAAAAAAACTTTTTACATGTTGTTATACATAAAAAAAGGTATATAAAAACATTTTTTTTTGGCGCCGCATGTAAGTTCTTCGTAGAATGTGGCGCTGCTGACGACGCTTCATAGATCGAACGCGATATCTGAAATCAAAAAAATCAAACAAAATTTTGAAAAACATGTATGCAGCTGTATAACCTACTTCGGAAAATAAAAAATTTTCATTTTTGAGAAAATTACAAGCTTTCAAAAAAAAGTTGAAAAAAAGGCATTTTTTTTACGCGTTTCAACCCCTTAAAAAGGGCTCCTGACAAGAGCTAGTTCCCAAGTTTTATACCGTTGATGTGATTCACGGAGTGGCGAAAGATGTCTCCCAAATGTTGGAATTTTTAACGTTCTCACATCTGTTTGTTATTGTTCGTATCTTTCTCGAAGTCCGGTAACGGGTTCACCGTCTCGGTCCATGGAGGGGACTCTCGTACGTATGTACGAGGTGCGTCCTTTCTGGAATCGATAGGGTACCCCGATGTAACTTGATAGGATGCTGAGAAGCGATATGCGTCAGTGATGAGCTCCTAATGAGGGCGAAACTGCAGTCTACCGCTTCGTTTCTCGGCATCCTGCTTAGTTGCACTATTGTGGCTCTTGGGGGCTGCATGCAAGGCAGGCAGATTTGGGAACTAGCTCTTGTCAGGAAGGTTAGATTAGAAGGTTAGAATTGACTCGAGATACAGAAATTTCACTGACTATCTCTCTCAAACTTGAATGACGATTTTCAATAACCATTTCATTCACTTTCGATCGCAACTTCAGTTGAAGATGTTGATGGCCGACCAGAGCGAGGAAAACCTTCCACCACATCACGGCCGCTGTTAAATGTACCATTCATATGCACGTGTTTTTGGTTGAATCGATGCACCGTGAGCCTTCTGTAACATTTTCAGCGATTCGGCACACGAATTTCCATTTGCAATACAAAATTTGAGACAAATTCTTTGTTCGATATTTTTATCCATTGTAAAAATCACACTTGTGAGAACTGACTAAATCGAGCACTGTAAACAAACTAAATGACATCGCGTTCAAACTCCTCGTCAGTATAGAAAACAGTTGTGCTAACTCAACAACAAAAAAAAATTTGACAATTGTTTCAAGCAGATTTTTAAATAATCTATTTCCGGTACTTTTATGACAGAATGTATATAAAAGTCGAAAGGTCTTCAGTATTTCCTTGACATTCGTGCCTTCCAAATATTTCTTCAGAGTATATGAGCGTTGTGCAATGTATCTTTTTCTAAGTTATTTTCTCCCGGTAGGAAATTTGTATGATAATGGTTTGATGATACTTTGAAGAATCAAAATATCCACCAGATCGAATGCCGGGAGGAAGCTGTCAATTGCTTTTTGTAACACACATTTTACTGCTCTAGCTGATAAGTTTTCCAGCTACATACCCAGCTGACGTTTATTTTTATTCAATATCTCTTTTAATTTCAATATTATGTCAGAATCAACCGACGAATTATCGGCTGTTAGAAAATTGGTCGGGAATATCTGATGCTAGGACCCGGGATATACAGGAAGGTCCAACGAAAACACCTCGATTTTCCGGTTTTAAAATGAAAATATTGAGAATCGCTCGGACCCGTCGATTTCTGATTCGAGGGGGAACAACTTTTCCGATTTTTTCACCTCCGTAGCTTCAATCCCCCTACCGGGGGTGAGCACAACCCCCTGATTTTCAATATGGATGAGTGGTGTTGCGATAGCTCATTTTGAAGATTTTAACGAGTACTATCGACCCTAAATTTTCGCTTCAAAATTTTCATCGTTAACTAAATAGCAGCTAAAAAAGTAGGAAGCTACTTACTTTTGTGATTAGTTTATTAAGTGCTGAAAATGTCCATTCACTTCTATGCAGTAAAGAACACTGGTGTATGGCTAGCTTATGTTGAATTTACCTCGAGGTATGCAATGTTTTTATTTATTTGTTAATTTTTTGTTCGAAAAAGTAGACGGAACATGTGTTTTATTTACCCTAGTATCTCTATAGTCTATCGTGAATTTTCAGGAACGTTGAAACTGTGTCAAAGCGATTGTAAATTTTTAGTAAGATTAAAATGGTGTATTCCGTAGAAGAAAGGGTGGAAATGATTAAATTATTTTTCAGAAAAAACGGCTCTACGCGATTGACTGCGGCTTTATTTAACGAATGTATCCGCTGCTTACGTTGTGCTACTGGTTTCTAAATTTGACGCTACTGGTTCAGTCGGCAACGAAAAGAGGGTGTATGAAGGAGATGAAGCGAGGGAAGTGGCTATCTTAGGCCACGTATCGATGGATCCAACCCTTAGTACTAGGAAATTATCCAATGTGTCTGGTGTTTCACGCACAAGAATCATGAGAATTTTAAGAAAACATAAGTTTCATCCTTTTAAGATACGATTGGTACAGAAACTGAATGAGGATGATTTTGACCGCCGACTCATGTTCTGTGAAATTATTAACAATAATCCAAGCTACATGTTCAATATCTGTTTTTCGGATGAGTGTTCATTTTACCTTAACGGCGCTGTAAACTGGCATAACTATCGGCACTGGTCAGATGAAAATCCAAGATCATTTCGAGAAGATCATACTCAGCATTCCCAAAAGTTAAAAGTTTGGGCGGGTATTTATGGAAATCACATCATCGGCCCTTTTTTATACTCGGTAATACTACTGGCCAAATTTATTTAGAACTATTACAGAACGCTTCTCCAGCCCCCGTGCAAGTATTGGAGAATGAAGACCATGAAACGATCATTCTTCAACAAGATGGCGCACCACCTCATTTCGTTCAACCTGTGCGTCAGTTCTTAGATGAAAATTTTCCTCGGGACTGGATTGGAAGAAGGGGACATATTGAGTGGCCACCCAGATCACCTGATCTGGCGCCGCTGGACTTTTTTCTATGGGGTCACCTGAAATCTAAGATTTGCGCTACCCAACCTGAGTCACTGGATGATTTGCGAATTCGGATCGTTAATGAATGTCGACAAATTGAACCAGAAATGTTGAGTAATGTACGTGAACGATTTGAGCCAAACTGCATGGAAGTAAATGGTCTCCATTCTCAGGACTTAATAAACTAATCACAAAAGTAAGTAGTCTTCCACTTTTTAAGCTGCCATTTCGTTAACGATGAAAATTTTGAAGCGAAAATTTACGGTCAGATAGCACTCGTTAAGATCTTCAAAATGAGGTATCGCAACACCCCTCAACCCTATTAAAATTAGGGGGTTGTGCTCACCCCCGGTAGGGGATTGGAGTTACGGGGATGGAAAAAACGGAAAAGTTGTTCCCCCTCGAATCAGAAATCGTCGGGTCCGAGCGATTCTCCATATTTTCATTTCAAAACCGGAAAATCGAAGTGTTGAGTTCTCGTTGGAGCAACCTGTATATTACCAAGTGAATGATAATCATCATTTTTGAATAGGGTACTATACATACATACATTATTTTTTGAAAAAAATTTAGTCAAATTTTCATTCTTGCTTAAGTCCAAAACCCATTGGAAAAGCTGAAGAAACAATATAAAATTTTTATATGTTTATATTTGTCGTTGCTTTTCAGGAAAAAAATTCAAAGAAGCAACTTTTGCAGCTTCTTCAACTTGTAGTAACTGGTGGGATCGAGTTCACTATACTTTCACTATATGTTTTCCTTATAGCAAAAACCTTCAAAATATCAATTTTATTTTGACATTTTGAAACTGAAATAATAAATGTAGTGGGCCATAGAATGTTGAACAATCGCCTTATAATTCTGTTGTGTTGTGTGTGATTATGAGTGTAATTTCACATAAACGTCCAAGTGTCTAATATTAGTATTAGCATTAGACGGTCCTGGACAAATGTTGTTTTTAATAGGGTTAGTAGTTGAAACAAATTGTAAGAGTTACCCATAACTAAAACAAGTAAAGTAATAAATAATATTCAAGAAGAATATTGTCACGACACAGAAGCATATTTGCTTCGAACTCTTCATTTCTATATCTGTTATATCACAACAAATTCCTAATTGTATGAGTCTGATTCGCTCTTGATATTTTAAACGATTGTTGGGTTTTCTCAAGGTTCGAACCTGGTTCAGAAGACAGACCTATTCCTCTGGTACCAAAAGACGTGCTTTTGGGAGAATTACTCCAACATCATGAAGATAAAATATTCAAGTATCATGAGCATCAGAGTCTCTTGGAAAATAAAGAGGATGAAACTTTGAACGAAGAAGAGAGGAAAGCTGCGTGGGAAGAATTCGAAAACGAGAAAGTAGCGAGGACCAAACAAAGTGAGTAAAAAATAAATTTTTAACGTTCTTACTATGATCGATGTTTCAATAACGTGATTGCAAATTTTATTTGGGTAATCATAATATTGACAACTATAGAGATTTGATTAAAGAGTTTTTAGTGTCATATAAAACTTTGCTGATAAAAGTCTGAACTCCAACACTTAGATCGGTTCATTATCACATGTTGTGGGAATTTTCCCACGACGTATATCAATATCAAGAGTGCAGTGTGGTTTTGACTTATTTGTTTCAAGGTCCAAGTTCTATAAAGAACTTTTCTTTGCACAAGTATGTAGTTAAAAATTCATTTTCTGGACTGGCATTCATATTTTTGACCTGAGAATCTGGACGCTTCAAGTGATGAGAAAGAAGAAAGTTTTCATCAGGATTTTGCTGAGATGTTATCGTTATCATAGAAGGAACCCAAGAATGTAGACTGACTGTCAAAGTAATCAAGCCATAGACATATTTCAGAAAATCATTTATGAAATCTATTCTATGTATTCCTGGAGAACTTTAATTTTTGTTTGAAAGTAATTTTTCTTCGTCAAAGAAAGTTCATGCATAATAGAAAATTGAAAACAGCTTTAACAGTAAAGCGCCGTCCCTATTCTGCCAACCCTCATACTTTATAATTACCTAAGGTGACATTATAATTATGGATAATTATAATTGTTTCTACTTGTCGTTGAAATTTGAACTTTCAGTTGTTAGTTGGAATTTTTAATTTTTTTGTCACTTTTACAGCCTGTTGCTTGAAGGGTTTCATGAAGTCAGAATGAGCCGTCAGTATAAGTTGATAGATGTAATTCAGACAGGAAAATGGTATCTACCGAACTCATTTTGTGATCTTGAGATTATATTCTGTGAAAATTTATTTGATGTTACTGGGGAGTAAAAGTGGAAATTTTTTAGACTCTGTCTGTGATTTTCACGATTGAATGAATACAGAAAAACGAAATTTGGATTTACTTCCTCTCGAAAGAACTCCGAAATCAATTGAGTCAATTATTACCACTAGACCGCATGCGTCTAGAGGACTCTGGTTAAACAGTACCATCCTGTTATAATGAAATTGGCAATAATGTTGTTTTTGGCGTCTTTCTATTGAAATTGTGGAAGTGTTGATACGACTTTTGCATCAGTACTTGGGCCTGCAGCCGTACAAGATGCAACTGACCCTGGAGCTCAGAGTTAATGATCGCCGTTTATTCGCAGACTAGAATTCGATAAGTTTGAAATATAACTTCAGTTTCGGCTGTGAAATTATCCTCTATGTTAACAAGCAAAATTGTCGTATGAGAAACGATGCCAACTAACACGAAGTTTACAATGCATACACATAAAGTTGATACAAATTTAGCGCTGGAGTTCCATACTTTTTTGATAACATTGGTGAAGTCATTACCATAATAACTTCGAGTGCTACAGATCGATGATGACTATTTCTTTTGGTCCAAATATAATTCCAGCAGGCGGACGCTACGAGCTTCAAAGCATTTAATTCTACATTATGGATTCAAGGGTAAGGTTGTCTCTAGCGGATGTAACCTAAATTGACCACCATGATCGTTGTAACCAGTTGAATTTTTTTTTGAAAGGTTTTTTAAATTCGTGGCTTTATTCCAATAACTGAGGTCATCGCACAAATTAACCCAGATGTATGAAGCTAGGTTAGAAACGACATTCCATACATAAGGGCATACATGGATTCAATAAATAAAAAAAGACGCACATCTAATCTTTTATCCTATTTTAATATTGGCTCGCTCTTATTGAAAAATCGTTAAATTTATTTTGTAATAAAAAAATAACATTCATTCTTTTTTTCAGATCTTATTGGAAAATTCTCTGTTAATACTGTTCAGCTAGCATTGAAGAGTATAATTCAAAGAGATAATCCTACATGGAATAACAATCAGATATTGTCAATAATCCCACAGCTCATGGAACAGTTAATTTTTCAACTTAATGCGAATGATACAACGGTAAGTTTTGCTCAATTGAAAGTATTACATTACATTGAAACGACAAAAATTTCTGTAGAACACTAGTTCCTATAGAATTTCATCAGTGACATTCTCCCTTATGGACTAAGACTAGATCAGTTCACTGTCATTTGTCACGGCAATTTCCACTGGAATTTTTCTCGTTCCTGAGATTCTTTAACTATTAATGATGACAATGAAAGTCTCCAGCAAGATTTTACAAATATGTTATTGTTAACAGAGTAGGTAGAGCCTTGAATGTTGACTAACTTGTCAGAGGAACTATATCCGAATATTCTAGAGATTCATTTATGAAATACTTTTTTTATATATTCCAGGATAACATATATCTTTCTTTGGAGGTTATTTTTCTTCTAACCATGAATAATGAAAAATTCAACACTGTTTTTCTTTGATGATTTAACTTGGAAAAAAACGCTTGATAGTTTGTGTGGTACAATGAAACTTTAATTTAGTGAGAGCATTTGAAGTTCATTTTGTGGGGGTGGGAATACAAAGAACTCCCCTTCTGCCATAAAAGCTCCACTGAAAACATTGGCTTTGTTGTCACAATCGCGGAGTCATCGTAGACTTCCTTTACCTTCTAAATTAGGGGTCCATCATATAATCCATGGAAGATGGATCACAGTGCAATTTTAGTACACCTGGAAAGGAGTTCACAGAGCTTGCGGAAATCAAGCCCCTTTCATTGAGTTGAAGCATTATATTGTATCGCTTGACGATCAGTTTGTGTTCTCTGCTCTATATTTTTGTATGTAACAATTCTGAGAACGACAGATATTCATGCTCGAGACCATCGAATCAAGTTTGATATTTCGTGCAACCATTCACCTTTTGAACACATTTGTTGTTGGATAAGAGGCTTAGATAATAGACTGTGTTTGGATAAATTCATAACAGTATTGATATTTTTTTCTGTTTTTGTAGATGTACAATAAAATAGCAACTGAAGTTAAACATATGCAAGACGAATATGCTAGAAAAATGCAGATGCAATTCATGCAGTACCGAATGCAAATGGAAGCGCAAAGGAGACAACAGCAGTTTGGGCCACAACATTTGAACGCTTATGCGTAAGTTTCAGTATTTTCTCTAGAAAAACTTTGAAAATAACTGGCGAATTCACTTTTCACGTTTGGGAACGTAGATTCAGTAACTTTTATTAGCCAAAATCAAATCAAACATTAAAGATTTTCTTAACTGGCTAACCTCTTCTTCTTTTTCCTGAAGAGATGCACATCCATTTTTCTTGGGCCAGTTTAGTAGTACTACTCACAATGATGAAAGAAGTTGCGGATCTTCGCTTTTACATGATGGGTAGGTTGCTAAGTTGTATAAAAAAGTTCGAATCTTTAATGCGGTCAATTCACACACATTACATGTATGTTTTAAAACATCACTTCTTGCCGAAGTTCATAATTCTATGAGTACAGGAAATATTATTTAATTTCAATTTAAAACAGCTATGCGTTTTTCAGAAAATGCCAATAAAAATTTAGTTTTCAGATGTTTTCTTGCATCCTGCTAAAAGACATTGGTTCTTGCTGAATTTCATATTTTTAGATTAACGGGAAGTACCACCCTATGGGAATTGAATCCTTTATTTGGTGTTATAATATGCAGCAGAATGTAACATAAACGAACGCATTTTCTGGATTAGCTGGCTGAAAAATTTTATTTTTTTCATAGCTTCGAGGGATTTCAGATCAGAGTATTCTGTATCACTCTCAACTTGCGTACTTTCATGCGTTCTTGAGAAAATTCGTTATAAGTGCATTAACGCAAAAAAAATAATTGAGTGTAGTAACTAAAAATTTATAGTTTTCCCTGTACGAAATTCTCGCCGAATTTCATGTTTTAAAGTCAACAGGAATTACCCCACAAATTTCACTCTTTTACAAGTAACAAAATATACCATAAAACAAACATTGATTTTTTTCACAGATCAAATAAATTGCGGAATCAATTTCCACTTTTTACCTACACGTGATTCTCAGAATAGTCTTGATAGATAGACAGACGAAAAACGGAATAATCTTAAAAAGGTTCCTTTGTTCCTTTTGGGTTACAGAACTTTAAACACGGCAAAGACAATGCATTTTCGCTAACTTATATTCAAGTTGAAAGGAGAAGATAAATTTTATTTCCGAATAAAAGCACTAACAATTTAAAATTCTCTTTCAGGCGATTTCCGAATCCATACTTAACAGGACAATTCCAACAATATTTTATGGGCACCCCAGCAAATGCGTTTGGTGCTAGCACATCAAACTCCAATGATGTTGTGGAATTAAATTAATTCTTTTTCTTTATGTACCTCCAGACGGACGATGACAGGAAAATCGTGGAGTTAGAAAAAAATTCAACAATATATAAGATCACTTTTTAGGAGACAAACACAATTTTTCAATTTATATATAATTAGTTAAGGAATTACTGTAACATATTTATTATATCAGTATAGGTATTTTTTGTGATTTTATTAATAATATTTATCCTACAGAATTTATTTTTAATGAACCATTTGTTTTCGTTCAGTACTTGGAAACAAATTCAGATTCAATTTCATGAAGGAATAATTAATTTTTATATATATATTTTTTATTTTAAATGTAGCAAATAAAAATTGTAAGCCAATGCTGCCGATTCTCATTATTTTCACGAAACAATTTAATGGCGACTATGACAAGTATGAAAAAGATTTGTCTCTCCTTTACAGATAATATAGTTTTCTCAAAAATCTTCTATTTAAATATTTCTACTTTGATTGGTAGGCTGATGTTTAGTCTGCTTAAACAAATGTCATGCAATTCATGCAAATTTATACTTAATAATATTTAATTATATAATTGCTTGCCTCCTTTCTAAGTTGACACGTGGAGTAAGTTACTGATATTATATTTGGTACTTTGTTTATGATGGTTAGATAAAGAAAGATGTTTTATTTACATTACATTACGTACCCTAAATAAGATTTTGGAGACAAAAAGGGATGATTCAAGTGAATAGAGGATGTGGAAGAGGGAAAATATGAGTACCAAGAGATGAAGCATTAAAAGGGAAGCATAATAAGGGAACGTACATAAAACCTTTGAAAAATAAGCAACAGTCAGAAATTTTTTTAGTATATACTGGATGTTTCTATTGCAAAAAAAGATTTATCAGTAGAAGAAAAATAATTAGAGCTCAGAATCGATTGTTGTAGAAACAATGAGAAGAGATAGATCTGAAAAATATGTTAGCTGGTCTTACTGGCAAAAAATGTTTTTCAAGAGTTAGCCCTTTTTCAGTACAAGAACAGTGATCGGGCTATGTTAAAATAAAAAATCCACTCGCACACTTAGGGATCTGTATAAGCTTGTTTTTTTTGGTTAATTGCTCAAAACGTATATTTACAATATTTATATTTAGCAGTTTACAATAAAATTGGAAATTTAGGCTTATTTATAACTTGAGTATTAAACGAGAAAATGTGAATAAGTAAATTACCCTAATTTTTTGTGATGTAACTACAAATCTACAGTTTTCTTATTTTTCCTTTCAATTGGGGTAAAACACACTACTCCTTACCAAATTTCATCATTCTAGATAAACGGGGAATACTCTATATCCTTCTATTCTCTTGTGACTTCTCAGTTCCAAGTGATCATAGATCAGAATATGTGTTATCAATCTCAACTCGATATAGTTTTCTTTAGAAAAGGTGAATACGTTCATTAGAGCAAAATATATATTTTTTTCGCGTTGTAGCTATAAATTCAGTTATCGGATTTTTCCTGTAACTGTACTATGAAACATTACTGCTCGCTAAATTTCATGTTTCTAGATCAACGGAACATACTCTTCGGGTTATGATTCCCTTACGAATGTTGACATAGAAATTCGATTTTTCAAAGCTTCATTATTTTGACGTCCTTATTATCAATTTCAACTCAAACTATAAGTGTCCCTCAGAAAAAGTCTAGACAGACAGATGGTTTAAAAAGTGATTCAATAAGGCTTCCATTTTTTCATTTGAGTTCCGAAACTCAAAATCATAACAAAAAAAACTTATTAGATGAACTCTCGAAAATACAGGGACATGTTAGAAGAAAGCTTGGAAGTAGAACCAACAATAGCTAATGTTGATGCTCAAGTAGTTTTTCAACAACATACATTTCCATGCCACGAAGATCATGAAGAAATATTTCAAGGACAAAAAGATGTGGCTGAGAAACATTCTATTTCAATATTATCTGAAGAAAATCTTTGAGCTCCAAAAGTCTTTTTAAAGAAGATTGATTAACAAAAATGTTGGCTGTAGGTCATTCAGATATGGTTCCAAGATCAGTACATATCAAAAAAATGTGAAAAGCTTATAGATTCCATGCCAAAATCCGTTTAAAAGGTTTTTTTTTTAATTAGAGCTATAGAACCCTTCAAGGGTTATTAAGCTTAACTCTAAAAAGTACAGCAATAAATTAAATTTTATCTTATGGTAATAGTGACAATTTTAAAATATATGTATTCACAAGTGTATATTACACTTATCTAAGAAATTAAAGACAATTCTCATACCTACGATATTAGGTTCAAACAATAAACACTTGATGTCTAGAGGTAAAAACATCCCTATGTCTAACAATTTTCTGGTAACATTGTTTCTTTTATTATCGTGAAGTGAACATTGGAACACTATATGATTCAAAGTTTGAAACTTGTTATAAAAGCAAATGGAGGGCATATTGCAGTTCCAATAGATCAATTATGAATTCATCAACGCTTGTATTGTACAAGAAGATCGACAAACATATCTGTGTATGGAATAAGCTTATTTGCTCATTTTGATGCCATTTTTAATTATTAATTACAATTTGATGCATAGTTACAATTACAATAGCTCCATCAATGATGGAATGTTCTTTAGACGAAATGTTTGAAGCAATTTGAGAACATTATTTGAGATAAGTCACAACCAAAACTAATTAAAAATTGAAAAAGTTTTAAGTCAATTTTATTGAAATTGCAAAGATTTTATAAATTAGATGTTATCTATTTATTCACTCTCTTCATAGCCATTTCTCTTCTATTGTGTTCATCTAACATCAATGTTTTCTCCATTCTATCTGAAGCTATTTTCTCGATACTATCTAATAAATCTGGATAGGGATGAATAGCCCTCACGAAATCTTTCACATCAAATCTGTACACTTCGCAAATCTCAATGGCTACTACTGATGCGATTCTTGATTCGGCTTTGTTCACCAAAGCTATTTCTCCAAAGTGACTACCATCTTCTAAATGACATATCTATAATTATATAAAAATGATAAAATAATCTTTCATTGAAACTAATGAGTAAACGTTAGTTCTTCCCCAGTTTTGAATATAATTGGAGTACGATCTTTTCCGATTTAATGTTGGCTTTGTGGGCATCTTGTCTGTGGCAATATGTATTTGAGCGTCGAAAACCGATACTTATCGATTAGAATAGGGGTAATAGAACAGGCTCAGAGAAGACGATATCAGACCAACGGTGGCTTCTACCGTCCCGCGTCTCACCAGAGAGCATCGAGTTGCAAGACTTCAGTTTACGAGGGAACATGCAAATTGGGGTATTCCAAAAAGGTCGAATGATCTTTTTGTGTGTCTAGTATCAAATGATAGACCCATGACTGTATACAGAAGACCTGGGGAACGGTATCAGCAATGCAATATCCGGCAAACCTAAAATTTCGGAGGGGGCTCAGTAATGGTGTGGGGAGGCATTTCTTTCCATGGTCAAACTGAGTTAGTCCTAGTGAATAATGGAAGAAAGACAGCGGCCAGATACATCGCAGATATCTTTGAACCCCATGTTATACCCTTTGGCCCATTGATTGGCGAAAACTTTATTTATATGCATAATATATGCTCGGCCTCATGCAGCTAGAGTAGTTACAGAATTTCTACAAAATGCCGAAATTGAAATTTTAAGATGGCCAGCCAGAAGTTCCGACTTGAATCACATAGAACATGTTTGGGACAACATGGGGTGGTAAATTCAGCAACGTAGGATGCTTTGTAAAACACTCCAACAACTAGAAAATCTGCTTCCTGAAATTTGAAACTCAGAGACCCAAGAGTACATCCATAATTTGTTTGAGGGGCTTTCGAGACGTATACTGGCAGTAATTAGGGCCCGGGTAGGAAACACTCGATTTTGAAAATGAGTAGTAACCATTCAATGCTAGTTGATTGGTCTCTTCGCGAATGTTTGAAGATGGTAGAATTTTTTAATTTTTCATTAACTCGAAAATTGTTGATATTTTCCATCATAAACTTATCTCTTTTGAATGATATCTTATTTTACACTTCTGAAAGCTACCAAGCGACTCTTGAATGACCAACCTAAAAGTTTATATAGTATTGTCGTAAGTAGGGTGATGCGACTATTTCTGTGGGGAGTGTATTAGTCATGCGAATACTGAGCCAAAAACTACAAGTACCAGACACTCGTCCTGAAATTGTACGAACGAGAGTAACATATTTGCGACATGAAGGCTCACATGGTGGGACCTGGAAGGCGTAAGAAATTTAGAGGAGCCTTGAGAAAAACGAAAATGAAAGAGGACAATTAGGCGTCCCTCATAAAATAGAATAAGAAGTTTCAGAACTTAATACAAGCAGAAAAATTGTGGAAGGGGTCGTCATATTGCTCATGAAGATCAAAATGACGCCAGGTTAGCGTAGGGACGAGGTAGGTGATATACAGTAATACAGAGAGATATTATATAGCATCAAAAAAATTATAGCCATTTTGGAAGTATCACAACAATGACATTTAACACTAAAATTTTAAAATATCAATTTAAATATCACTTTATCAGTAGCTTAAAATACCTAGTTATCATCCATTCGCAAATAGTTGAGTAAACAGGGGTACTCACTTCCTTTCCAGAAGTACTGTAGATTGCAACGGTACCTGAGGCAATGAAATACATACAATCACCAGGTGTATTAGCCCTAACGATAACGTCATTCATTAGGTACATTTCTCCCCTTAGGCAAGATACTATTGCTCATGAAGATCAAAATGACGCCAGGTTAGCGTAGGGACGAGGTAGGTGATATACAGTAATACAGAGAGATATTATATAGCATCAAAAAAATTATAGCCATTTTGGAAGTATCACAACAATGACATTTAACACTAAAATTTTAAAATATCAATTTAAATATCACTTTATCAGTAGCTTAAAATACCTAGTTATCATCCATTCGCAAATAGTTGAGTAAACAGGGGTACTCACTTCCTTTCCAGAAGTACTGTAGATTGCAACGGTACCTGAGGCAATGAAATACATACAATCACCAGGTGTATTAGCCCTAACGATAACGTCATTCATTAGGTACATTTCTCCCCTTAGGCAAGATACTATTCGGACCAGCAAGTTTATAGGCAAGTTCTTGAAAAATGCAACATTTTCAACTAACTGTCTGCAAGAATGCATGATGATTTCCTGAAATGATAAAATATATATGTGTATTGAAGAATGTAGTTGATGTTACTATCATTTTACTGAAAAGTAATATAATTTAATTTCGGGGATAATCCCACCTTCAGCTATTGAATACGATAAATACGTGCATAAAGTTATGGAATAGTGTAACGGTTTTTATTCTGTCTCGAATAGCTCGGGCGCCAGTTTTTGTTTGCCAACGTTGTTTTTGTGGAAGAGATCTGTTACACATTGCATTCCAGATCGCTTTTGGTGTGCCCTAATAAGCTGCAGATGGAGAATTGCTTGTTACGTCTGCGATTAGACATTCTGGTATCAACTGATGTTTTTTTCGGTGTCACCACCGGAGAAGCGATCTAGACGAACCGCCACCAATGATAACTTATTGGAGCGACCACATATCATCCGTTGCGATGAAATCTATGGTCCGTTGAAAAATTTCAGGGCAAGACAAGACGAACCGCAATTAATGTGAACTTATGGGATCACATCATCCGCATATTGCGTTGGAGCTATCTCTCGGTATCAAATATAGAAATTATTGTTATTTCATTACTCAAATTTTTGCATGATATTTAGAATGATCCTCTACCCATTATTTTTGTCAGTTCTATAAATTAGATTCATGACCCATAAATCTATCAATTAAATATAGTATTGTGAGAATATATTCAAGAATTTACGATATTATTATAGGATTTAGATCTTTCCTTTTCTATTTATCGGCACTTTACACTATCCTTCAAATATTTTCTGTGGGAAGAGTGATATTTAGAATTATCAGTTTCGAGTAATCTTTTCGGAGAAGTCACACACACAGATTTCTTTATCGGACATATAAATTTTATGGATAACTTTTCTTTGGCAGATAATGAATTTCTCCAATGTGTGGATTAGATTGTTATATGCTATATGTTATATAAACCCCCAACATTTAGTAATCAAGGTTTTATGTCACTGTTAGAGGATATATTTAGCAAACTCAAAAATAAAAATGTTATTATGATAGGAGATATGAATATCAATTTGTTGAATGGAGCGCAAACTGATGTTAGGCATTGATAAGAAACTATAAAAACTAACGGTTTTAAAATTTTGAATAAAATATCAGAGAATCACACAACTCGGGTAACCAATACACCAAAAACGATAATTGATCATGTAATTTTCAAGCAAATACAAAGAAGTTTCGATGTTGATGTTAAAGTGGAGCCAAACTCGTTATCCGATCATGAACTCTTAAACATAACTGTTCAAAAGAAATTTGAAAAGAAAACAACGAAAAGAATAATTTTAGACAAGAAAAAATTTCAGAATGAGTTCCGTTGAGTCCAGTAGTGTTGAATCCTTTGAGCAGCTTATTGCTGTCATAAATGACTGCAAATCTTGTTGTTCCAGGGAGACAACAATGATAATACAGGGTGCTTCAACGAAAACTAAATAGAGGCTATATCTACCAAGATATTCATTTCTGATCAAAACGCAAAAACAGGTCAATTTTTGTTTCAAGGTGGACATCTTTTGGGGTACAATACTTGTAATATCAACCCCCTAAGCGAGGGTTGCAATCCTTGAACATTTTGAATAGGGAAGATGGGTCGAGTGATGACTCAAAAGAAAGGTGGTATCTACATCGCCTTGAACGAATTTCCATTTTCAATTGAAAACTGTAAAAGATACAGAGTGAGCAACTGAAATAAATGGAAGACTATTTCCTGAGAGTATTCAAGTTTCATTGAAGTAAAATGGAACAGTTCCATGCCGATCAATGGCAGTCATCATCAAATAGATTATCTATTGATCTCAAATTGAAAAATCAGATTCATTCCAGATCAAAGGCTGTCATCTTTGTTTTTGAATCTATTCCATTTTTCGCACTAATACTCCAATAGTCTTGGGGCGATAGTCTTCTCTATTTTTCAGTGGCTCACTCTGTATCTTCTACAGTTTTCAATCAAAAATGAAAATTCGTTCACGGGAATGCAGACACAGATAATACCTTCCTTTCGAGGTATCACTCGACCAATCTACCCCCTTCCAAATTTTCAAGAGTGGTCACCCCTGCTCTAGGGGTTGAAATTCGAGATGAGGATGGTACTTGATGATGACTGCCATTGATCAGCATGGATGTGTTCCATTTTACCTCACTGAAACTTGAATAGTCTCAGGGAAATAGTCTTCCCTATCTTTCAGTTGCTTACCTTGTATCTTTTACAGTTTTCAATTAAAAATTGAAATTCGTTCAAGGCAATGTAGACAAAGGTAGCACCTATCTTTTGAGTTATCACTCTACCCATCTTCCCTATTCAAAATATTCAAGGATTGCAACCCCCGCTTAGGGGGTTGATATTTCAGGCAAGTATATCTTGGAAGATAAAGCCTCTGTTTAGTTCTCGTTGAAGCACCCTGTATGTGGATCACAAACCAATTTTTGGGTTTACTGAAAGAAAGAGATAAGACATAAACTACATAAACAAAATTCAAAAGACCCAAACTTAAAAAAACCAAATCACTTCGGAAACATTCAAATTAAAAACAACTACTTCATAAAAGAACTCGACAAAGCAGAAACATACTCTAGGAAACAATGGAGACTTATAAACAAATTTCATCCGTCTAAAAAAAATAATAATGAGAATAACTGTTCGATGATTGAAGTCAGTGCAGTTGAAATTACCTCCAACATAGAAATTGTTGAAGAATTTAATGAATACTTCATTAATGTAGGGACCAGTATAATTAGTACAATAGAAAATGACTCTCATTTTAGTGCTGTTTTTGAGGAGATAAATAATCCGGCTTCTTTGTTTGTTACTGACACGGATAAGCATGAAATTAAAAAAATTCTTTCGGAAATAGGAACTAAAGCTGCTGCAGTTTATATATCATAAAAATGACCGATATAGGTTGTATCACTAATGAAATTACTCCTATCTTGTGTAAAATGGCAAACAAGTTGATTCAAACAAACACCTTCCCTGACATCCTTAAAATCACAAAGGTTATCCCAATTCATAATAATGGATTGCACATGAATATGGAGAATTATAGGCCTATAGCCATTGTTTCTCTTTTCTCAAAAATCGTTGAAAAAGTAATCAACAAAAGATTGCTGTCATTTATAAAAAAATTCAAATTAATCGATGGAAACCAGTATGGTTTCCTAGAAGATAGTAGCATCCTGAGTACCGTTACGGATTTCATGCATTTTGTGACAAAGGAGCTGGATAGGGGTAGATATGTGATATTCATTTTTGTGGATCTAGGGAAGGCCTTCGACGTTGTTTACCACAGGCTACTTCTTAAAAAGCTTCGTTTGATGGGAATACGATGGAAAATATTGGAACTTTTGAAAAACTATTTGAACCAAACAAAACAAATTGTAAAATTGAATGACACATACAGTAAGGAAGAGTTTGTTACTTGTGGTGTGCCTCAGGCGTCAGTTTTTGGTCCGCTTCTGTACAAGTTATACGTTTTGAGTCTCAAAATTGCAAATTTAGAGGCAAGATACTTTACATTTGCTGATGATAATATTCTTGTCTACAGCGGCAGTAATCTTGAACTACTTGAGCAAACCGTCAATAATGCTCATTAAATACAAAGCATGGTTCGTGCAGAACAAACTCAAAATGAATACAGACAAGACCAACTATATATTATTTAAACAAAAAACAAAAAGGAAGAGGTGATTGAACTTAGAATCGGTAATATCATGATTCATAGAGTATCAAGTACTAAATATCTGGGAATAATAATAGACGAGAAATTGAACTGGGAAAAACACTGCGACAAGGGACAAAATCATTCCAATAATCGGAGAAATATATCGCTACCGCCATCACCTTGATAACAATTCAAAGTACAAGATATATAATGCATATTTCGTTTATAATATCAGATATCTAATTTCAATCTGGAGAAGTTGATCCAAAGTATTATTTGAAATGATATAAGGACTTCAAAACAAGTATCTAAAGGTTCTATTCAATTTGCATTATAAAACTCCCACTGCTGAACTATACAACAAACTTAATTTACTGCTGGCTCGGTGGCGTAGGGGATATGATGCTCGTCTCCTGCGCAGAGTTACCTGGGTTAGATCCCCACAAAGTCGGTGTGATTTTTCGGATTCTGGAAATCGCTTGAGTATCCATCTTTCGTCGGTCCTGTCTAACAGAGGGGTTCGGCAAAATTCTCGGGTTAGTGAGGTGACAGAATTCCCCGGCGTGTCCGAAAGGCGGAAATAGAGCACGTTAAAAGAATAACAAACAAACAACTTAATTTACTACCGCTGAGATCCCTAAAAAACTTGAACAATGTGAACAAATATACAAAGCATCACAAAAAAAACATAAAATCAATACTACATTTATAAGACGTCGAGACATCCATGAACACAATACCAGAATGAACACAATACCAGAATTAATGATAACTTGTTCTTAGAACCAGTGAGGACTGTAATTGGATGTAATGATCCTATAGACCAATGTATACTAGCATTCAACCAGCTACCAACAGAGTTAAGACAAATAAAGAAATATAGTCGATTTATTATAAAATTAAAAGAATTCCTATTTTGCAACAGGACAAATATTGTTTAACCTCTAGAACAGCTTTGCTGATATGAGGTTTCATATGTGCTTTCGTCCCTTTATTATATTCTTTTAGATTATCCTTAGATTTGTGCTATTATATTATTCTTAGATTTTTCTTCATTTAATGTTGTCCTTTTTGGGAAAATAAAGTATAAGTATAAATGAAAATATGGGGTCGTACGGTTTGCAATAATAATTCCAAATATCAATCGAAAACAACGAAAATAAAAATAATAAAAGCATTATGTATGTACAGAAGCATCGCCAAATTAAGCGATATATCAAAATTTCAGAAAGGATAATTCAATGAACGGAAAATTTAATGCGGTAGTAACCACTGTCAAATGCGTCTTGATGCCAAGACTAAACTTAACTGATTGATTTTCATGAATCTCACACGGACCTATTGTCCCATCTTCCAGATTCTGCGATTAGATCATGAGCTGTGATTAGTCACTACGCTTCAGCAACGGTTTCCTATATTAAAGTACAACTTCACTAGTCCGGGCAGATATCGTTCCGGCGCATGCTCGGACTATCGAAACGCCCGAATTTCTGAAGTGACTTGAATTTGTTTCATTTTCAGAATAGAAACAATCGAAAATCTGTTAAAGCCGAGTTTATTATAAAACTATCGAAAAGTTGAACAAAAAATAGTTTCTATTAAAAAACAGAATCAAATTATAGAATTGCCATTCATAGAAAATATAGAATTTAAATATGAGCTAGTGTACATAAACAACATGCTATTTCTTATGAGGTTTAAAATAACCATCGATTTTACTCTGAACCTTTCTCGATGCTGCCATCTGAACTGATTTTTCCTTGAGCCTTTTCAGGAGCAATACGTCTTCTATAGGAAGATATTCTGTTCGGCCCAACTGATAATCAGGGAGAACGCATTGACAGTATCTGCATGTTTCACTTTTACTATACTATTGAAACCATCCTCAGAGTCAGAAGATTCCTCTACGTTTTCAATATTTCTTCCTAAAGCATCCTATATAAGCAAATCAATAACAAACTCTTTGTCTCCCACAGCTCAGTTGTTAATGTTCTCAATGATTAAGTCATTTTCTTGATCGATGACCCTTAATGATTCGGCAATATTTTTCAAGTCATTTTCACTGATTGGACGAAGTTTCTTCGGAAGCTCTGAGAGTGGAATACTTTCATCATCTGATTCTTCTACTTCTGTAGTATCATGACATAATGCTGTCCACCTTTTTTCTAATATTTTTTGAAGTAATGGCTTTACAAGAATGGACAAGATTGTTCACGGCATCTTTCAAATTATACTGCTTCAAAATGGAAGTTATCTCTTTACCTTCATGCGAAATGATATGATTAAAAAGGCATTTTGTATACGACACTTTAATATTTTGAATTGAATTCTGATCCATAGGTTGGAGAACGGCAGTGCAGTTGGGTCGCAAAAACATAACTCTGAAGTTTGGATCAGTATTAACCTCTTCCTCAGGTGGGTACGATGGTGCATTGTCTATCAATAACAGAGCATTATAGGGCTTGTTAATTTCAGTTAAAAAATTCTTCACCTCGGGGATAAAAGATGTTTCAAACCATTAATTAAATAATGGTCTGGCCATCCACCCTTTGGTAGATGCTTTGTAGACAACTGGTAGTGAACTTTCGTTTTTGAATGCTCGTGGATTTGCCGCTTTTCCCAAGACTAATAAAGGTAATTGGTGAGTTCCAGCAGCGTTGCAGTATGGTATTAATGTTGAGCGGTCTTTTAACACTTTTCGACCTGGTGCTGATTTTTCCCCTTGATGAACCTCTTTGCTTAATTCCATCTGTTCAACAACCGATAGAAATTTTTCCTTGAATGGTATCACAGCGGAAACATCACTGGAAAGTTTTTCACCACAAACCTTCAAGAAACGAATTCCATGTCTAAGCTTGAATTCCTCTAACCATCCCGAACTCGCCAGAAAACCTTTTTCTCCTGTGATTTGTTCATAAAACTGTTTGGCTTTTGCTCTCAATATGTCTGACGAAATTGGTAAGTGTGCGTTGCGTTGTTGAAGAAACCAGTCCATGTCCCCTGCTGGGCCCTCGCACATAACATGTTCCTTTGATTCTATATCTTCTTCACATAGCCTACATGAAGGATCCTCAACCAATCCTAATTTATTTAGGTTTCTCCTGAGGCGAAAGTGTCCCGTTAATATGGCAGTTAAAACTCTCAGTTCCAACCTAGAGAGTTTAAGCCAGGCCTTGGCTTTTGTAGTGGAAGATCCACTGATGGCACATCGAGTGTGTCAGAGTCCTGGGAGGCTCATTCAATGCTCATGTACCCTCAAGTCCAGCCATCGGTTGTTTTCCATCCTTGCAGTTTCCAGGGGAATTCCGAGCTTAGGCTCCGGTCCTATGAACTCCAGGTTAGTTCCTCGAGCGGCCAATGAGTCCGCCTTCTCATTTCCTCAATGCCCGAGTGGCCAGGAACCCATATTCTATATATAATTCTATATAACAGAATATCTAGTTAGTTGTCTGTTTCAAAATAAAAATTGCATGTTACTTCTCAAAATATTCGTACGGCATGATATGTTTAATAGACTGTTCGATCATATGATTCGTGAATATTTCTTATACTTTATATACCTGTCGCAACTGTCCAGATATCGTTGCCAAAATTTCACTTTCTCTGAAATAGTTTCTCTGAAATCTATAATCGTAATATGTTAGAAGTCTACTTCTCATATATGTGGGAAGTTGCTTATCTCGCATATACTCCTTCAACTGCCTTTCCATTTCTACATATTTTTGATGAGAAGAATTCACCCCTTTCATAATTTGCAAAGTTCTGGCTGAAAGTGAAACTTGAAGTGTTTGCATTGAATAATAAAAATTACCTTACCCAGGATGAAGAACTGTATCGCTTTAGAACAAAACCACATAGCAGAAACAACAGAATATTCGATCAGTCCACTGGGATCTTCTTGAGTATACCAAGAAGTATAAATAATCATTGACGCTTTGTAGAAACATGATACGTAAAGGCTTAGATGATCTTTTCCACTAGAAAATGAAAGAATATCTCACAAAATAATATTTTCAATGACTAAATTTAGGTAAATATGCATTTCGAGAAAATATTAAATATTTATTTCAAACATTTTACGGTACAGAGGCATTGTAGAAATGATTAATAAATAAAGAAATATATTCTGTTTTTCGTCAATAATTAATAATTGAAAATTTATAAATAACCAAGAATATTCTTTAAGGAGCGAAATTTTCAATGAAAGGTCTTAATTCAGAACATTCTATCTTCCTTTTTTAAAATCTCAATTTGACGTTGATCTGCGAACATATAGTATCCAGAGTGAGCACAGCAACAATTTTTGGAAGTAATATATCATTTGAACACTTAAGAATGAAATCTAATGGGAAAAATGATTCAATCCAGTTTTCAAAAAATTCGCTTAGGTTAGAGAGAAGAGCTCTAGGAAGTGAAATTTGTAGACTAATTGTCCTTTGTGGCCTTTAATCGATACGGAGGTCCTAAAATATTTCATTCATTAACAATTGCCTATTTAATACATTAAAAAATGTGTCTTAGGTGATGTACTCAGTCTGAAGCTTTACACTCGTGACGTGAAGATCGCTAGGAGGCTAAATTTCACCTCATTTATACAGGGTGTCTACTATAAAATGTGCCAAACTTCAGGAGGTGGTAGTACAAGTTATTTGCAACAAAAAATGTCCTATAACATTTTGTGCGAAAAGTTGATAATTATCGAGTTATTTAACACTTCTTGATTTTACGAAATTTTTTCCTTCTCTTTATAAAAACAAAAATATCTCTGTTATTATTACAGCTACATCAAATCTGACCATACCACGGGAAAGAGCATTGAATTTGCTATAAGATGAGTAAGTACTAATGATAAAAAATCTTGTATACACCAGGTGTTGTAAAAGGCTAAATGAAAAAATTGTGAAATGAACAACAATAATGGTATTTCCTTGTTAGCTGTACCACAGAAAACTGGTAGATGAGTAGCTGTTTTTTTTTGGTAAAACCTACTTAATTCAACTGGCTTTTAAACGGTATATAAACTATGGAGCTAACTATTTTTTACCAGTAATATCATGGGTAAGAGTAATAAGAAAATGAAATTCTAAAACGAAAATATCTTATATAACTTAATGAAATATGAACAGGAACTAAACTTAATGAATGATATTTTCACGAAAGAGATTAAAAACTATAGAAGGTGTTCAAAATGTCTTCCTCTTTCTTGAATGCACGTAACACATCTTTTTCTTAAACTATCATCTACTCTTTGAAGTTCAATATGTTTATGACCCGTTTCGGTGCAACAGATTCGAATCCTTTCAATTAATTCTTACCGAGTATTGATGGGAATTCTATAAACATTGGTGTTTGATGAGCCCCACACATAAAAATCAAGCTGCGTAAGGTCAGGGCTCCTGAGTGGCCATCTCACCGGCCCGAATCGACCTATCCATTTCTCTCCAAATCTCTCAGTCATCCAGTTCTGGATCATTCTAGAATTATGAGCCGGGCAGCCGTCCATTGGAAACCAGCCGAGTAAGCTATAGGCATTTCTTCCAGAACGTTCATTATTATTCGAAAAAGAAAATGGAACCGTAAAAGAGAAAAATATTAACTTCAGTTCAGTAATTCATTAAATGAGAGTTCCTGTCAAATTCTAAATATTTCTATTTGAAAGTAATACAAGCCTTCTGTGATTCTTTATTTAATTTCTTCTTCTAATCCAAGAAAAATTAATTATTCCTAGTTCCTTAAACATTCAATATCAAGATATGTTATTTATTTATCGCTTATTATTTATTATTGAAAAGTCATTTGTGGAATTGTTTAGACGCTTCGGTGAAACTAGATCATTTGTGATCGACGAATTAGAGAATTTAATGTTCTTACTCTTACTCTTACCCATGATTATGCTGGAATAAAATAGTTAGCTCAGAAGTTGATGATTTATCAACATTTTTCAGAAAAGTTAAAGAAATAAATACTACTACATTCATCTGCCTTTTAAAGGTATTAAAGCCAGATGAATGTAGTAGTTTTTAGAATACAAACAGCTACTTATCGACCAGTTTTCAGTGATACAACTAACAAGAAAATACCACTTAGTTTGTTCATTTCACAATTTTTTCGTTTAGTCTTTTACAACACCCGGTATACAATTTACAACACCCGGTATACAATTTACAACACCCGGTATACAAGATTTTTTTTGTACCATTAGTACTTACCTATCTTATAGAAAATTCAATGCTCCTTCCGATGGTATGATCAGATTTGATGTAGCTGTGAAAATAACAGAGATGATCTTGTTTTCATAGAGAGAAGCAAAAAATTTCGTAAAATCAAGAAGTGTTAAATAACTCGATAATTATCAACTTTTCGCACAAAATGTTATAGGACATTTTTTCGTTGCAAATAACTTGTACTTTCACCACCTGCAGTTTGGCACCTTTTATAGTGGACACCCTGTATATAAAGGAGATAGTGTTTCTTGAATTAGGACTTTTTCTACCAAAAATTACGTCCTCCTCAAGAATTTTTTTGATAATTTCTAAATTACAACTAGTTTTCGAATTATTTGCGAAAAACTGAATAGTGCGTAGATACTTGACGTTGTTTAAACCTTCAGAGATATAAAGGACAATCTGGTTTAGCTGGGCGATTTCTTGAGGTCTTCGAGGTATAATAAGATTATTCCCTTCCAAATAAACAGCATTAAAAAAAATAACTTAAACTCGACAAATTTCAAACTGTTGTTTCACATTATTTCGATAAGAAACGCCGAAAAAGATTGCATTATATATCATAATTGTTGAGGACTGCATTACCAAAAAATCAACCCTGACATCTCCGAGGAAATTTGATATCTCAAAGATTTTTGATATACTACCGATCAAGAGCACTGCACACTTGTATGAATCATGAAATATCTTCTGACATTCGTAGAAACAGTGTTTGTTCGATTGTTTCAATATAAATAGAATGAAACACTTTTGCCTGATTTCCACAATGTTTTTTTTAATACACATTACTGGTTTCGACAGTTACGTCATTTTCCAGTATTTAGAGTTAACAGCTATGAGGAAAAATGTACGAATTATACCTAATGGTTATGTTGAGTAGTGGGGAGCGATTTGATTCTAGATGGCTATTTGAGAGGTGAATTTTGGGTCTTACAAAGTTTGTTGGTTTCCAAACTTCCCAGCAGATTCATTTTCATCTCATTATTGCATTTGTGTAAAATTTTTAAACTTTGTGGATTTGATATATTCAAAATATGCGAATTTATTATCTAAGGAGAGATGTTCTTCAATTGTAGCTACAGTTGAAGAAAAATCTCCGACTTGAAAATGGCTGGTGCGATCCAGCCGAAACGTCGTCAACGACAACCAACGATATATATATATATATATATATATATATATATATATATATATATATATATATATATATATATATATATATATATATATATATATATATATATATATATATATATATCAAATTCTCATCTATGACAAGGTCCAAAAGTCAGTCGTCTGAGATGGTCTTCTGTCTGCGTCACACAGTCTTATTGTCTTGTTCTGTTCCTTTGTAAGCTCGAAAAGCATAAATTTAGTTTTATCCTCATTCAGGAGAAGTCTATTTGCATACATCCATTCCTTGAAAGATCCTAATAACATATCTGCCTCCCGAAATAACACATCACAGGACTTTGAGGTGACCAGATAACTAAATTCGTCAGCAAAGTTAACTAGTTTTTGTTTCGAACGTTTAGCCACCTTCCACGTGACATATAAATCATTCAAATATATTATAAAAACTAGAGGGCCCAACGCACTGCCCTGAAGAACACCGACTTCAACCCTCACAATATCTGACAGATATTTAACAGATCCCTCGACGACACGCACCCGCTGCGTCCTATCTGACAGGTAAGACTTCAACCATCCCAATACACGACCCCTTAGTTCATGTCTCGAACTTCTCAAAATATATCGAATGACAGAGTAGGTCGAATGCCTTAGGGAGATCCAACAGTATAGCCAATATCAACTCCTTATTTTCAAATCCTTCCAGAATACCGTCTACAAAGTCATTCACCGCCGTCATTACAGAGCGCCCCTTAAGATAACCATGCTGTGTGCTCCTGAACAAACCATATTCGTCGAAAATACTCAAAATTTTTTTGGCCATGGCCATCTCAAATAATTTTGAAAATGCAGGCAAGACACTTATAGGTCAATAGTTCTTAAAGATTGGCGTCACAACTGCTGCCTTCTGGAAATATACCACCCAACAAAGAACAATTTATAAGGTGCGTTAAGGGCTTACATAACTTATCTTGACAGTATTTCATCCTCTCCACAGCTGTTTTTCCCTTCAGGTCCTGAAAGAGACTCATGCACTCATCCTCGGTCAATGGTTCGATAAACATGGAATTACTGATAGGGGTTATGTTATTCATAAAATTAGTATTTGGGTTATTTGATAACAATTTATTTAGATGGTCTGTGGTCAAATTATTGAAATCATCTACTGTCTTAACAAGATCTCCAACCAAAATAAATTGTTGAGACTTATCTATTTTATTTACACTGTTGACTATGTTCCAAACTGTTTCGGATTTGTTTTGAGAATTGTTTATCTTATCAATGAATAATCTTTTTTTTGCACTTTTCAGGGCTGAATTATATGCCCTTTTATCATCACGATATGTCTTCTAACGCTAGAATGTGCTCTTTCAGAACATAACAGATATCGAGCTGATTCTTACAGAATTTAACAATAGCATCATTTCGATGTTGATTGGAGTAATGTCTTTTAGAATTCATAAGTTTCTTAGCAAAGCATTCATTAAAAATATGTACCAAAGTGTTCATAAACAATTTCCATTTATCCTTTACATTTTCAGATTGGCATGCATACATATCTTCCAAATTTTCCTGACCAATTTTGGATTTAAAGTTCAATTTATTTTCTTCACAAAAATTTCGAATAAGGATATTTTCATTTTTTCTTTCGATTTTACTAGGATAGGTTAATTTGACCAATCGGTGATCAGAGATATGCTTTTCCTGATAATACGCCTGATAATCACTAATATTAAAAAAAATTCAAAGAATTCAAAGAATATCTCTCCTCTGATAACTCCGCAGTTTTCGAACATATTAAATCTACCAATAACATAATTATATCAGATAATTTAAAATTCTCCCAAATGCAATAAAGGGATGACAATAAATCTTTTGGAAAGTTTGGAAGTTAACAAACTTAAAAACCCGAAATTCACCTTCCTCAATAGCCAATTAGAAATAAATAACTCCCCACTACTCAACATTTAAAATAAGTATAGTTAGCATATTCTTGCTCATAACTATTAACCTTCGAAAGTTGAAAATGACGTAAATGTCGAAACCGGTCGTGTTTATTGAAAATAAACATTGTGAAAATCAGACAAAAGTTTTTCATTTTATTTATATTACAACGCATTTCGATGAAATGAATCATCAATTATGCCATTAAATATTTATTATCTTACTCATAATTCACTGCTGAAATATTTCCTTTGAGACCAGGACTCAAGGTGTTTTCAAATTCGTCCAAAAACTTCACGAATACCAAGTAACATGTGAGCGAATGCCAATAAATTCCTACTCCAATAAGAAGAATCAAAAGTGAGGATACACTGTACCGGATATGGAAAAACTGCAAAAAAATTGTTATGATTCAGGTAAAATAATATTTGAGAAATCAGGAGTTAAAAATGAATTTACTCGTAATGCTAATAAAAATGACTGACGTTAAAGATGTACAGTATGAGTCACCATAGACGCCTTGGTGTAAGTCTCCTTCGATATGGGTTGCTCATAGTTTTTATACGGAATATTAGCTTCTAGAGATGAAAATCGACTATAAATTTTATATCAAAGTTATGTATTTCAATAATTATGCCTTATACAGGGTAATTCACGAACATTTAGAATACAAGGAAACGCTATTCGTTTTAGATCTACAAGCTGTTTATGCTTTTGGCTAGAATTTTTTTGATCGCAATAACTCTTTTCCTACCAAAAATACCAAGGCTGATGTTAACAATACTGTTTGTTGACGAAAATCAAATTCCAGGGCTGGACTCAAAAAATGAGTTTTTCCTCGAAATAACTGAACAAACACCCCGTACATGGCTTTACGAAAACTCTTGCACACGATCTTGAGCAGCAAGGATTGCTCTAAAATTGAGCCTACTGCGAAAATTGTCGCATTCCACAAACCATTTGTATTGAGGTATGAAGACACTATATCACCACTACACCAAAACTTTAACCTAAACTCTCGACGCGCGTTTCGCTAACTGAGTTAGCATCATCAGGAGATGATAATATACTGATTCTAAACTATAAGGCCAGCCTACTTATACTCTAGAGCGATCGGCGAATTAGGTTATTCACCAAACCTGTTTCCTGATTGGTCGGCTCGCTTACAGTGGGCGTATATTAATCAATCAAGCTGTACAACGAGCTTGCGGGTATCGGGCCTCTGTGTATTTAATCTTTTATTGCATTTAATAATCCCAATACTTTCCTCAAACGCATTCAAAGTATTGACATTATTTACATTTCTTAACAACTACATTATCGAAATCTACATTGTGATCGCATTCGAAAGCATGTTCGGCTATACTAGATTTTTCTGTTCGTCCATATTCCAAGTGTGCCATATGTTCTTTTACTCTAGTGGTAATAGATCTTTTAGTTTGACCGACATACTTCGAATTACAATCCTTACAGCTAATTTGGTAGATACCACCCTTTTCCAAATTGCTGACTTTATCTTTTGAGTTACCAAGAAGTTGTTTCAGAGTTGAGTCAGATTTGAATGCAACTGGAATATCAATTTTTCTGAAATTTTTTTCCAATTCTCGTGTACAACGAGGCTCGTAAGTTAAGGCGATGAATTTTTCTTTCTCAGAGAAAGCAAAAGAATTATAGGGGCGCATTCCGAAAATTATTCTTCAGTTTTTTATATGGAAATATTACAACAACCCTTTCTTTTCAATAGTTGTTGTCAATTCCTCCTAAGAGACATTTCGATTGATATTTAGAAAATAATTAATGCATCATTTAGAAGACATCGATCGAAGATGGATATTTCACGTTGATAAAAACTCAAAACAGATAAACTAACAAAAAAAAAAGAAACAAGTTTTATTTTCTAATAAAATCAGGTTGGTTTCGAATAAAATCACAATTCTTTCGAGTAGATGCTCCCGGTTAACTATCGCTTCAACATAGAAAAAATTCTTCAGGTAACCCCATAAAAATAGTCCAAACACGTAAGGCTCTGTGTTTCACAGATGTGTCAAAAATTTTACTCTCTGTTAATCAAAGAAAATCGGAGTAGCTCAGAATCAATATTGACAGATCTGTGGAACATAATTAACTCTCGATGAGTTACTGATCCAATTCGTGAATTTTTCAATTTAGTTTCACATTATCACCAAATTGTATTCGATATCCCCGTTTTACGAACATTCTCTATACTGATATGATGTTGGTTTATGGGTTTTGTCGTTGTAATTCTCGGGGTCAGAGAATTTCGACGGCTTGTTCCACATCACCAACCTTCCGAAAGGGTTAATCGTTTTTTAAAAGAAACTGGAAGGTTACCATCTGCTCCGAGAAGAGAGAGGCCTGTCCAGGCGATCGCTAGACAGGACAACGATATAATTGAAATTGTACAGGACAGTCCGAATATAAGTAGGCGACGAATGGCGAGTACATTAAATTTGAGTCAAAGTAAAGTATGCCAAGCCCTGAAAACAGAAAAAATGCGTCCTTACCACTTCCAGACGGTTCAGGTGCTACTTCCAGGATATGAGCTGGCAAGAATGCAATTTTGCCGCTGGGTATTAAGAAATCGCCCACTTGTTTATAGAACTTTTCCACTGATGAGGCAAAATTTACAAAAAATGGTATAGGGAAAACACGCACTCGATAAGAAGACACCATTCCCAAGTACGATTTTCATTCAACGTTTGATGCGGTGTTTTTAATAACATCCTAATTGGGCCTGATTTTCTTCCCGACCATTTGAACGAAAACAGTTATTTGAATTTTTTAAGAAACCAATTTCCTGATCTTGCTGTCAATGCTAATATAGAAGAAGAAAACTGGCCTGCCCGATCTACCAACCTTATGTGTTTGGACCATTTTTTGTAGGGTTACCTGAAGAATTTTGTCTATGGTGAAGAGATAGTTATAATGGAGCATTTAATCCAAAGAATTGAGGAAGGTTCCGATTTTATTCGAAACCAACCTGATGTTATTAGCAATCAGTTGGGCATCTGGCAGTTCGCTGGAGGATATGTGTATGAGAGGAGGTGGAATTTTTGAAAACTTGTTTCTTCTTGTACAGTTAGTTTATCTCTTTTAATGTTTCCGTTCTCGTATCAATTTTTCATTTTTATTTTGAACTTTTATCAACGCGTGACAAACATGAATGTAGAATATGAACAAATAATAGATATGAAGCTGAGGCCAATTATTGAAATACCATTGGGAGAGACACAAAATGGATTTCGAAAAGGAAGAAGTCTTCAAGATCATATATTCAGCATAAAGATATTGATGGGACAATTTAACAGGAAGAAGAAGAAAATATACCTAGCTTTCATGGACTTGGAAAAAGCTTTTGATAGGGGCCTAGACGAAGATTATGGGAAATACTACGTAGAAGAGGAATAAATTAAAAGACTGATAATAAATATGTATGAAAGTAATAGAAATTGCATTATCAGCGGAAATAGGAGATCGGAGTATTTCAAGACAACGGAAGGACTTAGACTCAGGGGGGTGGGCTTAGTCCCACAGCTCGACAGAAGTGAGAAAAATCCAGATTGGATATAGAAACTTACAGCAAGTAGAAGTATCGGAAGGGGCATACGCGGATGATATAATGATAATAGCCTGCAATGAAAAAGATCTGAATCTGAATATATGAAAGAGAGAATTAGAGAAGAGTGGTATGAAAATGAACAAAGAAAAAACTAAAGGTCATGGTGATTGGAACAGAAAAGGAAGACATAAATATACAAATAGAGGGGACAAAAATAGAACAAGTGGAAAAATATAAGTACTTAGGAGTTGAACTCGAAGAATCAAGAAAGCAAGATGCTGAAATCAATGATAGGATCGAAAAGACCATGACGGCATATTATGCTATCAGCAACAATTTCATAAATAAGAAAGAAGTGTCAAGAGCCACAAAAATGAAAGTATTCACATCTATCTATAGGCCAATACTGACATTTGGATGTGAGTCATGGATTCTAGATAAAAACCAAGAGAGTAAAATTCAAGCTGTCGAAATGGAGTATCTTAGGAGGGTAAGGGGAGTCACAAAGAGAGATAAACTAAAGAACATTGACATACGAAATGAATTAGGAATTGAATCAACTTTGAAATTTATAGAGAAAAGACGGCTCAGCTGGTGGGGTCATCTTCAGAGAATTGATAATACACGTATATGGGAGACAAAAACTAACCGAAAGATGAAAAGAGGTAGACCACGACAAAACATGGGATGAAGTAATAGCGGAAATATTGGGACAACAGGACAAAATTGGACAGAGGCTGAAACAACCGCAAGACAGAAGATCGAATGGAGAAATTTCATATATGAACAATATTGTTGATATATCGAATTTTCATGAAATGTTATATATTGTAGACTCTACACCATTTCAGATGGTAAAAGGATTCTGATATTATATATATATATATATATATATATATATATATATATATATATATATATATATATATATATATATATATATATATATATATATCTACGTTCCCATATTCATGATAAATAGAGAACGTCTAAATTACATGATATTGTTGTTGCTTCAGATTATAATCTTACACCTCTGAACTTAACAATGCAAAAGGTAGATTTTGATATATTTGATGATAATTCTGAAAGAGAAAGTTGGATGCAGA
This sequence comes from Cryptolaemus montrouzieri, assembly GCA_013387265.2. Classification (NCBI taxonomy): domain Eukaryota; kingdom Metazoa; phylum Arthropoda; class Insecta; order Coleoptera; family Coccinellidae; genus Cryptolaemus; species Cryptolaemus montrouzieri. The sequence continues at coordinate 118,767,946 of JABFTP020000185.1, forward strand.
AGGAATGCACCCTAAAGAATTGAAAAATGATTATATTGATGAAATCGCATCAAATAAATGGTTAGTTTCTGGAGAATTGTTTGCTGAAACAGAAGGCTTGGCAATTGCGATCCAGGATCAGGTTGTTTTCACGAGGAATTATAGAAAACACATCATCAAACAAAATATAGATGATTCTTGCCGTAGATGTTTCTGTTCTTCAGAAACAGTTTTTCATATATTATCATCTTGCTCAGTCCTTGCTTCAACAGATTATTTAGAAAGACATAATGCCGTAACTAATATTATTCATTTTAATCTAGGAATTAAACATGACCTAATTCCCAAAAGAAAAAAATTTTACAACTATAAACCTGAGATTATTTGTGAAAATGACAAATATAAACTTTATTTTGATAAAACAATTTTTTGCAACAGAGCTGTAAAACACAATAGACCAGATATCATTCTTACTGATAAACAGAATCAAATAACATATATAATTGATATTGCTATACCCGACACACATAATATACAAAAAAATACAATGAAAAATTTCTAAATATATAATGCTTGGCGACGAGATTAAAAATGTGGAAAATGAAAAAATTTTTATTCTACCGATTATTATTTCCACAACAGGTGTTATTCCTAGGAATCTTCACAGAAGTATTGAGATTTTGGGTCTGAAGAAAAATTTGTTTGAACAGTTACAAAAGATCGATCAAATCTTGTAAAATTCTTCGTAGGTTTCTTTTCGAAAAAAATAATGAGGTAGAGTCATAGGGTTTCTCTTTAGTTTATACTGCTCAGAACCTCATTTCATATTTTATTTATTTGTATATATAAATGTAATATAATTAACTGACAATGTTGTCATATTTATATTCAGAGCAGTACTCTTTTCGATCGTTCATCACTTCACACAAAGGGAACTATTAATGAGTAACATTTAGTGTAACTTGACTAAGGTCCGTACACTGGATTTTTCCGGGGAGAAAGCCTCTGACACTACTCGTTGGTACATTGATGTCATTGTCTGATGATGCTATAGTTTGTATATATTCTGGTAGATTGATATATTCTCATAACATTTAACGTTATCCTAATGTATAATTATTCCAGGATATGTTTTGATTATAATCATTGCCTGGCAATGGTATTAATTACCGGGTGGTGGATTTATATTTTTTTATGAAATCAATTTGATTGCATGAACAGATATATGGGCAACTCGTCGGGGTTAAGCCCCCTATATTATATATTGATGTCTTTTAAATGATGCAATAATTATCTTCTAAATATTAATCGAAATGTCTCTTAGGGATTGTTTATGTGGTCAGGCACTGCTTGAATCGACAACAACTCTTGACAACTTGTTACTTTGGGACAGCATTGTTAACATCAGCCATGTTATTCGTGGTACGAAAAATTGAAACGCTCGGTTTATGCGTTCAAGAGTTATTGCGATTAAAAAAATTCTATCTAAATCCATGAAACAGCCTGTATATCGAAAACGAATAGCGTTACCTTGTATTCTAAGTGGAACTTTAGTAATAGTCGAGGAAACGAAGCACTAGAAACAACTAAACCTACCAATTTTTCCTTGCAAGATCAATCGCTATGAAACTATTTGCATTCGTTTTGAAAAAGCATCAGAAAAGTTTGTGAACTTAATCGGGAGTGGTAATATGAAAATTGCATTTTCTGCATAAGAAAAATGCATTTTCCAATGTGCATATAATATGAAAAATTTGCAACTCGGAAAATATCGACAGAAATGAGTTCCAGTTTGTTACTCGGGGGTTTTCAAGGTCGCTGAACACGAATATGACTTGATTATACATTTATTGAAGTAGGCGATTTCAATTTAACATCATTCACGTGGTCATACGATGATAATCGCGGAATTTGGCGGATTGATATCATTCAAAATGATGTATACACTGGATTCGGTGACTTCTGTTTATATAACTCATTGTCTCAGTTCAATGGTATTCCTAATAAAAACGGCAAAATTCTAGATTTGCTTATTGCAAATGATTATGACATTGATGTTCAGCGATGTTCGTTACCTTTCGTTTCTGAAGACTCGCATCACCCATCGTTGGAATGTTATATTAAGTTAAATTTAGATAGGAAAAAAGTGTAAATGATTGTAATTAATTTTACCAAACCTCAACCACCTCAACTGTATTCACTCATTAAATTGCATAAAATAAATAACCCCGTTAGACCAGTCGTATCTTACGTTACAGCCCCAGCCGTGAAATTGTCGCACTACCTTATAGATATTATTAAAAATTATTGTTCATTCAAATCAAAATTTTCTATAAAAATTCATTCGAATTGATAAATAACATAAAAACGTTAACCTACCACCTAACGCAAAACTTATTTCGTTTGATGTTGAGAATTTATACCCAAGTGTTCCTCCAGGTGATGTCAGAATATTAATCGAAAACATGTTGAATTCGAATCATGTTAACCACATAATCAAATCAGAAATATTGAATCTGTTGGACGTTTGCATTGAACAAAATTATTTTCTTTCAACAACATCTATTACAGTAGTGAAAATGGTTTGATCATGGGAAATCCTTTGAGTCCACTTTTAGCAGAGATTTTATTAATAATATTGAACAGAAAATTCATACACATCCTCTCATTTCCAAATTTCTTTATTGGTATAGATATGTTGACGACATCTTAGTATGTTTCATTGAACTACTCGTCAATTAGACTTATTTGTTAATTTCATTAATTCCATCCATTTGAACATTAAATTCACGATAGAAATTGAACAGAACGATTCCATAAATTTTTGGACTTAAAAATCACAAAAGAAAATAATAATCATGTTTTTTCGGTCTTTCGTAAACAAACACATACTGATACAATTATACATAACTACTCATTACATCCCATTCAACACAAAGTTGCAGCTTTGAACAGCATGGTACATCGGTTACTCAATTTACCTTTATCAGTAGAAGATTATAATAAAGAGTTAAACATCATCAAACAGATAGCCATTAATAATTCATATAATCCGGATATGATAGACCTAATCATTCGTAAAAACTCTATCAAAAGCAATAAATGAAGTATATCCTATTCATAAAGACTATAAAATATTCAACAGTTTAACATTCTGCCTCAGTTCAATGGTATTCCTAATAAAAACGGCAAAATTCTAGATTTGCTTATTGCAAATGATTATGACATTGATGTTCAGCGATGTTCGTTACCTTTCGTTTCTGAAGACTCGCATCACCCATCGTTGGAATGTTATATTAAGTTAAATTTAGATAGGAAAAAAGTGTAAATGATTGTGTGGAAAAATTTTACTCTATATTGAATGGTATAATAGATAAGTATGTACCTCGACGTAATGTTAGTTTCAATAAATATCCTCCTTGATTTTCCAAAAGCACAATTAAGCTGTTCTCAGAGAAAGCTAGATTTCACTCACGATTTAAGAAATTCGTAAATCAATTTGACTACGAAAATTTTGTTCAACTACGAAAAGAGTGTAAAATCGCAATTCAAAAAGATCGTGATTATTATATTTATAATAATATTATAATGAAAACAGCATTATAGATAACCCTAAATTATTCTGGCCATACGTTTCAAGATGTAGAAAGAGTGAGAATATACCCCCTGCGATGCTTTTGGGCGATAGCAAATTTGAAGGAAATGATTCAGTTGCTAATGCTTTCGGGGAATATTTCTCCAGTGTTTTTGAAGATCCAAAGAAACCAGTAATTTATAAAGAAAAGCTCAATTCACTCTCATCTATCTCAATGAATCACGTGGGGGTAACTGATATTGTGAAAGAAATCTCCAAACTGAATCCATCCAAAGGCGCAGGTCCTGACACAATTCCCCCAATTTTTATAAAATCATGTGGACGATCACTGTCAATTCCTCTTCAAATTATTTTCAACAAATCACTGCAACTAGGCATATTTCCGGATATATGGAAACTAGCAAAAATTGTTCTTGTTTAATAAGCAATTACAGACCTATTTAAATTCTCAGCCATTTTGGTAAAATTTTGTATCAATTTTGACGGAATGACTTTTTCACCTCTGTAGTACTAGACTGTCCAAACATCAGCATGGCTTCTTTAGGGGAAGATCACCGTTGACGAACCTAGCCCGATATGTCAATTTTTTATCGAAGTGCTTTGATGAAGGCGTTCAAGAGGACGCAATATACACTGATATGGCGAAGGCTTTTGATAAGGTGCATCACGATACACTAGTACAGATACTGTCTGACTTTGGTTTCGTCGAATCGCTCACGAAATGGATGGATTCATATTTAAATAACAGGTTGCAATTTGTCGTAGCGAATGGAATTTCTCCAATCGTCTTCAACGTTACTTCTGGAGTACCGCAGGGGTCTCACCTTGGACCACTCCTCTTTTTAGTTTGTATAAATGATATCTCTGAGTGCTTTTTGAATACCGATCACGATTTATATGCCGATGATCTCAAAATATACAGACGTGTGAAATCTTTTTCTGATATAGATGCATTTCAAAGTGACTTAGATCAATTGTTTACGTTCTGCACCTCCAGATATTTCAAACTTAATATTGATAAATGTCAGCATATCACTTTTACCAAGAATACTAAAAGCATACGAAAAACATTCACTCTTGGAGGTTTAGATATAGCAAGAACAAATTACATCAAAGATCTTGGCATAATGCTTGATGAAAAACTCTCATTGTCTGTTCACGTTGATTATATAGTATCTAAAACTTTCAAAATGCTCGGTTTCGTCTTGAGGATAACGAAGAACTTCAAAAGCGAGAATTTACTTAAAAAATTGTATTTCACACTAGTAAGAAGCAACTTGGAGTATGCAACCCCCATTTGGTCTCCCCATTTTTATATTTATATAGATAGAATAGAGAAAGTACAAAGAAAGTTTGTCAAAAACCTTAACTTTAGATTCAATCGATGTGGACCGGCAAGTGATTATAATGTATCTTTGAAACACCTTAATATCTTGAGTCTGGAGCATAGAAGGATGCTTTTCGAAGGAATTTTTTTGTACCGTTCTATGAACTGTCATTTCAATTATCCTCTCATCAATTTTTTTCTTTTCAACGTTGCCCAGTATAATAACACAGTGCGTGAAAATGACACTTCAAAATTCTAACACGCGGGAAACATACCTAGTAAACCTATATCGGGTACGCTGAATCCAGTGGTAACCACCGTTTTTGAAAGTTAGCTCTTGTTTAGGAGATATACGCCTTTGAAGTTAGCTGATTTCAGTAGGGTTCGTCGCTTATGACTTCAGCATTACATACTTGTAATTCCCAAACCATTCGGAATATCGCTTTACTGTCTTCGGCAAAGTTTTAGCTATTGTCATGGCCAATAACTTTTCTGAATATACCAACATAAAATACCTCATTCAAACACCGTTTCTTAAAAAAATGTCCAAAAAACTACATTTCTTTGCCATTTTTTCGTTAATTTTCGTCTAAATAATAGAAAAATCAAGGGAATTTCGCTTTAAAATCTTAAAATCAGAAAAGAAAACACAGTTCCTATAGTTAAATCAAAAAATTTAAACGCACAATCATGATTTTAACTCACAGATGTCACTGTTAATACGTATTTATTAGTATTGTCACTGATGGTACTTTGCATTGCTATGTATTTGTGTGCCATTTTCATAGTCTTAGTTCTGATATTTCTTAATTTGACATTTCTTGTTGAAGTTTCTTTCTTTACACAAGTTATATATTTGGTAAAAATATCAAAAATGAATTCGTGCAGTAAATTTAATAAATTTTGCTACATTTGTGGAAAGTTTACTATAACGACAAGCAAGCGTTCAATTTCTGAAGAAATTGCTGAATCGTACACACAATATTTCAACCGAACTGTAATCAAAGATGTGAACTGGGCTCCAACAATCGTTTGTACTGGTTGTATCATAAGATTGAGTGGATGGAAAAGAGGTAAAATGAAATCATATATCATCTATGTCGAAATTATATCAATTGAAGCTATTTTTATTACAGGTGAATTCCAATATATGCCTTTTGGCTTTCCAGTAATTTGGACAAATCCTCAAGAACATAATCCAGATGACTGTTTTGGAATCCATTGCAATACCGAAAAGACCCAGTCCGACAGAAGAGTACATTCCATCTACTTTTGATACTATTGGCGAACCGTCTGCATCGGTTTATGTACCATCAAATGTATCTCCACAATCTAATCATGCCGAATTTTTTCAAAAAGATCTGGATAAAATTATTCGTCGATTGAAATTATCGCAGCGTCAGTCCATTGTTTTGACTCAGGAATTAAAAAAAAAAGAATGTCTTAGCACCTGATGTGAAAGTATATGGAGCATTCGGCCGTCATAGACAGTTCACTGCTCTATTCAAATCCATCGTAGACAATTCATTCGCGTACTGCACTGATATCAAGGAATTGGTATTAAAAATGCATCATGAGTATAAACCAGAAGACTGGCGTCTTTTCATCGATTCGTCCAAAAGTAGTCTCAAGGCGATTTTTCTTCATGTCACAAACTCAAACAAACAGTGTCCCGAAATCCATCAGCACAAAAACGAAAGAAAATTACGAATCATTGAAAAAATCCTTGATTTGGTGAAATATAAAGACCATCGTTGGAAGATTTGTGCAGATTTGAAGGTGATAACTCTTTTGAGAGGAATGCAGACGGGATATATGAGAAACATGTGTTTTATATGTTTATGGGATACTCGATATGCCGGCGACCAATATGCCAATAAAAGCTGGCCTATGAGACAAGGGTTCAGATTGCGTCGAGAAAACATCGTTGAAATTCCTCTTGTGCCAATCGAAAAAGTGTTGCTTCCACCTCTGATGAAGATGACAGCTTCCTGGTCCATCAAGTGTCATGAGCTTGATATTTTACAGTTGCAAAAAAGACTGTAGCACCTCATGTGGATGTAGGAACAATAGCTTAGTTTGCAATTTGGCATGCAAAAATTGCGCATCCAATTGCACGAATATGGAAAACTTTGAAGAAACTCAATCTGATGCAGAAGAACTAAGTCTGAATGATACGACTATTTGTTAACCATATTTTTTTAATTAATAAATTTTTTTTTAATTATACTCATGAAATCATATTCCAACTATTATTTGATACCACACTTTCGTAAAAACCTTAAATATCAAATAAACATAAAACTCCTGAAGACGAGGTGCACCGTAGGTTATCATATTCGTGTTCAGTAACCTCAAAAACCCCCGAGTAATGACTTTCGACTAATTTCTAATGGAAATAACACAAAACTCCAGGAGACGAAGTACACCCTGGGCACCAGGTAGCTCGATGACCATCGCCGTTATCATATTCCTGTTCAGCGACCTCGAAAACCACCGAGTAACAAATTGGAGCTCATTTCTGTCGATATTTACCGAGTTGCAAATTTTTCATATTATATGCACTTTGGAAAATGCATTCTTCTTATGCAGAAAATGCAATTTTCATATTACCACTCCCGATTAAGTTCATAAACTTTTCTGATGCTTTTTCAAAACGAATGCAAAAAGTTTCATAGCGATTGATCTTGCTAGGAAAAATTGGTAGGTTTAATGCTTCGTTTTCTCGACTATAAGTGTACTCTAACTACAGTTAAGCTATATACGGTAACTCGTGAATCACACTGTATTTCGTATCATATTTCATATTACTCGCACTAAAGTGAAATTCTTTAAAACTAATTATTCCTGCAGTAGGTGGCCATTATTATGAAGGATGTTTCCTGATTTCAGCATTTTGAAGATTAACTTATTACATTCAAGTAATATATATTTTTTTTTATAAGTTATTCACCATTTGCAATATTGAGTGAGAAGTCTGTTCCATCACGACGGATATTGAGTCGACGATGATCATAACGATCGAAACTATCATACGCATAAATGCAATGTTCAAGCATCCACGGTGTCATTTTACTGACCTCAGGACTTTATTTTTCCAATCATACGAGCAGGGCCCCCGTGAGGGGTACTGGCGCTAGTGTGCAAAAAAGGATTTTGGCGCTCCTTAAGGCATTTTGGATCATGTTTTTTTATTTTTTTTTAAGATAGGAGGTAGATAGCTAGGTGCTTGAAGTAAAGCAAAAAACTAAACTTTAGAAGTCATATTTATTTGTAGACTAAAATATCAAAATGAAACAAACAGAACAAAATCATAACAAAATCAATTCTTGTTCATACCTTTTTTAAACATTTACTTAAGTAATGGGATACAGAAACGTTGACTCGTTCTTTATAAATACTAGAAAATAACCTAAAACTAAACATCACATTTTTTTAGGAACAAATAATAGAAATATTGCCTAATGTCTACATATACACAGGGTGCTTCAAAGAAAACTAAACAGAGGCTATATCTACCAAGACATTCATTTCTAATCAAAACGCAAAAATAGGTCGATTTCTGTACCAAGGGGGACATCTTATGGGATACAAAACTTGCCTGAAATATCAACCCCCTAAGCGGGGGTTGCAATCTTTGAACATTTTGAATACGGAAGATGGGTCGAGTCATGTCTATATTGCCTTGAATGAATTTCCATTTTTAATTGAAAACTGTAAAAGATACAGGGTTAGCAACTGAAAAATAGGGAAGACTATTTCCCTGAGACAATTCAAGTTTCAGTGAAGTAAAATGAAACAGATCCATGCTGATCAATGGTAGTCATCATTAAGTACCATCCTCATCTCGAATTTCAACCCCTAGAGCAGGGGTGACCACTCTTGAAAATTTGGAAGGGGGTAGATTGGTCGAGTGGTACCTCGAAAGGAAGGTATTATCTGTGTCTGCATTCCCGTGAACGAATTTTCATTTTTGATTGAAAACTGTATAGGTGAGAAGAAGTGAGCTACTGAAAAATTGAGGAGACTATCTATCGCCCTAAGCTATTCAAGTATTAGTGCAAAAAATGGTACGGATTCATTTCAGATCGAAGGATGTCATCTTTGATCTAAATGAATCTATTCCAGTTTTTCGCACTAATCCTCCAATAGTCTTGGGGCGATAGTTTTCTCTATTTTTCAGTGGCTCAGTCTGTATCTTCTACAGTTTTCAATCAAAAATGAAAATTCACGGGAATGCAGTCAAAGACAATACCTTTCTTTCGAGTTGTCACTCGACCCATCTAACCACTTCCAAATTTTCAAGGGTTGTCACCCTTGCTCCAGGGGTTGAAATTCGAGATGAGGATGGTACTTGATGATGACTGCCATTGATCAGCATGGATGTGTTCCATTTTACCTCACTGAAACTTGAATAGTCTTCCCTATCTTTCAGTTGCTCACCCTGTTTCTTTTACAGTTTTCAATTCAAAATGGAAATATGGAAATTCGTTAAAGGCAATGTAGACAAAGATACCACCTTTCTTTTGAGTCATCACTCAACCCATCTTCTCTATTCAAAATGTTTAAAGATTGCAACCCCCGCTTAGGGGGTTGAAATTTCAGGCAAGTATTGTACCCCAAAAGATGTCCTCAAAACAAAAATTGACCTGTTTTTGCGTTTTGATCAGAAATGAATATTTTGGTAGATATAGTCTCTGTTTAGTTTTCGTTGAAGCACCCTATATATATATATATATATATTATAAGTAATATATAAGTACTACTTTCTACTTATATTTAGATATTTTAAAAATATGCAGATATTTCCTATAACAAATACCTAGGGAACTTCGTTTTGAAATCAAAAATGATAGCTAGGTCTAGGTGCAATAGAAAAATGAAAGATACCTATTGTAGTAGCCATATTTTCCGAGATTTTGCTGTTGCAAATTCATTGATTACATCGTTAAAATTTATACCGTCAAAAATTTAATTTCTTGTTCAATTGCTAATATTGTTAGCCCAGACAATCTTTCTTGAATCATTGTCGATCTTAAATAATTTTTAATGATTTTTAACTCTGAAAAAGATCGCTCGCCAGAACCTACAGATAAAGGCAATGTCAAAAGAATTCTTAGTGAAATGCTTACGTTCGGAAAGATGGAGATTAAATTGTTTTCAAATTTATATTGTAAAATACTTCAGGGGTCAGTATCGTCAAGTAATGAAAACAACTTTAACGCTTTAATTGCGTTAGAGATCATTGGAGTCTATATCCTTATTATCCTGATCTGTCAGTCGCTCTTCAAGAATAGAACAATGTTTTAAAAGACCGCTGTCACTTAATTTGAATATGTCGCTAAAAAATCCGAAAATATTATCGTACTCATTTAATAAGTAAAATCGGTTTTTTATAGACCTTATAGTTCGATCTATAATTTTCAAGAAAAAACTAATTTTAAAGGCGGTTTTTGGATTATGAGGGGTCTCATCTCGGTGTTCATAGTCAAACTGTTTTGGTTTAAATTTCCTCCTAACCGTTGGTAATGGTGGAGTCTTCTTCAATTTCGAGAGAGGATGCTACTCCTTTCTCTTGCACAAGAATTTCTTGAAATGATTGGTCAGATCTATATTGCTGGAAGTGATCAACTAAATTTTTTAGGTAGGTTTAGCATACTTTAATATTAATTGTAGCACTTTGCATTTGACAATATTTATATGAAATAAAACGTCATGCCAAATAATAATTCCACAAATAAATTGAAAATTTTGTACAGACGTTAGGAGGGAATTCGCTTTATGTATTGCATCAATGTGAAAGGAATTATCTTCAGCCACTTCTAGAAGACTTTCGCAAACCATAATTAAATAAACTTTAAGGGGCTTTATTGCGTCAAATCTGCTTGACCATCTTGTCTCACTTAAAGGCTTTAAACTCAACCCGGCGACATTTTTACTCAAAACATACCACCTTTTTGTGGATGACGAAAAAAAATTATATAACTCTTGCACAAGATGAAAAAAGTTTATTGTAGCACCTGACACCTTAGAAGCGTCATTTACTGTTAGGTTCAAAGTATGAGTCGCACAAGGTACAAAAAGGGCTTTCGGATTCGCATCAAGAATGCGTTTTTGAAGTCCAACATGTTTTCCTTCTTATTTGTCCCATTATCATAACCTTGTCCCGTAATGTGATTTGATTCTAAATTTAATTTTTTCAAATTTTCTATCACAAATGTATATATCCCTTCTTCTATAGAGTCCAGTATTGGATTAAACGCAATAAAACTTTTCTTAACTTCAACCTTTTTTGAAGTGGTGTTAAGGACAACATACCTCAGAACAAGACTAATTTGCTAAGTTTGACTATTGTCTGGTGTACAATCTAATATTACTGGAAAATATTTTGAAGTGCGAACCATTTCCAAAATATTATTTCTTACTTTGGACGACAATAATTCAATTATTTCATATTGTATTTGCATGCCTAAATAATGAGTCATTTTAACAGATTTTTTTTGGGAGTTATACACTCGGCTAACGTGCTGTCTCCTCACTAAATCAAAACAGGCAATCATCTCAACAGCTTTTATAAAATTTCCATTATCATGTTCGAAAAGCAATTGAGAAGAACCTTGAAATGCCAAGCATTGTTTAAATAAATACTTAACAATCTCAATAATTCTTTCCAACACGTCTCGCCGATATTTTTTTCCGTTTCTAAAATCCGCAGATGGTAAGCATTAACAGTTATAGATGTCTCCAACATTTTTTTAAATTTACCCAAGTGTTTATATAACTGTTGTGTAAAATTGACCTTTCGTGTCTTTTAATTAGCAAAGACAAGTGTTGCCAATCAGATATTCTATTTGTTTTAATAATTCGATTGATAATTTAGTTTTATTTCATTGAAAATATACTCCATTTGTATCACAAAAAGCGTTAGGAGTTTTACATTTACAAAACAACTTACAACAAAAACAAAATACAGAATCTTTAGAAATGGAGTAAATAAACCAAGCCCTTTCGACTTTTTCTCCATTTGCTAGATTTATTTCAAAGTATTCGAACGAAAACTTTCTCTTCTCTTTATTACCAGGAAAGCTAATACTGATGTCTATCAAGGGCGGATCACGTTTAACCAATATTCTAGCCATCTCATTGGTGATTCTTTCGGGCCACAAACCGGGGTTGGACAGAATTATAATTATATGGATACTAGCCTCATTACAGCCTTCGTCGAAAGTGTCACTTGCAGCAGGTATTTCGGTAGCTAACATTACCGAACTTTTTACACAAGCTGAATTACCTGAAGTGGGTTGTTCAAGTGCTGTAGACGAGAATGGTGTCATCGCTTCATCGGGCTCTGCATCAGTAGAAGCTGTTTTGCTGCTACAACCGCTACCACTAGTTGCAGGACCTGATGCTACTGTTGAAATTTCAGATGGTCCACTCACGGTTATTGATATTACGGATTTAGAATCTTGAGATTTGGACGATTCGGTCGCACCAACATCGATAGTCTCCGTGAAATCTCGATTGTTTTGCAAGAAATGCTTTAAAGATCCAACGATTTTTCCCCTTTCTTGTAGTCTCAGTTTATTTTGCTCGCGAAACTTCGCAGCTGAAGCTCTCTTTCTTTTATCCTGAAAAAAACAAATAAATAATCGGTACTCATGGGAATTAGGAATTAATTTCTAAAATAACCACAATAATGAGCACCATGTGGGTGGGGTAGGAAATATTCTTAAAAAGTTAACTAAGTAGCCAGTAGTTTTTAACCCTTTATAGGGTAGATTATTATTAAGATATGGCCGATTAAAGTTTGCATATTTGAGTAAAAATCAATTTGTTCGAGCCCTTTCAGCTTAAATCCTTTCAAAAATAAAGACTAAGAAGATATTAAACTAATTTGATCTTACAGCCCTTAAAAACCCTACAAAATGGTTTTTTAAAAAGATCAACAGCATGAAAACTAAGCGAGTTATGCATAAAACCAGTTACTTTTTTAAACTCGTACATGACATTTCAATTAATAAAAATATATTTGGCAAAAAAAATTAATTATAACCAGTATCCTATAAAGGGTTAATGTTGATAGTATAAAGTAGGGAACACTTACCATTTTATAAAAAATCGAGCCGTTGAAATTGCAATCAGCAGGTATTCGGCACTTAATTAAAAAAAAAAGTAGTAAACAAAATATTACACAACACAACACCACGCTTGACAAAATAAAAATAACTTTATATGTAAAAATTAATAGGATTACTTGTTTTTTTCACTTGTTGCACGGTCCAGTCAACTAACTGATTTAGAAACGCATATGCCGATGCATCGCTTTTATAGCGCTCCAGGCGTTATTCATGTCTGAACAGGAAAAATCAAGAAACTGCCGCCTGACATGTTCTCGTAACATAGGAATCTGCATTAACTGGATGATATACTAATAAAACTTCGTGTGTATTTATACCTAGTCCTATTTAATTTCTCAACTTTTATTTTAATTTTTTTTGGACCCTGGATTTTGGCGCCCGTGTGCATTGCACACTTTGCATATATGGTTGCGGGGGCCCTGCATACGAGTATTAGTCATTGCATAAACACTTGGTTCTCCTGTGCCATCCTGTATTATGCTATCCTGTATATGAATGGAAAAAGTTATACAATAATGACTTACATTGATTAATCTTGTATAATATCTGACATAGGTGATGAATCTCAACAATTTCAGCAGACCCAAGATTTTCAGGACAACCAGGAAATAATCTCTGGAATAACTGAATCCAAAATGTATAGGAATAGAAGACACGAAATCCGGTATGAGAAATGACTTGAGGTAATGCCTTTAACAGAAACACAAATTGATTACAATTGTAGCGAATTTAATTCAAAATTATTAAACTTATTTGTTGAATAAATGGCAAAGTTTCCGTACAAGACATCTAGATACTAACCTCGCCTACGTTGCTTGAGTATGGTGAATGATCGTACTTCTAGGATAATCGACAGTGAGCTATACTATTTAATGACAATTAGAATATCTCCGTAGTGTAAAGTAGTGTATTTTGGAAGATGAGTTCATGAAATAGACCATTTTTATAACCATCCTTAGGAATAAATTAACACTTGTAAGTATTTTCGAATCCTTCCGTATTGTGGGTTAAATATGATGTGGACATTGATGTTTATATAAAACATGCAATTTGAAATCAATGCTAGATGGCAATTTTTCAATGCCATTCGGTTTTGAAGGGAAAAAAAGCTAACTTTTCAAGATATTCTTGTGTGTCTGTAACTTTCAACAGATTAGTCCTACGAGAAAAATGCATAGGACAATTTGTAGGAAATAGACTGTTATTCAGCCTCTATTTTATTTCTCTATAAGAGCCATGATTTCCAAGAAATAAAGAAAAGGGGAACTCTTAACCCCTCATGCCTCTACTGTAAAGGCGGAAACATACTATTATCACGTCACGTGAGCTCACATGAGATCACGTAGATCACGTGAGGTCACGTGCGGCCGGAAATATGTGCTATCGATGTTTGAGTGCATTTTGTATACCACAGAAGTACACTATTGTCACGTCATGCATGTCACCTTATGCGAGTCATGACACGCTGAGTTAGGCGTGATACAGAACTGAAATTTTACATTTTTCGAGACAGCGTGAGGTCACGTTTTGTATAGAGTAGTTCGGTTTTCATGAATAGTGGTATCATTTCGGGAATAATAGACGAAGAATTAATCGAAAAAGTAAGGCAACATAAACCAATGTACAACCATGCATGTGTTGAATATCGCGATCAGCGACAGGAAGCGTGAGAAGAAATTGGTAGGGAGTTAAAAATAATAGGTAGGTTATTCGAACCTTTCTTTATTCAACATTGGTTAATTTAAAAAACGATTTAATCCTAATTTTGGTGTATTCTCCCTCTGCGTACCATGTTTATCTGCCAAGGTACACTACCTGAAGGTGAATTGAAATATTCTTTTAAAGTTTCCCTCGTTTGGAAGGGATCACTGGTGCAATTTCTTCGGATTCCATCGATGTTCTGGAGAGCTGCTTCAGGTGCACCTAACGAAGCAAGGTCAGGTTCTTAAGATTCTGAACTTAGCATATTATGTAGACAGCATGAGGCGAGTACAATTTTATCTACTAGGTATGGTTGTACTTCCAAGTGCCTACGAAAGACTCCCCATCGAGCTACCAAAATTCCAAAAGCATTTTCCACAACGTAACGTGCTCGGGATAATCGATAATTGTAAATCTTGTTGGCTTCATTTTCTCTCAAGTGATATTTACTATATGACGAAGTAAATATGTTTTTAGTGAAAACGCTTCATCCCCAAGTACTACGTATGGCTGAGGTACCCCATTTTCTTCAAGTGGAACATTTTCAGGAACAATAAGAACCAAAGTCAATAGCAATAAATTTGTAGTCAGCGTCAACGAGAGCTAAGAGAAGTATCGAATGGCTTCCCTTGTAATTATAGTAGGTGGAGCCTGCATTGATTGGGAATTGAATATTCACATGCTTGCCATCAATGGCAGCAATACAATTCGGAAAATTCCATATCTTTTTGAATCTTGATGCTGACTTATTCCATACGTCTGTTGTGGGCGAAGGCATCACAATAGAGCCCAAAATTCACCATATGGCACCGCATACCTCAATTACTATTTCTCGAACTGTATTGAAACCGAGTCTGTAGCTAAATCCTAAACTTCTGAGAGAATTACCAGTTGCAAGGAAACTGAAACAAAATAATAAGAATCATAATTTTACTTTTCAGCGGATCAAGCTAGAGTAAAGTGGGATAAGCTTAGAAGGCGCTACAATAATGCAAGGAATAGACGCCTTTCCCAAGAAAAGAGTTGTCAGGCTACGAAAACCATAGCTGCCTGAAAATTCGAGCTTTCTTCTGCCATACTTAGACAAACGAAAGTAAGTTATCTGACAAAAGCTCGTATCGCGATGATGTATGCGAGATCTGAACACATCCATTCATTCATAAATATTTTTTTCTCATCTAGAAAATGCTCCAATCTGCAAAATACTGATATTTAAGAAGCAGAAAAAGAAGAGGAAGAAGTCGAAGGGATTATTGAAAATGAAGAAAATTCCGATGCAGAAGATCCAATCAATGAACAGATATTCGAAGGAAGTTTAGGAGAGAGTCAGACAGAAACTTTAGGAGAGAGTCAGACAGAAAATTTACAGAGAGACAGAGAGCTAGACCAGAACGTTAAAATCTTAGAAGGTATAAAAAACAGAAGCAGTTAAAAAAGAGTAATCCATCGTCTCAGATAGTATAAATCATGAAAGAGAACTCTAATCTCAGAAAAAGAAAATACGAACAAAAAGAAAGAGCACATGGAACGAACAAATCTTCATTCATGGAAAATCTGGATGATATACATTTGTTTCTCCCGAACATAGCAAGAACCACAAAGATATTACCAAGAACAGAACAAACTGCCGTCAAAATATCTGTGAGCAACACAGTGCTACAAGCTGAATTACGATGCTCTGAAAAAGAATATTTCAGTTCTTCTTCGCCGCGATTTGTCACTACACCCCAGCAACCTTTTTTTTCCCCACAAGACTATTCGTCACGCCAGGATGATAGGTTTTCTAATTCTTCAACTTTCAATTACTCTTCATAGGAAACTGTTGATCTGAGACCCACGCTTTTACAGTTGGCTACTCTTGAATACTCTTTTTTTGTATTTTGATTCGATATAGGTTCCTATCTACTTAATAAAAGTTTTTGATAAAATACCTGTTCTCATTGTTTTCAATTTACCTTAAACAAACAGCTAATCTCTCTTCAGTACTTATCGCTCTTCGAAATTGGGTGCTTGCTTTTTAATTTGTCCTTTGATGAGTTGGTGCAAAAAGTTGAATTCTTCTTTGGTCATTCTAAAATACATATGAAATCTATCAGGATGTTCATTCAACTCTTGCACCAGCCTATGAAATTCTTCTAATTATTCTCTACGAGAATTTATTTCGTGTACCTATTTAGTTCTTCGCCATTCATTAACTGCGATGAAGGCAACTACATTTTCCAAATCTTCTTCAAAGTCAGGAGCACTCGAAGACCTAGATTCTTCCATCTTTAAATTTTCAAAACAATGAACACTCATGAGCCATAACGTTGTCCAATGTGTTTCTAGAGCGTGACAGCACGTGCTGTTTCGTCGGTGTTAGCTCACTTGACGTGACAATAGTCTGTTTCCGCCTTAAATGTAGTTCTTGTCCCCCCTCAACGTCGGGGAATTTTAATTTGCCTGACTTACAATAATTTCATATTACAATTGTGTAGGGTGAGTGATAAAAATGAGATTTGTTTAAAAGGAGTGATTTTGTCTTCAAACTTGTGATGATGGCAGTTCCCGGAACCTACAAATTGATGGCACCAGAAATATCGAATGTGCTTTTGTTTCAGGTAGTACTAACCTTCAAAAGAAACCTGTCAAAATTTCATAACATTTCGTTCAGTAGTTTTCGAGATATTGAGGTTAAAGTGACGTTACTTTTGTGAATCTGTGAACAATGAAACAAACAACAAGTTTCGGCGAGCGTAAGGTTGGAATAAGTAACAAAAAGCACTAGGTGGATGTGGTACACCCAGATCGTAATTGTGTGGTTATTATACACTATCATTTCAAATATCTATTTTCTTGAATATTAAATTGATATTTAGTTATAATTTGAACTTATTTAAGAGAGAAATTACAACAAATGATTAAGTAATGTTATTTATTCAAGAAATTAAAAAATTAACAATTAGAACTTAAAATTATTATTAATTTGTTTCTGATTTTCATCAAAATATGAAAACAAAAAGACTATTTTTTCTTCAAATAGATTAAACATCAACCAAAATAACACTTAAACTGGATAATAGAACTAATTAAAAAATAATTAATCGTCTTGAGATATTATGCAGTTTTCACAGACGAAAATGGCATGTTCCATACATAAATAACGGCTGCACTGGTAACAAACGTATTTCGTCTTGCGGTCTTTTTTTGTAGGACATATTTCACATCTCTTTATAGACCTGGCTACTTTTTGTGGTGGTTCTTGTGAGAATTCATTCACATGGCCTTGGATTTTTTTACGAAATTCTGTGGGTAAATGCAAGTTTTACTTTCTGTTTCTTAAATGTTCTGAAATCAATTCTATTCCCAAGTCTCTAATGAAATCTGTTGTTATTGGTATATTATATTATATTATATTATATTATATTATATATATTTAAAACTGCATAAAAATCACCATTGGCCATCTCTTTGTATTGCGTGAAACATCATAATTGCTACACAATTGGTCCACAACATCTACACCTCCCTTAGTTTGGTTGTAGAACGTAATCATTTCAGGCTTTCGGTTTTCTAAACTTGCAGGATCAATATTATCATCATGATGTAAAGTCGACCTCAACAAGACCACCTTATTATTTTTTTTGGTACATGGGATACTATTGAGATATCCTTTGGAAAACCGAACATGCTACTAGGAACATCTCTGTTACGGTTTTTGAGCATTTTTTTTGGAATTTCAGCCTTATTTTTGCGAACAGTCTCTATGCTTGTCAAACGATGTTCCCTCAGCAAATGTAATAACAATGGATAATTGATAAACCAGTTATCAAAGGTTACATTGCGATTCTTCTTTGAAATTGGAGCTACGAACCTATCTACAACGTCCATTGCCTTATTGCTAAGTGCGTATGGTCCTGGTTCCTGTTTTCCGGGGTAAATTTCAAGATTGACAATGTAAAACGATTTTGAATCTACTAAAGCATATATCTTCATACCATATTTGCTGGGTTTATTCGGCGTATATGGGCGAAAACTGCAACGGCCAAGAAATGATGGGAGTTGTTCGTCAATGGTGGTAGTCTATTCGGAAGGTGAATAGGTTGGCAACATGCAACAAACTTGTCAAAAACGGAACGTACTGCGGCCAAATAGTCAATACTTTTTCGTTCTTGTTGATCGTAAGCAATTCTTAATAAATTGAAATCTCTTCAGAGTCATAGTGTTTCTAAAAATCTCAATTCCAGATCCATCAATCCTACACAAATCTTTTATATTTAGATGATTGGATTTGAAACGTCCAGCCAAATGTAATAGTCCGATAAAAGCTTTCAATTCTGATGTGGTGATATCAGCCATAATATATTTCTTCGTGTTATTGTTTATGCATGTCGCGCATCTGATACTTATTTGAGAGTTTGTGTGAATCACTATTTCTTGCAAAATATCATTAGTAATGAAAAGGTTCCAAAACTCACCCAGTTTTTGCATTTTGTCCAAGAGATCTTACGCCTAGACTTTCTGCTACAATATTTTCTGACCTAGTACGTACATTAGGCCTGTTTGGTACTGTGGACCATTTCGTTCCATTTTTACCCAACAAATAACTACTATTGCCTTCGTCATTATTTTCTATCAATCCTTCATGCTGTCCGTTGTCATCCATCTCCTGTTCTGTGCCACTTTCAAAACTTCTTTCGCTGACATTATCAATACCTTGGTCACTACCAGACTCGTCGGAAGGACTAACTTCAGCTTCTTCGAAAAGACGTAATGATCGATTTTGATTTTCTTCGTACGACATTCTAGATTTTAAGCCTGAAGGAGAAAACAAAAAAAACCCTTAAATAACAAAAAAAATAAATAATAATAATAATTTTATAACATTTCTAACTGAGAGCAATACATTTCTCATCCCTAAAAAGTCCGAAATACAGGATCCTAAAAATTATAGGCCAATCACCTGCCTTCCTATTATATACAAAATTTTAACAGTAGTACTGACTCTTCAAATAACTCAACATATTGAACGAAATCAGATCCTATCGAAACAACAGAATGGTGCGAAAGCAGGGGGAAAAGGAAGTAAGGAATGGCTGCTCATCGACTCAATTATAACAAATCATGCAAATCGTGGCAGAAGGTCTTCATCGGTGGCATAGATTGATTATAGAAAAGCATTCGGTTCTGTGCCCCACTCATGGCTTTTGAAGGTCTTCAGTATATATAAGATCAGTCCAAAAATCATCCATCCACTAGAAAGCCTAATGCATAATTGGTCAACAAGTCTTATTCTCAGAACGAACAGCTCCCAATATACTACAGCGCCAGTGAGAGTGGCCAGAGGAATATTTCAGGGAGACAGCCTTAGTCCACTGTGGTTTTGCTTGGCATTGAACCCTCTTAGCACTATGATCGAAAAGAGTTCTTATGGATATACACTGACCAGAACACCAAAAACAAAAATCAGTCACTTGTTGTATATGGATTATCTGAAACTATATGCCGCCAATGAACAACAACTGAAGGGTCAATTAGAACTCTCGAAAGCTTTTAGCGAAGCGATTCATATGGATCTCAGTAGAGAAAAATGCGCATATATTTCTATGATTGCTGGAAAACCCCAAGAGTCTGATAAAATGATTCTTGTGGACTTCTCAGAATTCTCGCCTCTTCCACCGGAGGAACAATATAAGTACTTAGGATTACCACAGAGTACAACAATAGATCATTCCAAAGAAAAGCAGCAAGTGACAGATGCCCTCAAGCAGAGACTGAAAATCATTTTGGAAACTGATCTTTATTCCAAGTCAAAATTTACTGCTATAAACACCTGAGTAATACCAATTGTGACCTATAGCTTTGGAATCGTCCGCTGGTTCCCTACTGACATAGAAGCACTTGACAGAATGTTGAGGACCACACTCACAAAGTACCGTATGCATCACCCGAATTCGTCAAGTAGCCGAATATACTTACCAAGAACTGAGGGTGGGAGAGGACTGAGGTGCATGAAGGAAATCTGTGAAACAGAAAAATTCAAACTGTATACTCACTTCAGAACATCCGCAAACACCTTGCATCAGCCAGTAGCTCGAGTCGATGAAAAATTGTCTCCAGTGAACTTAATTGCAGAGAGAGGTCCTGCAAGAAATTCGAAAGAATATTTTGGTGAACTGAAGAGCACTTGGCGGCAAAAAGAATTGCACGGTAGATATGCATCTGCCCTGGAGGAGATAAATGCTGATAAAAAGCCGTCAACAATGTACCTCAAACAAGGTCATTTAATGCCAGAAACTGAAGATTTCATAGAGGCGATCCAAGATGAAGTCATCTCAACAAAAAACTACAGAACATACATTTTGAAACAGAACATACCTGTTGACAAATGTAGAATGTGCCTCGGGCTGCTCCTTCTTAGCGTCTTGTGACCATAAGAGGAGACACGATGATGCTGCCGCTGTTGTTCATCAGGCAATCTGCAAGAGGTATGGAATTGTTGATAAATTGATTCCTGCTTATAGATACTTACCTGAAGACTGCATAAAAAATGAAAATATCAAGATTTATTGGGACAAAACTATACTTACCAATCGAGAAGTCCAGCACAACCGGCCAGATATAGTGGTTTTCAACAAGAAAGACAAAACGGCCCATATTGTTGACATGACGGTACCTGTCGATAATAATATTCGTGAGGCAAGAACAAAAAAGTTAACAAAGTACATTGACTTAGCACATGAAATCAAAGCTTCAAAAAGTCAGCATTCATCCAATCGTTCACTGCAAATGGACTGGTAGAAAGCCAACTCAAAAAAGAACTTAATAGCTTGAGAATAGATGAACCTGAAAAAGTAATAGGACTGGCACAGAAGGCTGTGATACTGGGCACGTGTAGAACGGTTCGACGTGTACTAACCAACGAGTAAGATGTTGACCAAGATGGTCCCAACTTGCCCGAAAGTCTGCCAACAATAGGCTGTGAAAAAAAAAATAATAATAATTTTATTTCTCATCAAGCATACATGAGACGTCACAACTCATCGATATAACTCACAAAAACAACATACAATATAAAAAGTTATATCATAATTTATAACAGTTTATCATAGATCATCAAGAATTCTTCGAATAACAAACGTTCGCCAATAAGAAACGTTTATCGATCTGTTTGTTTTTTTTTTGATTTATCTCCCGGATTGATGGTGGTATCGCATTATACAGTTTTCTGCCGATGTACTGGTAGTTTTTTCGGTGAGTAAGTCTTGTAGTAGGGTATTACTATGTCCTCTTTGCGACGCGTATTGTAGTAGTGGACGTTCTTATGTGCTGTGTAAGTATTCAAGCATGCCAGGATGAAGCAGGATGGTATTGTAAGTATGTTATATTTTAGAAAAAGATCCCGACAGCTTTGATGTTCACTAACGCCGGCTATGTTTCTAATGGCTTTCTTTTGCTTTAGGAAAATTTCCGGAGCATCGGTCAATGCACCCCAAAGAAGTCCATAGGTGGCTACACTATGAAATTTTAATTTAGCATGGTAGGTGAGTATTGCTGCTTTTTCCTCCACTATTTGATTTATTCCCCGTATAGCATACACCGTAGACGACAACTTCCTCTCCAAATTTGCAATATGACAGACCCACGACAGTGTACCGTCAAGATGAAATCCGAGAAGTTTGTCAAGTCTCCTATTTGTGATAATCAGTTTCTGTGTCTATCCCATGTTCAGACATAATTTATTTGCTTTGAACCACTTTTGAGCTTTTTTCACCGAAATTTCAGATTTGACATTGAGGTGTTTTCTACCTAGATCTTTCTCTATAAGGGTCGTATCGTCCGCGAATATATACACTTTTTCGGAGCTTGCATTCAAATATAAATCATTCATGTATAAAAGAAACAGAATGGGTCCCAGAATCGAACCGTGGGGCACTCCTGTACTGACCTCCTGCCGAGGGCTTAAGCAGTTTCCTATCTCGACAGATTGAAACCTTTCCTCTAGATATGATCTGAGAATAGCACCGACAACACCTCTGAACCCATATTTCTCGATTTTGAGAAGATGAATATTGCGATTCATGCAGTCAAATGCCTTGCCCAGATCACAGCATTTAACGCTTGCTTAATCTTTGCCTTCCAAAACCTCCATCAGAAAGTCAGTTATATCTATTAATGTCGTAGTGGTGGATCCTTTTACCTAAAAATCTAAAACCGCGTTGAGAGTTCTATACTATTTCGTTTTTTTGCATAAATTCTATCATTTGATTTTTCAGTAGTGATTAAAAAATCTGAGAAAAGGTGGGTAAAATAGATATGTCTTCTTTATTTCCTTTCTTGTGGATGGGAATAACCTTTGCCACTTTCAAGCAATGTGTAAAAACACCTTGAGTGAAACATAAATTTATGAGGCCACTGAGAGATTTAGCTAGTATATGTACTATCTTTTTGAGGAGGTTTACGTTCATTCCATAAATATCGCATGTGAACTTATTTTTCATACTTGCAACCGCATTAATTACTTTTTCTGGAGTAGTTGCGCGGAGAAACATTAAATTTGTACTCAACGACCGAATCCCCTCCACTGCATCACTCGTACGACTACACCATCATCGAGCGCCGATGGTCACGGAGTATCGATTCATCTTTGTAGCATCTAGAGAAATTATTTCTCTTTTTGAATGCGATCCCTTGATATTTTCATTTATTACTTTCCAGATTACGCTGTGACTATTTGTCGAACCTGCAATGAATTCAAAATTTTCTTTTTTAATTTGAGCCTCAATTTCACATCTATATCTCTTGTTCATTTCTTTATAAACCTGGAAGGACCAGTCATCTCTACGGACTTCAAAAATAGTGTGTGCTGCTTCGACTTTATTTTTCATTTCTCTAATTATTGAAT
The DNA here is from genome assembly GCA_013387265.2 of Cryptolaemus montrouzieri. Classification (NCBI taxonomy): domain Eukaryota; kingdom Metazoa; phylum Arthropoda; class Insecta; order Coleoptera; family Coccinellidae; genus Cryptolaemus; species Cryptolaemus montrouzieri. The sequence continues at coordinate 118,791,570 of JABFTP020000185.1, forward strand.
TATTTTCTACTTTGGTCTTTTGAGAAGTAACCATTTTCTTTTTTCAGGTATCGAGAAGTTCAGAATATCGATGACAGTTCGATGGAAAACATCGAAACAGACATCAGCACTTTCTGACAGTGCATAATTGTTCCAGTCCACTTTTTCAAGATTACGAATGAATTGGTGAGTATTTTGTTCATTGAAGTTGCGTGTCTTTTTATATATATTTTCTACCGGTATGCACGATGGGATACATAATTTTCGAGCTTCGTGGTCAGAAATATGTGGATCTATGGTTTCTTCAAAACAAGCACCAAATTTGAAGCTAGGACATGATCCATCCTGGAAACGAAAGTGTCGATATTCCCCCGAGGCGGCCGATAGACAGAAAGTGCCATCATGTCAAGTTTAGGTATCTTAGCTGCTGCTATTTCGATTTCCATCTCTATGGTACTATCATTTAAGTGTTTCAATGTTTCAAATTCAATACTACTTCTTGTTAATATGAGAGCTCAGTCATGTATATTGTGTGATCTTGAAAAGCAACTAGCTACAGTGTAATCGTAAATACAGGTACTCAATTCCTCGTCTTTCACGAGCCAATGTTCGGTCAAAAAGTCCACGTCACAATTTTGATCATATAAAAACGGATTTATCTCGTCGATCTTGTTCCGCAGGCACTGTGTGTTCAAATTTATCAAAGTAAATTTTCTGTCAATGAACAGTTTTTCCACTGATGAAGTTTTTTTCTGAACCTCTGTTTCGAAAAAACTGATATGGCCGAATTGTAATATTCTTGGGCCAGAATTCCCCCTTATACAATTCATCCAGTAGGTCAAGATCGCAACCCATTTTGTAGGATTTCCAGTTGCTCTCCCTCTTACAGGTAACTGTTCAACTGTGAAATTTTTTTCCAGGAAATTTTTGTTTCAGATGGTCCTGTACGACATCAGCAGCAGAATTCAAAGAGACTCGTCCAACATGAATCCAGCCCAACCGTTCTGCACCAGTGAGCTACCTAGGGGAGTCACTTTTGCTTTGATCAGTACCACGAATTAACGAATTTTTCCTGTTTCCAGGATTTTGTTTGTTAATTTCTACTGACTTTCTGTTGATCCTGTGTTTTATTGATTTTATGTTCCCTTTCAACTTAGTAGTTATTGTCAAATGGCGAGAGTTTTGTGTCGATTTGGCAACGCTGGAGAAACTCCTCGCGGGAGCTTGTTTGTTTATATTTTGATTTGTAAATTTAGAAGAATCTTTCAAATCAATTATCGTCTTTTGGTAATCAATGATAGTGTTTAGGTCACTCACCTTTTGATTGAGTGCCTCAACTTTTTTTTTAACTCATTTTCAGTTCGCAAAAATTTCACGTTTATGTCTAGGTTATTCTCGAGGGTTTTTCCAAAGTATCGTGGAAAATGGTGTCCTTCCACGAATTTATATATTTTTTTAAAATGTGTTTGATCACATTCGTTACAAGTAGCATAAGGCGGGTTTCACGCACCCGCTGACAGATCCAAGCTCGTCCACACCATACACCAGTGGCAAGGGACGCTTCCGTATCTCCCCCCGCGCAGCTACTCAAGCGCACGAAGCGTAAAAACAATTCATTATAAAAATATTAACCGATTTTACTAGGTCTGGACGTACCACACCCAACCTTACGCTCGCCGGGTTAATAGAACACTGCAATTTAATGGGTAAAAATACCGAAGAAGTCCAGGAATGGCTTGAGAATTTATACCGGCTAAATTATCCATCGAAAACAAGTTTTTGCCGATGGAATGTTGATTCTAAACGTGGTCATATGACTACCGAAGAGGCACATTCTGATATCCTAAAGATATCGAGGAGTACCGTTTCTTCTAACATTTTACACGAAAATTTAGGCATGAAAAAACTTTTTTCGAAGTAGATGCCGCGTTTGCTCACATTGGAACAAAAACTACTACGAATTGACGTATCTGAGCGTTGTTTGGAGCACAATGAAAATTACTTTTTATGCGTTATGTGACTATGGAGAAACATAGATAGATAGATAGATAGATAGATGTATATTTCCTTCAATAATTACGAGGACTGTCGAAAGAATATCAAAATACAAAATTCAAAATATAAAACGAAGAACAACAAAACATACAAAACAACAAGTTTTTCATCTTAGAGCAATCTAAAGTTCATAAACTCTTCTGTGCTATAGAAAACTTTTCTAGAAGCAGCTTCCTGATAGCTTTCTTGAAGGATGTATTACTTATAGACTTTACTGGTGGGAGCACGTTGTACATTTTTGTACTTATGAAGTCATAAGATTTTTGTGTTCGTTGTAGGCGTCTTTTTGGTAGTACATAGTTTCCTCTAGTTGAATATTCAAGATGATCAGAGTGCGTTTGACGATTTTATTTATTTTTATGGAAGTGTGTCAGGCATGCTTCAATGTAACAGCAAGGTGTTGTAAGTATACGGAAGGATTTGAATGAGTCACGGCAACTATCTGTTTGTAGGATATTTGCAACAATTCTCACAGCCTTTTTCTGTTTCCGGAACACCCGTATAGACTGAGCAACACACAGAATAATGCCATATGTTGCAATGCTGTGAAAATATGTATGATATGTGATCACTGCCTCCTGTTCTCCCACCATAGTTTTTATTCTACGAATTGAGAATAAGGCTGCTGATAGACACTGAGTCTATGTCCCAACAAAGAGATGTGGCTTGTATCCTTTGATCTTTTTGTGGATATGGTCAGCTTTTGTGTTTTATTTGTGTTGAGAACCATTTTGTTATGAGCGAACCAATTCACTGCATCCCTCATGGCACACTCTTCTGAATAATTCGATTGCGCCTCTGTTTCTGCCCTGGTGATAAATGTTGTGTCATCTGCAAAAATTTTCATTCCGTTTACTATAACATTATGTACCAAGTCATCGATGTATAATATGAAGAGTATCGGGCCAAGTATCGATCCTTGGGGCACTCCGCAGTTGAGTGTCCTAGACTTAGTCTTTGTCCCATTCCATTCAACCACCTGCCATCTATTCGAAACGTATGATGACAACAGCGAATGGGTTGTTCCTCTTATACCGCAATGATCTAACTTTGACAGAAGGCGCTTGTGGTCCACACAATCAAAAGCTTTACCAAGATCTGAGCAGATAAGCATCGCTTCCTCCATATCATCCAGAACTTCAAACACAAAGTCAATAACTTCAATCATGGCTGTTATAGTCGATCGATTCTTTCTGAAGCCATGCTGATTTCTGCTGATCAGATCGAGATTGGCTTATAGTTTCCACATTCACTTGTCTCTCCATTCTTATGTACTGGAACGACTCGAGCGATCTTGAGCTCTTCAGGAAAATATCCATCTTTGAAGCAACTGTTAATGTCGTGGCAAAGCGGCCCTGCCAACACCTTCATCGTCCTCTTCAAAAGTCTCACCGAGAAGCCATAAATGTCACGGGAGTTTAATCTTAACCTTAGATGCTTCTTCCTGAACCTCTTGCGGTGTCACAGGCGAAAGGAATATCGAGTTCGGGCCTGAAACCGATTTGGCCACTATTTTAGTGTTCTCATCCGACGGGGTATGTATTGAAGCCGCTGCACCGATGCTAGCAAAATAAGACCTGAACTCCTCAGAGGTAAGGCTACTACTTGCATACTTTCCCTTTTTAGATTTTGATTCAGAGTTTATAATAGACCAGATTGCCTTGATTTTGTTTTCAACAGTCGTTATTATTTCCCTGTTCTTGCTTCAGATATGGCTTTATGGCAAACATCTCTATGACGTCCGGTTTTACCCTAGCTTTCGTGTGAGCTGCTTCCATCTGATTTTTCAACTTCAAGATTTGGGAATCATTAAATACTTGCTTTTTCTTCCGATTTTTCAATTTGACTTTTCTTTCTGGGAAACGTTCATTGAACGTATTTGTAAGTATGACGTGAAAACGAGTGTATGAATCTCTAGCACTACACACCAGAGTTGAAAGGACCAATTGAATAACCAACCAAGCCAACTGATTCGAATATTTTAGATTTTTTCACAGCCTAAAATTTTTTCGGAATCAATTGAAATGAACGATTTGAAATAAACAACTCCATTTGAGTAGAACATTGCAGGATCTTTTCAATTAAGTTCTGCTTTCTCTACAACTATTTGTGATTTGGGGGATGTAGTGGATAGAGGGTTGATTCCACATGCTAGGACGACTTTTTCCAGAATTAGAGGATCATATTTTGTTGAAACGCAGTGTAAAGCGATGTTTACGTTACCTAGATGGAAAGTAAGAGCTTTGTTAAATTTTGCTGACCAAGGTGTGGTTGAAATTAGAAAAATTCTGCTTACGTAATACTTGAGTCACTCAGCTTGGAAAAATCAAATTAATCGAATAAATAATAGTTTGAATACTCACAAAAATATATATTTAGCGTCAAGGATTACCTCCTTCTTCGGCTCTGAATAATATCCCGTGAACAAATTGATTACAACATCAGTACAAAGCAGAAAATCAAGAGATATTATTAACGAATCCAATACTTTCTCTCGACCTTCCATTAAATGACTGTCGATTATTTCACAAAATCCTGCGTGAATGGGCGTTATGATGAGCTGCAGAAATATAACGATTGATGTTATCATTTCCCATATTACTCTGGAAAAAACGAAATGCTGTTTAGTTTTTCGAACCTATTTCAGATGTTACAGCAACTTGGAATGTTATGACTAGCATGACAACATAGATTAAATTCAGCTGCTGTTTTCACGATATCATTTATGATTGCAGGTGGATACTTGATTGTACAAAGAGTACATTCAGGTTTGCGAGATTTTTCGTTTCTCCCTGTTGTTACCACGTCGATCTTTCAAACTGGAGTGATGTGCTAAAAGGGGTGGGAAATCAGAACAGTTATTTTTACTCTCCTTTCATACTACGTTCGCCGCCGTAGTAGATTTCTAGTAACTATATCCAGAAACCATAATGGTTTATTATGTACCTGATTTCGTATACTTACGTTGTTTGTCTTCATGAGAAACGTCGTTTAAAAAAGAAGTAACAATTTTTTCAGTCTTTTGTATGTGTTTCACTCTTATGCTGCACTGATTTACGGCATATCCACCGGGACCGTATGTTAAAAACTTTTTGAGTTCCAATACAATATCAAGCTGAAATTTTATACGCGGCCATAACTAGCGATTTCCAGTTGGAGTGAAATATTTCCGGTTATACCGGAAGTGGGTCATCACTTTGTTATTTCAAATGACAATCTACCTTCTTTATTATACATCTAGAACCGACATTTGAGCAAGATATAAAATACCCAAGTTGTTGGCACTTATCTGTCAAAACTTTTTACAGATTTAATTATTTTTGTTATAAACTCGATTTTTCAGGAACATTTAAAAAAATTGTAGCTCGTAGATCTTTTACAGTACAGACACAATTTTTGCTTGGGTGGATAGAAGAAGGATCAAGGAATTTTTTAAGCAGTCTACACATGTCAAATGTTTATTGCGTTTTGTATGATTTTTTTAATTTCGCCTTTTTCAAACTGCAATAACTCAATTTTTTCAAATGGCACGTGCCAATTTTTATATCGCCATCAGATGAAGCTTCAAATTTCAAATGGAATTGTATCAGCATGTACTATACCCATCTCTTATAGTTCCGAAATAATTTGGGAATATATTGAATTTTGATGATTTTGCAAGAACTAACAGAGAATGCTTTGAAATATTTGAATCAAGTTGCGGAACTGCCTACGCTTACCTGACAGGTGCCTACAATTAATGTACTTGTCACTTCGTTCATTCGAATTTGATATTTCAACAAGAATTGTCGTTATTTCAGATTGAAAATATCCAAAAAATACAACACATTTGGAATAAAACCACTGGTTATTCAAACGAAAATATATTTAATCTTTTTTTAATTTATTTTAGATTGTCAAAAATTAGTGGGTAGAAATTGCAGGCAATTCAATAACCAATTTCCAAATTTACCGTCTATGAGTAAAATAAAATTTCGAAGCATTAGAAGCAATTTTCTACAATTCTGATGAATAAAAATTGTAGGAACTAAGCGAAAACCAATCATCGAATATAATTACATTAATACGAATAAATGATAGCAAACATCATAGGAGAAAACTAATTTACGATCTGAATAAATGTTCAATATGGGCCCCATTTTGCTCGATACACTTGACAGCCCGTATACGAACATGATGAGTTGCCCTCCTAGTTTCCTCAGGATCAATATTACGAAAAGCATTATGAATGCGCTCTAGTAACTCTACTTTAATTCTTACAGGAATAAGATACACTTCACTCTTGATTTTGCCCCATAAATAAAAATCAAGGGGCGTCAGGTCCGGAGAACGCGGAGGCCATAAATTTGGTCCATTAAGATTTTCCTCATAAATGTGATAAACCAACAAATCATTCATTAAAATTGCAAAAACGTTCACGCTGAATTTATTTTGGAAATCAATAACTTCAATGAAATGTGTATTTTCTGTGGCCCAAAAATGTCGATTTCTCCTGTTGGTTATTCCACTTTCATTGAACTTGGCTTCATCAGACCATATAATTTTTTGGAGAATTGTCTCATTAGTAAATTTTCACAGAAATTTAGCCGTTTGGGAAGCTCAGTTGGTTTCAATTTTTGTGGTCTGACAAAAGAATACGGGTGCATGTTATGTTTCTTAAGGATCCTTTGAATGGAAGTATAACTCAATCCAATATCCATTGATGCTGACTTAATGGACGCATGTGGATTGGCACGAAAACACGCTAGCGTATTAATTTGATTGTCGTCGTCCTCGAGAATCAGTTTTCTTCTAGTTTCTATGTATTTTGTTCCCCCAAATTGCAGAAAATTGCTTCTAATCCTTCGAAATTTTGTTTAATTCATAGGCGCCAAATTAGGAAATTGGTTATTGAATAGCCTTTAAGTTCTATCCACCACTTTTTGACATTCGCTATGAATTATTATTATCAATCTGGTGTTTTTCAAAAATTTTCACTTCAAATTACCAACAATTCTTGTTGAAATATCAAATTCGAATGAACGAAGTGACAAGTACATTAATTTTAGGCACCTGTCAGGTGAGCGTAGCCAGTTCAGCTACTTGATTCAAATATTTCACAGCATTCTCTGTTAGTTCTTGCAAAATCATCAAAATTCAATATATTCCCAAATTATTTCGGAACTATAAGAGATGGGTATAGTACATGCTGATACAATTCCATCTGAAATTTGACGCTTTTCTGATGGTGATATAAAAATGTTGTTTGAAAAAGGGACAAATTGAAAAAATCATACAAAACAACGCAATGAACATTTGACATGTGTAGACTGCTTAAAAAATTCCTTGATCCTTCTTCTATCCACCCAAGCAAAAATTGTGTCTGTAGTGCAAAAGATCTACGAGCTACAATTTTCTTAAATGTTCCTCAAAAATCGAGTTTATAACAAAAATAATAAAATCTGTCAAAAGTTTTGACAGATAAGTGCCAACAACTTGGGTATTTGTTTGTTTGTTGTTCCTTTAACGTTCTCTATTTCTGCCTTTCGGCTAATGACACGCCGGGGAATTCTGTCACCTCACTAAAGAAGAAAGAAGAAAGGTTTTGATGACAAAACTGCCTACATGAATGTTAGAAACCTCACTGAGGCAAAACTCACAGTTCTTATAGCAAAAACAAACGAACCGCAACCTTCTGTATCGCCGCAACCAACAGACTCTGATGAAAAAATGATGATCCAATATGGAGAAAATTAGATAATAAAGGGGAGTGCAAACCAGGGATTACCCCGATTCAGAATTGAATCTATTTCTCCTACTGCGATGTTAGAGGTCAGCTTAGATTTCAAAGAAAAGAATATTAAACACAGAGATTCGTTGAAATGGTGGAAAAGCCGAAAAGCAGTGTACCCGTCCCTTTCAAAAGTCGCAGAAAAAAATTCAATTTTAGTTGCGACTTTTGTTCCAAGTGAACGCATTTTCTGAGAACCAGATCCTTTTTAAAAGAAGAAACCGTTTGGAACTGTACAAAATGTAAAGAAAGTAATATCTTTCAATGCAAATGAGCATGAGGTGAAGGTGGAAATCCTCCTTTTCATATAGTTTGAATAATCACATATCTCATTTTAATTTTTTTCTCTATAGTCGTGTGACGATTCTTTGATAAGTTTTATGTATCCTACCTGCACATGTTCAAATTAAGTTTATTTCATGAATAAAACAAATTTATGCCATACAGATTTTCATTTTATCGAATCAATACGGCCAGAAAAATTCCATAAAATCAGGAAAATATCAATATCGAAATCACGATTCCATACTTGTATTAATGAAGCTTGCTCAATACAACCGTATAGTCAAACCTCCTGCTTGCAAATGCACTACTTGATAACAATGATCGAAATTTGATGGTACTCCCTTAAAATAAATTGCAAAAAGTACTTCGATAGGAAAGCTACTGATCTCGAGATTTTTTCGGCAATCACAGATAGAATTACCATAACGAAAACGTTAAATACCATTTAGCAGCCATAGATGTAGCATTAACTGAACTAATAAATTTTTTGAGCATCTATAATGCGTGTGAGTTTGTTTATAATAAGGAAACCAATACACGAAGAGATGATAAAATAAATTATTCAAGTGAGGCTGACTTCCAGTAATAATAATTATTTTTCTGTAAAAATTTGTTTTCGTGCATTTTCAACAAAACTTTCAGTAAATTTTGCTATTATTTTGAAGAGATTTAGACAACAAATATGAGAAGATTGGTACCATGATTAGTTTGATATAGATTTTCGTTTGTACAACTAAGTTCAACGATAACACATGTCGTTGCATTTTTTCTTTTGGATTATTAAAATTTGATAGCAAATTTCTATGGAAGAGCATTTCGGGATCAAAGTCAAATATAAAATTATTGGCAAATTTTATGGACTAACCTATGTTCCATTTCTGGAAAGAAGATTGCAATTTGAATATAACTATCTAGGTTAAAATTATAAATGAAATCCAGAAAATCTTAATTTATTCTGATACAGTCCTGTTATTCTTTTCGATCAGCTGTTTTTTTCCAAGAAATACATTGTAATAGCGAGTACATATTTGTAACCTTATTTACTTTGAACGAATTCAGCAAAATGTGTGCCAATTTTTACAATTTTTATTTTATAGTATTTTAAAAATTATTAAAATTATGGAGTACCAAAATGTTTGATGAGTTCATTTTTCCTCTCTTGTAGGACAAAGATTATTTACCTGAAATAACTGTAAGGGTGAATAATGTGATTATGATATATCAAATGTCTCTTTCTTTCCTTCATGATGGCACCATGACTTCTTAGGTGATGTGTGTAAGATTTGCTTATATCAGAGACGGTTCGAAGCTGGAAGGCTTTCTTGGACAATTTATTCCAAAAAGTTTCAGGAGAATAATATTCTGCCACATCATCCATTTCTTCAGGAATTTCGCAAGTGTGACCATATTTGGCAAACTAGAAAAGGCAAGTTTGAGGTTGAGATAAAACGGGAATAATGCTTTTCTATATGTATATGGAATAATAAAACTATTCCTTGAATATGAATCACTAGCTGACGTGACTGACGTTCTGTGAATAGTACTATTTGAGCCAAAAAAACTCGAAAAATATAAGAAATATTGATAAAAAATGAAGTCGCAATGCCAAGTTCTTCGAAAACGAAAGATCTTTCTTTACATTTGCCCACACCAAGGATAACCATGGTCAACTAATGCGTGATACCCTGTATATTCGTTCAAAAAACCAAAGGAAATAGGACAGTCTAGAGGTTATGATCCACTGAGGATGCCGTAGGTTTTTTATGGAGTAAGGATAAAAAAAAGAACAGAACTTATTGTTATAAACCAGCCGACGTTTCGACACCTTTATTGGGTCTTCTTCGGGGCAACTACAATGAAAAAACAACATGGTTCAAATATAAATCCTCTCAGTGGTATTCTCAACACAAACAACAAAAAATGTACATGTATATATAAAATAAATTACATGGGTACGAAAAACATGAGATCTAAAAATAGTTAAAATGAATATTGATTAAAATTACTTACATTTAATACGAGTTGTTTTTCCTTTAACGTGCTCTATTTCTGCCTTTCGGCTAATGACACGACGAATAATTCTGTCACCTCACTAACCCGGGAATTTTGCCGAACCCCTCTCGTGTCGAGGGAAGGGATCTTTAATGTCCGAGACATCTCTGTTAGACAGGACCGACCTCTTTACATCTCGAAATTCGCAACGATACTGAAAAGAAATGAATTCACTCGAAATTCATATGTCAGCCGCATGCATGAAAGCAATATGGTAGAACACATCAAGTAGGTACCCAAAAGGGATTAGTTTGAATTTCATTTCGTTCTTAATTTATCAATAATGTTAAAATAAGAACGGCTGAGAAGATCGATGTCAGATCGTCTATTTACGGCCCTACCCTCATTCTTTGTTATCTCGAGCATTTTTTCAAATATTCTTTCACCGTAGAAATTCTTTTTTTCCAAGATTTTTGCATTTTCAAAGTTGAAATTGTGTCCTTGATTTCTTTCATATTCAACCAAAGCGGTGGAGTGTGGTCTATTCCGAAAATGTTTGCAGTCTGCTATGTGTTATTTCAATCTTTTTTGTAAATATCCACCAGTTCGACCCATGTAGCAAGCCTCACAGGACAAACAGGGAATTTCATATATTACATTTGATTGTTGTTCAATCGGTACCGTTGCTTTGGTTCTTGTAAAAAGGAGAATTTTGAGAGTATTCTCACTTTACAGACAAATTTTTATGTTACCCGTGTTTCTGGCAAAAAAAATTTGTATTCTCTCAGATAGACCTCTCACATAAGGAATTTTGTAGAACTTAGTTTGATTGTTGCTATTAATAGATTCGGGTTTCAAGGTTAGTCTTGAATATCCATGGTTTAACTTCTTTGTGAGGGAAATAGAGTAATTATTTTTTATTAGAAGTTTTTTTCACTCGATGAGTTGATCGCTCTGTGTATGAGATTTTGAACAACATTGAGTTTCTGTTTGAGTGGATGCTCGGATCTAAAACTGAGGAATCTGTCTGAAAATTTAGGTATATATATATATATATATATATATATATATATATATATATATATATATATATATACGCATGGAAACGTAAGTATCCTTTCCTTTTGAATATTGGTCTACAAAAATCTCGATGATTAATTCTGAACATAGTTCTTATCGCTTTTTTTGTAGGATGAAGACTCTACCCGATCCCGACGAAAGATCCCATACCAGCACCCCGTAGGACATCACAGCATGAAAATAGGCATGGTAAGCAATTTCTGCTGACTCTAATGTGCTGACATCTTTTATTTTTCTTCGAGAAAAGATTGATTTAGCTAACTTTCCACAGGTGACCTCCACGTGAGACGACCAGCTGAGTCTAGAGTCCACCCATACTCCCAGAAATTTGTTTGTTGCTTGAGAACCAGTTCTTTGTTTCATCGATGACTTTATTTTTATTTGCTTGAAGATCTTCACTATCTTCCCCCCTCACTAAAGTGGATGTATCATCACAATAAAGACAAACACTAGCTGCCCCAGGACCGTAATGTCATTTATATATACCAGAAATAAAAGCGGGCCCAGAATAAAACCCTGGGGAACACTTCTCTCTGTTATGAAAGATTCTGATAATTTGTCATTGATACTTATAAACTGAGATCTATTCGTTAAATAATTTTTGAGTAAGGTATATACTCTGCCACGAAAATCATAATGAAAAAGCTTTTCCAACAAGATATCGCGACACAGACTATCAAAAGCTTTACTAAGGTCGAAATTGAGCATAAATAGACTTTAACGTCACCGTTTAAACCTCTCATAATTGTGTTTATAGCACTTTGTATAGCCGTAGTAGTACTTCTCTTCTTTCGATAACCATGCTGTGCTTCACTGAACAATTTTGATTTTTCCAGGAATTTGACCATTCTGTTTTTAATTGCCAGTTCGAAAACCTTTGATAAAACTGGCAAGACGACTATCGGCCTGGAGTTTTCGCATATTTGTTTTTCTCCTTTCTTGTGCAAAGGTACAACTTTTGCTACTATAAGTTCTTGAAACATTTATTTATCAGTATTGATATGGGATGACAAAGTCTCTCTGATAAAGTCTTTATCATGTTATTCGATATACCATATGTCTTTAGAGGATTTTGGCTTAGGTGAGTCTATTAAATTTTTGGTTTTTTGCTCTGAACACTCAAATATAAAACATGATCCCGTGCTCCCCGAACATTCTTCTGAAGCATTTTCTTTGAACTGGTTTTACTGTTTAAGAGCAAAACTTGTTCTGATTTTTTTTCTCAATTTTTTCGAAAGCTGACTTAAATTCTGAGGCGGTTGGAGTCAGATCTTCAGTGTCCGAAAAACTCCTAGGATTCACTTATTTACGCACTACATCCCAAACCGCTTCAGTTTTATTAGCAGCATTCCTAATTTAGTTCTCGTTGTTTCTTCTTTTTATTTGATCAAAATAAGAGATATATTGTTTTTTACATAATTTATAGGCTCCCGCTGACTGATCATCCTTTTTACCCTGTGAACTGTTTGTAAAATGTCTAGTTTTTCTTTGATGAACTCCAGACACTTATCAGTTTTGTATTTGCCAGGTTTGTTCTTGATTTCCTTTTCCATTTCAGGGTAACATTTGTCGAGAAGACCCATCCATAGTTCGTGAAAACATGTATAAACATCTTCAGTCGACTTTTCGTCAAGAAAGCTGTCCCAGTCAATATTTTGTAATTTCTTCTTCAACAGGTAAGTATTTTTCCGAGTGATTTTTCTACACTTAACAACTGTCCGTTTTTCAGGTGGTGGCTTACACCAGTTTGTCAAATCTAAATTCAAGCACTGCCCAAAATGATCCGAGAGATGAGGTTCAACAGACCTCTGTGAAGAAGTTTGCTTCAATTCAGCGAAAATAAATATATTGTCGATGCAAGACTTTAGTTTTTGATACTCTTGATGGTTCCTGAACAACGGGGTCCATATGACATAAACAGATTTTTCGCCGTATGCAATTTCTTTGTTGGTTCTAAAAAATCCACATTGAAATCCCCAGCGAGAACCACTTTTTGTTTTACATATTTGTTGCTCACAAAAGCAAGAACTTCATTCATATAAGTGATATAGTTGCCCTGAAGAAGACCCAATAAAAGTGTCGAAACGTCGGCTGATTTACAACAATAATTTCTGTTCTTTTTTTGATCCTTACTCCAAAGAAACCTACTGGAAATAGGACACTTGATCATGCGATCAAAATAATTCTAGTTATTAGTAATATCTATTTCTTTTCTAATCAAATGAATCAGAAAATTACTGTTATATGAACAGAATAAGATAGAATGCTTAATTATGGTACAATACTATGTTGGATTGAAGAACTGGAATTTAGTTTCAATTATTAGGAACTACTCAAATGATCTCAAACAAAATTTGCTGATAGAATATTCAATTGAAAGATCTTCATCTCATCTCATTATCATGTCAAATATTCAAGTGAATAATAACTCATTTCGAAATATATGAGGAAAAAATTTTTCAACAGTATTTATTATCAGTTGAGAAAAATTACTTACCTCATTTTTAGCACTCGTTTTATCTATCTTGAACCATTTGAGGATTCTCTTCATTTTTATTTTATTAGAGCAATTTGACTAAAGTCACGCTAGTAACATAAACAACAGTCAGAATTAAAACAATCCCAGGTCACTATAGATAATAATTTACTAATGCATAATATAATTGAGACGAGGGGAGTTCAATACAATAGATTTCCCTATTCATTAATTCAAAAGTATATTCAAAAATTTTAATTGTGCCTTTCGTATGTATATAAAAGGCGGAGGTCTTAGTTTACTTTAGTAGATGAAGACGAAGTTATTGTTTCGAAATCTTAGGAAAAACCACTCATAGAGATTACGTCACGAAAACTCCTCCGCCTACTATGTATTTGTAATTTTTTGGTGAAAAATAATTTTCTTATGTTGTCCCATTCAACCTTATGCGGCAAACATTGTACCACCTATGACTCCTTTGAATTCCCGAAGGGAACCTTAAAACGACGATGTTCTGCTAAAAATTTTATTCCAGAAATATTAACAATTATATTTTCAAAGATAAACAAATCGAGTACAAACCTTTCGCTAAGCCAAATGATCAGGCAAAACGGGATTGATGCTCAGTTATAAACCAATTCTATACCCATCAATTCCAATTAAGATTTGGCTGATGCTTAAATAAACATACCGCAGTTTCGATGGAAATGTAATCATGGATTTCGGTGGTCCAACATGTTAATAATCAACGTTCGTTTTTAAACTGTGTATACAACTCATGAACTCTACTAAATTTGGTTCACCAATTCTTTTCAGTAAACATTTAACATATTTAATCAATACTTAAATTGGCTATTCTGATTGAGCTTTCATACTTCTTAGGTAATACACAATTTCATTGGTGAAGAACATGATTTTTTCATGAAATCTTTGAAGAAATCGCTCTGATTATACGTTAAAAGATGAAATAAAATAATCATGTAACATCTAACCTTATTTTTGCCAAGTTTACATATATTACACTAAAATTGGAAATTTATAAAATAAATCAATCAATTCGAATCATAAATACTTTATTACCTAATATTATAAAATTATATTCTAACAGTGAAGAAATTAAATCAATTTTTATCTTCGACGTAAATTGAATAGTTTCATGAACAGTTCAAGAAAAAATCTCTCTATCTCGGTGACTAATCCCAGTGATTCATACTTTTCAACTGTTTAGTTATTGCCACCATATTGTTGCTACTTTTGAGTTTCTGAAATGAGATAATTTCTTAACAAATATATATAAATGCAAATTGTTTTTCGTGTTGATAATTATATTTATGAAATTTCAAATAATTAGCTTCAAAAGCAGATTCCTAATAAGCTCACAAATATGTTTCTTGTCTCTTTTATTTCTTGTACCAATTTCCCATTAAATTAATAGCAATTCTTTTGAGATTAATTTTGCTATATTTAGCGAGTGTTTGATGTCGTAAACCTACATTCTGTGGAATTGATCACATAAGTCAGAATGTTCAGAATTTACTTTTTTCGAGGTTGGTATATTCTTATTCCCTAATTTTTTCATCTTAATTATCAATATGCAGAAACATGTATGTTTGTGCTTTACTGGGCCAATGTCCATTACCCTAACAGATACCGTTAACACGCTACTCAAGCTGACAGAATTAAATATATTTATTGCAGGGCAACAAACGTCAACATCTGCGACAGATTGCAGAAGGCAGAAAAAATCTTCAGAAGGGTCACTCCATCCACTCTGTGAAGGGCAGAATGCTTACGCCATCTAACTATATGGTACCAGAGTTTGACAAGGTTCTTTTCAGATATTCATTCATACCATCCAGATAAGAATGGACTGTGGCATAATGTGATAAGTAGAGGGATCCAAAGTAATTCAAGGAACAGATGCTGTGTAACTCCTAAGAAGTTCATAAGCATAAGTATGAGTCTAGTGTACAGTCTCAAACGTAGAAATTTTTGTCACTGCTTTATGACTCTATAAAACCTCGAATGATATTCCTATACTCACTGACAGTCAAGCTGCAGTTAATTAAAACGCTCATACCGGATAACATCTAAAGTAGTTCAGGGTTGTGAACGCAAGCTACAATGGTTAGCGCAGAACATCTCTTAGAACCAAATGACAATGCTAGTACGATATGCACACTGGAAAAAATGGCAATCAACGCCTGAAAATATAAACTTTGAAAAAAGTAGGAATAAAGTCATCTGAACTGATCACTTTGATCTGCTCTTACTGAATTGAAAATAAATTAGGAGGAATGCTATTCTTCTTTCAGGATACTACCACCAGCATCATCACATAAGTAGAATTGGAAACTACAAGGATAGCCGACTATACCAATGGTATGAAATGGAGTATGAAACAGCCGAACATATGCTATTTGAGTGTCAAACCCACATTTAATAGATTGCAGGTCCAGATATAGAAGAAGAAAATATTGTAGAAGATGATATAAATAAAACGAAACAGTTTCGTCAGATTTCCACTTGAAAATGACCACGCGTAGAATCTTGTCTCATATTACAGACACTTTAGATATAAGATATAATTGAAACCTGCCTTACTTTCTAATTCTACTAAGATTTTTGCTTTTCTTTCATTAATAACGCTTCATTCATATTTTGCAACTTCTTTCTGTCCACAATTGATTAATTTCAAATTTTCGCTCACTTACATGAATTTTCAAATTATTATGTTAAACTTTCTGTTCTTTTTCTCAATGTATTCCTAATATCATTACATGTAACGAAAGTACGCAACTACGCCACTTGACTCTGATTCGGCGTAACTTGCCATATCAGTTTTGACATTCAATGTCACGATATATCATAGAAAAAGATAATAACTAAATTCAATAGACTGCTTGGCTTTAAATTAGTTTCTGTAAGTCGTTTAGTCAATCTTAATTTTAAACAATTGAGAGCAATCAATCAAGGCGTTTATAATATTTTGTTCTGGTTGTGTTTCTTTGGTATTCTTTTAGGTTTTGGAAAAGATTTATTTTCTGATATGTAGTGCAGTGATTTTTTTGGACTGACCGGTGTTTGAGGCAGTACTTCTCCTATTCAGCGTTCACGTATTTTTATTTTATCATTTGTATAATATCACTTATGATATATTTGGATAAAATTTTTTGTCTATTTGTTTAATTGTTTGATCGAGAACTTATTGTCTCATTTTTAGTTCTTTGGTCTTTTTGTAAGAAGCTACTCGATCATCCCTCATTTTATTTCATTTGTAAAAATTGAACAGTTCATTTTACGGATTTGATCTTAACTGAATCTGAAATTTCTTCGAGCTTTCATCTTATAGGTTAGGAATAGGTAAATTGGCTAATTATTGAATTCACGACCCCCTTTTACTATCTGCGCTAAATGAATATCGAACTCTGGTAAACTACCAGAGTGAATTAATAAAAAGTGATATACAGGGATATCCAACGGGACCGTCCGTTAAAAACTTTTTAAGTTCCAATTACAATATCAAGCTGAAATTTTATACGCAGTCATCCTTATCTAGCGATTTCCAATTGAAATGAAATATTTTCGAAGTGATACCATTTCCGGTTATACCGGAACTGGGTCATCACTTTGTTATATCAAATGGCAATCTACTACTTTTTTATTATACATCTAGAACCGACATTTGAGCAAGGCATAAAATACCCAAGTTGTTGGCACTTATCTGTCAAAACTTTTGACAGATTTAATCATTTTTGTTATGAACTCGATTTTTGAGGAACATTTAAAAATATTGTAGCTCGTAGATATTTTGCACTACAGACACAATTTTTGCTTGGGTGGATAGAAGAAGGATCAAGGAATTTTTTAAGCAATCTACACATGTCAAATGTTTTTTGTATGATTTTTTCAATTGGCCTTTTTCAAACGGCAATACCTCAATTCTTTCAAATTGCACGTGCCAATTTTTATATCGCCAACAGATGAAGCGTCAAATTTCAGATGGAATTGTATAAGCATGTACTATACCCATCTCTTATTGTTCCGAAATGATTTGGGAATATATTGAATTTTGATGATTTTGCAAAAACTAACAGAGAATGCTTTGAAATATTTGAATCAAGTAGCTGAACTGGCTACGCTCACCTGACAGGTGCCTAAAATTAATGTACTTGTCACTTCGTTCATTCGAATTTGATATTTCAACAAGAATCGTCGTTATTTCAAATTGAAAATATCCAAACACACATTTGGAATAAAACCACTGGTTATTCAAACGAAAATATATTTAATTTTTTTTAATTCATTTTAGAATGTCAAAAAGTAGTGGGTAGAAATTGCAGGCAATTCAATAACCAATTTCCAAATTTACCGTCTATGAGTAAAATGAAATTTGGAAGCATTAGAAGCAATTTTCTACAAATTCGGATGAATAAAAATTGTAGGAACTAAGCGAAAACCAATCATCGAAGATAATTACATTAATACGAATAAATGATAGCAAACATCATAAGAAAAAACTAATTTACGATCTGAATAAATCTTCAATATGGGCCCCATTTTGCTCGATACACTTGACAGCCCGGATACGAACATGATGAGTTGCCCTCGTAGTTTCCTCAGGATCAATATTACGAAAAGCATTATGAATGCGCTCTAGTAACTTTTCTTTACTTCTTACAGGAATAAGATACACTTCACTCTTGATCAAGGAGCGTCAGGTCCGGAGAACGCGGAGGCCATAAATTTGGTCCTTGATTACCCCACCATCTATTCTCGAACATTTCTGTTAGCTGCCGATCTACAGCTCGTGTTTTATGTGCTGATGCACCATCCATTTGGTAATAG
Source organism: Cryptolaemus montrouzieri (assembly GCA_013387265.2). Classification (NCBI taxonomy): domain Eukaryota; kingdom Metazoa; phylum Arthropoda; class Insecta; order Coleoptera; family Coccinellidae; genus Cryptolaemus; species Cryptolaemus montrouzieri. Next base: position 118,810,055 of record JABFTP020000185.1, read on the forward strand.
CAATACCTCAGAATGTTAAGGGGTAATCCATCTAAAAAATTTGCTAACGTTCCTCTCAAAATTTCCAGGTATCTTTGTCCATTAAGATTTTCCTCATAAATGTGATAAGCCAACAAATCATTCATTAAAATTGCAAAAACGTTCACGCTGAATTTATTTTGGAATTCAATAACCTCAATGAAATGGGGATTTTCTGTGGCCCAAAAATGTCGAGTTCTCCTGTTGGTTATTCCACTTTCATTGAACTTGGCTTCATCAGACCATATAATTTTTTGCAGAATTGTCTCATCTTCTTGAAGCCGAATTAATAAATTTTCACAGAAATTTAGCCGCTTGGGAAGGTCAGTTGTTCTCAATTTTTGTAGTCTGATAAAAGAATACGGATGCATGTTATGTTTCTTAAGGATCCTTTGAATGGGAGTATAACTCAATCCAGTATCCATTGATGCTGACTTAATGGACGCATGTGGCGTGGCACATAAATACGCTAGCGTATTAATTTGATTGTCGTCGTCCTCGAGAATTGGTTTTCTTCTAGTTTCTATGTATTTTGTTCCTCCAAATTGCAGAAAATTGCTACTAATCCTTCGAAATTTTGTTTTACTCATAGGCCCAAATTTGGAAATTGGTTATTGAATTGCCTGCAAGTTCTATCCACCACTGTTTGACGTTCGCCATGAATTAAAAAGAGATTAAACATATCCTCGTTTGAATAATCAGCCATTTTATTATCAATCTGGTGTTTTTCAAAAATTTTCACTTCAAATTACCAACAATTCTTGTTGAAATATCAAATTCGAATGAACGAAGTGACAATTACATTAATTTTAGGCTCCTTTCAGGTGAGCGTAGCCAGTTCAGCTACTTGATTCAAATATTTCAAAGCATTATCTGTTAGTTCTTGCAAAATCATCAAAATTCAATATATTCCCAAATTATTTAGGAACTATAAGAGATGGGTATAGTACATGCTGATACAATTCCATCTGAAATTTGATGCTTAATCTGATGGCGATATAAAAATTGGCACGTGCAATTTGAAAGAATTGAGGTATTGCCGTTTGAAAAAGGCCAAATTGAAAAAATCATACAAAAAAACATTTGACATGTGTAGATTGCTTAAAAAATTCCTTGATCCTTCTTCTATCCACCCAAGCAAAAATTGTGTCTGTAGTGCAAAATATCTACGAGCTACAATATTTTTAAATGTTCCTCAAAAATCGAGTTTATAACAAAAATAATTAAATCGGTCAAAAGTTTTGACAGATAAGATAAGTATTGGGTATTTTATGCCTTGCTCAAATGTCGGTTCTAGATGTATAATGAAAAAGGTAGATTGCCATTTGAAATAACAAAGTGATGACCCACTTCCGGTATAACCGGCAATGGTATCACTTCGAAAATATTTCATTTCAATTGGAAATCACTAGTTAAGGATTGCCGCGTATAAAATTTCAGCTTGATATTGTAATTGGAACTCAAAAAGTTTTTAACGGACGGTCCCGGTGGATATCCCTGTAGTTTTGCTACACCAACAAGTTAGAGAAGATTCCATTACTGAAGGATAATAATTAGAGTCATATAGGTGAGATTGGGGAGTTATGTCATCAAGGATTGTGACAAAAGAAGAATGGAAGTGCGCCTGGAAGTAGATTATCTTCAATGCATAATAGTAATGAAGCAAACAAATAAACAAAAACCCTATTGCAATGTAAATGCTGTTTTCAGTCTCAGGATGAGATATCTAATTGAAATTACTACTACACTAGTAATACTATTTACAAATATTTGCATACTCACCTTCACAAATTCTAGTGTTTTCTCTTTGGAAATATATTGCATCAGAATTGCAGCCTCACAAAGTCTATTTTTCTGAACACATTTATTGTATGATCTTTCTAGATTGAGTAAATGTAATACTGGACATTTGTGCACAAAAATAAATTTTCCAACAAGCTTTTTCCATTTCTTCTTCTCTCATATTGAGTGAAGTATTTATACTATGATCTATTAGACTTTCCCATGTTCGGATATAAAATTTCTCATACCTATAATCCTGTGTTTCAGTGAATTCTAGATATTTTCTTAGAGCTGAAAACTTTACAAAATTCAAAATCGTTTTACATTCAGAACAGCAAATAATAACTTACCATGCCAAAATGCTCCGCATTCACGATGATGTATTCCCAGTAATTCACCTGTGATATTTTCAATAACATGCACACCTCGGCTAGGGCCCGTATACTATCTGGATTTCCAATCTGTGCTAATTTTTTTGTTATATTCTTCCAAGATTGATTGCTGTCCACTTGTAATGAAAATTTACTTGTAATACTGGAGAGTGTCAGATTCTCGATGATTTTCCTAAAATTAATACAAGAAAATGGTGGCGTGTAAACATATTTTTTCAGTTCAAAATGTGTAACTTGAAGTTCTTATGACATTCCATTTTCGATAGTTACTTCACAATATTCATTTATTTATGAAGTCTTGGACATTTTTTCAGGTTTTGGAAACTATCAATATGATGGTTCAACTTGTTCTTTTGATGACTTTTTTTCTGTAATTGATGCTAATGTGCCACACGTTTCGGAATAAATTTCAGTGAAAATTTTTATGGTACACATTTAAAATAAGAAAGTGTATTATATCTCACCAAAAACATTCTGTAAAAAACTAGCCAAGTCTGATGGAGGTGCTTGTTTATCTCTAAAAAGTAATGAAATCTAGACAAAGTCATGCCAAGTCAAAGGTTTCTTACTGCAATTTCTTTATTATTATAGTTAATGTTGTGTGACTTGGCCGTTGAACATTCTTTATACGTTTGTGGGTAGGTACAAGTCAATTTTGTTTACACGTAATGTTATATCTGCTGTAACTACCTGTGTTTGTTAAGCGATATAATAGCCCAAACTGGTATTGGTAATTAGACGCAAGTGTCTTATTTTAGGTTGTTGTTGATTGTGCAACACATGCATTCAGCATTGACAATGCTGACTTCTGCTCTCTTTTTTTTGGAGCGTCAAATCGTCCACCGATCTAACATAAAATAGACGTACAGACCGACTTCTATTAAAGATTAGATACTGGAAATATTTTTTTATACTGTTTATTTGAGGCTCGCCTATACGTAAGTATTATTGAAATAAGCAGTTATATCAAGCCTACAATTGACTGGTTATCAATCAACGTTTTCGAAGTGGCAATCAATATCATCAATAGGTAGCCGTTCTGGGGACAGATTGGTGCAATGGTGTCATGGCGCACTTGGTTTTGTACCATTGTGTACCTTTCAACGACCAAGTCACACATTAACTAAAATAATGAAAAAATCGCAGTAAGGAACCTTAGACTTGGCACGGCTTTGTCTAGATTTAATTACTTTTCAGAGATGAACAAGCAGCTCCATCGAGACTAGTTTTTTACAGAATGTTTTTGGTGAGATTTCACTTCTTTTTGTAGAAACGTGGGCATATTGATATATTTGATTTTATTTGAAATTTCTTTCTCTTTTTAGGAGTAGTTTTTTTGTTATTACAAATCTTTCTTTTCTTTTTTCCGGTTCTGATTCTTGTACATTAGCAACAGTTTTGCGTATTGCCCATTCGCTATTTCTTTTTGTAAACTCGTAGGTATAAGTATAAAAGCCAGTCCTAGTCTTGTCCTGAGTTTTCCTTTAATTTTATTTACATGCGTATTAAAAGCAGAAGGGGAGGCATTCGCCCAGCAGTGACCGTGGGACGCTATAGGCTAAATTAAATTAGAAGATGTGTCCCACAACGCTGGATTTTTGCAATGACAGTCGATTTTTCTCAGTTGATACCAGCTGAGGTTCTTCATCAGATACTTGAGACCTTCGATTTTTGACATCAAATGAAGCGGCCCACCAAGTTGAATATTTTTTGTAAAGGCGGTATGTCGATCTCTAATAGTTTCGTGGACTCTTGTGTTTTCTAATCAGGGTCACCAGGTACTCCAGATCTTCGATTATCCTAGTTTTTATAGTTTTCCCTTCATGTTGCCATTAAACTCTAACTCTGTACCAAATTTCAGCTCTCTGAGTTTATGGGAAGTACTAGTTCTATTCTGATAATCATGAGTGAGTGTCATAAATGCGAGACTTTGCTTTCGCTTAGCTTCGGAACTAAATGACCTACAGACTTGAAATTTTAAATTTTAAGTATGTGATTATAGCTTACTGGACGACGAGAATTTCTGCGTTCTGGTCTTATCAAAAAGTTATCAAATAGGGGCCTGAAAATGCAGCGAAATGGTTCTATTAAAGAATAGTACTTCAGTGTTTGCTCCGCACTCGACTTGATGTGGCTGTTAGGTTAGATTAGGGGGGGAGGGGCTGATGTCGGAGATCTTTAAAGTAAACATGTTTTCATGAACATTATCTATTCGCCGTAAGGGCTGCTTCTAGAAATGTTTACTGTTTTGAAAATATTCCATAGCAAAATATTTGTGATTGTGATTTTTTTTGAAGACCTAAAAACAGTAAAAATATAGGAAAACGCTTTGCACTGTTCCGGGTTTCACAAAATCTAGCCTTGGTTCCTCATAGAGTTTTTTCACCATCTCCTCTAGAAAAGGGTGAAATCGTCAAAATCAAGCAATTTGAAACATATATACATCCACATGCCATGGTTTATATGATTCCAACAAATCTCTTGGGCCAAGGTTTAAATTAGTATTATCGAGGATTAGTATTTATTAGGAGTTGATAGAAAATGAACTTTTAGTTCACTTCTGAAATATGTACCTCCCAAATAAGAAGACATTTGGCTCATCCATGGCGATGCACTTCCACATTTTTCAATAATCAAAACGAAAACAATTGTCCAAATCGTTTGATAAAACGAGAATCGATGATTCCTGAAGTAACCTGAACACATATTGTGTGTGGGGATATTTAAAATAAGTCGTTTACACAAACATTGAATCCCAAATTTGAAAGATTTTCAAAATAATCTTATTGAGATTTTTATGCTATTCGCAACAACTCTGGAATGATCTTAGTCGCCTAGCGGATGTTAGCTTTAAGTTCCAGCTTTCAAGCTGGATAATAATTAGAGGGCCCACAAAGTTCAGCAGCGAAATATAGCAAACAAACCAACTTCGTGTGATTGAAGATGGGTTTAAAACAGTTTTTTAAACAAGATCCGACTTTATGTCATGAACAGCTTTAAAATTCACCAAATTTTAATTCCATAGAAAATCTGTTGATTATTGACAAAGCAGGACCTGGTAATTCTGGTAGTTCGCTTCAAACCAACGACCGTGTGTTCCAACATAGCCTCACCCGATTTCGAATAGTTGGCCACGGGAATTTTCATCCAACAGGTTTCTACTAATTACAGATCAGCGACGTAACGTCACAGTAAAGAGAATGAACCTGGTGCTGATCAGATTCGACAGTACGTAATACATAAAGAAAAATATTCAATATAATTTGACTGGAATTATAGGGAAGCTATAAGATGGCTGGGATAATCAGTCACAGTGGGAACTATTGTGCCAATTTTATTATTAGGTGGAACTCATTATCCCAGTGATACAGTGCTTGAGATATATTGTCCCGTTGATAGTCAATGGGTTAAGGTCGCAAGCAAGCATATCATTTCATAATGCCTTAGTATTGTTGTTTTGTCTATTTTTCTTCTATTTATAACGATAATAATATACGTATCAGAATTGTCAGATTTTTTCTTTTTTTCAGGCATTGTGAGAAATTATCCATTTTTTAAATTCAATTCTATCATATTTTCAATGAAATAAAACTAAAGTATTTAGATTTTCACTATATTCCTGAAACCAGACCTGAAACTTCTAAAATCAAGTCCAAATTTTCCGATCACCAATTTTATGATAGGTTCAGTAATCTTTCAGATGCTAATTTTTCCAAAGATGAAGTTTCACTTCTAGGAAAGGGTTTTAAACACAATTTAGAGTCAAATAACGCTCGTCTCCATTTCGATCTGCTAGGAATTGAAACCGAAACAGCCCTAAATTATTCACTACAAGCCAAACACCTAAAACACTATTCAGCGTTACTACTTCAAAAAGAGTTCAATAGTTTTCAACCTAAGAAATTCGAAAATACAATCTGAAGATATCATATTCACCAAAGCACACAAAGGTCATACAGTCATAGCCTTAAATAAAGCAGATTATTTATTGAAAACCCAAAATTTCATTGAATCAGGTTGTTATGAAGAAATTGATAAAGATCCACCTAATAAATTTCAATCCATACTAAAAACGCTTTAGAGTATGCCAAGTCTATAATACCTACCAACCAAAAATATAAACTTTTCATTGACAACCCGCAATCACCAAAACTTTACTCCCTCGTCAAACTCCATAAAACAGGGCATCCCATTAGGCCAGTAGTTTCATATTTTCAAGCTCCAGCTGCAAAACTTTCACGCTTTCTCATAGACATCATTCGACAGTACGCAAATTTCGAACCTAAATTCTCAATAAAAAACTCTTCAGTCCTAATAAATAAATTTAAGCACACGATACTACCACCGAACGCTAAACTTATGTCATGGGATGTAGTAAATCTCTTCCCTAGTGTTCCACCTAGTGATACAGTGAAACTCATCAAGAACGCCCTTCAAATTAATAAAGTCAATCCGATAATTCAATCAGAAATCTTACACCTTTTAGAAATTTGTTTAGAACAAAATTATTTTAACTTCAATGGAGTATTATGTAATAGTAAAAAAGGTTTAATCATGGGTAATCCTCTGAGCCCTCTGCTCGCTGAAATTTTCATGGATAATCTTGAAAAAACTATCCAAGAACATCCGTTATTCAAACACTTTAGTTATTGGTTTAGATATGTCGACGATATCATTTGTTGTTTCACTGGCACAAACAGACAATTAGAGTCATTCAAAACATTTATTAACAAAATTCACGATAATATTAAATTCACTTTAGAGATAGAAACAGAAAACTCCATTAACTTACTGGATTTAACTATTACTAAAATTAATGGCAAACATGATTTTTCTATTTTTCATAAGCCATCGCATACAGATATTACTATTCACACCTCATCTACACATCCTTGTCCACATAAATTAGCAGCTTAAAATAGTATGGTACATAGACTCATTAATATCCCAATGTAACAAAATAATTTCATAAAAGAGCTAAATATAATTAAACAAATAGCAGTCAATAACGGTTACAGTCCAACTATGATTGAGAACATGATTTCACGCAAAAATAAAAAAAATATAGTGAAAATCTAAATACTTTAGTTTTATTTCATTGAATATATATATATCGATTTTCATCAAGTAACGACCTCCTCAATCAAATCAATTCTATCATCATATCTTCTTTATTTTCATATAGCTGGATAGCTCCCACTCTGTCCTTAAAACTGTCAAGGGTTACGAAAACTGTTCAAAATCAGTAATAAACCATTTGATCTACATATAAATCTCATAAAATCAAGATATTTTAGCAGAGATATGTGAAAACATCCGAATTTTTGAGGCATTGAATCATTTAACTTAAACTAATCATGCCCAAAATAGAAAATCCATAAACCGTAGAGTTGCAGTGAAACATCCATTTAATAAGACATGCCATATTCTTTCTAATATATTTTCAAACAATTGCACTATGCTTATTGTCGAAAAAATCGATAAAGGGATTTGTAGAGATAAAGATAAAGAGATAAATCAAAAATAAAATTAGAGAACTTTTATTGGTAATCCCAGCAATTATTCAAATTAAGCTGTTAGATAAAGGTTCGTGACTTGGCAAATAGTTATACTCACATGAAAGATTCCATACTTAGGGTTGTCAACTTTTGGATTGTTTCAGAGTTAGAAATTGCTAGTAAACATTTCAGAGCTCTCGATCTTAAGAAAAAGTTGGAATCATCGGAAACATAACCCACTCTGAACAAATATTCCTGCCAGAATTTCAAATTGCTCAAACAGATGTAAGCGGCCCTGAAAATTAAAATATTTGAGATATGGGGTTTCGAAGATGAGATTCTTATGCATATATCACCTCTTCAAATTATTCTCGCTACTTGTGGATTGGTCTTTGTTGACGATGTTTAAATTTCTACAGAATATTGAGGACATCTCGCTACTTGAATTTCCTAAATTTGAATCGAGCAGGCAATCCACGATCAGTTTTTTTCTGAATGCAACTATATCTGAACCAAAAACTTCTGCCAATTCATCTGCGGCTTTATTTATGTCTGAAAAGGTCGAAGGCGTGTTAATAATTCACAGGTCAAAAGCTTTTTGCTGCAGGGTTACTGAAAGACCATATTTTTGTGGTAATTTGGGCACGCTAAACCAAAATATGACATCGTCAATATTTTTTTTTAAAGAACTGAATGAACATCACACATTTCTGGGGCTATTTCCATTTGAACACCTCTTTCATAAGATATGAGTGATTTGTTTCAAGAAACACTTCTAAGAATGTTAGTAACTCTTAGCTTGAAGACACGGCTTCGCTCACTAGCAATCACGGCCAGACAGTCGGCAATGCATGCCTAACCTACCAACTATTAACACGAGAAATATTTTATGATTTCCCTTTCTCAAAGATGTTTCGCGTTCATGATATTAGTTAGGACTATTGTATTAGTAGTTGCCCAATATAAATCGTTTCCCTACTTCGCAACCTTGAAAGCGGTTTGAAAAAAATGTTGAGATATCAAACTCAATTGTATTCAAGATCTCAAGTTCGAATTTTTTAAAGTCCATATCTGCAGAATTGAGCCAATTCCATGCAACATTTCAACCTCTAATTGACCTTTCTCGAAAATGCCGAAGCAATATTTCTTACTTTCTAGCCAAGATCATTGAGAAAAACTTTCACGTCTTGAATTTCAAAACTGAGGAAAAACCCCACACAACCCTTCATCCCCTATTTTGGACACTTAGGGGTGGATTTTCCAAGAAAAATGATGCTCATATTTCTAATTTTGTAATTGAAATTATTGATACAAATTCTCTTTTTCTGGTCCCTGATTTGAATCCCAGAGAATTCTCATACAAATCTTTCAACCCTGTTCCGCACCCCTAGGGGAGGAATCTGAAAAAAATAGCGTATATCCGCCCATGAAGAACAAGATATCTCCCCCCCATATGTCTTTTAAATGGATGTTTTGTAATTAATTTTTCAATAATCCCACAGAACGATAACATTTTATTCAATATATGAGTTAATCAGGATTATAACTACTATTGCGCCAGATTTTATCCAAATCTGTTCCATCATTTTTGTGTCATTGAGTACCAGATATTTATTTTTCAACTTTATCGGGCCTTTCGGTCTAAATGACGTCAACCATAGATAGGACGCTTGTCACTGTACGTATGTTCAGATGTTCCATCTTGCTTTACCTATCAGTCTGATAAGTCTTCTGATGGTTATGGGTTCTTCTTCTTATGGGTATACACACAACCAAATTTATATCACCCGATATTTTGAATATTACTCAGGGATTTTGGAAATTTTGAAGGATTGTTAGAATTGATTGTTTTTGAGATATTTCAATTGAAAAAAGAAATAAATTGAGGTTTATTTTGAGAAACAAACAAATAAAAGGAAATAAGAGACCAGGAGTAAAAACACAAAGGATGAAACATTAAGACACCTGGTGGAAGTCCAGTTACCAGGATTCCCCATCGGCGACACATCATCCCCAGAAGAAAATGGACATGTTGGCAGAACAAACTGGAACAGGTCTCAATGATCGTTACAGTGGGCAGTAAAGACCTTTCAATATATAAAGTACCAGGAGCAGATAGTATACACACAACCAAATTTATATGGAATCACCCGATATTTTGAATATTACCTTAAGGATTTTGGAAATTTCGAAGGCTTGTTAGAATTGATCCTTTTTCAGATATTTCAATTGAGAAAAGAAATAAATCAAGGTTATATATATAAAATGAAATAAGAGACTCTTTCCGCATGTAGTAAAAAAATTTGAAAATTGTTTTCTCACGGAGTAGGTGTTTTTTTCTCGATCCTCTTCTTGCCCTGATACAAGCCTGAATCCGTCTAGGCATGCTTTGGATTAAGCTTTCGACTTCCTCTGGGGTGATATTCTGCCACTCTTCTGTGGCGGCTTGGATGAGCTGTTGTGGGGTTCTCGGATTATCCTGGCGCGATCTAATTTTCCTTTTGAGATTATCCCATAATTGTTCAATAGGATTTGGTTCTGGAGAGCAAGCTGGTCAGTCCAAAATGGCGATTCCCTCTGTTTCAAGATAATGTCGCGCGAGGTTGCTGGTATGCGGACGAGCATTATCTTGCATAAAAGTGAAATTCTCACCGTCGGAACCTCGCCAGACTCCAGCACTAGGTCCACGTAATTTCTAGCCATTACACTCGCAATAAACGAAATCAAATCTGTTTTGTCTCCCAGCATAATGCCACCCCAAAACATCACACTGCCCCCTTGGTATTTCGGAATTTGTCTTGTTTCTCGGAGTCTACCTTGTCTTCCACGACCCCTTAAAACCCGAATCCAGCGATCATCTGGATCAATATTCTAATTTTGGTGCTCGATACACCTATTAAGTCTGTTAATTTTTTGTCGTCTGGTTAGCTCTGGAACTCTGAAGGGCCTTCTTCTGTATAAACTTCTTAAACGAAGTCTTTGACGTATCGTCGATGCCTGTTGCTTCCAGAAATTGCTTTTGCAACAGGCATCAGTATATATATATATATATATATATATATATATATATATATATATATATATATATATATATATATATATATATATATATACTGATGCCTGTTGCTTCCAGAAATTGCCTTTGGAGTATGGTGTTAGATTTGATTAGGTTAAATGCACTAGGGTCCCTTCTTGCAATTTTCCACAAAAAGCACACTTGTTCTTTAGAAGTTATCTTCCTACGACTTCTTCTAGGTCTATTTTGCAGAGATTGTAGTTCCACGTATCGGGCGTAGGTTTTTGAAATCACCCCTTGTGATACCCCCATTGTGGCCGCTATATCCTCTGTGTCACCCCTTCTTCAACGAGAGCGATTATTCCACCCCTCTGCACATCGGACAATTCAACGTAAGGCATTTCCAAATATGATTATAGGCTTTTTTTAAATTTTGAAATTCACAGTTTCAAATCTCAGTGACGACTGAGTACAATTTCCCAAACATGTGATAATTCAACATTTCTTATCATACTATCCAAATTTTGAAACAAAAATCTTCATTCTTCACAAGTAGTCAAAGATCCATGATTAAAAACAACCAATAATGTGAAATACCGAGTGATTCCATATTATGTTGTGATTTTGGAACCTTTGGCGTATGAACAATGATATACTATTCAGTATATTATCATCTCCTGATGATGCTAACTTAGTTAGCGAAACGCGCGTAGAGAGGTTTAGTGGTGATATAGTGTCTTCATTGATTCCATATTAATTTGATATATATATATATATATATATATATATATATATATATATATATATATATATATATATATATATATATATATATATATATATATATATATATATATATATATATATATATATATAATTATCCAATCGACATTTTGTAGTGGTTGGGTTCATCTTGCACCATCAAACCACACTAAACCGTATGATAGGTCTTATAAAAGCTCTAACAATAGACAAACTTTCACATTTATAATATTAGTCGACATCCAAAGTTGAGCAATATGTTTCGAAGCTTAAGAGAGTGAAAACCTTCCTGAGGGACACAATGAAATACTGATTGCGTTTAGGATGGCCAATGCAGGAAAAACTTTTTTGAATATGAATAGAAATTGAAAATTTGAATGGAAGAGTGATAGATCTTCTCGTCAACAAAATAAAGTCGAAGGGCTGTAAGGATTGTACAATTCAAGAAGAGCGCGTGTTTTTCGATAAAGAAAACTGTTTTATTTATGTTATTAAAAAAAGATAGAATCGTAGTATTCTTTGAACAACTGTACTCTCCAGCTATAGCATTTCTATTCATAGTTCACTTCGGAAAAAAATTGGCAGCGGTGCATTCCCCATTTCAATGGCGATCGTCCTCGGTATTACTCATTTCATTATTAGTGAGACGATAAAATAGACAAATTAAAAGTAAGAAGAGTTTTTTTATTATTATTATTCCATAATTGAAGTGAGTGATTGACCATAATTAACAAATTGTGGGCCCACTAATCTTTGATAGATTCAACTTTGATCTGATTATTTCATAATTTCAACATCGAAAAAGATACGTAATTCCACAATCTCACAAAATTTCATCGAAATCGGAATACACTTGAATGCTTGAGAGTACTTTGAATTTAGAATTTTCGGCCAATTCGGAGACATATCTATATATTTCGGATCTTGATCAATTCCGTGATCTTACAGAGCATTCATAACTTACTGCATACACGGAGACGAGTGTTAACATTCATATAAATAGTGTTGTTTTCAATCGTCTTAAACATATACCAGCAAAAACCATTAGTGTAAATGGAATTGCCTTCAGCATAAACCATTGTTGATCCCTTTCTTCTTTCTACTCCAGATACGAATTGGTGCACGTCGCTACATAAACCAAATTTTGATTTACCTACGGAAAGTATGAAATTCCATTCTTCTCGTCAATGTTGGTATTCTTGCGTCCATCATAAACGAGCTTGCTGGTGCGTATTGGAGAGCCTAGATGCTCGGCATGGAGCAAGACAATTAGTAACACCCGAAAATGCTTGCCGGTAGATTGCATATTTATCGATAGACCTTGGTCTGCATGTGAGGCGTTTCTCACTTGGGGAACACCTAAGAAGAAATTTTCATAATTTCCATAATCAAAACTTATTCTTCAAATTACTCTCAATAATTCTTCAATTGGTATAAATTCGACTCCAAATTTTCAGTTTATTGCATACGTGATTTATTAATAACATAAATACAAGTACATGTTTATGCAAGATTTAATTATAGAATTATTTATTAGTAATCTATTTGCCGTTTTCGACGTTCCCGAAAATGACAATGAAGAAGTCTGAATGAAACCAACGCCCGGTTTTTGGTATATTATATGCATGAAAATAATATACATTTACTGTACATATCATATCTTTATTTGTACTTAAGGGATAAGGAACATGAGTATCAAAATTTAAACTCAAAACCTAATAATAATTAACTTTGTAGTTTCAATCAACAAACTTTGAATATCAGGAACAACTGATAATGCGCACAATCATTATGTTTTGATCTCCTTGCAATCACCAGATAAACCAAGCATACAATCATAAGAAGTAATGTCACAGCTGTACGCTTTTATACATTTGGATGTAGAATTGTGCAGCAGCTCTCCTAGACGGTTCAATTTGTACTTAAAATTTTCGTGCTTTACACAAAGACAAGTATCTCGATCCCATTTTGTAGGTTGCACTAACCAATAAGAAGGTTTCTCTCTTAAAAGCGTCGATTAAGATAATCGAATTCCAGTCTCAGCACAAAATTGCAAATTTTTAACAGTTTCTAGAAGCAACCGCCTTTGTTTGCCTTGAGCCAATCTTTCTTACCAGGGCACATTGTAACGGTATAGAATTCCTCTTTTTAATATAAATCACTTTAACAGTTTTCCTCTTTTCATATTATGTCCATCTTCCGGTATCAATCAAAATTAATTCGAAATCAAACAGTTTTAATTCAACATTAAAGGTTAATAATTATTCATAAGGATCACAGGTGGCGAGCATTGTCCGTATGTCTCGTAATTATTGTTTTATCGGCGCAGTAGATAAGATTCGTTACAGATTTACCATAATCGATCTAGTTTTCGACCTGAAAAGGGATAAGAAAATATTAGAATCAAAATTCAGAATTAGAATATTCCGTATCAAATTAATTATCGAATCTCAAAACCCTTTTGATAAAAGGTGAGTGTTTATCGAGTCTAACTCCAATTGTTTCATACGTGAAAATAAACATTTTAGGGTTTCTTCTACCAGAGGCATAGCATTTCTTTTTCTTATACATACCTGCAAGAAAAGCATTACTGTTAATGCCTAGAATTCAATCCAATCCGATCAACTGGAGTTTTGGTTATCGTTCTGAGGACAGAATTTTCGAATACGCTTACCTACATTCAGCCACTCATCATCATCACTAAAAGCTGAAGCCATTTTGTTTCAAAGTACAGTTGTTCTATAGAACCTTCTCAAATCAAGGCCAGTATCAATCTACACTGTTATATTAATCAGTTCATCTTTCAACGCTAAATAATAAAGAAGAATTTGGTGTAACTTCAATATCGTATTACCTTCTCAAACATCTCCGTTTTCTTTTATCATCTTTAGAGTTATATTATAAGTGGATTACTAACCCTTATTTTTCCGTATATTATAAATTGCATTTCATTACGTATATTATATTCTCATCAAAATCATATTCTTCATTTACTGTTACCTAAAAGTAACACTGATTGTTTCTTGATTTTCAATCAGTCGATTCATATTAAGTTTATATTTCATAGCTTAAATCAAGTGGCGCCCAGTTCATTTTAATTATTCTTTTATTGGTACTAAGAGTTTTGTAAATTATACAACCCACTACCCAACTGTTCTCTGGCGAAAAGCTGCCAATAAGCGCAATTATGTAATACGTAAGAAATTACGTTACATAAAATTGGCGCCCAACGTGGGGCCGTAGTTCTATTTTTTTTCTGATTACTTTGCAATATTGTATGAAATTTTTTTGAATTATTGATTACTGTTATTGTATTCTATATTGATTGGATATTTTGAGTGTATTTTGTATTTTCTTATTCTTGATAGCTGTAATGCACCAAACTTTTCTCTCTTTTTAATTTGTGTGATGATTGATTATCTTGATACTGTCAACATATGTGCTAGGTATTGCGGTTGTTGTTGAATTTATAATTTTTATATTTGTTGTGAATAATGGAAATCGAAATTAATCCTAATCATTTGTCGATTAATGAACTCAACTATGAATTGAGAATAAGGGCGTTGTATCATGTAGAGGACAAGATGAAAAGAGGAAAATCTTGCGTAGATTATTAGTACGTCAGAAAACTGTAAAAGACTTAGAGTTACACGATCCTGAATTTTCATTCACTACTGAACAGAACGAAATTAATACCACATTAGAGTCTATAACGCAACTTGTTATCGAGTTCGAAGGTAATAAAGAGGATTCGACTTTTAAAAGAGCGAAATCACGTCTATCTCACATTTCAGAGCGAATTTCACGTTTACCTATTATCGTTGGAGATGATGAAAAGAACGTTTGTCATTTAAAAATGAAGCCTTTGCAACTTGTATCAGTTTAGAAGCTGACTTATATGATAAAATCACTGATCAAGCACCTACTGTCAATAACGCATCTAGTATATCGAATTCTTGTATACACAGTGTCTCCGGTACATCACAGTCATTACCAAATCCTCCTTACTATAAATCCATACCTGTTTATAAATGGGTGAAACATTTTCTGGCGATAAGAGCACCTTATCTTCATTTTTAGAGAACGTAGAAGAGTTAAGAAAGGCACGACACGTAAGCAAAACAGAATTGTTCGAATCAGCTAGAGACTTATTTGTCGGTAACGCACGATGTTGGTTTCGACAGACTATAGGTAATGTTAAAGATTGGGATGCTCTTGTTGAGGCATTAAAATTAGATTTTAGGTCACCGTATCATGATGATGAGCTTTGGGAAGCTATAAAATGTAGAACTCAAATTAAGGATGAATCGGCCGTTATTTATTTTGCCAAAATGAATGAATTGTTCAATCAACTCACTCGAATCCCTGCGGAGAGCACTAGACTCAAATATATTAGAAATAATTTGATCCCTGAGTATCGTAAGGCGATAGCAATGACAGAAATTTCTTCCATTTCCGAACTTTACAAGCTAGTTAAACGTTTAGAAGACAATGATTATTTGGACATAAATATTTCGTTGCCCTCGACTAGTCGTGCTGAAACTGCGAAAGGTAATTTTTCAAATCCAAAAAGGATTCCCCGTACAATAATATTTCAAAACATTATAGTCGTTCACCCAAATTATTAACGATTGATAAAAAGATAATAATATTCCTGTTAACCCCGATGAATGCTGGAATTGTCATAAGAAAGGACATTTCTATAGTGAGTGTAGAGCTAGGAAAAGTAAATTTTGCTATCGTTGTGGATTACCTAACGTTACTGTTCGTACCTGCTCACAGTGTCAAAAAACTAATTTTTGGGGCGAAACTAAAAGCCCGAGATTCGTCCCAGTCGTTTCATTTGAGGGCTTCTGAATTAAATAATTTTGAAAATTTCCAAACTTCACGACTTTTCACTAAAATGACACACGATAATAGACCATACATCGAGGTGAAAGTATTAGACAATAAAATAGTTGGTTTGTTGGACTCTGGTTCCAATATTACAATTATCGGTAAAGGTGGCGTTGATTTAATACGACGTCTTAATTTAAAATTTTTAGTCCAAGTTCGAAATTTGTACATACTGTTGATAATAAAAGGCAACATGTAACTGGTCTTGTACATTTGCCTATTGAAATTAACGAGGAGTGTCATCTTGTAGAAGCTCTGGTTGTTCCGAGCCTGAGTCATAATTTGATTTTTGGAAGTGATTTTTGCCAAAATTTGCAATTAAAATAGATTATCTTGAGGAAATTGGGAAATACAACACAATAATGTTTCCTTGGTAACGGTTACTTCAGTCGATTCAAAAATAATCTGGACCATAAAATAATTTATCCCCAAACCAAAAGGTTGTGATCAATGAGTTGTTACAGGCGTTTGAAGAAGTTAGCGGTGTAAATCGTCTAGGTCGAACGGATAAAATCTCTTACTATAGATACTGGCGACGCAAAACCTTTTAGACTGAAACAATATCCGATGTCTCCATATATGATGAAGATACTTAACGAGGAATTAGATGACATGTTGAATTTAGGTGTTGTTGAACCATCAAATTCACCTTGGTCTAGTCCGGTTATATTAGTCAAGAAGAAGAATAATGAATATCGTTTCTGCTTTGATGGGCGTAAATTAAACGAAGTTACTAAACACGATTCGTACCCTCTTCCTCGAATCGATTGCATATTAAGAAGTCTTACCGGAGCAAAATTCATTAGTACTATTGATTTAAAGAAATCGTTTTGGCAAATTCCGCTGGAACCACAATCAAGAGAAAAACCGCCTTTAGTATACCTGGAAGAGGCTTATTTCAGTTTACAGTCGTTCCTTTCGGATTGCGAAATAGTGCGCAAAGACAACAGCGTCTTGTTGACAGTCTATTTGGTCCCGAATTCGAAAATAAAATTTTGCTTACCTCGATGACATTATAATTATATCTGGTACTTTTGAAGAACACGTTTACCTTCTAAAGCAGGTTATTGATCGTCTAAAACAAGCCAATATTACTGTTAATCTAAAAAAATGTCAATTTTTTCGAAATTCATTAAAATATTTAGGCTATATTGTAGATGAAAATGGTTTAAGAACCGATCCTGAGAAAGTATCTTGTATGGTTAATTTTTCGCGTCCGAATACAAGTACAGAAATAAAGAGGTTCGTGGGAATGTGCTCATGGTATAGAGCGTTTATCAAAGACTTCTCTACCTTACTTTCACCAATTAATGATTTACTGAAAGGCAAAAAGAAACGACAAGCTATTACGTGGACTCCTCAAGCTGAGGAAGCTTTTTTGAAAATAAAAGAGGCTCTAGTGGCATCTCCCATACTTACATGCCCTAATTTCAATATCCCTTTTACCATACAAAGCGACGCTTCTGCAACCGGTGTCGGTGGCGTACTCACACAATGTCATGACGGCGAAGAAAAAGTTATTGCGTATGCAAGCCGATCTCTCACAAGAACAGAAAGAAATTACACAGTTACTGAACGCGAGCTTTTGGCCTTAATATTCTGTTTGGAAAAATTCAGAGCCTATGTAGAAGGTGTTAAATTCACCGTCATAACTGACCATTATTCGCTTTTATGGCTAAATAAACTCACAAATCCATCTGGTAGACTTTCTCGTTGGGCAGTTAGGCTGCGACAATATGATTTTGAGCTTATACATAGAAAAGGCAAAGACAATGTGGTACCCGATTTCTTATCCCGCATTCATGAATCGCAAGAGATTAATGTAATATCCTTTTATGACGATGATTTTGACAATTGGTATGTTAGCATGCGTAATAAAGTTAAACAAAGGGCAATTCCTATCCCCAGTGGAAGGTAGAAGATGAAAAGCTCTACAAGTTCGTTCCGTCGAACATTCATGTTCAATCAAATATTTCTGAGTGGAAGGTAGTAGTTCCGAAAAAGAAACGTAAGTCAATAATAGAAGCGTTCCATAACCCACCAACTTGCGGTCATCTCGGTGTTTTAAGACACTCTCCCGAATAAGTGAACTTTATTACTGGCCAAAGATGAGAGCCGATATTCTTAAATTCGTGAAAAATTGTAAAATTTGCGGAGCTAATAAAATTTATAACCAACCAGGTTTAGGATTAATGGGGCAAGAGAAAAATGTCCGTTTTCCTTGGCAAATTATCGCGTTAGATTTAGTAGGTCCTTTTCCCAGGTCCAAACATGGAAATACGTTTTTACTGGTCGTATCTGATTGGTTCACGAAATATGCCATTTTACACCCATTGCATAAGGCTAGCGCTGAAAATGTCGTTAAATTTTTGGAATCAGATGTCTTTTTAAAGTTTGGTATCCCACAGTTTATAATAGCTGATAATGGAACACAGTTCGCAGGGCGCGCTTTGAGGAATCTGGCCAGAGCATATAAAGTCCAGAAGATTTGGTTCACACCGGTATACTCACCTCAGTGTGATTTTGTTGAACGAACAAATCAAACCGTTGGTACTACGATTCGTTGTTATATAAAAGAACAAAATCATTCGGAATGGGATAAAGAATTACAAAAAATTGCTTTCGCTATTAATACCGCTAAACATGAAGTAACAGGATTTTCACCAACTTTTCTAAATTTCGGTAGATATGTTCCGCTTAGTGGAGATTATTACGGGAAATAGAGTTGACTGACGATATACAATTGTTACCTGAAAAAGGGATAGTTACGCAGTTGATATCGCACCGTTGTCTGATATTTTTCGAAATATTCGGGAAAAGCTTCATAAGGCTTATAGTAGAAATGCCCGAACCTATAATTTGCGTCGACGGGACTACAATTTTGGTGTAGGAGAGAAGGTTTGGCGACGAAATAAAGTCCTTTCAAATGCTTCAAAGAAATTCTCGGCAAAACTTGCACCAAAGTATGTATTGCGTCGAGTTTATCAAAAAGTTTCTGGTCTTTGTTATAATTTAGTAAATTTAGACGGTTCACCGGACGGTAAATGGCATGTCAAAGACCTAAAACCATATTTCGGCTCAAATTCTGATGTTTCCGTTTCATAATATTTTTTTTGTATCGCTCAAGTATTTTAAAGTTTCACTGTCGTTGAATACCTCCTTGTCGAAGTATTCATTTCATTATTCCTCCGATCGATTAGTTTCTGAACATTATCAGGATTTGACCTATGGGTGTAGTATAGTTAGCTATAGGTTATTATTTAGGTTATAAATAGGTTAGATGAGTAGATAGATAGGTTAGATTATAACTAGATAAGTTAGTTTAGGGTTGTGGCCGCAACAAAACAAAAATTAGCTGTAAGGAATAAAACGATGAGAAACAGCATGACGGGGTTAGTAAGGCCTTCAATAATATATGCCTATTCCATATGAACTGAATATGTACTTCAAAAAAAAAATTATATCAATTTTTTTTCTTTTTAGGAGAGGGTAGTGTAACGGTATAGAATTCCTCTTTTAATATAAATCACTTTAACAGTTTTCCTCTTTTCATATTATGTCCATCTTCCGGTATCAATCAAAATTAATTCGAAATCAAACAGTTTTAATTCAACATTAAAGGTTAATAATTATTCATAAGGATCACAGGTGGCGAGCATTGTCCGTATGTCTCGTAATTATTGTTTTATCGGCGCAGTAGATAAGATTCGTTACAGATTTACCATAATCGATCTAGTTTTCGACCTGAAAAGGGATAAGAAAATATTAGAATCAAAATTCAGAATTAGAATATTCCGTATCAAATTAATTATCGAATCTCAAAACCCTTTTGATAAAAGGTGAGTGTTTATCGAGTCTAACTCCAATTGTTTCATACGTGAAAATAAACATTTTAGGGTTTCTTCTACCAGAGGCATAGCATTTCTTTTCTTATACATACCTGCAAGAAAAGCATTACTGTTAATGCCTAGAATTCAATCCAATCCGATCAACTGGAGTTTTGGTTATCGTTCTGAGGACAGAATTTTCGAATACGCTTACCTACATTCAGCCACTCATCATCATCACTAAAAGCTGAAGCCATTTTGTTTCAAAGTACAGTTGTTCTATAGAACCTTCTCAAATCAAGGCCAGTATCAATCTACACTGTTATATTAATCAGTTCATCTTTCAACGCTAAATAATAAAGAAGAATTTGGTGTAACTTCAATATCGTATTACCTTCTCAAACATCTCCGTTTTCTTTTATCATCTTTAGAGTTATATTATAAGTGGATTACTAACCCTTATTTTTCCGTATATTATAAATTGCATTTCATTACGTATATTATATTCTCATCAAAAATCATATTCTTCATTTACTGTTACCTAAAAGTAACACTGATTGTTTCTTGATTTTCAATCAGTCGATTCATATTAAGTTTATATTTCATAGCTTAAATCAAGTGGCGCCCAGTTCATTTTAATTATTCTTTTATTGGTACTAAGAGTTTTGTAAATTATACAACCCACTACCCAACTGTTCTCTGGCGAAAAGCTGCCAATAAGCGCAATTATGTAATACGTAAGAAATTACGTTACAACATTCTGCTGACAGCCGTTTTTTAATGCATCACCCAATATTTTCAGAACTAACATAATATTCCTTTCTAACATTTAGCAGTATACTCATAGGGTACATAATAATAAAAAATCAACACTGACTTGGCATGAGACCGACTTTGACGTGAAACCTTCCACTGCACTGGAACTATTGATGGTTTAGAGATCATAATTGAAAAGCCACGATTCATGGTCACCAGTTATAATCTTTCAACCAGATTTTCATCATTATTGACCATTTTCAAATTGCCCCGTGCGGTTTTGTAATTAATTTTGAACACACGCAAATTTTCAATTAGAATCTTTCAAACACTACTTTTCCATATTTTAAGATCAAAATTTAGTACTCGCACAGTTAATCGACGATCTTCAATGATTGCCAGTCGTTTGATGTAATCGTCTGCTTTTGCCGTCAAGGGCGTAGGTCGCTATCAACAGATGTGTTTTGTACATACACTCACTACAAAATACTACCTTCATCATTTTGATAGTTTGCGGACAACTCTTTTCGAGTTTAAACAAACTTTAACACTAATTCGTTGTTTTGACTTTTCCGTAATTCTTTGTCGCAATACAGGACTACGACAAATGCGAAAAAGGAATACGACAAAGCCAAAAAAGTCGTATTCTTTTGAATTAGGCAATAGAATCACAATAAAACAAAATTGTCTGAAATACTTATGAATTACCTGGACAATATGGATCGACATGTTCCGCTCGTTTGATGATTCTCACATCCTGATATAGAGCCTCTAGAAGTTGATCTATATTCAAAATTAAATCTAAATAAATTTGATCTGCCAGTTTGTTCTTGTGTAATATTTGAAGAGATAAACAACGCTGATATTTTTTCTCAACCTAGAAAATGTAAATTATAATTTGAAAGTAATTCAAGAAACACAACTTACTTTAGTGAAAGATATACTTTTGCAGGAATCTGGTTCTGCATTTCTATATTCTTGAGCATAGCGATATGTTATTTTGGCTATCGTAACTTGGTCGGCTCCTTTGAAAGTAGAACAGAAAAAAATATTAGTATTGATTCAAATTTCGAGTCTCAATAAGTTACTGTGAGAGAATCCGTAAATATTATTATATTTACTGATCAAATATTGTTGTAGAATTCGTATAGACATAAAACGATATATGAATTTCTGAATATCACCTTCTGAAACAGAATTTTTATTGAAAAGAAGTCGAAAAAGCAATTGTCTTTTAAACAATGTTGGTTTTTGCAAACTGGATATATATTGCTCTCGAGACCTATGTCGACGTATGGAGCAATAATATGAGCACGCAAAGTCCATCAATCAATTACCTATGTGTGGGCTAAGAGCACCACAACAAAAAGAACTACGGAGCCACGAAGGTAGCGTGGCCGACTATGATACGACTTCGTTCATTTGGTATAGAAGTTAATCTAGGGAGTGGTGAGAGGAGGAGTCATAAATGAACGGAGTCCCTTAGCAATTCCATCACTGTAGTGGAATTAAACTGCATTTAGCTTTTCGTCTTCCAAGTGAAACAAACTGCAGGCTTGCGAATGAACTTCTGAGCTATATCATCGACAAGGACAGAACGAACAAATACCTGTCAACCTAAGTTTTTTCAAGTGAATTATAACTTATCACTGACAAATACAACTGATACTTGTAGAAGTGTAAAAATAAACTCAGGGGGATATCATAAAACATGCACAAGGATTAGTTGATGAATTGAAGGGACGTACGTAGGACTTATGTGGCCACAACTACGAACCTCTACTCACTCACAAAGCATTGACATAGAACTTTCATTAGAAGCGGTGGAAAAAAGCAAAGTCTGTTATGTTTAAGGATTTTTCTCATTGAAATAATTCTGTTGGTTTTCATATTTCCACTTCTTGGTGATTTATAATGGCTGAAGCATTTAAAGAGTGAATTTCAACTTCTCATGTATTACAATAACTTCCCACTAACAATAACTATTTTTGTTTCCAATCATGACACAGTATTTTTTTTCTCTAAAATCATCTTGAATGAACTATTTGAAAACCCTCTTAAATTCTATCATATTCAATGACATTGAAGACTCGTTTCCACAGTGCCAGCCAATTGTCCCGACACTGTTGTGGAAATGCCAATGTCTAGTAGAATTAATATATGCTCACATAGTGAAAGTATTGGCAAGTCAGTTAATAACGAAAAATGGCTGAGTGTTGATCATAAGTAGTGTGTGTTCTTTCTTGGAAATTTATTGCCAATTCAAGCGTACCGCTAGTCGAAGAGTTGAACAAAAAATGGACAAGGAAATGGCTTTAACCAATAGACAGTGATATCGGATCCATTCATTTGAAGATGGAATTATGTATGGAGGATTCTTTGGAAATTAACGTATATTTAAAAATAACTACACCGAACTATAGAAGCCGCCAAGCGCAATGTAAAATGTACCAGGAAGAGCATTCACTTTTACTTCAGCCTCTGCTAGACCCAACCATTGAATGTTTAGGATTTCAGAGATTTCAACGAAGTCCGTTTCGTGAGCTATTTTATCCTTATACAAATCATCTACTGATCCAATAGATGTCTTTGTTCCTTATAAAGCCCAAAAAACCTCAAGTTCAGATCGGAGCCATAGTTTACCAGTAAAAAATTCAATCAATAGGACAAAAAATTAACTCACACACGACAATCTCATCTAACACCAGCGGAGTGGCGCAAAATGAAGGGAAGCTAGTGGCTTTCAAGATAACATGCTGCCAACTGCTGCGACAACTGTGATTCACAGTGGTGAGTTTCCTCAATCTACTCCTAGAGTTAACTAAATTTCAGGCCAACGTTAATTGAACTGAAGAGCTCATATGTTGCCAATGATTTTGTGCCCGTATTACGAAAATTATCTCCTCAGCTGACATCGTGAAAATAAATATTTACATGTATATAAAATGCCTTCTTTTAACTATAGGTATATAACATGTTTTAAAGTAAGGAATATAAAATGGAAATTTATAAGGGAAAACAACTGCTTAAAGATTCACAGCTTGAAATAAATCATTGCAATAGTTTGCTGATTGTTCATGGCCTGTTACAGTTAAATAATTTTACCCCTTTTTACACCCAATGGCTTGAAAAAAATTAGAAAAAACAAAGGTTTTTCTAACTCTGTTGAATATTCATCTTTCCTTCTTTCAATAGTTAAAAAGGAAACTTATCAGCTATGTAAATATGGGTGTGGATTTTTCAAACACAAAATACTTAATTCGAATTCAATCGAAATAATATATTAATTTCGAAAATTATAACTGGAAGGTGGAAGACAATTTGTTCTATATATATATATATATATATATATATATATATATATATATATATATATATATATATATATATATATATATATATATATATATATATATATATATATATATATATATATATATATATATATATATATATATATATATATATATATATATATATATATATATATATATATATATATATATATATATATATATATTTTTATTTTTTGAAAGGGAAAAATTTGTAAATTGAATGTGATAAAATGTAAGTATTCATAAAAAATCAATTTTATATCTTATAGAGTTAAGAATTGAAAGAGAAAATTTCAAACAGTGAAAGGCTTTGCGAAATTTCAGAGGTAAAAAAAATCACCTTCTGGCGTATTACATAGCAGGCAATAAGCTGCAGTAGTTTTCTTCATTTCTTCATTATCCATATGCTGTAAACAATTATCTATTTCAGTGAATAAACTTGTTTGTTGAGTGTGAAACCAATCTCCAGGTTTAATAGTCTTCAATACACCTTGTGCCACCTAGGGAATAAATAATTCATAAGTCCAACAGCTGAAAGAAGACATTTTGTCAAATACTTACCAGCTCCTTAACCAAATATGAACAGACATCATCTACAGTTAAGTGATTGAAAGCTTCAACAGCTGAAAACCATACATCATAATTTTTCAAACTTATTTCTTTTCGAATAATATTCCAAATATCCTTAGAATCCAATATGGATGTATTAAACAGAACTCTAAATTCAGATAAAGGATCGATAGACAGAGATTCGGGAAAAGCACTAAACCATGTTTCTTGTTCAGTATCGCCAGGTGCATTAATTCTGTTGTATCCTTTCAAAAAATGCAGCATATATTCTAGGTGAACATGTGTATGTTGTTCGGAAATATCCAATATGCACATAAATACTTCATAGTGATAAAAATTCACTTGACTCCATAACTCCTGTAGCATTTTCTCAACTTTTACTTTATCTTCAATTAAACTTATAATTTTTTTACATTTTTGAAAGAGCTGTTGATCTTGATTTTCTTCCATCGCTAAAACTCTTTTTCCAGCACAGTTTGTTGTGATTTCATATTTTGGTTTCCAATTCAATAAAACAGTTCTTAAGTATATCAAATAATATGTTTGAATTTCCCCCAAATTGAAATCTGTACAGTATTCTTTGATTTGTTTGGCACAAAAATTATCTGTTTGCAGCATTAGCTGTAATCTTTCTTTGCTGTCGACTTTAAAAAATTTGTTATAATTTATATCATAATTTTTCACTATTTTCCACCATTTTACGCTCAGTTTTACCTGTTCGCAAAATTTCTTCAGGGCTATTTGATTGTGATATTGAAACATCTCAACCCCTATTCCAGCAATAATTTCTACTTTATTTGGCGACATTTTGTACAATTTCAAAGCATGTTCTATGTGTTTTTCTGTTTCTTTACAGTTGCACCATATCAAAGAATGAAAAAATAACATTTCATTTATATTCTTCGTGAAAAGGGATGACTGAATTAAATTAGGAATACAATCTTTTTAATTATTTCTGCCAGTAAGCTATTGATTTGGGGATCTAAATCTTTATGAACCATTAGCTGATTTTGAAGGGTGCCTAATAATTTATAAGCTAAGAACGATTCACCTTCTTGAGTTAGGGTATATGAAAGTCTTCGAAAATCTTTTATTTCATTCAATAAATCATCCTGAAAAAATCAATTTGATTAAATTATCCAAGAGACTATACAGAAGATTAATTCAAATATATGATTAAGGTTTTCCACCAATAGCAAAAGTATGGTTTGACAAACCAATATATGCATAGTACCTCTAAGAATAGTCAATAAATCGATTGAATTTGAATAAGAGAAACAAATTCTATCATTTTTCACTATTAACAATTCTAATTTTTCTAATTTTCTTTAGCCGCTCTCGATTGAATATGTGAATCAAAGAAGGGGACAAATTCCAAAAAATGTTTAGTCTGTCGATTCTAACAGTACTTCCTACGTTCGGAGATGATGTGTATGTTCTTATCAATTATGTTGTTTCTAGCTATTTTTAGAGCTGTCGTGCTCCCGTTTGTTCTGTTTGTGCTGTGCTAGTGTCTCTATCAATTATATCTAAGTTCAAAGATTTAATCAATGCAACATGTATTGATCTACTATTAGCTTTAGAGTTACCAGAGTAGATGCAATGATCATTGCTCAGCCTTTTTCGCTAGGATTGCATTTCGGCCGCCCTTTCCACCGCACCCCATCCGTTTTTGCAGAAGTTGTCCATAACATAGATGTCAAAGGGGTTGAGACTTAGGTTCATAGCTCTAGCTGGTGTAATTCACATGGGCCCTTTAATGGTGAGGCAAAGTAGAACAAGATTCGTATTGCATATTGTTTTGTGTACTTTGCAACAAATGCTCCATAGATTAGCAGAGGTCGTACTACTCTGTACGTTATTGCTTTATATACACATTGCCACGAATGATGTGTCGTGATTCAAAAGTTTTAGACACAAATGAACGCATTTTTTGCCGTTATGATGCGAGCGCATGCTCTAAAGTCTGGTCATTTTCAGATGATTTCCCATCGAGTAAAAACTCAAAATAAAACTATACCATACCGGGTGTAACTGAAACTAGGGCCATCCCTGTAACTTTTTTCTATTTGGAATATCTTGATGAAATTTGTGAATCGGATAGAAGACAACATTTTGAATTTGATAACATTAATATGTTTTCGGCATAACAGGAAACGATACCAACTTCAAATTTTCAAATGGGACACCCTGTATTTTTTTGCTTATTTTAATTGTTCATCACATCCTACGACCTTTTGATATATTCTTGAAAGAAAAACAACATTCTTTTTTTTGCAATTTTCATTTCAGAAGGCCATGAACAGTGACAATTGGCTTAGCTCAACATCTCCTATCACGAAAATACAAGATTGTATCTGAACATTGCTCAATTTTTAAGGGGTGTCAAAATTTATTACAAAAGAGCGAACACCGAAATAATTATAATAAATGTTCAAAAATACCCCCATTGTCACGAACACAACATCGCACACGATTCATGATTCCCCTTCAACATTATTTAACTGTTGAGCTGTAATGTAAGTTTTAAACTTTAGTACTACTATCCTGTTACACTTTTCAGTCATTTCAACCATGCTTAGAACAAGAATACCTACATGAGATTTTAGCTTCACTAAGATTTCTCATTTTTTGGGATTTCATAATTGATCAATTTCAAAATATCGCTTACTTGAATTATCAAATTATTGTATTAATACAAAATTTCAGGAATCCGTTTCTCATGACTTCAAAATTCATTTCAAGCGTGAAACTGTATGAATTAAGGCCATTTCATTCAGTTTCACGTCAGTGCGCAATCGACTCCCAATTATTTGGAGAGATCCAGCCTTTGGAAGATAATTCATCTCTTCTTTGCAGAGCCGATTTTCGAAGCATAATGCATTTCTTTCTTGGATACACCAAAACTTTTGGAGGAACTATTTTAGAATAACTATTTGTTCCGGAGAGATATACAACATATTAGAGGAGTATAGCAATAGCAATACAGTTTGCAACCGAAGGACCCTTATTTTATCAGATAGGTTCAAGTAATTCGTTTCTTCAAATATTCAAGAGTTTTTTCAATTTTTTATTTCCATTTTTGTCTTATCCTTCACCAGAATTTTTCAACTTATTCTTCAATTACGCCATTCATGATGGAGCACTCATTGTCCTGTTAGTATAGTTATACTAGGTGATTCACCAGTGGCGCGAATCATTCAGTATATAAATTAGTTTAAATAGTTCTTTCGCCCTTGTGGTGCAATATCTCATACAAAACTTTTCGCCCCTCGATTAGTGTCGAGATTTTAAACTTTCTATTATTTGTGAAGAATTAGCAATTTATTACACCAATTTCAACCAAACTGATTGCGAGTTTCCTATAACCTGTTATGACGGATATTTGGCTAATAATTGTACACACTTATTTCTTAATAGACTTGAGCTCAATTAAAATCAAAATGTAGCCACCAGAGGAAAACGCCAGAAAGTGTTTCTGTACATTACAACTTCTTTTGTAAACTAACTTCCATGTTGATATATCTTTATAATTTTTTATATATATATATATATATATATATATATATATATATATATATATATATATATATATATATATATATATATATATATTATACCTACCTGTGATACCTCATCTTGGCCTTTTTGAAAATAAGTGAGAAATCGAGAATCCTCTGTTTCGAATTGAGCTGAAAAAAACAAATTTTGGTAAATTATATTGAACAATTACTTCTCAAAAGGGCATTAACAAATCTTTAGAAAACAAAAGATATTCCTTATAAAGATATGGATGAGAATGATTCTATACCTCTCTGATCAAAAGTGTTAAGATTTTCAAATAAAACGCTAACAAAATTTATTTCATGTCTACGACTAGTAGTGCCGTTCGATACCAATCCAACTATACCAACGCTTCTTCCAATCTTCGAAACTTTCGATATACTTAACATAAATCTGACGGAGCTTAATCAGGTAAAAATGTCAGTTGTGGAACGATAAGAGTGGAATTTTTGATGAAGAAGTCGAGTCCAAGGGTTTTTTGCACACATTGCCTCATTACGCGTATTGCTTAAAGCAACTGGCGTATAAAGTTAACGGTGCTTAATTGATGAAATTTTCAAATATGCAGCTAAGTAACACCTGACAAATATCATATATGGCACAGAATAAATCGACGTTTAGGAAACAATACCTCGTATTGCATTTTTTCTGATTGAACATAGAAAGAAAATCTTGTGAAAAAGATATCAATATTTCAAAGCGACTTCAACTTTTGCTCGTCGGTTTATAAGTATTTCTAAAGTACCAATGATACAAGGTTGTTTATAGAAACACAGTGTATAAACCTTTACTTACTTATAAAGGAAGTAAATATATTGAAGATCTTCTGAATAGCTAACAGACTTTGGTAACTGGGATTCAAATTCTCGATATCAAAGGTATTCTCGTAAATCTCCATGTTTTGATCAACTTCCGAATTATATCTTTTCAAAAAATAAATGGAGTCCACCCAAATGTATATTTTCAAACAAGCAGAAAACTCTTCATAATCTGCTATATCGAGAGCTTTGTCCATCAGATCAAAGGCTAATTTCAGAAATCTCCCTGAACTTTTGTCGACTGTTCCTGTGTCGTAATCAATAAAAGAATTTTCCACCAACTGATTTCCACTTCTGTGATTTAAATTTTGTATGAGGTACACGGCAAGGATAACGAGATATTTTACACTATCGGAATTATTTAAGAATTCAACAGCAACGGCGCAGATCAACTCATTTTTATTAACCTCAACTTTCATGCAACATCGTAACAGCAACTTTTGTACATTCAGTTCCATGGATGACGATAAATAACGACAAGAATCGAATAAATCGGAACTACTGATAAGTGCGTCTTCATAGTCATTCACAACCTTCGATAATACTTGGTTGGAAAAGTGTTTCTTCTGTTCTAGTTGATGTATTTCGTCGGTGATACGAACGTCGAAATGAGTTTTTAAACGATGGATTCTTCTTATTAACTCAGTAGTTTTTGTCAAAATATAGGATTCTGATGTATTTTCAACTGATGAACAAAATTTTTCTGTGATATGTAAGAAGTTGATGTACTTTTCTGCTTCTGAGGTTTCCTGAAAGATAAAATTAATTATTAGTGATTATAATTCTGGGCTCAATATGATTATTTCCTATTTAAATGGGCATTAGTAACAACATGAAACAAAAATCAATTTAGCAGAAACCTTCTCGTAAATTGAACTGAAACAAATCAAGTCTGAGTTTTATCCTTCCATATAAACTATCTAGAGATTACTGGTTCATTCTAAGTGAGGCCGCTCATTAAGAAAGAAGACAAGACATAAATATAAACGTTTAAATATACTTACATAACATTTTCGAGTGAATAATTTTATCCTATTTTATAAAAGATGAGGGGAGATACTCAGTACAAAAAATATATTTACATCTAGGATGTAAAAAAGCCTTTTTATGCAGAAAACTTAAGACGATTGATTGCCCAGTATGCAACGTATGTGAGGCCAGATACCTATGCACGGCTACCTAAAGATTCTTCAACTATTGTAGTAATCTAACCTATTGATCACTAACTACAAAGGCCAACATAACCTAACAGAGTTTCGTAAATTTCAATGAACAAGCGTTTCAAGTGGAAAAAGTTTTTTCATGCAGTTTCCGTAATTCGTGGAAGATCTAGTTGCCGTGATCTACAGATGTCATTTATGTTTTATATTGAGTATTCCTTCTGTCAAAAGTCTGAATAAGTTCGCTAAAATGGCTTAGGAATTAGAACTTCGAAGAAGTATTTACAATTTAGTTGTGCGAGTTCTTGAGCGTGAAATCATCAACATTTTTCGTGGTCAGAATATTCCTAAGACAACTATTTATCGGGTAATAAGTGAATGTGAGCAAGGAATACCATGCTTGAATTTGCCAAAAAGTGGTCGACCGGAGGCTCTGAATGAAATCCGTAGAAACAGGCTCTTCGAAAGAGAAAGAGACACAGTACGAACATCATTACGAAAATTATCCAGAAGTTTTCGTACTTTTCATGAGACAATAAGGCGAGAATTACTGAATGCAGGATGTAAATATCGTAAAAGGCGTAAGTGTCCAAAATACACCCAGAATCAATTGGAAAATATCCCCATAATTTTGGATGATGAAAAATAATGCTGGTTTCTATACAAATAACATAGAAGACTGTACAAACGAAGTAAAATTCAAAACAAAGAAAAAATTTGAAGAAAAGCTTTCGGTTTGGTGTGCTATTTCTGAAGCTGGGGTTTCAAGACCATATGTAGGGCATGTGAGAGGCGAAGTTGTTGATGCAAACCTATATACTGGAAGATGTCCCCTAAAATTGTTAGATTTCATCAATATCTATCGCGCTGATGACGAAATAATGTTTTGGCCAGACTTGGCGTCTTCCCATTATGCACGAGTTACGAGAGATTGGTTAGAGGCTAATAACATCCCATTTGTACTTCGCGAAGATAACCCCCCAAACGTTCCGCAAGCAAGATCAATCGAAGATTTTTGGGGTTTACTGACAGGGAAAGTCTATGACAATGGATGGGAAGCCCAAAACGAAGAAGGTTTAAGACAGAGAATCTTTCAGAAGATACGAGAAATCGATGTGGATGTCGTCCAAAGACTGATGGAAGGTGTCGGAGAAAATTGCGCGCCTTTGAGCAGAACGGGCCCCTATCAATCCTTTAAATACGATTTTATAGAGTTCAGATATGAGGTGAAATCCTAATATAATCAATTCAATAAAGTTTTTTTCAGTAATTAATTCATCTATTCGAATTTTTTTCCAAGACTTTTGTTACATACTAACGTATGCTCATTAATTCAATTATATAGACACCCGATCGTTATGCTTCTTTCAAGACAATAGGGTGACAATAGATGGTGGTCGTTCGAAATGATAAAAAACAAATTGTACAAAAAAGCTGTAAGAACAAAAATATATATATATATATATATATATATATATATATATATATATATATATATATATATATATATATATATATATATATATATATATATATATATATATATATATATATATATATATATATATGTGTGTGTGTGTGTGTGTATATGTATCTACATAATTATATATATGACTTCGGAAAATCAAATTTTTTGGTAATATTTTCTTAGAATATTTCTTCCAAGCTTCAGTGTTGCTCATATTTTCAGAATCCCATTTTCTATTTCATGAGTATTTTAGGAGTAGAGATCCAGTGGAAAAAAACCTTTTTCTTGAAATATTTTTTCTAAACGACTACATTCTTTGTTTCCTGTTAATAATTTTTAGGAGTTTTATATATAATGATTTCACTAACTCTGTATTGTAGGCATCTAGCATTGACGGATCTTTACCGATGAAGTGAGAATAACAGAATAATAGAATCTTGGATAAATGAGATAAAAACACAAGGTTTAACTTTAATCTACACTTTATTTGAAAAAATTCGACGACGTTTCGCTGACACAGCAGCTTTATCAAGAATGAAAAATAGAATGAAGAGTATGGTATTATAAACAAATCGTAGAACAAGTTGGATGAATAACAGGAAAAACCCACACCGAGCCATTGTACAGTTAGTATGAAAGGCAATAAAAACTAATTAAACAAGTTAAGTAGGGGTGAGTAATTCAAATCTACCTGTTCATTCAAAAGCTTGTCCGAATGTTTGTATCTATTTATTTCTAATGCTTCTAGGAGATCTAATTTTGAACTTTTGATTTTATATGTAATATGTCAAAGTTTTATTGAATGAATGGTTTTCTTTTATTAGGTGGTTTGAATAATTTGAATCAGATTTATTTTTATCGAAGCTACGTTTATGTTCAGATGTTCTTATGCCAAAACTCCTATAGGTCCTACCGATATAAATTTTATCACAAGAACCGCAATTGAGTTTATAGATTCCTGATTTACTTGATTTTTCAACACGAGATTTATTATTTTTAATATGTTTACCTAAGTTATTAGAAGTTTTGAAAGCTATATTAAGATTTTGTTTGACGAGAAAGGATTTAATATTTGTACTTGCAGAACCGCAGAATGTTAAACTGTTGAATATTTTATAGTCTTTATGAATAGGATATACTTCATTTATTGCTTTCTGATAGAGTTTTTACGAATGATTAGATCTATCATATCCGGATTATATGAATTATTAATGGCTATCTGTTTGATGATGTTTAACTCTTTATTATAATCTTCTACTGATAAAGGTAAATTGAGTAACCGATGTACCATGCTGTTTAAAGCTGCAACTTTGTGTTGAATTGGATGTAATGAGTAGTTATGTATAATTGTATCAGTATGTGTTGGTTTACGAAAGACCGAAAAACATGATTATTATTTTGTTTAGTGATTTTTAAGTCCAAAAATTTATGGAATCGTTCTGTTCAATTTCTATCGTGAATTTAATGTTCAAATGGATGGAATTAATGAAATTAACAAATAAGTCTAACTGACGAGTAGTTCCAATGAAACATACTAAGATGTCGTCAACATATCTATACCAATAAAGAAATTTAGAAATGAGTGGATGTGTATGAATTTTCTGTTCAATATTATTCATAAAAATCTCTGCTAAAAGTGGACTCAAAGGATTTCCCATGATCAAACCATTTTCACTACTGTAATAGATGTTGTTATTCATCCAACTTGTTCTACGATTTGTTTATAATACCATACTCTTCATTCTATTTTTCATTCTTGATAAAGCTGCTGTGTCAGCGAAACGTCGTCGAATTTTTTCAAATAAAGTGTAGATTAAAGTTAAACCTTGTGTTTTTATCTCATTTATATCATGGATCTACATCAAGTAACGGCCTCCACAATTCAAATATTCAAAAGAATCTTAGATCACTACGGAGCAGTTAGTAAGCTTAGACAACGATTTGAGCACACAGGAATGAAAAGTTTAGATGTTTAGGGAACATCGAACACCACCTCGAACTATTAGACCAAAGAATCATTCAAAATTCCAGGACGTTGTATCGTATCATTGTTTCAAGATAGTTTTGATAATAAGACCGCACTAAAAATAACAGTTTTAACAGTGATATTCACAATTAAAAATGTGAAGGAATCCCAGCACAATTTTTTACTACTTCAAAAAATGTGGATTCGATAGGGAAGCCATTATCGAACCACAAGAAATGTCAATCATGCTTACTGCAACCATGCTTCCAGATCAGAATTCGATTTGCAAGAGTTAGTTTTGACGATGCCCGAGGAGCGTTAACCGAAGCTAAAATTCTGGCATGCTCTAGTGACGAAATAGTTCAAATTGTTGATGACTCACTCCCTTTGCAGTGGTTATTTTTCTCACCCCAAAAGAAAAATAGATTGTTTCAAAGACCAATAGAAAATATATGTTTCTGAACAGTAATTTTTTCACTAGGATCATACTGAGGGAAAATTTAACAATGCGATTCTGAAATGAAACGACGGAACCGCACACAAACCAAGAAACATACAGAGTGAAACAAAAGTTTCACGTTATATACTACCAATTTATAGAAATGTCGATGACGTTATATTTTTAACATCGAGAAAACAAATAAATATTATCAAAAGGTGGAAAAATGGAAAGCAAAATCGATCTTTTCGAGGGTTTTCCATAAAACTAATTATGAGAGTAAGACCAGATTTTTATCAACTGTATATCATGGTGCCACTATTCATCATGTTTCCAAAAACTTTGTAATATATTGTGTACCTCAAAAATACCTATCAACTTAGAGTGATAGTCGTATAAAATTGTTCTTAAAATACAATAACTAAATTCTGTTATCATTATCACAGTACCATATATCCTTCGTATTAATTCCTTACTTTACATACTTACTAATAAATCGTCGAGACTGGATATATCATCTAAAATTAATGCAATACATTCATTCGCTATTGCCTCATTTCGATCGAGCAATTGGGAAGCACTCGTGCAATCTCTGAAAAGTAATTAAATATTCAGTTAACTATTGCATATACTAATAACCGTTGCCATTCAATAATAAATATAATACAATAAGATACAAGATATTTTTCATTTTTCTACAAAGTATACACACTTCCCTAGCGAAGCTCCCCCACCTTTAACCCGTCCAAATAGTAGTCAGCATCTTTTTCTGAAAGTGAAAACTAATGGTTTTAGAAGGTGATGGCTTCCTCATTTGACGAAATATCTTTCGTCCGGGAGCAATTTTCAGATGAGGAAA
Organism: Cryptolaemus montrouzieri; assembly: GCA_013387265.2. NCBI lineage: Eukaryota > Metazoa > Arthropoda > Insecta > Coleoptera > Coccinellidae > Cryptolaemus > Cryptolaemus montrouzieri. The sequence continues at coordinate 118,845,181 of JABFTP020000185.1, forward strand.
ACAGAAGTCGCGCAGGGCTAATATTGGAAAGTTAGGAAAATGGCGAAGCATTCCAATTTTAAATGAATAGATTTTCAACGTAGGCGATAACTTCCCCATTTGGTCGTTGTAGACGTTTCGTTCACTATTTGTTAAATAACTGTTCTGTTGAACTAGAGGATTAATCGAGAGAATCAGACGATGAATTGTCACTGTGAATCATATAATAGAAAACCACCGGCTGTCGCACTAAAATTTGAGAATTCAGTCTGATAGGTGTGCCTGCAGAAAATGGTCGTTCAATTAATTCGTTGTAGTTTAAAAACCGTCTTTTAATTCTTTTTGGCGTAATTTTCCTCATGTTTTTAAAGAAAATATTATCCATCACGTGCTAGTTTACATGAGAAACACACGGCCGTGTCCACTACATAGGCACACGCCAGTCTTTAATCATTTTTTGTTCTTTGTATGTTACCTCAGTTCCAAATTAGTTAATACTTTACTCTTTACAGAGGAATTTTCTATTATTTCGTTTGCTTGGTGACTCTTAAAACTAGATAAAATGTTTGCTTCTGCGGTTGTCTCGCATCAATATAGAAACCTCGGTTGAGAACCATCGTTACAGAAACGTTACCGTAGTATTAACATTTCAAATATTTCTTAGTCTTAAAGTATCAGCTCCTTTTCTTGTTATCTGGCAGATAAAAAGTAAGGCTAAAAAACAAAAGATAGGTGGTCTACTTGAACTTCGTAAATATAAATATTACGTGGAAACCAAATAAGCAAAGAAAATCAACATGAAATTGAGGAAATTATCAAGAGCATGTCTTTGTAAGCGTGAGATTGTGAAAAACCGAGATACTAAGTCGACTTTTCTATATTCAGCAGCAATATTTAAATTGACAAGAATATATGAATGTTTCTATTTGTTAATGTTTTCTTTGTATCAATTATGATAAGCACATCGAACCTCTTATTTTTAAAAGGGAATTAAATTACGATAATAGATATTTGGAAATATATACGGAGTTCTTTTAAAAAAGAAACGAAACTTTCAGTGAAAATATAAACACCGTTTATCAGAAACTTTTATCGTATTGTAGTCCTCCAATATCGTTTTTTCATCTGTAGTTTCTATTTTAAGGAACAAGATGGATAACCCTCTTCTTCTAATCCGACATTTGAGACAAATTGTATAAATTTTTGAGGAAAGGGGATATGTGTCAACTTACCCTATCTGGATGAAATGAAGGATTAACAGTCTCATCACTTCAATTGTATGAAGTTCCTGTCCTTGGCACAAAATAAAAGCATCGTGTATCATGGTTGGTGAATTGAATTTAATTATTCTCTTTATCAAGAATTGAAACTGAAAGTAATCAGTTATTTATATCATTCACCTATATTGCTTTTGAACTCACATTGCTCATAGTCGAACATCTGAAATCACTCATACCACATCCAATCTTTTTCAAAATAATCATTATCGGCTCCTCTTCTATAAGCTTGTGAATACTACGCGCCTTTGGATGAGTACTATCCAACATTTTCATTCCCAGCTGCCGTAATGGGTCGCTCCAGGGCAAATTTGCCACCGATAGTATTCTTTCGACAGCTTCATATCTACTATCTTCTGAACTTATACAGTTGACAATTGAACCAACGATTTTGACCCAGTAACTTTCTTGGTAATGATTTAAAATATCCTTAAATCACGAATATTATTTATAACATAAAATATAATAAAGAGAACATTTGAGGAAGATGCTGATGTAAACATATGATAAAAGAATATAAAATTACTGTAACCAAATGTATTAACTCTGTAGATGCTTGTAAGCAATTGGATTGGACAATCTATGTTAATCACGGTCTCAGGGTTGTTCAGTATACCTGTAGCAAATTAAAATGAAAGAAAGAACTTTTATGTATGGACAATTATAAAGACCAAGCAAATCCGATATATATATATATATATATATATATATATATATATATATATATATATATATATATATATATATATATATATATATATATATATATATATATATATATATATATATATACAGGATATCCACAGGACCGTCCGTTCCAATTACAATATCAAGCTGAAATTTTATATGCGGCCAGAACTAGCGATTTCCAATTGAAGTGAAATATTTTCGAAGTGATACCATTTCCGGTTATACCGAAAGTGGGTCAGTGGGCCATCACTTTGTTATTTCAAATGGCAATCTACCTTTTTTATTATACATCTAGAACCGACATTTGAGCAAGGCATAAAATACCCAAGTTGTTGGCACTTATCTGTCAAAACTTTTGACAGATTGAAGTTTTGACAGATTGAATTATTTTTGTTATAAACTCGATTTTTGAGGAACATTAAAAAAAATTGTAGCTCGTAGATCTTGTGCACTACAGACGCAATTTTTGCTTGGGTGGATAGAAGAAGGATCAAGGAATTTTTTAAGCAGTCTACACATGTCAAATGTTTATTGCCTTGTTTTGTAGGATTTTTTTCAATTTGGCATTTTTCAAACAGCAATAACTCAATTTTTTCAAATGGCACGTGCCAGTTTTTATATCGCCATCAGATGAAGCGTCAAATTTCAGATGGAATTGTATCAGCATGTACTATACCCATCTCTTATAGTTCCGAAATAATTTGGGAATATATTGAATTTTGATGATTTTGATTTTGCAAGAACTAACAGAGAATGCTTTGAAATATTTGAATCAAGTAGCTGAACTGGCTACGCTCACCTGACAGGAGCCTAAAATTAATTTAATTGTCACAAGCAAAAATTGTGTCTGTAGTGCAAAAGATCTACGAGCTACAATTTTTTTAAATGTTCCTCAAAAATCGAGTTTATAACAAAAATAATTAAATCCATCAAAAGTTTTGACAGTGCCAACAACTTGGGTATTTTATGCCTTGCTCAAATGTCGGTTTTAGATGTATAATAAAAAAGGTAGATTGCTATTTGAAATAACAAAGTGATGACCCACTTCCGGTATAATCGGAAAAGGTATCACTTCGAAAATATTTCACTCCAATTGGAAATCGCTAGTTATGGCCGCGTATTAAATTTCAGCTTGACATTGTAATTGGAAGTGTTTAACGGACGGTCCCGGTGGATATCCCTGTATATCACATAACAACATATAAAAGGTATAAACGTCAACAAAACATGATTTAAATCTCACCCCCTATATTCCAAGAATTGATCGAGAGAATAATGATCACAATTTAAAATATATTTTTTGGTTTCGTTCCGAAAACGCTCACAAACATTCAAGTTTACAATTTTTGCCGGGAGGGAATTATAGAGCTTCATGCAACAATACTGTGCACTCTTTTGAGTCAAAATCAAAAAACAGAGCGGTAAATTTTATTTATTAATTTGTCTGGTGTTATTTCTGTTTTGAAATTTACTGAATAATTGTTACTGAAAATGAATATCATACATATGTAGATATACAGACCAGGCATAGTCAGTATTCCATTTCATTTGAAGATACCCCTACAAGATTCTCTGTATTTGAGATTGAAAATTGTTCTTATTGCCCTATTCTGTGTCAGAAAAACTCTGACTGCTGAACTAGAATTACTCCAGAAAATAATTCCATATTACATTAAAGACTGAAGGTTCGAAAAGTACACAGTCCTGAGGATATCAACATCTATTTGGTGCTTCAGACTGTATATTACAGAATTTAATTTAGAGTTAAGCACATCGACTTGTCGATCCCATTTAAGGTTTTTGTCTAAAAGAATCCCAAGAAATCTAGCATAATCACCGATTACAATACACTGATCTTCACTCTAGTTGGAAAATTCGTAGTTGACCGTAGTTGAGAGGATATTACTATCATCAGCATACAACACTGGGCTAAAGGAAAATGCCTCCAGATAGTCCGGCAGATCATTCATGTACAATATAAAGAGCAGCGGGCCTAGGGTACTCCCCTGCGGCACCCCCATCACTACAGTCTGTTCACCAGAAACGTAGCTCTTTCCATTGATATTGAGTGCTTTCGATCAGCAAGATAGGTTTTGATTAACTGGAGCTGTTTGTCTCTTATTCCATAGTTTTTCAGTTTGTGTATCAGTTTGTCCTGAGGGACACAGTCAAATTTGACATGTCAAGCATCAGACACAGAGGTGTTTACCCCCTTTCTATAGCATCCAGTACACCCTGAACGAGTTCAAAAATTGCAGATTCTGTGCTCCTACCTTCAACAAATCCATGCTGATTGATGCCTTGAGAATATTTGAAATTTTCTAAAAAACGTTATCATTCTAGTAGCTAGTATCTTCTCAAAAATTTTAGAGAAACTAGATAACAAACTGATGGAGCGGAAATTCTCCAAATTGTTATGATCTCCCTTCTTTAATTTAGGCGTTATGACAACAGTCTTCAATGCCTCAGGAAAATACCCTCTGCAAAAGATATATTTATTATATAGCACAGTGGTTTTGAAACTCTTGATAACATGCAATGGGATTTCATCAATACCATAAGAATAGTCATTTTTCAATTTATTGAGCGTATTATTGAGTTCTTCTTCAATTACAGGACACATGTAGAATGACCTCTCGCATCGCTTCAATTCAATCTTTTCATTTGTAGAAGTTATGGAATTACTTAATTTTGGAGCTATGATTGTATAGTGCTTATTAAAATCGTCAACAAGAGTCTCAGGGTTAACCGTTGGGTACTGATTTTTGTTCGGATCTCTTTTATTGTTTTTACTAGTCAATGAGTAAACTAAAGCCCAGTGGTTCTAATTTTGTTCTTAGAATTTTTTATTTTGGATTGAAATTAGATTTTTCCGTTTTTTTTTTGATGATGATGTCATAGTTTTTTTTGCGTTTTTTATAAGCTGGCCAATATTTATTATTAACTTTGGACATAGTGAAAAGTAAGTCTATCTGTCTTCCAGTAGCTAAAACCTCAGTAGTAGATAATTTATGTTTACCATTCTTGATGCTCAGAGTAACTAACGAAAAAGTTTTCTTAAAAAGTGAATCAAAGCAAGAGGTAATTCCACATGCCATTGACATCATGATGCTCAAACTCATGTAATTCTTCAATACTGATAAGCCCCAAGCCTTCTTTGAATTCTGCTATCTGGTTTGCTGTAAATTTACGACGTATTATTTAATCCAAGCATTATACTAAGAACAGAAAGTCCGCCCACAATGGAGACATGACCCTGCACAACCTCTGACCTTCCACCCCTTATGTATTATCAATACATCTAGCAGTAGTGCTACATATTCTCGTAGGGGTATTTATTGTAGCAGATACAATATGAAATCCTACGGTTTGATTTTTGGGGTTGCTGCTCGAATGTGAGTAGAATTTTTCGGATCAAAAGTGGGCACTGAGGATCATTTATCGAATGGGTTGTAGGGTTTCTTGTCGAGGTCTTTTCAGGGCAAAAGGATTTATGACCCTTTTGGTCTTTACATTTATAGAAGCTTAGTGTTTGTTAAACAGCATAAAGTCTATTTTTTACAACATGTTCAGGACAACAACACTAGACAAATATTTCCTTACCGGTATCCAAAGTGTCGACTGACGCTTACCCAAAAGCAGGCCGAATATACTTGCCTTAGGTTTTTTAATGCGTTACCCAGAGCTTTCAGAATATTAGGTGAGATTAATCTGTTCAAGAAAAGGGTTCGCAATTTGATAATAGATTGTGAACCGTATTGTGTGAATGAGTTTTACGACTATTGTAAAAATTTTAGTCGTAAATAATCATTTGTATCTTATTGTGACTTGTTCGTCGAATTTTTGTATTACATTGTACTAGTGTTTTTACGATAATTCTGTTGAATAAATATTTATATTATTATTATTATTATTATTATTACACCAAAAGCAGCCAGCAGTGCAGTGAAGCTGCGAGTGTCTGCATTAGTAGGCTCTAAAAGATTAATGTTGAAGTCACCGGCAATAATGTACCTACCTTCAAATATCAGCTATTACACAAGTTTATCTTGGAGCTAATTTGCAGGGATGAATATTTTACTGAGTTTTAGAAAGGGGAATTTTTACATAAGTTATCATATGTTATGGAAGAACTTCTTGGTCTAAGAAAGTTCCGAAACTTGGGGTTGAGTATTATATTTATTTGCTAAAGGATGACAATGATATAAATATATATTCAACTTTATGACAGTAGGAGGGATGCCCAAGCACCCTAATCAAACAACCACGCGCGTTTATTGAAAAAGTGATAAGTTGTCCGTCTCATATTTTACTATTTTCTCGTCTATTAGTGTGTTATTCGTGACCATTGCGCAGTTGACGACAATGCTACAAAAGTTAGACGGGTCAAATTTTATTTGGAACACAGTTTACACCCAAAAGTTGATAGTCCTACCAAATCGTGAAAAGATACATAAAAAACTAAAGCTATCTCATGCTCATCATCGCCATTCATCCCAATGTTTCAAAATACTTACAATCAGCTCGTTCCAAAATATCTCATCTGGATTCAATTCGTTTTCCAGAATAAACTTGTAAGTAAACTCTTGCAATAAACGATTATAAACTTCTAGATCCAATTCTAGGCTCAGAAGAATCTTAATTACCGCTTTTGGTGGCTAGAATTTAATTTATTATGCAGATATATTTAAAGGAATAAAACATTCATCCTTACCTGTATGAACTCTTTTAGGGCGACTTTGACGCCATAATTATACTTCAAAACTTGTAAATGATTCAGAGATTTCAATAGTTCTTTGAGACTTACAATGAATGAATCATTATTGAGTAGAGCATTGTCAAGAAGAAGTTGAGAATATTTCTTTTCATCAGTTTTCAGGTATTGGACTGTTATTTCCATAAAATCAATTGCATTTTGCGGAAAATTATAGCTGTTTTGTTGTTCCATTTCAAATACTTTCTTATATAACCAGTTGACGAATATAGGAAGGCTAGATGGTAATTTCTTCAATGTTAAGGGAATGAAAGTTGGAAGAAATGGGGCGATATCATCAAGGTTGTCATAATTCAAAGTGTTTATTAGATCTTCAACCTTCTCCTCATTAATAGTATCATGAGTTCCCATGTAACGATATACTCTAATGGCATTTTTAAATTGTTGTTGTCTAATTAACATTTTCAACTGCTCTATCATATTGCAACTGGAGAAGTGGGGCCATTGCTTCATGTCATAATCAAGCAATAAAAATAGCTTGAACCGGAAATAACATTCAACGCAGGAGTATTGTTTCTTTTTCTCAAATACATTCTTCTGCAAAAAAACATTCAATCAATGGTAGGAAAGTGGTATATGCGTTGAATGAAAAATATATCAAAATTTAATTAAAGAAATTTCAGTGAAGAGTAGCTTAACTTAAAAGATGATATCATGGCAGAAGGTATTATCACATACAGTGATGAATGGTTCGTATAAATCTGCGTGATTTTTTCGAAATTTAGCTGTTAATGAAAATATGAAATTCCATTAAAAACATTTTAGAAGGATGCCTAGCTTCGCATCGCAAAAAGTTGTGATATTTCAAATAAAAACAACTCAGTTATTCTGGTTAGCAATATAGATGCACCTATTCAACCCTTTGCCATAAATGGTTACCCAATAAGTTTTCACCTACATTTATAGGGAACGTATAAAAACTGGACACCTTTAGTTCAGACAATATCTAACAAAATAAAAATAATTATGAAGATAATGAAATTCAAAAACTGTGGACAACCCCGTTCTACAGACTCGCGTTTTTAGATTACAAAGCGGATGAAACACTTTTCGACGTCGTGACCAGGTTTGGCACAAACAATACAACTTGTCAACAACGCCGTCAACTAGTATTGTTCATACTAGTCGACGGCGTCATTTTACCGGTAGGAAGAAAGTCATGTATTGAAATATGACTTCAGCGTAGGAGGTATTTTTTTCGAACGTGGCCAATTGTATCACACCTAAAACATTCACGGTTTTGATTCTTCTGAAGGCTGCTTGTGCCCGAAAAACCTGATCGCTTCTGAGCTGGTTCATCCGATATTACATTGTCGTTTACACATTTTTTTCGGTTTTCAACCGACCCGAGAAAAGTCATTAACTCAAAAAGATTCTTGAAATTGAAGTTAGTTACGGTTATACAAAGATTCTGCTCATGTGTGCCGTGGATAATAATTTCCAACATATATACAGTGTGTTCCAACGAAAATTTGACCCCCCCTATAACTCCGAAATGAGTAACATTAGCGAAAAACACCAAGACACGTCGATTTTTGTTTCGAGGGGGAGCATTTTTCGAAATAATTCGAAACTTGTCAGATCAACCCCCTACCCCCAGCAACCCTAATTTCGAAATTCATCATAGGGAATAAGGGTCGAGTGGCACCTTACTGTAAAGGTCTGTCAATTCTCCATTCTGATTTGTCATTTTTAGAATTTTAAATTAACATACAGGGTGTCCCAACCGAGGGTAAAGTTGAATTCCTGCAAATCCCAAATACTAAATGAAATCGATTTATTTTGGCATAATGCAAGCGCAGGTTTATGCTCGGTCTAGAAAAACGACCTACACTTGTGAATTTGGAGTTGGTGCAATCAACCCCCTATTTCCAGCATCCCCAACTCAAAAATCATTCGATCGAAAATAGGTCAAGTGGCACCTCGTTGGAAAGGTATTTCAATTTTCTCTTCGAATTTGGTATTTTCGAAATTCAGAATCAGCATACAGGGTGTCCCGGAGCAGGAACACTGAAAACCCAAATAACTTTTGAAACTGGTTCATTTCGGTATAATACGAGAACATGTTTATGTTTGATTCGAGAATAAGACTCTCTTGCGTGAATATGGAATTTTTGCAATCAATCTCTTCCATTCAGCATCCCCAACTCAAAAATCATACAAGTGATTACAGGTTGAGTGGCAAAGTTCCAGAAAGATTTTTCTATTTTCTGAATCACTGAGGCATTGGTTTCAGTTTGGCAATCGAGGTTTTCTGGCGTGAGGATCAGGATGAGGGGATGATGGAGAAACTGATTGGATGCTCATCTAAACAGGAAAACGAGATTTATTGAACTTGTATTCAATTGAAAACAAAAACTAACTTGATTATTACAACAATTGTTCAAAATGACCTCCGCCCATCTCCATACAGTTATACAGACGATTTTCGAACTCTCTTCTCACATTAGCGAAAACTTCAGGAGTCAAAAGTCGGCATTCTGTGATAATCCTCATCCGCAGCTCCTCCAGGTTTTCTGGTCTTGTGGCATAAACTTTAGATTTTAGATGGCCCCACAAAAAAAATCTAGGATTTAAATCTGGTGACCTGGCTGGCCACTCAACAGGTCCTCTTCTACCAATCCACCTTCCTGGGAAATTTTCGTCTAAATATTGTCGCACCCGAGCATCATAATGCGGAGGAGCACCGTCTTGTTGAAAACGCATTTCGTCCTCAGAAAGAGTTGGATCGTTCTGTAAAATTTCTGTCAATCTAGGATGTATGTGTTCCTCTAACAACTGTAGGTAGCCATTTCCATTCAGATTACCCTCAATAAAGAAAGGCCCAACTAGATGATTGCCAAAAATTCCTGCCCAAACGTTCAACTTCTGAGGCCTTTGCGTGTGGGCCTCTCTAAACCAATGAGGATTCTGTGTGTCCCAATATCGACAATTATGTCTATTCACTTCACCACTGAGCATAAAGGTGCTTTCATCAGAAAAACAGATGTTATTCAGAAAATTTGGATTAGCGTTTAGGTTTTCACTTAGATTTTCACAAAACTGTAAACGACGATCTGGATCATCTTCGTTTATTTCATGCACTAATTTTACCTTGTAGGGTGAAATTTGTGATGTTTCACGATTCTATGGACAGTTGTAGCTGATACACCAGTCAGACGAGATAGTTTTCTGATCGAAGTAGTATTCTCCATTTGTAGATGACCCACTACTGCCACTTCCGTTGCCTCATTTCTGACAGGACATGCCACTTCATGTTTTTTGTTTGCCACCGAACCCGTAGCTAGGAATTTGTCAACCAAATACATATTTAACGTACTGGTGACTGACTCCCCTTTCTCTTTCAGGATGGTTCCTATCGAATATCCTTGCCGTTTCTTTGGCACAACTGTTATTTCGAAAATACGTCGATACAATTTCGACCCTTTCCTCAGTGGAATAAACCATTTTCAGATTAATTTCAACTGACGAACAACAACAATAATGAGGAACTGATCTGAATAATAATAATATTTCATTGCAAAATGAGAAATAACAGATGACTGCACGCCAGATGGAAATGAAAAAATGTGAACATTTTCAATGCAGAAATCAGCTTTATTTCTTCGTAATTGATGCTCAATATTAGTAGCATTTAGCCCTCCAAGTCCTCAACATAATTTCGTTAGCATACCACCTTGAACAAAAAGTTCCCGACTTTTATTAATAAAATCAAAAATACAGAGTTATTCATCAAAATCAATATTGTCTCCTTCAAAGTACTCTTGCTCAACTCAAACGCACTTATACCAGCGCTTGATCAAATCTTCGATTTTTGCATTATTTCCTCTCGGCTGCTAAAACGCGTTCCCCGAAGCGGTTTCTTCAGTCGACCGAACAGGAAAAAGTCACAGGGAGCCAAATCAGGTGAATTTGGTGGTTTTTGGATGGTATTGGTGCTGTTTTTATCCAAATGGTCGCGGATAATGAAGGCATTATGAGACGGCGCGTTATCGTGGTGTAAAATCCATGAGTTGTTTTGCCACAAATCTAGTCGTTTTTGGCGAACAGCTTCACGCAAACGCCTCATAACACCCAAATAATACTCCTTGTTGTTAGTTTGACCTTTTGGAAGGAATTCATGGTGCACAACACCATGGTAGTTCATGAAAACCACACGGTAACAAAGTCGGGAACTTTTTGATCAAGGTGGTATACATCATATGTATTATAATAGTCACAGTTTAACATGGCGACTTCCACAAACCAGTTTCCAAGATTCAATTTTACGAAAAGTCTTAAAAACATCCCGTTAAGCAGCTTCCCAAATCCAAGTGCCTGGTTGCCATGTATCAAACCAGACTTTGGAAATGGATTGCGAAACAAAGGTACATTAACAGAATCGTTCTACTTGCTAAAGAAATTATAAAAAGAAAATTATAAAAACTTAGAAAACTTCACTGGAAAGTTAAGAAATTGAAATTCTTGACAAAGAATTAATTTCAACATTAATACTACAGGATCAAAAACATGGAGCGTATTACTATATGAATCTAAAGGCTGTACCCTAAAGATATATGGGAGGGGAAACATTGGAAATTTGGATTTGACAGAATTAAATAAAACATCACAGACAGAAGAAATTTCAATCTAACAAATTCAAGGAAAAAGTCTGAGAAAAAGAACATGTTGAAACATTCTGATGAAAAACCAATCTCATCAAGTACCTCATTCAACATAACACATTTATTAGATATATATTTGACAGACGAACAAGAGGACGAGCGACCACGATGTTTTTCAAGATGTTAAGATCCTTATAAAATGCAGTAGCTACAGATGTCATCCTTGGCAAGATGGGACATGACTAACACGAAAAGGCGTTGCCTTTAGAAATGAAGATAAACTCATATCTGCAAAGAAGCTATTCAAGCTGTTGAAGAGCTACTGAGAGCTGTTAAAAACTGCTGAATTATTTGAACATTCCAGCCAAAATGTGCTCAGTATTGATCATCATTCTATTCTGCGAATTCTGGGAAAGTTCATTTATCACTCACATCAGATATCCCATGAGGGAGAGAATTATCATAAGTGCAGATGAAATTATATCAATAGTATCCCACACATTCATTGCTGAATGAAAAATTCAGTTATGCATCCACCTTAACAAATTCCAGCCCAGACACAGTCAGTCTCCATGAAATTCTGTGATGGATTCTTGAAATCGTTCAACAAATCACTATCCTCGTTCTCTCTAAACTCTCATACGTCCATATAAATCAGCAAATCCCATGCTGTGGTTCACAGAGCAATTCTAGGTGATCCCACCAAAGAGCTCATTCTATCTAATCTTTGGACAATTAATACCAATCAAAAACACTCTCACGGGACATGCTATTTTCATGAAATAAATTTCCAACGTTTCGGGAATCGAAAAACCATAATTTAATGCAACTTCATTGCTGAATTTTCGCACTCATGTTGAGAATGGAAGAATGAACTTTCGGAAGCAAGCGTAATTCATTTACTACTTTATGATTACAATCTTATATTGACATGTACTGGCGCTTTCGTTCTAATACACCTATTACTTATTAATCAAATCTTACCTTATGAAGTTCTATATCGCAAGCATACTTCAACACCCTTAAAACGTCTTCCGCTTGTACACAACAAGATTCTACATTCAAACAGCAATCCAAAATGAAATCTTTATCATCTAGTTGTCGTAAGATGTCTAAAAGCTCATCAATGTCTTTTGATGTACATTCTAATTTTTCTGTGATTAACTTAGCTTTTTCCTTGTTTACAATGCTGATATCAATACAATGAGTTTTAGCAAACTCTTCAGCTTCTTTGAACATTTGTCTATTCAATAATCTGGCAAGTTTCTTTGTTGGGTCTGTTTCATATATACTATGAAACCGAGCTTCTTCCAACATTCCGTTTTTTTTCAAGAGAGAAATGTAATGCACTTCATCAGTTTCTGATTCTGGTGTAACTATTACCACATCACTGGATACTTTAAGAGAATATATGGGTGAATAGTCTGAAAAAATATTTTGGTGAGAAAAATAATCTTCAAATTGAAGGGTTTTTGCTTGATAGACTTCCATATAAAACATAAGGAAAAACAAATGATTTAAAATCCATCCAATGACTTATTCCATATTTTATAATTATTGGTGAAAATAAGAATTCCAAATTGTTAAGCTACAAATTAAGGATTTATAATATCAAAATAGAATAAAAATAAAGCATCAAGGATAGATGGTAAAAATACCAAGGAATTTTATGTTAAGAAACTCTTATTCAAATAGCGGTATCAATTACTTCTGAAAATTTGCGAATGAGAACTTTTCTGAGGAATTTGAGCCGATAAGCCTATGCCAACTGCTCAACACTTTCTGGCTGCACCTGATAGTCATGAAAAAGCTCAATTTAGTAAAACTCAGACATGCTCGGTAAGTTTCAAATCCACAGAACGGGGGGAAACAGATCTTGATCTATTCTGTGATCTTGCAGGGCGTCATGAATAACGAATTGAAATTTTGGTGAAATAATGTACGCAATCTTGAGTCCTTAATCCACAGGTATCCCAAATTACTTGATTTTGGAATTTCGCTCACTTGTAGAGATACGTATGAAACGTCCGGGGTTTGATTTTTGAGAAACGCAATGAGAAGCATTTTTCTATATCCTTTACGGTTTTTTTTTTGTCGAAATACTGTCAAAATCTGACGTCTAACGAATATCAAAAAACATGTGACTCTTTTGGTATTTTTCAAAAGGTAAATGAATACTTACAATGTTTTTGAGACGAATAGAATGCATTAATGAAAAAATATTCACTGAAAAATTCTTGAGATATGATATTCAATTTTCTCATTTCAAATATGAACCATAAGAAGTTTAATTCAAACAAATATTCAGCTTTTGAAAAGTATATATTTTTCTAGATGTTGAATGATTCGTACATAACAAATAAATATTTTCCTTCTCAACGTATAAATGTCTAATATTCATACATAGAAATAATTCTTTATGGCATGATCAGTAGAACAGTGGATATTTTCGAATTAAAAAACCCAGAATAATCTAAGTAACCTATCGATGCTGGTCAGGTTAATCTCTATGGTGAAGATGGAAACATCAGAGAATACGCCGTTATTATTAAATTAATTATTATCTACCTAGTTGTTAAGCTCTCGTATTGTTATCAAGCTTTTGTAGAATTGAGGAAGATATTTCGATATGAAGTATAGGAACGACGAGAAATATCTTATTTAATTCAAAATGAACGCAATAGTGAAGTTGTTGCAAGTGATCTTTACCTAGAGCAGTGTCTACAACACGAACAACTCGATATTCAAATCTTGATAAGGCAAGAACATTATTTTGATCGCTTATGGATAATTAAAAAAACCGAGAGCTTGAAAAAGTAGCCTGTGACATGCCGTGATTCCACCCGCCTTTAGAATTTTTCGTATGGGGATTTGTGAAAGTTAAAATTTTCGCCACGCGCTCGGGGAATAGAGAGGATTTATTATAAATCTTTCAGAATGTCGTTGGACCAATATCAGCAATTCAACTACTGAGGATTTACCACAAGATGAAGAATCTGCGTAGCGAATTTTAGAACACAATTCGAATATGTCCATAGAGCTGCTCCGGTTTTTCTCTATGAACAGTGTTCTTGATCGTTTCATTCGAAGATGTCCACAGAGAATTCTACTGCTCTTGTTATAGAAGATTATTTCTATAGTATATATATATATATATATATATATATATATATATATATATATATATATATATATATATATATATATATATATTTGAAAAGTTAAGTTTTTCCCTTTTTCAAATTTAAATAAGAAAGTTGTTGTACGTTATACTTTTTCAGGAACAACATTCTATTTGTCTTGAAAAAGTGCATGTAGAAACTTTTCATTCTTTTGAAACATGTTCTGAATTGCTACATTTTTTTGAAACCCGTGAAACGTGAAATCGCAAAGATTTTGCTATACAGACGCCCTATATATCGTTCCAATAATTTCTTCTCTAGCATTAACCGAATGTATGTATTTTATCAGTATACATTATTAGCCACCTTGAATGGAAACCATTCTTTGTATGAACCATGGTTTATACATACTGTTAGGTTAATATAAGGCTTGTTCTACAAAAATCAAACTTGCGGTGATACACGTCTTCTTTCCATTTTAATTAAGTATTTCGTCATATCGTATATTTCAAATAGCATACGACCTACTTATCGTTGAATCCGCAACAGTACTTGACTTGATATCAATTTCATTGAAAAAAATCGAAACTAAACAACTGTTTTTTTACTAGACATATAACTACTATCCCTAACTTTTAGTGCAGAGTGTATAATATTATAAAATAAAGTACCTTCAACAATGAATTAAATGCCCACATAATAGATAACATAGTGTCACGTGAACATAATAAAAATACCATTTGATTTGTATACGGGGTCAGTTAAAAAAATATCACTCGTTTTCCCCTTTTTAACCTCAAATTCGTGCACAGAAAACGATGTGTCAGCAAGTGCGTTATCATATGACAAAACACAATTTTTGTTTTCCACAAATCCGTGCGTTTGTGGCAGATTGCTTCAGGAAAATTGCGCATAGCTTGCAGGTAATTTTCCTTACTGAACGTCGTACCCTATGGCAAGAACTCATGAAGCACCACGCCTCTGCAATAAAAAAAACTGTGAACAATACCTCCACATTCGACTTTACTGGGTGGGCTTTTTACGGTCTTGGCTCATGCGACAGCTTCCATTGAGATGATTGAGCTTTGGTTTACACGTCATTATCATAAACCCATTATTCTTTACTAGTTTGAACCCTCTGGAGGAAATTTGTGTCATCGCGGACTAAGCCCAACAGCTCCTGAGTAGGGAATGAAATCTTGATCCCGCAAGATACCGATCTCACGAGAGCTCGCCTCATTTTACGAAATTAATCCCGTAGCATGAAACGACGAGATGTCGAGCGAGATTGTCAAGATTGAATGACGGTAGTCGACAGACGTATTGGAACTATTGGAGGTGTTTGACCGCGAATACCAACTATCCTGATTATTCCCGAGAAGCAATTAATGGTGAGTTAGGTACTTTCTTGCCAGTATGGTGGTACTTCAAGAAAGTAATAAACAACCTGACTGCCCAGTGCAAATTATGTAAAGCCATTCGCACAACTACATCCAGTTCCACAAAAGGATTACATGTGCATATGAAGTCAATCCACAGAATTGACAAAAAACATCGAATACAGCATGTCAGAAAGGAACCAATTACACCAGAAGTTGATTCTGCATCTCTACCTTCGTCGTCGTCAGAATCCACTACCATGTCAGTGACACGATCGTCTGTAGGAAAAGAGGTTTAGCGTACATCAGAAAATCGCGAAAGTTGTCAAACGCCCCAGAAAAAAAAAGGAAATCAGGGATTATTTTCCATCGGACCCCGACGTGACTAAAAAGAAAATGGTTTCCCGTATGGTACGCAAAAGATGAATCGCTTTTTAGTATATTCTGTACTTTCGGGGACAAAAAGAATATTTTTGTTGCGAAAGGTTAGATTTACGGAATGACGCTCAAAATGAAACTGAATGAAGATCTTCTAGAGCTAAAGTATGAAGATTCTAGATTTACTCTCACCTTTGATTTTCAAATATAAATGTTCAAACTACTATCAATAGTCACCCTAAGTTCTTGAATATTTGGAAGTAGGTCGTCAAGAGTCATGTGAGACAAGAAAAATCATCAGAATATGATTTATCTCTGGACAACGACACGGTATTACCACGAATGGGGCCAGTATCATGAAGAAAGTTGGACGCTGATTGAATCGCTACAACAACTATGCTACGCGCACAGTTTACAGTTTGGTATAACAGGCGTCATCTATATAAAAAAATTAGGAACCTAATCCTGAGGAAGAATTAGAATTTGAAAACACCGAAGAAAACACTAATCGCATTGCAGAAGTCGAGGAAGACTTGAAGGATAGCCCAGATAGTTATGATGGTTTATACTTTTCTTTACATATAAAACAAGTTGATCAGCCTTCGGATTACCAACCGATTATAGCAAAACTGAGAAAATATGTCGAAACTTTTAAGAATTCTCCAACCAAAAAAGAAATACTTCAGAATTGAATGCAGCAAAAGTTTATTGGCAAGACAATTCAATTGGTTATTGAATGTAAAACTTAGTGGTGTAGACTTTGCAATATTTTTTCATGGATGAAGAGCATGAGGTCTTTGTCGACGTCGAAAATACAGTGCAGCCAGTAAAATTCGCCATCGAGATATAGATATAATTGCAAATCCCAGCAACTATTTCACACTCCTCCTCAACTTCTAGTAATGATATGAACACAACAGGTACAGCAGTAAACATATAAAACGAAGATGAATTGCCTCTTTAAATGATTGCGGAAGATGTAAATATAAGTTCAGCTGCTGCTGCAAAAACCAACATGAGCCTTTAATAGGAATCACAAGACACTCTGAGAGCCTGCAAGAATCTTTTTGCGTGTCTCTACGACTATATATAAGCCAGAGTCGCTTATTGGGCAATTTTAACATGAATTTTGCGACGACATGTCTCATGTCCAAATTGCTCTCACGTGATACAACGGTTGGCCAATACTACCCAACTTTTCGTTTGTTGTTGACGTGTTCTGCACACTCTTCGTCGTTCACATTTTCTCGTCCTGCTGAGAACATTTTACACCTCCGATAAACGTTGCTTCTGTACAAGGTAATCTCACCATATGTCGCGGTCAGCATTCGGAATGCGTCCGTGCATTTAATTTTGTTTTTCATACAAAATTTGATTTCAAAGAGTCTGTCTCTTTGATCCCTAATAGCTGTCAAAAATTAACTAAACATTCAAAAAGACAGAACTTGTCACTATAAGTGAGATATGTGAGTACCAACACGTAACGCTACAAAAAATTCGAAGATCGAATATACGTAGCTCGCGTAAATTCAAAATTCGCGATACATTTTGGCGTGTCTTGTCAAAAGAGAACATTTGTCATTTGTCATTCAATGATATTTAAGTTAATAATCAATGTATATCTAACAATGCATTAATTGTTTTATCTGGTTCAACTAAAAATACAGATTTCCAACATGCATTGATCCTATCTAAATATATAAAATTGAATTTGAAATTTTTTGCTAAACAATTTAAACACTCTTAATAAACGCAATCTTCTAAAAAATTTCTCAAACAGCTTAACATGGAAATGTAAGTTTCAAGCAACGTTAAGAAATTACCTTTACTTTACAACTTAATCGTCTAAATGAAAAAATCGTAAGAAGCACTGTCCAAGTCAACATTAATGTCAACTCCGCCATAAACGATTCAATAGCGTTTGCAAGGCAACATTATGCTCCATACACAAAAAATCAAATGTTCCTCCTCCAACATGGCAAGTTGGCAACAAGGTAGACAACCAAGTTTGTCGTCTATAGGTTCCTTGAAGGAAGAAATCAATTTTTGATATACTGGCTTGGCTTTAATCAAGGTCAAATTTATTTTATATGTTTATATAAATCAGCAATAATTTTTGAATTTTATTATAAAGGCTTGCAGATTAAAATTTAACCTCTTTACATTTCTCACTTATTTTTAAGCTAGCCATTTGTAATATTCACAAAATGGTTCAAATGTTTCCACTTGAGTTTACCATTCAAATATTTGCAAGCAAATGGATCCGGAAAACTGCGGTCGTGGAGGTGCTAGCTGAAAATGCTTTGTGGAATACACAGAATATAGCAGTCACTGAATTCAAAATAATGGATAGGTGTATTTTTATTCATCACAATAGTGCCTAGCAATTTTGAAAAATTCTATCGAATAACGAATCAAAAATCATGAAAATCGAAGTATAAGTAAATGAAAGTAAAACACAATTTCATCTCATATCTTAAAAAATACATTTTCTCTCATTCCTGAACTACATACCAGGTGTTTCACCTACGGCTTTTTCCTCTATGTCTACAATTCCTGGATATGATAAGGGTGGCATTCAAGCTTTTTTATAATTCTATACACGAATGTTGTTGAAATAATAGAATCTATCACCTTATTGATCTAACACAAATTATTGAGAGGATTTTCAAGAATAATCCTAGCACTAAAACTAATTTTCTACTATAACTACACTCTTAGCATGATTTCCTTCATTATATAATACTAAATGTTTCAATCTTTAATCCCTTCTGCACTATCAAAAAACATTTCTTCATGCGTTAGTGACATATTCCAAATTCAATTACAGTTTATGCTACTTAACATAGGACTTAGATCACGAAAAGGTTGAGAGTTCACTAAAAGCTGCCTTGTTGGCTTTTGCTTTTATTTTGTTGTTTCAAACAATATTGCCAAAACTAACTTGATGCTTCAAGTAACTATTTTTTGGAATTTTGTATTTTAATCTAATTTTATGGAATACTATTAGAAATAGAAATATATTAACAACCTTATATATTTGAAAGTTAGTTAATGGCGCATTCAATGGTTTAATTTTTGAAGGGCAAACCCTTGAAAAACAAATTTATTCATCTTTGAAAATTGTCATATTTTGAACAATGAACAAAATCCGACTCTATCCTATAACCTACACATATGATATAAATTAAGGCGCTCTTTCTAAAGTTTTTCTAGAAACAATAGGATGTCTCAAGTCATTGATTCCACATATGAGTCACATACTGATTTGTTATATTTAATTTTTCCGTTATTGATAATAAATTAGATATGGTGGCGATATCAATAAGTGAAACAACTAGTATATAACTTCATCAGTAAAGAGGCTGATCCTAACAGTAAAATTTGGTCTTGATATTTTAGTAATAACACATATTAGGGCACCTATCGATATTATCAGATTTATGTACTCACCTGGACGCAGAAGGCAAATATATTTATCCTTCAATTCATTTTCTGCTAATTCTGCTATCACATATTCAACAAAATTCCTCTTATCCACCAAAACAGATACTCTTTGAATTAAATGGTCAGTTTTTATTGGAAAATGTAGGAAGGTATAAGGACAAATGAGCGTTAATTGACCTGTTCTTAAAAGCATCAAAATTCTCCTGGAACAAAGGTACTTTAGCATAAAGAATCACCAATTAATGAAAATAGCTGACGGAAATAGCCTCGCCCTCTACTAACACAATTTCATTTATAATTAGAATTAGAAATATTTTCCATTTTTTTTTGTTTTTATGTATATCTATACGTTAATTCCAAATCATTTTTTTCTAAACCATGATGGAAGCTTGAAAAATTCATTTGAAATTAAAAATTCTTCATCTCGAACGATTGGTATTAATCTAAATCATTTGGCTGGAGATTTAAATTAATACCAATCATTCAAAATAAAAATTTTTAATTTTAAATGAATTTTCAAACTTCCATCATGGTTTAACAAAAAAGATTTGGAATTAACGATAGATATACATAAAACAAAAAAAAAATATTTCTAATATATATGGACGTCTCGGTCCATAGAGGGCGACTCTCGTACGTATGTACGAGATGCGTCCTTTCTGGAATCGATAGGGTACCCCGATATAGCTTGATATGCGACACTGATGAGCGAAACTGCAGTCTGCCGCTTCGTTTCTCGGCATCCTGCTTAGTTGCACTATTGTGGCTCTTGGGGCTGCGTGCATGACGGGCAGATTTGGGAACTAGCTCTTGTCAGGTTAGATTATTCTTGATCTACGGATTTTGAATAATTCTTTTTGTCTCAAGTTTACATATATATATATATATATATATATATATATATATATATATATATATATATATATATATATATATATATATATCGAAAGTGTTTTCTCACAAAACCTATGATATAAAAAAAACTAAAGACCTTTACATATTCTCTCAGTGAGTTATATTTTTTGCGTCAATTACTACTAAGTCAGTTACGAATGAAGAAGAAACTAGTAACTCACAATCCAGCAAAATGTGCATATTTTGCATCAACAGCTCCTGATGACATGAAGCTATTCGTACGCAGATCCACAATCCACATCTTTGAGCCATTTAAAAACAAAGAACAGTTTCCGAATGCGGAAATTTCAATGGTGGTTTCCAAATCGAGAAATTGATCGTGAGTAACTGAAAGATTGAAATCCTCACTTTCAAGCACATTCAACCTACAAAATTGAATATTTTAGAGTAACATTTTACATAGATTCCAATGTAATATGGTATTAATTCCAACATGAAAAAAAAATAAAATAAACACACCAAATATATTCGAAGAAACATCCACAACATAAAAATATTTTAGCTAAGCGTAAATTCAACCTAAATGCGTAACTTTCTTGGAGCAGTCCAATCGAATACATAACAAGTATGTCAATTTCTTAAAACTTAAAAACTGAAAATTAACAATTTTGAAATTTTTCATAACAAAATGAATATTGCAAGTCATGGTTATTATTACCGGGAGATATTCGTTATATTATTAATTATTAATTCTAAATTTTTCAAAACAATCGAAACGAAAATACTATTCGCTCTCCTTTAAACGTCTCAGATTTTGATTGAAATTTAGGGAAAAAAACAGAAAAATTTCGCTTCTTTTTTGATATGTGAACTCTTGAGTCTGTTAACATGGAATATCATCATTGGAGAGTGGGCAAATTTCAATGTTTCAGTATTTCAGATAAGTAAAATATTAAAATTAGAAACACATGAGAAACACATTGGCGCATACAAATCCAAACTATTTTGGTTGTTTTCGAAGCTAGGTAAAATGATTTTTTTTCTGTAGGCATTCTTTTGAATAAAATCAAACGATGAGCAGAAAAAAAATCGTTCGAGAGGTTTCTCCCAGCGTTATTTCCCTTTCGGGTTTATTTTTTGTTTTTCTCATGTTGTTCCCAGGAGCGTTGAGGAAATAACGGAACCCCCAAAGCCCCTTGCGAGGAGAAGGCCATTTTGCCTGCAGGTTTGGCCTGGTGCCCACAGGGAATCGTTTGCCATACTGCTCCCCCAGTACCATGCAGCCCTCCGCACGATGTCTCCCACCTTGGCTTGGGGCCCTCTCCGTTGGCGTCTGTGATCCGCTGCCCACCCACCAAGATGAGTTCAGCACCTTCACACAGAATTTCTTCTTTTAGAGTACCGAGTGCTAGACACCTTAATATCCTTCGAATATGGTGAGATGTAGAATGAAAATCATTACTAGGAAAATTATGACAAAATTGACATGATAGAATGATATATTCAAAGTAGGCATGATTCAGCTGCAACAGCAGAAATATATTTGAATCGGATACCTGAAAGGTACCAACCTGAGAAGTCTATTTTCCAAAGGTTGAAAGAAAATCTTATCAACTATACGTCGTTCAAAGCACGAAGGAGAGGGAAATATGAAGTGAAAGATAAAGAAGCAACAATGAAATAATTTGGGCTGTAACAGCGACCGTTATTTCCTCAACGCTCGTGGGAACAACATGAGAAAAACGAAAAAACTAAACCCAAAAGGGAAATAACGCTGGGACAGACAGAACGTCGTGACTGGGGACCGGAAAGAACCTCCTACTGAGGGGTTCCTCCGGGCTCCGGACATGCTGGGTCCGACAAAACCTGCGACAGACCCCACAATAAGTCTGGCGCAGAAAGGAGAAAGACAAAGAGGGCTAGGGAAACCGGGACCCTTTCCAACCACTCAACATCTCCCTCAGCTGAGAGGCCGGCTAAAAAAGCCAATGTCTCCTGCAGCGGAGCTGCGAGGGAGACCATCAGGGGATGTTACTGGTTCCAGTGACACTCCCTGAGGGCCCTCACAGAGGAGAAAAACCAAGAGATTGAAAAGTCTCTTGGAAAAATGATGGATGCAACTCCAAGCAAGGAGAGATATCCATTGCTTAAAAACACCAGATATGTGTCACCAGGTGCCCTGTCGGTTGTCTGCGAAGACAACTACAGCAGCTGAGAGCCAG
The DNA here is from genome assembly GCA_013387265.2 of Cryptolaemus montrouzieri. NCBI lineage: Eukaryota > Metazoa > Arthropoda > Insecta > Coleoptera > Coccinellidae > Cryptolaemus > Cryptolaemus montrouzieri. The sequence goes on from JABFTP020000185.1 coordinate 118,867,908, forward strand.
GGACTGGCTGAAAGCCAGCTGAGGTAGGGACTTACTCGCCAAGCTCACAAAAGTGAGCATGCTTCTGGGGGGACCAGAGCCGACGGGGCTTATCCTAACCAGAATCCAATGAGCTACCCCGACAGTAAGAACCAAGATTTAGCGAGTCTACGGGAGGAATGAAAATCCGTCCTTCACCCAATTAATAGTCGCATAGACGAAGCCTCATTGGAAATCATCAAGTCGAAAGGGAATCGACTTCATGCTGGCCTTAGGACGGCATCTTTCATGGTGCTGAAAAATCCTAAGACCAATTCAATGACAGTGGCAGAAAAGGGGGGAGCTCTGCATCAAATAGTGGTACAGAATATGGGGCACCGGAAAAAACCATAGGCACAGAACCTATGGACGTGGGAGAAACAGTAGGAGAGGTTGTTCCGGGCCCTGGCCCCTCCTTCCCGACAGAACAAAATCTGTCGGGGAGGGAGACCGGAACCCGATGCTGCGCTCGGACCTACCTCCCACAGTTGGCCCTAAGGCGGCGCATGTGGCTCCCAGCCGGGTGCCGCATGCGAGCCCTAGGAGACCAGGTACACCCACGGAGAAGGGTCCCCTGCCTTCCTAAAATGACAGGGCACACAATCAGGTGTACGCAAATAAACTTGCACCACTGCATAGCCACAACCGACATATTAAGTTCGCGGCTTGCAAAAGTGAATACATTCATATCACTAATACAAGAACCTTGGGTGAGGAGCGGCGTGGTTGGGGGCTTGGCGGCCTGCGATGGAAATCTTTTCTACTGCAGGGACGGCCTGGCCACTAGGACACGCGTTCTTACCTCTAAAAGTATTAGAACACATATATTACCTAATTTCTGGTTCAGAGACCCGGTAGCAGTCAGAATCGATGGAAAAGGTTTCACAAATAGTACCTTTGTGGTATGCTCAGCATACTTCCCCTAGGACTCACAAACACCACCTCCAACAGTAGAACTACAGGAATTGGTTAACTACTGTAAAACACAAGACTGGCCACTCGTCGTTGGGTGTGATGCCAACGCTAACCATATTCTATGGGGAAGCCGAGGCAACAACATCAAGGGAGAAAAGCTAGTCGAATATCTCTACAGTTCAAATATTACACTTCTCAACGAAGGAAATGAACCACTTTTCGAATAGAAAAGAAGTCTTGGACTTGATTTTATGCAGTGAACAATTCAACCCAAAAATTTGAAACTGGAGAGTGGCAACAGAAGTAGTATCCCTCTCCGACCATCGACATATCTGTTTCGACATCGCAAGTATACCGAAACAATGGCCAGTGCCTTACAGGAACCCTAAAAAACCAATTGGCACCGATACCGGGAACAATTATCGGAAATGGTGAAACCAGCAGTTAAGATACCGAAAAACATCAAAGATCTGGAAGCTGCCGTTCAGAAACTGTAAACCAGTATCACCTTGGAGTACAATAACAGTTGCCCTATAAAATACAATAGAGGCAGGAAGAAAACCTTATGGTGGACAGCAGAACTCACTGCCCAAAGGATGAAAAGCAGACGCCTTCTAAATAAAGCGATGCGCACTAGCACAAAAAGCGATTAGGCCAACTACAAGGAAGCCCAAAGAGCATACAAAGAATTGATCAAAAAATCCTAAAAAGAAGCTTGGCATTCCTACTGCGAAGAAATAGAGAATGTACCGGAGGCAAACTGTCTTCGTTTCATCCTCTCTGCAGCGGGACCGACAGACATCCAAAGTCTTGATACACCAGAAGGAGTAAAAATACCGACGAAGGATGAAACACTGAGGCACCTGGCGGAAGTTCTTCACTTTTCGGGTTTCCTCATCCACAATACAGCAATCCAGAAATCCAATGGACATGCTGACAAAGCAAACTGGAACACAGCCTCAATGGTTGTTACAGTGGAAAAGGTTCGATGGGCAGTAACTACCTTTCAACCATATAAAGAGCAGATGGCATATACCCGGCACACTTAATGAAAGGTATGGACCAAATTGTTATGCATTTGATCCACATCTTCCGATCCTGCCATGCTTTGGGATACATTCTGGACCTCTGGAAAAGGGTTCGGGTCGTCTTCATCCCGAGCCGGGCAAGATCGTACATAAAATCGCCAAATCTTTTAGACCAATTAGTCTCACCTCCTTCCTACTGAAGACTATGGAGAAACTAGTAGAAAGGTATCTTAGCGGGAACACCCTAGTGGAGCAACCGGTACATATCACTCAACTTGCCTACGAGCAAGATAGATCAGATATAGCATCGTAGAAACCGCGGAAAAAAGATACAGTAGTCTCAGATACACCGGCGAACGCTCTAACAAAATCAGTAACCACTTTTCCAAATTGAACATAACTACTTCATTCTCAGGCGGCCCCAACTTAAGCAGATTATTATTCAATGCCAAACAAAAGAACGATAAATTCAAGCAATCAGGAATTTATCAAATCAAATGCAATGAATGTCAGGTTTGTCGGACAAACAGGAAGAAGTTTTGAAGCTAGATTCAAAGAACATATTTTCTCAGATAAAAATTCGCCAATATTTGAACACATAAGATCATGTAGCCACTCGATATCATTGAACAATCTTAAAATCCTTCATTAATGTAACAAAGGGAGAGATTAATTTGTTGGAAAGTTTGGAGATTAATAAACTATGTATAAACCCACAATGTATTACCCTCGACAGCCAACTAGAGCATAATGGATCCCACAACTCAATATTTAGGATAAATTTCATTCTGTACTTGTACTTGCCTACTCATGTAGGCAAGTTATTCACTGAAAATGTAGGGTCGAAACCAGTCGAGATTATTGAATAAATTGTGGAAAGTGTCCCATTTCGTTTTACTTTTAGGTCAGTCGACTCAGCGCTACACTCCGTAGTAGGGTATATCGTGAAAGGGCTGGAAAAAGACGAAGTCACTCTAGGAATATTCAAGATATAGAGGAGCTTTCGACAACACACTATAGAAAGCAATAGATGAAACTATCGTATATAGTAAAGTATACAAAACCCTAGTGAGTGGGACGTCGGCTGTCGACAGGAGGCAGTACTATCTCCTCTTCTTTGGAACCTCGTGCTGGATGGGCTCCTGGCGGGCCTTGCCGATGCTGGGCAGTTTGCGGTGGGTTATGCCGACGATCTCGTCCACCTTGTTCGTGGAAAAACCTCAGTATCATATGTGAAGTCAGCAGAACGCTCTGCAAATGACTGAACAATGGTGCAGACAGAACGACCTGTCTGTTAATCCGTACAAAACAGACATGATTCTATTCACTTGAAAAGAAAACTACCGCCCTTCAAGGCACCCATTCTTTTTCAACGAGGACTAACACTAGTAAAACAAGTGAAATACCTGGGTGTGATGCTTGACGTCAAACCAAATTGGGACAATCACATCGAAAGACAAGCGCAAAACACACTCTGGGCTTGCCGGAGACTATTCGGCACCAGATGGGGACTCAAACCAAACATAATATATTGGCTATACACAACAGTGATAAGACCGCTCCTGACATATGCGGCGATCGTATGGTGGTCTGCACTGGATAAAGAGCTTCTGTACAAGTTATACGTTTTGCGTCTCAAAATTGCAAATTTATAGGCAAGATACTTTACATTTGCTGATGATACCATTCTTGTCTACAGCGGCAGTCATCTTGAACTACTTGAGCAAACCGTCAATAATGACCTTATTGAATACAATGCATGGCTCGTGCAGAACAAACTCAAAATGAATACAGACAAGACCAACTATATATTATTTAAAAGAAAAAACAAAAAGGAAGAGGTGATTAAACTTAAGATCGGTAATAGCATGATTCATAGAGTATCAAGTACTAAATATCTGGGAATAATAGACGAGAAATTGAACTGGGAAGAACACTGCGAGTATCTGAGGACAAAATCATTCCATTGATCGGAGCAATATATCGCTACCGCCATCACCTTCAAAGTACAAGATATATAATGCATATTTCGTTTCTAATATCAGATATCTAATATCAATCTGGGGAAATTGTTCCAAAGTATTATTTGAAAAGGATACAAAGACTATTCAATTTGCATTATAAAACTCCCACTGCTGAACTATACAACAAACTTAATTTACTACCGCTGAGATCCTGAAAACTTGAACAATCTAAACAAATATACAAAAGTATCACAAAAAAACATAAAATCAATACTTCATTAATAAGACGTCAAGACAACCATGAACACAATACCAGAATTAATGATAACTTGTTCTTAGAACCAGTGAGGACTGTAATTGGATATAATGATCCTATAGACCAATGTATACTAGCATTCAACCAGCTACCAACAGAGTTAAGACAAATAAAGAGATATAGTCGATTTATTATAAAATTAAAAGAATTCCTATTTTGCAACAGGACAAATATTGTTTAACCTCTAGAACAGCTTTGCTGATATGAGGTTTCATATGTGCTATTGTCCCTTTATTATATTGTTTTAGATTACCCTTAGATTGTGTTATTATATTATTATCATATTATTCTTAGATTCTTTTTCATTCAATTTTGTACTTTTTTGGGAAAAAAGATAGATAGCATGTCTAGCAGTCACGAAAGCTTTGGGATCCACACCACGGCCTCTATGGAGTGTCTTCTGGGAACCCCTCCGCTACACATAGTGGTGGAGGAGGTGACCATGAGGCCTCTTTGAGACTGTGGGAGGGAGGTATGTGGAGAGACAGAAATACAATCTTGGACACTCCACATCCCTGAACAAAATCAGAGAGCTCCTACCTGACCCTCTCACAGGAGAGCCACCTACTACTTCGACGAATCCTTCAGGGACCACACCCTCGCCTTACTCACCCCACAGGGCCCCACCTGGTTTACGGACGGGTCCAAAAGTGATGGGTACAGGCATCGGCATTGACGGCCCGAGGGCAAACATTACGATTGCTAGGAGACGTCACCGTAACAAACGCAGAAACATATGCTATTCTCCGATGTGTACAGGAAAACTATAGGAACTATAGACGCATACATCAACATATGCTCTGAAAGCCAAAAATCCCTTGTATATCTTAAAGATAAGGTTACAGCCAAGCTAGTTGACGAATGCAGAACGGCACTTCGACAACACATGGCTACAAACAGAGTTACTCTGAATTGGTGCTTGGCCCATCAGGACAACGAAGGAAACGAGATAGCAGACAGCCTCGCCAAAGAGGCAACAGCTGTCAGGCCGATGGGACCAGAACCAATTCTGACCATCCCATGGACCCATAGGCTCTCTTTATTTCAAAACTGGAACACCACCGAGGCCCAGAACTATTGTCCCCGATAAAATTTGACAGAACTATCGTAAACCAAACAGTGCCGTGGTTGCCTAGAAAATGACGAAACAACGGAACACATTCTCTTCGAATGTCCTGCTCATAAGGAAACCAGACTGAACAACTCGGGCCCTGAAACACCCAGCGCCCGCATGATCCAGAAGGCCCCTACAACAGTCTTGCAAGCTTCATCAGGCAGTTTTGCGAGACAAATAACAACACAACACGCCAAGCACAATGGACCAAACGGCCTGAGTGCGCCGTACAGGAAGAAGAAGAATCAGGTACCTAAGGAAGAAAAGTTTCGAATCTCAGAAGAAGTAATTTTCTTCTGAAATTGTATTTTGTATTATATCTGTATGAAGAAGATAAGTGATTGTCAACCTCTTAATACACAGATAATCACTATAGTCTGAATTTAATCAAATCATAGAAACAACCATAATCTTGGATAGAAGCTAAAAATCTGTGGTTTTCAGTTATAGAACATGAATCGTTGATCGACATGCACCGAATGAAAGAAATTCATATAATTTCAAGTATTTCCTGAAAAAAGGTAGTGAATGTGTTTATAAATTTTGGAAAAGGAAAAATACTGTATCCAACAAAATTGAAATCGCCTTCGGTTCCTATAAAAAAAAAGTTTTTGCATTATTATGCAAAACCACTGAGCCAAATTTTGTTTCTACACCACTGAATTTTACTCAAAAAGTTCATGTCGAACTCTTTGGTTATTTAACTCTGATAATAATCGCATCCGCGAAACCCTGTTTTCTCAAAATTCAAATAACTGAATAATGGGAAAAGATATCGGAAACATTTTTTATACTGGTCCCTGAAAATTTGCCAACATTGTACACAACAGTTACATGACGAAAAAAGTCAACAATTTGTCTGGATTTTCATAGTGGACCCATTAGATGAAGTTGGGAAAAAGCTATTCCTTTGATTTTTATGAAACCATGCAGAGGATGAAAAATTGAGTGCACAAGATTTTTTCATTTTCTTCTTTTCACTCAATCACTGAATATTTAGAATCTAATTATGTTCAGTCCTTCAAAGTAATCTGAGTTATGGTAACTGTTTAAGTTTTGAGTTTTGAAATTTTTAGCTTGTGTTATTTTCTATGGCTATTTTGTGTTGTGTTCTTTCATATATTTCTGATATTTGTCATTAGTAAAACATCGCTTGGTTGCATTATAACTTGCTAATTGTCGATAACTAAAAATTAAAAATGAGATATTTTTTCTTCAAAAACAACCATGATTAATATAGACAAAATCTGAAAATTTTTAAATTTCAAATTTTTTAAATATATAATCTCATTGTCATACTGTGCTAGGAAGACCTCACTGATCATTCAGATTACATTATTTTTACAAGATAATATTCTGATTACTTTGACTTGTAAAATAAAAATGATTCTTAGTAGCAAAGTATTCAATCTTTATTATTTTATATTTATCAATGAACAATTTCTGGTCATTCAAGTTATTACCATCTAAGAGGGTAAGAGGCACATCATCATGGCCTCAGCATACTTCCCAGGAGAAACATCCTCCCCACCACCAAAAGAGGTACAAAACTCGTAAGCTGGTGCCACAAGGAAAACAAATATTTGATCCTGAGCTGCGATGCGAACGCTCACCACACCGTATGCGACAATACCGACGTCAATGAAAGAGGTAAATATCTTTTAGAATAAAATCTGCCTCGCCATTTATACTACAATCAATTAAGAAGTGGCGCGTCATGGACGAAATATCTATGTCGGACCACCAAATGATTGGTTTCGAAATTGACTCAGATAAGATTCAAAAAGTGGAATATAGAGCACCAAATAGGGCGGACTGGGATCTCTTTGAAGAGAGGTTGAAGTCTGAACTGGATGGTCTCGAATATAACATAACCACAGTAGAAGAACTGGAAAATGCTTCTACTCACCTAATCCAAACACTAATATTAGCATTTGAGGAGAGCTGCCCAATGAGGAAAAAACACTTCTCAAGGGATACGCCTTGGTGGAACAAGGAGCTTGCTCAACTCAAAGCTAGAGCCAGAAAAGCATTCAATAGAGCGAAAAGAACAGGTGAATGGGACGCCTACCGAGAAGCTCTAAGTACAACAAAGAACTCAGGAAATCCAAACGACAATCATAGAAATCCTATTGCGAGGGGATCAATGATCTTGCCCCAGCTGCACGAATTCAAAGGTTTCAGCCAAAGACCACTCAAATGCACTTGGTCTTATTAAGGAGCCTGGAGAGTATTCTAAAGACTTCGGCGGAAGCTTGGGGGACTTTTAAATACCCACTTTCGGACTGGAAAATACTCCCATCAATAGCACCCAACAACAGGAGCTAGAACTGTATAGCTCCAGTAGGGAAAGCAGAAATCTAGCAGGCGAATCTTAACCCTAGATAGGGTAAAGTGGGCCACCAAAAGCTTCAAACCCTACAAATCACCAGGGCGGACGGAATCTATCCGGTCATGTTGCAAAGAGGCAACACATATACAGCCCCATGTCTGAGAGCTATATACAAAGCCAGCTACTCACTGGGCTACATACCCCAGTCATGGAAGAAAGTCAAAGTATTATTTATACCGAAAATGGGCAAGAGGTCTCCAAATGAGCCTAATTCATATCGCCCATTAAGCTTAACCTCCTTTCTTCTAAAATCAATGAAGAAAATTCTCGACAACCATATGAGAAGTTTCATAAAACTGCATAAAAACAATTTGCCTATCAACCGGGCAAGTCTACAATTGATGCCCTATACGATCTAGTCAAAGAAGTGGAAGGAACACTAGAGGCTAAAAAATAGCCTTAGTTCTATTTGGAGACATTGAAAGAGCATTCGATAATACCTCCTATACATCCATTAGCAATGGTACAAACAACAAGGGTGTCAAAACACCCACCATCAAATGGATCAAAGAAATGCTCAAGGGCGAATCATAGAGGCCAGTTTGAAGACACTGAAATATCGGTGTCAGCAGTGAAAGGATGCCCTCAAGGAGGTGTCCTATCGCTGCTACTATGGTCAGTAGTTGTTGATGGCCTCTTAGAAAGACTGAACAACGCTGGCTTCAACGCACAAGGCTATGCTGATGATCTAGTTATCATCATTAGGGGAAAGCATGATGGAATCTTATCGAACCTGATGCAAAAAGCCCTTAACATCATAAATGAATGGTGTGCTGAAGAGGGCCCAGTATCCATCTAGACAAAACCATTCTAATTCCATTCACAAGAAGGAAGTTAAACTTAAAGCCCCCTTTCTGAATGGACATACTCTGAAATTTTCGGAACAGGCTAAGTATCTAGGGTTAACCCTAGATCAGAGACTCAACTGGAATTTACACATTGACAAAACTCTTTCCAAGGCTACATCGTGCCTATGGGCATGCCGTAGACTCTTCGGAAAGACCTGGGGGCTACAGCCAAAAATAACCTACTGGTTATACACAGCGGTTATAAGACCCATTGTCACATATGCATCGTTAGTATGGTGGACGAAAACATCAGAAATAACTACGCAAAACAAGCTGCAAAAACTGCAGCGGCTAGCGTGCGTGGGCATAACAGGTGCTATGAGAAGCACCCCGACTACTGCCCTGGAGGTAATCCTAAATCTCCCTCCTCTTCATATAAAATTGAAAAAGGAGGCGTTGATGGCGGCATTACGGCTCCAAGACACAAAAAACTATTACCTGATGATCTGAAGGGATCTGGGTTACATAGCGCCAGAAATCTTATCACAACCATCAGATATAATGCCGCTTAAGTTTGATTTTTCACACCCTTCGAAGTGGCCATAGGAGACCGCACTATCGTAAAGGAAAAATAAATCAATTAGACCAAAAATCCTCCATTTGGTACGGACGGATCAAAAACGATTGATGGAACAGGAGCAGGCATATATGAACCCAAGTACTCGTCATCAGTGCCTCTGAGATCTACTCCCACAATCATGCAAGCAGAAACACTTGCTGTAAACCTTTGCTGCCAGGAGGGACTCTGAAGGAAACTCAAAGGTGCAAAGATTTACATTTTAACGGACAGTCAGGCAGTGATAAAAGCTCTAAACTCTTACAGTTATCAAAGCATGTCTGTCTGGGAATGCCGTCAATCCTTGTAGCAACTTGCTGAGGAGAACAAACTTTTCCTGTGGTGGGTGCCTAGCCACGAAGGCATACAAGAAATGAAGCTGCTGACGAACTGGCCAAATCAGCTGCTAGAATCCCACCCATCGGACCTGAACCGTTCTGCGGTCTAAGTAAGCCGCACAGACGACAGGAACTGGAACCATGGGAAAAATCTAACAAAAAAGAATACTTGAAGAAAACTCCAGGCCAAAGGCAAGCGAAAAAGTTCATTGACTATTCGCCAAAAAGACAAAACAGCTTCTTGATCCCTCTAGACTCTAGACATATACACTTTGGTAGCGACAAACTAGAGCCTGCGAAAAAGCGAAAAGCTCCCAGGAGATTCTTAATTTTGTAAGGATTTAGACCTACAGGAAATGAATAAGAAGGGTTACGAACAAGGGACCAATTTGATCGCAGTTCTAAAAGGCTTACAAGCAAAAACGACCCCCACGAATGTAATGTAATGAAATGTATTAGATAAAGTTGGGAATAAGCGTGTAATTTTCTATAACTATTTTGTGTTGTGTTCTTTCATATCTTTCTGATATTTGTCATTAGTAAAACATCGCTTGGTTGCATTATAACTTGCTAATTGTCGATAATTAAAAATTGTAAAAGAGATTTTTTTTCTTCAAAAACAACCATGATTAATATCGACAAATTCTGAAAATTTTTAAATTTTAAATTTTTTAAATATTTAACCTCATTGTAATACTGTACTAGGAAAACCTCACTGATCATTCAGATTACATTATTTTTACAAGATTCTGATGACATTGACTTGTAAAATAAAAATGATTCTTAGTATCAAAGTATTCAATCTTTTATTCAAAACACTTAAATAAATATACCTGAATAATTTTCCGTTACTCCCTACTATAATAAGTGATAATTTGGACGATGCATCCCCTTGTTCAAAGTGTTCTATGTAACAATCAATGAACAATTTCTGGTCATTCAAGTTATTACCATGTAGCAAGCCACTGAAAAATTAAAGTTCAAAATAATGATACTGGTGAGATCTATTTTGAGTGTTGCTTACAGTGTCCTCGCAACTTCAAATTCCTCTGCATAATTTTTAATGATTCGGAGTGTTCCATTTCTGAGAAAAACAAAAATTAGTGAATCATTTGGAGATACGCAAATAGCATCAACAATGGTTTCAAAAGTACATGAAAATTTTACAGCACTACACTGTTTATCCCTGAATATTCCAAACACATTCCCAATACTGTAGAATATCTGACCATTTCTAATCCCGGAATTAACTGAAGCTGTACCCTAAAAAACAAAAATCATTATTCTATCTTAAGTCATAATAGAGAAACTTGCCAAAGAATCTTTAGAGATTTTGTGTGTAGCTAATGTTGCTGATTCATAGGGTTCATTCTCAGCTAAACCTCTTTTCCCAAAATTTATTGTCTCATCATTTATGTTGAAACCGCATTCTATTCCCAGATTCATCTTCAACTGTTCTTCTAGAAAAAAAGAAAGTGTTTCAAGATCATCCAAATATCTTACTTATTAGATAATTACAAAAATAAATAAAATTACAAGAACTAATAATATGCATATTTTGTGGTTAACATAACTGTTCTAGATGTTGAGAGTTTAACAAGGTTTTGGAAGAATATTTAGAGAACTTAAATTGTTCACCAACTTACTCTTAGAGATATATATAACTGATATTATATATTTATTTTTGTTCAGTTAATCGGTTTGTGTTGTCCAGTTTTTTAAATTGAATTTACCGTTTATTTTTACTTTGTAATTAGTGAGTTTTCTTCTTTCTTTCTTCTATCATCCCTTCTCAGAAGGACTATGGCCTCAACCTATTGGCTATGCAGCCAGCACTATGATAAATTTCTTGTTTTTTTCTTGTATTATTTTTATTTTCGCCTCCGTTGGTTGTTACCCACTCCATTACACCCAAGATTAGTATTTCAACGACAGTTTACAATCAGGAAGCACAGTTATATTAGTAATGGTTGAAGTTAAGATTCTTTTCAAAGAGAGTAAACTATATATAATTGTTTGTCACTTTTTTCACTTCCCAATCAAAGGACATTAAATCAAGTTATATATTCAATATGTTCCTCATTGATTAATGACTTTGCTATCGAATGCAGAGACGTAAAAAAACAAAAGAGAAAAACATTCAACTAAAAATAAATCTTTTTTTGAGTTCCACGAATTATTAGTGTATTGTAGATCATATTAATATTGTTTCCAATAATTAGCTTTTCGGCAAAGAGGGTAATGTCTAATCTGTTCAAAGCTTCAATTGACATGAATTTATAAATTCTAGAAGAGTTTGAATTGTACTACGGTTTTCACTAAATATGATGTCCGTTATGTTTATAGGTTGTTGATAGTTTTCATTCCTAAGTTTATTGTAAAGTATTGTGCAGTCACTTTTATACTTTTCGCAGTCAAAAACATGAAATAGGTTTCCGTAACTGCCACATTCGCACTGTGATGAATCCTTTACTTTTATTTTGAACAGGTGTACCGGTATCAGGCAGTGTCCCGATCTGAGTCTTAGTAGGGTTGTAATTTCTTTTCCATTTCCCTGTATTCTCGAGTGAATTGGTATCCAGATACACACTATTTTCATCCCCTTGTTAATGTTTTCATCGAATAATTTTTTAACTGTGACTGAGATGATGTCATTATTTGTGGCTATTCTCCATTTATTCAATTTTTGTATTGAGCTAAGTGAATCTGACGCTATTAGTAGATGTTTAATTTTTTTTTTCTTCTACACAAATCATTGCTCTCCCAATAGCAAACAATTCCGCTGAAAATACAAACTAATGATCCGGTAACCTTTCGTAATATTTGATTTTAGGGTTTTCCTAATAGATTCCTACCCCCACCAACTTAGTGGCATTCTCTACTGATGCATCAGTAAAAATTATATTATAATTTTTGAACTGCCTATTTATAATTTCCCTAAATTCATTAGGTGTTTTAGGGTTGAATTTCTGGAGGTTGGAGTTTACTGTAGTAATGCAGTGGGCGTGCTGTAAAGTGTCCATCTGAAATGTTGGTTAGATTAGTTCAGAGCTCCATATTTTATGTGCCTGCTCCCTAGTTTCCATGTATGCCTTGATATAGGCCGGTGTGGCTTTATTATTCCAGTATCCTCTCATCATTGCAATGTCCGCTATTGCTTTTGATACAGGGTTATTTTTCAGTCTCTCTAATTTGGTGATGTATTTTATTGCTAATACAAGTACTGTGTTTTAAGGAATTTTACTTAATAATTGCGATTCGTAACGCATTTCGCTACACCGTAGCTTCTTCAGACGAATGAATATGCAGAAAAATATAAATGAGAATATAACTATAAATGTTCCTGAGTAATTAAAAGCTTATTGAGTTGCTTCTTCTTAAGTGGTTATTTATGACAGGTATATCCAATAAAATTGAGGAATAGATTGCTCCCCGAAAAGATTCAATAGAGGTGAAGGGCTTAAATCGACTTGTTCATTGATGAGTCTACCTGAGTGTTTGTATTTATTGATTTCTAAAGTTTTCCAAAGATCTACCTTCCAATATTTATTATCTGTATGCCTTCACTATATTTACATTCATGTCTAATTTTTGTTTTATTTTGATTTCTTTCAGTGCTCTGCGAGAAACTCTCCAGCTGTAATAACATTTTTTCGTCTTTGTTCAACATTGCTTGCATTTTTAATTCCATAATCTCAAGGTCTGCGAAAGATTAATTCGCATCCTCATTTTCAACTTGATTTATAGTTTTTCTTGATTTGGGAGTTGAATTAAATAAATAAAGGAACACGTCCCTCTCTTCCATAGAGACTTCATTCGAACAATGTCTTGGCTGAGGAACGGTCACGCTCTTTGCCCTAAGTACCTCCATATGATCAAAAAGAACGACACTCCTCTGTGCGAGTGTGGAGAAATTGGATCGTTAGACCATGTTATTCTTCAATGTGAACGTTACCATTTAGAAATCAATTCCCTAGTTTCGATTATCCAAAAAAACACAAATATCATGTCCCCATTTAATCTGAATATCATTTTAAAAACTCAAAACTACATTACTTATCTAGAAATATACAAATTTATTAAAAAACTACGAATTACCTTCTAATTAAAACCTTATATCATATATTTCCCTTAATCCTTAGTCTCTATGAACCTTACAATTTCTTTTATAGCTGTCGAATTTCCCTATGTTTTTTTTTCCGTATATGTTAACTACCTTTCCGCGGCTCTGCCTGTTTGCGTATGAAATATAAAAATCGCTTTGACAAGCCCCTTAGCGTATGTATCCACGTCTTTCCTCTTGAATTCTTCTAAATTGTCCTAATGGGATCAGGCTAGGTACAAAGACCATAGAGAATCCCTCCTATATATCCCTAAAAATACAAAAGGTTTGTTCCTATAGCGATCAGAAACAGTCACGGACTGTCACGATTGTGCGCAGTGTGTTAAAGTACGTTCCAAGAGCATTTCTGGTATTTCTCAAACTTGGCTCAAACTATGAAATGGGTGTTCCAACTGAATCTTCGGACTAAATTATGACTGTCAGACGAGTTTGCTGACAAAAAGCAAATCAGGTGTCGCAAACCTGCGCAACGAGCAGTGCAACAAGTTAAATTTGCTCTATGGTTGAATTTTTTTTCGGGAGGAGTGATAAACTTGTTTGTTGTGTTGTAGTTTTGGGGTTTGGTTAGTGCTCATTTTTTGGAATTTTATTGGCGTCGAAATGAGCGATATTTCATCATCTTCAAATGATGAATCTGAGATAAGTGATTCTGAAAGTGATCTGGAAGATCTACTTGAAGAACGGTGGAGACCGAAAAATGAAAATTATTTAGGAGAAATAGTTCCCCTAATGGATAGTGCTCAGTTTATGGAACACTTTCGAGCGAGCAGGGAAGTCGCTGCAGATATTGCTCAACGATTGAGTATCAGTGATTATTTCCATACGAAATCGGGATCTAATGGAAAAATCGACCCACAGCAACATACACATATTTTCCTGTGGTTCGCAGGACACCAAACTGCAAGCTTTCGTGGTGTTGCTGATAGGTTCAATATCAGCATTAGCTGTCTTCATAAAATATTGAAAAAGATGATATATTTTTTGAGCAACCTCGATCCATATAAAATAAAATGGCCAAGGACCAAGGAGTAAGTTATAAAAAACTGAATACTTACATTCGTGATCCATGACTTTTATTTTTTGTAGTGGTAATTTAATGAAAACGAAAAGTATCTACACAAGCCGATTTCTTTACTCAATGTTTATTGTTATGTCACAGAATCCGTGTTTCAAGAGGAATTCCTTTCTAGTTTGAAATTGATGAATATTTACGCCTGCGCACTGTTAATGTTTGAGAAATGTCAGGAACGCATCAGAAACAGGTTTGTGATTCCCTGTTGGAACAAACCTATAATAACCTGCTGGCTAATGTTTTCAAAACGTGCCAATAATTTTCATTATAAAAAAATGATTTACCAGTAACCTGGGAATAAACTCCCGGCTAGTTCATGATGAATTTATTTCTTATTTAAGAAAGTCGGATGTCAAATAATCAAAAGAAAACAAAAACAATGAAAAAGGAAGAAAATAAAAAAATTCTAATATAATATATATATATATATATATATATATATATATATATATATATATATATATATATATATATATATATATATATATATATATATATATATATATATATATATATATATATATATATATATATATATATATATATATATATATATATATATATATATATATATATATATATATATATATATATATATATATATATATATATATATATATATATATATATATATATATATATATATATATATATATATATATATATATATATATATATATATATATATATATATATATATATATATATATATATATATATATATATATATATATATATATTATATATAGTGGATTTATATTTTTCATGAAAACAGTTTGATTGCATGAACAGATATATGGGCAACTCTGTCGGTAAAACCCCTATATATATTATTATTATGGATAATAAGTGATATATATATATATATATATATATAAAATAAAATGGCCAAGGACCAAGGAGTAAGTTATAAAAACTGAATATATATAAAGATAGTATTTTCTTTATTTCCATTACAATAGACATTTAATGTTAATCGAAATATATTAACCAGATACTATATATATATATATATATATATATATATATATATATAACCAGATATATATATATATATATATATATATATATATATATATATATATATATATATATATATATATATATATATATATATATATATATATATATATATATATATATATATATATATATATATATATATATATATAGTATATATATGATTAACAGTAATAAATGTCTATTGTAATGGAAGAAAGGAAAATACTATCTTTTATGGTTTGAAGGTCATTTAGAGGTGTTCTGTGGTCAACAGACAGTAGTTGAAGCAAAATAGAGAAATACAGATTATTTTTGTTTACAATTTTAACAATATTGTTAAATTATTGAATTATGATTGAATTGAAAACAAATCTATATAAGATGTCCTGTTCTGTATATAAAACTTAAGGAAGACTTTCAATATATTCTTGCTTGTATAACAGATGCATAAATGTGTGATTTTATGAATTATGGAAGTGTCTAAGGAACTTTGGAAAGTGAAACATTTTTAACAGAAACTCCTACCGCATCTGTATCCAAAATGTCTGAATCCGTACTGACTGTTAATATTGTGCTTGATAAAAAAAGTTTAGAAGTTCCATATACAAGCATCACAACAGCAGAAGATGTTTGTATTTATGTATGCAGAAATCTCAACATTGGTCCATTGGCAAGGCATTTATTTGCTCTAAGAATTACTGGAAAGACTATCTTTCTCACCCCATCAGCTTCTTTTGGGCCCAAGTATTTGGTGTTTGATTTTAGAATACGCTTTAAAGTATCTAAATTACATAATTTGAGAAAATTGGACTTGAAGGCATATGATTATTATTTTCATCAAACTAGACTCGATGTACTCTATAATGAAATTCCAGATATTGTGTATGAAAAGTGCAAAAAGGAACTTGTAGGCTTAGGTATAACCGATATGTATAGAGTGATGTTAGAAAAAGATTTACCAAAGGAAAGTGTTGAAAATGACTATAAAAAGTATATACGAAAAGAGGTATTAAAAAGACATGCATTTTTTATCAAGAAACCTATTCGAGAAACTTTGGGCAAGTTGCAAAAAACAAAACACGACGTCTGGTAAGTGTTTCACTAACTTTTGAAAAATTAACATTAATATGAAACTCACACATTTCCAACACACAGTTTTTGTATTTTCTCCTTCAAAACAAAATCTTGTAATGCATTCTATTCAAAATAAAACTCTTCAGATTTCAGTATATACACAGAAGGTTGAAGTTATGTTTGGTATTTTTCAATCTATATGTTTAAATCTTCATTATTGTATAATTTCAGGTTTGTAAAGGAGGAATATCTTAATCAGTTGAACATGTTAGCTCCTGATTATCTTTCAGAAACATATAAGGCAGCAACTGACCAGGATGGCTCAATATTCAATATATTTGTAAAAGTTTCTCCAGGAAACAGCTCTTCAGAAACTAGCATTCCAGAAATAAAATATTGTCTTGAAAACAAAATGGAGGTATAAATAATGATTTCAAATTATCAGTAATAGAATGAACTTTCAGAGATATTACTGTTATTCCTCTTCTTTTCCAGAATTGGCATTTAATTGGTACTATCGAAGATATGGCTTTCGTATCAATCAGGATTGATGGGACTGTTGAAATCAGTAGGAGAAATGGTATTCCTTTTTATCTTAAATTCAATTCCCTACCAATAATGTGGTCTTTTATAAGCCATCTTGATGGATACTATAGATTAGCTTGCAAGTGGACTTTCAATATTTGTAAGGATGCAACAACACCATCCTTACAAAAATTGTATATGATGAAGTGTCACGGACCTGTTGGGTAAGTATGAAACAAAGTAGATAGACAGCTAGATCAATACAATATTTTAAATGAAATTTTCAATATGAGAAAGATTTATGAAGTAAACATGTGAAATTTTATTCTCATCAATCCAATCAAATTTCTTATATTAACATGACTTTCTTGAAAGAAATGTTTTCAATGTCCACTAGTATAGGAGGAAACATACATAAAATGTGTAATTGGTTTGTTTAGCCATGAGACTTACCATTTAAAAAATTAATACAAAGGAAATGAATCACTTTGTCTAATTTCACAATGTTTATTTTAATACACAGGACCAGTTTGACACTTATGTCATTTTCAAGTGTCTAGAGCTAAAGTTATGAGCTCATATAACTATAAGCTCTATACACTTGAAAATGACATAAATGTCAAACCGGTCTTGTGTATTAAAAATAAACATTGTGAAATCAGACAAAAGTGTTTCATTTTATTTGTATTAAAATAAATTTCCATGAAATAAATCCATCAACACTATCATTAATTTGAAAAATTGAACAAAAGTAGCCGTTACTCGATGCAAATCCATTTCAAATGATATATAAAAGAAGATTTGATTTACACTTATTAACTATATTTGTAATGCAACTTCATTAAACAACAACTCTTTAGCTTAACACTTTTTATATTGGTTTCGATATATGGATAATATCATCGCATGTTTTACTAGTACTGAGTATCAGCTAACTATTTTCAAGAAGTTTATAAATTTAATTCATCTAAAATAAAATATAATATTGAAATTGAACAAAATGATTCATTCAACTTTTTAGATTCAACTATTCATAAACCATCTTTTGTGGCCATCGTAATTCATAAAATGTAATTTCATCGTGTTCAACATTGAATGGCAGCTTTCCACCACATGATTCACAGATTATTAAATGTTCCTTCATCTTTAGATAATTTGAACAGAGAACTTCGTATTATTAAAAAAATAACTTTCAATAATAATTACAGTCCAAATATTACTTCATTAAAACTTTTAATCAGCTAACACTGGTATCACTAAAATACTAAAACAAAATCATTCCTAGCCAATGAGTGCAGAAGGTGAAAAAAAAATTATAACTGAATTACTTAACAAAGAGCGAAAATACATGACGATAGAATTTGTATATTCCAAATCTGAAGATCAACACAGATGGTTTTCTCGAAATGAGTTGAAAATGAACAGTCAAAAGACAAAACTTGTCAGGTTTGCATATGGAAGAGAACACATACCCATATCTCATGGATATAAGACTGCCATGGTTTCATCTAATAGCCTTAAATTCCTGGGTGTTTCGGTTGACTATCGCCTGGATTAGGGTGATCATGTAGACCAACCTGCAAATGATATGGCCAGATATGTGTATGCACTAAGAACACTGTCCGAAGTTATGAATGTCTCCACAGCATTTACCACATACAATGCATAAATTGATAGTAGGCTGAGATATGGGATAGTTATGTGGGGGAGTTCATCGGATATCTTGAGGCTCCTTTTGTTGCAGAAGAGATGTATTCGTGGGATTCATAAGCTGAGCAGACCACAATCATGCAGGGCTCACTTTGTGGAAAGATCAGTGCTAACTGTTGTGAGTCTATATGTTTATGAAGCAATTATATTCATAGTTAATAATAGAGACCTGTTTGTGGAGACTAAACGTGAAGATGAGCATAACACGACAGCTAAGAACGATATGAGGCTACCCAGATTTAAGCATACTCACCTTCAGAACAACTCTATGCTTTGGTAAAAATTTATAATCACATTCCACAGGATACACGAGGGTGGCCACAAAATAAATTGAGAAGAAGATTAAATACTTACCTTAGGAAGACACCATACTACACTCTCCAGGAGTATTTTGAGGACAATATTTGTCTCAGCTGATTTCGTCTCTTATTGTTAGGTCTTTATTCTGTTTACACTGTTTGTTTTTTTTATGTATTTTATGTTTATGATGACGTGTTCTACAACAATTTATGTTTATATGGAACAAATAAATGATTTGATTGATTGTAGCCTCAAATATGTTGGAAAGTTAGCAATATTTTATTGATTAGCCTCTCCTGTTCATATTGTTCATAAACGATATCTGATCTGTTTTCATTCATAGTAAGTTTTTGTTGTTTGTCACTTCCGCTGATGATGTCAGGGGGCTCCAGGGCGATATTGATCGTCTTGAGGTGTGGTGCGAGTTGAATCGCATGGAACTGAACCCATCCAAATGTGTTGTTATTACTTTAACCCGAAATTACTCTCCGTTTCATGTTGTCTACCGTTTGGGTCAGGTTGTTCTGAGGCGCGCCACTCAAGTTAAGGATCTTGGTGTCATCCTTTATTCTAAAGTCACCTTCAACCCTCATATTGCGTATGTCAGAAAAAAAGCTTTGAATACCCTGGGTTTCGTTCTGCGCAATTGTCGTGGTTTTCCGGAGTTGACACCTTGTTCGCTTTTCTGCTCTCTGGTTGGAAGTTGCTTGGAGTATGGCTCCGTAATGTGGTCACCACAGGGAATTATGAATAAAAAGTGTATAGAAGCGGTTCAGAAAAGAATATTACTTTCAAGCGGGTCATAGCTCGAGGAAATATTGATAATGTTGGGTTGAGGGGTGAGCTAGGTCTTTTGACACTTAATGCGAGAAGAATAATGTTGGATTTGTGCTATCTATACAAATTACTTCACGAAATTGTTTTTGCAGAAGAATCGCTAGCTCTGTTAAAATTAAATGCTCCGACTAGAAAAACGCGCCATATGGCATTATTTCATATTGAGCAACGTAGAACAAGCTACAGACAGCACTCTTTCCTGTCCCGTTGTTCCAATTTCGTGAATGCTACTGTTGGTTTAGACATGTTTAGCAGTTCAGATCCGGTATTGTACCACAGCTTCGGCTTTTAGATATAGCATGGTGTCTCTTGTGTCTTTCTTCTCCGTTTTGTATTTTTTTCACAGCTATGAGTTATATTTAATTATTTTTTTAGAAGGTGAAATGTTATGAACTTCAATGTTTTTAATTTGGTTGTGGTATTTTGTATTCATTTTAAGCTTATACTTTGTAAATGGGGATGTTCCCATTTATTATTTTTACTCATTATGTATTCGGTTGAAAATAAACACATTATTATTATTTACTATCGTGGACTTATGCATCTCAGCTGTTAGCTGGATATAATTTACCTTTCCCAGATTCAGCAATCACAGGGAATAGGCTCGATTACAATATACTAGACATAAATTTCCTAAATATCCTACATGTATTGAGAATTACAGCTTTTTGCATTTCTATATGAGTATTCTCATGCAATTCTAATTTTTTAAGGCTATCATGCAAAGTTTTGGGTATTAACCCAGTCGAGGATACGATGACAGGAACAATATCTATTTTATCGAGGTGCCACATCTGCTTGATCTCAATAGCAAGGTCTGTGTATTTGGACTTTTTCTCCTGGAACTTGTTCAGCACATTGTTATTATTCGGTATGGCGAACAGCATTGCTGTTCTGGCTCTCTTATCATACACCACTATGTATGGCCTATTATTCGTCACTATTCTGTCAGTGATAACAGATATTATTATTAATCGTACCAATTTCACATTTTTGAACTGATAATAATCTATCCAAATACATCAAAAATAATAAAAGTAAAATAGATAAAGAGAAGAAATCTGGTGTATATAAGCTTAGCTGCGGTAGTTGTATTGAAATATATATTGATCGAACTGAAATCTCAATATTAGAATAAATGAACATTATCGCAGTTACATCAATAGAAAACTAATCCTAATTATGCGAATCATTTAATTACATTAAATCATAATTTCAACCAATATTTTCAAATTTTACTTTCATTCAGGGAGCAATATTCAGCCTTTTGAATAATGTCAAATATCCCTCAGTGGAGGAGCTGGTTCTCTGATCTACTTTCCTAATTATCCTCAACAAGGGCCACAATAGAAGTGATACAATATAGTCGGCTGTCATGAATAAGAGAAACAGACTGCCATTTCGTTCTCGTTCAAACTTGTCAGTGTTGCATACCGATTTACAGTCAAGGCAGACTGCGTATCAACTTTAAAAGCATAACTAGTTTGACTGTTCATTGCAACACTACACTTTGTGCCTGCATGATGCTCTGGTCAAAACCAGCTAATATCCAGTACTCGATTGGCTATCAAATCAAATATACATCATATCCCAATATCTTTTATTAAATGTATCGCTATACCTGTAAACACAGGGAGAAAATTTCACGTTCATCTAATGAAAAAATTTGATATTAATTTTTGGGAATCCCTTGTTATCAATAGATATAAACTTTCCAACCCACTATTAAATAAAGAGGTGGGTTTTAACAATAATTCCCCTTTACTTAATTTGTTTCCGGCTACGTTATTTAAATAATGTTTCTTTGAATTGACCTAAGGCAGTTTTACTCACTTTTAATTCGATTGTGTAGATCATATATAAATTATTGTACCTTAGTTTAGTTTTTATTTTATATTTGCAGTGTCGTGCGCAGTGTCTTCGAAACACGTTACAAATGTGGTTAAAAATGTAAACCAAATTTTCTTTTATTTATCATTCATCTCTTCAAGAGCAGCAATGTAAGATTATTGTTTAATGATTCTATTTGTTAATTTCAGCATCATTATCATTATTAACAGATCTACAGATCTATGGCCAAATTCAATTTTCTATTGTAATAGTTATTTTCAATAGTGGGAATGTTGTGCGATATTGCTGAAAATTGCGATGAAACGATCAACGTCAATATTGAATATTATAATATAATTGAATAGTTGATTTTTTGTCGATCATTGCTTGTGAAGTGGATTCCTACTGAATACTATATTTAATACTATCTCTTATACTATTATTCTTAATAGTAATACCCGAATTTTTGTCAATTTTTCTCATGGGGACATAAGGCTCACATTAGTTCGACCCATATAGTTGTCTGATATCAGTTTAATAGAATTTCTGATAGTTCCAATGGAATGTTCTCTGATATTTTCCTCCTCTGTACCTAGCGGGCCTAGAGTTTGGAATATTTTGATCCCTGCTTGGTCTCTTTCGTATAATCACACTGATTCAGAAATACCCCATGTACAATGAATTTCTATATGGAGGAACTGCTCTGCTCATATAATTGATACCTGTGATACTCTACTCTTGTATATTCATATCTTTCAGTTGTCTCCTATGCATTTTCATATTCTATTATATTATATTCAATTCGATACAATATTAAACTTTACTCATTTCATTTCAGTGGAGAATTTTCTTATGCAAAACTTGAAGAGAAACGTTCCAATAGACCTGGTTGTTTTATAATAAGGAAAGTGAATCCAAATACAACCAATATTTTATTGATGTTTGTATAAAAAACAGGTATCTAGATGAGATTTCATGAGACATTACTTACATTTCGTAATGAAATTTGTCTTTTTAGCTCCAAACCGAAAACATTCAAAGTTGAGAGAATCAATAAGGACGAATATATATTCAATGATGACTTAACAAGATACAAGAGCATTCAACAGCTCATATCAGCTTATAGTGATCCCAATGGGGCTATTTACTTACAAGAATGCTTACCTCCATCAGAATATGGTAGGTTTTTCTGATTGTTACAAATGTGTTATTGCTTGACTATTATATCATTTATAGATCAATCCCCCTTGTTATTGTGTCAAAAAGAAAATTTACCAGGAGCTGCCTTGGCTGATCCATCAGCTTTGAATACTCTTGTTCCTAATGCTCCACTCTGCATTGATTGTAGGGATCTCCAAGTTTATAAACGTAAGTATCTCTATTTAAAATTATTATGTTAATCTTGCAAATACTTCTCTTCATCTTCTATCGAATGTACTCATTGTTCGGATGTTGTCAAATTTTCGATTGTTATTTGGCAGAGAAAGTTGGAGAGTTTCAACAATCATTGTTACCAAAGGAGATTATAAAATGTGTGAAATATTTTTCTTTATTGGTTTTAACTTTACTTTCAAAAAATTAAAAAACGATAGTGGGTTTATTGTTTGAATGAATATTTTCATAGAAAAAAAGTTTTAACTACCCAGACAATTAGTTCTCTATCATTCATACTTAATCTATCCCTGCTACTAGACGCTTTCGACAAATCATCGCCCTGATCGAACTCGCTATAAGTGGGGCATGCTTAATCTAACAAACTGTAGAGTACACTAAAAGGGATCGGACCTTTGTCCTTGTTTAATGGTTGTTTGCATTTCATTATATGGATACTTTTAAAAGCATTCAATATTCACGTTCTCAGCATTTTATATCAATTTTACCTTCTCAAAATCTATTATATAGTCTTCATCAAAAGCATGATGGGCAATGCTAAATTTTTCTGTACATCCGTATTTTAAATGCCTTTCATGTTCTTTATTTATTTGATTGATCTTTCAGTTGGCGCAACATACTTCTTTTTACAATATTTATAATGTATTTCATATTCAAACTTATATTTTATCCAACGCGTTAGATTTATCTTTTCGGTTTCCGAGTAAGCTTCTCAAGGTTGATAGGTAAAGAAGGTTAAGATAACGCATTTTATTTTTTATTCTTCAGGATGAAGGTGACTCGTATTCAACAATTTTTTCTCACATGTGTTTTTGATTTACTTATATACTAAACTATCTTTAATAATAATATCATCATCTATTAAACACAATTAATGTACATATCACAGATAAATGCATAAAAAGGTTTAAACTTCAAACATATTTAATATAATATACCTTATCCCTATACATCAAAAACTCATCCAAGGTATATGGTTCATATTGAATGATGTAGCGTTTAATCTCTCTCTGGAAATGCCCACCACCACCTAAATTTCTTATTGTTGCCGGAAGGCAATTAAAAATTTTTAAACAACTGTACTGGGTACTTCTTTGATAAAGAGTCAATGAGCACAGTGGACGATTGTAGCTGTGCATTTGTCTGGTGTTATTATCATTCTTAAAATGTTCAAATAAGTGTTGGTTGATCTTAATGAACATGATGCATCGATAAATATACAGGCCAGGAACTGTCATTAGCACTGTGCTTCTGACTCTACCCCTGCATGATTCTCTGTATTTAAGAGAAAGAATTTTTCTCAAAGCTCACTTTTGTGTTAGGAAAACTCTTCCCGCAAAACCTGAGTTACCCCAGAAGACTATTCCAGATTGTACAAGTGATTGAAAGTTTGAATAGTAAACAATTTTGAGAGTATCAAAGTCTACCACGGATATTTAGAAAGTATATTACCGATTTTAATTTAGTGTTGAGCTTTTCTATGTGACAGTCCCATTTTAAATACTTGTCTATGTGAATTCCCAACAATTAAGCATTTTCATTGATTAAAATACTTTCATCTCCACATTGAATTCTATCAGGCAGATTTAATTTGGATCTAGTTGTTTGAAATAGTAGGCATTTAGTCTTATTTATATTCAGCACCAATTGGTTTCCATTGCACCAGTCATGTACAGCACTGAGAGCCTGCTCTGCACTAGTCTTTGCCAGTTCTGTGGTATATATATATATATATATATATATATATATATATATATATATATATATATATATATATATATATATATATATATATATATATATATATATATATATATATATATATATATATATATTATATATACACCAAAATTATAGATAAAAGCATTTATTGTAAATACAATTATTCCAATTTTGTAAATATTCTCTTTTTTCAAAATATATATATATATATATATATATATATATATATATATATATATATATATATATATATATATATATATATATATATATATATATATATATATATATATATATATATATATATAGGGGTTTTACCCCGACGAGTTTATATATATATCTGTTCATGCAATCAAACTGATTTCATGAAAAATATAAATCCACCATCCATTAATTATATATATATATATATATATATATATATATATATATATATATATATATATATATATATATATATATATATATATATATATATATATATATATATATATATATATATATATATATATATATATATATATATATATATATATATATATATATATATATATATATATATATATATATATATATATATATATATATATATATATATATATATATATATATATATATATATATATATATATATATATATATACATTTTCTTTTGAAAAAGAGAATATTTACAAAAATTTGAATAATTGTATTTACAATAAATGCTTTTATCTATAATTTTGGTGTGTGTCAGAAAAAACACAAGTGTGAGCTCAGGAAATGTAAAAGGGGAACCATACTATCTTGTATATGATTCAATAAACGAGTGAAAAAACCTGAGGAAAAAAACTCGTTTCCCTGTCGCTATTGCACTTGCAATAGCTTGTCTGTTTATGTTGTGTTAGTGTCGTGTGTACATAAAGAGTACCAAAGATTTTTCTGCTTAGCCGCTTCATTCTCTCTTGCATTCCATGATTTCCAAACGAAGACAAGGGTGAAAGGAAGGGGGTTTGGGACAGGAATCTGTAACAATGGAAAAAGAAAACCAGCAGAAAAATATTTCAACAATCATACTTCTTATGTCTAAACAAATCTAAGAAAAGAATTTACATAGCAAGCAAGGTCATGAAAAGGATTAAGGAGATAACGAAAAAAATAAATAACCTGCGATATTTCCTCAAATTCCATCTCTGTTTAACCGAGAGAGCCCCGATGGCCTGGTTCAGTCTTCCAAGTGATGCCGATTATGATCTATAGATGTTTTAGAATTATTATGGACCCAATAATCTGGGTTGACATCGCCAATATATTATTTTTTCGTGGAACTTGTTTAATTTGAAGAAAAATTTGCGAAAAAATTTTGACAGTCGTTCGAAAAATATGACATTTGTCCTTGTTCTGTGGTATTAGATACTGTCAGAATATTAGTGTCACCAGCATATAATATGGACCTAAAAGATGTAGCTTCCAGATACTCTGGCAAATCGTTAATGTATATTATGAGGAGTAGTGGTCCTAATATGCTGCCTTGGGGAACGCCCATTCCAACAGCTCTTTCACTTGAGATATGTTTTTTCCCATCAATATTTATGGAGAGAACCTGTTTTCTGTCAGTTAAATAGCTTTTTATGAGTTGGTTGTCTCGAATTCCGCAGTTCTCGAGTTTATGTAGCAGTTTGTCATGAGGGACACAGTCAAATGCTATAGACAGATCCAGTAGCAGGCACAGCGGTATATCCCCTTTTTCCAGCGCATCCAATATACCCTGTATAAGTTCAAAAATTGCAGTCTGTGTGCTCCTCCCTCCAACAAAATCATGTTGGTGCCTGGAGAACACTCCAAACTTTCTGAAGAACTTCATCAATCGATTGACTAATATTTTCTCAAAAATCTTCGAACAACTAGTGAGCAAGCTAATAGGGCGGAAATTACCAAAATTATTATGGTCTCCTTTCTTGTAAATTGGTCTAACGACCGCTGTTTTCAATGCCACTGGAAAAATCCCCTCTAGAAAAGACCTGTTAATGATGTAGCATAACGACTTGGAGACAGCTTTTAATGCTTTCTTGATTACATGCAATGGAACTACATCGTAATCATAGACAGAGTTATTCTTTAATTTATTGACAGTCCTTTCTAGTTCTCTACAGTTACTGTAAACATATAGAATGACTTCTCACAACGCCTCAACCCGATATTCATCTTCGAAGGCTTGACCATCTTAGTAAGTTCCGGAGCTACATTTGTGAAGTATGTATTAAATTCATTCACAAGTTCGGTCGGGTCAATGGAAGCATATTGGTTTTTAATTGATTTGTTGGTTAAAGAATTAAAAATTTGCCATGTTGTTCTGATTTTATACTGGAAGTCTTTATTTTGGTTTCAAAATGGGTCTTTCTCATTTTAGCAATGATTTCATTTGCCTTTGTATATGCAGGCCAATATCTTTCATTGACTCTGGCCACAGTATACAATATATCTAACCTGCGTTTGGCAGATAGTACATCAGGAGAATATGTTGTTCGTTTGGGGTTTTTACAGCGAACAGTAACAAGTGAAAAATTTTCTTCAAATATCAAGTTGAAGCGCTGTAAGAAGCAATCCCACATGGATTTCAATCTTATATAGTTCCTCATTATTCAAAAGCGTCAACTCATCAACAAATTTCTCTACCTGATCCCCTGTATACCTTTGACGCATCACACTCATAACCGATTGATTCTCTATATTATGTTTATAGCTAAAAGACTGTGCATAGTGATCCGAGACATGGCCCTGCACAACCACTGACTCTCCACCCTGAATGTTAGTATATTATCAATACATGTCTTACTATTAGCATTCACCCTACTAGGAGTGTTTAATGTGGCTGTTACCTTGAAAGTATCAAGTAGAGATATTATGTTTTGTGTATCTGTATCTGTAGGAGGAGGAAATTTCTTTTTTCCTTTGTTAGTTTTTCCAGTATAATGGACAGCCTTTCCAGAAAGAGATCCTCACTTCCTTGGGGATAAGTACCCGGCCTATAAATAGATAAAATAATAACTTTGACATTTTTACAAATAGTGACATCACATGCAGAACACACAATTACATTCCTACACTCAATTTTCTATAGTCTGGCCTACCATTGCAGTTTATTCCTTCCCTAACATATATCGCCGATCCTCCATGTCCTTCCTCTCGACAGAAACTTGAGTATATATTGTAGCCCTCTATTCCATGACGTAAGATCTGCTCTTCACTCCTCCAGTGTTTTGTTATAGCTAGGTGGAAGGTAGATCTTTGGGAAACCTGGATATACCTGTCATAAATAACCACTTAAGAAGAATCAACCCAATAAGCTTTTAATTACTTAAGAACATTTATATTTATATTCTCATTCTTATTTTCTGTACATTCATTCGTCTGAAGAAGCTACGGTGTAGTGAAACGCGTTACGAATCATAATTATTAAGTAAAATTCCAAAAACACATTACTTGTTTTTATTATTGATAATGGAATTTTATCAAGTAAAAGCCTCCCAAATTGAAATTCTGTTATAGCAATAATATCGGGATTATAATGACCTATTAGTGACTTCAAGCGAAGTTGCAAAAAGAGTGTTGCAAAAGGAAGTGCAAAGATTGCACATTCTGATGTAATAGTTTAAGAGTATTGTTTACATAGATATTAGATATTGGAGAACTGGGATTTACCTCAGTAGGAAAAGATTTCTTGGATTTTGCCGTTTTTTGTTTAAAAAATTCTTGCCCAAAGCAAAGTTGAATTGTGTTGTAGACAGTTTCTAGCAGTTCTGGCTTTATCCCAACCATAAACGATTGCTTGCTTGTTGTCTTATTTTTGGCAAGGCATACTTTGACATGTACTTCATCGTCAGATGTTGGAGCGTTTTGTACAATATGGCGCTTTACATGCTCCTCTGTGATTCCCTCTTTTATTTTTGAGAGAAACAACCAAAACTTTCTCGCTTTAGTGGTCGCCATTGTAGCTTGAAACTCATTTCCTTCTTCATTTTGTGGCTCTCGAGAGCCTACATTCGATTTGTTCTTACGTTTTTATTCATCTGCTTGCCAGTGTTTTTTTGCATGGGAGCATCTTCTATATTGGAATTTGGTGACTCATAATTCTTTTGCGACGATTGTTTTAGTTTTGATTCATTATTTCGCTCGAGTTGACGATTCTCATGTGTTTCAGAATATATTTGTGTTGAAAGATTTCCATTTTTGTTACAATTTACGGATTTTACATTACTTGCGAATACGCCGGCATAACTCATACTGTGACCTCCAATTTTTGGATCTTGAAGTATTAATGGATGCCTGTAATTTCCGGCATTTGTTAGGAGTTCTTTCTTATGACTTCCCTCTTGGTGCAAGAAAACGTCATTAGCATCAGAATGGACATGTGGATTTCTGATAGTTCCATCTTTTGGTTTTTGAAAAACAATGCTAGATGGAGCTGATGGCATTGATACATCACTGATTGTTTGTTTGTTGTTAGATGAAATACAACCTTCATTCATTTTTTCTGGAGACATTCCGTTTACTGCATGGGCCGTGTTCGACCTTTGTTGAAGAGCACAAATGCGTTCAAAAAGTAGTTGATTATTCTGTTTAAGAATATCATTTTTATCTGTGACTTCTTCTAAAATCTTTTTTAGGTAAGAGTTTTCAACCTCTATTATCTTCGAGTGTTCATTTATTGTTTTATTGAGGTTATCGGATTCTGCAGACGCGTCAATTTCAGCTCTGATTTTTTATTTTTTTATTTCAGTTCCCTAATCTCATTCAAGAGCGAAGTTACACTGTTGTCTGAGTAGGCGCAACTCGCACAGTAGAAAATCAGTTTTCTTTTTTGCATCTGTAGGACCTTTATTTCAGAAGCAGATGTATCAGTACAATATATCACTGAGCAATGATCACATTCAAATAAATTTCTTGAATACGATTTTGTTGTTCCATTCTTCTTGCACTTGAAAACACTCCATGTTAGGTAATCGGTTCTAGAGTCGGCCCTGTTTAATCGAAATTCATTTCAATTTATATGATGAGTTTTTATCACCAGATGGTTGAAAAACTGCACTATAATGTTTTTTTTATGTTGATTGTTTTATAGGAGAATAATAATTAGGAAAAACTTTACGCGAGATTTGTTCTCAATTTGAAAATTCATCACCGAAAACTATGCCATTATGCACATCGTTATTTTACACACATTTTGATATAAGTTTTATGTTTAACTTGCTTGTAGAACATATGAAATTTACGTTATTTCGGAGAGCGATTTACTGGTGTGCACGCACTCAGTTTCAGCAAATTCTGAAGGAATATATATAACCATTCAAGGTAGCTGCATTGCTTATTACAGCTTTTTCTTTCTGAAACCTATCTTGGTTTAAAGGAAAATTAATTTATCTGCGAACTAGCCTTTTCTTGTTGTTGACAACAAAATTAGTTGAAAGGAATGTATCTATTCGTTGCAATGCTCTACCTGTAAACATCAAATTCTAAGCAATTCTAATGACAAGTGTATCTAAGATATATATGATTTTAATCGAATGGTGGTAATCATTTAGCTTCTCAACTTTTCTCCCAACACGTTTTCTAGTTTTTCCGTTGATAATTCTTTAAAACTCATAAATAAGATCAAAGATGTTCAGTTATGAGAAGGAGAAATTTTGGCCTCATTTTATGTTATTTCATTATATCCAAACACACTTATATTACATGCCCAGGGATCAATTAAAACTTTGAATTTGATCTTGAGTGACCTTCTGGTTGAGGTCGAAGTAGTTTCAAGGCTCATGTTGAGATAGCCCTTCTTTCGTCTTACAACTTCAGTTGAAATGAATGTTCCTATTTGAGAAAATTTATCTCCTGTTTAACACCACATCCGATCACATTAACATAAGAGTCATATAAGGTTTTCTACTTGTTTATTAATACTTACAGAATATATCAGAATACCCTTCTTTTTTGGGGCTTACTCTTATGTCTTGATTATTTGAATCAAGACATATAAAACAATATTTTGTCTTTCGAATTAGATTTTTGTTATTTAGAAATTCAAATCACCAGAGCTCCCCAAACATCTTAAATTTCCATTTACATTTGAATTTGAATAATTGAATAGTTTTCTTCCTCTTGGTGGAACTGAAATACAAAATAATAAAGCGAATATAGATATGTAGTTCAAAATATTTTGTTTATTCTTGGTCCTGACTTTCTAGCTTAATTTGAAGTCAGAAAAATAAGAGATATATATTTCCAAAACGGTTAAAATTAAGCTAGTTTGAAATCAATCAAACACCCTCGTACATTACTAAATTCATCATAATGAATTTTTGCATCTTATAACAGTTATAACAACAGGTAGATAATAGATACATGACATGTTATGATGAATAACTTTCAATATGCAGATCTAACCAAATGTCTAAATGAATATCCTTTTGAGTAGATATATACGCAGCAGTGCCTACTATTCTATTAGTCAATAGCGTCCCGAAGGATATTCCATTATTTTTTGTTTAATTTCATCACAGAAACACTATTACATATTCATTCATTTAACATGTACAATTTAGCCTAGTTCTGAATCATTTCACTATACCTCGTATATTGCTAAATTCATGATCATGATTTTTGTAACCTTTAACAGTTATAGCAACAGATACGTAATGGATACAAACAATAGCCAAAGATCCTACTTATTGGTAAACTAAATCAAGTAATATATATTATAAACTCATACGCAATATATAAAGTAAATATAAGAAATAGTTTTGAATATGTAAAACTAGCGGATGATATAAAAACGGTAAGAAAATATTCATTTTGCGTATTATTGTCTCTACAATTAGTGTTATTCCAAAGAACCTACTCAAAAATATTGAAATATTAGGTCTGAAGGAGAATTAATCTTTACATTTGCAGAAGAAATCATCAAATATTGTAATATTCTTCGTAGGTAAGGTAGGGAACGGGGGATATGTAGTTTACTGAACTCTATTATAGAATTCAGTGGTTTTATTATATATTTATTTCTATGATCTATAATTGTTTTCTTCTCCAAAAATGCCGTCAATTCTAAGGTTTGCCGTTTTTATCATCTTATCGAAGCTGACGAATGGAAACGTTTCTTTTTCAAGTATTCCGGGAAATTTAACAGATACCAATATCTGCAAATTATCCCACCTTGGCCTAGAATATCTTGGATATATATCAAAAACGGAATCTCTGGTAAGGTGTCAGGGGTGGAATGTTAATTTGCCACATAAAATTATGGACAGCATAACCGATTCGGATTTTCCTGACGCGTCAAGGGAAATGTCTAAAAATTATTGTAGAAATCCAAATAGAGATCCGAAAGGTCCTTGGTGTTATACTATGAATGAAGATTTAATAAATGAAACATGTTCTATACCACTCTGCTCTTTTTCGGAGTGTAGATTGACTGGTCCTGGGATGGAATATATGGGAGAACATGGAAAATCTGTCTCAGGTATGAAACATAGTCATTTATTTCAATTTTTAATGAAGCTTCAAATAATATCAATCATTTCAATTTTTCATAATTCTTAACATGCCGCAAAACCACGAAGAATTTGAATTGCGTCAGACATGGTTTCGAACAATGTCATTTAGTATTTCAAAACGACGTTTCATATCTTGATTCATTCATGAATTCCCCACAAAAATAGAGGAAAACAAGGTAATCCTGCTGTTTACGCTGACCATTCGCGTATCCACTACCGAGTTGACGGGAAATGTTTCCCGAACGATTTAAATTCCATTGTTGCCAGATCCCTTTTCATGGTGGATGTTTTCAACTTCAGTGATATTTGAGTTATTCAATATCTCGGTTATTATTGAACTAACGTGAAAAAAGTATTTTCACATTCCTTAGCCACTTTCTTGAATAGATTGCAGTGGATGGATATTTGGCTTGACATAGACATAAAAGTGTAATTTCTATTTTTGTCATTGAATTTCTGGTATCGGGCTTGTTCAGGGTGATCTCGAAAGATTTTCACTTGATACTTAACCTCTAGCTGCGGTAGGCATCTTCCAAGCCGATGTAGAGAATTTTATCGGGAATTCTACTACTCTTCTTATTTCAATACTGACAGAGGTGTTGATGCTCAATTTTTACCCTATCTTGTTATTCAAAAAAACAACTTCCCGACGAATTGATAACCTCCTCCTTTTTGTTTGTTTGATTGTTCTATGGACCTACAGTTTATAGTGGACTCTGGGTGCGATTTTTCGGATTCTGGGAATCACTTGAGTATCAATCTTTCGGAGGAGATGTAAAGCCGTCGGTCCTGTCCAACAGAGATGTGTTGGATCCCTTCCCTCGACACGAGAGGGGTTCGGCAAAATTCCCGGGTTATTGAGGTGACAGAATTCCCCGGCGTGTCATTGGTCGAAAGGCAGAAATAGAGCACGTTAAAGGAATAACAAACAAATGTATCCAGGTTCTCTAATGTAATTTATATATATATATATATATATATATATATATATATTTTGGGTGATTCACCAGTGGCGCGGTGCTCTGTAGCTCGTACGCTCTTGAAGATTTCATTTTTGTTCGAACGGTATTGTATTTAGAAAGTAAGAATCTACTTCAGCAATTCATTTTGCAGTAAACAGGGTGTCCCAATTTTCTATAGAAAAATCTTGGGTGGTTTTTCAGATTGGAAGACCACTTTTTTGTTCAAGATTCAGGAGCGGCCTAAACTCTGCTATAATGTGTTTAAGTTATAAGTTTTTCTTGTGAGTAGTTTCGTCACAAAAATTTTTTTATCCGTAAAAATTCATGAAAATAGGCTCTCACATCATCGCATGCTCATTCGGCCAAAGAGGATGAATACTTTTTTCCGTTCGTTTTCTTATTGCCCAAGGGTACCTTTATTGATGAATTGAAATAGATTGTCCTCATTTTATACAGGAGTGACTCAAAAAAATTATTGAATATTGTAATTTTAAAAATATCATATATTGATTTTTTCAAATGGAACACCCTGTATTTTATCATTCATGTCAACACATAAAATATTGTGTTATATTATTGCAGAAGTAACATTATCTTTATCTTCGATCATTTTCGAAATATTCAATTATTTGTAGAAATTTTTATGAAAATTCTACAAACCGTATCAAACTCATCAACATGCATCATTATTCGCACAGAAGTTTTTTTTCTGCAATGATTCAAGTAGTAAAAAATGAAACCTTAACAAGATAATTCTTTTAACGAATGATAAAAATCAAAGTGATTAAAACTTAAATCGTGGTATGTGTTGACATTTTTCTTTTGTGCCTTCTGTCAGGTGTCCGGACATATTATATTCTGCATTTTACATGGTGAACTTATCAGTGTTTCGTTATTGAACATTGTTAAAGTGAGGTTTGAATCCAATTTTCTCAATTGACTGCCATGAAGTTCTCCAAATAAGAAATGGTTGATATGATTTTTATTCTGGATGAGTGTGATAGAAATTCTTTGTTGGCAAGTAGAGTTTGTGCACAAAGGTTTCCTGATAAGAGGCATCCTGATGCAAGGTGCTTTGAAAAACTTCTAATCAGATTTATCGAAACGGGTAATGTCGCTTACAAAAAACATGAAAAACCAAAAACTGCTACAGCTGAAGACAACCAGTTATCAGTTTTGTTGACGGTGACAGAGGACCCATATAAAAGCCAAGGAGAGATTTCTCAGTTAACAGATATAAGTCAAACTTCCATCCAGAGAATCTTGAAAGTGAATAAATTATATGCATATCATGTACAGCTGCACCAGGAACTGAATAATCAAGACCATGAAAATCGAATCAATTTTTGCAATTCGGCAAGTAGCGGAAAATCAAATTATGTTTAGCAGAATTCTTTTCTCGGACGAAGCAACTTTCCACAAGAATGGGCTTGTTAACAGGCACAACTTTCATTATTACGCCACGGAAAATCCACACATCATGAGACAAATAGATCACCAGCATCGTTAGTCCTTGAATGTATGGTCCGCTATAGTAGATGGATATCTGATTGGGCCGCACGTTTTCGACGAGCACCTCAATAGTGAAATGTATTTAGATTTTCTGCAAAATCATCTACCAATGTTACTTGCCGATGTACCAGAGCATATAAGACAATATTTGTGGTTTCAACAGGATGGAGCACCGTCACATTACTCACATCAGGTTAGAGAGCATTTGAATCATGTATTTCCAAACAAGTGGATAGGACGTGGTGATCCTATTAGATGGCCAGATAGGTCTCCGGACCTTACAAGTCTAGAATTTTTCTTGTGGGGTTATATTAAGGGCATCGTTTACCAGATTCCTTCTTCAACACAGTTGGAGATGGACAGAGAATAGTCGACGCCTTTCAGTGAGTTAATCCGCAAATGTTGTCGAGAGTTCAACGGTCTTTCCTCAGAAGATTTGAGTTGTGTCTACAAAGAAACGGGCAACATTTCGAACGCTTATTGAAATAGTTCAACAACTTGTAGATCATCTCACCAAAAACCAATCCATTACGTATTTCATACACGACTAACTTAAAATATCTCCATTTCTCTGATCAAGTATAATAATATGTACTAATAAACTCTTCTTTCGCAACCTCTGATATTATTATTTTAGTTTATTTTTTTTATTTCGAAAATGGTCGAAGATAAAGACAAGGTTACTTCTGCAAAAAATATGACACAATATTTTATGCGTTGACATAAATAATAAAATACAGTATGTTCAATTTGAAAAAAGAAGATATGATATTTTTAAAATACAATATTCAATAATTTTTGAGTCACTCATGTATAAAATGAGGATAATCTATTTCAAGTCATTAATAAAGCTATCCTTGGGCAATAAGAAAACGAAAGGAAAAAAGTATTCATCCTCTCTAGCCGAAGGAGCATGCAATGATGTGAGAGCCTATTTTCATGAATTTTCACGGAAAACAAAAATTGTGACGAAACTACTCACCAAAAAAACTTTTTACTCAAAGACATTTTAGCAGAGTTCAGGCCGCTCTTGAATCTTCAACAAAAAATTGGTCTTCCAATCTGAAACAGCCTCCCAAGATTTTTTTATAGAGAATTGGCACATCCTGTTCACTTCAAAATAAATTGCTGAAGTAGATTTTTACTTTCTGAATACAATACCGTTCGAACAAAAATGAAATCTTCAAGAGTGTACGAGCTACAGAGCACCGCGCCACTGGTGAATATCCAAAAAAAAATATATATATATATATATATATATATATATATATATATATATATATATATATATATATATATATATATATATATATATATATATATATATATATATATATATATATATATATATATATATATATATATATATATATATATATATATATATATATATATATATATATATATATACAAACTTAGAACCACACAACGCGCAATTGAAAGAACTATGCTCTTCAGACCCAAAATCTCAATACTTTTGTGAAGATTTCTAGGAATAACGCCTGTTGTAGAAATAATAATCAGTAGAATAAATATTTTCTTCATTTTCCACATTTTTTAATCTCGTCGCCAAGCATCATATATTTAGAAATTTTTCATTGTATTTATTTTGTATATTATATGTGTGTCGGGTATAGCAATATCAATTATATATGTTATTTGATTCTGTTTATCATTAAGAACGATATCTGGTCTATTGTGTTTTACAGCTCTGTTGCAGAATTGTTTTATCAAAATAAAGTTTATATTTGTCATTTTCACAAATAATCTCAGGTTCATATTTTTGAAATTTTTTCTTTTTGGGAATTAGGTCATGTTTAATTCCTAGATTGAAGTGAATAATATTAGCGACGGCATTATGTCTTTCTAAATAATCTGTTGAAGCAAGGACTGAGCAAGATGATAATATGAAAAACTGTTTCTGAAGAACAGAAACATCTACGTAAGAATCATCTATATTTTGTTTGATGATATGTTTCTATAATTCCTTGTGAAAACAACCTGGTCCTGGATCGCAATTGCCAAGCCTTCTGTTTCAGCAAACAATTCTCCAGATACTAACCATTTATTCGATGCAATTTCATCAATATAATCATTTTTCAATTCTTTAGGGTGCTTCCGTGTAATTCCTTCTGCATCCAACTTTCTCTTAGAATTATCATCAAATATACCAAAATCTACCTTTTGCATTGTCAAGTTCAGAGGTGTAAGATTTTAATCTGAAGCAACAACAATATCATGTAATTTAGACGTTCTCTGTTTATCATGAAAATGGGAACGTAGATGAAAAATCTGTTTACTATGAAGATTATTCAAATCAATTAATCCACGACCTCCAAGATGTCTAGGTAGTGTAACTCTCTGAACAGCTGACTTTGGGTGGTGCTTATGATATTTACAGAGCATTTTCCTCGTTTGACATTGTAATTCATTTAGATCAGTTTTAGACCATTTAATAATTCCAAAAAGAAGATGTAAGAATAGGAACAGCATAGGAGTTGATAGCTCTGAAAAGGTTTTACTAGTTAAATAACTCTTGATGATAATTCTTAGTCTTTTTAATATGAACTTCTAATAATTCCTTTAGTGCTGCTATGGTTAATTGTCTTCTCTTGACAAAATCCAAGATATTTATATGTATCTCCTTGATGCATTGGCTCGATTTCGATATTGGAAATCTTTATATAATTAGAGGTGATCTTTCCTTTTTCAATAGAAAGATTTTTACATTTTAGGAAGCCCAAATTTCATATGAATATCATTGGAATAGTTGAAAGTAATCTCAAGTAGACTTTTTAAATGAGATCTGGTTCCGGCATATAATTTAATATCATCTAAATAAATTAAGTGACTTAATTTGAATTCAGTTAATAAACTCTTTATTTTGAAGCCGAAACTAGTAGCATTTAATTCATGAGATAATTGATTGAGGCAAAGACAAAACCAAAAAGAGCACTTAAAGAATCACCTTGAAAAATGCCTCTTTTGATTGGAATTACTTCAGTTTTAACGATTGTTTTGAAATATTTAAATGAAGATTGGTTCTCCAATTTTTCATTACGAATTCAAGAAAATGACGAAGTGTCTTATCAATTTTATAAATTTCCAAAATTTCTTGAAGCCATGAATGGGAGAACTGTCAAAAGCCTTTTGGTAATCAATGAAGGCTGTATGAATATTTCTCTTCTTAGTTTGAGCTTGATTCAAAGCAACAGAATCAATTACAAGTTGCTCTTTAGTACCAAGGTGTATATATATATATATATATATATATATATATATATATATATATATATATATATATATATATATATATATATATAGAAATTCTCTTGCGTTCATGAAAAATTGGCTGAATATTTTTCATTTATAATAAAGAACCCTCAGCTACTCCTTTATTTTTCACACAAGGAATTACTTATTTAAAACCGAAAAGTGATAATACTATTGATCCGTCTCAATATAGACCAATTACTTGCCTTCAACAATATATAAAATTCTAACAGGAAACTATTAATGAGTAACATTCAGTGTTACTTGACTAAGTCCGTACACTGGATTTTTCCGGGAGAAAGCCTCTGACACTACTCGTTGGTACATTGATATCATTGTCTGATGATGCTATAGTATATATATTATGGTAGATTGATATATTCTCATAACATTTAACGTTATATATATATAATTACTCCAGGATATGTTTTAATTATAATCATTGCGCAATGGTATTAATTACCGGGTGGTGGATTTATATTTTTCATGAAATCAGTTTGATTGCATGAATAGATATATGCAACTCGTTGTAAACATATATATATATATATATATATATATATATATATATATATATATATATATATATATATATATATATATATATATATATATATATATATAACAAACTTAGAACCACACAACGCAATGAGCCTGCGGGATCACATACGTAATGAAGAAATAAGAAGGAGAACAGGCGTAGAGGACGTAATCAAGAGAATAGCTGTATTGAAGTGGAGATGGGTTGGACATGTAGCAAGACAACAGGATGTAAAATGGACTAAGCGAATAAATCAATGGAGACCACGCTTATACAAAAGGGGAGTAGGGCGCCCCCAGAGAAGGTGGCTGGATGACATAAAGGAAAAAGTAGGAAGAGGATGGTATAATATAGCACAGGACAGAGAGAGATGGAAGCTAGAAGGGAGGCCTATGTTCAGGAGTGGACAGAGAAGGGCTGAAAAGAAGAAGAAGATATATATATATATATATATATATATATATATATATATATATATATATATATATATATATATATATATAAATATAAATATACCCACAGAACACACTTGTGTTCTGTGTGTAACTAAAGTGGCGGCCCCTTAGTAAAAAAATGTTGGGAAACGTTTCTCTGAATAAACAAAAGATGTGCTCTTCAACCGACGAGAAAAATGAAACTATTTGGTGAATATCGCTGAAACTTTACCAGCTATCTAGTGGCGAATGATATTTACCTAAAAAGGCCATTTGTTCGCTGCGAGTGTAGCATATTTAGCGAACGAATCATTATTGACTGACGTACACTTGTGTTTGACAGAATTTAGGTTAAAGTTTTTCTTCCTTAGCTGCGTTATTATTTATATAAAAACGATATTAAGAAAACTAGGTTATTTAGAAAACGTAACTGTAAATTTTCTTTACATTCTTGGTGCTAAGTAAAAGCTATCTTTATTAAATGAGATAAAAAACACGAGGTTTAACTTTAATCTACACTTTATTTGAAAAAATTCGACGACGTTTCGCTGACACAGCAGCCTTATCAAGAATGTAAAACAGAATGAAGAGATGGTATTATAAACAAATCGTAGAACAAGTTGGATGAATAACAGGAAAATCTACACCGAGCCATTGTACAGTTAGTATGAAAGGTAATAAAACTAATTAAACAAGTTAAGTAGGGTGAGAAATTCATCTACCTGTTCATTCAAAAGCTTGTCCGAATGTTTGTATCTATTTATTTCTAATGCTTCTAGGAGATCTAATTTTGAACTTTTGATTTTATATGTAATATGTCAAAGTTTTTATTGAACGAATGGTTTTCTTTTACTAGATGGTTTGAATAATTTGAATCAGATTTATTTTATCGAAGCTACGTTTATGTTCAGATGTTCTTATGCCAAAACTCCTATAGGTCCTACCGATATAAATTTTATCACAAGAACCGCAATTGAGTTTATAGATTCTGATTTACTTGATTTTTCAACACGAGATTTATTATTTTAATATGTTTACCTAAGTTATTAGAAGTTTTGAAAGTTATATTAAGATTTTGTTTGACGAGAAAGGATTTAATATTTGTACTTGCAGAACCGCAGAATGTTAAACTGTTGAATATTTTATAGTCTTTATGAATAGATTTACCTTTATCAGTAGAAGATTATAATAAAGAGTTAAACATCATCAAACAGATAGCCATTAATAATTCCTATAATCCGGATATGATAGATCTAATCATTCGTAAAAAACTGTATCAGAAAGCAATAAATGAAGTATATCCTATTCATAAAAACTATAAAATATTCAACAGTTTAACATTCTGCGGTTCTGCAAGTACAAATATTAAATCCTTTCTCGTCAAACAAAATCTTAATATAACTTTCAAAACTTCTAATAACTTAGGTAAACATATTAAAAATAATAAATCTCGTGTTGAAAAATCAAGTAAATCAGGAATCTATAAACTCAATTGCGGTTCTTGTGATAAAATTTATATCGGTAGGACCTATAGGAGTTTTGGCATAAGAACATCTGAACATAAACGTAGCTTCGATAAAATAAATCTGATTCAAATTATTCAAACCACCTAATAAAAGAAAACCATTCATTCAATAAAAACTTTGACATATTACATATAAAATCAAAAGTTCAAAATTAGATCTCCTAGAAGCATTAGAAATAAATAGATAC
The DNA here is from genome assembly GCA_013387265.2 of Cryptolaemus montrouzieri. Taxonomy (NCBI): domain Eukaryota; kingdom Metazoa; phylum Arthropoda; class Insecta; order Coleoptera; family Coccinellidae; genus Cryptolaemus; species Cryptolaemus montrouzieri. The sequence continues at coordinate 118,908,939 of JABFTP020000185.1, forward strand.
AAACATTCGGACAAGCTTTTGAATGAACAGGTAGGTGTGAATTATTCACCCTACTTAACTTGTTTAATTAGTTTTATTACCTTTCATACTAACTGTACAATGGCTCGGTGTGGATTTTCCTGTTATTCATCCAACTTGTTCTACGATTTGTTTATAATACCATACGCTTCATTCTGTTTTTCATTCTTGATAAAGCTGCTGTGTCAGCGAAACGTCGTCGAATTTTTTCAAATAAAGTGTAGATTAAAGTTAAACCTTATGTTTTTTATCTCATTTATATCATGGATCTACATCAAGTAACTGCCTCCACAATTCAAATGCTATCTTTATTTCCATCAAATAATTTCGGCCACCTTAATACGTCCGTTATTTAATGCAATTTTTGAGAAAAACATTGTTGCTCTAGAAGTTTATGCTGAAAAATCCTCATATTGAATCTCTTTTTCCATAGATAGAAAATGCTTGAAATGGAATAAAGATCGTCACAAAGTTGAACGCGATGGTCATCTCGTTCGACAAAATAAATTCGAAAAAGTATATTTTCCCGACCTAGATCTTTCAAAGGCAGGCAAAAAGTGTAGAAATCCCGACAGCGATCCTGGAGGCCCATGGTGCTTCGTTGAAAATGAAGAGAGGAATACCGTCGAGAAGGATTTCTGTCAAATACCAATGTGCGAAGAACCAGTATGTGTAGTTTTCACGAAGAACTATGACACATACATGCATTTCACAGATTTCAATAGCACATTAGATACTTTGAATTTCGGGATTAAATTATGGGATTCAGATCAGTATTTAGAAGCAGAAGCGCGATTAGTTTTATCAGTGGTAGCTTTAGCGATGGATAAAGAGGATATGGTTGACATGGGTACATCTGTTGAAATTTACATCAGTAATAAGTATAGCGCTTTAACTGTAAATAATAAAGATCAAGTAGAAACTGAACGAACCATAGGGGTTCTAAAGTCAACAAAGTTTACTTATTTCTCTTTAACGTGGCATAGAGGATTCATTACGCTATTCAAAGTTGGTGTTACTAAACCGATATTTTTAGCGGAATATAAAACCAAGAATAATCTTATGGGCTTTAAGTTGAACCAGTTCTTTTATTACGCAGCTCAAGGAACGAATATTTTATGGACTTTTCCATTTTGTTTAGATGATTTTGAATGTGATGTTCAAACTACAACTGGACATCTTTTCCAACAATATTGGCCAATACGAGAGAATAAAATTGGGAAAGTATTGCCTTTTCATGTTCGCGCATTTCATTCTGCTAAAATTTTACTTACAACTACCCCAACGACAGAATATCCTAGCATCTTAGTACATTTCAAAGCAGGTGATGGTTATTCACGAGTTGTTTTAAAAGAATATAAAAATTCCCCTTCCTTAACCCTTAAAGAATTGGTTCTTACCGATATTTTGGATTACTGGAACTGGCAAGAATATTCTCTATCGTTTTTTGGAGACAATCTTCAACTTTACTGGACGAAGAATTCCAAAGCGCATCTCATAATAGATTTACGAAACGAAGTTTTCAAGAAGTTGCAATGGTTTTCCGTTTGCTCTGATAATTCCGTGGCTCACTGGACATTTTACTGCTTTCCTCCAGAAATTGCTAAGCCGCCACCGGCCTTTCTACCAGAATGTTCGATGAATGATGAAGAGACTAATTATGTTGGTACACAGGATATTACAAGTGATGGTCTCGCTTGTATTCCTTGGTCGACGAAACATTTAGTTCCGGATTTTGAACAGAATTTCTTTGAAGGAAATTCATCCTTGATACAGTTATCTTATTGTAGAGATCCCGGAAACTATCATAAAGGTAAAGTTACAAATGTAGTCGGATCAACATATTTCAATAATGATTAACTCATGATCTCCCACGACATTCCTTTCCCGTTTTCATTAGTTTTTTCACGAGTTGTGATAGTGTATTTAGTGCCAGTCTCCTTTGAGTTCATATCCCTTTGCGTTTTCAGTAATTTGTAGCTGGAAAAGCAATTGTCGGAATACAAAATGTAGTCAGAAGGCTGCTCGACGCATTATAGCAAAAAAACAATTTTAGAACTCAGTATATATCCATATTTTCATCTTTTTAAGCTTAGCTCCACATATGAGCCATAATTATAACAATATCTGGTTAAGTTGCAGAGCATCCAATCCTGGAATCAAATCGTACTGACTTTCCCTGGTTACTGGTTACCAGAGCCAAAATATTTCACTATTGCTTATTGAATTATCAAAATATATACAGCTTTCTATTTCCTGAAATACATTTCTTGGCCTACCAGAAGCGACAAAAGGAACCGAAATATCTTCGTCGACGCTCGTCTCACAGGGTGCTTTGTGATAACCAGACAGTCGTGAAGTTCCAATATTTTTGAATCTGACTGGTCGACTGTGAAGATTTGATTATTCTTCTGGAATTTTTCGAAAATGGAACTACAATCTCTTACATCTTTTATCATATTTCTCACTCTTCATTACACATGTTTCTTCCATCCATACTTATATTTGTGTAATTTTTGGTCACCCAGGTTTATTTGAGTTTACCCCTCTGCCAACTATTCATTTCAAAGAAAAGCGTAGATAATGGCACAATGTCGTCACTGTAAAGTTTTTCTTCAACAGCTCTATTTATTCGTCTAAAGAATACTGAAGTTCGATTTCACAGTAATATATCTAAGAAAATTGTTCCCATTTCGCTATCCTTTCGAAGTCTTTATCTGTTTGATTGTGGGATAACTACTGATTCTGGTTTTTGATTCAATATATTTTAAATCCTTCGCCTTGAAAACATTTTGAAGTGATTGGCTCGTATTGAAGGTCCATTTCAAAAAGGACCTGCGAAAGTATTTATCCCTATACGAATAATTCATCCATATTGCCCATCCTTCTCATAAAAGTATTCACTTAAAATCTCTAACAAATGGACTACTTATTGAACCTCGTTCACTAGTAACAAAGGAATTTCGCGATACACTCCAGTGAATACAGTGGGAGGTAATTGATTAATAATTATTCGTTTGAATATTATAACACATAGTTTTTCATATAATAAATTAAGTGTAAATATAAGAGGTACTAAGTGAGTGGAAAGTCATTAATAATTCATGAAAGAAAGCCTGATCAGTATTTAAGTTGACACGAGAATTTCATCATTAGATACAATAGCCTTTACGGCTACTGCAATATTTGTTATTTGCTCAACCATTGCACCGCGATCTCTAAAGTCAATTGTACGTTCTCGCCTGGTGGACTCAGAATAGATCCTCAATAAATCATATGATACTCTTTAACAGAATGCTTCGTTATGCCTATTAGATATGATCTTGAAACTCCTGCTTTATTATTATTATTATTTATTGAAATAAGAATGAGGAACTTGGTCCTATACATTCGAGAACAAATGACCAACAAGTAAGTGAAATAATACGTGATGCAAAAAAAAGATTGTGTGGTTTTATGAAACCACGGTAAAAGTGAAACCTTTTTCACCTTATAGGCATGTAATTGAAAATTTTTAGAATAATGTTCCATTAAGGATATAAAAATCGCTTTATCAGTCTTAATTTTATACTTGGGAAATTGGAATGATAATGGGTAATGATAAAATAGACAGTCTCCAACTATTATTTTTATTGGACTCTGTGTCTTAGAGTACGAGATACATAATACTTAACAATTACTTGGACTATATACACATATTAAAAACTGAAAACAATATTTTATTATCGTTGAGTAATTTTGATCCGTTTTTCAATTATTTTCAATCATTCTATTATCAATTCCATCTTCATCATGAGTTTCACAATTTATAAATGTAACCAATATTTTATGGTAACTAAAATACGTGAACACTGACTTACATTCGACATTAAACACTGACAAAAACAAAATAGCGTGGAGCACTGGTACAAATGGGTAATAGTCTATACTATTTACAGTACACAGTCAGCTACTGCGAACTATAGATGCCGCTATATTGGCCTTGGCTGCTCTGAGGAGCGCCTTTCACTTTATCCCTACTCCGCGGCCGACCGTCACGCGACATGCAACACACAGATGAAAAAATTTGAGACGATGTAATAAAAGTTTCACTTTAAAAGTATTCTTCTTAACGACAAGAAGCATCATAAGTGTTTAAAGGAAATTTAAAATTTAATGACGACTTGTCCACAACAATATTGCAGATTACTACTTACTTTACAATTGAATAATGATTTCTTCCATTCACTCAATCCTTTAAATTTGTTCTTAATTATTATTATTATTATTAATTATTCAATTTGTGATGTTTTTAATTCGATGTAGGCACTTACTGCTATGTGATTTCCATGTTTCCTGAAAAATCTGTTGTCAAGAAACATTGTCATATAAGAAAGTGTAAGTCCCAAGATTGCAGAATGGCTGGCACAGGTAATGATTATACCGGCATGCAGAACTTCTCTAGAAGTCGTAGATATTGCGAGACTTGGTATGGTCCAACTCAAATACATCCACATGCCTTGCAATATTTGAACGCCTCCCTATTCCCTGATTTGAAGATGGAAGATGCAAACAATTTTTGTAGAAATCCTTCCCGGAACCCAGCAGGTTATAGAATCATTTTAGTACATCTATTATTCATCTGGCTTATATTTCTTTGGATTTTCAATTATTTACAACTAAATAAGTATTTTCATAATAAATCGAAAATTCAGACCTATAGGAAACCTCTGGATCTACTCTCTCCTTAAATTCTAGAAATATGTATTGTACTGATTCAAAATTGCCACTGAGAGGAACGATCTAATGGCCTTCCTCCCCTTATGGATGAAATTTAGTAACCTCCCCTGATTCAAATTTGCCTGACAAATCCACTGGTTATGCTCATTTAGAATTGCTGTAAGAGAAATGATTCTCCCGAAATATAAAATGCAGTTATAACCATTTCTAATTTCACCAGAAAAATCTGTTGTAGATCTATCTTTGAGAATACTTATTTGTTAAAAATTAAAGCAACCCATAATTGAGATTATGGTTGATATAAGTACTTTTAGATATTCTTCAATTATTTGAATACTTGCAGGAAGCTGGTGTTACACTATTGATCCAAGCGTTCCTGAAGACAGTTGTTTTGTTAGAGATTGCGATAAAGCTGAAGAATGTATTATAATATTATCTGGGAGAAATGAAGGTCATCTTTTTATTTCTTGATTACTTGAATAATTACATTTATTATTAGGCCGTAGGACTTTTATTCTGCCACAATGGAAAGAAAAAGGTGCTCACGGCGGATTAATATTCGGTTTGAAATTGTGGGATCCTGATAAAATAGAAGGTCTAAGCATAGAAATAACCCCCAAGAAAGGCGTTGAAAATATTCGATTGGAAATAGGCGCAGACGGAAACCAAAAAATTAATTTATTCTACAATGGCATATTAATGAAAGAAAAAACTCTCCCTCATTTAATATCTTCAGGATCTTGGACCGACTTTTGGCTCCAAATCCGACAGGAAGAAATTATGTTAGGTTATAAAGGCGTTCCTCATTCCTTGTTTGAATGGAAACATTCAGATCTAGGGAATGCTTTCGATCCTAATTTTATTTCGTTTTCAACTATCACAAATTATTATATGGGAATTTACTTCAAATGTGATGAATGTCACACTGAAAGTACATCAGTAAATAACGTTTTGAAAATTTATCCAGTAGGAGTATGGCTTGAAAATGGAAATGGTGTATATTCGAATTTTTCTCTTAGAATTCGTGGAAGTGGAACCATCTGGATACCCTTATATAACTTAATACATACAGGGAATTACTTTATCATCGAACTCAATCAAATTCAAAACAAAATATCTCTTCATAAATTCGTTCATTATCAACCTTTAATTCTTAAAACAATAAACGTTGATGGTATGTTACTCGAAGAAACTTATTGGACCAATTACGTTATTCTTTTCACTGAAACAACACTTTATATTAAAAGAAATGATACACTTGTATTTGATTATGAAACGATTCCTACTGAGCCTATTTTAATATACTTCTTTTCTCTCGGTGTGGATAATGGACTTATTATTTGGAGTGTCAATTGTGAACTTTTGGACTTGGATGGCCCGCCAAGAGATGGCAGTTGGTCGTCTTGGTCTGACTGGACATGCTCAGTGCCATGTGGTGGTGGTGATGGATTCAAAACCCGAACTTGTACGAATCCACGGCCAAATATAAAAGGAAAATTATGCATAGGTTCGCCTATAGCTACAGGGAAATGCAATGATTTCGAATGCGGTGACATAAGCCCCAAAACTATGAATAAGATAAGAAGTGATTTACAAATCAATATATTCAACTTCATCATTGAAGAGGATAGTAAGGTTAAAATTCCAAATAATAAAGGATTACTCAAAGAAATCGAAAAAGAATCGCCTAAATCTCGTTATGAGTGGTCATTGAATGGTATGTTAGTGGACAAAGAAGAAAATCATCTAATATTACGAGATGGTGAAATTTTTATAGAAAAAGTTAAACCTGCAGATTCTGGCGTTTACGTATGCGTACTATATAGAGTCAAGGGAACACGAGTTATTATTAGAGTTGTCTCACTTGCTGTCATTCCGAACAGTTACTCTATCATTACAAGAGCTACAAGAAAACTCAGCTTGGACTGTAGGGCTGTAGTTTTGGGTTATGTGTATTCTGATCTAAGTATGAAACTGTTTCTTAATAAAACTATTTATAAAGATTATGGTATAATAATGTTGGCAGCGACTAATATTTTTAATTTCGATCCTTTAAAAGAAAATTTCACAGGTGATTGGAAATGCGTTATTGAACAGAAGGATCTAGGATTTACATGGACAACGAACTATGTAAGAATTCTTGTTAAGAAAGCACCTAATCTTTATACAAATCTCATGGAAGATGAATTAACTAAACCACTCTTTGGTTGGTTAAAAAGTGAAAGAAACGTTCTTGTTGCTCTAGTTGTTATAATTTCTAGTAGTGTAGTTCTAGTTACGTTATGTTTAGCCATTTATTTTACATTCTTTACATTTAAGAGAAGATTGTACAAGATAAATCGTAGGTTATAATGATAAATAAAGATAAAAGAACATTCAATGGTATGTGTCATTTCTACCATGTTATGTGCCCATGTGACAACTATTAGCAACGTTATGTTCTAAATAAATATCATCTTTTTAATTTAATTATTGTTTGCAGTTCAAAAGAAAGATGGATCTCAAGGTATAACTCTGGTGCATAGAAGTATGTGGAAGGTGACTAAAAACAAAAAAACTGAAGTTGCTATGAAGATATTGAAGCAAGAATCTTGTGATAAACATCTGAGGGTTAGTTTTTATCCTTATGTCAAGGTATTAAAAAATCATGAATTCTTGTTTTTTTAGGATTTTTTGGATTTAGCTGGTAATTGGGCCTTTTTACAATCTAAGAATATAGTAAGGCTGTATGGGGTAACTTTAACCAGAAATATTTCTATGGTGATGGAATATTTTCGACTAGGTCCTTTGAATTTATATTTACAAAAAAATAAAAACATTGTTAAAACTGTAGATCTGATTGAGGCTTCAAGTAACTTAGCCTCAGCTCTCTGGTACCTGGTGAGTTCTCAATACCGATTATGGCTATTTAATTATATACCTTTTTTTTTCAGAGTGAAAAACGAATAGTTCACGGTAATATTAGATGTCGTAAGCTGATGGTGCACAGCCATGATGATAATTCTTTTACAATCAAATTGGCTGATCCTGGCATTCATACATTTTATGGACCAAACGAGTAAGCTTCTTGGAGTACTATAATGCTAAATTCTCTCTCAGGTCACAATCAGATTATTGCTTTGGAAAACCTCCTCCATTGAATTCTATTCTGTAACAGTCGTTTCAACTCTTTATAACTCTTGCATCCCATGACTTTTTCACACTATCTATGGAAGTTTTTCTTGGTCCTTGGTCTCCTGCGTTCTTCCTTCTATAGTTCTTTCAATTAGAATTTTCCATTATTTGCCTATTTTTCCCAATCCTTCCTAGTACTTCAATATTGGTTATTCTGTCCGTCGATACTATTTTCGTGCTGTTCTATAGCTCCACATTTTAAACGGTTCTAAATGTTCTATATATCTGGTTTGTTGTTCATATCTTACAGGCATACAACAGGGCACTATAAGCAAATGATTCGATCAAGTTCTTTCTTATGCGAACGTCTATATTGGGACATAATTAAAGGTAATTGGTTGGTAAATCAGTAACCTAAAAGAATTTAGGTGAATATATACTTTTTTCAACTGCCTATCCACTACTATTGAATGTTAGTGATAACATTTCTGAAGTTTTCCCGGTCTCTAATAGTGTGATTTAAATCTTCAATGTTTTTCAATCAAAACAACTGCTTTTTGTGTACCCCTTTTCTACCATCTGTGTTACTTTCTACGCATAACTACTGTAGTCGATATTAGGTTTCTCATTAGACGTTTGAAGCAAACCATCTTTTTTCTTCTTCAGAACAACCCAATTGGTCACACTAATTGACTGTGTCACTTATAGTAATCTTTGTTAGATCCATATTTTAAAGGCCTCTTACTTATTTATCGCTGTTATTTTCATCGTCATGTTTCTACCCAGTATCGTAGCACCGACCGAATAATGACGTATCAATTATTAAATTCTGACTTCCTACTTTGCACCTGATGTTCTTGTCGCAATAACAATATTCATATAACAAGTTTCCTAAGTAAGAGTAGGTCTTCTCAAGCCTCTCTACCGTGGAGTTGGCGATTTGAAAAATTTCAACCATTCCTTCAAGAGATTAGGGTTGTATCGAAAAAATTTTCAAACAAAATTTCTCGATAATAACATAACATGCCTAAGAATAATATAAAAAGCATATGGGCTTATCTTGGTTATTAGCGAAAATATGGAAATTTGAACATTTTCAACCTCTTGGGCTGATTATATATGTGTATATAAATTTTCGAAGAGGGGCTGCAATAAGTAGTATTTCTCTTCTTCTGAAATTACAGTGATCAATAATTGTTAGGCATCCGTAGGAACAAAAAGATTTCTCACTCTTCATGCCTACACTTTCTTGAAAGTATAGTTAAAGTTCTTGTAACTATTAACCTGATTCTGCAAAAAGGCTTATGTGTATTTCCCACTCAAAAAGAAATGAATACAAATCACCCAGTGGCTTCTCCTTGTGCCAAACCTTCTTGTACCTATTGCACAATTTGCTTTAGTTTAGCCCATGAATAATCGTGGAATTACAAACGATTATTTTTCTCCAGAACAAAATTTCAAATATCAAATCAAAAACTGAGTGTAAATAAGTATAGCATAAATATAAGTCATATATTGAAAACCGTTCAATTCATTCAATATTTATCATATATCTCCCAGAGTTATCCTCATAATTTTTTTATCATTGTATATATGTTTTTCATATTTCAGAGTTCACTGGGTGCCAGTAGAATGTTATGCCAATTTGGACTATGCTAGGAGATCTAGCAGTGCAGATGTTTGGGCTTTCTCCACCACATTATGGGAAATATTTACTTATGGTGAAGAAATTGTCACGAAAAATCTCGTAGAAGCAAAAGAGGTTAACAACAGTCTATTTCAATGAGATCAGAATTGTAATTATAAATTCCATTTCAGATGTATAAAAGTGGTAAAATTTTACCAAAACCTCCACCTTGTCCTGATAATATTTATCAAGTTATGAGGGAATGCTGGCATTTAGACTCTGATAGAAGAAAGCAACCACAGGCCATTATGAGAGATATTAACCAAATACTTTATCAAGGTAAGTGGCTCATTCAAACCAAGAACGGTCTCTTTTTGAATGCATCATTATTTTCAGTGTATAACTCACGTAGAATACATTCCTATGCAAAAGTGTTTACGAAATCGAAAGCCAACGGTGTGCCGAGTATGTCAGGAGCATCTACTGATAGTATATTTTCGAACAAAACAGGTAAATTGAGAATTAAGTACTTATTTCTTATATGTCAATGAACAATTTTAAAAAACGATAGAGACGTTTGGGTTGGGGGTTTCAAGAGTGAAATTCTTTGTTCCTATTTTCATAGGCTAGTTTACCCCCTGCTGAGACTGGTTTCGCGGCAATGCGTAAGGTCCCCAGCGCCTGCTCCAAATGGTTGGATTCCACTCTAAGCAATAAGAGAGGCGCGGGAAATTCAATTGCATTATTTCGAAACGCAACCTATAATAATAATTATCATAATTTTAATTTGAAAAAATTGAACGATATACGACTGGAATGTTTCGTAGACTCCCCAGAAAGATCGACTTGCGAAACATCATTTTTCAATATTATAACATTCTACTCGATATAAAATACAATATTAATAGTTTTAACTTTTCAGAAAGCACTTGTATTTCCCAGTCTGATGACTTGATAACATGTGCTAATGATGATGATCTATCAGTTTCTTCAAGTTATGCCGGAAGATTGTCAGAATGTGCCCTTTTGAATTCACAGGTATGTTATTATATGTATAAAGATAAAAGTCTTCCATAGATTCTTCCACCTGTTTGTTAGAAGAAAATTTTAAACCACAAACTTTTCCAACAGATCTAATCTAACCAGTCCAGGCTAACTAGATCTCAATATACCCTCTTAACATAGAGCTGACTTGTAATACAAATTTTGTTGATTTCAGGATATGTTGAACTATGGCGAAACGTTATCTTGCGATTTCTCGAATATTTTGAGTAATTTCAACTTTTCAACTGCAACTACCTCTTTGGATAGCATAAATTCAATGCAAAGCATTTTTGAGCTCGACGCAGGTTGTAATGTTGTTTTACAAGGAAGAATTGGACAGGTGACTAATCTAGTTTGCCAAAATGATTGTTGTTGTAATAATTTTTTCTGTCCAGGGCTTTTATGGTGAAGTATACAAAGCAACTCTAGAATATTATGATAATGAAAGTGAGAAAAGTCCTAGGCAAGTAGCTGTGAAGAAGCTTAAATCGTCTGGAATATCGTCGTCTCTGCAAGATTTCGAAAGGGAAATAAATATTATGAAAGTAAGAACACGCTAAGGATGCTTGTGGAAAGAATTTTAAATCAGTGATTATCTAACAATTTCGTTCCCTCCGCACATGTTTGTCTTAATCAAGTACTGCATTCACAATTTTGTCAATATATAGTAACGGTTCATCAACTTTCAATATGTATTAGCTGGTTTTATATTTTTTCAACCTATTGAAGACCCTGCAGATCCTCAATTGTTAGGACAGTGGCTGCTATGGCTATGATGGAAACCTATTCTATTGAAAGTTGAATATTGAAGGGATAAACAAAATTCTATATTTATTCGCCTGTTATTTTTATTACTTTACGGTAACATTGAATGAATAGTTAATTGTAATATAACCAGGAGAACTTACTGTTCCAGTTTTCACTTTAGTGTTTACTGTGTTGATTGGACCAATAAGCAAATCTTCGATCATTTCTTGAAATTGTTTAAGTATATGCACATTCTGTTGACATTAGCAGTAATCAGGTCAATTCTTCCTGAATCATTGTAATTTTTCATTCATGTTGATTGTGAAGAAATATTTGTCACTGCAGTTAATGATTATAAAGATTCCCAATGCAATTTTCCACATTCGCAAATGTGGGTTATTTTCTCTCAGAAATACATTCTTCAAATACTTTTAGTTCCTTTTTTTCTAATCAACTTAAGAATCTTGTAGTATTATCTCGAATGTAGGCATTTCATACACAATTTTTTTCAACAAAGGGTAATTTGAATAACAAAGAACTAATGAAGCTCCGCTATTGATATAGATCATAGATAGTTAATCACCGATTCAACTTTTCTTTCTGCATCTAGAATTGCTAATGATAAATAATTAATGATTCTTTCCCACAGACTCTTCAACATCCGAACATTATAGAAATTCTTGGCGTTGTCAGAGATCCGGAGATTCTCTTGGTCATGGAATTCGTACAGCATGGCTCATTACAGAGTTATTTGAAAATATATAGAGAATCGCTTAGTACAAAGCAACTACTCAAATACGCATTGGACATAGCTAAAGTGAGTGTTGAAAAACGAATGATTGATTTAGCCAATCTGAAAATATTTATCCTGAGCTGAATTATTGCATAGCATCAGTAAGGTGGCAGAGAAATTAAAACTATACTTTTTTAAATTAGAATAACAATTCTATGCTAACTTTAGTTATCATATCATCAATATTTAATTGCAACAAGATATTATTGAAACTATTAAATCTGTTGTTTCTGTTCAAATCATTTGATTGAATTTTATCAACCATATACTGTTTGGTTTCAGGGAATGAATTATCTGGGACAAAAAAATGTCGTTCACAGGGACCTGGCTGCCAGAAATATACTTGTGGTGGATGAAAACCATGTGAAGATATCAGATTTTGGTCTTGCTCAAGTAATGGGAACAAATGACTATTATATTCTTAAGACGAATAGGGAATTACCAATCAAATGGTGAGTTTTTTCATTATAGGGAAGAAATATAAACATGAAGGCTGTGTTCAATCCTGAAATCTACAGTCATTATTAATTGATATGAGTCAGCGTTATTTTTTCATAATATGAACATTTTAATGCTGTTAATGATCAAGTTGTGGTTTTATTTTAATGAAAATAATTCGAAATCGTTACTGTTATTCAAGAACATGAATCCCTTGGCAATCTTTAAAACTTAGAAGCCCTTATCTATAAAAAAGCTTTTTCAGGCTGCTGAAGAGACACACCCCTGTAACTGGTACTGCATTCTTTACTTTAACAGTTGGCTTGAGACCAATGTTTCCTTGTCTAATTACTAGTCTCGCGCTATCCAAAATAGATAATCTTCTATTGCTTAGCTAATTTTATCTGCTTACCGAGTTAAATTAGATTTAATTTCTCGATTTTAATGTACTTATTATACAGACAAACTTTTCGGAAAGACTCATATATTTGCCACCAAAGCTTACTGTATTCAGGATTGTTGCATATTTTTGACCTGAAAAATTGTTTTTTACCCAAATGAAATTTATAACTGGCGTTCCGGATTTTCTCTATATTCGAATAGAATCAATTTATAGATTTGCTTATTCTATATTGCTCAATATGTTCCAACAAATAAAGTTTATGTTTATTTTTTTATTTTCATGTTGTTTATAAAAAAAGTTGCTTGTAATGAAGTTCGTTCAGAAGTTCAAAACGGCTAGAACCCTGGAAAAATCTTCTATCAATTTCTACAATTGCGCGGGCACAGAGCAGTATTACACATCTAGCCAGCATAGACAGTTGATACTTGTAATATTTGACAGACAATACCTAAATTCAATGACGTCAGATTACTCAAAATATTTTCAGACATAAATGAATATATATGGTATTTGTTTGAAAGACACAACTTCCTGATTTTGATTTTCTAGGTATGCTCCAGAGAGTTTGCGCGATGGAAAATTTTCGGTTAGGTCTGACGTGTGGTCTTATGGAGTAACAATGTGTGAAATGTTCAATTGCGGCGAAGAACCTAAGTTAACTAACATAAACCAAGAGGAGGCGAAAGGACAGGAACAAGAGGTCTTGTTGAAAGCTTTGGCTGCTGGAGAAAGGTAACATTCAACATTCGATGCGTGTAAAGTTTAAAATAACAGCTTAATCACATAAATAAAGCAATAATACAACCTGCGTGAATTATATGATTAAATCAACTGATTCTGGTTTTTAGTTTTTCACTTGTATGTAGATTTAACAGGGATACCTATCCCTCAAAACTACATTCTAGGACATTACCATACTCTCTTCATTCAAGATTTTTTCCAGGAGTACAAGGATGAATTAATAAGTTGGGTAAAATTAAACAAGAATTCACTCCTCTGTACTTTCAACTTAATCCTCATTCAGGGCTATGCACTTAGACAATACTAGGGAATTTTGATACCCTCTTTGTAGAAATTCCCTTTGTTTTGGAAATGACTTCTAAATCTCCATCCTCCAGGCCATATATTCTTGTTTCGAAACAAATAGAAATCACTGTCAGCCAGGTCAGGAGGATATGGTGGATGAGGTAGCAATTTATATCGTAACTCCACCAGCTTGGCTAACAGTACTCTCCATTTATGGAGCAGACTGTAACCATCACCTTTCCAACATATGAAATAATCTTGGCTTTCTTGATTGAGCTGCCACCGGTCTTCACCCGCTGTTAGGATAGCTTCTTCGTTTCAGGCGTTTAAAAACCAATGCATATTTCATTTACTGCAATAAAATAATGCCGAAACTCATCTGGATTTTGTTCAAAGAGCCGAAAATTTGTCTGGGAGAGTTTCCCCCACTATATATCCTATTCTCCTGATGGAGTAAACAGTACTTAAGAGCCTCTTGACAGTGTCCCTTATATAAGTTTCCCAAGTTAGCACTGATACCGAGCACCTTCACTACTGTTCCCCTATCTACTCCCAGAACCAGCCTGTGTGTTTTTTCTAAGTAACATAACCGGTTCTCTTTAAACCACTTTTTGACTAATTGTGGTTTCAGCCATTTTCAATGTTTCCTCTCTTGTTGGCGTTGTATGTGAGAACCTTGTATCATCTGAATAAATGATTGTATTTCCTGCTGTTACGTTGGTTGGAAAATTATATATATATATATATATATATATATATATATATATATATATATATATATATATATATATACAAATAGTAATGTACCTCATCTGGAGCCCTGGGAGACCCCAATATTTACTTCCTATGGAAATGAGTCTTTTCCGTCTTAAGTGATACGCCTTTGCATGAGATCTTTAGCCTTGCTTAAATTACAGCAATTGACTTTAATCTCCTTGTTATTCACTGCATCCATCAGATATTCTATCATTCCTACCATCGCTGTGACTGTCGATTTCGCCCTTATTAAACCGTGCTGGCATTCGCTTACAATTGTCTTCGAATCGAGATACGATAATAATCTATTATTTAGTAGTACCTCAAACACCTTAGAAATGACTAGCAAGACAGAGAGAAGTCTATATATTTTTAGTTCCGTTTACCTCCCTTTCTATGTACTGGCACTATTCTCGCTAGTTTAAGATCAGCTGGATGTTTATGACGGTGCAGAAATGCTCAGCAATGATAGGTGTAATTTTTTTTGAGTAACTGCATTCAGACCGAATATATCCATGGATATTTTGTTTTCGAATTTGCTTACAATAGGTTTAACTCCTTCCGCAGTAACATCATACAGAGGCATTGTCTTGTAGTTCCAACAGCCCATATTTCCACATATACTCTGTATTCCTGAGATGGTCCAATGGGGTCTAGAGTGTTAGCTGCATATCCCATTCCCACATTTTGGCTTAGTGAATTCGTATCCACACCGGGGTCTCCCTGAATCGCCTTGCCACCCCCACATTAGAATTTATGATGTTGCAAATAGTTCTGCTTATGTTGCATAAATCCGTTATTCGCATAATCTCAACTCAATAAACCACTAATCATCTCGAATGATGGAGAAGAATCAATGTGGTACTTATCAAGAGGTCTTTTGGTTTCCGTAATGGTTTTCTAGCGCGAAAAGTAATCTTTTATTACTTATCAATATTCACTTTTTCCCATTTTAACATAAAAAGAAGCAACTCGTCCGACTTGAGTGGCTGCCAAATGAATAATAACAGTAATAATAAATAATAATAATAATAACATATCAGTATGAAATTTCATGTTTGCACTTTCAAGGCATCATACTGTTCAAACATGTTATAACTTGTGTACTAGTATTACCATTACCACTCAATTCATTTTGCCAGACATCGTAGATGTATCATTTATACCTATCATATTTTAGTATTTTTACAGATCTATTCCTTTTTGTAGTTTGTCTTCATTTTTATATCTTCTTCTACCTGTTATAGCAGAAGTAGCCTGATAAAGAAGATCCCTTCATACACTCCATTGATGTTTTGATATGAATTCTTTAAGCTCTCTCAAACATTTATATCTACATCATCTTTACCTTCTACTGCTTATGACTACTATTTCTCTTAGTTTAAGTTCATTCAATCGAACACACATGATGTCTATATCTTGAGATATGGGTTTCCTCCAAGTTTTCACAGAGTATGCTTCTCGGAAGACAAAATGTGTGAAAATTAGTTAGAAAACATTCTTGTTATATTATACAGAACATTTGCATCCCAATACATATCTTTAATTTGACCCATTTCATTTAATTGAAAATATAGAAAATCGCGGTTTTTTAGTATTATTGTATTCAATTTAATTTTACTACCTATGATTAAAAAATATTTTCAAAATAAAACTTATCTTATCCAAACTCATAATTTTTTTTTTACGTTTGTACAAACTTTACTGAGACCAAATTTCATATTCCGTGCGAGTGTTTTTGATTGCTGAACCAAAGGTGAACCGAAAAAAAAACTTCCAATCAACTCAAAAATAAAATTTATGTGGTCAATTTGCTTGGACTATAATTTTGTTGTCTCGTAGGAATTCTTTCTACCTGGTCAAACTTTCAATAAAGAATAGTATTTGAATTTCATCAATCATTTGCGTAGAGCAATACGACAATACAGTTCAAGAGGCCAGATTTGTAAGCAAATAATTTATTTTCATCAGTATAATGTGCCATCTCACACGGCTTTGATACTCTAAAAATATTTTATGATAATCGTTTTGATTCCATTGAGGAGATATCTAGTTTAAGAAATATTTCATAGATTGGAACAAGCGATGGTATAAGACTCGATGTTAAAGGCAGTACCTTGTAGGAGATGAAATAAAGTTTGAATAATATACCCTTTTATGTTTTATTTAGAAAGTCTTGCTACTTTTTGATTACAAAGGTATGAAACAAGCATAAGTGACTGTTATAGCTAGTAGAAATCTTAAGTATAGTCACAAGTTTTCATTTATTTTTCTCCATAGGTTTCCCTGTCCACCGATGTGCCCTCAAGCTGTTTATGTACGAATTATCTACCCGTGTTGGCAAAATGATCCTCATGAACGACCTTCTTTCATTAAATTAATATCTGAGAGCGAAGATCTTTTAACCCAATACTAAAGCACCGTCTGTTGTCTACAGGTAACTCATTTTTTTAAATATGAAGTCTGACTAGACTGATGCGGCTGTCTGGAGCATTCCGTCTAGTGAAAGTGTCTATGAAATGGCACAGATTTAATAGAACTTATTCTTAATATGCTTCCTAAGAATAAAATTGCTTATATTGTACTGATTGTGATGTTAATACAAATGATAAATCTTGTTATCTATTGTAATATTTTTCTAGCATAATGGAAATATGCCCTCTGAAAAGATTTATAGGTAGCCGTATCTATATTGAATTCAAACGTGTATATGACCCGGATTTTTTCTATTGAATTCTTTCGGGTTGGGTACCGATTTCTAAAGTACTTTAGAACAAAATATAAGTCTATATAACTGTTTTCAAAACTTTAAGTCATTCTTGACTTTGTGTTCTGCACAAATGTGTGATAAAAACATTGTGATGCAATAATATTGTGATAGCACAAGTGAAAATTAGTTTCAAACACTTTTTCGCGAGCATATGGATAACATAATATCCCAAATTATCTTTTAACATTTCATTCAGATCGGTATGTGAAAAGTTTTTCGGTTTTTTGCACAATTGATTTATGTTGCAACATTAATCGATGGTATTATTATTTTTGTATTTTACTGGGTAAAATTACTTCACTATTCAATTTATACATTGATTTCGAATGTATTAACTATATAAACATCGAATTTGAACTAACTGAACCGCTGTTGAACCGACGAATTTACGATGAACGGATTTCTCTTGAATAGGAAGTTCAGCACCTCAGGATTATAATTTCTAAGTTTGGGAATCTAAAAATCTTTTCCGTTCCTTTATTTCCTCTTGATATTTTGAGACTGAACTCTGGGCCTGTCGACAGATTGTTCATACCGCAACAGTTTCAAGGAAATCCGTTTGCTACCTTTGCTTGAAACTAACAATTAGGCACCATCATATTACGTTGAGCTCTTACGTGTCTCTGCCGTAATGTGTTTGTGGACGATCAGATCGAGATACAGTCGAAGAGTTACTTCTTGGTACTTATCCGGAGCACCCGAACCTTCGAGGAGGACCAAACACCAGTCGCGAATAGTTTAATTCGTCGTCAAAAATTTAACTATGTTTATTGTTCTGATCAGGCTTATTGCAATTTGGTACTGATCGTTAACTATGTTTATTGTTCTGATCATGCTTATTGCATGTTGGCACTGATCACTCGGGCGGTGTTGGAGTCTATGAACAACTTCAAAGTATCTTGGCCGTCTCAAACATTGCAACTGACAAAACAGTTTACCTCAGTCTGAGGAAACAAAAATATATTGTTTCTTCGGCTTAGGTTGCATGAATTGAATCTCTCGATCTCTCCTTGATGAGAGATCTATCAGTATGTTACCATATAATTATGGGGAATTGAAACAATCATTCCATTTCCATTTGTCATCTTATATAGTGTATGATTGAAAAACTTGGTACAATCTCCTCTGAAATGAAAAAAGCCAGATATAACTTCCTACTTGTTGAAATGCTTCTATTTTCACTAAGGATTAGTTCAATTCCCACACCTTCAGAGACTTCCTTTTAGCCGCAACTTTAGAAGGGCGAGCAAGGGGAAGTGTACACACTCATGGCCCAGATATAAAAGCTGTCTATCTGAGCTATGTCATAATTAATATTCAACATAATATAATGATTTTGCAAATCGTATGCTTGTACTGGAAATATTACAGATGTAATGTTTATTCATAGCCTGGAACATATGAAGCTCTTTTCAAATGATTTAGTGGCTTACTTTTTTTGAACACCTTAAAAACTTTTATTCAAGGAACAATACTCTACCTTCCGTAGAATGTTAAATATCCTTCCCTGAAGGAGCTGGTTTTCCGATCCACCCCCCATAATCATCGTCAATCAGGGTAACACAGTAGTGGTACAGTTAGGTTGGATGTCAAGAATAAGAGCAAAAGACTGTAGTGTCGGGCTCGTTGGACCTCGTCAGTATTGCACACCCACCCACAACACCTGGTCAGACTGCCACCTACTAATCTAAATCCTTGAAGTGCATTAAGACATGTATACGTATTGGCGCCCTCCAACGAACTGACATAGAGGCTACTTATGTGTTTACACATATAGAATAAAATACCCATGTTATCATTCTTGAGATATTACTTACTTTTTTTACTAAACATACTTCCCCCCAGCTTTATATTCTTTAGTAACTTGCTATGGAGATTTTTCTAAAAATAAATATAAAAACAACTGGTCCTTGAACTCACTGTCTGACCTTGCGATCAACTCCAAACTTGTTGGAATGTTCCAATAAACATCATCTGAGTTAAGCATTCTTCAAATCGAAATATTGGTAAATAAAGCTTCATGTCATAATTCATTTTCATATGATTAATCAACTCTTCATTCTTCTAATTTATGGAAGAATGTGCTACCCAAACAAATTTTCAATCCTTGAAAAAGGTGCACCCGGTAGATGGAATTGTTGATAATTCCTTAGGAACTGACAGAATATTGAATAACTTTATTATATAATAATAGACTGATCAGGCCAAAGTTAAGTCGTTCAACATAAAGATATAGTATTCTACCAGGTAAAACATTTGGCAATACAAACAGCACTTAAAAACCAACAGTTTCGTTTGTTGAATTATTTCATGACAAAAACTCGTCGTTTCTCCTAGAGGTGACAGAAGTCAATCAAAACATTAATATCATATGTGGAAAAGCAGCAGAAATAGATTTTCAAAATAAAACATTTCAGAATGGTTCTTTAATAAAACTTGTGCTATGACAATATTCACTTCCTCTTTGAAAAGGGTTTTTGCAATTTATTCTAACTGAATTCGCAAAATAACCTTATTGTAACAATCTTTAGATTTCCTATTTCAGATGCACCAGCATCCATTCACTCATTAAATATATTGAAGTCAATGAAAATTGTTATAATAATTGATTTGAATTATACTCGAATTGAAATTTTCATAGATCTGTTCATGTTTATTTACTTTTTCATATTCTCTCAAAATAATATTAAGCAGTACATATAATAGCACTCAGACATATACAGTACTCATGTTGATTTTAAGTTTTTAATTAAGTACAAAATTTTTTCTGTGAATATTGTAATTTTCCTCTTTTTTTCTTGAGGAAATAATGTAAATTGAATTTCTTATTTTTTATAAGCTCATAAATAGACTGAATTAATTGTAAATAGGTAGAATATAGTGGAAACTAATTCCTTATACTCAAAACCAAATTTAAGAGATTCTTATTTAAAAAGTGTTTAGAGACCAGTTTGTATTTGTTCTTCAAGTTCATATAAATAATGTTCAGAATTCAAATGTCTTTAGCTTTGAATTCTCAAATTTTTCTCGGTTTAGTATTGTTTCAACCTATGTATTAACTGAAATATTCCTATAACTATAAACTTGAACGAGAAGAATGAAATAATCCTTCTTCACGAGCTAGTTCCGAACTTTCTACCTCAGGACCACAATAACAGTGACATAATTATACTGGATAATATAGGGTGGAACAACATATTGCCGTTTCGTATTTGTGCAAACAAAAACACATTTAAAGCTGTGTCTAGATCAGAAACTGCGACAGCCTACGCACCATCCGTTCCTTCCTAAAATTTCATGGTTCTGGCGCTACATACTCGTTACAGAGGCTGTTTCAACCGATTTCTTATGCTTTTTTCCACAGACTCAGAGTCTGGTTTCTTTGTTTATGTAATTTAATCATCAAGAGTTCAAAAGATTTTGCTTCACATTCAATTGAAACACAAAAAATTCCAATTTCGTGGAATCCTAGCGATCCTTATTATTATTATTATTATGAATAAAAACTAAAAGAGTAACACGTCATTGCTCAGGATGAGAGCTTTCTCTCCATTCATAGTTAGAATACTTGTATAAAGAACTGGTTTGTAGTTGGTGTGTCGAAATCAGTCGAAGATAATACTGACATAATCGAATATCAGAGTCACGAATTTCTTAATTCATTTATGAAAGGTTGAAACAAATAGCTAGTTCCATTATTACGGGCCACTAAAACGGGTCGAAAAGTAAAATATCTTGTTTAATTTTGCTTCACCTTCACCAAGTACCAGTGCTAACATTGAGTAAAACGAATTAAAAGCCAAAACTTGCATGGGAGTGTGTAAAAATTCCAAAAGATGGGGTGTGACGATTGTTGATGAGACGGCATAAATAATTTTTCATATAAATAATGCTTGTAGAATATTACAAAATCGCTTATAGATTCTCCACTTCAAATTTACTGAAGAAATTGGCCCAACAGCTTGAGTACAACTTTTGTTTGATTATATTCTTCTCTGGTAATATTTAATTTTAGTGCAGTGAACTTATTTCATGAAGTGATATACTTTATAATAAGTTTCCAACTAAGTTGTATATACTTATCAATGCCTTCATTCATCGAATATTGAAAATCAAATTGAGTCTCTAAACACTTCTGCTTGTTTGTTGACTGATCGATTATAAGAAAAAATACATATATTTTATATAGCAGTAGATTTGTAATTTTATTCTCCTCGAAAATACTCTCTGATAACAGAATAGAAACATTAGAAACTTTCCTCTTAAAATAAATTCTCATCTACTTGTAATTAGCAGAAATGTTGTTGGAACTAGAAATTTTGATTCGAATTATCACTCTATTCAGAATTCTCCGTTTCTTCAGAAATGGATTTCAATTAGAATGGTAATGAAGATATTTACGCTAATTTGAAAATATCAAAAGGGTTTCGAGGATAATAAATTAATATCTTCAGATAATAATCATGTAACATAAGGAGGCAAGAATCTCTTCAATAATTAAACATCATTTGAATTACTGATATCTTATGTTATGTTATTCTTAATTTAAGCACTTTATAGTACCATCTTATGCAAGAACATAAATAGAAATATCCAGATCCACACTAAATTTTCTTCTGATTGTAAATCAGAATATTTAGAATATCTGTAAAAACAAATTGAGATCGAGGGAATGGATACATTGAATCTTGAGAGTCAAAAAAATGTTAAGATCTTTTGTAGAATCTATGCGATATAAAAATGAGGTTCTTTATTCGAACATTTTTTGCATGTTTCAAGCTATAATTGGTGGAATTTTGATTTAGAAAATAGCGGCGCTACAACCCCTTTTCCTCCTTTCTGAAGAAACATTATTGTGAGAACCAAAATACTATCACAACCTACTTTCATTAAATGTAACCTCATTACTATAGTAAAAGAAAATTTAAAAATCTAATTTTTCGACTTCATGACTAGATGTCTTTCCTCAAATGGGGCTTTCACTCACAATTGTTTATAAGTGAAAGATTCCTTCTTTTGTATCTCTCAGTCCAACAAAATTGTATCTTATTAGTAATTGAAAGTATAGGTTAAACATTTAATGGTTACTTATTCGAAAGCCCCAAAATGCCTATGCTTCTACATTTGGTTTACTTTCCATAAATTGCAATTATTTTATAATGATCAAATTTTCTTTCAAATGTGTTTGTCCAATGAATGTTCATAATGATCTGTCTATTGCTACTCGAAAATAATGATGTATTTTTATTATTCTTTTGACATTAATTTGTCACAGTATAAATATTTAGGACCATCTAGTTCATAACATTATATTCAAGACCTCCAACTAATCCTGAGATAATTGTATAGGCAAAGGTCGAAACATTAGGTACTAATTTTGGATTAAGATGGCATACCATATAAATCCTCCTATGCTGCAAGCTTTGTCATTAGTAAAGCTACCATGTGCTGGGCTAATAGGACTTTTTGGGGAATGCGCAGAAGCAAACTGCCATTGTCCTAGGCTCGTCTTAACTCTGGACATTTTTCGTTCAAAAGTAAGACAATATCATTCCCTAGATTTTTGGGTTTAGTTAAAAGTATTGAGTAGAGTACTTTAGTCTTCCATACGATCACCATTGAATACTACAAATAAGAGACCAAAAATATAAATATATAATTTTAATTGGAAAAAATTTGTACCATTTTGTCAAGGCGTCAAAAATTCAATTTGTTGGCATGAATTTGTCTTTATATTTACAGCTTTTATATTTTTACGAATCGTTTTGATTAAAATCAATCAGTAATAACATATTTATTGCTGTTATTCTGAAGTACCTGTAACTTGATTAGCTTATAAACAATTTAAAATTGGTTTTTCTTCTAAGAAATTTATATGCTTATATTTTATTTAATTTGAAAGAATTTTTCAGTAAATATCAGTTTAAAGACATGACATTGATGAAAAAATTATTTTTGTGCCATGTTAAGAGTGCAATAGTTGTAGAAAAAATATTATATTCCTTTATACTAGAATTATAATTTATCAAACTCATCTACTGTTTCTTTTTTCCAACATTTTTACCTATAGAAGGAAAATATTGTGCAATAGTTATAGGCAGTTCGAAAAAAGATCTGTGATGTTATCGGAAAGAGCTACAAACTAAATATACTTATCAACAATTGATAGAGATCAGTTATATTTTCTAATTCTGAACATCTCAAAGTTGTTGATTTTATTGATTTTATGAATATGTCAAATTCTGATTCATTTGGATGATACATGTAAAATAAAATTGAGAACTAGTGACTGTTCCTTGATGTGAATCCATTTGAAATGAAAAATAAAAGAAAATCCATATATGATCTACGATATTGGATTGAAATTGAGTAAATCTACCTAAGCAATTCACAGAACTATTATCTCATTGACTCAGCTGGAAACAAATTAGGTAAAGGAATTATTGTCAAAATCTACCTGTTCATTCAATAATATGTTGGAAAGTTTATGTCCACTGATTTCAAGGATTCCCAAAATTTATGTCAAGTTTTGTATTAGATGAAATGTAGATTTTGAAATTTTAATTTCAATAATATGTTGAAAAGTTTATATCTATTGATTTCAAGGATTCCAATAAAATGATTTTTATTCAATAAATGATGAGTATTCATCTAATAAAAACATGATATAAATTTTTGAAATCCTTGAAAATCATTCATAAGAAAAATTTATTATATGGGGAAACATATCCTAACACATCCCCAAATGAATGGTTTAAACTTCATAAAATTAGTGTTTTGTTCACTTATAGCGAACTTCGCTAAAAGTGAACCAGTGTTTAATTATTTATATAATTGACGGGGAACCCCTTTGAATATTAAATGTACAAAAATATAAAATTATGCCCACCAATGAGAAACATGGTGGGTATTGAATACAATGAAAAACATAAACAAAGATAATAGTTATAGATAAGAGTAACATACATACAGATTTAATTATTGGCCCAAAGTATTACATGCAAATACTCCACAGAGAGTGATAAAACTCTTTGCGTGGTAAGGCATGAAAACTACAGAAAAATAAGGCTAAAGAATCAACCATAACTAAAACTAAAACACTAAATTAACTCAAATCGATGGTAATAATAATTGTTATTTGTTACAAAAGTTTACTATTAAAAAAAATTCTGCCAGCGCCTAGAGCACCTAGCTTCAGATTTAAACCTCCGCAGAGTGATAGAGAAGAAATCAGAATTTGCAGGTTTTAGGGCGGAACACGGGTGTACTTCTATTTAGTCTTTGAGGCACGTTAAAATTAATCTGGGCGAGTAGGTCTGAACAATCAATCAATCCATTAACTATTTTGAAGAAAAAACATACGTCATGAATTCGTCTTCTGATCTGAAGCGTATCCGCGTAATGACGGATACGTAAATTTTCCATATTGAAATCATTGACAATGAACATTGACTTAAAACATAGGTATCGTAGAAATTTTCGCTGAACCCTTTCTAAGTCCTTGATTTGGTACGAATAGTGAGACGACCAAATACATGACCAATATTCTAAATTAGATCTGACTAGGGAACAGTAGAGAATCCTTAACGTCGAAGGGGAAAACTCAGTTGCATTCCGGGTGATAAAACCAAGTAGCTGGCATGCCCTCGCAGTGACACTACGAAAATGCTCCTTGAAGTTCAACATAGGGTCAAGAATGATACCTAGGTCTCGGGCATGTTTCACATTTTTAAGATTATAATCATTTAACGTGTAATTAAACACTAGGGGAGTGCGTGATCTACAAAAAGACATGATGCCACATTTATCAATGTTGAGACCCAAAGAATTGGAAATAGACCATTCAAAGAATGATCTACGAATGACCGAAAACATCTACATGTCGTACGCGAATAACAGAAACTTACTGGTAATAGCAGTTTCTATGTCATTAATGAAGATATTGAAAAGCAATGACCCCAAGTGTGACCCTTGCGGAACACCAAATGAAACTCTCTGGAATAAAATTGCTGATATCTAACGATCTGTGAAAAGCCGTAAACTTCTGAACCACCGAAGGAGCAAGCCTGAGATGCCAACGGCCTCAAGCTTAGCAATCAGAATATTAAGGTTGACCCTATCAAAGGCTTTTCTGAAATCAGTTTATATTGCATCAAGCTGGTAGCCTGACTAGAAGCATTCAATTATCTTATTAACAAAAAGTATTCAGTTGGTAACAGTGAGCAGCACTCATTGATTAAAACTGAGCAACATTTCCAGGACTAAAAACTACAAACCAAAATGTGTTGCTGGTCCCTTGAAGTTCATCATAAGAAGACGTCACTGTACATATTTATCCTGCTATACAGGGATATCCACCGGGACCGTCCGTTAAAAACTTTTTGAGTTCCAATTACAATATCAAGCTGAAATTTTATACGCGGCCATAACTAGTGATTTCCAATTGAAGTGAAATATTTTCGAAGTGATACCATTTCCGGTTATACCGGAAAAAGGGTCATCACTTTGTTATTTCAAATGGCAATCTACCTTTTTTATTTTACATCTAGAACCGACATTTGAGCAAAGCATAAAATACCCAAGTTGTTGGCACTTATCTGTCAAAACTTTTGACAGATTTAATTATTTTTGTTATAAACTCGATTTTTGAGGAACATTTAAAAAAATTGTAGTTCGTAGATCTTTTGCACTACAGACACAATTTTTGCTTGGGTGGATAGAAGAAGGATCAAGGTATTTTTTAAGCAGTCTACACATGTCAAATGTTTATTGCGTTGTTTTGTATGATTTTTTCAATTTGGCCTTTTTCAAACATCAATTACTCAATTTTTTCAAATTGCACGTGCCAATTTTTATATCATCATCAGATGAAGCGTCAAATTTCAGATGGAATTGTATAAGCATGTATTATACCCATCTCTTATAGTTCCGAAATGATTTGGGAATATATTGAATTTTGATGATTTTGCACGAACTAACAGAGAATGCTTTGAAATATTTGAATCAAGTAGCTGAACTGGCTACGCTCACCTGACATGTGCCTAAAATTAATATACTTGCCACTTCGTTCATTCGAATTTGATATTTCAACAAGAATTGTCGTTATTTCAGATTGAAAATATTCAAAAAATACAAACCATTTGGAATAAAACCACTGGTTATTCAAACGAAAATATATTTAATCTTTTTTAATTCATTTTAGAATATCAAAAGTAGTGGGTAGAAATTGCAGACAATTCAATACCCAATTTCTAAATTTACCGTCTATGAGTAAAATAAAATTTCGAAGCATTAGAAGCAATTTTCTACAATTCGGATGAATAAAAATTGTAGAAACTAAGCGAAAACCAATCGTCGAAGATAATTACATTAATACGAATAAATGATAGCAAACATCATAGGAGAAAACTAATTTACGATCTGAATAAATGTTCAATATGGGCCCCATTTTGCTCGATACACTTGACAGCTCGTATACGAACATAATGAGTTGCCCTCCTAGTTTCCTCAGGATCAATATTACAAAAAGAATTATGAATGCGCTCTAGTAACTATTCTTTACTTCTTACAGGAATAAGATACACTTCACTCTTGATTTTGCCTCATAAATAAAAATCAAGGGGCGTCAGGTCCGGAGAACGCGGAGGCCATAAATTTGGTCCTTGATTACTCCACCATCTATCCTCGAACATTTCTGTTAGCTGTCGATCTACAGCTCGTGTTTTATGTGCTGGTGCACCATCCATTTGGTAATAGCAATCCCTCAGAATGTTGAGGGGTAATCCATTTAAAAAATTTGCTAATGTTCCTCTCAAAATTTTGAGGTATCTTTGTCCACTAAGATTTTCCTCATAAATCTAATAAGCCAACAAATCATTCATTAAGATTGCAAAAACGTTCACTCTGAATTTATTTTGGAAATCAATAACCTCAATGAAATGTGGATTTGCTGTGACCCAAAATGTCGATTTCTCCTGTTGGTTATTCCACTTTCATTGAACTTGGCTTCATCAGACCATATAATTTTTTGCAGAATTGTCTCATCTTCTTGAAGCCGAATTAATAAATTTTCACAGAAATTTAGCCGCTTGGGAAGGTCAGTTGGTTTCAATTTTTGTAGTTTGATAAAAGAATACGGGTGCATGTTATGTTTCTCAAGGATCCTTTGAATGGAAGTATAACTCAATCCAATATCCATTGATGCTGACTTAATGGACGCATGTGGATTGGCACGAAAATACGCTAGCGTATTAATTTGATTGTCGTCGTCCTCGAGAATTGGGTTTCTTCTAGTTTCTATGTATTTTGTTCCAAATAATTGATCGATGAAGCCTGAACTACGTGATAGTTGATATTCATATGGTAGGTAATTAAGTCTACCTGGTCGTTAAGGAGCTTAACCCTTTCTACCCTAGATGCCTTGAAAATTTCCATCGATTCAAAGAAATCAAGGCATCTAGGGTAGAAATGGTTAAGCTCCTTAACGACCAGGTAGACTTAATTACCTACCAATCACCATTATTCAAGTTACTGTGACCTCTACTAGCATTTAATTGATGGTAATTCCTGTATTGTACATGAGTATTCAGTTTTCATTACCTTGTTGTTGATAATGGACGTATGTCCGAAACCGGTCCAACCAATGTAAAAAATTTTGTCATTCTTTACATCAATAAATTAGTGATAGTTAAAACATAGTAACTTGTTTTATTTTATTATTTTGTTCCTCCAAATTGTAAAAAATTGCTTCTAATCCTTCGAAATTTTGTTTTACTCATAGGCGCCAAATTTGGAAATTGGTTATTGAATTGCCTGCAAGTTCTATCCACCACTTTTTGACATTCGCCATGAATTAAAAAGAGATTAAACATATCCTCGTTTTAATAATCAGCCATTTTATTATCAATCTGGTGTTTTTCAAAATTTTCACTTCAAATTACCAACAATTCTTGTTGAAATATCAAATTCAAATGAACGAAGTGACAAATACATTAATTTTAGGCACCTGTCAGGTGAGCGTAGCCAGTGCAGCTACTGATTCAAATATTTCAAAGCATTCTCTGTTAGTTCTTGCAAAATCATCAAAATTCAATATATTCCCAAATTATTTCGGAACTATAAGAGATGGGTATAGTACATGCTGATACAATTCCATCTGAAATTTGACGCTTCATCTGATGGAGATATAAAAATTGGCACGTGCAGTTTGAAAAAATTAAGTTATTGCTGTTTGAAAAAGGCCAAATTGAAAAAATCATACAAAACAACGCAATAAGCATTTGACATGTGTAGACTGCTTAAAAAATTCCTTGATCCTTCTTCTATCCACCCAAGCAAAAATTGTGTCTGTAGTGCAAAAGATCTACGAACTACAATTTTTTTAATGTTCCTCAAAAATCGAGTTTATAACAAAAATAATTAAATCTGTCGAAAGTTTTGACAGATAAGTGCCAACAACTTGGGTATTTTATACCTTGCTCAAATGTCGATTCTAGATGTATAATAAAAAAGGTAGATTGCAATTTGAAATAACAAAGTGATGACCCTTTTTCCGGTATAACCGGAAATGGTATCACTTCGGAAATATTTCACTTCAATTGGAAATCACAAGTTATGGCCGCGTATAAAATTTCAGCTTGATATTGTAATTGGAACTCAAAAAGTTTTGAACGGACGGTCCCGGTGGATATTCCTGTATATGCTTAGCATCTTATGAAAAAAGTCTTAGGTAGTAAAACTTTACAGTTTACAGTAGGAACAGTTAAATTATAGGTTTTCCTTGATATCAGAGCACCTATTAAGTATTTCCCCATTGTAAATAGAAAGTTTTCATATTTCCACAACCTGTTTGATCTCTTGACCATTACAAGTAATTAGTCCATTTTACAATAGAGTGCTTAGACAGCCAATTGATTATCTTAAAGATGCAAAAACACCCATGTTTATGATATGTAGAAACTGAGCGTGAAAAAGTGAGGCTGCTCCCAGTTTCAGCTGTTCAACAAATTCAAAAGGATGGTGTAGTCAACCAATTTTTTGGTTTGCCTTATTCATCCACAAAACACGGGAGTGGGTCTATTATAAAATAACTAACTTTTATTAGAAGTGGATAAGAGGTATGGCGGCACATGAAATTTGAACAAGCAAATGAATATTTTAATATATATGATTCTTAAAAAAGGATTTGTATATTTTGTATTGTTTATGTTTAATAAAACAACATCATGCTCTCAAATACCATTTTTATTTGAACTCAGGAAAATATATAAAATAAATCAGATGTAAGTTGGAATAATTAATCTTAGTTCATAGTATTTCAATAGTTGTCTTACAGAAATTATTAATTATATCTAGTTGCTTTATCTATAGCAATAAAAGTTAAATAATACTTAAATGGTAAATGAAGTTTAGTGATAGTTGCAAGACCTCATTTCATATTACTGAAAAATTCATTTGTCATTCACTCTTGAATCAAAATCCACTTGAGAAAAAGAATTAATCAATACTAGGGATGTTTAAGTTTGTGAGATCACTATTTTAATATTAACTTTCAAGATAGAATATTAATGGTTATATTTCTTTACTCTGAAAATATTCACCAAAAGCTGCAAAAACATTGAAAACGTTTATGAGATAATTTACTTCATGATAAATCTAAATAAATATATTGAATGAAAGGAAATGTGGATATAAAATGTGAACTGCTAAATGAATACATTAAATATTGAATTTCATTGCGAAATGGTGACAAGCAATCATGTCAAGTTGGAAGATTTTTGGGCGCTTACATAATACGAAAATGAATGCCACTTCTTGTAAGGAGTGTTTCAACTTTTATGAAAAATATATCACTAGATTATATCAAAAAGCACATAACATAAAATTGACATCTCAAAGAATTGCAGTAACATTAAGTTTATCAAAATAATTTAATAAACCTTGCAGCCTTTTTTTAACCTTTTTTTGATCATCCACTGTACAGCCTAGTAAAGTAGATTCGAAATGTTTATCTGTTACTCCCTCTTCAGAATGGGATGAGCAAGAGTTCATGTAAGCAACACACCTGACCTTTGCATATTCTGGATCAGACTTAACACACATTATCAAACCGTTGATCAAATGATTAACCTGATGCAAAGCTTCTTCTTGAGAATGATCTCGTTGTGTGAGAACTTTAACTTCAACTGTGAGGCATCTGCTCAATATCCTATCAGCATATCGATTAATATCTTCTCTATCATCTGTCAAGGAGAAAAAAATAAAGTTAAAATTTTAAAAATTCATTAAAATACTCACTTTCTTCTAATTCACTCATAACATCTGTATTTCTCACTGAATCAATTGATGATAACAATTGATCTCTATCTTCCTCCAATTGGGATGCTTCCTTTCTTAATTTTTCTACATGACTTTCAAGTACATCTAATAATTCGATAACCCTTTCCTTAGGTGTTTTAGAATCTAAGCTGTTGTTTTCATCGATTTTTGGTAAGGGATATAAAGACATATGTGACCCACCTGAAATAAAATTGTAATAAGAAAATTCTTATTCATGATGTATGTATATATTTACAAAATTTGCAAATACCAAAATCAACTTACTAGAAGAGGACGGCGGAATAGGATCTACATCCATGCCGGTCGATTTTGAATTGTAAATTTTGGTGAAAGGAACTTCTTAAAACAAGTGCTTCTATTATTGAAATTTTAACTGAGGCCTTTAGTCCACTTATTCAAGTCTCATGGAAGTTCACTGCTCCTCTCTGCACTTCTTGTTTTTGTATTTTCCAATCATTTCTAGAAAGAAATGGAAATGACATTTCAGTCATGTCTGTCACAGAATTTCACTACCGTATTTTTGTGATCTGATTTCTCTGATAGATATGCTTTGTGTTACAATGGAAGTAGTGGTTTGGGTTTCATTTGAAGAACGTTTATGTTATTACGTAATTGAAATGACAACAATTGAACATACCACTAAAAGTGTAGAAGTATTATGAAATCAGTGAAGGCAATGCATATTAAAAAAGAAATGAATTACTACTCACAATACGGTGCTGTTACGCAAACCGCTAGAGCATATTCGTAACAATGCATTGAAGTAAGAAATTAATAAAAAGAAAAATGAAAGTACCTGCTCTTTTGAAAAATGCGTTAAACTCGCACTCGCGAAATTTGAAGAATGCAATGACCAGCAGGTTCTCCAGGTATGAACTGTATAGAAAATGTTTCGGCAGAGATGTCGAACTAGATTTATATTCTTCAAAAGCCTGAAACCTTCCAATAAGTTGAAGTAGCCCATCTTTAGATAGGGGCAAATTTTCCAGAAATTTTCTTAGATAATACGATTCAAGGTCAAGACGAGTTATAAATTTTGTACCTACTAGATATATTAAGACTTCAAAGTAGGAAGGTACTCCATAAGAGTCATCTTCTCATTTCGATTTTACATTTTTTTCTCAAAAATTTTGTTCGCCTTCATTGTTTGAATAAATCAAAATTATTGAAAATATTTTATAAATCCATTATTATCCAATATTATCTGCACAATTTCGAAAATAATATTGATTCTTATTAAGTTGTTGAGGACTGTAGTAGCAAACGAAGCCGGTGATATGGCGTCACTCGAATGACCTTAGCCTTAATTATTTACCCTACTAAAAAGCAGTTTTCTTCTTCAACTATCATTCTGTGCTTGTAAAATAACCTAAGTTATATTTTTTCATCTTCAAATTCAAAATCGCGGGTTTTATAAATCTACTTATTAAAAAGTGTATTCCTATTTCTAATTGGAAGATTCTATTATGGCTGAAGAATCTTTACTTAGCTCTGCAAATATGGAAGATATGAGTAATAAGAATCTGCGTCATTTAGTATTTTCTTATTAGCTTACCGATTTTTTCAGGTGATGATGAATTTGAAGATGAGAGCCAAGCCATTAAAAAATTATATCTGAAACAGAATCTAATGTATACAAAAGTGAGCAGCGATTCACAAAAAAAAAGTACTACACCGAATACTAGTTCAGAAATTGTCACAAAACTTCCAAACAAATTAGAGCATCTTACATATCAAGATTTAAGATTGTCTTCTGAAGATAATTTGAAATATGTCATAAAACATCCTTTAAGCTTTAATGCACCTATTCTTCAAAAGCCTGGTTTTGAAAAACGTAGTCTTAGAGAACAAGTCAAGTTTTTATGTTCATATCACACAAAATTATCTAAAAATATAGCAAAACAAGCGAGACTAGAAGTTGAATGTGTTCCTCTACCAAAATTATTCAAAGCTTCTCCAAAATGTAACTTAACATTATCAAGGAATATAAATGGAAATGATAGTGAGGATGAAATAGAGAATAATAATATATCCCCATTTGATGATCTTATAGATTCTCAACCTTATGTAAGTAGATCAGGAAGAATTACTAAACGAAAATTCTATTCTGAAGCAACAGACTTTGATTTCAAAAAATTGAAAGTTCAAGATAACGAGTGGAATATTAAAAAATCACCAGCCATCCAAAAATGTACTGGTCGAGGAAGAAAACCTGCTTCAGATTTTGATGGCAAAACTATAGAAAACAAAAATATTTCAAAAAAAAATTTAGAAATTATGAGTAAGTCTGCATTTTTCAAGGAAAAGGAACAGATCAATAGAGATAGAATGGCCAAAATTGCAGAAGGAGTAGAACTGAAAAAAATCAAAGATAAAGAAGAGGAAGCAAGAATAGAATCATTTGAAAATAGTTTATTAAATATTGAAGACTTAGATGAGAGTATCACAGATAATGATGATTCTGTTATTAGAAGAAGGGTTACCCCACCACTTCCTAAATCCAAAGGTTCAAAACAAAAAAAGCTAGAATATGCAGGTAATTTTATCTTTTTTGGTTTTGGTGAAGTTTTATTCTACTCAAGTTGAAAGCATGGAAATCTCTTCAAATAACTGATATTTGGGAACGTAATGGCAACATTAATTTAGAAGAATAAGCTGGTAATCATGTCTTTAATGGTTATCACTTCTGCATACCCGTAATGAGTCAGTCAGCTGTTTGCCGAATGCATTTGAATTTTATACAGTGTTGTCAGATTCGTTACATATTCTTATTCAATTAGAATTGTTCTCATCTTGTCATTAGAATCATAAGCGTCATTTCGTTATCTATATTTCTAACAAATTTGAATTGAGGAATAGAGCATGATAATCCATTTCTAGTAGGTATAGGACAACAATTTAACAGAATAAGAAATTTTCACTTACAATTTATAATAGCTGTCCAAACTTTCCCAAAAATGTTCTAGATTCAATATTTGATCAATTAACGTTTTCACCATTACTTACTTTAAAATAGAAAACACCGAAGCTGGAGTTACTATAAACAGTAATAATTTGGCAGTGTAGCGGTATTCAAATCAGACCTACGTGACATGATCCTGACAATAGTGAATACTTTTAAGGTTCGTTTAGGATAGTTAGGTTTGGTTTGAAGAGATTACCATTTGAATATCCCTCTCTGTTATGACGGGAGATGGCGAGTACATCTCCCGTCCCGAAATCTCTTCAAACCAAACCTAACTAACCTAACCGAACCTCAAAACTTGCTTGCATCTTTTAACAATGCGCTCGGGAACATAGCCCATTTACACAGCTGGACCTACAGTTTATAGTGGATTCCGAACCACTCTCCTAGACCGTGCAATGATAACTGCCACCACAAGGATTACAAGTTATCTGGTCGTCGGAAGTTTATGCCCTCTTTAGGCGACTCTTTCAAATTCAGCACGTTTTTGTTAGAGGACAATATTCATAACCTGACCCCGGATTCGAACCAGGAGCCTCGACTAAGCAGTTCCAATATGCTTTCTCACTAACCGCGCAGCTACCGAGGCGGTTAACCTCGAAACTAATTTAAATTTATAATTTTGAAAGGAATCGATTTGTAGGTTAGGTTTCAGGAAAAATTAGGTTAGTTAGTTAAGGTTTAGAAATATTCCCATTAGAATTTCCATCTCAGTTATGAACGAGAGAGATAGTGAGTACTTCTATCTCTTTCATGCAATGTTTTGAGCCGTACGTCGTATAACATTCTGTTTTTTTTTTCTTAAACGATAGCCTTCTGGGGCAAAACGATTTCAGATTTGGATTCTGGGCCCGAAAATTAGTAAATACACATTTTTTCAGTGAATTCTGACTATCGACATTATACTGTATAATTACCATTTTGAGAAGAAAATCTCCATTCCCCACATTCATTAACAAATTGAAAGAGCTGATTTTGATTGATAAACTTTTAGTAAGATCTAATAAAATACTTTTGATTTGTGTCTTTTCTCTATATTTAATTAATAATTTATCTCGTAAACTTTGTTTTTTTATGGTATTAACAATATGACATAAGTGAGGTTTCTTATTTATTGACTAGAAACTATAAAAGAAAAACGGTTCGATTATTGTGTTCGCATACTGACGAACCAGTGCGTCCAAATATTATTTTGTTAGTAATCTGACAACACTATAAAATTCAAATGCATTTGGAAAACAGCTGACTGACTCGTTACGGGTGCGCAGAAGTGGTCACCATGAAAGACAGGATTACCGAATTAGCTTTCTTATAAAGCTGAACAAATTTTTCTATTTCGTCATTTCCTTCTAACTTTTGTTATTTACTAGTTTTTCCAGCAATGCACCCTCAAGCCTTTTGGCCCATTGTAATTGCCACTTGCGTGCGATATTTTCAAAAATGTTTTAATGAAGTTTCCGAGACTGTTGTAGGGGGTCTCCAGGATCTAGGCATTTCAGTGCCTAATATTTCCAGTCTGGCTGCCTTGTGAGCGGGATACTCGAAAAGTATATATTCTTCTGTTTCATCATTTTGTAGGCAACCAAAGTATTGTGTTTATTGATGTGCTATTCCGTCAGTAGACCAACAACCATCACGATAGTTCATAAACCCTGGGCGTAATGGTTATTTATTTATTTATTTCTTCATTTATTGTTTACTGCTATGCCAATTTACAAGTAAATTCAATTTAATCTATATTAAATAATAGCACCATTATGGTGACTTATTTTACAACAGGAAAATATTCACATTCAATGTATAAGAACATCACAAATTGAGACAGCAACATTAACATGAAACGATGATGGTCACTGGTCAATACTCAGGGATTTTTTGAAACAAAATATTGATTCACTAAATACATCTAAACTGATTGCATTTGCCGCCCGCATTGCTCTGGTGATTGGAGCGTAAAATACGAAATTTGTAGTTTGAACTCCCAAATTAAAGGTTTCTTTAGATCGTAGGTTTCGCGTACGTTAAAGCTAGTCAGTTCGAGAAGATGGGGACATTCCAAAAAACCATTAATTAATTTATATTCTAGCATGATGTCGAAATTATTGCGCCGATTTTCAAAGGAACACATGTCCGAAAAAGAGCGTATGTCTTTATAATTGATATTCTTAGAGTTTATATTCATTTTAAATGCTTTAAAACGGAGGAATTTATTTTGGACTCGTTATAAATAGTTGATATGAATTTTATAAAAAGGCGACCAAACTACAGAACAATAATCTAATATGCTCCTGACATTTGCAAAATAAACCGTCCTTATAGCATTGATGTTGTTGAATTCAGACATATTCCTCTTGATAAACCCGGGCATTCTCAAACACTTAGATACTATATAATCCATGTGAGGGACAAAAGTCAAATCAAATCAAAATAGACCCCAAGGTCCCTCATGGAAGATACAGATTCCATGGGTTGCTGATTTACTTGATATGGAAATGATATTGGTGATGGAGAACGAGAAAAGTTGATGGTGAAACATTTTGATACGTTCATTTCCATACCATTGTCCTCACACCATCGCGACACATTATCAATGTCTTTTTGTAAGAGTTCACAATCACTTATATATCTAATTGTTCGGCATAGCTTCAGGTCATCCGCAAAAAGGAGAAATGAATTAATTTACAATATAATTTTTTATATTATTCATGTAAAGATTGAAAAGAAGCGGTGACAGATGAGACCCCTGGGGTACACCAGAATGAACAACTATAGCATCCGAGAAAGAATCTTCCACTTTCACCATCTGAGTTCTGTCACTGATGAAAGAACCGATCCACTTCAAAAGAATACCGCCCAGTCCGGAAGCCTCCACTTTCATGTTAAGTCGATTGTGAGGAACCCTATCGAAAGCTTTCGCGAAATCTGAGTAGGCTGAGTCACTTTGGTATTCTTCCAACATCGTGTAACTTAAGTCCTGAAGATAGACAAGGAGATTTGATGTTACTGAGCGTTTAGCAGTGAATCCATGTAGTTCATCCAGAATCAGGTGCTTCATCAATGGTGTAAAGTGGTCAGTCGCGATTGAATCCAATATCTTCGGAATATATGAGCCCTTGGCTATGGAACGATAATTTGAAATATCTCCCTTATTACCGCTTTTGTGAATCGTGATAACGTAGCTAGATTTCCAACACTTAGGAAAGATTCCTGATTGTAGGGAGAGATTATATAAGAAACACAAAGCCTCTACGAGAACTAAATCACACTGCTTCAGAAAAATAGCTGTGATACCATTGGGGTCACAGTCGTTATTTCCAGGAAGAGATTTTATTTTTCCTAAAACAGTTTCAGGTAGTATCACGCAAGAGCATACATAGATGTTATTGTTTTGTAGAAAGGGGAATCCCAGTAGACTTCCCATGGAGACCGAGTGTGCGATCTTAAGGCCCCTGTGACTGCTAGATGCATTTGATTTTGAATCTTGTTTATTTTATCCCATTTGGTCTACTTGCTTGTTGAATCCACAATATGATAGTTGCATAGATCAGGAACGGTTTAATCCCTGTCATATATAACCTGAATATACTGTTGGACTTGAGTCCCCATCTGGTCCAAAATAATTTGCGGCAGTTCCAGAAGGAGTTTTGCGCCCTTAGAACTTGTCTATTCATGTGGTTGTCCCAGTTTAATTTGGTGTCCAGCAGCACATCTAAGTATTTCACTTGTTATACAAGTGTTAACCTCTCATTAAATAAAGTTGGTGCTCAGTCACTCATAGAGCATTCTGCGCTACTTCGCATTAGTGCTAAGATTTTTTCCACAAACAATGAGGACAAGTTCGCCGCATAATCAACCACAGTGCCCGGCCTCAGTAAAGCCTGTCAGGAGCCGGTCCAGCATAAGGTTCAAGAGGAGAGAAAATAGTTATCCCCTCTGAGGACATCCCCTGTTGGCGGTTTCATGATAGTCAGTTTTTCAAACTGAGCCTCATTGCACCTCAACAACAAACATGCTATTCACATTGTTGTGGTATTATGTCCTCTAGTTGCGATATCCCCGTCTATCGATTTATAAAATGTGTTGTCTAAAGTTCCTAACATGTCTTGGAATATTTCAAGAATGATTTTGCCTTGTTCTAGTCCTTTCTCAATATAACCTACTACAGAGTGTAGTGCTGAGTCGACTTACCTACCTTGCTCATAGGTATGTTACGTAATCTGTAGGGGCCGATCTGCTAAGATATTTTCCCTGAGATATTGTTTTACTAGTCTCCGCGTGGCCTTCAGTATGAAGGTGGTGAGACTGATGAAAAAATCTGTGAAGTGGACTTCCGTCAGATATTTCAGAGTTGCGTCTCTGTCAATGTTTTTACTCCTTCTGGTGACTGACTAGACATATACTGTTCTTCCAGTATTATCCGAAATATTTGAAGTAATCACCAAGTCTAAATTACTTCAATATCTAGATTGAAATGCTACATTGTGTAACTGCTGCATGGTTCTGGTCCATAAAACGAACAACTACAGCTGTTTTATAGTTGTTCAGTTGCATCATAAATTCAGTTGAAGAAAGGTTGGTTGCTGAGGTTACCTCAAAATGTTTGATTGAAGTATTTGAATCAATCTCCCATGAACTACTAATGAATAAAGAAGCAGTAATGTTACTGAGTCAATGGTACCCCTTTGCAATTATTAGATTCATATTTCAAAGGATTTACTGGAGTAACAAATTTTCCAAAGTGAGAGAGATCAAGTTAGGCCTATTAGAGGGTTCCATTACCTCTGCAACAACTTATTTTTGTTCTTAGACAACACCACATTTTTTCTAAGAGTATCCAAATTTGAAAATATACAATATCTAAAGTTACTTGCAGTTGATAAATCTTTTGAATGGTTCAAGAGTAATCATTGAAAAATAATGCTAGTAATATAGAATTTCTTAAAATCTTTTAAATTCAGAATAAACTTGGGAATTACATTTTGATGTTATTATGAGAAAGTTGGATTTTGCCCTTCATTCAATCAGAACTGTTAAGAGAGTGAGTACAATGGAAGTAACCTTAACAACCTATTTTGCCGATTTCCTCTCACTAATATATTATGGCATCCTTATTAGGAAATATCTCCTATGCTTCAGGCGAATTTTTCCTGAATTAAACCAAATAGAAAGGTGGAGAGAAGCCTTCAAAACAATTTGTAGTTGCTATTGGTTCTATTAAAGTAATAAAAACATAAAGCACCTTTTATCCCACTATCAAGAAAACTAATCACATTTTTTTTAATTTTAATAATTTATTCACCTCAAGAATCTTACATAATTTACATTAAAGAAAAACAACATAATCTTAACTCATCTTATACCATCCCATGAGAACAATGCCGACGGCAAGATAAACAAATATACAAGAATTGGAGCCCCTCTGAAGTACCAGTTCTGTTATTAGGTGCCAGTACTTTCATTAGGTGCATGTTATGCCACCAAAAACAAATTTTTTTTCTGAATACAAAACAAAAGCGAAATCGTTTCCCTCAAAATCAAACTCTAGATTCCTGGAATATAAACCTAAGATGCTTTGTACCTCTTGCTTAGAGAGCTTCAGCAACCAATCATGAAGACTCTTTCGATATCTCCTAAAGACAAAAGTGCGCCCAATTCCAATAGGTACTCTATCATATAGCCTATGAACCAAACACCCATAATGCCTTTGACCTATTCATTTATATGTTTTCACCTTTTTAGTTATAATACCTTTGAACTGTGTATTGTATAAATGATCTGGATATGTGACAGTGGACCGAGAAGTATGATTCAAAATGTTTTGAAAATAAAGTTTTCTTACATCAAGGACTTTACTGGTTTTAAATACCTCACTACTAAGATATGTCATCTTTTGCCTGAGAATAATTCTCAATATTCATTTCTGATTGTTGTTGAAGATGTTTGACGATAATCACGCCCAGATAACGAATAAAGTCAATCGATTCTATTTCCAATCCCTGTCCAATTCTCAATCTCTGAAAGTTCAGTCTGTTCACGTCGTAGCATGAAAAGGATACAAACCTTGTTTTTTTCAACATTAATAGTTAGTAGGTTGCAATCAAAACCACTCATTTACTTATTCAATGTTTCTTCAGCTTTGCATTTAAGATCATTCCAGTTATCAGATTTAATGAATATTGCCGTATCATCCGCATAATTGAAGAAGTCTTCGGATAGTGTTTCAGGGATCAACAGTTCGTTCATATAGATAATAAACAAAATCGGACCGCGGACTGTGCCCTGTGGAACACCGCATTCAACATCTCTGAAATCACTCTTATAATCATCTACCCGGACACACTGCTTCCAACCCGTGATGTAACTTTCAATGAGATTAAAAGTCACTCCGTGAAATCCACAGGCACGAATTTTTTCAAGCAACAATCTATGACACAGTGTCGAAAGCCTTGGCCAAATCGACGAAAATGGAGGTGCATGGACTAGACTCATCCAGAGCTTTTTCGTTAATCCTAAAAGGGCGTCCCTGGTAGATTTTCCGATGCAACCGAACTGCTGTTTCGAAATCATATTTAAGCTAACGAAATATGAGATAATTCGTTTTTTTATAATTTTTTCCACGATTTTTAAGTACATTATAAATAAGGGTTATAGGTTATTCATGGCATCTCTCCTATCACCTTTTTTAAAAAGAGGCTTTGTTACTCATATTTTGAATACGCTTGGAAAAATCCCTGATTCTATGCTATGGTTGATAAGTTTAGTCAAAGGAGGAACTATCTGATCTTCAATTTCGTGTAATGTATCCGAGGTCAAGCCGTCGTAACCAGGTGCCGTATTGTTTTTTAGTTCACTCAAATATTTATCCACTTCCTGTTCACATACTGGCCTAAAAAACATGGAACCTGAAATACAAAAGCTGTTCCCAAACGAAGACTTATTTGGTTTGTCACTTTAATTATCAAGTTGAGCCTTGTAATGATTACTTTTGGCAGTTCCAATAAGATTTATTAATTTATTTCTGTACTTAGCATATTCCTTCATCAGTTCCCAATTGTTTGACTGTTTCAGAACCTGTTTATATATTTTGTTTTTGTTTTCAATTGATTTGATAAGGCCTTCTGTAATCTATTTATTTCGATTTTCATCCCTTCCCAAGAAATCTCTCAAGAGATCTATCCACCCCTAAACTCCCAAAAAATTCATCCCAATCGAAACTTTCTCAATATAATTCCAAGGCATTGAAATTGATAAATATTGTCTTATATCTAATTTGCTAGAAGGGTGCTGCTTTGTCAACCGGTAAAAGGATCGTAGTGCGAAAATGATCATCAAAACTAACCTAACCTTGCCTTAAGAAGAATGTGATTGATACATGTTTTAGAATTACCGACAGGTCTTGTTAAAGTATTTATATAAGAAATAAACCCCCCAATGCACTCATAACTCACACATGTTCATATAAACTTTTTGTCGAAAAATTAAAGGACAAACCTCCCACAACAATATTTCAAATCAGTTTAGAAACATGCCATTATGTGTTCTGTAATTTTTAGAACTTGAACTAACTGCAAAGAAAGGAAAACCTGCTGCTCTATCTAAACCTCAAACTGATAAGCCCAGCAATGGACCAACTCATAATCAGAAAAAATCATCTCAGAAGATCAGTAATGAAACCATTTCTAGTACATCTGGTATCAAAAAATCAAATAAGAAAATGATAGAGTGTCCAATTTGTAGCAGAGATTTTGAAGAAGCCGATATTGAGGTAATATAATAAATGATATACTTATTTAAGAAATTTCCTGAAGAGTAAATGTTTTTTGAAAGAGTTTGAACTTTAAGTGAATATCTATTGTTTCTTCTTCTTGCATAGTGCCCTTCTGTGCAGCACTTAGGTCTTTTAGCCCTATGTTTGTTGTGCTTAGTTGTAATATCTTCATCCCCTAGTTTGGGAGTGACTTTGGAATCTCTTAAGTATCCCTAAGGGCCATGGGTACTAATGTACGTTTCAGTTTTGAACCAGTCTGTAAATCAGGTAAGGTCTTCATGGGTGGAATGTCCAACCTAGAAGAGTTTGTCTAATTAATGAGGAGTTTTTATGCAATCCCCTTTTATCAGAAGGTCAAGTAGACGTTCTCTCATTTTGC
This sequence comes from Cryptolaemus montrouzieri, assembly GCA_013387265.2. NCBI lineage: Eukaryota > Metazoa > Arthropoda > Insecta > Coleoptera > Coccinellidae > Cryptolaemus > Cryptolaemus montrouzieri. The sequence goes on from JABFTP020000185.1 coordinate 118,950,844, forward strand.
TGAAGGTTGTGGAGTATCCACATTTTATATTTTTGTTCCTTCACATCTCAGAACCTCATTGATGTAATATCTCCTTCACCATGATATTTAGAGGATGGATGTCCAGCAAACATTCAATAGAAGCTCTTAAGTCTCTGGTGACTACTAGACATGCTTGTATTTGGATCTGCTTCAGTTTTTTGTCGAATGCGACCTAGCGCATAATATTTGAGTCCTGATGTGTATTCTTTGTACCTGGCAGGCCTTGAGTTTGGATAGTTGTACACTCAAATAGGACGTCTTTCATTCTTCATGTTACCGACGCTAACTATTGTAGGTTGCATACAATCTTGGAGTACTTTAGAACTTACTTGGTATGATTTGACTGTTTTAACTGCAGCTTGACTGTCAGTAATTATAAAAATAGTCTTCTAGATGAATAATTTCCTCCATGCACTGAATAATGACATATCTGAGTCTGTTAGGCAGTGCAGTGTATATCTAGATTTACGTTTATGGATTTCTTATGAGTTCCTCTGTAAATCACAGCACCTTGCTTGGGTTTGGAGCCATCTGTTTACCACACAGTTTCTAGATTGAGTCAGAAGGACTTTCTCAGTACAGAAGGTATGTCTACTTGGTAAAGGTGCTTGAAGCCAAACTCTGATAATAGTCACATGACATAAGAATTTAATCGTCCACTATAGCGGATGTAGTGACCCCTCCCGACTTTTTTCAAGTGACATGTCTGCCCTGGTCTATACAAATTACAGAATGAAATTATTTTGAATGAAGTCCACAAATAATCATAACTTGCTTGGAATTGGAATTGTATATATAACAAATTTTCATTTCCCTATGAAAATTAGCTAATTATTCATGTATATATGTATCAAGTACCCATTTTTGAATTTCCTGTTTTTGGATATGTTTCAATGTTTTACTCTTGAGCAGCATTAGAAAATATTTAAAAATCCTGATTCTGAAATGATATTTTTTACATTATAAGACAATAATAAGAACATTCAAATAATTATATCAAATCTTCACAAATCATAACAACTGAAAATAGACCATTTCATCTAATTAATATTTCTATAATATATTTAATTCATTCAAGACATCAAACTGAATGACCATCCACTTCATTAGCGTTTTAACTTCTCTAAGTGTGAGCGAAAGTTCAAGGGATCATAATATCTTTTTTTTAAGAACACAAAAACAATGTTGAGGTACCTTTTGCTCACTTAGGACTTTGTAGACGTCGGTTATTTTCAGCTGGTGTCAGACCTTGTTTTTTCCGGGCTCGCTGTAATGCATGACCTATACTGAATGTGTGTACGGGGTAACGATCGGGCACACAACATATAGGACTGGCATTGGACCTATGTAAGAAAGCGCATTAGTGTTAGTAGATGCTACCGTTTCCTAAAAATTGGTCAATCAACCTGCATTTTCTACTCAATACAATAATAATGGTTAATTTTGGCATGATATGAAAATATCTTTGGTCATTTGGTTTGGTGTTTTATTTCTGAAAATAATTGTAAAATTTTACATCTCCTTGGTAATTATCAGAAAGAAAATGATACTAATATTGCATGATATATCCACAATGGTCTACTATGTTTGTCTATTTAATTTTGCTTCTTCTTGTTAATGTTACTTTCCTCCTACTAAACAACATTGTCACATGTGTAATGTGGATGTCGACCAGTTTAAAACTATCCCAGAAATACACTTGGAACTAATGCCTATCAGATAGAAAATCATACTTAAACGTGGATGTCTATTACGATGTGATGTTCGGTGAAAAAATGGATCTACAAGTGCTTTTAGAAATGTTTGAGAGGATTTAAATGACGGGACACTAACTTCTCACTTGAAGAGTTTTCTTGCTTTTCTAGATATCGCTTACCCATTTGATTATATATGGATCACACTGGTATAACCTCCGAAGAAAGTCTTTGATACTGCTAGTGGGAATAAAGTTTAATCAATTGTAGTTTGCATAAACCCATAATTTGTTTCGGCTATAGCTTTGGTCGACTTCACTGAAATGTTTGCTATACCTTTATTGAATAGTTTTCATTATGAAGTGATTGGAAAAGTACTTAAATCGAAGTAATTTCTGAAAATATAGTTAAGTATAACACTCCATTCTCGACACACGTAGTTAACAATCGAAATATAATGAAACATTTTTTCGACTTATATGATGTTGGTAGGTTTCCCAATTCCTCCCACAGCTCACCAGACTAACTTTCGTAGCAAGAAACCAGTTCTTGGAAAATTCTTATATGATATACACTAATATTGTCATAATATTGCCGAAAAAAACAAATATGTAACAACGGAATTTTAATATGAAAGAAAAAAGTGAACCCAATTTCATTTTGTACCAGGAGATAAATCAAATTACAATTCCAAAGCAAATATGGATGTCAAATTTCCCCACATATGCAAATCTTCATATTCAATAACGTTGCAAGTTAGTTTTGTCAATAATCTGTAAGGAAAATAGATTAAAAACGTATAATTATGTAAGCTTTTTCAGGCACATGCATCGTCTTGCGGTGAAAATACAATGGAAACTAGATCTCGTCCTGTTGGCCATTCAAAAATGACGTGTCAACATTGTGACAAAGTGTTTCTGTTTGATAATGAGTATGAAAATCATGTTAAAACTTGTAGCTGTCGATCTTCATTCCATTAAGTTTTGTTTTATTGTATATTAGAGATTTATAAAATATGGATTTTGTTTGTATCTGTTGAAATTCGTACATATTTTTCTACTATTAATGAATGAATATATTAAATTATTGGTGATGTCTTCTTTAATTTTTGTTTTTAGTTAAAAGGAATTTTGTGAAGCAGGAAGTATAGGTATTATTCTAGAATCATTTTGTGACAAAAATAAAAATTATTTAGTATGATAATAGATGACTAAAATTAAGGGGAGATCAAAGTGATCAGGGACAGTCATTGAAATAAAAATGACTATTTGTACCTCAGTAATGAAGAAAATGAGGTTATAAATAATTAATGTTCTATTCTGACCCTTAATCCAGAGTATGGATTTTATCCAGGTTTATTAAAGTGACATAACATTTTTCGTCCTAATTAGATTACTCTTAGTTTTTCTTTTGCAAAGTGATCTATCTTATGACAGTTTTTGACCATAATCAGGTTAGTTTTTGTATAATTTTCTATAAATAGTTAGAGCCACCTGAACTTTTAATACACTTTAATTTGACATTTTTGTGAAAAGTTGAAGAAATACTATATATCAACAGTATATGTATGTTACAAATATATATTTTACACTTCATCTTTCATTAAAGATTGTCAGTGAAATTTGAATAAATGGTCAGGGACACCCTAGTTTTACTAAAGAGTTTACTTCCTCTTAAGACGATTCAAAATTCGCTCGTGATTATAGGGTGCGATGCGCGCATAGTCTCTCAGCGAAAATTATGATGCAAAGACCAGATGGAGCACATTTGATGAATCAAAATATGTTAAAGAAGTCGGCATAAGGTCGAATAAATATGACCTATAAAAACTTCAAATCATATCAAACCGCATGCACTGAAGCATAACAAACACCATTTTACTGACGGCACTACCGATTAGGATACTTGGTCTAGATCATTAGGTACATGTACATGAACTCCCTTTCAGAATGGTTCTTCAAAACATTGTTTCGTTACGATTGAAAAATATAATTAGCTCAAAGTCGGGTAAATATGGTTATATGGAAAAAAACATGAGCGGTTGGAAAGATTCTATTTTATCTTATTCATTTGGATAGCGCTTCAACATAAAAAATCGTAGAATGGAACTTCGTCCCTTCTAGTCATGCAAAAATTTCGCCAACAACTTTCATATTTGTATAGAATTAGATCTTTCATAGTCAAATGAAACGTCTTGGTTAATTTGCAAAAAATGGGTCATAGGTTCCATGTGATCATAGGAAGAAATTTGCAATTTAGGTTATGGTATTAAGGCAAACATGATCGAGAGAAAAGTAACACTACTACCATAAATACTTTTCTGTTATACATATAGGCATTCTGTATGTACAATTTGCTACTTTTGCCAAAAATTGCAGTTAATTTGCACGGTGGATAAATCAAAATGTCAATGTTCGTTTAATTTTTGAGTTAATTTCCTTCAATTATTTCAATCTTCATGTTCTACAAGGTCAGATAAGAAAAACCATAACCACAACTCCTTAGAATCATATGTGTAATACACCTACATTGCTAGTGCCCATAAGTGGAAGTGTCTCGAAGAGAATGAGAAGCGATTAATTCTATGTCTATCAAGAAACCAAGGAGCAAATCAAATCAAATATTCCAATAATTAAACAAGAACATCTTGCAAGGACCTTCTTGACTAGAAACAGAAAAACTCTACTAAATTTCGGGTCATTCATTTCAGTGCTAGAAGTAAAAATACGACAATCATTAATGTTACTAAAATAGTTATAATCTAAACACATGGAGTACCACAAAAAAGAAAATCACGGGATGATGTGGCCATTTTCTTTTCATAACTAGACTGTATTTTTACTATGAATTGCCAGACATATGTATAACTTGTACACTTTATATGTGCACCACGGCCATAGCAAGGAAATTCTCCATCAGGTCCATGGTGGGTATACCCTTAGGACAGCAAAATACTTGAACACGGCTTTGTCTACGCATGATATGAACATTGCACGGGGCACTATTTGCAACTATCAATCAGCATTATCTCTTCTTGTTATCGGAGAAAGTTGTCTGAAATTGGCATAAAGTCTGCGGAAATTCTAATTCAAAGTAAGAAACGTTCTCTTTGTTCTTTTTGTTTTATTAAATGAGTAAATTATATTCTTTTGAGGGTATTATATTAAATGAAACTAAAAACATGTTATCTTGCTCTAATGACCGTAATGCACCTAAATTGGTGCTCCGATGCCAAAACCAAGATTAGAAAAAGATGCCCAATAACATTCCTAGAGAGCCTATGTTAATTTTGAAGCATTCAGGTGCATTCATCGCAATTTTTTTGCGCATGCGTTAGTATCAGCCATCGTTTTCGTTCTGTTTTTTGTGAACAAACATGCTGCAGTGCCCTCTTTTTGTGTATCAGAAATTAAAATATTATTTTGAGTTGAATAATTAAAAAAAAAGTGAAAGAGATAAAGTACTAAATATATATATAATTATGTTGTCTGTACGAAAAGGAGTGTGTAAAAGTGGTACAAATCATTCAAAACCAATACTTACTATTTTATAAATTTTCCAAAGCCTTGTCTGGGAATATCGGAGAAAAATAATCGAATAACATATTGTGCCAAATTTTTGTTCAATTTATTTTTTACTCAATTCATTTGGACTTTGATTGGGTGTGTTTAAGATATTTAGTCATTTTACTTTATGAACTGGTAAATTATTCCTAATTGCATTTTAAACTGTAAATATCATAAATTTTTATATATTGTCTCATTTTAAACATTTAATTTATGATAAAAACTATCAAACATATTCAATTTAGTATTTACGTTTGTCTAATTAATAATGTCATATATATAGCCTTACAATATTAATTATTTCCATAAATATTACTCAAAATATATTTTCAATCATTACAAATGGATTGACATTATCTATAAGAGTAAAGTTGTAAATATTAATTTTGTTTATAAGTTTTTAAAACAGTAAATAAACGTTGACGCTTTAACTCTCAATCAGCTCACTTTTTTTCCTTTATGCAGAAGCCCATGACATTTGAGCCACCTTTTCAATTGTTCACACTTATGAGCTTCTACTGAATCATAAATGAGAGAAGCACCATCTATAGTTTTTCCCAATAAATTATTTTTTTGTGGAGATAATAATCCTAACCCAGCCATTGTTGATTAAAACTACGAATATTTTGAATTGCCTCCGTTTCAATATGGCGACTACGCTTGCGCACATATGATAAAAAGGCCTATAACGCAGTGTGGCCACAACTTATTTCAGTGTTAATTCTGATTCCACTTGTTGATTATATTTGTTTTTAGAATATACAAGAGCAGGAACGATATTTTCATAGAGTGCTTCTTTTGATATTTCTATATAATCTTTCCTCACATTTACCCAAGACGTGCTAAAGAGAATTCTTTACAATTACGTTTGAAAACTAAGTAGCAGGATATTTTAATTAATTTTTTTTCATGTGCCGTTGTCAAACTCGTTCGTGGTTTGTTCGTTTTTGTCTTTTAACAATGTGCTCGGGAACTTTGCCCATTTACACAGAAGGATCTACAGCTAGTGGATTCCGAACCACTCTTCTAGACTGTGCAATGATAACTGCCACCCCAAGGATTATAAGTTATCTCGTCTTCGGAAGTTTATGCCCTCTTTAGGTGAATCTTTCAATTTCACTTTTTTGTTCAATGACAACATCCATAACTTGAACCCGGATTCTAAACAGGTACCTGAGCTCAGCATTTCCAACATACTTGCCCACTAACCGTGCAGCTACCAAGGCGGTTTTGTCAAACTCGTAATATGAGTGATCTGTGTTGACACTTTTGGTGGCATTTATTGATTATTGTTAAATAGTCCAGAGACTGCAAACCTCACTAAGTATATAAATTATCCTTTGCCTTATACTGATTGCGTTGTGAGTGCTGCGACCCTGAGGCAAAGGGTCCACGGATTATAGGTTTAGAATGACTCGATGATAAAGAACACGGAGTTAATCTGTACACTATACTGTGGTGTAAGTTACAGACATAGACTAATATAGAATATATAATCATCTTTGTTACAGAGAACCCGTAGAACATATGTATGAAAGATTTATGATTACTCTAATGTCATAATTGTGTCAAAATCTGAAATTTCCTCTGATTACTTCATGTTGATACGCATTTAAATTGACGTCTACTATAAAAATTAAAAGAAAAAGGAAAAATCATATTGAATATAAAATTGAATAAAAATGTGAGTATCTTGAAGTTGTTTTCAATTATTCAATCGTAAACAAGATTGAGTCATATCCAAATATTTCTAATTTTTAGATGAACCCTGACTACTACAAAGACGAACATTATAGGACAATTATACATGTTGATCTCGACTGCTTCTATGCTCAAGTAGAGGTGATGAAAAATCCAGAACTTAAAAATGTGCCTTTTGGAGTCCAACAGAAAAATATTGTGGTTACAAGCAATTACTTAGCTAGGGAGTTTGGAATTAGAAAATGTATGCTTCTCAGTGATGCTAAGCAAATGTGTCCAAATTTAGTATTAGTAAATGGTGAAGATTTGAATGATTACAGATCAATGTCATATAAGGTGACAAGTTTGCTGCAAAAATATTCAAACAGTGTAGAACGTTTAGGTCTAGATGAAAACTTTATAGATGTGGCAAATCTGGTTGACGAAAAATTGCAAGACAACACATTCCAAGTGCATAGTGTTGGCAACATTTTTGGTAATATTGAAACTTTATGTCAGTGTGGTTGTGAAGTGCGATTGAAAGTGGCAAGTCTAATTGCAGAAGAAATGAGGAAACTCATCTATGAGGAGTTGGGATTAACAAGTTGTGCCGGAATAGCTCATAATAAGTTACTAGCGAAAATAGTATGTTCAAAGCACAAACCAAATCAACAAACTGTAATTTTTCCTAATAGTGCTTTAGAATTAATGTTAAGTTTGAATTCAGTTGAAAATATACCTGGTATTGGTAAAGCTACTTCAGAAGCTTTAAGAACTATAAATATCAGGACTATACAGGATCTCCAAAATATTGCAATTTCTGAATTAAACAAATTGTTCGATTCAGAGAAAGCAAAATTTTTACAAAATTTAAGTTATGGAATAGACAAAAGTCTAGTGAAAAGAAGTGGTAAACCTTTAAGTATAGGTTTAGAAGATAGCTGTAAACTAATATCTGCAGAAAAAGAGGTGAAAGAAAAATTAACAGAACTCTTGAAGCGTTTGTTAATATTAGTTGAAGCAGATGGAAGAATACCAAAAACTATAAAACTTACTGTACGCAAGTTTGATAAATTGACAAAAACAAGTCGTAGAGAAACAAGGCAGTCAAATATTAATCCTCATCTTTTTACATCAGGAAAAGTAGCACTAATGAATTCTGGTAATGTTGATAAAATTTTAATTACTCTGATGGGTCTTTTTCGAAAAATTGTGCAAGTTCGTAGGCCTTTCCACATAACTTTGTTAGGACTTTCTTTCAATAAATTTAACGAACGCCCAGATATTCGAAGATCTCTTGCTTTGTTCTTGAGAAAAGATCTTGAAGTACAAAGTATAACAAGCATTGAAAATTTAAATAGCAATGATTCTTCTCCTGAAAGTGCTGCACCATCACCTTCCAGTTATAGGGAATCAAGTGATCAAGAATGTGAACCAACACCTAAAAGAACTAAATTGAACATGTTTAAGAGGAATTTGATGGAATATGATAAATGTGAATCTCCTTGTAAGCTACGAGTACAAGATTTGCAATTGAACTCTGAAAAACATGATAATAATCAAAACATTAGTTGTCCACCTAGTGTAGACGAATCTGTTTTCAAAGAATTACCTTTAGATGTGCAACATGAGTTATGGTCGGAGTACAAAAGAACAAGAAATGAACTGGTTAATTTCGGAAATAGAGCAAAAAGAGTTAAGGGTAACACATTATTGAATTATTTTGTAAAAAAGTGAGGTGTTTCTCAATAATAGCTAAATCCAAAGCTTCTATTATACCTTTTTATGACCTGTATAAGAGTTTATTATTTTTTTCATTTATGAATATGACCCATTCTAGAGAGTTTTTGGTTGTTGATATTTTTACACTTTTGTATTTCTCTTTTATATAATATACAACTGCAAATCAATATCTGTTTCATTATGATTTTATGGTTCCCAATTTTTATTCAGTATAAATAAAATGACTAGTTTTGCTTCGGATTTAGTTAGCATCAATTTTCTGAACTACCTTTGCTAGCCAGTTATTTAATTTATTTTAAAGCATAAAGCACTAGAGCGTATTGGCGCATTTCTTTTATGTATCTCTCTTTATAATCCTTTGAGAAGGACAGCACTTCTCTATTGTCTGAAATCTATTTGGAGCCACTAAGGGAGCACTTAATAATGAAATTTTCAATTTTAGTATTGGTAATTAAGTGTACGAAATCGAGATATAAAATAAGATATAATTTTTTGAAATATTCCTTTTGTGCAAAAAAACTTAAGTAAAATAAAAAACAGTTTCATGATGATCTATAAACTCCAATAATTCGCCGTTCTTTTCTTTTTCAGTCATATGTGAAAGGTCTTTAATCTTCAGAGGCGTGTAATCACCTACAAGTCCAATTGGTGTAATAATCATTTTCTTGAAAACAACTGCTTCTTTCAGGACACCATTTAATACAGAATAGACGTAAATACGTATGCAAAATCTTTTGTTAAAGTTAGAGGGGGTCAGTATGGTGGTAAAATGTTTGAGTTTCAAGAAAGGTTTATTGTTAGCAATACTAGATAATCGAGTTTGTAATTAAATTGTCTTTATTGGCGAATAAACCTATATCACTTATCAACTTTCCTGTTTATGGTTATTTGCCCAATAGTATGAAGAAAAATTGTTTTGAATAAAATGATGTGATAAACAAGTGGATGAAAAATGGCAACAAAAGTGATTAAAATTTATTAAATTAAAAATAGGCGTGAACATAATTCGCAAGACTTTTATAACGTAATTTTCTACATATGAGATTTAATATAAAATATGTTTCATCTGGGATCTTAAACTATAGCATCTTATCGCTAATGTGCTACCATTATAAGGGTATGGTCATGATTCCTACCATGGCTTCTCTTTATCCCACTAATACTTGAGCGGATGCAATATTAATTAAATTGGAAAAAATTATGTTTGTTTATTGTATAGTAATATCAACAAGCACGCTTGCTCAAATAACATGATGTGTCGACATATCAGTCTCCACTATACTGGCTGTTCAACGAGTCACTCTTTATATTTCCCTCTTAGGGTTGTTAATGTCTCAAACAAACGTCCACAGATGTCTCCCAAACAAAATAATTTTGTTTAGTAAATTTTTTTTTCCAATCAATATAGGCTAGTTCGTTTGAGATGGGACACCTGTATATTTTTTAGTGTACAAAATTACAAACATAACAGTTATTTCAAATGTCGATGTTCAATCAGGCAAACACAGATTTTCTGGGATCGAAAGGTCTTCTGGATTGGGGCATTGTTGGTATTTGTTCAACAAATCTGTACATCAGAAATATGGATATACAACCAACCACAGAGGTAATGCATCCACAAATACCTACTACCTGCAAATTAAAATTAATATGATAATCTCGAAACAATTCATAAAAATATAATCATCTCAAAACAAAAAGTTACTATATACGAGATTTCGCAATCTGTAGACACATCGAAAAAAATTTTTTTTCAAGGCAATATACAACCTTCCGTAGAATGTTAAATATCCTCCCTTGAAGGAGCTAGTTTTCCGATCTACTCTTCATAATCACCGTTAACCGGGGCCACAGGGGAGTGGTACAGCACGGTCAGATGTCACGAATAGGAACAATGGACTGCAGTTTCGGTCTTGTTAGCATTGTCTACCCATTCGTAACACAAGGCTATGCCGTTACTTTCTCATCTCAATTCGTTGGAGCGAACGCAATGTTGTAAATGTCACTGCGCCCCGCAACGAACCGAAACAGAGGCTACCTCACCAACGCCCCGCGAAACGGTGAAACTAAAGAGCAGATAACAGGAAAAAGTTAATTGGTCACACTAGTTCGATAGCGCGGGGCGTTGGTGAGGTAGCCTCTGTTTCGGTTCGTTGGGGGGCGCACTGACATTTACATTATTACGTTCGCTCTAACGAATTGAGATGAGTAGGTAACGGTATAGCCTTGTATTACGAATGGGTAGACAATGCTGAGGAGGTCAAACGAGACCGAAACTGCACTCCATTGTTCCTATTCGTGACATCTGACCGTGCTGTACCACTTCCCTGTGGCCACCGGTTAACGGTGATTATGAAGAGTAGATCGGAAAACTAGCTCCTTCAAGGGAGGATATTTAACATTCTACGGAAGGTTGAATATTGTCTGTTGAGAAATGATTTTTTTCGAAAAGATATAATAGTACTAGAAAATCCAAGCAACGTTACTATTAAAAGCAACAATCATTTCACTTAGTGGGTTAGCCTTAATAGTCACAACTCATAATTAAGAAAGCCGTCTTTCTTTAGGTTTCTGTAACCCCAAAAGAAAAATCGGAACCAGCACGGAAACATGTAAAAAACCTAATCTGTACATTTGTATGTAGTTATCACAAAAAAAAATTCACTATAATATAATATAAAAATATAATAACTCTTATCGCAGACCACCTAAAACACAGGTTGGCAACATTGGTCTGAATCATTAATATGTGTTGACATCTCAAAAGCGTGCTTGATAGCTGCCACTCGAAATTTATTGCATGGCTTAATATGATGACAGCCAAGCCAAATTTCGAAAACAGGTTCAATACGCTAAGGGCAGTTTTCAGTTAATAATTATATACAATTTACGTCAGTGAACACCATTCATCCTTCTGTTGCTTCGTTTTCCCTAAATTTGGAAATTTATCGTATTGGTCATATATGACTGCCCGGGCGCCTAAGACATTATCATGCCCCAGATGCCCAAGCGGCCTGACACAATGCCGCATCAGTTCTGGATAACGGCCGCCTCGAGAGTGGGTGCGCATGGGGACTTGTAAAATAATCATTATTTTGAATTAGCAAATTGAGTGCGCATCGTAGTGCCGAGGTAAAGTGAAAAAAAAAACTATGGATAGTCGTGCAAGACGCATGGTAAAAATGGCATGGGATAAATGCGTTTTCGGTAAGTAAATAAAAATGATGAAAAGCTTTTAATGGACAGTCATATTCTCTTTAGATGATGATGGGGACTACAGCTCTTTCGATTCACGAACTGATCAAATGTATATACCGTCAAGTGATGAAGAAGTTCTCCAGAATTCAGATTCGTTATCCGAAAATGAAGAGAATTATGATGTAGAAAATATAACGAGAAATCTGACAATATTTCACTTGGTGATTTACCGAGCTGTACCTACTCGACTCAAAAAAAAAATTGAGAAGAAATGAAACACAGACCGAAAACGTGATCGTACAAGAAGATGAATCATCTTCTCACGAGGAGCAACCTGATTAGGTTAGATTTACCGAGCTGTTCCTACTCGACTAAAAAAAAATTGAGAAGAAATGAAACACAGACCGAAAACGTGAACATGAAGATGAATCATCATCTTCTCACGAGGAGCAACCTGATTAGGACTTCAAGGGAAGCTGAAGCGAATCGAATGGAAATCATCTAGTATTTGAATAAAATGCAGAAGCGGGATTATCTCCAAATTATGCAGCAGTTCTCTCTTATGACTTGTCTCCATACTCTTGTTTTCGAGCATTTCTCGATGAAAACATTGAACGTTCACCAACGAACCTTTACTCTACACAAATACTCACAGAATTAGAAAAAATGGGTAGACATTCCAGATTACATCGATGGGTTCCATATCCGGCCATACTATACACTCCAGGAGAGACATTTTGCGTCGATGAATCCATGATCCCATTTCAAGGAAGACTTGCTATAAAACAGTATGTTCCCCAAAAAACCTCACAAGTATGGGGTGAAAATGTTCAAACTTTGTAGTGATAATGGCTACACCTGGAATATTCGGATTTATGCAGGAAGAGAAAAAACGAAGGTTCTTGTTCTGTTCGTACGAATGTCGTTTTGAACCTGTCAGAACCACTTCTTGATTCTGGGAGAACACTCGTAGCCGACAATTTTTATTCCAGCCTCGAACTGGTGAACAAACTATTGAATCGAAAAACCCATTATACAGGAAGGCTCAGATCCAATAGACGGGGAGACCCGAAAGATGTTATAGGAAAGAAGCTGAAGAAAGGTTTTGAAAACGAAAAAGGTGTATGTGTCATATAGTGGCGCGATAAACGCGATGTTCTCTTGATTTCCAGCAAACATACCCTGTAAACTGTAGATGTTCGAAGGCATGCTGGAAAGCAGTTATAGGTTACAAGGATAGCAAATCATCCATAGGCATCAGATCAGATGTCCAGTTATCACACAGCTCTCAGAAAATCTTTGAAGTGGTACCGGAAACTGGCTATAGAATTCATTTTAGGAACAACCCTTGTCAATGCCCATATAATTTATAATAAACTTGCTGATAAAAAAAAAATTAAGATTACGCAGTTTAGAGAATAATTAGTAAGTACACTTGTTTTGAAAGGCGCTAATAACAATATACCTGAAGAGGCAGTAAGACACATAGAAGTGAACGTCTGAAGAGAGCCTCGTCAATGAAATTGCATTTATTTATAAAAAGAGAAGGTCCTGTTGAAAAATCTAGGAAGTACTGTAGAGGTAACTACGAGAAAAAAGAGAGAGGTAAAATTGCAAAAAACAAAGTGAAAAAAGTGCCTATGTATTGCGGTCATTGCGATGAAAACCCCCATTACTGTTTCGATTGTTTTCATTTGGTCCACAACAAACGTCTTATGTAAGTCTTTTTTGAGACTGTGTAGCCACTAGGATGTTTTTTCCACATAGAAAAAATTATGTTCATTTTGAGGCGACATTCTGATTGCTTGTGCTGTGGCGTTCCTTTCGAACATGCAAAAAGTAAACATGTTAGTTTTGGGGATGATATTTGTATTTTTTGAGTTGTATTTTGTTTTCTACATGTTTTGTGCAATACCAAAAAGGATTGTTTTGTTCTAGGGTACTGTTTCAGTTTTCTGTTTCGAATAATTTTGGCAATATTTTTTGTTAGATGAATTAAGAGAGAATTTCGATATTCAAAAATTCAAAATCCATCAACCTCTTAACTAAAATTTCGATTGAAAAATTCACACTAGTCCAACATCCCAAAACGGTCCAGCGGTCATTCTTCCAAAGCATTTGAGTGTAGCAGCGGTCGTTCCATCGTATTCGGCAAGTTTCTGTGATATGTCATAGCGGTCATATATCGGAGCGGATTGGAATAATCACCTAGCGGTCATATATGACCGCATCAGCAGTCAACTCGTTAAGACTATCATGCTGATAATTTACTACTTTGGAATGCAGCTCATGCATCTGTTTGAACACAGCATAATTTGAACGATTATTATCCCCCGCGAATGAGGAGTCTTTTTGGTCACAAATAAATGGTTATGTAAGCGCAAATTAACGGATATTGGATTTTTCCTTTATTTGTATTTTGAGGCATTACTTCTTGAAGAATTTCATAATTTTAGGACCACAGAAAAAACGGACAACGGACGCTCTCTTCATAATGAAACAACTAAAGGAGAAATCAATAGAGTTCAACAAGCCTGCTTACATCTGCTTTATAGACTTAACAAAGGCATTTGACAAAGTGCGCTTGACAGACATCCTACAAATTCTAATAAAAAGACAGTCCCCGTCCCAAATCACCAAACTAATTAAAAACTTAAACACCGGAAATGTGACAAAGATCAAGTCAGGCGAACATACTACACCTAACATAAAAACACCAGGCGGAATTAGACAGGGTGACAGCCTGAGCCCTTTCCTTTTCAACCTCTTGATGGATGAAATAATATAACAAGTCACATCCTTAGATTTGGGATACATAATGGGCCACTCTAAAATATCTGTGGTCTGCTATGCTGACGACGCAGCTATTATAGCAGAAACGGAGAACAATCTTCAGAGACAGCTGTTTAAATTCTATCAAGTCAGCCAACAACTCAACATGGTAATTTCAATATCAAAAACCAAAGCCATGACATTCTCCAGAGAACCTGTCAGGTGTAAAGTGGTTGTGGAAGACAAGTCAATGTCTTTAAATATCTAGGCATGGACATCTGCAGCTACCACGATTCGGCGAAGGAAGTAAGAAGTCTCATAACTAAAGTAGCAACTCTATCAGGGTGTCTTAGAGATGTGATATGGTCAAACCAGTATATGGGAACAGATAGCAAGGTGAAGATCTATAAGACTTGCATCAGACCTATCATGACTTACGGCATAGAAGCACGCGAAGACACAAACAAAACTAAAAGTATGCTACGCACGGCCGAAATGAAAACCCTAAGAACTATCCTCGGAAAGACCAGACTGGACAGGGTAAGAAACACTGACATACGAGCTCAATGCGGCATAGTAGACATAGTCAGATGGGGCAGACAAAGACGAAGAGAATGGTATGCCCACGTGCGAAGAATGCACGAAAACAGATTACCGCGCATAATGATGGAGAGCAAGCCACATGGAAAGCGCCCACCAGGAAGACCCCCAAAAAGATGGCAGGAAAGCTGGCAGTCCACCTCGCAAGAAACCATCCAGAGACGGCTTCGGCAAGCAACAGACCAATAGGTCTATTGAAAAGAATAAGAAGAAGAAGAGAAGAAATAACGCCTACGTGAAGACGTGAGTACGTAGTTCTTGAATTTCTTCCTGTATCCGTGCTAACAAATATTGCTTCTCGTCAAGTTTCATGTTTCTGGAACCACTACTGCGGGTTTTCATGTTTCTGGAACCACTACTGCGGGTTTTGATTCCCTAGCTAGTGTCGAAATGCTGCCAAATGCAGTATAAAGGGCCGTATCTTTTTGCGTTGACCTAGAAGTTTTCACAGCTTCAAAGATATTGCCGACTTTAGCATTCCATTTCTATTTCAACTTTATACTTATACTAGACTAAGAAAAGAGCCTCAACGGACAAAGGGGTATCGAAGTGATCCTATAAGGGTTTCGTTTTTCTTTTTCCAGTGTGGAAGCAAAAAGAGACGTTCAGCCTGAATTTGATTGAAAAAATTTCCTAATTTTACTTTTTATGATAACTTAATTCGGAGCATTACGAATAGTCTTGAACGTAAAATAGCCATATCAATCCAGGCGTTCTGAATTGATGTGTTCACCAGCGACTGCTTCAAATTTTCATAAAGATTTCAAGAGAACAACGTTTAAATTACATATATTTTTCAAAATCTAATACTTTAAGTAGGGCTGCCATCCGTCTGGGTTTCCCCGTATTTGTCCTAGTTTGGAAGAAGTCCAGGGAGCGTCCAGGCGGGGTTTAGATGCAAGTCCGAGTTTTTCATCAGATCCGTTCCCATAATTTATGTAAATAAAAACTATGGGTTAGGTATTACACCGCATGCGCTGCCGACGCTATTTTACTACGCGAAAAATAAATAGTTAAACAAGTTCTCATTTAATTTTATTAACTGAGTAACTAATATTGGGTTTGTTTATTTTTATTTAATACCTAAACTAGGGAGGTTGAAAATAAAGCAAAATTACTAACTTGTCACAAGAACGATTAAACACACTATTTCATGCAAAAAAAGAGGCTCATAATAAGAGTTTTCTTCTATCAAGTACAGAGTAAAATATATTAATCAAGATATATATAAGTGAATGAAAAAAGTATTGAAATGTCCGGGGTGAAAAATCCAAAATCCGGGTAACTTACGCTTACGGTCCTGGGGGGCAGGTTTTAGAGATGGCAGCCCTAACTTTAAGGATATTATTTTAAGAAAGTTTTCAAAAAATTTTATACTTACTCCTATTATCACTTGTGAAAAATCTTCGTTGCCACAATCGCACATAGTGGCTATAGACGAAAATATGCTTACAAAAGCTGAGATCAAATTGATTCCAATATCCTGAAATTGAATATATCAAGAATCTAAAATTATAAAGAAAGTAAATCTTAAAATTGTAGATGTAGGTATTCAGTTTTAAACTTTAGTAGTAGTACTTACAAAATTCACCCATACTGATGGATTTTTAGTGGTATAACCGGAGGAAAATATTATGTACAGTATTAGCATAGTAGTTATGGAGATGCTTAATGAACTTGGAAATAGGTAAGGATACCATGTTGAAGTATCTTCACATAAAGGTGTTGCGAAAAATAATCCAATACTGGCTATCAAACATAACTGCAAAATACAGGATCACTTTAAATTCCTCATTCAAAGAAAGTGTTATTTGTTATGAAAATATATTTATTCAATACTCCCAGGTTTTCATAAAGCTTTTTTCGAAAATATTAAGCAAAACTTATTGACTTGTACCATGTAACATACACGGTTTTCAAATATATCCATAATCTAATGGTATTTGGAATATATTTGAATTCAGGATAGATGATTCGAAACAAATACAAAAAATGAAATTGTTCCGTTTCTTTATTAAAGGTTTGTACAATTTATAGTTTTGATGTAAGCGAAATTAAAAAAAAACAAAGAATTTTCCCAATGATAGAATAGATAAATAGAATGAAAAATTGCAAAAATTTTACTCATTGAAAAAATTAATTGGCGAGTTTCAGAAACATTATGTATCAAACTAATATAGATTATGTCCACATCTAGCACTGCATCTTTTGTCCATACTCAAAACCAAATGATCTAGTTCATCCAGGAGAATGTTATTCCAGTAATCTTGCAAGGCTTCAAACAGTTACTGCCTGTTTATGAGCTTGCATCTTCTCTAAATGGCTTGCTGAGAATCTCTAATCTATGTGTCTGCGGTATTCAGTTCTGCAGCAGTTGATGTACAATTCTTTCGGGCTATCAACTGTCCGAAATAATCCACTACTGGTGTTGTGAGTCGCTCCTTTGTCTCTTACATTACCAGTTTATGCTTAGTCCAAAGTCGCAAAATGACATTTAAGTGGTCTTATAGCTTTGATTGAAAAAAGTCTGTTTGAAGCATTCCAATTGCTCGTAATTTATCATTTCCGCACAAAATGAGGCCTAGGCGAGATATCAAATTTATATTCAAGTTAATGTTCGTATTTTTTGAAAAGATACTGTAATTTTTTCTTGGGCGTTCTATATAGAGTACAATAAAAATGTGTTAGTTAATAGCCTAATACTTAATACATACTTAGACTTACCTTAATAATCGGTAAAATCTTTCATTTATCGCCTCGACTGACGAAACACCCTATATAGTATATGCTACCTGTAATTTTTCTTATAAAGCCTAAAATACCAATTTGTAGAAAATAATTTAGATAATACATAATGGAAATGTCGAATAAATGGCCATTTAGATTTTGTGAACACCAAGATATGGTAAGAGAGTTTTTGCTTAGCCTATTTTAGGTGACATGCTTCAAAGCGAAAAGAATTTTTAGCGATTTCCTGATATAATAGATATTGGCCTATTAACGTTACACTAGAAAGAACCGAAGTGGGGGAATTACTGTGCACACATTCACTTGTATAAATTTCGTCGGTAAGGTATCATTGCAGTTTTTCAATTTGAAATGGTTATAACTGTTTTAGACAAATCCAATTCACGAGAGAATACATACATTATGTAATATTCAGAATTTAATATTTAAATATGATGTTAATAATTTGCTTGAATAAATATTAAATGTGCATTAAATTTTCCTATAAACTATGACTTCCTCATCTCTCTAATTCATAACTACTGTTCCTGAATTTTAGCAAAATTCATAAAAATTTATACTGATGCCAACGTAAGCGTAGTAAGTAAGAGATGTGCTTACTTGTGTTGACAATTTAGAAATTACTAAATTCTCCAACGGAAGATAAACATAAAATCGTGCAAGAAAACTAAATTTTCTTACTTTACACTATGTGAAGATAGAAACCCTAAATCTATAACCTAAAAATGATCTAAAACAAACCATTCCTATTGTTTTGATGATTCCAGCCCAAGTGAAAGGAAATTTTCCAGTCTCCAATTTATTTTTAACCACTTCATCATAAGTATCAACAATAGGGGCCAATCTCATATACAAAGACTTCCTTGGTTGGGCTGCTTCCTCATCTTCATCCATATTATATTAAATAAATTCACTTTTCCCAACAAGTTACGTCTAAGAAAATCAGTTCGATGAATTAACTTATCCTAATCCATACTTTATCTTATCTATGAAATTTGATCTTGTAATAACAATACCATTCAAGTTTTTAAAATATATTATCAATATAATAAGAGGATAATTATACAACACGAACTATATAAATACAAACGACTGAATACTTTTTATCACAATTCATACGATTTCGAGAATTACAAAATTTTGTAAAAATTTTCATAAATATACAAAATAGATAGTTATAGGAAACCTATCTAATATATACTGATAAATGTTTGTATATGTTATATATTTGGTATCACTTAAGAGGAGGTATTTTGGAATGTTAATATAACAAATGTAACCAAGTTTTCATGACTCTAAATTTGTAAATTCTCGATTAGCTGCAGCAAGTTCACTGGCTCGCAGCTTTTTCTTGAATTCTTTGTATCTCTCTTGGGCTTCCACAAAAATTTTCACTAATTCGTCAAGATTTATCTTACGCTTACTTTTCACCTTATCCTTGTCCAATCTGAGGAAAATAAAATAAGAATTAACTTCCTTCCGATCATCATTTAATGGTTATATATGGTGTGAATTGTCAAGAGTATTCCTAAACTATTCGGAAGTTTTCGGTTTTTATGAAAAATTCAGGTGATTTTTTGCCGTTATTCTATTCTAATAGAAATTATTTGTTTATTTCTTGATATATTTTTATTGTTTATCATATTTCGACCCCTTTAGCCTATCTCATTAATAAAAGCATAGTTAACGGCAAGTTTCCGCACACTCTCAAGTGCTCTGTCTTTGTACCACTACATAAATGAGGGGACTGTATGGAGATAGGGAGCTACCGGCCCCATATTTTTGACGTCTGTACTGGGCAAAGTTTTTGAGAATATTCTGAAGAAAAGAATTTTCGGTTTCATTGACATGTACAAGTGATTCTCTGATAAACAATACTGATTTTAGCCTAATAAGTCAGAAAATGATGTTGATGAGCGATGCCGTAGATAAAAACAAATCAGCATTGTGTATCTTTGTTGATCTGGCAAAAGCCTTCGATGCCGTTGATTATGTGGAGCTGTTGAAGACGTTGCAGTGAGTGGGTTCAGAGAAGAGTTTCATATGGGCTCATGGACAGCTACTTTACAAATAGAAAATAACGTGTTAAAGTTGGAAATGTTTTTATTGAGCAGAGACAAATATCTGTAAGTATGCCGCATTGTACCGTCTTAGGACCGATACTTTTTTCAATCTACTTCAACGAACTGTTCTAAATTAGTGTGGATGACCAAATAATATGTTTTTTTGAAACACCCACTTGACCAGCGCGTAAAGAAAAAAACCCAAAATGATTTCAAGAAAGAAATAGATTCCTTTCTGCCAAAAAAACTTATTTTTTTTCATTCTCTAGCCTGAAATGAAGTTTGGCCCAGTTCGAAAGACTCGAAATCAAATCAGGTTGCACTATCACCTTTATAAATGCAGCAAAGAAAATTAAATATATCGGAGTTACAATTCACAAACACTTGAAATGATCGAACCACATGGAATAGTTTGTACGAAAATTAAGAGCGATACAACCAAAATTCAAATCAATAGGGGAGGTATGTGAGGAAAATGAGCTCATAACAATTTATCACGGCCTAGCGGAACCTCATCTCACGGTATTGCTGCTTGGGGTGCAATGGCACAATGCTATAGAAAATGGATCGAGGTGCTTCAAAAAAGAATTCTCAAATTAATATATAATCGAAATATTAGATATCCTACGGAGGATTCATTCAATGAAGTAAAAGTTTTTACAATCATCATTTGTGTGCAACTGCTTTGTTTCGAAACGAGTTTCACAAAAACAACACTAAGAATAAGTGGGTTCGTGAATATATACTAAGACGTCCAAACCCTCCAGTGATTCCACACATGAGGAAACTAGTAGGACAAAGATCTTGCTCCTACCTCGGGTCACTTCTATTCAACCACCTGTCCTACATAAAAAACTGAAAAGATGATTGGTATAATTGGCAAGAGAGGATGTAGGTTTCTTTTCAAATAGCCAGTTTTACTTGAAAATGCTGTAATACTTATTCGAAGTGTATTGTACGTACTTACAATTTTTAAATTTTAATTTTTATGTCGGTTTTTATTTTTTTGTACATTTAATAGTGACCCAGGGACAAATGACCGCTTTTGTGGGACGGTCTAGAATATGTTTATTTAAAAATATGAATATTTTTAAATGTAATTATATAATGATTGAAGGTGTTAAATAAACATTATCGTGGACTTATGCAATATCTCAGCTGTTAGCTGGATATAATTTACCTTTCCCAGATTCAGCAATCAAAGGGAATAGGCTCGATTACAATATACTTGACATAAATTTCCTAACTATCCTACATGTATTAAGAATTACAGCTTTTTGCATTTCTATATAGGTATTCTTATGCAATTCTAATTTCTTAAGGCTATCATGCGAAGTTTTGGGTATTAAACCAGTCGAGGATACGATGACAGGAACAATATCTATTTTATCGAGGTGCCACATCTGCTTGATCTCAATAGCAAGGTCTGTGTATTTGGACTTTTTCTCCTGGAACTTGTTCAGCACGTTGTTATTATTCGGTATGGCGACATCCACCAGCATTGCTGTTCTGGCTCTCTTATCATACACAACTATGTCCGGTCTATTATTCGTCACCATTCTGTCAGTGATAACAGGCCTATCGTAGTGTAATCTGATAGAGTCATTTTCCAATACGGGCGCCGGCTGATACTTGTAATATGGCTGGAAGGTGTTCAGAAGTCCGTACTTGTGTGCAAGTTTCTGGTGGATAATGTTGCACACTTGATTATGCCTGTGAAGATACTCTGTATTGGCCAGTTGTTCGCATCCGGACGTAATATGCTGTATAGTCTCCGATCGTATATGGCATTTTCTGTACGTATCTGTTTGTAATGTTCCGTCCTTCATTATAAATTTTTTGTAATTGTTTGTAGGTATCACTTGGTCTTGGATGGCCCTCTGTTTCTGCGAATAATTCTCCTTTCATCAACCATTTGTTGGAGGCTTCTTTGTCGATGTGTGGTTGTTTAATCTCATGGTGATGTCGTCCATGTAATTCCTTTCTTGACCATTGCTCCTGTATTTCAGCATCTGATAGGAACGGTAGATTCAGCAGGTCATCTCTGGTAGCAAGATTTAGTGCTGTATATCCCATATCAGCCAACGATACCACTCTATGGAGGTCAGAAGTGAAAGCTTTTGCAGAGAAGAATTCTCTGAGATTTTTTATTTGTTCGGTGTGTAAATTGACAACATCTATTAATCCGCGTCCTCCTTCTTTCCGCTTCAAAGTTGTTCGTATCACAGACGATTTTGGATGATGATTGTTGTACTTTGTCAGCATCGTTCGGGTCTGCCTTTGAATATCATCCAGTTCTGTCTTAGTCCATCTAATTATTCCAAGTGAGTAAAGCAACACTGGAATGGCGTAGGTGTTAATTGCCTTGACTAAATTCCCCGAGTTCAACATCGATTTCAGCACAGACTTCAGACGCTGACTGTATTATGAACGAATCTTCTCCTTTGATTGTTTTTGGTCTAGCAATCTGGCTTGTTGGTATCCCAGATATTTGTATGTTTCGCCATCTCTCATGCACTGTATAATATCATCGTTTGGAAGTTGTGTTTGACCATCTATGACTTTCCCCCTTTGAATGTTTAGGGTCTTACATTTTTCAATCCCGAATTTCATATGAACATAATAAATAAACATTATTATTATTATCATTATTATCTACCAAGAATATGATGTCTATACTATCAATTCTATATGGCATGTGATTTTTATTGGAAAGTTTTGGTTTTACTCAGAATACTTCTAGATTTTTGCCGACGAACATGAATTGAGGTTGTTTTGATTCATAGATGATGACCATTAATTTTTTTGAAGACTTCTATTCCAGTTATTCAAATGCTCCTTTTTATACCATCAAAAATGTTTCTAGAATTCTGAATTCAAGAATATGCTAATATGGAAAGAAATACTGCCAAATATAACAGGAATCGCTTGGTTCCAACAACGTGGTTGTCCTGACATTATCATCGAAACTTAAGGAATTGTCTAAATGACGGCATCGCCGTAGTTGCGAATTATTTATTCATAAAATTGGTCATTATTTATTTTTTAGATAATTATCAATGAAATTTTAGAAGTAATTTGGTAGATTGAGTAAAAATTGTATCTTTTTTATTAAAAAGGTTCATAGTAACTAACCAAAATACAAGAGATATTAAGGTTTCTGAACAAAAGATCAAACAATGTCATTGGGGGCATTCAGTGGCATACTTTAAAAAATTTAGGTCGGAGGAAAAGAGATACGACCAAGGAAAAATACCATCCTGAATATTTTTACAACATTTTTGACTGATAAATCGTGCGGATAGAAGAGTAATAATAATAATAATATTCTTTATTAGTTCTTGATTGACCCCAGTAGGGTATTGAACATGTCGATATAATTCTAATTTTAATAAAGTCAGTGATACTTAGTAGTAAAAATAAAATTGATGAATTAATGAATTAATCAACAAACAACAAAAATATATAGAGTAAACTGGGAATAAAACCGAAAACACATTAAAAATATATATACATCTGATATTATGTCTATGAGTCTTCAAGAATACCTCCAATGTATAAAGTGGTCTTTCTTTTAAATAACCAAAAAGTCTGCTCTTTAGTTTCGTCTTCGGAAGGTATTTTATCTCTTCTGGTATTTTGTTGAATATTTTAAACACCATATTCTGAGCATTCTTCTGAAGGTAGGTGAAGTGCACTTTAGGGATTTCCAAGTTATGTTTCCCTCTTGTGCCATATTTATGCTTGGTTCCCGATTGCAGAAAGAGATCAGGATTACTAGCCACAAATAGAACACTCTCATAAATGTAAAGGCAAACAACAGTAAGTACTGACAGAACAGTAAGCTAGAGTTCTTATCGCATAAGTATTGCTCGCCATATGCTTGCATAAAACATCAACATGAGATTTCCAACTTCGTCTATGGTCCAAGTGTATGCCCTAAAAGCATACACTTTCAGAAGTTTTAAGCTATCTGACAGCACAAGGAATGTATCATCTGCAAATAGAACCAGTTTCTCAGGTAAACTCTCAGGTAGGTCATTCACTTATATAATATAGAGCAATGGTCCATGAATTGACCCCTGAGGTACCCCCTCTTCAACACCATCTGCGAAGACTTGATCAGTTTTACTTGTTCTACTTGTCAGGTATGATTTCAAGAGTTGATGTGGTGTTCCTCTGATTCCCAGTCCTTGTAATTTTTCCAACAAAATTACATGATTCACGCTATCGAACGCTTTGCTTAGGTCGAGACACAGCAGAACAGTGGTCAAAGTTTCAACTTTGAAGCCAATATCTCGTAAATTGCAGAAGTTATTAACAAAAATTAATTTTTTTTTTGAAATTTGAAATGTTTTATGTTGAAGGGTTTTCATTTTTGTCTGAAAATGGCACTCCAATTATTTATATTTGTAACATAATACAAGTTAGCAGGAACACTATACTCAGGATCTTCAGCTAAGACCAAAATCTAGGGAGCGAGGATGTCCTAAATTTGACAGAAAATTTTCCATAGATTCAGTAAACTACACATCAGATACATTCTTTGAACCAATGAAGTTAGTGTGTACATTGCTCAAATACATCTATTGGTAGAGCAGACGGCCGATGGCACAGCTCGGCGTGGTATACACACGGAGATGCCCGATATGACAAGAACTTTCGTTACTTTTATCATACTAATGTTTTAGACTTAATATATTCGAGAAAAGTTTTTTAATCCAACATACAACGAACCACAATTCAGTTGAATTCCTTAAATTCTGAACTTTGATGAGTGAAAACATTTTAATATGCAACACTGAATCAAATTGACTTCAAAAAATATACTTCGTTCCTGGTTTAAAAATGGAAGCCGGACTCACCTGGCGTCAGAATATAATTTTGTACTTGGTATACAATTTAACCGTGTCCTAAGTGTATGAAACGCATCAGTTTGTGGCAGGAGCATCAAAAGTCCATATAAGGCTGTGATTAGGTGTTGATCGCAAGGAACTTCTAGTAACTCTAACCTTAAATCTGAAACATTGAAGCTGCAATTCAATTGAAAATTTTTATTGCTTGATATATAGTAATAACTAAATGCCTAATTTTCCATTTATTACTTTATTTTCATGTTTATTTGCATCATTCACTTCGTTTTTGTTGGTCATGGATTTCGGTTGCCAAAATTTGGTTGTCTTTCCTTTGTGTATTCAACTACAGCAGGAATCATTTTCACTATGAGCTTGTTTAATTAATTATAGTTGATAGTAAAAGTTGCCAATTACAAGAAGAAAGACAATTTCGGCTGGAAAACTGAGCTCCAACTATTGCATGAAACTTTGACAAAATGTGAGTGAAAGTCGTACCTGCCCCAGAAAGGTATTAGAATTCTTTTGAACAAACCAATAGAATTCATGTATACTCACACTTGCGGAAAATAGAAAGTGTATATAGGAGGGTGGGTGCTTAATGTAGTGGTAAAAAGCTTAAATTCCTGACCTTTTCTATAATAACCCTAGAATGACAACATTGGACAATCCTTACTTTCTCGAGGAATTGTGTTGGAATTTTTTTTTTCAAATATACCTATTTGATTTTGTTGAGGAGCAATATTATGCATTTTTTGAGATCTCAATCCTCAAGTACTTTACGATCTTGTAGTTAATTCAAATTTCCAGCTTTCAAGATTGTAGCCTTTATTCATGTTATCATTTTGTTTGTTTACTTAACTCTGACTATAAGTCTTGCATTCATAAACTAAGAAATGAAACATTTACCTATATGTTACTTTATGCATTTTCTGTTCACATTCGACCAAAATAATGGGCTATTGGCATAAAATATAGAAAGAAAATCAATTTTCTTCTTACCCACACTAACAGATCATGTTGTCGTTCTAGGGCTGAGGTCGTCGTGACGGCCTACTACAGTACATTATATGATAGGTAAGTGTGTAAATCTGATGGTAACTATGGAATTTACATAATCCAGGAAAATAAAACAAATTCATAGTAATTTTCTACAAACTACATACAGTGAATTCTGAAAGTTTAAAGCTTACTGAAACAGGAATGTATTCATATTTTACTTACATGCGAATATTGGAGATTCAATCAGTTGAACCAACTTATCAATTTCGGTTAAAAATCCACAGTAACTTCTAAATTGCCACTAAAGAAACTATTAAGGAAAATACAAAAGGCTATATTATTAGAATATTCAATTGTAATACAGCAATATTCAATTAAAAATAAAAATTGTAATAAGAAAACTTCAAATAGAAGTACACGTTTATTATATGAAAAAGGCGGAGAAAATCATTATTTCCCCATTCCTCTGAAAATATGTGTAATTATATTGCCTTTTAGGAGTACCAGACATCGAGCCATTTTCGTGAAACTCTGTTCTGCCTGCACAAGCCTCATGGATGCAAAAAAATAAATGATAATTAGATAGGGCTAACTAAATCTGGTTAGCAGGATGCATGACAAATTATCTGTTTTTTTTATGGAGAAAACGGGAAAACGTTACGCTAAACGCTGACTTCTATCGTGCAATATTAATTAAATTTTTGTGGTCTGAAAGAAATACAATGGATATTAACGATGTATGGCTTAATAAGATGGCACGACATGGTACATAACTCAATGTATTAAATGGAAGTTTCTACATCTGCATCGTCAGCAAAACAGCTTATTTAATCGAGCACCAAGATTTTGCAGTTTATCTACATGCGGGTTCATTTCATAATAAAGTCTACACCAACAACAAGCCAGAGACAATTAGACATAGACGTCATTCGAAATGTTTACAAAAGTATAGAAGTAGGGTTGCATAGCCCATTATCTTCTTAACATTTTTGAACGATCCTTAATTATATGATACAACACCTGACTGCCTCAGTGGAAAACACTTCAGTTCATGTAACTTTGCACCAAAATCCAAATAGTGTTTAATGATGTGGTAGTATCTTCTCCAGAATCTTGTTACGCAGCCTCGTGAGATAGGTATCTCTGATGTTGGATGTCGATGAATGACTTGAGACGGTTGATCAGCAAGTAAGTTTATTGAAAATATTGAATCCTTATATACTGAAACCATTACATGTAAAAGATAGCACCACACGAGGTAGTTGGAAATATGCAAAAGTGCACATTTGTCGAAACGCCGTCGCGTGATTCTATCGAATGTTCGGTCATTGCCTGACCCAAATACCCCAAAAATATATTTATTTAACACCTTATCAGAAAGTACATCGTATGTTTCGATATAGTTCCATAATTATTCGTAAGTTTCGTATATTTAATTATTATATGAATTGAATTATGTGAGTTAAAAATCTGTTTGAAGAATCTGTTAGGATTCTGAACATGCTGCCGGGCCTCCAGAACTGGACAGCATAGGTCGCATGGTGAAAACCTCTCTGGTCCTCCGGGTAGGGATTGGCTCGGCATACATTACTTCTTGTCTGATCTCCTCAACTGGCTGTCTGGCTTCATCATCCGGTGATTGTAATGTGGTAGGTGCTCGACTTTTCTTCAATGTGTTCCTTAGCGGTCCTGTCCAACATTTATAGAGTAAGAATGCAATTAGCAGACATGAGAGGGACAGTGAGATGCTTGTGACTGCCGAGTGTGCTCGAACATGCCTCCATATATTGGGATGGAGCTCTTCTGGTGTGTCATCGATAACCAGTGGTCGTTCAAACAGCTTCACTACCTCCTCCTTCCCGATTGGTTTAGTCAATGGAGTATATGGAAGATCAGTGATATTGATATTCAATGGTGCCCATGCACTACTGAGTACTGGAATGCTCTTATATAGAAGCTTCGGTGTCAGAGTCAAGGACCTTATTTTGATAATGCAGTCTTGTGATATCTGGATGATTTCTGACTCCTGTATCGTGAACTCAGTTCTGTTTCTTTGGCAGATCACCGCTATGGATGTTGTGTGATCAGTGATGTAGAGCCATGAGTTCGCTATGTAGAGTTCCTTTCAAATGATGCCAGTGAAAGTCTTCTACTCAATGTGATATTTGGAGCGATCCAGGCGATTATGGAGATGATCGATAATGCAGGTTGGATTGGAGTCGATATTCTTCACTACTATTAGTGATCATAGGAATGCGTTTGTTGTCAGTGGAATACTGCTTTCAGTTCATCGTCGGTGAGTTCGAAGTAGATTTGAGTGTTGTAATCTACAGCGAGTATTGTTCGTGGCTCCTTTAAAACCCAGTAGGACGTCTTTGTGATCTTCAATGGAATTGGAGTCACCTTGATTAAATCGAACGATGTGATTTCTGATACAGCAAAATTGACCTTTATTGAGATTTCGTTGGAGATGTGTTGAACGGTCGTTTTCAAGATGGGTGTCTGCAGTATCCTGAGGCTGGATGGTAATTTGAGTTGAGCTTCTTCTATGATTGCTGTAACTTCGGCTGCTGACAGCAATTCATAGATGTGCTTATGTAAAAACCTTTCCAATAATTCTGATTACAAACAGATAAACGAAATATACTTAAATACAACCAAGAAAAAAAGCCTTCAATTTGAATGACATTTTTATCTATTAATTTATTGTTCGACACCATCTTCAATATATCGACAAAGAATCTAATAAAGAAAATAACTTTGAAGAGTAATATTACCACTAACGCAGAAGGATTTTTAGAAAATCCGATCTTATCAGAGCAACCCCACATTTTTAAAAGGATACAAAAGTCTTATTAAGATGCAAGCATGTTCATAATTCTGGGTCAAGAAACAAAGGGAAACAGTTGCTATAGCGTTGTAACACCAGGTGTTATACAAACAAAGAAAGAGATCCAAATTTTCCTAAAATGAATAAAAATTTATCCTACATTGTATTAAAATATTTTTTATCTTACGGTTTCATAAAAATTTTTCAATCTCGTCCTTAGTTCAAATAATTCTGATGATGTCAACAAGATCATATTCAAATGTTCAACCATTAAGCAAACGAATTTCAAGTCCAATTCATTCCTAAGTAAATTGGCCAAAGTACGATATATTCCTTCAGCACTCAATAGAACACAAAGCTGCCTAGAAAAATCAATGTTATCAACATGAAGAAATTTGTGAAACTATATCTTACCTAATAACAAATGATCCTCTTTCGTCCAAAAATTTATGGTTTGTCCTGAATGAATTCAATAAGCTTAAGATAAATTTATTGTAATATGTACTTTTACCTGTCATATCTTTGTTTTCTGTATTTTCTGAAACTGAACCATGGAATTGTAAAATTTTTTACCAGTTTTTGTAATATTTTGAAAGCTATATATTATTATGGTACTAACAAAGAAAGTGAGAAGCGCGTAGAGATTTACAAAATGAGGTTTCGGAAAACTAGCGTACCTTTTGCCTAACTTCAGCAGGTGATAGTACAATTCATTTGCAACAAAAAATGTCTTATAACATTTTTTCGAAAAGTTGATAATTATTAGTTATTTAACATTTCTTGATTTCACGAAATTTTTTGTTTCTCTCTATAAAAACGAGAATAACTCTGATACTCCTACAGCTACATGAAATCTGACCATACCATCGGAAAGAGCATTGAATTTGCTATGAGATAGGTAAGTACTAATGGTGACAAAATTTTGTATACCGGGTGTTGTAAAAGGCCTAATGAAAAAATTGTGAAATTAACAAAATTAGTGGTATTTGTGTTAGCTGTACCACTGAAAACTGATTAATAAGTAGCCGTTTTTTTTTTGGAAAAAACTACTACATTCATCTGGCTTTTAAACGGTATATCAACTTTTGAGCTTACTATTTTTTACCAGCAATATCATGAGTAAGAGTAAGTAAATTCTCTTATCCTTCGATCACAAATGAGCTAGTTTCACCGGAGCGTCTAAACAATTCCACAAATGACTTTTCAATAATCATAAGCGATAAATAAATAACATATCTGGATATTGAATGTTTAAGAAACTAGGAATAATCAATTTTTCTCGGATTAGAAGAAGAAAATTAGAAAAAAGAATCGTAAAAGAATAAATCACAGAAGAATTTAGAATTTGACAGGAACTGTCTTTCAATGAATAGATGAATTGAAGTTTATATTTTCCCTTTTTACGGTTCCATTTTCTTTTTCGAAAAAAAGAAAAAATGCCTTGTTTCTCAAATATTGAATATCGAGAAATGTTATTTGTTTATGGCTTCGCGAATGGAAATTCCCGTGCAGCGCTGCGGGAGTATGCATTGCGTTTTCCAAAGAGACACCAACCTTGCAGAAAGACATTTGTTGAAGTGTTTAGGCGCTCCGGTAAAACTGGTTCTGTCAGCGGTTTAAGAATCAGAGAAGGTAGTGGAAATGCTCAGCAATGGAGACAAGCACCTGCGATATTGCAGGCTATTCGCGAGGACTGGTCCAGAACTGGATAACAGAGATTAGGAGAGAAATCAATAGGTCGATTCGGGCCGGTTAAATGATCACCCAGAAGCTCTGACCTTACGCGGCTTGATTTTTATGTGTGGGGTTCATCAAAGACTAATGTTCATAGAATTCCCTTTAATACTTGAGAAGAATTAATTGAAAGGATTCGAATCTGTTGCGACGAAATTAGTCAAAAACACATTAAACTTCAAAGAGTTGTTGATAGTTTAAGAAAAAGATGTGTTAAGTGCATTCGAGAAAGAGGAAGACATTTTGAACACATGTACATGTGCTATCTACACCTTGTAGAGAAGTTGAGTAGTAGGGAATGATTCAAGTCGAGTTGACTTTTGAGAGTGGGTTTTTAAATGTGTTAATTTCCAAACTTTCGTTGTCATTCCTTTATTGCAATTGTGAAGAATATTTTAAATTATCTAATGTAATTATGTAGATTGAATATGAAAATCTAATGTTTTGCTAACTTGCACTTGGATTTTGTATTATAAACAATCGAATTCAGTATCATATAGAAGGCGAAATAACTAATGTTGGGCTGATTTCATTCAATTTTTGGTTTGATTTTGAAGGCGGTTTCACTATTGACATTAAATCTGAATTGAATGTAATTTGGTATCACTTTTCGTTTTAAGCACTCTCTGTTGAACTATAGATTTGGTGACACATTACTATATTTTAATTATAGTCTATAATACATTACCTCCTAATAAATCTACAAATATAAATCTGTATGAAAGTTTGGAACTTAACAAACTTTATAAAAACCCAAAATTCACCACTCTTAAGAGTCAACTAGAATTAAATCACTCCCCACTAGTCTACATTTAAAATAGTTAAATAGCACATTCTTTCTAATAACTCTTAGCTCTAGACACTTGAAAATGACGTAACTGTGAAACCGGTCGTGTGTATTGAAAATGAACATTGTGGAAATCAGACAAAAGTCTTTAATTTTCTTTATATTGACGTTTGTTTTCATAAAACTCAACTCTACTGTCTTTTACAAAAATCTATTATTTAGAAAATCAAATGAAACTCTCCACTTTTTTGAAATAAGAGTGTTAATATATCAAATGAAGACATAAATTTTAATAATGTGAGCACCATTGACAATCATTAAATTATTTAAAATTCTTCGAGCGTCAGGAAAATTTGGCCCCTTTGAATTTCTTAATAATTAAAAAAAGTAGGAACACAATATTTGGGATGAATTCTTCAAATATACTTTTATTAGAGAACTTTAAAAAATATTTACCTCTACCAGTTTCAGTCAATAAAGTTTCAGGTTCTGGGGAAGATATCACTTCAGCGATAACAACAAGGCACTGCTGGACAACTTCGTCAGACTGGTCCGATAGAGTACGTTGCAATGCGGGAAAAATAGTGTCTATATGTTGTACCATCTGAAATACAGTATTGAAATTTTCTTAGAGCATTATACGATGAACGCTTAATCGAGGTTTAACGTCATGGACAGTATTCTGTTGAACTATATTAATTGGAGGACAATATTTGATTTCCACTTAAATTCCAGATGTAGAACGCAGCTTTGTTAGCATGATTTCCAATGTACCAAGATATTTTGAAATGTGCAAGCGACATATCTGCGCCCAGAACATTTCGTCTAATTATATTGCTAACTTTCGAATTAAGATTAATATTATATTACAAAGTACGATAAAGTCTGCTACAAGAAAAAACTTTGATAACTTCGAATTAAACAACTTTGAAGCATTTTTTTAAAGAGGCACTTTTTCTTACTCTGCCGCTTCAGTGCCCTACCCCTGACAGATAAGTAACCAAAATTTTGATTGGAAATGACAATTGAAGTGACATCTTCTGTATTTTTTTCCGTTTTGAGTGCCTTAATTTAACCGAAGTTTCAACTTGAATAACGATAAAAACAATATGAATCTAGGTTTAAATTAATGTTCTCTTCTATATATTCGGGTTGAATGTACAATACATTCTAAGGGTAATAGTACCATGGTTCACCCAACCTTGTTACTGTCGTAGCCGTGCGGTTTTAACTTAATTGACTAAATAATGGCAGCATTTTTCTTAAAAGAAACTTTTGAATTCAAATTAATATTCATTGCTCTAAATTATATTTGTGCACAATCACTTCTAATCTGTTCTCTTAAATCTACTGAATTTTCTAGCACTATTCGTAGACACCAATTTTAGATAACCAAATGCGATGGAGAATATAGCTATTCTAAAGTATCTGGTACAGTAGAGTGTGGTACCCCATTTTGATAGAGAATTATTGAATCATAAATATTTCCTAAACCCTTTCATATAGAAGTTTCCGAGTAGTAATTTTCTCCTTTAAAATTTATGTCTAACAAAAAGAGAGAAGAATGAAATTTATTAAATTAAGGTAATAGCCACGGCTCTCGCTATACAAGGCCAGAGCTGCTGGGAATTGGCAACAATGCTAGCAGGGCTATTGACGGACAGTACCGAGTGCGCATCATGCGGGCCATTGTTTACAGTTGGTTGAAGCACGTTAAAGATGTTTCGTATTTTATTCGTTTTCGGAAGTTTTAAGCATTGTTTAAACGATCTACAGTTTTCATTGCGAATTGTATTCATTTGAGTGTAACATCACTTCAAGTTGTGAATAATGAGGAGCTTATTCATCTGTATATGGTGTCTGCCTAGTTCTGCTTAGGTTTCGTTTCGAGACTCTAAACATGCCGAATACTTGTGTAGTGTCAGCTTGTAAAAGCAATTATAAATCGCAAAACGGAAAAGTATCAGTGTTTAATTTTCCAAATGATGGCTTGCTGAGGAATACTTGGATGAAAAACATTTCCAGAAAAAACTGGACTCCTGGTAAAAACTCTGTTGTTTGTGAAAAACACTTTGAAACTCATTTTATTTCAAAAGAAGTATGTGGATTCGACAGGCCAGGAAAGAGTTATTTCTAGATCGAGGTATGCACTGGTACCTGGGGCAGTTCCCACATTATTTCTCAATTTGTCTTCTTATATAAGCAAGAAATTGCCAGAAGTACGGAAAGACGCTGCTGTCCGAAAGGAAATGTTCTTACAAAGAGACAAACAGGAAATCGAACAATGGCTGTGTGCAGACATTATTAACGATTTTACAGTGTTCTTAGACAATTTTAGGCAAAAACTGGATTCACAACAGTGGAAGTGTGAAGTTTTAAGTGATAAAGTTAGTTTTTATCAGGTTGATTTGGAAAATATGCCATTGGTACCTGTCTATATTAAAGTACATAATAGTTTGAGTATAGAGGTATGTACAAACAACTGTTATATATCTAAAGAAGATTTGGATTGGGTTCTTAATGGTGGTGGCAAAATTAATAGATAGTTGCAATTAGAGAATATATTAATTCGCTACAAGTATGTTAAGGGATGTGATGAACTTCAACTCAACGTT
This sequence comes from Cryptolaemus montrouzieri, assembly GCA_013387265.2. Classification (NCBI taxonomy): domain Eukaryota; kingdom Metazoa; phylum Arthropoda; class Insecta; order Coleoptera; family Coccinellidae; genus Cryptolaemus; species Cryptolaemus montrouzieri. The sequence continues at coordinate 118,984,750 of JABFTP020000185.1, forward strand.
ACAAATCTGGTGAAAAATATTAATGATCTTTTGAATGTGTCTTTTAAAATAAAAATAAACTTGCTTTCTGTGAAATGTGCACGAATTTTATGACACAGTTACAAATGATGTGAGGATGATTCAGATAATTTCAAATATTTAAATGATTTGAATAGGGAAGGCTTTCTATTCCATCTGATACAGTGCTTTTACATGGTAAGCATATATATTATGTAATGAATCATTTAATATTGAAAAAATGGAAATGGATTTTCTAAAATGCGAAAATAAACGTAAACTCATTCAATTAACAATTGAAAGTTTTGATTTTAGTCTGTTCAATACCAGGCTATCCTCCCAAATATATTATGATAACTGTGTTTGTGGCATACAGTTTAAGGAAAACTATGTCTTACATCTAGCCAAATAATTACACTAAAGTAAAAATAAACTCCATTAGTCAACTGAGTGCTTCAAAAAAAAACGGAAACTTCTTACTGTACTTTAAATCATTTACCTATTGTTGTTTTCCGTTACCTATTTCTACTAAGATCATTAATATTTTTCTTACACATTTCTCTGTCATTGTAAGTGTGTGTTTCCAAGTGTTTTCATATCATCATTTAAATGCAAGCGAATTCAATTTAAAATACCCGCGCCATATAAACTCTGTGCTAGTTCAATGTCTAGTAACCCTGTTAGTGTGACGTCACGCGCTATTGCCACATGAGCAGCTCCGGCCTTGTATAGAGAGGGCAGTATAATGGCGCCTATGTTGGACGCGGATCAGCCATGAACATTTTTTGAATTCACCACCAAAATTTGAAGTATTTTTTCACATGTCAACACCGAACAGTTAAGCCAATATTTTAGTTGTCATACCAACTGTTTCTGTCAACCGTTCTATCAGCCATTTTGATGCGGCAATATCGGTTGTTAGTTTCGAGGTGTCATTTGGTGTCAAGAACCGTAATTTATTACATGATTCTAGTTGCAAGTACGTGCACTTAACATCTTATTTTGTGCCAGGTGTATCGTGGTTGAACTTCATATTTATTAGTGATTTATGAACACATTTACTTTTATATAAAAACCTAAATGTCATTCCATTCTAATCCTAAAATTTACCGGTGTCCATAACAGGATATTATTAAAGCACGTACACCCAATTATAGAGTGTCCATAAAGTGAACTCCCTTGATTTATATTTTTTTCAAGTATCATACTTCTGTTCTAGTATATCTTCAAGTTTCTCTAGAAATCTGCAATACATTTCTAAGTTTATACAATAATGGACATTCTGTCCATGACTAGGTGTCGGTTATAGGGTCAACGTATTTCTATTGAAAATTAAACTATTTTCACCCTAGAAATGGCATCAAGAAAAGGCTACACAAAAAAACAAACATAACATTATAAGATCACATTAATTGTAATATAGGTCCAACTGTACTTGGAAGAAAGGATACTCGTGAGATGGATGATCTTTATCGCAGAAAAACACTTTCAAGTTACCTCGAAAATGAAGGCTTGCGTGAAGTAATAAATGACCCTGTAAGAATTTTTAATGCTGATGAAAGCGGATTCTACTGACAACAAAAAGTTTGAAGAGTCATAGTACACAATGGTGAAAAAAATGTTCATACAGCATCAGGAGATGAGAGAGAAAATTTAACTTTGTTGGTTGCAGTTAATACTGCTAGAGTTTTGATAATATACCATTATAAGCGTTTACCTACCGTAATTGCTAATTGCGTACCAAAAGATTGGTGCATAGGTAGGTCAGATTCAGGCTGGATGTGTGCAAGAACGTTTTATGAATACATTACTAATGTGTTCAATTTATGGATAAAAAAAATATTATACCTCAACCAATTATATTATTCTTGAACGGTCATAGGTCACACATTACCCAGCCCTTGACAGATTTTTTAAAAAATAATGGAATTGAAGTTAGCTCAATCTAACCTATATCCTATACCTCATTTTGTTCATTGCTATGCCCACAAATTGAATTATTATTGCCGAGGCAGCCTCACAAAATACCAAAGTTCGTGTATTCTTTGGAAATTTATCTGAAATTTCAAATTGTAGGGCGTTAAATTCCAAAATCGACTCCCACGCGTTGAAATTTCAAAAGTTGTACAGCTAATGTAGTTTTGGAATATAGAACATTTTGAGTGCATGGAGGAAATCAGGCTGGTTCGATAAGCAGATTATTACAAGAAAAATCATTTGTGTATTGGCTCACACGGTTTAAAGAGATAATGCCACATGTAGATATCCTTTTCAATCAGTTGCAACAACGAATAATAGATTCTGTGAAAATCAGTAGGAGTTTGAAAATCTTCAAAGAAAATATTAGCGTTATTAAGAATCAGAAAATGGGTGAAATAATGGAAAGGGCAAAGGGGATGAAGGCTTTTGAAATAAAGAGGAATGATCTCAACGAAGAAACATGGCGAGTACCAACACTTGAAATATGTGATGTTATAATTAATGTTGCAGAGGACCGTTTTCAATACACTAATCAGTTAAATACGGCAAATCTATTTATTTGTGAAAAGTTCGAATGGTACAACAAAATGTTTCCTAATGACACGTTCAAAGAGACAACGAAGGCTTATCCCTAGCTTAAAAAACAGAGACTCAAATTAGAATTCAGTGTTTTTTCAGTAGTAAATATCAAAAATTTTCATCTTCTGAATTTTTTTTATTGACAATAATCTCGGGGAAGTTTTTCAAGAAACAATTAAACTCTTGAAAATACTCGTAACGATGCTAATGACCACAGTAGAAGCAGAGAGAAATTTGTGTACCCTGAAAAGGATTAAAACATTCCTGAGGAGTACCATGGGGGAAGACAGACTTAATGCCTTAGCGTATAGGTCGGTTGAACAGAAACATGTACAGTCTATTCCGAATTTCAATGAGAGAGTCATTGATAAATTTGCTGCAAAAATAAACTGATTTTTTCTAGCGTATTATATTTTTATAAACAGTAATTTTAAGTTGTATATAGTGACACTCTTATGGCTTGAATTTAAGTTTCATTACTTATTATCAACATCAGCCACAGGTGAGCTTTTCCAATTGATAAAATTTAAACCTAACCTAACCTATATCTCACTGGCATAAACTGCAGTCTGCAGCACTACTACTTTCAAAAGCCACGAGCCGCCACTGCCGTCGGAAATTTTGGAAAGTTGATATCTTTTCCATACAACTATGATTTAATTCAATGATTTGATTTTCTCATTGGATGCCAATGAATTTTATAGTGTCAATTAATTATTGCTTATGCGTTGTTATCAACTAGGCCAACTATTTTAATAATAGACATTTGTTATCATTTATGTTTTTATAATAAAAATTTCACGCTTTCATATTTTCGAACTGAAATTTTTTTCATAGAACATCTTACAAAAAATAACGAAAGTAAAATGTGATAACAGCGAAATTTCTTGAAGAAGTCAGCGATATCCTTGAGAATCAGAAAATCTCTACAATGAGGTGTCATTCACTCCTTTTTTAAATTTAGAGAAAAGATTGTCCAGAATAGAGAGTTGGTATGATATCCATAAAACCCTTTTCACAATGATTTTGATAGTATTACCTTCAAAGGTAGTTGCTTCCCAAAATGAAACAAAAATAGTCTGAATGTAAATTGTTGTCAATGTTGAAAAAAAGTTATATAATGTCCAGCTACTAACCTGATTTGGAATTTTTATATACAAATCGTGTATCCATTTCAATACTGCTACCTTTGTTTGTATAGAATTATGCATTATGAATTGCGTAAGTACGCTAACTACTGATGTCAGTTCAATCTTAGCCTCTACTTTGTCTGAAAAATTGAAAATATATGAAAGATTTCTGTGGGGTGAACTGAAAAAAAAAGTTATTTTAGAAACATAAAAACCGTGAACTCTACATGGAAATTATATCTGCATATTCTATAACGGGTATCGATTCAAATGGGGAAGAAAAAAATTCGAATTAATGATGAGTTCGCCCTTCGTATCTGCAAAGACTTTTTATATTTTCATTCAATGAGAGTGATTCCATGAAGTGACATAAACTGTTATAAAAATAAACAAATTCATTATAATATATGGAAATTAGATAACATTATCAATCAATATATTCGATTTACCTGTCTCTGGCCTTACTTCAGCATCTTCCATATTTTCCCCTTGTAAAGATAAGAGCTTCATCAGGGTAAAATTGATAGCTGTTGCTGTTTCCTTAATGTCTGTCACTGTGTTAAGGAAAAAATAAGCATGCATTAAAAAGTAACAAAATAACTAAAAATATAATCATGTAAAATTGCCTGAATGATGCCATGAAACTAATAGAAAGATGAAGCATAAGAACAATTGAGCAAAAAGTGTGGAAATTTTGCAGTCAAACAGTGCTGTAACTAGAGTAGATAACTAGATCATTCTAAAAAAATCATTTTGCAAAGCGATTTAGGTTGTTTGCCCGTTTTTGGTTTGTATAACCTCTAGAGGTTTTCGCGGACTTCTATGTTCATCATTAGAAAAAGGGAATAATCCAGTATAAAATGAAATGAAACTACGAATTTTCGGAGCAAGAAAATACTTCTTGGTTTATTAGTTACGTTACTGCCCGTTTAAACTCGAAAAGGGTTTAGTCTCAAATTTCCAAACTGAAATTACAAATGAAAATTAGAATAAACAAAGCTGTACCCCGCAGAAAATATGTACTCAATCCTTTGAAATTCAAACGACAAAAATTGAATCATCGTATTGCATAGGTTGAGATGAAAAAGAAAATAGAGTTCAATTGGTACTGATAAAACATGTGTTCACAGACTATAAAACTTGAACGTTAATTTGACATTTAGTAATTGTAATTGAACAAAATATTCGAATTAGAATTTTATTGATCCTCTTAGTTCAAATTACGAAAACCTTAATGCTGCTTTCAAAATTTTGTGTTGTGTTTCTAATCTCTACAAAATATACACGATAAATAAGTTTTAACGAAGCGCTAGAAGGAATTAATATTAAAATAACTGCATAAATCAATAAAGAAAAATTTTGCAGAAAAACAAAATGAAACCACATGAATAAATTAATTATTGATTCTAAATACTCTATAAATAAATAGTATTGCAAATGATTATGCATAAAAAATAGTTCACACGATTAAATCAAAACGTTTATTCTAATATGATACTTGAGAGGGTAAGAACAGTTTCTAGGATTTCATCATCTAGTTCCATATTTCATCAATTACAAATATAAGATACATTTGAATCAAGTTCAAGTAGATTGGGTTTTTATTGATAGCTTTTCACATTTGAGTATTGCCACCGAATGAACACAAATTTATCATGTGCGCATATTAACGCAACCTAACCGTATTATTAATAAATATTTGAGTAACTCTTTCTCTTACTGCAGTTTCAGTAAACGTTTAAAATTGTAAATTATAACTTTTGACGTTATTCCAAAGATTATATTATCTTTGGTAAAACGTAAGCACATATTTCCATCGTTTGTTGTCTTATTTTCTAAATAATTTCTTATTATCATGATGAAATTAATTATGAATTTGAAGAACAATGAGGAATTAGTATACAATAATTGAATGAACTGTAATCACTCCGAAAATTGATCACTTAAAATCATCTGCATGATCAATTTTCTTTGTGATGATTAGTAGAAGAAATAAATTAAAAAAGCAAGGATACTTCTCCTGGCGTCCGAATCGTAGGAAAGGCAAGGCAACACTGCAGTAAAAATGCCAGACATATATGGCAACATTTGAGGTCCTGATAATTGTACAAATTCTTTAATCCATGTTATCGCAGTAAACTGAAAATTATAGAAAGAGAGGTTAATACTCTGAAAATGTTTCTTTACATGCATAAAATATTCTTTTAGTTATTTTGAAAAAAATTTAATTAACATATGTGAGAAGGAATGTTTCTAACTATATGATTTATGATTCACTTGAAAGAAATTGGTATCTATTTTAAATGAATTAAAAGATGCATGTTCAAACATTTACAGAAGTTAGAGTTATACAATGCGTCTCCCAACATCGTGTATTCGTCATATACAATAACAAGTTTCAAGAGATGAAATGTTGATTGACTTAAATATGAGATGGTCGATCATTATGATAAGATAATAGAACAATAATTATGCCCATAACTTTTATCGGTTAGACGAGTTTCGGACGACACTCGTACATCTTGAGCAATACAAAATATACTACTAAACTCATAATAATAGAAAACACCAAGCAAAATGAATTAGTTGCTATAAGTTTAGTAATGTGATTTGTACTAATTGTAATAATATAAAAAGTGACAGTTAAGGCAAAATAATTATTTCATTACCTTGTTACCAATTAAGGGCCACAAGAAAGCCTATAAACATTTGGTTTTCATCTTTTCGCAACTTTTGATTGAATGTTAAACCACATAATAGTCTATAACCCATATTGAACTTGGTATTTCAATTTTTGATTAAGTGAATGATAGATTCGACAAAGGGCCAAGTGAATAAATAAGAGTACTAAGCAATATTGAATAGAAAATGTTCCTATTATAGTTCAGTCAACAATCAGAAGTGTGATTATTTTATGATATTTATCGAATAAATATGTGTACATGATTTGATTTGACTAGTACAAATACTGTTGCTGATGATTAGTTAATGAATTAATGAAATATATTTTCGATTATTGGCTCGTAAAAATTCCAGCTCTCTTTAACACCTTGTAATTAGTTGTATAGCCCCTAGGAAAGAACTCAGCAAACTGAAGTAGAGGATGCCCCTCGTATACATGTAAAATATAATGTATACTGTCGAATCTGGAAGTGAGGGAGTAGCGATCTAATTTTCGGTTATATAGGTTTTCCAGCTTTCAGAGATACACGAATGAAATGACGTACTTCCTTAGTATACCCAGCTTCAACAATATCTTCTGGCAGAAATTCTTGTTGATCAGTACTGATACAAAATTTGGCCTCTTAAAACAGTTTTTCACAGTAACATCACTTACTTTGAACCATACTCTCCTAACGAATTTCATGGCTAGAAGAACGTTAATGTTTGTGCTGTTTTCGACAAGGCATGTAAGAGTTTTAAGATGGGCTTCTAAAAGAATTTGAAACTAGCTGTGTATAATACTTTAATCTAAAACTTGAAGTTCAATGGCCAATGCCAATGAAAAGCAGTATCTTCAGACAATGTTTGTCATCATAGATTTTGTATTCTTGGCATGAACAACAGGTAGTTTTGACAGCATTAAAACATATAGGTCGTTTTGATTTACTCATGGAGAAAATAGAGAGCTTATCTGTTCTTTGCTTTTCCTCCATGTGAATGTTTAATCTGGAAGAGACTTGAACAACATAGCAGTTTCATCCACATATCATCTGAATCATTCCGTTTTTAAAGACTTGGCTGATCTTTAGTTTGTTGGTTACTCACTCCAATGGCCACAGATTCACTTTATTCGTTAAATTTACTTTTATAGTAAAGTCATGAAATTTTTATTTGAACACAGATATCTCTATGGGAATGTTCTTGTCGAGTGTTTGTTTGATCCGTTGTAAAATTTGAGCTGTACGTTCTATATGTTTGTTTGTTCTTTATATTTTGAAATTGTATTATACTTATATTTTTATTTTATTTGTGCTAGGTATAGGTATTAATGTTTATAAATTTATATATATGACACGATCAACACCCAATGGGTACATTTTGATCCAATAAAAGCATATCTAAGACAGTTTTTGATACCGGGAATCTGAGGAAGCCAACTCTTCTTAACATTTCGGTGATCTTCCAAGCATTGAGGTTTTATAGTCTTATCTTATAATAATTCATTTTATAATATATTTATTTTATAATTTTACGATTTTAGATTCTGATAAATCAAACTCGATCTGAATGTTATAATGTGATTTCCCAGACTTAAATGCACTATTGATTTTGAATTCATCACTTAGCTACACCTTTATTTGCACTATTGATACTTATCAACTAAACATTAAGATCGACTAATCATGAATGTAAAAGTTAATGCATGTGTGTGCATTATAAGGAAAAGAATCCTCCCAAAGAGTCAAATATGCTCAAAAACAAAATGCTGGTTCCAGAAATCAATATCGATAAATAGCAGGAGCATGTGTTCATACTTTTGACTGTCACTGAATGAGGTTCAGTTGCTTTATATTTTATATGTATATTCACTTACAATTAACAAATATATGTGTTAATCTCAAATGGAGCTAATTTATTGAATTGTTCCTTGATTAATTTTGGATTTATAAAATGGCCAAGGACTATTATAATAATAATATAATAATATAATAATATTAATAATAACCTTGAGAAAATAGATATTGTTCCTGTCATCGTATCCTCGACTGAGTTAATATCCAAAACTCTGCATGATAGCCTTAATATACATAAGAATATTTATATAGAAATGCAAAAAGCTGTGATTCTTAATACATGTAGGATAATTAGGAAATTTATGTCAAGTATATTGTAATCGAGCCTATTCCCTTTGATTGCTGAATCTGGGAAAGGTAAATTATATCCAGCTAACAGCTGAGATAGTGCATAAGTCCACGTTTCAACGGCGGCGCAAGCCATTATGCCTACGACCACGAGAGCCGGACTCCCTAGGAAACGCATGAAGTGGACCCCAGAAATGAATGCCTTCATTATGCGTTCCTATTACAAGATTACGAACTTGGAATCAGAAATGACAGCTTACAGATACGCGTTACATCTTGCGTTCATAGAAAAATATCCTGAATTACAGCACATATCCGAGCAGAGAATTTCGGATCAACGAAGAACAATCGTCAAAAACAGGCTACTTTCTTTAGAAACGCTGCAAAGCATACGAGAAGAGGTCATAATGGAACTCAGAAGCGAAAATGATACTCATAACAGTATACCTGCCGGAGTCAATGAAAATGTTACAGATAACATCGAAGCCACGGAAACGAATATTAACATGGAACGCCCTCCTGAGCCGAATCAGCAGAACGAATATATGTATTTAGCAAGATCAGAACTCAACAGAGCAACAACTGAATTCAGTGGTAGTAACCCAACTAAAAGACCTAAACTGCCCAAACTCAAGACGAACAAGAACACCAATATCATCCTAGCAAGCGTAAACTCAGTGTTTGAAGAATATACCGACCTGAACACCTTGGAGAAGATTCACACTTTGATTTACTGTGGAGCAGTAGCGGTTTTTCGACTTCACAAACAACAAATCTCCACAACTCTGATTCAAGCTGAGCCAAAAAGCGTCAGAAAACCACCATGGCAAAAACGACTGGAGAAGGATATTGATAATATTAAAGCAGAAATCGGTCGCCTCGCAGAATTCCTGAGAAACAAAAAACCCTCAAGGCGCTTGAAATCACATATACGCAAAATTTATAGGAAAATTGGTACGAGCACAAAACACCCTGATCACAAACAACACATCGACGTTTATATGGACACTTTGAAACAGAAACTCCAAGCAAAAGCAAAGAGGCTTTCAAGATACGTCAAGTGTACTGAAAGGAAACACCAAAACCAAAGGTTTCTCCAAAACGCGGCCAATTTTCATAAGAGAAATAACAAAACTGCGACCAACAATAACAGAGAAGTACCTGACGCACAGTGCTTGACCGACTATTGGTCATCACTATGGTCGCACCCCAAAGAACACAATAGAGATGCGGAATGGATCACGAATGAAAAAAGAACGCCTCGATATCAGACATATAGACTTCGATGGAATAACGGAGGAAGAAATCACAATAGTAGTTCGAGCGACCAACAATTGGAAGGCCACAGGTATAGATAATATCCACAACTACTGGTACAAGAAGTTTGATAAGCTCCATGGAGCCCTAGCGAAACAGCTCACGTATGTTCTTCAACGTTCCAAGAAAACACCCACTTTCCTAACGCAAGGCTTAACATATATGCTACCTAAGAGCGATAGAACACAGGATCCGTCCCAATATAGGCCAATCACTTGCCTGCCAACATTCTACAAAATACTCACCTCATGCATATCTAATCGAATATACCAACACCTTGACGACAACAATATATTAGCAGAGGAGCAGAAAGGATGCAGAAAGAAACACCACGGGTGCAAGGAACAACTCATCATCGATTCTATGATAATGAAACAGGCACACGTAGGGCATCGGAATGTTCATTCGGCTTTTCTCGATTATCTGAAGGCATTCGATAGTACCGCCCATTCTTGGCTTGTTGAAGTATTGCAGATATACAAAATTCACCCAGCCCTGGTAGAGTTCTTGAAGACAACAATGACACACTGGCGCACGTCTCTGCAGGTCAACATGAACAATACATCAATTAAAACCGACAAGATACCCATACGTCGTGGAATTTTTCAAGGAGACTCTTTGTGTCCACTATGGTTCTGTTTAGCTATGAAACCATTGTCCTCAATGCTTAATAGAACAGGATACGGATTTAGGATAAAAGCAGAAAGGAATTATCATACAATCTCCCACCTGCTGTATATGGATGACATCAAATTATATGCTTCGAACAAGAAGCAATTGGATGGTTTGCTGAAAACTGTCAGTGAGTTCTCGCCAGATGTTCATATGAAATTCGGGATTGAAAAATGTAAGACCCTGAACATTCAAAGAGGGAAAGTCATAGATGGTGAAACACAACTTCCAAACGGTGATATAATACAGTGCATGAGAGATGGCGAAACATACAAATATCTGGGATACCAACAAGCCAGATTGCTAGACCAAAAACAATCAAAGGAGAAGATTCGTTCAGAATACAATCAGCGTCTGAAGTCTGTGCTGAAATCGATGTTGAACTCGGGGAATCTAGTCAAGGCAATTAACACCTACGCCATTCCACTGTTGCTTTACTCATTTGGAATAATCAGATGGACTAAGACAGAACTGGATGATATTCAAAGGCAGACCCGAACGATGCTGACAAAGTACAACAACCATCATCCAAAATCGTCTGTGATATGAACAACTTTGAAGCGGAAAGAAGGAGGACGCGGATTAATAGATATTGTCAATTTACACACCGAACAGATAAAAAATCTCAGAGAATTCTTCTCAGCAAAAGCTCTCACTTCTGACCTCCATTGAGTGGTGTCGTTGGCTGATAAAGGATATACACCTCTAAATCTTGCTACCAGAGATGACCTTCTGAATCTACCATTCCTATCAGATACTGAAAAACAAGAGCAATGGTCAAGAAAGGAATTGCATGGACGACATCACCATGAGATTAATCAACCACACATCGACAAAGAAGCCTCCAACAAATGGTTGATGAAAGGAGAATTATTCGCAGAAACAGAGGGATTTCTTATGGCCATCCAAGACCAAGTGATAGCTACAAACAATTACAAAAAATTTATAATGAAGGACGGAACATTACAAACAGATAAGTGCAGAAAATGCCATATAAGATCGGAGACTATACAGCATATTACGTCCGGATGCGAACAACTGGCCAATACAGAGTATCTTCACAGGCATAATCAAGTGTGCAACATTATCCACCAGAAACTTGCACACAAATACGGACTTCTGAACACCTTCCAGCCATATTACAAGTATCAGCCGGCGCCCGTATTGGAAAATGACTCTATCAGATTATACTACGATAGGCCTGTTATCACTGACAGAATGGTGACGAATAATAGGCCGGACATAGTGGTGTATGATAAGAGAGCCAGAACAGCAATTCTGGTGGATGTCGCCATACCGAATAATAACAACGTGCTGAACAAGTTCCAGGAGAAAAAGTCCAAATACACAGACCTTGCTATTGAGATCAAGCAGATGTGGCACCTCGAGAAAATAGATATGGTTCCTGTCATCGTATCCTCGACTGGGTTAATACCCAAAACTTTGCATGATAGTCTTAAGAAATTAGAATTGCATAAGAATACCTATATAGAAATGCAAAAAGCTGTAATTCTTAATACATGTAGGATAGTTAGGAAATTTATGTCAAGTATATTGTAATCGAGCCTATTCCCTTTGATTGCTGAATCTGGGAAAGGTAAATTATATCCAGCTAACAGCTGAGATAGTGCATAAGTCCACGATAATGAATAATAATAATTTCTTCATTGGGTACACAATAAAGAATTACAACTTACAAAGGTGAAACCTGTGTTGTGTTACTCTTAAAGTTTTATCATATAAATGTTATTCAATGAGAAATGGTACTTTACCTGTACTAAGTCATCATTTTTCTCTTGAGCATGAACAATCAAAATGTTGATCATTTCTGAAAAATTCACTCGTGATGAATCACTTTTAATACTTCTCAAAAATTCTCCCAGTGTAGTTTCACACATTTTTTTAACTTCTATTACAGGATCATCTAGGATCTTAAATAACCCATCCAATATTTCTGGTAAGTAAGAAATCAAGTCCATATTTGGCACCATATTTAGTACGGAAATCCATGTTATGACAAATTGACGAGCAAAAGAGTTTTTGCTAGCAATTCTTTCCCTTAATAGAGGGAGGAAATTATCAAGATCAAAATTATTACTTTCTGTAACAATATCCTAAAAAAGTTAAAATTGAGAATATTTCTTTTGAAATACAAAACTAGGGTTATAAAATAAATATATAATTCTTGTAAGACATTTAGGAGAAGGTCCAATATAAGAAAGATCTTCAACATTTAGAAGTTCTGGTAATCCTGTCTTGTATGATGACGACTTTGAGCAGCCAAAACGAGTCGATCAGCTGTTTGCCGAATGAATTGACGCTGGTTAGTCAATATGCGAAAACAATAATTGAACACTCTTATCTAGGTAGACTTTTTATCTTTTCTAGTTGTTATCAATAAATAATAAACTACTTCTCTTATGTCATATTGTTAATACCATAAAGAACAAAGTTTACGAGATAAATTATTAATTAAATATAGGGAAAAGGAGACACTTCCAAGGTATTTCATTAAATTTCATTAATAGTTTATTGACTATAAGCAAATATACTGTGGGACGTACAAAATCATCTTTTTCGATTTTTTTAATAAATGTGGGGAATGGGGCTTTTTCTTCTCAAAATTGGTGATTTTCATTATTGTTTTCAGATTATTCAGAACATTGGCAAGCCGGAAAACAGTAAAGTATTCTGGGCTGTAGGTATACTAGATAATTTGCTACTTTGCCTTTTACTGAACATTTCGTTTTACCTCTCAGTAATGAATACTGCTACACTGCCAAATTATTACTGTATATGGTAGGAACAGCTTCGGTGTTTTCTAGTTTTTTAAAATACCTGTTAAAAAAGTTAATTGATCAAATATTGAATCTAGAATAGTGTGGACAGCTATTATAAATTCAAACGTTTGTCAAACTCCTTAACGGGCAGATAACCCAGGCAAAGAAAGCGGCAAATATGTCCTACATCGAGAACTCGTCAGAGGAGTAGGGCAGTATGGAATGTCTTTAGAGAAACGCAGGGTACAAATAAAAGAGCAAGGAATATCACAGTAATATTCCTCGTAGGAAGGGGGAAAGCGATGAGCAGATTTTAACTAATGTAAACATCCATTATATTAATGCTTGCAAACCGAAAAGTACCAATACAAAATTCGAGCCCACCTCAATACGAAATAACAATGAAACCCTATTTTTGTACCCAACGGAACCGTAGGAGATACTTTCGACGATTTTATCTCTAAAGAACACAAAATCTGTGGGCTCGGACGGAATTCCTACTAAAGTCTTGAAGCATGTGGCCAAGTACATCGCACAGCCTCTTTCATTTATGGTTAATATGTCGATGGATTGTGGAATATTCCAAGATTTATAAAGGAACGCAGTAGAATAAAGGAAACAAAGCGAAGGTTGAAAATTACGGTGTTGAATGTACTAAGCAAAATTTTTGAGAAAATTATCTGAGAGATTCATGGCGTTTTTGGAGAAGCATTCCATACTGCACGAAGCACAAAATGGGTTCAGTCGAGGTCGTTCCACAATTAGAGCAGTATACAAAGCAATATATGACATAATGAAGTCGCTTAATGATGGAAAACCTACTTTGTCGATCTCTCTAAAGCATTTGACTGCGTAAATTTTGAACTATTGGTCAAAAAGTTAGAACGATATGGTATACGGGGTACAGCCTCAGAACTTGTGTCATCATATCTCAAAGATCGAAGACAGTTTGTTTCCGAGATGAACAGAAGCGGAGAGTTGGTAGTGTCCGATTCATATGTTATAGATCGAGGAGTACCTCAGGGTTCTATACTGGGGCCTCTGCTCTATCTTCTGTATACAAATGACCTGCCGGACGTTCTGGGCGATGGAGCAGTTCAATTTGCTGATGTTACGTCCTGTCACATGTCAAGGAATAGCGATCAAGAGCTGAAAGATGCAGTTTGTCGAAAACTTGACGACATGGAAGAATATTTCAAGAAACAATGTTTTGAAACTTATTGTCGAGAAGACGCAGCTCGTGAAATATACATACAGGCGACACCAAGAGAAACTACAACTGAACTTCGATGGGTATAATCTGGAGTCACAGAGCCACATTAAGTTCCTTGGCATGGAGATTGACCACAAAATGGACTGGAAGATCCATATAGATAATCTAATGGGACAGCTGAGTAGGTACTGTTATGCTCTGAGGATCTTGAGCATGGAGGTCTGTGAGGAGTCTGCCATCATCGCCTACCATTCTTTTGTTGAGTCCTGTCTTCGCTATGGAATTATTTTCTGGGCGAAATCCGCAGATTTCAATAGAGTCTTCATCTTGCAGAAAATAATGATAAAAGCAATACTCAACCTCAGAAGGAATACCAGCTGTAAGCCTCACTTTGCTCAGGTGTCAGTTCTGACCCTGCCAAGTCTGTTCATTTACGAGGCTGCATTATTTATCTGTAGAATTAGGGATCTGTTTGGAAAGCTCACTCGAGATCATCAATACAATACCCAAAAGAAAAATGATCTACTATGCGAGAGATATAACTACATGTACATCCAAAAAAATGTTCATTTCTCTGTTCTGAAAGTTTACAATCATTTACCAGAGCTGATAAGAAACTTGCCCCCTATGAAAATGAAATCAGTGTTGAGTGACCTTCTCCTGAAGAAGTCTTATTATTCATTGACAGATTTTTTCAGTGATTCCCTTTAGGAATTTTTAAAATTTATTGTATATTCTGAAAATTATTTATGATGTTTTTGAAAGTTTGTTAGTAAATACCACTATTTTTGTAATGTTTTATATTATTTTATTTGTACATTCACAGTTTCTTTTATTGACAGGCTGTATGGCTTATGCTAGCCATAATAGCAGCAAATAAACTATTTGAAACTGAAAATTTATTATTCTGTTAAATTGTTGTTGTATACATGTTGGAAATGGATTATCATGCTCTATTCCTCAATTATAATTTGTAAGAAATAGAGACAACAGAATGTCTTAAATCTGACAATTCTGTATAAAATTCTAATGTATTCGGCAAACAGCTGATGGACTTGTTTTGGGTTCACAGAACTGGTCATCATACAAGACAGGATTACCGAAGTTCTCACACAATAAAATGGAAATTTACCTTTAACAACCTGTCCAATAATTCTGAAGCACTTTTAACATTTTGATCAGGATCAGTTGCTATTTTACTTAATGCATTGAAAATTGGACAAAAATGGGACAGAATAGCATTCCTTGCAATTTTTACTACATTATATAGGGATTCACAAGCATAATATCTAACACGAAGATCCTGATCAGATAAACAACCCAATATAGGTGTTATCAATTCATCAATATAAACTTCAGAATCCTAAAAATTGAAATTTAAAATTGGTGAAACTTTAATTCAAGATTGAATTAATACCTTTCCCAATGCTACAGCAATGGAAGCCAAACCTATGAGACCACCTTTTTTAGCATGAGGATTTTGAGAAACAGCAAAATCTTGGCCTAATACCTTCAATAATCTTCTTATTTGGGCTGTGTTATTTACACTAGCAAATTCCCTCACCATCCTATAAATCAATGAAGGTTTAAGGTATCTAATACAAATCAATGCATATATTATATACTTTTCAATTTCCAGAGCAGCAGTTTTTCTTTTATCATAAAGTTTGTCATGAAGAGCTCTAACACAGGCAGTACTCAGAGGAGCATAATCTCTTTCAGACATTTTGCCTCTTGAATTTTCTATATTTTATGATTCAAATTTGTAGTCCTCATTAATTGATTTTTTCCTAAAATAATAAACTCCCTCAAACACTAAAGGGGTACTTGGTTTAGTTTTTAAGATAAATAGGTTATGTTTGGTTACATGATTGTCAAACTTGCACAAAGAAGAATAAAAATTACCAGAAGCTATAGAATTGAATAATCTCCACTAAGAATTAAAAAATTATGTAACTACACCAAAAATGTGACATTGAAAAATTTCAGATTTATCTATAGAATATTATGAATTCATATTTGAAAGAATACTGAAGCGATAGGTGATATCGAGAAATTTTCTTTTAACAGTAATATGTACTGTGTGACGAATTATGAATTATTGAATGGTCAATGTTCATATAAGAAAGAAATCTATTGAAATGTTAATCTTCTTATCACAAAGCATATGATACATATAATTGTATCAGTTAACATCTTTCATCATGCATAATTATTCAAACAACGTATCTTTTGAATAACGTTAGAAAGTTTTCCTGTTAAAGTGGCTAATATTTCAAAAGCAAGCTTTAATATATCGAATAATATGTCTGAGTTTTTTCTTAATGTAGATAACACTAATATATTAGCATATTTTAGAATAAACTTGAATAACACCTGGATGGTCACTTAACTAATTGAATTCAAATTTTGAGATTTTTCATATTGGTATTTCACAAAATATTTTGAATTTACTTTCTTAAAATTTAAACTAATCTAATGATAGTGCAGTATACGGGTTTAATATACTGATTTTCATAAAATTATGTATAAATATACATATACATTACAAATTGTTATTCAATTATGATGCTGACGTTTCCAGTGATGAAGCTTCTGAATTGAAGTCCAAGTTGATCTACCTAAGGAAATATCCTATTATATTACTTTAAGGACATAGCCATATACTCGGTGAAATCACGAGTTAAATCGTTAATGAAAACGCAGTATTTGTTGACTGCAAAAAATATCATCGCGTTAAATGCTTCGATCAAAACTATTTCTGTACCGAAGTTCTTACTTGCGATTTCCATTACAATATAATAAAATAACAAACAGTTATAAAAAAGTGGAAAAAGTTTTAATTAAATAAAAAAATATGTTACATCTCTATTCTCTCGAATATTGTTTTGAGTTATTCAAGCAAGTTATTAGACGTCATAAATTTACGAAAAAAGTGCTCGGATAATCTAAATCTGTAAATTTACGCAAAACTGCTTAGAGGCCGCAATAATACAACTTATAATAATTCCGCATTCGGCGCATTCTGTAAAAATTTGTCCTTGTCCTTTTCCGTCAGTTGAAATGTCAAAAAGTTGTAACATGGCGAATTTTGTTTATGGCGTCCGTGAAATTGAGGGGTTATTAAGCTAGTAAAACTGCGGCATATTTCATTGGCATCTAAATAATTGTGTAATTATATTTGAAGGTGAATATTCTTAAATGTTTGTTTTTTGAAAAATATAAATGATGAAGATAATGAATCTATTTGACGATCAAATTCACTAGGTCAAACTGATTCCAAAATTTCTCGTCATTTCATTCATGCATTTCTTAATTTTTTTATATTTTCTAATTTTTGAATTAATTGAAGACATTTGAAATACTGTTTATTGTTGACGATTTCATACAGATTCATAGTTAGTACACTTTTTAGTTTCACACCCTGTTTAAATTTGCAGTTAACTGGAATTCTCATAATTTTTTCATATACATGGTGTGAAGTTCGATGAAATAGAGCCCTGTATGATGGATTGGCGCGGGGAAAGATTATATGAAGGACTGTAGAGTGTCATGCAGCCAGAGCAAAGCCGGTATATCAATTCAGTTTCAGATCTGCTACTCAGTACTGATGAAATAGAGTTCTTGCTTGAGGACATTAGAGACCTGGAGCCCACAAGTTATAAACCTGAAGATATTCAGGTATTCCCTTGAAATAAGTGGATGTAGAGTATGTGTGTGCATGATTTGAAATAAATTCTTGATATTTAAATAATTCTGTTATTAGTTTCTATACATGCATTTGTTTTTTATATTGTATTTTTAGTTAAATTAAAGGTACTGAATATTTCTCCTTTTATTTTAAATTCCATTTTGTAGTATTGTTTCTTTCCATCTGTATCAGCAACACTATAAGTTCTTGCACCAATCATACATTTAAATAGAATATATTCAACCTGGCATTTGGACCTTATTGTAATGCATGAATTTCATCAGCATATTATGATTTCTTGCTGTATTTACTCATGAATCAAAATCTGAAATTGATGATTTCAATAGAAGGTAGCTCAATTGGATTGTGTTACATGATTGGTAGGATTTAGTACTTCATATGGTATTGTGTTCAAATAGTTATTAGATAAAAAGTGAACCATTCAAATGAATATATCGCTTCTCTATATTGAAACAAAAACTGAATATATTCATTAATTTAAAATTAAAATACATTATCACTTCAATCAGAAAAATTTTGTTATAATATTTAAAGAATTGTTATTGTGTGATTTGCGAAATTATTGAGCAATCTGATCAATTAAACATTTTATTTTGCAGTAAAAACTTATATACAGTTGTCCCATAGGTAGGAGTCATCTCTTTGGTGTGATATCCTGCTTATTGAAATAATAACAAAAATAACACTAGTTGAAAAATTCTACCTTAGAGAGTTACAGCCCCCTCAAACATGCCTGAAATGGTTTTCAATAATATCTACGGAACCCTGAAACATAGAATGACCAAATTCTTATTTGAGTATTTTATTAAATTCTCTTGTCGATTTTATTATTGAAATTTTCAAGTCGAGTGTAGAAGCATTGAAATTAGTGGGAATGGAAGGTAAAATGATTTTAAACTTCGGCTCTCATTCAGAGGCAGTGTTCTTTGCTTGCATCAAGTACGCTGTAATCGTTCACCCAAAAAATTGTTACATTCAAATTCTATTTATATTATTAAGTATTGTCTGATTTGAACACATAAAAAACACTATTTATAAAAATACAAAACAACAATAAAGATTACATAAATTTCTATTTGGTTGTAGAGTAAAAATGTTTAGGATATTGAGAATCTGTGACGAAAATATTCATCTATTGCGTAGAAGGCTTCCTTCATGAGTAGGTTCTTCATCTTCTTGAAACAGTCTATGTTCAGTTTCTTAAAGTGGTCAGGGAGCAAGTTGTACACTTTAGTGTCCATATGTGAAAAGCTGTTTCTTCGCTAGATGATTTCGTGGTGGAACGTAGTTTTCTCTAGTCCTAGATAGATAGATAGATATCATGTGAAAGAGGGGTGCCTAGCAGCCCGGCCACTACGACCCAGTGGTTTATTGTGGCACACTTTGTCCTAAATTTCATGCACGAGCTCCATCCTTCTCGTAAAAGATACAAGTTTCGTGGGTGAGAGCTTAATAAGCTCAGTCAGCTTCAGTTTTTTAGATCCAAGTTCTTCCATCCTGACGTCCTCAGTTGGGCTCTCGCACATAACATGTTCCATTGATTCTATATCTTCTTCACATAGCCTACGATCCTAACTTGTTTAGGTGATTTCTGAGGCGACAGTGTCCCGTTAGTATGGCGGTTAAAACTCTCAGGTCCAACCTAGAGAGTTTAAGCCAAGCCTTGGCTCTCGCAGTGGAAGGTCCACTGGTGGCACGTCGAGCGTGTCTGAGACCTGAGAGACTCATCCAGTGCTTATGTAACCTCAGGTCCAACCATTGGTTATTGAATATTGAAGTTCTCTAGTCCTAGTAAAGTGGTCTTACAATGAGTGATGCTGAGGATAGTTGGGTTTACCTTAGTGGAACAGATCTAAACATTGTAATATGTATTCACTTGGTAGAATTAAAACTTTGTATTCTTTTAAAGAGATGTCTCCCATTGTGTTTGTGGTACTTCTGCCAATATTCTCATTGCTATTTTCTGTTGTCGGAAAACTAACCTAACCTAACCTCAGCGCTCCGGCAGTGCCAGACTATGGAAGTGCGCATGGTAAGTAAATCGCTTTATTCTGTTGATTAATAGTAGAAAAAACCCACTACTGTTCTCGAGAATCATTTAGCGATACATATGACTGAAGCTTATTCCACAATGACAAAAATGAATCAAAAAGATTTATGAAACATTTGGCAAAATTAATCTCATCCCACAAATTGAGGCACCCTATTGTAATACAGGCTCAAGAATTCATTGACCTAGTGATCTTAATAATTAACTCTTTTCAATTGTGGTTTTTCTAATTTGAAGAAACCTGATGATTGGGTTGAAAAAAATTTAGTTCAAAATGCGGCTTCGAACAATAGCACAATTTTTTCGTTAAAAGATCAACAAGAGTGCTCAAATATAATTTTTTACGCAAAAACGGTGCACCCTAATGACTTTCGATAGGAGAAGCTTATTTTCGAGAAAAATATCAATTTTGGTTGCTCTATGTTTTATGGTTTTATAGATATTGTTGCAGAAACAACACTGGAAGTGCCAAGATAAAGGGATTATAACTCTTCCCAAAAAAAATCTTTCGTCCAATATTGTCAGGAATTTTGATTAGAAGAATATCCTGCGAAAAGGATGACACCTAATTATGGGACATTCTGTATATATTTCTCTTGATTCTAGATAGTTTCATATTATACGAATGTAGAGTTTTAATATTTCGGAACTCTAGTTCTGAACAGTATTTGGCAAGAGTGGAATATTGTTTTTTAAGTATTTGAGACATACACTGTTGTAATATTGGAAGGGCAAACAATATGGTCGATTTAAAAGTTATTACACTTGGCACTTGTTAATTCGTAGAAATTGGAGTATTTGATTTATTTCATGGCCTTTTACTTTGAAAAGTTAAGACACTGACATGAATTCCCTGCATTTCACATATTGCCCAGATAAAGGTGTCTGTAAAAACCAAGTCCCTTCGCAAAATTTCCGCAGATGACCTTTTTTTCGACCGATTTCATTGGGATAATTTGAGTGCAAATTAATTATGAGGATGCATAATCAATTTTTTTTAAGATATATTACATTCGAATGATTTGATATGAATGAATTTTCAAACATAAACATGAGGATTACAAATGCCCAATAAACTATTCTTCGAAGGCATTCTATGCTAAAAATATGTCAACAGCAATCTTATTTATAATTTGGGTATATCATATAAAAGAGCCTTCATCGGAATTATGCCATGTGTTAGTAATTGAGATTAAATTAGCTTGAACGCTGGGACAACACATGCCTTTTTTAACACTGAATTTGAGCGTGAAATGTCGATAAAAGTATGAACAACATTATAGCAGATGTTGCCAGCCACCTTAAGCAGGAATTGGTAAATGCAGAAAAAGGGACCCGGATCTATTTATGCCGCATTATGTGGTGACACCTGCGGGAAAACATATTGTTTTACCCCGCCTGGAACTTTTCAGTGATTCTTCAGTCCATCATGCAACTACTGCTAGGTTTTTCTACCTAATATATGTTTTCTTGATTCATATGATTCTTCACTGATGATTGGGAATTTCTAAATCAATTCTTTTGGTGCTACATATCATTGATATTCAATGTATTATTCGATTATTTAGAATTAAAAAGCAAACAGATTGATCACGGAAATTTAGTCAAGTCAAAGGTAGTAAATAAAAGAAGATGCTCAAAGTTAAATAATATAGGCGATGTGGTAGGTATATTTAGAAAATAATCAAACATCTTTGAAGAAATCAAAATTGACATCCGATTTTGAGGCTCTTAAAAATCTCGGAAATAAATTCACCTATAAGTTCTACCATAAGAGAATATATGTATAGTATTGGAGTATTATTTTTTCCATACATCTCACTTCAATTAGAATGATATTAATTAGTACCTTTTATGCGAGAACTAAAACTAACTTCAATCCACTTATTCATTTTCACAAAGAAGGGGATGAAATTCTATTTATAATTGAATCTGATTCGAGCATGAAGACATAACATAGCTTAATGCATAACTAAATAGCAAGTATGAAAAACTGTAAGCGGGTGGCTTAATTTCATGTTCGAGAAAACTCATGGTCTACAGATTTCGCGGTTGGCGAATTTTCACGCACAAATTCATCATAAAAAAAGCCAAGTGTGGTGCTGGGGTAAGGGATACTGTTATTTATTTGGAAGTCTTTTTCATTTATATAATATAATACGACAAAATGTGAACTCAAGCTTGGATTATTCGCACTTTAAGCACGGTCTGCTGTTCTTACGTAATCTGAAAATACATAGTGCAGAAAACCTATTGAAATTTTCCTTCCTTCAATTTTGAACTTGTAGTTCAAACTGGAAGAAATCTCCATTTCTTTTTTCCTAGTCATAGCTGCTTTACGTTGAGAGTGAGTACCTTGCATAAGTTCCATTAAGTTATGCACATAAGTGTTTCCATGATGTTAGTTGTGTTGCAGGTTGCCGATGGTATGAGTTCTGTGTTGCAGGACTTCGAGATCGCAGGCAGCAGGACAGGCGCACTCAGTAGCGCTGACTGCGCAGGAGGATGCGAATGTGATTCTCCCCTGGACACCGTCAACTCATGGGATTCCCACTCCCATTACAGACGTAGAGCTGCGTCTCCCGATATCTCGTTGTACTCGGGAGTGATAGTGTACTGTGATCATACACATCTTAAAACTCCTACAGGATTCATGCGAGCTATTTTGCTTGTGAGTATTTACTTTTGATTACTAGGAATATAAAAAAGGTTTTATTTCCACTTAGTTGGTTAAAAGTATGGAATCTGGAATCAATTTCATAATTCGGTATCACCATTTTAACTGGGATATGAACGCTAAATTGTATCTCTTGTGATTTATTTAGTTGCTTTGTATGAACTTTTTATCCCTCAACCTTTTCAAAACAGTTTTCAAATAGCAGTTCTTTATATATACTTAATTTTGTGGGAAAATCGTTCCGTTGAAATACATTTCTTTTTGTTCTAGCTTAATAAATATTGCATGATAATGAACATGTTTTTTTGCTATTGGATCCATTTGTTCACTTGAAGTTTTGCGATCTAGCACGTACTGATGATTCAAAGGTGTGAAAACATTGAAAAGTCTAGTTTTCTCGGGGTGATTCTGTCCAAAAGATAGGTGGTTCTGCCTCTCCTCTATTTCTTTGAACATCATTTGTAATAACAACACAATCAGTTCACATGTACAAATATACAAATGTTTTTCTAAATCATAGAGGGGAAGAATTTAGAATATTATTCAATACCTTGAACCAACGCTGATAATATCCTTAATCCCTCGTCTAATTAAGGTGCATAACTTTGAAAGCGGTATTAACATATTATCTGTTTAGTATTTGCGAATTATTTGCGGTGTCGCAGTTTGAGTAAATGATTGATTCAGTCATTTCACAATATATTGAAATTCGCATGATGCATTTCACCAAGATGTAGCTTCTCAGATGCAGTAATTTTGACAAGTCGAAAATGCCGTTACATGATAAGAATTAATATTAGATAAAGTGGAAAGAAATTTTGAAATAAATTAGGGTTATGGAAAATCCAAACGGCTCCTTATACTGAAATAAAAGTCTAAGAACACAGTTATAAGTCTATTTGATCATTTAGCATGTACTCAGAATTTTTATTTTTATATTCAGTTTCGGGTAAATTACTTTTGGGGCCTTAGTTCTCTGTATGTAAAATTTGCAATTGTTCGTCAAAAATGTGATTTTCGTGAATTAGATGGTTGGTGTAGTATTTGCTAAATTTGTAACTCCGGTTCGGAAACTCCCTTTTAAAAGCTTTTAAGTATCCTATCGACATAAAAGGACCCCGCACACAATACAATGGAAAATGCCTCCTGTCAGAGTTCACCAAATTTTGGTGAGAAGTAATTCTTGGTCTATTGAATTCAAATCCATATTAAAACATCAACATAAGCTGGATTGATTTAATTAAGATTCTCCTCGAAGTGGGTTCTTGTCGATATTCTGTGCTGTGTCCACAAAAGTCGTTCAGTGCTTTCTAACCGAGATAATAAAATTGATTC
The DNA here is from genome assembly GCA_013387265.2 of Cryptolaemus montrouzieri. Taxonomy (NCBI): domain Eukaryota; kingdom Metazoa; phylum Arthropoda; class Insecta; order Coleoptera; family Coccinellidae; genus Cryptolaemus; species Cryptolaemus montrouzieri. Next base: position 119,008,997 of record JABFTP020000185.1, read on the forward strand.
TTACTTACAACATATGCACTTACTATAAAACACTATTTCCGGCATGTCACAGTATACAAAGCGAAAAAAATCGTGAACATAGTAACGAAATACAAGATATTGTCTAAGATGGATATACGAAGATATTTAATTTGTTCTTGCTGCCTTGCAAATTCCAAGATCAATACGACCGAAGTTATATATGCACACATCCCAACAGTCCTGGCAACCGTTTGCAAGTACAATAATATCCTAATATATTTGTTCAGGCATGTCTCGATTTTCGTTCTCTCGATTCCTATAAGATACCCACGATTGACATTTCGTACTTCGTCGAAATCTCGAATAAACTTGAACCCTTATTAATTCTTCTGCTACGATGTACTTATCAAATTGAAATTTTCGTGCGCTTTCTCTTTCCATCTTAGCTTCAATATACGCCGGTGCAGGCTCGAGAAGAGTCTAAATGTAACAGCTATCTGGAAAACCAATCCATTTATGTTGATGCTGTAATGGAGATTTGAGATCGGTAGACGAAGGCTTACTTCTCACCAAAATTTGATGAATTTTGACAACAAATAATTTTCAGTGTATTATGAGCATGACCCTTTACGCAACTGCCGCATTTGAATTTTGAATCTGTAGACCCCAGCTTTGTTAATGTTGTCTTGGCGTTTTTTCAGTTTTTGATAGATTTTCCTGTCAAGTAACACTGAATGTTACTCATTCATAGTTTTCTTTGTGTGAAGTGATGAACGATCGAATAGAATACTGCTTTGAATATAAATATGATAGATAAAATTGTCAGCTAATTATATTACATATATATATATATATATATATATATATATATATATATATATATATATATATATATATATATATATATATATATATATATATATATATATATATAAATAAATAAATAAAAGAAATAAGATTCTGAGCAGTATAAACTAAAGAGAAAACATATGACTCTACCTCATTATTTTTTCGGAAAGAAACCTACGAAGAATATTACAAGATTTGATGACTGTTATCTTCTGTAGCTGTTCAAATAAATTTTTCTTCTGACCTAAAATCTCAATATTTTTGTGAAGATTCCTACAAAACACACCTGTTGTAGAAATATTAATCGGTAGAATAAATATTTTTCATTTTCCACATTTTTAATCTCTTCGGCAAGCATCATATTTAATCTCTTCGGCAAGCATCATATATTTAGAAATTTTTTCATTGTATTTATTTTGTATATAAGTGTGTCGGGTATAGCAATATCAGTTATATATGTTACTCGATACTGTTTATTAGTAAGAATGATATCTGGCCTATTGTGTTTTACAGCTCTGTTGCATAGAATTGTTTTATCAAAATAATGTTTATATTCGTCGTTTTCATAAATAAAATCTCAGGTTCATATTTGTAAAATTTTTTTCTTTCAAGGACTGAGCAGGATGATAATATATGAAGAACTGTTTCTGAAGAACAAAAACATCTACGGCAAGAATCATCTATATTTTGCTTGATGATGTGTTTTCTATAATTCCTCGTGAAAACAACCTGATCCTGGATCGCAATTGTCAAGCCATCTATTTCATCGAACAATTCTTCTGATACTAACCATATATTTGATGCGATTTCATCAATATAATCATTCTTCATTTTTTTGTAGTGCTTTCCGTGTAATTACTTCTGCATCCAACTTTCTCTTTTGGAATTATTATTAAATATGTCAAAATATACCTTTTGCATTGTCAAGGTCAGAGGTGCAAGATTATAATCTGAAACAACAACAATACTATGTAATTTAGACGTTCTCTACGTCTAAGTGGGAACGTAGATGAAAAATCTGTTTACTATGAAGATTATTCAAATCAGTTAATCCACGACCTCCAAGATGTCTAGGTAGTGTAACTCTTTGAATAGCTGACTTTGGGTGGTGCTTATGATATTTACAAAGCATTTTCCTCGTTTGACATATATATATATATATATATATATATATATATATATATATATATATATATATATGAATTCAAATTAAGTCACTTAATTCATTTAGATGATATTAAATTATATGCCGGAACTAGATCTCATTTGAAAAGTCTACTTGAGATTTCACTATGAAATTTGGGCTTTCTAAATGTAAAAATCTTTCAATTGAAAAAGGAAAGATCACCTCTGATTATATAAAGATTTCCAATATTGAAATCGAGCCAATGCATCAAGGAGATACATATAAATATCTTGGATTTGTTGAAGAGAATATAATTAACCATAGCAGCACTAAAGAAAATATTAGAAGTTTATATTACAAAAGACTTAGAATTATCATCAAATGTCATTTAACTAGTAAAAACCTTTTCAGAGCTATCAACTCCTATGCAGTTCCTATTCTTACATCTTCTTTTGGAATTATTAAATGGTCTAAAACTGATCTAAATGAATTACAATGTCAAACGAGGAAAATGCTTTGTAAATATCATAAGCACCACCCAAAGTCAGCTATTCAGAGAATTACACTACCTAGACATCTTGGAGGTCGTGGATTAACTGATTTGAATAATCTTCATAGTGAACAGATTTTTCATCTACGTTCCCATTTTCCTGATAAACAGAACGTCTAAATTACATGATATTGTTGTTAATTCAGATTATAATCTTACACCTCTCAACTTGACAATGCAAAAAGTAGTTTTGATATATTTGATAATAATTCTAAAAGAGAAAGTTGAATGCAGAAGGAATTACACGGAAAACACTACAAAGAATTGAAGAATGATTATATTGATGAAATATGGTTAGTATCTGAAGAATTAATTTTTCGCTGAAATAGAAGGCTTGACAATTGCGATCCAGGATCAGGTGGTTTTCACGAGGAATTATAGAAAACACATCATCAAGCAAAACATAGATGATCCTTGCCGTAGATGTTTTTGTTCTTCAGAAACAGTTTTTCATATATTATCATCTTGCTCAGTCTTTGCCTCAACAGGTTATTTAGAAAGACATAATGCCGTCGCTAATATTATTCATTTTGATCTAGGAATTTAACATGACCTCATTCCCAAAAGAAAAAAAAATGTTACAAATATGAACCTGAGATTTTATTTATGAAAACGAGAAATATAAACTTTATTTTGATAAAACAATTCTATGCAACAGAGCTGTAAAACACAATAGGCCAGAAATCATTCTTACTGATAAACAGAATCGAATAACATATATAATTGATTGCTATACCCGACACATAATATACAAAATAAATACAATGAAAAAATGTCTAAATATATGATGCTTGCCGACGAGATTAAAAAATGTGGAAAATGAAAAAATATTTATTTTACCGATTATTATTTCTACAACAGATGTTATTACTAGGAATATTCACAGAAATATTGAGATTTTAGGTCTAAAGAACAATTTATTTGAACAGTTACAGAAGATAACAGTCATCAAATCTTGTAATATTCTTCGTAGGTTTCTTTCCGAAAAAATAATGAGGTAGAGTCATAGGTTTTCTCTTTAGTTTATTCTGCTCAGAATCTCATTTCATATTTTATTTATTCGTATATATAAATGTAATATAATTAGCTGACAATTTTATCATATTTATAATCAGAGCAGTATTCTATTCGATCGTTCATCACTTCACACAAAGAAAACTATGAATGAGTAACATTCAGTGTTTCTTGACTAAGGTCCGTACACTGGATTTTTTCGGGGAGAAAGGCTCTGACACTACTCGTTGGTACATTGATGTCATTGTTTGATGATGCTATAGTTTGTATATATTCTGGTAGATTGATATATAATGATATTCTCATAACATTTAACGTTATCCTAATATATAATTATTTTCGGATATGTTTTGATTATAATCATTGCCTGGCAATGGTATTAATTACCGGGTGGTGGATTTATATTTTTTCATGAAATCAGTTTGATTGCATGAACAGGTTTATGGGCAACTCGTCGGGGTTAAACCCCTTTTTTCATAATATTTAAAAAATGTCTATAAACTTTTCCATGATAACTATTTTATGACATTTAATTCTTTTAGGTAACAACAATAGCATGTTTAGCGTGCCTGTGCAGCTCTGGTACCGTAAAAGTGGGTTTATTTATGCTTCCATTGGTCGGACGAATTCGTTTCATGATGTTTGTATCTCTTCTCAGCCTACTTGCCACCTGCCTATTGTTGTTTCTTGATATTTCACATGTAATATATTTGTTTCCTTTTAATTGGGGAAAATTGGTAAGTAACCGTAGTCATAGCTTATTTTAATATTTAAGTTGTACTTGAATATAATTATTCATTTCCAGAATGCATATTTGTACGTAAGCCTTAGTGTGTTGTTCCTGTTAGCTTCATCACTGATTTTCCACACCATATTCTTATCAGAGGCCTTTTCTTGGGTTCCAAAATGGACACATGAACAATTATTAGTAACAGGTGTAAGTATTTTAAAGTTATGAAGTATTCAATAGGAAATAATTCAAGCTTTGCGGAAGATGCTTGAACATTTTCAATATTGTCAGGTAGAGGAGTTAACCATGAAATCTGATTGTAGTCGTTTCATAAGTTGATGAATATCTAAATTAAAAGGACGATATAATTCTAAAGAGCTAAATTACTATTTATTTCTAAAAGACTACATAATTTACAGGAAATATAAAACATACATCTCGTAGACGTAGACCTAATTCTTTCAACAACAGATTTTATTCTTGAAATGTCTTACTCTACCATAATTAAATTTGCATAACGTGTAACATCATATCGTAACATTGCATTTCATTGGATTTTGGTGAAACACTCACCGTTTATGTAAATACTATACGGGGCTCGAAAATGGGTTATGATTTTTTTGGTGGAGGAAAATGAAAATACCTCTTTATTCGCCCTATTTTTTATTAACTAGTGAAAAGTAAGAATGTTCCAGAATATTAGGTTAAAAACAAGGATGAATAATATCGAAATAAAACAAAAATAAAGTATCAACAATTGGTAAAAGTGACAAAGTGTGAAAGAAAATTTGTTAAGAAATTAATATCGGATACTCCTTATTCTAGTAATAGCATTCATTCTTTATGGTATAGTCCTCTCGAGCGGAGTTTGAGCCTATACTAATGGTAATACCTCTACTAACTACTTAACATGTAAAGACTATGGCTGATAGTCACGAAGAGATTCTTCCAGTAAATTTTAGCCATGTCCGATGGGACCATGATTAATTCCGTTAAATTGCAAGCCGATCACAACTTGCTTTGTCGTTTCCATCAATAATGGATTGAAAGTTCGATAGAGTAGTCTAAACAATGCATTAGGCGTTCACCCTGTTATTGCTTCTCTAAAAATAACTGAAAACGTGCGTCTTCTTAAACATATACCAGCATAAACTATTAGTGAATCATTCTGAATTTGAATCATTTTATGCATAAATCGTTGATGTTACTTCTGGTTACGAAAAGGAACGAAATCTTGATTCGTCACCAAAACGTACATTCCTTTCTTCTTGTCAATGTTGGTGTTCTCACATCCATTATAAACAAGTTGCATGGTCCGCATTCGACACTCTAGATGTTTGGTATGGAGGATGGCATACTTATCACTGCACATTGGGTACCATGCTTCCTCAGTTAGGAAGCAATTAGAAAGGATTTCCTCTAAGAGTTAAGTTAATGTAACAATCTTTCAGGAGTTGAGCAACGTGGGTGTCTTTGGGCTACTGAACATGTTCTCAACAACAAATTCTATAGCTTACCTATAGCACAATGGCCAGTACCGAGTTCTTCCGCAACATCCACATGCTGCCTTCAAATGTGAGGCTTTCCAAATACCCTATTTGCCTTGTTATTAATCCATAAAAATTTCCAATTTTCTGTACTGTGTACAATATTGCTATGAGTGTCTATGAGTGAAACGATTCCTACTAAACTACTGTACTGTTATACTCAGTCGCAACAAACAAAATAGGGATAGAGAAGAGAAAAGCGTAGAAAACCAAAACCAAAAGAGAATTTGCAAGATTAATACATATTTTAAATGAAGGTGCCTACCGGTCCGCGTGATTTTGAAATCTAATAGACATCTGAATAGAAACGACGACATTAGCTACAGTAAATTTATTTGATCTCGCAAGTAGTAATTTTCAGAAATTTTGTTTGACTCCATCCATCATTTGGCGCTATTTTTGCAATTATGAGTTACGAACTGCTATAAAGTTCAAAAACAATTGATGTAAGTTAGTACTTGTATTTAACTTTCAGTTTTAAAGATATAGTGGAGCGATTTTGTATGTTAAACTTGAATAGCAAACTATTACTCAACAATTAGAAATTTCAAGGGGGCACGTCCTATGATTAATTTTTTGATAATCCCAAAGGAATCTTTGATAATTTTGAATTTATCAAATATTTATTTAACGTGTTTCAATAATCGAAATTTTTGAACTTAGTACATATCATATATGAATCTAAAAATTAAATAGAATCTTTAAAGCAGTAAATTTCTTTTCAGTGCTTAGGATACGTTTGCTGCTTAGAATCAGGCCTTTTAGCCTTAATACAAAAGTGCACTAATGATCCTTATGAGCCAGTTGTAGAGGATCCCAGTATGAACCTCCAAGAACGTCAGACCTCGTTGCAAAACTCGCCAATACATAGGTCGAACCAGACAACGCACAACTACAAGCCTATCATGAATCATCCCATGATCGTTCCCTCCACATCTCGACAAGAGACCTATAATTATCTAGAAGATGTCCAACCTTGTTCGTCGAAAAGTGGCGCACACTATAGAACTGCGTCATAGTTAATATTCGTCCTTTTCTGTCGTATATGTGAAGTATTTTTACTGGGAATTATTCAATCAGGAGGTGTTTGGAACACAGTGATATGAACGCTTTGTTGGAAAAATGAAATAGGCATCGAAGTTGTAACGTAATCCATATTTTTTGCCACTCATTCAAAGCTCCAGTCAAATTTTTTGATAATGATTGGTTTTGTAGATTCAATTGAATCAACATTATTGATTGGTTCAGTTACAAGTTAAAGTATACAATGACTAATAGTATCGAACTGCAGTTTTCCTCCACTTGCATGTACCATCTCTTATCCAAAAATGTACAAGCAAGTTTCATAAAGTTCTATTGAATCTTATTATTATTGATTATAAATATGTTGATTGGCGTGATTTAACAACAAGTTCAAAGTGATGTTCTGTTAGATATTGTAGGATCAATGATTAGCATGTCATATAAATGCTTTGATCTTCATTTGAATCTAAATATTCCTGAAATAATTTCATCTCGCGAACTAGTAAAGTCTAGTAGTCTCAATGAACTGTTGGAATATTTCACTTAAAACTTTCAATTTTTTGAAATTCCCAATATGTGCAGATTGTCAACCGTTTTTAAAAATTTCATTTATTTTGCACGGTTTTTTATCGGTTAGAGCTATTTTCAATTTATAGTGATGATGAAAGATGGTGGAAACAGCATCACACCATTGAAACAGGATTCAGATCTGCTGTAGTAATACCACAACTCACAAGTGATGAATAAACGATGAAAAACTAAATTCTATCTATGCCTAAACAAGTATAAGTATTTCCTCCCAAAGATGAACCTTTCAATTCTACAATCTAGAAATCGTTATCAACTTTGACTAGAGATAAATTTTCTTAAATGGTTCTATGAATAATTTCATATTTCTCTAATTTATTTAATTTATTATCTATCATTCTAAATATCTAATTATCCGTTAAGTAATAAAATTCCTTCAGAGGAAGATATTTCTTTGAAAATCATTTCATGCTCCGAGTTCTGGTAACACAAAACTAAATGTTATTCTTTAATAATGTTTAGTTATATCACATAAGATATTACAAACATCACCTGAATTTTTGTAAATATTTGGAATCTATCAAGCTTTTTTATTGTCACAGGATTTTGTAAAAATGTATGATATTATAAATTTTCGAAACTGTTATATCAAGCTTCCAAGAAAAAATCGACATCAGGACGGTTCTAGTAAAACGAATGGCTTAGTACTGATATACACCATCATCTTTATTTCTGATACTTCCTCTATTTTGATGGAGGATGGTAAAAATTGATAGAATTGCACAATTTTCAGTTTCACAATGAATATGTCAGTTCAATCTCAAAGTTCAAATTAATTGTTCAACAATATAATCTCTATTATCTGGAGTTAACTTCATATTTTAATTTCCAGAACATACTTGGTGTCATTTCATTTCTTCATGGCATGTTATTTCGTGTTAGAGGATTTTATCTCAAGAAAATAAGTGCTCCTGATAGGTATTTGATTAGCCACTTTCGAACGATAATTATATTGGGATAGAAATAGAGAGGCTGTATGTATAATATGGAAAATGAATATTTATTTTATTGTATTTGGAATGTTGAGTATCAATCAGTGAATGAAAATATATATTCGATGATATCAGAGGAAACTCATACTTTTTAAGTCTACATTTTGGGTAGCTAAGAAAAACCTTCTTTTAGAAATGAAAAAGTATATTTGGTGCAGTACATACGGATATTTTAGAAGAAGCATCACAAACACAAATTGCCCTAAAATAATTCTGAAATAACTTGCTGTATTATAGTATCATCTATAAATAATTTGTTGATGCATTAGTTTCGCAAAGTTAATTACCTATTTAGTTCCTATATATATACTACTTTGTGAGGAGACAAAGGGTCAGATTTCTTCTATAGAAATATCACAAATAGAATTTAATATTTTTTTCAGTGTAGATACGAATTTTTGAACCAGAATTAGACAATTTGTTCATTGAAAATCTTCTGAATCTGCCCAACAGTTTGCTAATTCTTCGAGACGTCTTCTCCGATTACATTTAATTAATTCACGAGTAATTGGAGCTTCAAAATTTCTATAAGGTGTTTTTCTGCTTGTACTGTAAGTGGCACATTTTTGATCTAATGAATCGACTCCTCCCTTTGTACGATTATAGAGAGCAATGATTTCAGGCTTTCCACATTCGACATCTGTTTCGGCAGAATCATGCATAGATGAAATCATTATTAGAACTTTTTGTGTTTTAGGAACATACGAAAGAAGTGTCAAATTTTTCGTAAATCCGTAAATTGTTAGTTAACTTGTTTTTTTGTAGCTGCCTGATATCTTCCAGTGAAGGAAACCATTTGTCGGCAGTAACGTTTCGTTTGAGCCATATATAGGTTGATATAGACGTAAGAGTGCTTGTGTTGGGACACTCGGCCTTCTTTTTTCAACGGGTAAATTTTCACCATCACTGTTCTTACCAGTATAAATACATGCGTTGTAAATATATGATGTACGAGCATCAATCATTATCATGATCTTCAATCCGTATTTATTCGATTGGTTTGGCATATATATACGGAAACTACATCTGCCCCTGAACCCTACCAACATCTCTTCAATACCGTTGTAGCTTCCAACAGAATAGCAGTTTTGAGAATTTTCTACAAATCTCCCGAAAATCCACGAAATTGGAGCGGCTTTATCGCGTTCTCTTTTAAGAGCTCTGGTTTCGGCGTCGTCGAAACCTAAAAAATTCGAAATAGTAAACATCCTCTTCAGTGCCATGGTATTTCGGAAAATATCCCTGCCTGTACCATCAGTTGTATATAAAGAATCGAGATCCTCATTATTAGATTTCAAAATTGCAGTTAGATAAAGTAGAACAAAGAGTGCCCTCATCTCGATAATATCTGTATCTTGCATTTCTATTTTGTTCTCGTTCTTGTAATTATGCCTTTGACTCTGAAATTTTTCGTTAGTTCTCGCCACTATTCCTTGAATCGTATTATTGCTGAAAATATTCTGCCAAATTGAAATAGGATTGGCTGTGTCTCCAAGATCTCTCGCAGGGCCTCTCAGTCCAGGATTGAATGTAGTTAGGTTTTTAGCAGGCGTTTACCCGCTTTGAGAAATTAGTGCAGACGACCACTTGAAACGATCTTTTCCAAAGAAGGATTTTTTTTGTTTGAAGTCGATTGATCTTGTTCATCATCATTCGCTTCATTATTGTCTTTATCATTGGGATGATCTATTAGAACGACCCCTACTGAATCTTCATTGCCCTCGTCCATGTCGATTTTCGACGATGAGTCATTATTTTGTACTAAATCTTCAGGTGCTTCCACGCCCTCATCACTTTCAAGTTCATCATACCATTTTATAAGAGTCGATTCATAATCTGGATCGCCAAACTTCACGGATTTGGAAGAACTTGCCATCACTTCGGTATAAACATTTCTAACGTAAGCGGTGACGTGCTGCCACAAGAGACTCCAGACTAACTTCACGACTATGTAAACTCCGAAGGGACGTTCACTATGCACTATCCCTGCATGTACTGAGAGTTAAACAAATGAATAGCACACACATTAAGACACAACTTTCTCCGATCATGCGTACATCGGATATGGCAATATATTCATTAGGTGAGGGCTGAAATAGCACCATGTCACCAGTTAGGGGTTAAAAAGTAGAATAAAAGTTTTTTGTCTCCCTAAACTGAATGGGTATATTCTAGTGAACAAAGTCTCAAATAAGAAGATTGATACAAAAAGAAGAAATATGTATATATAAATAAATCTCCGAAAGGACATATGTTTGAATAAATATGTAGGTTGATCATTGGCTGCTTTCAGTGGCTCATCTTGCATACATAAGTTTCATCAATTGAAACCCCTATAAACATTAAAATCCAAACCGTTTCAATTTGAATAAGTGATACATAAGGTGTTAATTTTTTCGTTTGAATCATCTCAGACCTCTACCAAATATGATCTTCGACAAGGAAATACACAATTTTGGATTTTAATATGTATTAACAAGGCAACGTAATTCTGTGCTGTAGTTTTTAATTTAAATTTTTCAAAATTAGCATTGAACTTTTCTCGTCCACTAAGCCTCAGATGTTGAAACTTCCTCGATGGGTTTCTTGAGGTTTTAATGGTTTCACTGTATTTGAACAGGTTCATGGTTTCATCAACAATGACTTTTATATTATTGAAATAATTTTTATTTTTTTCCCATACTTTTGTGATATAGAAGAAATTCGCCTTATTGAATTATCTTGTACATATATAGTTGGTTGGCTTGAAACATTTTGATGTGTTCATCATCTCATTGAAATTTAGTTAAGAATTGTGGAATAGATTTGGGTCCTTTTGAATAACACTTCGATTTCGACAATATCTTTTAATGTTAATAATTGCCATTTGGAATGTTCAGAGTAAGATACGCTCAGGCATTGAAGCTAAATTATCGGTGTAAGAAGTTTACCTGATTTCATTATTTGGGCCAAAAAGACTTTTGATGTCTGTTCTGTCATTCTATACACTAATAAAATAAGCTTAATAATAAGAAGTTTTTCTAGCTACTGTTTTGTTCGCAACCTCAAATTGCATATTTCAGTAAAAGAGTTTTGCTTAAAATTTTAAGAATGGTTAGCATTCATTTTTTCACTGATGTAATTCTTTAATGAAAGAGTTTGAATTACAATAAAATAAACCTCAAGTACTAAATTGTTGAAAATTATATAATTCGACTAGATAGACCTGTTAGTTTGTGACTTCATATATATTGAAGGAGAGGAATAGAATTTGACCAAAATTGTTTCCGAAATTAGAACTTTTGAGTGTTCAGTGCCTTGTGTAAATTTTAATTTCTAGGAAATATTTATTTGTACTGAAAAGAATTTCAAATATTCAAAATTATGGCTGGATCAAAAAGAAATGATGGAGACGTTTATAAGATCTTTATTTTTAGGAATGTAACAATTTAACTGCTATAAATTGTTTTAAAGGTGGAGTAGTTAAGTTTCTTACATAAGTTATTAATAATGATAATTTAATTCAGAAACTTTTCGATAATTTTCGTAACATAATGAGTTAATAAAGAAAAAATTTCGAGCAGTATTTCTCCCAGTAGAGCTTAAGATTGCTATAATAAATCACCGTCAAACATAGTAATACCAATAAAGTTAATATTAAGTTTAACGTTTAATACTACAAATTTTTCATTGTTACGGATCACAACATCGTTTACAACACAGGTTAGTCCATAACAGTGACGAAACTGTATATTCATTTATATGATGTGACATTTAGTTAAATCTTACGCGTGTTGCGTTGTTCTATTTTACTGCTTTCTCGGACAATAATGTCAGTAACTAATTTCACCTAAAGGACTATTGAATAATTTATGAATTGTTGAATACAGCTTCTTAAAAAATATTATTGCTTTTTTCCATCTGAATTCTGACTGTGTTTATCTGTAATGCGGAGAAGAATCCTTATTAATTAAGAGTCTGTTAATTGAGGAATTATATAAAAGATTCTCAAAGAAGATAACATTTCCGATAAAAGTTTTAATTCAGATTCTGTTATTAAAAGTTCAATTTAACGCTTAATTCAGAAATACTTTATTATTATTAGATGTCAATTTAAAATGGAATAAAATCATGCTGTTATCTGAACAATCGAAGAATAACGTTCCTTTGGAAAAAAATTAATTAATTGAATTACTAAATGTTTTCGAACTCCGTTCCCACTGAAGAAGACAAACTGTTAAAAATGTTTCACTACCTGAAGCTCTTGCCATATATAAGCTTAACAAGATTATGTCGTAGAAGTTTTCTTGTTAATTGTAAATGTTTAAAATGAAAAAAAACAAATTTTGGTTACTTTTTAAGAATTTATTATTAACGAGAAATACATTTAAATACCTTTATGACGTAATTTTCTTAAATTTATATGTGCAAGTGTACGTAAGTGAAAAGACTCTTGCTACAGAGAAGTATTTCATAAATTGTTCCGTTTTACGCAGGCGCGATGAAGTATTTTCTTTCGAGAAACCGTGTTTGTTTACTTGGGCATATGACGCACAGTCGAGCTTACAACACATCAAAATTGAATTCAAATGGTATTGTTAATATTTTGTCCTTCTGCAGATTACTACTAGTAATTGAAAAATATGAAAATAAATATGTCTATTATATATTGAAATATTAGCATTTTGATATAACACATCAATTTTCGTTTTCCCATTCCGTTAAGTCCTTCAAATACAATTCAATGAATTGAAGTAAAACTAGTTTTTCTTATATTGATCTTTTCAGGTTATATTGGATATCATACATCAGTATTTAATTCTATTAATTTATATAGGGCTATGGATAGATATTAGGACTGCAGAATGATTCATCTGCCTTTCCAAATGACACTGCATTTATGTTATTTATTATTCTAAAAGTAAACGGTTTATGTGATTATAGAAACATCTACCAAACAGAATTGCATAATTAAAAAAGTCATCATATTCAACAAATAATATTTAATATTTCAAAAATCTTCTTTTGGTGCATCTCCTTTCACTGGAGGTTAGCGATAAACAAGGCATAAGATTCTCGATCTAAGTTTCTTAATAACATCTGCAATGCACAACTATTCATGATCTATTATCTATATATTATTCTATATTGCCAGCATATGAAATATAACTTCTCCACTTTCCTATAAAAAATATATCAGAATTATTAAATTTTAATTTTTGTTTATACCCTTAACACATGAATTTTATATTGAAATTGCCTGTATGAAATTTAAGCCACTGAAGCTAAAAGTATTTAAATATCATATGAAAAGGCCACTGAAATTTCTTATTTTTCAGCTTGATTATAAAACGAAATTAACCAAATAATTTAAGAGTCTTCATCTTCAAATTTCCTTTTGATCCACATAGCGCAATCATTTGATCTTTATCTTCAAACAGTTTGGTATTAGATTAGGATAAAACTCCAGCTAATTGGTGCTGATAACTCATTGTCTTTAAAAGGTGTTTTATATTAACAATAGATTTACTACCTCATTTCCTTTAACATATTACAGGATAGAAACTTGAACATATTTTTATGGGTTAATGTAAAACACTGGAGGAAATTTATATCGTAATAACTGCCAAATATCAGTCGATACTAGCCAAAGATAGTTTTTATAAAATAAAATTTCATCCCTTATTTTGTAAATAACGAGTATTAGAGTTTTTGGTTGGCAGACAATCAGCGATGTGTAAAAAGATTATTAGCTGTAGTATTTTTTGTGTTTGTGGTTTTATATAAGTATACTAAGAATAATAAATATAAATCTTTATTGAAAAATGATCATTTATTTCAACGATACATTAAAAAGCTTATAATAGAAAATGTTATTGAAAGCACAATTATTCTGTAGTCTTTAGTGTTCCTCCATTTTCTCTTCTTTATCTTCAGATATTTCAAGCAGTCGGGGTCCATATAGTAGTACGTAAGCGCAGTGCCAATCACCTTAGGAAAAACAAATTTTCTAATATAATGTTTTTCACGATATTTATATGTAACACAATTATAGAAAATAATTTTCATTTAGATGAAACTTTCGATACTATTAAATAAATTAGTAATAAGGAACTGGGTTAGATTTATTTTGAATTTAATGAGATAATCGTAAGATCAAAAACTACCGGAAATTTGTTCAAAAACAAAGTTTATGTCAATTTTCTGGAAAATTTAATTTATCTCCTCCAAAATAATTTGTCGAATCCCAATTTTTGGTAAAACAAAACTGGGGTCACTCAGTTCCTTGCATTTCGTTTAATGGCTTCCACAGGTTCAAATTTTTTTCCACTAAGCCGTAGTTTATGTCGATGTCAAAAAATCTGTAAAAACACACCCTTTGGTGTAAAATCAAAGTTTTGTCGGTCCTCAAATTCAGTCGTTTGAGTGCACTGCATTTCATCAAACATTTCAACGTCTAGGACATACTTCCTTTTTACTGTTTCATGTAGATAAGAATTCGTAATGGACAACACATTGGTAATCAAAGAAAACTGATTGCATAATAATGATTTTCGAGCGGCTTCGGCGAAGTTAAATTGGGTTAGGCTTGCCCTCGAGGTGTAATTTACCTGCTTGTTCGGATGTATGAACATAACATTCATAGACCCATTTCTCTTCTCTCGTGATTATCCATATTTTCCTCGGCTGTTTGCTGCCTGCGCGGCTTGCTTGACACAGCTCAATGTGCGCCTTAGCTAATTATATATGTCTATCAAACTGAATTGGTCGAGAGCGGTTTATTTGAATTACAAATTCCCTGAACTTCAGTCATCAAGATGACACAATGCTGTTCTCTTGAGATGTGAGCTGCTTGCGTGACATCTTTCAATTTCCGCTTTAACTAATTATCTCTCATCTCCTTCAAGTTACAAACAAATGTCAAATGAGTTCCTACCAACTTATGAAGGACAAACCGAATTAGTCGGGAGAATTACAAATTTCCGCTTTGATTATACATTTATACATCTCCTCATGGTAATTCGATATTTTGCAATACGCTGGTTCATCACTTTACTATGGGTGGGTTGACATGACATATTCAAATAAGATTTTTCGTTAGAAAAAATGGTGGTGAGGTTATGAAATGGTCTATGTGAAAATAATAGTTACCTACATACATATAAGTGTTCTTTAAATCTGGTTATCCTCTGATAATAATTCTCCAATATGTGAACATATAAAAACCACAAAACATTCTATAACATTAGATAATGTCAAAATTCTTCAGAAAAGGACAAAGGAAAGAAAATGAATCTATCGGAATGTTTGGAAAACAATAGACTATGTGAAAACCCCAAGTGAAATCACACTTGATAGCCAGCTAGATACTAATACCTCCCCATTACTGAATTTGTAAATAAGCTAGTATCTATGTAAGTAAGTTCGTTTCCTGTAGTTGACCTCTTGAAAATGACTTAACAGTCGAAACCGGGGGTGTTTGTGAAAATAAAATTGTGGAAATTTTAAATGATTAATATTCTTCACAGAAGCTTAGTAGTTCAAGATTACGACATTTCTTAACATTTAGAATATTACCTCCGCCGGAAAGCTTTAGAATGTCCTCCGTTGTCACAGGGGACACCACATCATCATCACATTTAACCCAGCTGTCGCCAGATTGTCTAACCCATCCTACATAATGACCACTAGATGAAGATCTGCCACGATGAGTCAAAACAGCTTGCAATGTATAGTAACCACTGTTATTACTTCCTAAGTCTGCAAGGAAATTATGGTTGTTTATGTACCTTTTATGATTTCATTTCCAATGTTCAACATGAAAACTTAGGAATCTTGAATTTTTTTTTTACATATATTATTCAGAATGTGATCAAATTATTAAACTGATATTTGTCTGAATGAAGTTCTATTTTGCATAAACTGATAATTACGGAGTATAAAATACAGGGTGTGTCATCTGAAAGAATTGAAAAATGAGGTTTCAAGAAGGGCGGAATCGGAAATTTTGTACTGTGGCCCTGTAATAATTTCAATAATTTCAGTTTCCCAACGATGGTTACTCAGAAATGTATGTATGAGTATTAGTAATATGATTTATGCAGAATCACAATTGGAAAGTCACAACGAGAGAAAAGAAGAAAAATTTTCAAATAAGTCATCAAATTTTGAAAAATCTCAAATATTTCGAAAACCATTGAAGTTAGGCATAGGGAATATTGAACAAAGTCCCCTTCATTTGATCTCACAAAGCCAAAATCATCAAAATATATAGTGTCTTCCATTTAAAAAACATAACTTTGATTTGTTTTTCAGAAACACCTGTAAATACGAAATTATTTTCAGATTGGGACCGTAAGGGAAGTGCATCATATTGCGAAAAAAAATATTAAAAAATCCGTTGTTTTCTTGGCATTATGCTACTTCCAGTGACTCGTGGGCACGTCCTGGATGAAAAAATTGAGTGCACATCTCGAATCTACATAAAAAAAGTGCCTTTAGAATGTCTGAACCATTTCTACAGTTTTTTAAAATTTTAATTCAGTTAGCGTTACAGTACTTGATTGGCTGTTAAACCAGATGTACATCCAATATCCGATAAATACCCGAATTTTATCGGTATAGATGTCGCCATCTTGTCGAAACATTTTATATTGCTTAATCTTTTGATTAATTAATAGATTCTATTTTACTTCAACGAAATCCATTGAATTTTTTTAATTCAGATGATTTATTCTAAAAATATTGTGCTCCTGGAGATCAGTTGTAGCTTATAACTTTCAAAATTATTATTTTGGTAAATAGGAGTACTTTCTCCTCCTTTAAGAAAATATTTTAATATGTGGAAAAACTCGATTCAAGACTCACCATTTTCAAACCAATAAGGCTCATATTTTTTTAGCTCTTCTTTTGATTTGGCATCTCCTTTATTTTTACCCTTGTCTTTTGATTTTGCTGCCAACTCTACTTGTAGATCTTCGTGTTCCTGTAAAAGTTTAAGCACTATATAGAAGTGAGAAAGCACAATAATTTGATTCTAAATATTGAAAAAATGTAAGGCTTTACACTTTGGGAGATGAAACAAGGAAAAGTATACAGGGTGCTTCAACAAAAACTAAACAGAGGCTATATCTACCAAGATATTCATTTCTGATCAAAACGCAAAAACATGTCAACTTTTGTTTCAAGGGGGACATCATTTGGGGTACAATACTTGCCTGAAATATCAACCACCTAAGCGGGGGTTGCAATCCTTGAACATTTTGAATAGGGAAGATGGTCGAGTGATGACTCAAAAAAAGGTGGTATCTTTGTCTACATTGCCTTGAAAGAATTTCCATTTTTAATTGAAAACTGTAAAAGATACAGGGTGAGCAACTGAAAGATAGGGAAAACTATTTCCCTGAGACTATTCAAGTTTCAGTGAAGTAAAATGGAACAGATCCATGCTGATCAATGGCAGTCATCATCAAGTACCATCCTCATCTCGAATTTCAACCCCTGGAGCAGGGGTGACAACTTTGAAAATTTGGAAGAGGGTAGATGGGTCGAGTGATAACTCGAAAGAAAGGTATTATCTTTGTCTGCATTCCCGTGAAAGAATTTTCATTTTTGATTGAAAACTGTAAAAGGTACAAAGTGAGCCACTGAAAAATAGAAGACTATCGCCCCAAGACTATTGGAGTATTAGTGCGAAAAACTGGAATGGTGTTTCGGAAGATGACAGCCTTTGATCTGGAATGAATCTGTTCCATTTTTTTTGCACTAATACTTGAATAGCTCAGGGCGATAGATAGTCTCCTCAATTTTCAGTAGCTCACTCTGTATCTTCTACAGTTTTCAATCAAAAATGAAAATTCTTTCACGGGGATGCTGACAAAGATAATACCTTTCTTTCGATGTATCAGTCGACCCATCTACCATCTTCCAAATTTTCAAGAGTGGTCACCCCTGCTCTAGGGGTTGAAATTCGAGATGAGGATGGTACTTGATGATGCCTGCCATTGATCAGCATGGATCTGTTCCATTTTACTTCACTGAAACTTGAATAGTCTCAGGGAAATAGTTTTCCCTATCTTTCAGTTGCTCACCCTGTATCTTTTACAGTTTTCAATTAAAAATGGAAATTCGTTCAAGGCGATGTGGACAAAGATACCACCTTTCTTTTGAGTCATCACTCGACCCACCTTCCCTATTCAAAATGTTCAAGGATTGCAACCCCCGCTTAGGGGGTTAATATTTCAGGCAAGTTTTGTACCCCAAAAGATGTTCCCCTTGAAACAAAAATTGACCTGTTTTTGCGTTTTGATCAGAAATGAATATCTTGGAGATATAGCCTCTGTTTAGTTTTCGTTGAAGCACATGTATACTGGGTGTAACTAAAACTAGGGCCACACTAGTAACTTTTTTTTCTATTTGGAATATTTTGATGAAATTTGGGAACGGGACAGAAGACAACATTTTGAATTTGATTACATTAATATGTTCGACATTTCGTTTCCGATTATGCCGGAAACGACACCAACTTTCAATTTTCAAATGGGACACCCTGTATTTTTTTGCTTATTTTAATTGTTCATCTCATCCTACGACCTTTTGACATATTTTTGAAGGCAAAACAAAACGCAATCTTCTTTTTTGACAATTTTCATATTTCGTTCTAGAAGGCCATGAACAGTGACAATTGGCTTTTTAGATACATTCAATTCTAGAATAAAAGATGACAATTGCAAAAAAAGAAGATATGTCAAAAGGTCGTAGGATGAGACGAACAATTGAAATAAGCAAAAAAATACAGGGTGTCCCATTTGAAAATCGAAAGTTGGTACCGTTTCCGGCCTAACCGAAAATCATAAAAATAACTTACCTTAAATTTTGTTCTCATTGGTGATAATTTTTCTTGCAATTCTGGAGAACAAAGTTCGAAGGCGTCGAAATCTAACGGAAATTTTACATCTTTCAAAATTTTGGCATTGATAGATTCCTTCTCTTTGTAATAAAACCTAACGAATTGTACTGTGAGATAAGCAGGAAGCCTACTAATTTTATTCTGAAAAAATTAAACGAGTTAATGACACATTTCTTAATCATAAATACTAATACTTACAGTTTTTGTGTATACTGCATCTCTTTCCAAACTAGGTGAGAATTTTGTTATTTGCTCTTGCAATTTCTGCAAACAAAAATATAATATAGTAAATTCAACTGTTTTCCGGCCAAAATACAACTCACATTTCTCAGACCTGAGTGCATATATCTCACATCCTGGGAGATAAAACAACTGAGTTGTAAGAATTGTTCCTTACTTTTAGTAACAGGTTCATCCTCTGCTTCAGTGCATTTTAATTCTACATCAAAAGTTCCTCCAAAAAACTGATCAATTAACGATCTAAAATTAAAATCCATTTTTAAGGAATGAAGGAAAATCGAAAAAGCGATCAAATCCTTGTTGAAATAAATTTTCATTTCGGAAAATCATATGTACTTACTTGAATTGTTCTGGGTTGACACCATTATTCTGTTTGGCTGGTAGTTTTTGTTGAAGCATTCTAACAAGTTCACCCCAGCATTCATTAGCATCCTGAAAATTGGTTTAATGTTGAAGTTTTACAAATAACTTTCCTACTTATCTAATCTTACTTGCTGAATATAACCATGGTCATTCTTTTCTGCAAACCTTGGAAAAGCTAAATGTAACACTTGCAGCAATAAAATTGGAGGAATGGTTTGACCTTTGTCCATACTAGCATAAAGATCTCTTAAAGCTGCTGTGATTGATTGGGCAGGTAGAATACCGCCAGATATGATTACACCTTGAAAGAATAATCGAGTGATGATAAAAAAATCTGAGATCTAAATGTTTTCATGACAGCACGTGGAAAATTAATTCCATAAATGTAGTGCAGCCTGAGATGAAGGTCTCACTGTCAAAAAAATGTAAATATCTGTTTATTCATAATTGTCATTTTGTTAGATTTCGATAATTTTCAAAAATCCAAGTTTACTGTAAGAAAAATACTTTCTAGTTTGGAACCATTCTTGTTTTTTTTTATTTCAATAACTTAATCGTTCGAATCGTGGCAGCAGTGGAGAAACTTTTTAGAGCGTCCAAAGACAGCGCATAAATAGCCCACCTGTCAACTTTTTTCAATTGAAAATATTGGTCCAATGCACCTCAATACATCCTCAATTTTCCAAAATATTTAGTTGAGTAGTTTTCTTCAAAAAAATTTCAAAAAATCACTGAAATTTTAAGCCCTCTCATTGATATAGCCCCTAAAATTTGAATGTTTCACAACTATTTGATAACAGTACCGTAATCTATTATATTTGAAATAAAAATACCTCAATTGATATAACCAACAACAGTCCTATCATGGGAACTAGTTACTGTTATTCAAAATGTATGTACACAACAACGAACTAGCTACCAATAATGGTATCACACAGGGACTCATAAAATTCAACTATCTATCAAAGTAATTTCTTTAAAAACAAGAGATACAATGTTTTCAAATTCGTATAAGAAATTAGATGAAAAAGCTTTTCTTGTTTGCTCTCATTGAAGAAAGAAGTAAAATTGGTACTCTACCATATAGATACACTACTACACTCAGGAGAGAAAGGTGTATGATTTATTAAGTTTTATTAGTTTAATATTTTAAGCAATTTCCATATTTCCTTTAGACAATGTAATTATTTTGAAAATTGCATTTAATATTTTTTATACAGTAAAAGGCAATTTGCACGTTATAGAAACATAACTTATGAATAGAAAAAATGGTGGTAATCCTGCTGTTTACGCTGATCACTTCGCGCATCGTGTACCAAGTTGACGGGAAATGTTTCCGAACGATTTCAATTTCAATCAGTGTTGCCAGATTCCTTTTCTTGGAGGATTTTTTTGTTTGTTCTATGGACCTACAGTTTATAGTGGACTCCGAACCACTCTGAGGATTACAAGGTATCTGGCTTTCGGAGGTTATGAACTCAACCTATTGGTTATGTATCCAGAGTTATGTAATTTTCATATATATCCGTGGGACCAACACACCAACATTCATACTACAATCATATCTTACCTGGGATTCGACCCCGGGCCCTCGGCGTGGGAGTCAGTACCTCTACTGACTTACCCACATAGGGAGATCTTCTTTTTTGAATTTTTTGTTGAAGTCGGTTGAAAAGGAGAAGTAGATTTCAGAATCATAAAACATCGATAATAATGTAATAGCAATGAGCAAAATAATTCAATAAATGCTTTAATTTCTATTGGATTGCGGAAAACAACTCAGTCCATGCAATCTTGCAAATAATATTGAACGATCGCTATCCATTGAAGAACTCTCGGAGTTCTATGGTTCGAAAGTCAACGTTTAATTTTGCGGGAGTAAATGCGAAAAATATTGAGTTCTTTTCATGAAAAATATGTGATGAGAATAACATGATTACGTTAGATATTTCTCAAATGAGTGTGAATGTTCTCAAGAAAAAAAACGTATCTATGTATTATTATCTTAGTCAAACTAAGGGGGAAAAAGAATTTCGGCAATTTGCAAAAAAGTCTAAATAATGTGAAAACATTTTTGAAGTAAATTTCATAACCGAGGTATCGAGTGTGGGAGAAATCGGGAAGTTATCAAAATTCGTGAATACCGCAAAAACCACATCAGAAGTTAGAAAAATCTTATGAGATATATTAATACTAATGAATTAATATAACTGAGATGTTGTAGTGGCACCCTCCAAATGAATGAAAAGAATATATTGTACAGTGTACAATTTTCGAATTATTATCCTGTAGTATGAGCTAAATAGTAAAGGTTCTAACGTACAAAAAAATTCTAAAGCATTTCATGTTCTGCACTCAGATTGTCGAAAAGTTTATACCAAACGAGGGGAAATATTTTGCCTCAATTTCATCCATCACGTTGAACTTATTGAATTACTCAAATGAGGGGTCAGATTCAAATATCATATGATTATTTTGGAACCTCTTTAGATTTTGAAAACATTTTTTGCTATACCGCACTATCCTGTCTAAAAGATCTAGAAGCAATATGTATCTGTTTATCATTATTTTTTTATTTAGATAATCAAGGGCGGGTTCCTGAGGGTTCTTGCGAAAAAATACAAGTCACACATGTCCTTTCCGCTCTCGAGAAGTTACGCCCCTGATTAGGAGTGTTTCACTATCGGTTTTACTTCATAAGTATATCTTATCCTTTGCTATTTCATTTTCAACGATAGGTAATCAAATCTCTGACGTGGCAACACTGGCTACAAATGGAATACTTTGGAGAAACATCTTTTGACTTGGTATTGGATGCGTGACAGCGGTCAGCGTAAACAGCAGGATTACAAAAATGGCAAAACTGATGCATTATATTGCTGATATATTTTTCCTACTTACCACCTTCAAATTTCTGAAGGGCTTCCCTTAATTCGGGTACAGCTTTCAAACACTGTACTGTTGCATTCATGTAACAAGTATTTCCTAAATTAGCTAATCCTGCTGGCAAATCCAACTGAAAGTCAATTGAAAAATAATGGATTTTGCTAGAATTTCTCCCAAAATACTCACAGCCGTTGCTAATTCACTGTCATTCATATCTTCTACAAAAACAGTTTTTTCGACAGGTTCCTTAGGAACATCTTCTTCTTTGCTTCCCATTAATAATATTGTTACTCCCTGTAAAAGTTTTACATTAAATGCAATAGAAAAATTGATTTGAATTGTATTACATCTTTCAATTTAAAATTTGCCCAGTCATTATCCTTCAGAGTGACTCCTTTCAACATCACTTTTTGTCTCTCAGGCTGCACCCCAGTAAGAGCAAATAATTGAGCCTTAAACAAAATCGGTGATTCATCTGTATTGACTTCGATATCGGGGTATGTTTCCTTTCCCCATTTAATCTTTACTGTAAGAGAAAAATACATAAATGATCTTCTAACCTCTAATTAGAATACTTAAAAATGTTGAAAACTTTATATATAGTATAGCATACCTTTATAGCAAGGCATTTTGCTTCAGACTATTATAATGTGCTGTTTATATCACTTTATACTATTACTTTTTGTAAATAAATAATTTGAACAATTGTACTGTACACTTTTTTCTAAAATAGTAGCGGTCAGCAAATCCCAATTTTATTCTCGTCTGACGTTAGAATTAGACGTCTGAATGACGGCTAACAATTTTGGGTCTTCTTCTTCGTTAGTTTTCTCTTTTTCGATTTAGATCTATAAGAATAACTTTAGCCAAACATTAATTGATGAACTACAAAACTGACTTGTATTCAATTCTATATCAATGCAATTGCAATTATAAGTTATTCGAGATGAATTACTATCTTATTACTAGTAACATTATAAAATTACTATTAAGTGATCTGTACCGTGGTCCTATTCAGTTCTAGCGCTACCAACATCAAACAGAATTGAATGAAAATTCCTAGCATGCAATACCAACTTTCCCTTCCCTCTCCTATACTGAGAAAGGAATGTTAAATCGAGGTTGACGGATAAGATTGTGGTTTGTTATGAGTTATTATTTTACGATAATTATGTATTTTGATTAATAAAGTGAGACGAAAAAAGTTGTAATGTTTCTGTTTTGATAAGTGAAGTGCGGTACAACCAAAAATGGGTAATTGTTTTAGTAGTCCTTCAACAAGTGATAGAATTGATAAAAATAGAGAAAGGATTGGTGTTAACAATATTGAAGATAATAGTTTACAACCAAATCCGATACCACAGGCACCTTCGGAAATAATAAGACCAGTGGTTCAAAATCCAGAACCTGATCCACCTAGTCCAAAAATTTTCGTGGCCCTCTATGACTACGATGCTAGAACAGATGAAGATCTGGGTTTTCGAAAAGGTGAACATTTAGAAATTTTGAACGATACACAAGGTGATTGGTGGCTTGCTAGAAGTAAGAAGACTAGACAAGAAGGGTACATACCCTCCAACTATGTAGCAAAACTGAAGAGTATTGAGGCTGAACCGTAAGTGATGTTTATTTACTTTTCCTGTACTATGAGAATTTTGAATAATCAAACTATCATCATTATACAATAACGACTCATATTTGTCATTATGGATGATGATATACTGAGGTATTTTGAAATTGAAGCTTTCGTGTGATGGAAATGCATTTTCTATATTTGTGATCTACCAACAGTACTAGTTCTTAACGTAGTAAATGTATATTTTAAATGTATTGATATAGGAAACTGGTATAGATTTGCGTGATACTCTTTTGAACAGCAGCTAATATTTGTGGATGAATCGTTCAGGCTAATTTGAAATAATATGCCTATGATTTCATAGTAACAATTAAAATAAATTTATAATACCAGCCTTGAAGATAAGTTATTACTGTTCATCCAAAATACAATTGTGAAGATTTATTCATTCAGAAGTCTCAATATTTTGTTTAGGACTTATTACATTCAACCATAAGATTAATATTTGTCTTTAAAACACCTTCGTTGATGAAATTCCGATATCATAATTGCTTTGAAGCAATATGCTCTATTATGAGCCATATATTTATGGGATATTCATTTTCATATACTAGTAGTAGTTTATGCTAAAATCTTATTTGAATTATTTTAAAATTTATATTTAATATATCGGTGATATATACGAGAAAAAAATTAAATTGAAATGACTCCAAACTCATCTTTATAAATCTAATATTCCATATTTCTGAAATAAAATTCATAGATCTTATATTCCTAAAAATACACATAAACACACTGAATAATCTTGGACACTACAGTGAATAGTCAAAGAAACAAAATATAGTAGAAGTGATCAAAAAAATCTTGTACAAGTTCAATTTTGAATGAATATTAAAATTCTTGAAGAACATCACATCAGATTATAATAACAAAAATTATTTCAAAATGTTTACCGAACCATTTGTTTCTTTAGAGCATCAAAGGAAGGCGTTCATTGAATTCGTTGTTACAAATTCAATAAAAAAATAAAAATATCCTATTGACCTTTTGCTGATTTTATTACTATTATTATTATTACTATGTGCAACATATGTAGTTTTTCTCACTAATATTCATCATATTGATGATTGAAAGTTGAAAATTTGGAAACATTATGCTGAAGAGTTATATACATTGACAAATGAAAAAACACTCATGGCATAGTGGAAGCACATTAGCAATATCACTGAGATATTGAAATATGTAGTGGAACTTGTAATATGTCAATTCAATAGAAAGGTAAAAATCCCTGGTGCCGATACGGTTCATGGTAAATTATTGAGACTATTTGAATAGCAAGAAAAAATTTAATTAAGTTGAAAATTAGAATTTCACTGAAGAAACTCAATGCAAAAATATTTGATGAAGATGGTAAAGAAAAATCATTATGCCTGCGCAAATTTTAGTTAAATCTAAGAAATTATTGAACTTTCCAGTTCCCATGTTCAGGGTGAACTTAATATAAGGATGAGTAAAATTAAACCAATCTTACTGCATATTTGTAACAGCAAAACAACAAATTATATCATCCATATTTCTGATCCAATTGATGAAGTGTTTCGATAGCAGATGCTTATGAATTGTTTCCTCTATATTATCGCTGAAAACTTCAACTGTTAAATGACTATGGGGTTTTTCAATAACCAAACAGTTGTTGCTCATGTAAATTTCAAATTTAAAATAGTTTTGTTCTGAACATATTGCTAAAAGAACATAATTTCGGATTGTGTATCTATAAGATAGGCGGAAAATTTTGCAGCTTGGACTGTAACATATGAGAGAACTTATCTGGTGGCATGTCCTATTTTATAGAGTTTTATGAGAGAAAAAGAAGTTTGATGACTGTGACTTATAAATAAATTGAAAGGTATTTTAGATTGTTCAATACTAAAGATTTGTCCTTGCCCAAAGTATTTTTAATTTTGATTGTAACTTATTAGTAGAATCTTTTTGGTTTTCTGATGATTATTTTGTTATTAAATTGGAAAGTGCATATCAATCTTCATAAAGTGAAAACATCCTCAATCATAGAAAAAGTAAGTTTCTTTTCAAATTTTTTTATATAACAATGTTGACATGACTTCCGTAGATAGTTTTTGTAAAATTGTCGCTATTGTTCTAATAAAAATTTTTCTTGGCTTTCAAAAAAAAGATGTGACGGTTTTTACACGTAGAATGGGTGCCAATCTTGCTTATAGTTTCAAGCTAGGAATAACACGTTCAGGATATCTTCTTCTGGGGGTATAACTGAACTGCTCTTCTAGAATTCTTTTGTGATAACCTATAATAATAATTTATTCATCCTTTGGAACAGAAATTATGTATACAACAAGTAATCTTAATAAAATTATAGTTATAAGCAACGCAAATACAATCAATAATAATAATAATAATTACACACAATTAATGTACATATCACAGATAAATGCATAAAAAGGTTCAAACGTCAAACATATTTACTATAATATACCTTATCGCCTATACATCTAAAACTCATCCAAGGTATATGGTTCACATTGAATGATGTAGCGTTTAATCTTCCTCCGGAAACGCTCACCACCACCTAAATTTCTTATTGTGGCCGGAAGGCAATTAAAAATTTTTAAACAACTGTACTGGGTACTTCTTTAATTAAGAGTCAATGACCAGGGTGGAAGATTGTAGCTGTGCATTTGTCTGGTGTTATTATTTGATCTTACACTAACAATTTGGAACAACAACGACAATACCTACCCAAAAAAGGGTATACAACAAGTCAAATAATAGCAATACAAAATGTAAATGGAACAATACAATTAAACAATCTAACACACAATTTTGTTTCACAATTCATGTTCACACGAATCAAATGAAATAAACAGAGCAAAAGGGACAACTCACAATCACCACAAAAAGTCTGAGTCATTTAAGTACTATCTGACACCATACTAGGCCTTACGTTGGAGATTCGCCTTGATAGACCCTGCAAATGTAGTTCTCAGTAACCGCCTTACAGAGAGTGGCAGATGGTTGAACAATAGAATACCCTGGTACGAGGGGGAAAATTCATACTTACTAGTCCTATGAGCAGGTATGCATAAAATGTTTGCACCCCGCGTCGCGTGATCATGAAAGTTTGAGAGTCTTGTAAACTGTTGCTCGTTATCTTTTACATGTAAGAGAATTCTGTAGATATAGATACAGGGAAGAGTAAGGATATTGTAAGAGACGAAAGCAGGTCTACACGACTCACGAGAGTTGAGACCAAAGATTATCCTAATGATTCTCTTTTGAGAAACAAGTGCTCTAGAACAGTCAACAGAATTTCCCCACAGAAGCCCATTATAATTTAGATGGTATACGACACTATAATATAGATTTATGGCAGATTGCAAAGGCAGGGAGTTTTTTATTCTGCTGAGAGCATAGTACGATTTATTCAGTTTTTTACATACATGATCAACATGATCTCTCCATCTCAAGCCATCGTCCAAGTACTTCCCGAGAAATTTTACACAATTGCTGGACCTCAACATTATCCCACCACCACCAAACACAAAGGGACTTCTCTCGATATTCCTCAATCTGAAGTAGACACACTCAGTTTTAGCCATATATAGCATCAGCGAGTTTTCTTTGCACGAAGTGTTGAAGGGAAACAAAAATCTCACTACATATAGCAGAGAGATCCTCAGCGCTCCACGCAGTGACCACCACAGACGTATCATCAGCAAACAAGGTGATATTATCTGCATTTATATTGTTTGGCAGATCATTATTGAAAAGGAGAAACAGTAGCGGACCCAGAACGGAGCCCTGGAGAACCTCCAACTCAACTCCAAATCCAAGCTTTTGTAGATGAATTCAACAAAACCGAAGGCAGCTGTTTGTGTGGAATGTCCGGCTCTAAACCCATGCTGATCAGAAAAGATAATTTCAAATTTATACAAAAAGTCAACCATGTTGAGCACGACCTTCTCAAATACCTTGGAAAAAACACACAAAAGTCGAAATCGGCCTATAATTGGCTATATTAGTAGGATCGTCTTTACACTAATAATATAGCGAATTTTTTTGTGCCTTTCAAATTTTCGATCAAATGACATCGAAGCTCTGGTTTCCAACATCAATTATTGAGAGATTCGTCTTTCCATTCGTTTCCAAAGTCTGCTTGTTTGGATCATTGCACATATATGATAATACTAGCCTCTCGGACTGTAATAATTTCTATTTGAGAACCATTTTTCAAGTTTTCTTTTTTTTATAATAGACTTTGAATTTCATTTACCTCGATATAATTTAAGTCACCTGGTACATAGTAAAAGTTTCTATGATTGAATATTCAATGGATGAACAATTATAAGATAACGCTTATGTTAGCTAATTCATATAACCATTCACATGCAAGCATCTTTCATTGTGTTGTAATGCGATGTCTTTCCACTCCAATTAATCACATGTATTTCCTTTTCATTCTAAATAATGAAGATAATAATGTTCATTTCAATTTAGAGGAGTACAATTTCACGTTAGCACTTCGTGACTAAGTTGAATCTATCATCCATTCAACCCTCAGACAAGGCCACATGTTTTTCACTCAAAATTTGTTCATGAAATCCCTCCAAAAATATGAATATTAAAGTACAAATCAGATATATCTTTGATTCGCTCATTCCAAATTGCATCCCAAGTAGACAGGTAGAAACTTTTCCTCATAAATTCAATTCCTTAAATATAAATGTAATAAGCCAAGGAACAATCTTGTATTTAAACATCGATCCCACACCTTAAATGAATTTATAGAGTTAATCCAGGAGGAAATCGCCGTTATACTCATAGAGATGTACTAAAATGCGTTTGAAAGCTCGAAATCAGTTTCATCAGTATAAATCTGCTGGGTACCATAAACTTACTGATGTGTCCTTCAGACTTTGAGTGAAAGAATGTGCTGATTTAAATGAAATCTAGCCTATTTGTATTTTACCGTCTTTTTAATATAAATTTTAAATCCTGCTTAATGTGTTCTGCCGTATGCTGTATAAGATATACCCGAATAATATCAATAATAATCTTAATTTTTTTGGACAATTAATCCATTCGGATTTCTTTATTTGAATAATATATGTAATTTTCTGGCGTAAGTTGAATAGTCGTGATTTCTTCATTACACGTACGCGGATGATGTATGTAGTTTTTGTATTATAAATTAATAATTATTTACTCATTCACAGCTTGATCGCCTTGAATTATTGTTATGCTAAAACGTATTCGAATCGCCCATTATATTGTTATAGTTGCGTAATAGTAACGAGGAATGCAGAAATTGAAAAGTGTGAAACTTTATATATATAAAAGATATTGTAGTTACATCGACATGGCTTGGGTTAGATTCATCTGAAATGTTAACTGTTCTTTGCATGTGTCAGGGTGTATAGGCACACTTTAAATATGTTTGGTAATAGAAATTCCTTCTTTGCTGTCACGAAATCTAGTTTACTATAGAAGGAAACTACAGTTAGGATATAATATGCGTTTATAAACAATGAGAAAGATATTTATATGTTAATTCGTGGCATACGGGGTTAATTAGGCCGCCATGTGGGGTAGGCGGGATATTACAATATTTATTACTTACTCAAATTAAAAAATAAACTAATAATTGACTCATTAAGAAAAAGATCTTCGTACATAATATGATTTGCACTATATTCTTGTAATTATTATTAGTTAAAACGTAAATTTTATCTTGAGAAATAACGTAAAGAATTACTTGCAATGAGATATAATTATTTCAACATAATACGAGATATAATTATTTCAACATAGGCACAAAGAAAAAGTACTGAAAAGAAGATGGCTAGTTGACTTCACCGCTTTATTCACAATTTATACATTGGTACCACAACCAGTGCAGCCTACATTTACTGGTAGTGGATGTATTTACTTTTTACCATCCAAATTCTTGCTATATAGATCCAAACATATTAAACAAACCACTTCTTCGTTATGTCAATTTTATTTGTTTTTTTTTGTTTTTTTTTGTTTTTTTTTGTTTTAGGTTTTTTAATCGAGCTCTCGTTCGTAGTGTTTGAAACCTTTGTTGATTTTGTACCCTTCTTTCAGAGCCCGCAGATCATCTTTCATTGGCGTATCAGTTTCTGATTGAACCTTTTTTTCTTTCAAATCCCCTTTCTTCAGGACCAGTTCTAGTTTATGGTCGTACGCATTCTGGTGTCAGATTAAGCTCATGAAAATGCCACGAACCTGGGAGTTGCCAATTCCCTTACACTATCCAAGGATATATTGATAGGGGTTGGTAAATATCGTTTAAGCTACTGATTTTAAAGATGCGACTGTAGTAAATTTGTATTATTGTTATTATTAAATATGGATAAGAGCTGGGGACAGATCCTATAGAGAAAGCATGAAAAAATGGAAATAATAAGTGCAAAACACTAAGTTAGCGTAAAGGAAAACACAATTTAAAACAGTTTTGAAACAAATAGAGGGATCAAAAAGTACATTCAAGCGAAGACAGTTCCATCAATACGGTTCACTGATGGCGAATCAATGATTGAAGGTTCTAAGCCATACCATATACCGAAAATACTATTAGAGAGGAAATCTTCCATCTGTTTTGTTTCCTTCCTGTTTTAACCTCAAAAAATGTCACAGTTTCTCACAAACAAGTAACCCCCAAATTTCATAATTGGAAATAAAATGATGAGATCACCACGAAGTTTACAATGTTGAAACGTTGACAGACCGCATAATTCCAGTCTTTCCGCATACGAAGGAGGACGAAGAGTTGACAATTCCATCGTTGAACGCACATATGTCTTATAAAATTTGATAGCTGTTTTAAACGAAAAATGAGCAAGCGTGATTCAGAAAAAGCAAAGTGTATGGCACGTTAACAGATTTTTAAAACGTGTTCCGACCAAGTCAAATCCCTTGTAACTGCAACTCCTAGACTAACGTGTTAAGGATTATTGCTGACATGAAGCACAATACATTTTTTAGTATTTAGGAGTACAAGCCAATCGTTCGTTCTTGAAAATTTTCTTTAAATCATCCTGAAGCTAGTCACAATCGGTTGGCGGGTTCGCATACATTTTAATGTCGTCGGCAAACAAAAGGTTTGGAACTTTTAATCTATATGGCGAGATCACTGGAAAACACCAGAAGATGTGCTCCTAAGACGGATTTATGTGGGACACCACTTCTTAGTGACGAAAGAGAAGTTCGGCCCTTACCATAAATTTTCTATCTGTCATGTAATCATTAAACCAATTTAAAAAATTGTTTCCTGCAATAAGTCTTTTGTCTGCTGCATCGAAAGTTATGGAATTAATAATAGTTGAAGCGATGACAGAGTTTATTACAAAAAAATTCCATCATACCACCAGCGCAACATGGCTTTGTTAGGGGAAAAACGACTACTACCAATTATTATCGTTAAGGCAATTATCTTGCCTTAACGATTGGGCAAACGCCTACGACCATAGAACACCTACCGATGTAATATATCTCGATTTCGCAAAGGCTTTCGACAGAGTCACAGCTAAGAGATTAGTGTATAAATTAAATATCGTAGGTATTCGGGGGAAGTTGCTTCTTTGGACTGCTAATTATTTGTCGCGGTGAACATTTGTAGTTAAAGTTGGTGGTGCTTACTCTTCGGAAAGGGCGGTTAAGAGTGGGGTGCTACAAGGATCCGTCCTGGGGCCACTGCTATTTATTATTTTCGCAAGTGATTTGTCTCATCGGATTAGGTCTCGCAAATCGTTCTTCGCTGATGACACCAAGTTGTATGCAAACCCGCTAAACGGGAGGCAGCTTATGCAAGACGACTTGAATGTAATGAATCGATGGTGCAAAGATTGGCTCCTACCATTGAACGTGGACAAATGTGTAGTGCAGCGTATATGACCGAAAAATCCGTTGTATCAGTACTCGATTGGCAATCAACTCCTTCGCTCGGTGTCTTCACATATCGACCTAGGTGTAATCATTACTTCAGACCTCACATGGCCGGAACATATCTTCAGTGTTTGTAAACGTGCTAACTCTTTGATTTACCTCATTCGCAAATCATTCGGACACCTATTCTTCACCAGCTCAATCTCACTCTACAAAACTTATGTGCGTCCCATTTTGGAGTACGCGGGTGCGGTGTGGTGTCCGGTTCTCGTTCGGGATAAGAACGTGCTGGAAGGTGTTCAGCGCCGTGCAACGCGTATGACTTTCGGTGCCGTACGTCCATCATACGCTGACAGGTTAACTGCAGCTGGTCTAACGACTTTCGAGCAACGTCGACGCCGTGGAGATTTGATTTTAACTTACAGAATGGTTAAACACAACTACGCCAACCTCAAGAGTTTGTTTGCATTAAACGATGATACTCGCTTGCGTGGCCATTGTCTCAAACTGAGAAAAGAAAAGTTTTCGACAAGGCAAAGACAGCACATGTTGGTCAATAGAGTGTTCAATGATTAGAATGGGTTTCCAGGTGATGTGGTCCGCTCGGAATCGGTAAATGAATTCAAAAACAAAATGGACTCGCTTCTTTTCGCGTAGTGGTGTGTTAATGCTCTAGTGCAGTTTATTACGAGATTAATTTTACTAATTTTATGTATAAGCTGTGTATATAAATTTATGAATTATCTTCTGTTATTAGGCTTCATAGGACTATGTCCTCAGCCTTAAATTATAATAATAATTTCGCAAGTTTGAGCATGAGGCTCTTAGTGGTGACCTTGTAAAATGTCCTTCGAGATCGAGATGAAGGATTTCCAACAAATTATAACTTGTGTTGTAAAAAGCTTTGGCGGAAACATCACTGCAATAAATATGAACGTGACTTATCGGGAAATTCTCGCACCATAGAATACCTGAAGGAAATAGCGGTTGGTGTTAATACAGGAAATGTCAAAAAGATGAAGAGAGTTGCAGTTCTTTCTCCAGTTCTTCGACGAGTGGATATTTTAACTTACATCTAGAAACAAATTCCTATTCCTCAGTGATATCCGTCTCGTCAATAGATTATTCACCTGATAAAATTGAAAGTTTTGTAGTTAATTCTAATGGGGCTAGTAAAATTGCGATCATTGGACGACTATTGGGTATCCACTACAAGGTGTGCTCCTATAGTAAGTGCAATGCCAGTGGAAAGAGTCAAAAAACTCAGTAGATGACTGCATTCTACTAGTAACAATTTGGATTAAATTAGAGAATGCATATGAAAAATAAGATCGGTTTTTGAAATAATTAGTCAGAATTGTTGGAAAACTGAGGATATGTGTGAAGGTACCAGTGCACGAAGTCGTTGCGAATTTCTCCCCGAAAAAACAGAAATGTGGATTTGAAATGTTCCTTAGAGCAGGAGTGTCAGGAATTGTTTGACTTTCTGCTATATACGGGATCAAAAATTTCTCTCCCAAGCCGAAGAGGCGTCTGGTTTAGGAGCGAAACTCCCATTATACAAAAGCATACAGAAGCCGCAAGAGAGTACAGTGTACTCTGATAAGTTGCTGTAGTAAAGTGGGCAGACATTAAATGTGTAACGCTGGCAAATTCTTGTTCCTCACATATTTTATGTAAAACGGTATGCGGGAGATGAAAAGAAGTAAAGAGCTGTTTAATGTTTCCTAATAATCAGACAATACAACAACCATATGGGACTGGTAGATCTAGCACTTATGCTTTATTGTACTTTATAGACTGCCTTATAAATCCCGTAGGTGGTATTTGGGAATATTTGCTCAACTTCTGAACATATCACTCAATAATGCCTGGTTGTTGTACAGAAGAGATATGGATTCATCAAACATGATAACCTAGAAACATTTCGTATCAATGTAGCTACGGTACTTCTAAAAAGAAATAAATCTACTCAGAGAACTCAGGTCGATATGGCAGATGAGCAGCCTGCTAAAAAATCGGAGTTGCAGTCAGTGCAAGACCACCAACGGATGTTCGGTCTCTTTCTAAGCTTGGTGGATAAGGGAAGGTGTGAACCTTACTCAAATGGTGAAACACATTTTTTGTGCAAATGGCTTCGTTATTCCGTGATCTTTGATGAAAAAAAATGTATATATTTATATGGACACGATATCGGCAAAAAAGATAAAATTTGAAAAAATCATCGGCCCACTCTTATGAAAAATTGCTTGATAACAGAAAAAGAGGGGAAGGAAGCTGTCGATCAAAAATTGAATTCGGAGATTCCAAATACGCATGCAAAATAATTGCATTATATCTGATTTTGATAAACTAATCTTGATGTTTTATTAATTCGATATCTCGTGGGATAAGCAGTTCAATAACACAATGCCAATTGCATAATGTTGATACATTTTGTAATAAACAAGTTATTCTGTTTTTGTACTAAATAAACCTCATATTTTACGTTAATAAATAATATTTTCTCGAGAAATACTTTCTTTTGCTTATGCATTCAAATACACTGAATACAAATTCGTTAATTTATTGGCTTAAATTATTTGAACAATTATTTTTAAACAAATAATACTTTGTTTTTGATATGAAATTAATTTTTAATCCAATATGGATAAAAATAAGAAACTTTTTTATGAAGTATATTAAAAAATATATACTCTGAGAAATATGGGATTGAGAATTAAAATGAATAAAAAATAAAATAAATATAAAGAAAAAATTAAATTGAAATAAATAAATGCGGTTAGACAGTACACTTTCATCTCAATAACTAATTCACAGGTCTCTCCGAGTACTTTAAATCTATGATTCATAAACATTGAATTGAATGTAATTGTTTGGAGAAATTGTATTTGTTTATAACGAAGAAGAAAGCACATAACTACTACGCCTCTCAGAGATGGCGCCACCAATATTTGAAAGCTAACCTATTTTGAGAAGTACTAATCTTGAAACGCATTCTCCCAAAAAAAAAAATTGCAGCTCAATCTGTCAGAAAATTGTGACAGCTTTTTATAGTAAACAACTTGAAGAAGAAAAAGTTGAAACTGAGGAGTATTTTAAAGGCCTTGATAAATCGTACTATTCAAAAGGCATTGCAATGCTTGAAGACCGTTAGAATAAGTGTATTGAGCTAAAAGGAAAATATGTTGAATAATAAGTACAAATTTTGGCTTAAATCCTATGTTTTCTCTGAGAGGCCGGTAGCATCTTGAACAGCCTAGTATAAGTTGTTGTTGTGGCCGTTCTAATCGACCGATTTTAATTTTTTAAGAAGCATTTGAAAAATTGAGTATTCTTTCATGTCATTAAATTTTCAACTTACCATTTTTTTGTGCAACAATTCGAAGATTAGCAATTTTCTTTTAAATTTTGCATTGCAAAACATATTGTTCAAAAACTATCGAACCGATTTTAACGAAACTTTGTGCATCGTTTCATTAAGCCATAAAGTTTTTTAACCAAAATATCAAGGTCAATAGATCAGTTTAAGTTATCTTAAAATGTAGATGAAAAAGTTATTTTTTGGGCTTTTTTAGATATTGTTAATATTTTGAAAC
This sequence comes from Cryptolaemus montrouzieri, assembly GCA_013387265.2. Classification (NCBI taxonomy): domain Eukaryota; kingdom Metazoa; phylum Arthropoda; class Insecta; order Coleoptera; family Coccinellidae; genus Cryptolaemus; species Cryptolaemus montrouzieri. The sequence goes on from JABFTP020000185.1 coordinate 119,044,870, forward strand.
ATTGTATATAATTTTTAAAATGTTTAACTTATTCTATCTTGGATAAAATTTAATTTGAAAACTTTTTCTGTCCATCTTTCCTCTGAAATTCCTACTTGAAAAGCTATAAGCAAATGAAGTACAGTACAACTTCACTAGTCCGGGCGGATATCGTTCCAGCGCATGCCCGAATTTCTGAAGTGACTTGAATTTGTTTTATTTTCAAAATAGAAACAACCCAAAATCTGTTAAAGCCTAGTTTATTATAAAAATATCGAAAAGTTGAACAAAAAATAGTTTCTATTATAAAACAGAATCAAATTATAGAATTTCCATTCATTATAATCATTCCTCATAGAAAATATAGAATTCAAATATAAGCTAGTGTACATAAACAACATGCTAATCCTTATGACGTTCAAAATATTCATCGATTTTACTCTGAACCTTTCTCGATGCTGCCATCTGAACTGATTTTTCCTTGAGCCTTTTCAGGAGCAACACTTCTTCTATAGGAAGATTATTCTGTTCCGCCCAACTGATAATCAGGGGGAACGCATTGACAGTATCTGCATGTTTCACTTCTACCATACTATTTAAACCATCCTGTACGTTTTCAATATTCCTTCTTAAAGCATCCTGTATTAGCTTTTCTTCATTGAAATCGATAACAAACTCTTTGTCTCCCACAGCCCAGTTGGTAATGTTCTCAATGGTTAAGTCATTTTCTGGATCGATGACCCTTAATGATTCGGCAATATTTTTCAAATCATTTTCACTGATTGGACGAAGTTTCTTCTGAAGCTCTGAGAGTGGAATAATTTCATCATCTGATTCTTCTACTTCTATAGTGTCATGCCACAAAACTGTCCATCTTTTTCTAATATTTTTTGAAGTAACGGCTTTCTAAGATTGGGCAAGATTGTTCACGGCATTTTTCAAATTATACTGCTTCAAAATGGAAGTTATCTCTTCACCTTTATGCAAAATGATATGATTAAGAAAGCATTTTCTATACGACACTTTAATGTTTTGAATTAAATTCTGATCCATAGGTTGGAGAACGGCAGTACAGTTGTGTGGCAAAACATAACTCTGAAGTTTGGATCAGTATTAACCTCTTCCTCAGGGGGGTGCGATGGTGCATTGTCTTGTTAATCTCAGTTAAAAAATTCTTCACCTCGGGGATAAAAGATGTTTTAAACCATTCATTAAATAATGGTCTGGTCATCCACCCTTTGGTAGATGCTTTGTTGACAACTGGTAGTGAACTTTCGTTTTTGAATGCTCCTGGATTTGCCGCTTTTCCCAAGACTAGTAAAGGCAATTGGTGAGTTCCAGACGCGTTGCAGCATGGTATGAATGTTAAGCGGTCTTTTGACACTTTTCGACCTGGTGCTGATTTTTCCCGTTGATTAACCCAAGTTGTGTCTGGTGAACATCTCCAATAAATGGCCGATTCATTATACACCTGTTCTTTGCTTAATTCCATCTGTACAACAACCAATAGAAGTTTTTCCTCAAATGGTATGACAGCGGAAACATCACTGGAAAGTTTTTCACCACAAACCTTCAAGAAATGAATTCCATGTCTAAGCTTGAATTTATCTAACCATCCCGAACTTGCCAGAAAACCTTTTATTCCTGTGATTTGTTCATAAAACTGTTTGGCTTTTGTTCTCACATATGTCTGACGAAATTGGTACGTGTCCGTTGCGTTGTTGAAGAAACCAGTTATACAATGCGTTTTCAACATCAGGATTCTCAGCTTCTCTAATAATTTTTCTTTTTCCTACAAAAATACCTTGGATAGAATAAATTCGAGAAAAGTTTAAAATAATATTCCTACTAGGGATGCACCGAGGGCTTGGTTGGTCCAGCCGAGCTCTCGGCCGTGAGAGCTCCTCTTGGTTGGAACATTATGCACATCACCGGCGAGATTGAAATGCAAATGCAACTGTAGAACGATACTCGCCACTCTTAGATAGTACAAGTACATACATGTACTTGTACTATCTAAGAGTGGCGAATTTCAACGCCTAGAGCAGGGGTGACCACCCTTGAAAATTTGGAAGACGGTAGATGGGTCGAGTGATACCTCGAAAGAAAGGTATTATCTTTGTCTGCATCCCCGTGAAAGAATTTTCATTTTTGATTGAAAACTGTAGAAGATACAGAGTGAGCTACTGAAATTTTCAAGGGTTGTCACCCCTGCTCTAGGGGTTGAAATTCGAGATGAGGATGGTACTTGATGATGACTGCCATTGATCGGCATGTATCTGTTCCATTTTACTTCATTGAAAGTTGAATAGTCTCAGGGAAATAGTCTTCCCTATCTTTCAGTTGCTCACCCTGTATCTTTTACAGTTTTCAATTAAAAATGGAAATTCGTTCATGGCGATGTAGACAAAGATTGCCACCTTTCTTTTGAGTCATCACTCGAGCCATCTTCCCTATTCAAAATGTTCAAGGATTGCAACCGCCGCTTAGGGGGTTGATATTTCAGGCAAGGTTTGTACTCCAAAATATGTCCCTCTTGAAACAAAAATTGACCTGTTTTTGCGTTTTGATCAGAAATGAATATCTTGGTAGATATAGCCTCTGTTAAGTTTTCGTTGAAGCACCCTGTATTTATATCAACTTAGTTTGATTAATTGCTAGTATGTGTCAGGATTTGTCTCGAAAACAGATCCCAGCTGTTTTACTCAAATCATACTCGTAAGAAATTATTATAATAATAATTTTATACAATACATTTGACTTATTCTGTATTTTTAAGTTCAAAAGATCCCCATATTAGGCTACTGCATTTTGTTACAAAGTTACATGTATAAATTCGTAACGAAGTTCTTTATGCATGTGGCATAGATCCGTTATTGAAACTGCCTACGCTTTGCCTTGTAATCAAGTAGCGTTTTTATGTTTGTATTCTACGACAAGCATTGTTTCTTATCGTTATCAATTACTAAGAAACAGACAATTCAAATTCCGGCGTATCAAATAGAGAGAGATAAGCCGAGGGAATGTCTCACGCTCTATGCGAAATTCTATTTTCGACTTACCATAGGTGGAACAGACAGAGGACTAAGTCATACTGCAACTCAATTTTTGTTTTCGGACTCGTCTTTGATATACAGGTAATGATTTTCATAAGAAGCTAGACTGATGAAATTTGAGTGAAAGATCCAACTTGTCAGTATTATGAAAATGATATAGGTGGTCTACGTTACCGTGATTTTCCTTGAAATCTAAAAAATACCACTATGTATAATTTAATGAATTCCAGTTGATTCATAAATTTGTATACTCAAATCGTTTTATTGGCGTTTTCGACATTTTTGCCGCATTCGTGACATTCGCTTGTTAATCATTCAAAAAGGGGCAAAACTGATTTATATTAGAAAAAAAAGTTCAACTTTTTTTGATCACGAATGTTCGAAATCATGTTTAAATGTTATCAGCGTGGCTCTTCTTTAATTCAGTTCTGATCATGTTGGCGTCAGTGACATAATATTGATCGTATCAAAAGTCATATTTGTAACATCAAAAACAATTGAATTTACAAACTTAAAGAATATTTCACATAAGAAAAATTTCTCAATTGTCGAATCAACAAATTCAAACTTAGATGCCTTTGCTATGAAACCATATTCAAAGTGCGGGTCTAAACGAAATGAATTCAGTAAAACGCCCGGCAATGCTTTTCTTCTTTTATCTTGAGTAAGTTATGTTTTACATGAAATTTCATTATCCTTGGGTAATAAAGGGGGATGGGAACAACCACCAACTTTTTGTTCAAAAGGCATAGTCATGATATACGTCGTTTAACAGGCCTCGTTCTTATGAATTAATTCCATGAATGTAAATGTTAAAATGGATAAAAATTGACGGATTGATCGCCTGGACATTATTTCTCAGTAGTGCAGAGTAGAGCAAATGACCATATTTCATTAAGTTACGTAAAAAATATTTTTTAATTCAATTCAATTCAATTTATTGTTTTCCGGAGTTCTACATTTTCCATAAACAAATAGTTAAAAAAAAACACACACTTAGGCTCCAAGAGAAGCCCGCTTGTGTGAAAGTGTACAAAACATTATACAGGGATATCTACCGGGACCGTCCGTTAAAAACTTTTTAAGTTCCAATTACTATATCAAGCTGAAATTTTATACGCGGCCATAACTAGCGATTTCCAATTGGAGTGAAATATTTGATGTGATACCATTTAAGGTTATACCGGAAGTGGGTCATCACTTTGTTATTTCAAGTGGCAATCTAACTTTTTTATTATACATCTAGAACCGACATTTGAGCAAGGATTAAAATACCCAAGTTGTTGACACTTATCTGTCAAAACTTTTGACAGATTTAATTATTTTTGTTATGAACTCGATTTTTGAGGAACATGTTTATTTTATTGCGTTGTTTTGTATGATTTTTTCAATTTGGCCTTTTTCAAACAGCAATAACTCAATTTTTTCAAATGGCACGTACCAATTTTTATATCGCCATCAGATAAAGCATCAAATTTCAGATGGAATTGTATCAGCATGTACTATACCCATCTCTTATAGTTCCGAAATAATTTGATGATTTTGCAAGAACTAACATAGAATGCTTTGAAATATTTGAATCAAGTAGCTGAACTGGCTACGCTCACCTGACAGGTGCCTAAAATTAATGTACTTGTCACTTTGTTCATTCGAATTTGATATTTGAATAAGAATTGTTGGTAATTTGAAAAGAAAATTTTTGAAAAACACCAGATGGATAATAAAATGGCTGATTATTCAAACGAGGATATGTTTCATCTCTTTTCAATTCATGGCGAATGTCAAAAAGTGGTGGATAGAACTTGCAGGCAATTCAATAACCAATTTCCAAATTTGGCGCCTGAGTAAAACAAAATTTCGAAGTGTAGTAGTTTCTTATAGAACTGGGAGTGAGTTTTTTTCAAGAATATCGATGTACCGTAAGCTCCATACCGGAGTTGCGTAAAGTAGAATACTACGCACAAAAGAATCAAAAAGCTGAGCTTTCATGTCGATTTCAGCCCAGACAGAACAGAGATCACCGAACCGAAAGCCTGCTTTGCCTTAACCAAAGAACTTTCCGCCATTTCCCGAAATAGCGACGAGGACACGAAAGGAACCCCCAAATTGACATATCTATTGATCATAAATATTTTTACATTCTTTAGGCACTTTTTTTTGAATAGAATCCATGGAGATTTCATGAAAAAATATAAATCCACCACCCGGTAATTGATACCACTGCCAGGCAATGATTATAATCAAAATATATCCTGGAATTATTAAATATTAGGATAACCTTATTTGTTATGAAAATATATCAATCAACCAGAATATATATAAACTAAAGCATTATCAGCCAATGACATCAATGTACCAACGAGTAGTGTCATAGGCTTTCTCCTCGCACGGTCCAATGTACGGACCTTAGTCAAGTAACACTTAATGTTATTCATTCATAGTTTTTTTGTGTGAAATGATGAACGATCGAATAGAATACTGTCCTGAATATAAATGATAGAATTGTCAGCTAATTATATTACATTTATATATATAAATAATTAAAAGAAATAAGAGTCTGAGCAGTATAAACTAAAGAGAAAACATATGGCCTGTTTTAGCGAACAATTCTCCAGATACTAACCATCTACTTGATGCGATTTCATCAATATAATCATTTTTTAATTCTTTAGGGTGCTGTTCGTGTAATTCCTTCTGGATCCAACTTTCTCTTTTAGATTTATTATCCAATGTATCAAAATCTACCTCTTGCATTGTCAAGTTCAGAGGTGTAAGATTATAATCTGAAGTAACAACCATTTCATGTAATTTAGACATTAGACTCTTTTTATCATCAAAATGGGAACGTAAAAGAAAAATTTGTTCACTATGAAGATTGTTTAAATCTGTTAGTCCACGACCTCCAAGATGTCTAGGTAGTGTAACTCTTTGAATTGCTAACTTTGGGGGGTGCTTATGAGATTTACAAAGCGTTTTCCTCCTTTAACATTGTAATTCATTTAGATCCGTTGCAGACCATTTAATAATTCCAAAAGAAGATGAAAGAATAGGAAGTGCATAGGAGTTGATAGCTCTGAAAAGGTTTTTGCTAGTTAAATGACTCTTGATGATAATTATGAGTCTGTTAGAATATAAACTTCTAATATCTTCTTTAGTGCTGCTATGGTTAAAGGTGTTCTTTCGAACAAATCCTAGATATTAATATGTATCTCCATGATGCATTGGCTCGATTTCGATGTAAAACTCCTTTTCTTCGTTCTCAACCATCCCTTGAACCAAAATTTCTCCCATAATATCCATTTTGCGTCGAAACTTGACGTAACTGCTAATTATTAGAGGGAGCATTTAACCTCTCTAAAATCATTCACTTTTAAGGACGAGTTTAGTGGACTCCTCAAATTTGAACAGAAACGAACTTAGTGAATACCATAATCGAGGGCGTTAATATTTATGTGGCCTCTATAATTTAAGAAATCAGTCACAGAATGAACCCTAGTAACGGCTAAATCCATACAGTGATTTTTGAGTTGGGGAAAGCTGAGGGTAGCGAGTTTGTTGATATCACATGATCGAAAATAACCACCTAAAGGTCCCTTTCGAATTAAAAATGTACTTGTTTTACCGTTTTTCGTTAGTAATCACTCTCCAAACAGTAACAAGAGGTCAAATTTTCATTACAACAGAGTGTATTGAATTTCGTTGTGATTGATTAAATCGTTCAAATTTTCGTCCTTATAATAAACAAATCCGGATATATTCTGAACAGTTTTTTTATTGTCTAATTAACAGCTTCAGACGTAAATCGAATGTTCTGTATTAATTTTCGTGCGACAATCATAAAACAGAAGAGTTTTCCGTTAACCGTTATCAGAAGAAACTGTCGAACTTCCGTCTTAGTTGCGTGTCTGTTATTCATTTGTCATCAGTTTAAATTCATGTTACATTCATAATAATGATAAAACCATCGGCTTCCATCACGCAATTCATTTTAGATATTACACTGATAAACAGTAAATTTATTAAACGAATCAAGTTATATTTTCAAATACTAACTTACCCTCATATAAACCTCATACTTAGTTTTGTTCAGTTTTCATAAAACACCAACTCACTCGATTACGCGAATTTTGCTTACCGACGTGTTTCCGAATAAATTAACGAAAAAATATTGAAATTAAAACAGTTATTTTTGAGATTAGTGTTATACATCATACAAGATGTCGAGAGTATGTGTAAACCATCCTGAAAACTTGGTATATTTGTTATTTTAATTATTTTGGTTTTCCTAGTGTTTGCTGTGCACAATATGTCACTTCATTAACAGCATGGGCAAAAGGATCTCGTCATATACCGTCCGCAGTTCCAATGATATGGGTCGAACCGAAAGACCATGTATCATATTGCTATTTCTGCCAAACTTCTATAAAAGATATTAATCACAAATCTAGGCACTCTGTGAACTATCCAAATCTATAATCTGCTCAAAGACCTATCCCACACAGTGATGATTTAACGTTCCTCAGCCTCCAGTAAACATGGATGACGTGACCGAAGAAAATGTATCCGAGAGTTCAGATTCCCATCCGACTTTTAAGCCCAGTACTTCAAACAGAGAACCTCATTAAACGGTTTTATTAAACGGTTTTATTTATTTTTATTATTATTATTATTATTTAGCTCACCCCGTTTGTTTTATTTATTCTTGGGTCAAATTTAGTAATTCAAATTTCACCCTCTTCCTGTCAACCGATTAATCTGAAATTTTGTACACACTTTGGATTTTGGTGACAATACAATTATATTTATTCATTATCATTATAAATACAAGATGGCCGCCGCTACAAAATGGCGGATAATTTATGTTTTATTAATCCCATCAATATGGGTATCAAATGAAAGGGCTCAACGAGCAGAATACAATATACTATAAAAATTGAAATCCTAGATGGCGGCCGCTACAAAATGGCGGATAACATAGCTTTTATCAATCCCATCAATATGGGTATCAAATGAAAGGGCTCAACAATCAGAATACAATATACTATAAAAAATTGAAATCCAAGATGGCGGCCGCTACAAAATGGCGGATAACGTAGGTTACTTGGAAATATATCGTGAACGTGACAGGTGTCTTATCAAATGTTATGCATGATGGACGCTCGATTAAGGCAAATTAAGAACTGTGAAAATGAGTTTTTGGAGGAGTAAACGTATTACTTTTCGGCGATCTTTTACAACTGCCTCCTATAAAACGATCAGGAACACCTGTTTTCAAACAGCCAGAACATCTCCAACCAGCTACACATCTCTGGCGTTTATTCACGCTCTGTGAATTAACTGAAAATATGCGTCAGCAAGGTGACCAGATTTTCATTGATATTTTGAATGCTTTGAGAGTCGGTGAGCTAACAACCCAACATTTTAGTATTTTAATGGGAAGATTTCTTCAAGACACGAGTGATGAGTTTGCAATAGACAAAGCGTTAAGGGTATACCCCACATATCAGCAAGTTAACGACCACAACTCTGCTGTATTGAATTTGTACAGAAATAATGGTGCTCGCATTTACAAAATAAAAGCGCAGGATCAACTAGTACACGCCACACGAAATGCAGACAATGTGGATATAGCTACAATAATACCAGCTGATATCAACAAAACTGGGGGTTTACCAGCGGAACTGGAAATATTTGTGGGGGCAAAAGTCATGCTACGGTCCAATATTGACGTTTCAAAGGGATTAGTAAATGGCGCTATAGGCTACATCACCGAAATCGTTTGGCCTCAATTTCGTCGAACTCAGATGTATGCAACAGATGTACCTTCCGTCCGAATTGATTTCGTAAGAGACGGAGTACATCTTATACACCCGAAAGCCATACAGTTTCCAGCTAAGTACAATTATGGGACAGCTGAAAGAAGAATGTTGCCTTTAATACTATCATGGGCTTCTACAATACATAAAATGCAGGGCAGCACTGTGGATCACGCAGTCGTATACTTAGGTGCGAAACTGTTTGAAGAAGGTCAAGCCTACGTGGCTCTTAGTAGAGTAAGATCTTTGCAGAGACTACGTATAGAGGAGTTGGATTGCAATAAACTAACGGGCAAGAAACCTTGCAATAATGAAGCACTAAATGAATTAAAAGAATGCGAAATAAAAACTAAAAACTAGAAAATAAAAATAGGTAAAAAACTTTTTAAGTTAAACGGTTTTATGTTAAACATACATTGCACTGTTTAAGATAAATGTACTAAAACCAAAAATAATAAAATAGATACAGTCGTGGGAATTATAAACATATGCATAGACTAGACTAAAATAAAACCGTGGGGCGCGTCAATTGTCTACAAATTATCGACTTAATGTGCGATAGAAGAATCGTTTAATTCGTCGTTAGGCAGTTGGCCCGCAGACGGTGAGGAAATTATTTACTATTTTCTTGCTCATGGAAATTCTAATAGTTATACACTCCATGTAAATAAAAGAGATGTTTTAACTAGTTTATCGTTGGACATTCACACTGCTGGCTGGCGAGGAATCGTTTCACTGCTTGTTGTTTGTCTTTAATCGACAAAACATATGACAAAAGTACTACTCGCTCACCACTATGAAACCCTAAAACTCGCTTATAATCGAGCTTGCTAGCTTGTTTCCACATTCTAGCCCTACTTATCACACGTCCATCGTTGTCGGTTGCACAACTGCCTAATAATTATAGTGTAACATTACAAAACAAACATTTTAATCAACGATTGTAGACAATTGACGTGCCCCACGGTTTTATTTTAGTCTAGTCTATGCATATGTTTATAATTCCCACGACTGTATCTATTTTATTATTTTTTGGTTTTTAGTACATTTATCTTAAACAGTGCAATGTATGTTTAACATAAAACCGTTTAACTTAAAAAGTTTTTTTACCTATTTTTTTATAAGTCAAAACGATCTCAATGACTTGGTACGTGATTTGGATCTCAGTAAAACACAGGCAGAACTGTTGGCGTCCTGACTTCATGACTGGAATTTATTGGAAAAATACTAGAATATCCGTATACAGAACTCGACATACGCACTTCTCAAGTTTTTTTTCTCAAGATGGCAATATACTGTTTGGCAGTGACATTCCCTCAGTGATGACGGAGTTGACGTTTGAATATAAAACATCTCTTGAGATTCCTCAAAGGCTAGTTTAAAATCTGTACTGTTACATAATGGTAATAAATACCCTTCCGTATCGGTCGCTCATGCTACTGAAATGAAAGAATCATATGAAAATATGAAACCACTACTAGAACATATTAAATATAACCAATATTCCTGGAAAATATGTGGATATTTGAAAGTAATTGCTATTTTGCTAGGTCTACAGCTTGGATATACGAAGTTTTGTTGTTTCCTCTGTGAGTGGGATAGTCGAGACGAAAAAAGTCATTATGTCAAAAAAGAGTGACCTAAGCGAGACGCTCTTATACCAGGTCAACGAAATGTTCTTCACACTCCTTTAATAAATTCTGAAGATGTATTGCTACCTCCATTGCATATCAAATTCGGACTAATGATTAATTTTGTCAAAGCTATGGATAAAAATGAAGGTGGTTTTTATTACTTGAAACAAAACTTCCCAAAAATCAGTAATGCCAAAATAAAAGAAGGAATATTTATAGGGCCACAAATAATAGACCTACTGGTTGACGAAGAGTTTGAACAAAAACTTAATCCGATCGAAAAATTCGCATGGAAATGGTTTTCGAAATATTGTTCGTAATTTTCTTGGAAACCAAAGGGCCGAAAACTATGAAGAGTTAGTCAACAACCTCTTAGCGGCTTACAAGGACATGGGATGCAGTATGTCGCTCAAGATTCACTTTTTACACTCGCATTTGAATTTTTCTTCAAAATTTGGGAGCCGTTAGCGACGAACATGGTGAGCGGTTCGACCAGGACATATGCAACATGGAAAAAAGGTACCAAGGCAAGTGTAGTCCGAACATGTTAGCTGACTACTGCTGGATACTCAAAAGGGATGTACCTGACGCTAAATATTCCCGAAAATCCCGAATAAAGTAAATATAAGTTATTTTTTCTTCATTTGAAACATATTTTTACCGTTTTTACTCAAAAAAGATTAATTGCTGTTGCAAAAAAACTGAGGGTTATCGAAATTTTCTAAAAATGCAGATCAGTTACAGTCTAGTTGTAGATACAAAATAACCCATTGAATTCCATTTAACTTTCATTAAAGTCATTTTTGTCTTATCAGTGTTATTAGCGAATGGAATCTTTGAATGTGAATATGAGGAAAATAAAAGCTTGGATTCATTTTGGATTATTTTTGCTTGATGAGGAAAATCATACTTTTATTTCAATTTGTACTTGATCAGAACTTTCGGGAATGATTATTGTGTGATTCTAAGTAATTTTTTGTTATAAGCACCCTACATTCGCGGCGTGATATACACGTTCCGCGGGTTTTCCTATTCGTGTCGGCTTTTCATTGCGACAAAGGGTTATCGCGATCCACACATTTGCCATTGTTATTCTTTCCAAATTTGAGTGTTGTAATAGCTTGACGTTTGAAAATGTTATGCACCTTCATTTACATTGCTGTGCGACCTGTCAAAGGCGTGTGCTGCATGACTTGCTTCTGGTAAAACTTAAATATAATAACTTTTCGAATAATGCAATAGAAATTATAGGTTCTTACTTGAGTGGTAGATATCAAACAGTGAAAGTAGATGATAAATTATCAAATAAACAGTTGATAGAGAGTGGTGTACCCCAACGATCTATCCTTGGGTCACTGCTCTTCCTGATCTATATAAATGATTTACCAGAGTCTAATGATTCTGCTAAACATATATTATTCGCTGATGATACCACAATGACAGTGAAGAATCCAAATGAGGAAGTTGAGGGCTGGCGATTGGTTTGTGGCGAATGGCCTCACATTAAATAACGAAAAAACAGCGAAATTGCTTTTTACTTTGAGGCCACGGGAAAGTGTTGCAAAGGATGAATTCGTTGACCATACGAAGTTTTTGGTTGTGTATGTTGACGATCAGTTAAAGTGGCATAAGCATACGGAAGCTCTTGCCAGTAAAATTCCTAAAAATATTTTTCTGTTAAGGTGCCTATCAGATTCGCACTCGTTAGGTTGTGTTAGGAGTGTGTATTTCTCTCTATGTCATTCTTTGTTGTCATATGCAGTCCTAGCTTGGGGTCAGGCAGCTGAGTGGCCTAGAATTTTCAGACTCCTGAGGAGGGCTGTCAAAATATTAGGAGGCGTAAAGTATAGGGATGATTGCAGGGATAAGTTTGTGGAGCTTGGTATCTTAACGTTACCTTCTTTGTACATATTTGAGCTCCTCAAATGTACCAAAGAGTATTTGGAAAAAAAACCTGATACGCGATATAGAGATAACTCCGAAATTCACACTTACCCAATCCCAAAAAAGTATTCATTACTTGGGTCCCAAATACTATAATAAAATTCCTAAAAATATCCAAATATTGCATCAAGCCTGCTTTGAACAAGCAGTCAAGGTAAGTTCGATTGAGAGGGCCTTTTATAGTTATACCGAGTTCCTTGAATATTAGATGTTCTTTTATTGTGAGAATAATTGTTGAAATATTTCGTATTTCTGAAAAGTACGTAGCTTAAATTGCAAGTGAATGATTGTAGACAGTATTTACTCTGACCTGTGTAAACACAAATGCGTATTTGACACCAATAAATTGAAATTGAAAAAAAAACATCTATATTTGTACGTAATTTTGTTTTTTTATGGTTCTCAACGTAATCGAAATGAGTTTGATGTTAGAATATGTGGTTATCATTCAAAAAGTGAAGGCAAACTTTCGGTGTATCCGGAAGAGACCAATGAAAATGTTTCAGGCTGTTAGAATATGATTCAATTCGGTTTTTGTTCACATCGATCAACAATTGTAGGAGCAACAATTCTTTTTCATTCTGTTGTCTGTTATGATGTTATAAGTTTTCTGTAAAGAATGGGTGCTATCACAAAATATTGTCGGAAAATACGGAAAACCTAAAATTGAAAAAAATTAGATAAGAATTATGTGTTTATAATAATTCACTGAAATAATCTGTGTCAAAATATTCGATATCTACGTTGTTTGTGAAAGCAGCTTTGAACATTTCTTTTTTATTTTATGCGTTTTATATTATTGTAGATGTGAACATTCACCTTCAATTGAAAATGTATTCTAGCAAGTAATGGCCTCATCAATTAATAAATTCTGTTACTATTCGGATGCAAATTCAAATATGTATATTCCGTTCATCACCATGGTATATTTTACACGCGTTGAAATTCACAATCATTCTTCTATTAAATAAATTCATCGTTCTCTCTAGAACATAATAGAAAGCACGATTTCATTTTTATTGCAATCACTATTAGGTAATTAAAACGCAGGATGCAAGTGAAATCTGCACTTCAACAAATAGATTATTCAATTTAATCTTGGAGATTAACTGGTAGGCAACTAGAAATGAGAGCCCGTGTATTGTTGGTTGCATCGATCGGAGTACTGTGGATGAGCAGAGATCTAGTTAGGATATGCGTTGAATTTCGATAATACTCTTGAAAATATGATCGATAGTTCATTGGATTCCAATGACGAATGCTGAGTCAGTTCAACTTTTGATTCGAGAGAGTTGTTGTGAACATGTAAAATCAATCTCCTGCCACTCCCAACATCTCCAACAATTTTTTATATAATGTGGGGTCGAGTGTCACTTCGTTGAAAAGATTTTTGTTTCTTCCCAAATACATTATTTCAAAATATTCAGCTCAATTGATTCGGAATAACTTGGGTAATATGTGATAGGATGGAAGAAGAAGTAGAAACTTTGTCGGACTTTCTTTCATTTTTATAAAAGAAAAACAGGAAAGTGACACCCAAAAAAATTTGTATACAGAATAATCATAACAACCTTCTTAAAATAACCCACCTCCATAGAATGATTCAAACAATGTTCGGATATACTCTTTCAATAATAGGAAAATTTTGCATTTAGCATCGCAGCATCTCTTAATCTTTACTACCTGATTACGATTTTCTCTGTCATTTTTGTTGCTTGCGAATATTGATGTCCTCGTTTTGAATAAAATGTCTACTTTAGACGTCTAAAATTTGTAGTCATTATAGTAGACGAATATGTGTTTAGGGTTCTTCGAAAATAAAATTCAATGTACACTTATGTATTTGAACACAATAAGAATTTAATGTGAATATCTAGATAGTTACGTTTACCAAAAATTAATATTTCATAAATTTAATGCACACTTAACTTGAGCCTAATTCTATACGTTAAAATATACAGGGATATCCACCGGGACCGTCCGTTAAAAACTTTTTGAGTTCCAATTACAATATCAAGCTGAAATTTTATACGCGGTCATAAATAACTAGCGATTTCAAATTGGAGTGAAATATTTTCGAAGTGATACCATTTCTGGTTATACCGGAAGTGGGTCATCACTTTGTTATTTCAAATGGCAATCTACCTTTTTATTATACATCTAGAACCGACTTATCTGTCGAAACTTTTGACAGATTTAATTATTTTTGTTATAAACTCGATTTATGAGGAACATTTAAAAAAATTGTAGCTCGTAGATCTTTTGCATTACAGACACAATTTTTGCTTGGGTGGATAGAAGAAGGATCAAGGAATTTTTTAAGCAATCTACACATGTGAAATGTTCATTGCGTTGTTTTGTATGATTTTTTCAATTTGGCCTTTTTCAAACAGCAATAACTCAATTTTTTCAAATTGCACTTGCCAATTTTTATATCGCCATCAGATGAAGCGTCAAATTTCAGATGGAATTGTATAAGCATGTACTATACCCATCTCTTATAGTTCCGAAATAATTTGGGAATATATTGAATTTTGATGATTTTGCAAGAACTAACAGAGAATGCTTTGAAATATTTTAGTCAAGTAGCTGAAAAGGCTACGCTCACCTGTGCCTAAAATTAATGTACTTGTCACTTCGTTCATTCGAATTTGATATTTCAACAAGAATTGTCGATATTTCAGATGGAAAATATCCAAAAAATGCAACACATTTAGAATAAAACCACTGGTTATTCAAACGACAATATATTTAATCTTTTTTTAATTCATTTTAGAAAGTCAAAAAATAGTGGGTAGAAACTGCAGGCAATTCAATAACCAATTTCCAAATTTACCGTTTATGAGTAAATAAAATTTCGAAGCATTCGAAGCAATTTTCTACAATTCGGATGAATAAAAATTGTAGGAACTAAGCGAAAACCAATCATCGAAGATAATTACATTAATAAGAATAAATGATAGCAAACATCATAGGAGAAAACTAATTTACGATCTGAATAAATGTTCAATATGGGCCCCATTTTGCTCGATACACTTGACAGCTCGTATACGAACATGATGAGTTGCCCTCCTAGTTTCCTCAGGATCAATATTACGAAAAGTATTATGAATGCGCTCTAGTAACTCTTCTTTACTTCTTACAGAAATAAGATACACTTCACCCTTGATTTTGCCCCATAAATAAAAATCAAGGGGTGTCAGGTCCGGAGAACGCGTAGGCCATTAATTTGGTCCTTGGATTACTCCACCATCTAACCTCGAACATTTCTGTTAGCTGCCGATCTACAGCTCGTGTTTTATGTGCTGGTCCGCCATCCATTTGGTAATAGCAACCCCTCAGAATGTTAAGGGGTAATTCATCTAAAAAATTTCCTGATGTTCCTCTCAAAATTTCCAGGTATCTTTGTCCATTAAGATTTTCCTCATAAATGTGATAAGCCAACAAATCATTCATTAAAATTGCAAAAACGTTCACGCTAAATTTATTTTGGAAATCAATAACGTCAATGAAATGTGGATTTTCTGTGGCCCAAAAATGTCGATTTCTCCTGTTGGTTATTCCACTTTCATTGAACTTGGCTTCATCAGACCATATAATTTTTTGCAGAATTGTCTCATCTTCTTGAAGCCGAATTAATAAATTTTCACAGAAATTTAGCCGCTAGGGAAGGTGAGTTGGTTTCAATTTTTGTAGTCTGATAAAAGAATACGGGTGCATGTTATGTTTCTTAAGGATCCTTTGAATGGAAATATAACACAATCCAATATCCATTGATGCTGACTCAATGTACGCATGTGGATTGGCACGAAAATACGCTAGCGTATTAATTTGATTGTCGTCGTCCTCGAGAATTGCTTTTCTTCTAGTTTCTATGTATTTTGTTCCTCCAAATTGCAGAAAATTGCTTCTAATCCTTCGAAATTTTGTTTTACTCAGGCGCCAAATTTGGAAATTGGTTATTGAATTGCCTGCAAGTTCTATCCACCACTTTTTGACATTCGCCATGAATTAAAAAGAGATTAAACATATCCTCGTTTGAATAATCAGCCATTTTATTATCAATCAGGTGTTTTTCAAACATTTTCACTTCAAATTACCAACAATTCTTGTTGAAATATCAAATTCAAATGAACGAAGTGACAAGTACATTAATTTTAGGCACCTGTCAGGTGACAGATAAGTGCCAACAACTTGGGTATTTTATGCCTAGCTCAAATGTCGGTTCTAGATGTATAATAAAAAAGGTAGATTGCCATTTGAAATAACAAAGTGATGACCCTTTTCCGGTATAACCGGAAATGGTATCACTTCGAAAATATTTCACTTCAATTGGAAATCGCTAGTTATGGCCGCGTATAAAATTTCAGCTTGTTATTGTAATTGGAACTCGAAAACTTTTTAACGGACGGTCCCGGTGGATATCCCTGTATATAGTTCGTGTAACTTCTACTTCAGGTACAATTTGACTAGTCGATAAAGAGTGCCACAAGGTCTATGAAAAAAATTGATAGATGGTTCCTCGAAAAATTCGAAGATGAATTCGTGAGAACATCATGGACCGAATCTTTTTAAATTCAGAGATATTCAGCTTCGAAAATTTGATTATCACCGTTCTTGAAATCACAATTTTAAACATACAAGAGCTATTCTATGGTGTTACCATAGATGGAATGAAATTCATATCTTGTTGTACAGAAGGTGACATTTGTAACCATAGTAAAATGACCATGGAGAATGTTGAGTTACTTTTGATAGATAGAGGTCAGAACATCTTTTTCGTTAAATATTTATTGTTTCGAAATCGTTCATGAATAATATGGAGGAATGATTTTTGCGATGGAAGCACAGGATAAGCTGCTAGAGAATACCACTGAAGATTCAAGAGCCATTCTGTGGTAATGACACACATAGTGATTATAATTATTTCGATCACATCTGCGAAATTAATCATTTCTACACTGTAGACGAGGTGTTTTATGTATCCCCTTACATAGAAGTCTAACGGGTTGAGATCTGGTGGCCAAATAATTGGACCAGTCCTTCCAATCTACCATTTTGGAAAATATTCATTCAGCTATTTAATAAGTATTCTTCCTTGATGTGGAGGAGCTCCGTCATGTTAACAATTCATATTTTGAATAAAATTTAACGGAACATCATCAATCAAATTGAACGTTTTCAGTAGAAAATTTCGATAAGTATTGGCATTCAATATGTTTTCTAAAATACGAATCGGCAGGAAGCTATTATTATAAAGGTCATATGTCGAATGTTTAGAACCTTTTATGTGACACGACACCTACTCATGACAATTTGCGTCCCTCAATAAGGCATACTGTCAGTGCAAACATGTATCACCAAAATTTCGTTTTGGGGTCATAACGTTTATTATTTTTGATGTTATTAATTTTTATATGTCGTGTGTTCCGTGAAAACCGCCCCAAGTAATAGTTCCTATAATTGTTGATGCAATGAAACAAAAACTGAGTTTTATCTTGTATGATATTCTAACAGCCTAAAACATTTTCATTGTTCTGTCCGTCAAGCTTTACTTGGATTGAATGGTAACCCCATATTTAATAGTGCACGGGCATTTATACTCTATGGAGAAGAATTTCCTGGTCGTGTTGAACCAGCGCGTTGAAAGTTTACTATACTCGAAAAAACTTGAGAAAGTACAGAAATCTGTAGAAAAACTCAACCTATATCTGAAAAATATTCGTAGAAATTGTTGAAAATATTATCCATGCTGTTGAATATAATATTTACATCTTCTGAGTTCTGAACACGTGTTGCATTCAACTTTCAAAACGTCCAAACTTATGATAAAGCATATCGATCTTGTAGGTAACTCCATAGCCACAAATCAGGAGGTGTTAAGAAGACCATTTGCCCTTATTTATTGATCACTAAAATTATTGTTCAGTCATTTCAAACACAAAGCTGGGTTGTGAGGAGCAGCGCCATCTTCTTGCAAGTGAACTTTTCTTCGTTCTTTCATTATGATTGTTCTCATTCAGGTATCTTTCACTGACAGCTAGGTCTAGCAAGCGAGCTGAATAAATGGCGCACCAGACGTTCACACCGAATCTACACTGAAAATTATTATTGCTATATGGATTCGGCTGGCTCCAATGCCTTATATCTATTGAAATGACGATTGGTGCGAAAAGTACTCTCCTCAGACCAAATGATGGAAGAATAATCTGAATGCAAACTATTAGAAGATAAGTTCGAAAACTCGAGGAATCTAACATTTGTCCAACTGATGTTTCTGGGTTTGTTTCTACACTAAACAAGACATTCTATTCTGTTTCTACGCTAATCTTCCTTTTCTACAGTTTTTAGTTTTTAGAATGATCCATATTTGCGTAAGTTGTTTTCGAGCTTGGTAAACTTCCAGCGTTCGGTTAATAACGATCTGGAAATCGTGTCCGATATCGTCGAAATACTCGAGCACTATTTCTGTTAGATTGAGAATAAACTTGCATCAAGTCAATATTCATTTGATTTTCGTCTTCCATTCTTAAATAATTTTCCGTGACAAAGACTCGAAATGTAACAATAGCAAGAATCAGCTGGTAGATAATTAATTTGTCATAATTTGTCGTTAATAATTGCGACTTTACTTTCATAGTTTCATAGAACATGCTGTTACGTTTTGGGTCTTTTTTAGCCAAAATACGAAATATGAGTTATGCAAACTGAAATAATCACCAAAACACTTTGTATAGTATATTTTATCATAATTTTTAACTCGAATAGTCGATGAGTTGGAAATTTTTTCTTCCGATATTTTTCGATAATTTCTTTTTTCTCGGAAAATACAGCGTTCTGAATGATATTTTTTTCGCAGAATACACTGAAAATTAAATAAGTAATCGAAAAAGAAAGTAATATATGGTGTTACCACTTTAAAAGTTCACTTCACTTTCGGTATTTTTGGAAGTGACAGACTAATGAGAATGTTTCTGGCGGTTAGAATATCATTCAATATGCATTTTGGTTTTTGTTTTATTGAAATCGATCAACACGCCGTTTTTCAAGGAACACCATATATATCCTCATATATCTAGCTATAACACCGAAACAAGAAAACTCCAAATATTTTCAAACAGGCACCTCAAAAAATTGAGACATTGAGCTCCGGTCTCTCCTAGGCTGGTAAAAACATTAAAAGTTAGAATTCTACATAGAATTCTGATAAATTTTTTCTAATTTCGAAGTCTCTACTAGTTTGTAAAATGCTTCATTTGTTTTACAGATATTGAAGTTCATTCTGGATTGGCAATTTGTTATTCGTTTTTTTCATTTTAATATTACTTCAACGGAACGAGTAATGAGTTCAAAAATTATATAAAACTATGAGATGATATTACTTTAGTCAAGGTCCTGGTAATTTCAATAGCAATTTTCTCTGTCATCAGTGAAATTGCAGTCGTCCGAAGGTGAACTAGAGTAGGTATTTCCATTGTTTTCGCTTAGAAATTTACTAGCGATGCCCCAGTATTAAACACCGTATCCTGTCATCTATAGTTATCATATTTCTTGAGCACAAATTACATCCTCCAGCCATATAATGTAGGAAAAATCGGAAACTGTGAACCATGGAATTTCATTTTATATGACACTGACTTAATGCTGCCACGTCGTGTAGTCTATATTCTTCGACGAGGTTCTTCTTTTTCTCTTTCTGTGCTTATCTCGTTCCTTTCTCTATGGAGAGCAAATTCTGTCGTGATTAATCTAATTGTGATTAGCGATCTATAAATAGAAACATATTTGACGGAGTGCATTTGCAGGAAAGACAGGCATGTAATTTGCAAGCCTATAAAGCTTGAAACTAGTTATTAATTCACTTGCAGAGCACAGAATACAATTAAATCTGGTTCACAGTTTCTGTGCTTTTCGTTTTTTCGTATACATCTGGCGCCTGCGAGGACTTTTCATTTGTTTTTACTAACGGTTAGAAAGGGGCAAGCGGCTATAATTTTCGGTCATTACATGTAATTCCCGTTAAGTTGAGTCCGAGTTTCCTTCGTTTGAGTTAATTTTTTCTCCCATTTGTGATTGGAATTGATACGGTTATTATGCAGATATTCAGAGAATTTATTTTTCGACACATACGTTTCCTATTTTCGTGCCTGGCAATAATTCCAAGTACCCAGCAAGTTGTAATTAAATTGCGAAAAATGACGTATGTTTCTTTTCTCATTTAATAACTAGTTGTGTTCTTTTGCTGAGCTTCGCATTTTATTTTATTTTGTTATAAAATGTTTTTACTTCAAGTTTAATTACAGTTCATTTTATGATAGGTAACTGCATCCTTGTAATATTCATTTTCTAAAGTTCTTTAGACATTTTCGTGGTTATTTAGGTTAGTTACTCAACTTTCTATTCCACAATAACAAGTAATTTTGACAGGTACTCATTATTTTCATACTGAAATATTATAGAATCTTTGGGACACTAAAATGGTAATGTATAGATTTTCAAATATGTTCAACGAGTTCATAAAGGCAGTGAATTTTTGAGCAGCATATTTTCTACACAGAATAATTGCGTCAAGGAAAGGCTTGATAAATACTATCGGGACTGCACCATCAAATTCAATGGTTAAAAAGTGGTTTACTGAGTTCTGTTTTAGTCATATTAGTACAAGCGATGCCGGGCGTTCAGGTCGCCTAAAAGAGATCGTCCAAGAGATTCTTCAGATATACACAGTTTGTCGGAAAAGTTCCCGAACTTTTGAAATAAAAAATCGAAAATTACTTCTAACGAAATTTATTCCAATTAACTTTCAACATAGTTCCCTCCCCTAGATATACACTCCTTTGAGCGCTCCACGAGTGATTCGAAGGCCCTCTGAAGTTATCGTTCTGAGACGCTCGGTGCAAGCCGCTTGAATGCTCGGTACATCTTCAAAAAATCGTCCTTTCAGGTGCATTTTCATGGGGCGTAGTTGATACGTGGAATCTGATTTTCGGCGAGAAAACGCTTCACAATGTTCGACGAATGAATAGGCGCATTGTCATCCAGAAAATTCCACGATCCCGGATCCTTGTATTCAGGCCTGACGCGATTAATCCGGCTCTTCAGACGTTTCAACAGTTCTACGTAATACGCAGCATTCATGGTAACGCCTGGGGGCACAAATTCTTGGAGTCGAAGAAAGCGATGAGCATCGTCTTCACCCATAATTTTTGTTGGCGCACTTTTTGAGGCCTCGCACGGCCCGGTCTGAGCCAAGCGGACGATTGCCGCTTCGTGGAAGGATAGTATTAAAAACACCAAGTCTCGTCACCAGTCACATTCGAGATTAGAAAGTCTGGAGGGGTCTCGCAAGTCTCGATAAAATCTTGACAACATTCGACGAGAGACTGCCTCTGCTCGTGTGTGAGGAAGTGCGGAACAAATCGTGAACAGACCTTCCAACGGTTAGCTACGCTATCCTTACTCTTGTTCAGTTGCTCTGCTAACATTCTAAGAGACATGTGGTAATCCTGGTTCAGTAGCGCGCGCACACGAGCCCCCTTTTCGTCGGTAACAGCTGTTGACGGCTGGCCGCATCTCTCGTGTCTTCTAAGGACTCTCTACCCTTCTCAAACTGATTGAACTACACTACATCTTCACAGTAAGCCAAATCGATCATTTTTTCATTTTCCCTGAACGTTTTTTTAAGTTTATAACTAAATTCAATCGCTGCACGGTGTTTAAATTTCTCATCCATCGCGAAGCTTATACCGGGATACCATACACACCTTCACGCAAACACGTCTATCTCGAGAACTAATGAAACGATACTGGGGAAAACTCCTGAAGGATGTAGCAAGATGGTACTGGTGTCATTCAACAGACCGAGCCGCTTGTATGGGCTCTGGAAAATAAGTTCGGGAACTTTACCGACATACTGTGTAGATTTAACCCGCTGCGATTATTTCTGTTTCTAAACGTGAAGAAATTCATGGACGTATTTTAATGTGGTTTCTTCGTTCTTCCGGTTTCTCGTCCGTTGATCCTGGTAATGACCATTCGTTGGTTGTTGTTGACGACGTTTCGGCTGGATCGCACCAGCCATCTTCATGTCGGAGTATATTGGTTTACTGCTCTATGTGCCACTGTATGCTGAATTTATATTCCTTCGCGATCTCAGGTTGTGGTGCGGTGGCGGTGGCGCGTTCCTATTGGTCGGTGGCTTGACCCGTTTGCGTTGCATGATTGGCTCTGTCCTCGGTATCTCCCTACTTGTGTCTGCGTTGGGTTCTCTTGTTCTTGCTTTTACAGGTTTCAACATAGATTTCCATATTGTTGGTATGTTTAGGGCGTCATCTCTCCTGTTCATTGTCATGTGTTTTTCTATTTCAATGGCTTCTCGTAATTTTCTTTTTCGGAGTTGTTCTATGTTGGCTACCTGTGTAGTGTTGTCGTAATCGAGTTTGTGGCCTGTTTTGTGCGAGTGTTGAAACACAGCAGATGTACTGGTTTGTTGGTCTTCTGAGTTCTTATGTTCTTGTATCTGAACCTCCATTCTTCTATTTGCTTCCCCAATGTAGACGAGCTCACAGCATGTACACGGAATTTTGTAGACTCCTTGGTTTTCAAGTGGTATCCGATCCTTTGGTGTTCTTAGGTTTTTGCGTATCGTATTGTGTGGTTTGTAGATCGTTTTTATGTTGTGTTTTTGTGAGATCCTACCAAACTTGTCGGTTCCACCTCTTATAAATGGCAGGAAAGCTAAACTTCTTGGCTTTGTATCCTCTTCTGAATCTTTTCTGAGAGGTTTCTTGTACTCCATAGCTTTGTGTATTGTTCTTCTGCTATGTCCATTTTGTTGAAGAATATCTTTGAGCTTGGTCAATTCTTTGGTTGTATTGTTTGGAGAGCAAATACTTTTTGATCGGTGAACGAGTGTCTTGATTACTGAGTTCAGTTGGGCGGGATGGTGATGTGAGTTTCCATTCAAGTATCGGTTGGTATGTGTTGGTTTTCTGTAGACATCAACTCATCAAGGTCAAGCCACTGACCAATAGGAACGCGCCACCGCCACCACACCACAACGAATGGTCAGACCGATCAACGGACGAGAAAAATTCAGAATACAGAAACTATATATAGAGCATATAAATATATATACTATATATATATATATATATATATATATATATATATATATCGTATATATATATATATATATATATATATATATATATATATATATATATATATATATATATATATATATATATATATATATATATATATATATATATATATATATATATATATATATATATATATATATATATATATATATATATATATATATATATATATACCGGTGTAACTGGAAACTTGCTCGCCCTATAACTTTTTTCCTGTCCAATATTTTTCAATGAAATTTTCTGAACTGAATTAAAAATTTACTTCAACTTGAATGGCACTGGCAGTTAATCTGAAACGTTTCCGGTTTCAAAAGAAATTAGCCAAAGTTTCGATTTTCAAATGGCTCACCCTGTATATTTTTTGAGAAAACGAATAAAACTCCCTTTGTCTATACATTCAGCATATTTTAAGACGAATTTGCCGAATTTTTAATTTTTTTTTTATCAATTTGTTTTCAAGTCAAGGTGGCTATGACGACAAAAAACTGCGTGATTTATCGACCGAAATCGAGTACATTTGGATTCATCACTGAAACAGTAGAATTCCTTCTGTTATTGGCTTCGTAACATTCCAAACATTGTTTCTTTGAAAAAAATCTTATTTCGCAAGGCTCACTAGCACTATAATACGCAGAATATTTTTACGAATATTTTGATACCAAATTGATAATTTTTTGTTGAAAATTTCTATTCGTAATCCTGGCCATAGTATAATACTCGTTTTTCAACTCATTATTTGAAGTGCTTTGGAAATGCATTGAAATCCTATCACAGATCATAGAATTTTCTGTTTTCAATTTTAAATGTCATAAGATAAGATTGTGTTGCATCTGAATCGGTGAGTTGGTATAAATTGTTCAGGGTTTTTGAATTTTCACGGCAGAAAAACGGACGAAATGCTAATCACACAGAATGAAAAAGTAGATCTGCTACTCATTTATGGCGAATGCCGAAAAAACTCTACAGCATCAGCAATTTTATACGCTGAACGCTATCCAGAACGGCAACATCCTTCAAGGCACTATTTTCCAAAACTGGAAGTGAAGTTTCGTCAGCAACCGGTTGTTGCAGATAATCAAAATTTCATAGTAAACGAAAATTCTGAAATTGATGTATTAGCGTACATTAATTTGAATTGTACGGCATCTACCAGAGAAATCGCACAAGAAATAGGGATAAGTCATCACAGTGTTTGGAGAATTCTTAAGAAGCATAAATTTCGCTAGTTCAAATACAATCTTTATCAACACCTTTATGAAAATGATAATGGCCGAAGATTAGAATATTGCAACCAGTTTCTTCAAAAGATGGAAATATCCTTATAAAATTTTATATTCAGATGAATCCCGATTTACTAACAACGGAATGTTCAATAGAAACAATATGCACTATTGTGCCCACGAAAACGAGCATTTAGTACGTGAGGATAATTTCCAGGAGCGATTTGGGTTTAATGTATGGATGGCAATGGTAGGGCGACATCTCATAGGTCCAATCATTTTTGATGGACCATTAACAGGGGAAAGATATTTAGGATTTTTACAAAACGAAATAAGCGATTGATGGTTTACCACTGGCTGTTACTAATAACTTAATTTTCCAACAAGATGGAGTACCAGCGCACAACTGCAGGGAAGTTGTTCAATATCTAAATAATAA
Organism: Cryptolaemus montrouzieri; assembly: GCA_013387265.2. Taxonomy (NCBI): domain Eukaryota; kingdom Metazoa; phylum Arthropoda; class Insecta; order Coleoptera; family Coccinellidae; genus Cryptolaemus; species Cryptolaemus montrouzieri. The sequence goes on from JABFTP020000185.1 coordinate 119,070,123, forward strand.
TTTAAATAAAAGGTGGTAGGCACCAACGGCCCGACAAGATGGCCAGCTCCGCTCGACTTGTCCCCATTAGATTTTTTTGTGGGCCCATGTGAAAAATCGTGTTCATAGAACTGCTTCAGAAAATCGAGAGGATTTAGAGAATAGAGTTCGGGGAGCATTTCCGGTAAAATCGGAAGCGTTTCAGATAAGCTGTCAGTGCCATTCAACTAGAAGTAAATTTTTAATCAATTTCAAAAAATTTCATTGAAAAATATTGGATAGGAAAAAAAGTTTTAGGGGCGAGCCTCTTTCCAGTTATATATATATATATATATATATATATATATATATATATATATATATATATATATATATATATATATATATATATATATATATATATATATATATATATATATATATATATATATATATATATATATATATATATATATATATATATATATCTATAATTTTGAAATTTTGATGTGTGTCAGAAAAAACACAAGAGTGAGCTCCGGAAATGTAACAGGGGAACCATACTATCTTGTATATGATTCAATAAACGAGTGAAAAAACCTGAGGAAAAAACTCGTTTCCCTGTCGCTATTGCACTAGCAATAGCTTGTCTGTTTATGTTGTGTTAGTGTCGTGTGTACATAAAGAGTACCAAAGATTTTTCTGCTTAGCCGCTTCATTCTCTCTTGCATTCCATGATTTCCAAACGAAGACAAGGGTTAAAGGAAGGGGGTTTGGGACAGGAATCTGTAACAATGGAAAAAGAAAACAAACAGAAAAATATTTCAATAATCATACTTCTTATATGTCTAAACAAATCTAAAAAAAGATTTTACATAGGAAGCAAGGTCATGAAAAGGACTAAGGAGATAATAAAAAAAATACATAACCTGCGATATTTCCTCAAATTCCATCTCTGTTTGTCCGAGAGCCCCGATGGCCAGGTTCAGTCTTCCAAGTGATGCCGATTATGATCTATAGATGGTTTAGAATCATTATGGACCCAATAATCTGGGTTAACATCGCCCATTTATTATTTCTTCGTGGAACTTGTTCAATTTAAAGAAAAATTTGCGAAAAAATTTTGACAGTCGTTCGAAAAATATGACATTTGTCATAAGAAATACTAAAGACTTATAAAAATAATGCTTTATCCAAGATTACATTAAAATTATTTGGAATCATTTCTGTGCCATAGCATTGATACAATATTATTATTACTACTATCACAACATATTGTATTATTATTATTATTACAACATATTGTAATATTATATTGTAACCTCAGTTGAAATTTTAAAATAAAATATAATAATAATGAATATCACTAATATTCTTAGACCGGTTTCTGAACGTATAATTGGAAAAATATTATAATCATGAATAAATTAAGGATATGGGCCAAGATGGACATAAATATTATACACCTTAAATTTACTTGGGGCCGAGATGAACACTTTCCAAATCTTTACAACTGGGTCCTGGGCCGAAATGGACACTACTGAAAATTTCTGCTAATAGGGGGCTGAGTGGATTTCCCATATGAAGGCTCTCGCCTGAACCGTAAAATCGAGATCCAAAAGCAAACTAATTTTTTTTTATATAATAAAATGAATCGAATTCGATTTGCATCAAGTAACGGCTACTATACTTGATGCAACGAAAAGAGAGAGTGTACACAAAACAAACGCACGAGGCCTGAACGTGATGTCACACAGGGTTGAATCCAGGGACTGGCTTCCATTTGATCACGAAATTGAACTCTGAATTAAGTAATGGACATCAATGATGTAGAATTTCATTCTAAAATGAAGTATTCACGCAATAGTTTCGGATATGACTGATTGAATTATCATAAAAAACAGGCAATGTAATACGCAAATGATGTTGTAGGTATATTTTCTGGTAGTAGAACATTATTGAAACATATATATTACAAGAGTTAAATAAAAAGGGTTATCAAGGAATCATTCTCGAGATTAACAATAATAGGATCCAGTTGTTCGTCTATTATGTGATCTAATTGCCACATTCTCGGTTCGACCTTCTCTACGACGTGCTTAATGCAGTTTTGCCACTTGACAGCATCAATCCTTTCAAAAATGGATTCGGCGAAAAGCTTCTTCATGTCTTGGAATTTGAATGATGTGTTCTTAGATGCCACATAATTCTTCATCTCAGCCCAAACCAGTTCGATGGGATTGCGCTCGCAATGATAGGGCTGGAGTCGCAACACGATTTTATTTTGGTTTCGAACTATTTCATCTACTACATATTTATTATACGCTGGCTTATGGCTTTTGACTATTCGCAAAAGCGCTGCCTCAATCAAATCATCCCGAAAGCAATATTTTTTGAACGTAGCCATTCTTGAATAGTGGCTTTTCTACTGGCAGATGTCGGGAATTTTTCTGTGCGTCTAGAATGATAAGACGCATTGTCCAAAACGATGACACATCCGTCTTCCAATTTCGGTAAAATATTTTCAAACCATTCTTCGAAGTTGGGTCCATCCATTTCTTCGTGGTAGTCACCAGATTTCTTTGATTCAAATGACCACAGTGCGTCGGGAACGAATCCAGTATCACTTCCAATATTGCAAACCATGAGTCTCTTGCCTTTACCTGCAAAGACATAAAAATGATTTCTATTAATGATTGCATGTGTCTATTTTCATCTAACTTCATCATGTGGAATCTCATAATTCAAGAAAATACTTAATTTTGATAATTAGAGAATTGAGTAAAATCACCGATAAACCTTTTGACGATAGGTAGGTGGTACACAGCCTACTTAAGTTAATTTACAGTAGCAATAGAGATAAAGAAAAACCCAGAAGTAGCAACAGACCCTTAATAAGATCCCATCTATTCGTTCAAATTGAATTATCCCATTGCTGTTGTAAATATAGATTGGAAACATGATATAGAACGTCCTTGAAAGAAAGCGGCATGCTAACAATTCGAAACAGGATTGTTGTGGTACCAGGTACTGGATAATGAACAGTATGTATGGGTTTTACCCTATAGCATAATTTGCAAGGAATAACAGGAATATTTTCGTAAAGGGTATTCGAAAACCTTCATTCTGCAGTTAGTTTTAGGTAAAAATTATGGTTTCAAAAAATATGATGAAATACCTGATGACGTGCCTATTGTTGATACAGAGTAAGCATGATTCAAATCAAGATTTGAATCAGAATAAAAATCAAATAAGTTTATCAAGAAATTAGCGACTTCAATCAAAAACGAACCAACAGAACTTGTGTATCATTTGAAAATCATGAATATATTATATTATACATGAATTATTCATGCATTATATAACTATCACTCACCTGTGGGATTCTTCAATCCAGTCGATAAACCTTCTTGGAAAGCCTGTCTGGCTGTTTTGACCGATGCATCTACCCAAACACTTGATTTAGTGTGCCCAGCATTCACCCACGTTTCATCCAGGTAATAGATTTTTCAATTCTCTTCGCGGTAGTTTTTAATTTCTTTAAGATAGTCTCTCCTCCACAAGACTATTTCCTCTTTCTCCAATAGTAAACCATTCTTCCCCCTCTTCTGGAATCTGAAGTCCATTTTTTTTAATATTTTTATTTTGTTCTTTTAAAATTTGGCAGATCAACATCACTGTTCACTTCATTCAATATTTTATCTATTGTAGGTAATTCATTTCTATGAAAAAACTGATGCACTTTCCTACTAATCAGATTTTTGTCGAAATCAGTAACACTATCGGCAATTTTCACCCTTTTCGAGTATGTCCTCGGTTGTGAAAAAGAATGATTCTCCTTATCCTCCTTTATGAGTTTGTAAACACTAGTTTTACTAACTCCCACAATATTTGCCACTTGTTCGACGATTTCGTTGATAGGTGCAGAATCTATTTGCATTTGTCTATTATAGACGTTGAAAATGATCTGTTTTTCATTCAAAGTACAATGACCTTTCTTAAGCCGCTTTTTCGGAGAATAATTTTCAACAGTGCTTTCATCTGCAGTATCCGTAGACGACATTATAGACACAATATTTTCACTTTTCAACACTCGATCAATAACACTTCCAAAACAATAATGAAAATTTAATTTTCTGTCCGATGGACCGAGTCCATACCTGTACAGACTGCTAACATTCAGATCCCACCCCCTAAACATGATTCGGCCAATTACAGAGCTACTAAATCTTCTGGCGTCTGCTGTATTTGTTTTGACGTGGTCTCTCTTTCGGTTGCCTAGAGTATAGTGTTCAATTTTTTACACGTTCTTGCATATTTTTGACACTACAATAGGTTTTTAGATATCTTGGGTGGACATTTTTAAAAAATCATTCTGTATTAGTTATTCACAACACTTCAAAATGAGATGACTGAAATATAAAAATTGAAACTATGTTTTGATGAGAATTGGGGGTCGTTGCGATAGGGCTCCAAACTCAAACTATTCCAGTTGATTCTGTAAAGAGTTCAAATATTCATTGGTTTTATTTTTGAGGACCATTTCTACAAACGAAGCATAGACATAAGGAATCGAAATTACATTATTTTTTAATGTAGCGTACGTGTCAACGGGCTTTGTTTGACGGAGCAAAAAACATTTGGAATCTGCCTCGGCCATGGGAATCATCATTTTCAACTGTTCGGAGGTCGATGCTCTGCTTTCGGAATTCTTGCCTACGTCCAATCCTGCAATTAAATCATTTGTTTTAAATATGGTTCATTAGCTTTTGTGGAGCATAACTACAATTTCGTTTCAACTGTTAATGATGGATATTCAGAGCGAGCTGGCTTGTTTCCATTGAACTACCGTGATTTGATCTGTCTAATTCACAAAATCGTATCAGAAAACATAATACTTAATCATAATAATGCCAAAAAAATGTGCTAACGAGAAAGCATAGGGTGGAAAAATTTCGATGTTTTAGAACGGTAGCTAGGTATAATATTATTCTACTAGAAAAATTACCCCCCTCTCGATGTTTCTTTCATGGTCCCGTGGTGCTTTTGCGAGTTATTCACATCTTCTCGAATTTTGGGAAAATTGTCATTCGCGGATATCTGGGCTATTATCAAAGTTATATGAAAATTGGTTCGATATTCTGCAGGCACTTTTTTCGAGAAAAAATCAGTGGAGTGGAAAAACTTTCTAGGCTCAGCGGTTTTCGAGCTATAATGCAAACATGGTTTTTTTTGAATATGAATCATATGCTATTTTATTTTTGTTGGATGTTGTATCTGTTTTTCTTCTCAGAAATATATAGTGCATGTATGTATTTTCGAAAAATGTTTTGTCATGCCTAAATTTTTCTGTGAAATGTTGAATGCGGCGCCAATTTCACTTCGCGATCACCCATAACAATTTTCAACACATTTTTGGATATTTTCTATCGCAATCACCTCTTATGACCATCCAGCGCGTTCTGCGCTTTCGGCGATCGACCATTTTTGAAATTAGCATACCATCAGCAATTGCTTGTTTCGACGGAGAATTTTCCCAGTAACACTTCAAGCCATTCCTGGACTTTAAAGGTATTTTTACCCATTAAAGAGTAGTGTTTTATTAAGGCACGAATCTCGTTCTGATTCATTGTTCACAAATTTGCAAAAAAAGCATGACTTTATCTTCAATATCTTCAGAACCATTGAACGAAATGTCATGGAATTTTGACTCGTTTCTTTTCAAGGTTGGTAGAGTACAACTTCACTAGTCAGAGCAGATATCGTGCCCGGACTATCGAAATGCCTGAATTTCTGAAATGACTTGAATTTGTTTCATTTTCAAAATATTAACAACCCAAAATCTGTTAAAGCCGAGTTTATTATAAAAATATCGAAAAGTTGAACCAAAATAATCTTAAAACATAATCAAATTATAGAATTTCCATTCATTATAATCTTTCCTCATGAAAAAATATAGAATTTAAATATAAGCTAGTGTACATCAACAACATGCCATTCCTTATGACGTTCAAAATATCGATCTACGTTTAAAATATCCATCGATTTTACTCTGAACCTTTCTCGATCCTGCCATCTGAACTGATTTTTCCTTGAGCCTTTTCAGGAGCATTACGTCTTCTATAGGAAGATTATTCTGTTCGGCCCAACTGATAATCAGGGAGAACGCATTGACAGTATCTGCATGTTTCACTTTTACCATACTATTTAAACCATCCTCTGAGTCAGAAGATTCCTCTACGTTTTCAATATTACTTCCTAAAGCATCCTGTATAAGCTCTTCTTCAGTCAAATCGGTTACAAACTCTTTGTCTCCACAGCTAAATTGGTAATGTTCTCAATGGTTAAGTCGTTTTATGGATCGATGACCTGTAATGATTCGGCAATATTTTTCAAATCATTTTCACTGACTGGACGAAGTTTCTTCTGAAGCTCTGAATGTGGAATTTTCATCATCTGATTCTTTTACTTCTGTAGTGTCATGCCACAATGCTGTTAAACTTTTTCTAATATTTTTGAAGTAATGGCTTTCCAAGATTGGCAAAGTTGTTCACGGCATCTTTCAAATTATACTGCTTCAAAATGGAAGTTATCTCTTTACCTTCATGCGAAATGATATAATTGAGGAGGCATTTTTCTATACGACACTTTAATGTTTTAAATTAAATTCTGATCCATAGATTGGAGAACGGTAGTAGAGTTGGGTGGCTAAAACATAACTCTGAAGTTTGGATCTGTATTAACTGGTGGTTGCGGTGGTGCATTGTCTACCAACAACAGAGCTTCAGAGGGCTGTTAATCCAAGTTAAAAAATTCTTGACCTTGGGGATAACAGATGTTTTAAACCATTCATTAAATAATGGTCTGGTCATCCACCCTTTGGTAGATGCTTTGTAGACAACTGTTAGTGAACTTTCGTTTTTGAATGCTCGTGGATTTGTCGCTTTTCCCAAGACTAGTAAAGGTAATTGGAGAGTTCCAGCCGCGTTGCAGCATGGCATGAATGTTAAGCGATCTTTTGACACTTTTCAACCTGGTGCTGATTTTTCCCCTTGATGAACCCAAGTTGAGTCTGGTAAAGATCTCCAAAAAATGGCCGATTCATCAGCATTATACACCTGTTCTTTGCTCAATTCCATCTGTTCAACAACCGATAGAAAATTTTCCTTAAATGGTATGACAGTGGAAACATCACTGGAAAGTTTTTCACCACAAACCTTCAAGAAACGAATTCCATGTCTAAGCTTGAATTTATCTAACCATCTCAGAAAACCTTATTTTCCTGTGATTTGTTTATGAAACTGTTTAGCTTTTGCTTATGTCTGACGAAATTGGTACGTGTGCGTTGCGTTGTTGAAGAAACCAGTTATACAATGCGATTTCAACATCAGGATCCTCAGCTTCTCTAATAATTTTTCTTTTTTCTACAAAAATACTTTGGATAGATTAAATTCGTGAAAAAATTGAAATAATATTCCTACTAGGGATGCTCCGAGGGCCCGGTTGGGTCAGCCGAGCTCTCGGCCGTGACACTCAGCATGCAATAATTTTGTTTGGTCTAGAGCTCGGTATTTGGCTTTTTGTGAAAACCCTTGCTCGGTGCATCCCTAATTCCTACTGTTCCTTGATACGATTTGGATATAAATCTCCTTATTTTGTCCTTGTTCTTTTTGATGTCAAACACTGTTGATTTAGGAATAGTGAACTTTGCTGCTATTCGACGAGTACTCATTCCGTCATCAATAAAATCTATTATTTTTGATTTCTCTGCCAGTGTGAGCGTTTTATGATTTCTCTTGGTTGGAGACATTATGCACACCACCGGCGAGATTGAAATGCAAAATGCAACTGTAGAACGATACTCGCCACTCTTAGATAGTACAAGTACATACATAAATGTACAGACAGGAAAATTATTATTGTTTGTTCATCAGCCGACGTCGACGTGCCCGGATTATAGAGGTAAAATTATTAAAGTGCCCAAATGAGTCGCGTGCCCGAGTTACTGGAGTGCCCGATATAGCGAGTGTCCGGACTAGTGAAGTTGTACTGTACTACCTCAAAATACCATTTCTGGCGCCATCTATTCGTTACTCCCGGGACTTTTTGACCTATTTGTTACAAGAGGCAGACCAAAATACTATGAACACATGAAACGAGCAACTTACCGAGTATTTTATCATCAATTTTCAACTTTTAGAGGAATGTCATTCCAAAAGTTCAAATGGAGTTCGATGTTATTTGTCAGATGATGATTTAGATAATTTTCGCTAAATTTGTTAATATTTAATATTTCGATGCTTTGTGTGTCACATAAACGAGAGTCAATACATTTTTTCCATTGTCATATTGCTTTTTTTATCTGATTTGATCATAAATCTATCTAACCTTTGTAATTGGTGAATATTTTTCTGTAAATGTAAAAATATATTGGGTAATCTAGAATAAAAATATTACAAAAAGTGTAAGTGAAAAGAACTCACAGTTTAACTAAAATTGGGTTCTGACTCATTTGCCCAAACCTGTATAAATTACCTGGGAAAACTTCGGGAACATCTTTAATTATAAAGTTAGAGCTTTCATTTCAGACTCCTTGCAAAGACAAAGGATGTTGGAAATAAAAATTGTCATCAAATTTTGTTTTAGTTACATTTCAAAATGGCCGACAGGCTCAAAGGTACTCAACATTTTCTATTTGCTGGAATTTTTTTCTTCATAGAATATTGAATATGATCCTTGAAAGCAGACACTCAATTCTTCTTGATTATTTTGAGGAATTAAACATGAAAATACATAATGAATTGATGAAACTGTTAAGCAAAGAATTCTTATTTTGTATGCGAAGCGCAAATTGGAATTTTTGTTTCACCTCAAAACTTCCAAGATCCTGGAGTGATCGTCTCTCTTCTAGACTCAATCGGGAGTAGAAAAGTTGAAACATACGAATATCGTCCTAAATTGGAATTTTCATCCAATTCAAAATGGTCGCCCGACCATGAGAAAAAAGTTCCAGGTAATTGAAAATGTAGTGTACCTTTGAGCCTGCCGGCCATTTTGAATTGTACCGAAAATGGAATTTAATGACAATTCTTGTATTCCATCATCTTTTGGCATTCCAAAGAATCAAAAATGAAATCTCTAACGTAATAATTGTAGGAACACCCTATATATTTAGGATATCGGTTGAAAGATAAGCGTGTTTGATCTGACCATAAGACAAGGTCGGCGGAGCTCGTCTGCAGATTAGGTCGAGTACATACGCAAGTACAAAAAAAAAATGATCTTAACACGGGTTCCTCGTCAAATGCTTCGCTGGTTCTCAGATTATAACCTCTGAATGACTTTGCGCATAAAATGGCGAAGGTATTCTAATAAACAAACGGAACAGGTGTTTCTCAACGTTTATATTCAATCGCGTTGTTGCTTACTGTCCATCCATCTGTCACGTTGATTGATGAATGGGTAGTTCCAGAAAAATACCAAACGGTCTCGAACAATGATCGTAATGTTTGATTTGATCCACGAGATTTGTTCGTATTGTACGAGGGTTGTAAAGGAGTTGCTCGATACATACAATGTTATTTGTGGACTTGTCTGGATGTGCACTGAAAATTTAAATATCTATATATATATATATATATATATATATATATATATATATATATATATATATATATATATATATATATATATCACTATCGCAGATATCGTTGTCCGACTATCGAAATGCTGAAGTGACTTGAATTTGTTTCATTTTCAAAATAGAAACAACCCAAAATCTGTAAAAGCCGAGTTTATTATAAAAATATCGAAAAGTTGAACAAAAAATAGTTTCTATTATAAAAAGAATCAAATTATAGAATTTCCATTCATTATAATCTTTCCTCATAGAAAATATAAAATTTAAATATAAGCTAGTGTACATAAACAACATGCCATTTCTTATGACGTTCAAAATATCGATCTACGTTTAAAATATCCATCGATTTTACTCTTAACATTTCTCGATCCTGCCATCTGAACTGAATTTTCCTCAAGCCTTTTCAGGAGCAATACGTCTTCTATAGGAAGATTATTCTGTTATGCCCAACTGATAATCAGGGAGAACGCATTGACAGTATCTGCATGTTTCACTTTTACCATACTATTTGAACCATTCTCTGAGTTAAAAGATTCCTCTACGTTTTCAATATTCCTTCCTAAAGCATCTTGTATAAACTCTTCTTCAGTCGAATCAATAACAAATTCTTTGTCTCCCACAGCCCTGTTGGTAATGTTCACAATGGTTAAGTCATTTTCTGGATCGATATTTTTCAAATCATTTTCACTGACTGGACGAAGTTTCTTCTGAAGCTCTGATAGTGGAATTTTTCATCATCTGATTCTTCTACTTCTTTAGTGTCATGCCATAATGCTGTCCAACTTTTTCTAATATTTTCTTAAGTAATGGCTTTCCAAGATTGGGCAAAATTGTTCACGGCATCTTTCAAATTATACTGCTTCAAATTGGAAGTTATCTCTTCACCTTTATGCGAAATGATATGATTAAGGAGGCATTTTTCTATACGACACTTCAATGTTTTGAATTAAATTCTGATCCATAGGTTGGAGAACGGCAGTACAGTTGGGTGACTGAAACATAACTCTGAAGTTTGAATCTGTATTAACCGGTGGTTGCGATGGTGCATTGTCTACCAACAACAGAGCTTTAGAGGGCTTGTTAATCTAAGTTGAAAAATTCTTCACCTCGGGGATAACAGATGTTTTAAACCATTCATTAAATAATGGTCTGGTCATCCACCCTTTGGTAGATGCTTTGTAGACAACAGGTAGTGAACTTTGGTTTTTGAATGCTCGTGGTTTTGCCGCTTTTCCCAAGACTAGTAAAGATAATTGGTGAGTTTCAGCCGCGTTGCAGCATGGCATGAATGTTAAGCGGTCTTTTGACACTTTTCGACCTGATGCTGATTTTTCCCTTTGATGAACCCAAGTTGTGTCTGGTAAACATCTCCAAAAAATGGCCGATTCATCAGCATTATACACCTGTTCTTTGCTTCAGTGTTTTATGCATATTGATATTTAAATTTTGAGTGCACATTCAGACAAGCCCACAAATAACAGTGTATGTATCAGGCAACTCATTTACAACCCTCGTACAATACGAACCAACCTCGTGAATTAAATCAAACAGTACGATCATTGTTCGAGACCGTTTGGTATTGTTCTGGTTCTACCCATTCATCATATTTTCAATGATGTGGCACTTCCGGTTATACCGGAAGTTGACACCGTTTTTGTTATCTCAAATGGCATAACCTATGTTTCTATTTTTTTTATTGTGGAAAAAATTAAATTCTGAACAATTTTTTTCTCATATTATTGCCACCTGAAATCAATCGAAAGGAAAATATGAATTTTTCAATCGGAATTTTGCGATTTTTGGTTGTCTCTTAGAAAGCGTCATGAAAATACTGAAGATCATTCAATTATTATCGATTATTTCTGGCTCGTTGTAAGTAAAGACGCTGATTCAACAGAATTCAATACATTCAGAGGTTTCACGGTATACAGGGTGTTTTCAAAGCATGTGGCAAATCGTAGTACATTTAAAGGTACAAAGGTCCGTTTTTTCAAATTAGACTACCTATTTTTGCACATACCATTTAACTCGTTATATTAATATATTAATATATTAAATATAAATGGGTCATTATTCAGATTTGGAAAAACTAGATGTTAGAACTCGTATTTAACAACTATTGAAAGGGGGTTATTATTTGAATGCATCGATTGATTAGTCTGGTCGTTTATTATCTGAACGTTGACATTGAAAAGTGATTTGGAAATTTTCACAGATTTTGTGTAATGGAGTTTTCTACCCTTTGGGGCAATGTGTAGAACTTTTGATTTATCCATACTACGAAAAGAGTGGCAATTTTGGATGAGTGGTTAGTTAATATTGAATTTTGTTTATTTTCAAGGAATGAAGTTTGATGTTCTTTATGTCTAATTTTGAAGAAACGACCAGTCTGACCTATGACAAATTATTTTGAGGTCTGAATGTGATATTAGTTCTCAATTTGGATTGGTTGTTTGCAACATTTTTACCCATCTGTTCAAAATTTGATTGAAGGGATGAATTTTTCGGATTTGTTGATCGCTTATAATTGGATATATATTCGGCTAATAACAATGTGTGATAATTTTCGTTGCATTATTTTGTCGATTAAGCCACGATCACAACTGTAATTATGAGCTATAGTCTCAATGGTTTCAATTTCTTTTTTAAGATTTTTCAATGATAAAGGTCTCGAAAATTCTGTGTGGATCGTTGAATTGTAATCCGAAATTAGGGTAAGACTGGTCGTTCTCTCGAAATTAGGGATAAGGAACATCAAACTTCATCCCTTAAAAGCAAACAAGATTCAACAGCAGCTTACTACTGCATCCAAACTTGCCATTCATTTTCTAGTATGGATAAATTAAAAGTTCTACACATCGTCACAAAAGGTAGAAAACTCAATTACTCAGAAATAGTGAAAATTTTCAAATCACTCTTTAATAACAACTTTCAGATAATGAACTACAAGACTGAGCTACGTAAATCCCAAATTTTCAATGTTTTCAAATGATAACTTCCTTTAGATAGTTTGTGAACTGCATACCTATTATCTGGTCCCAAATCTGAATAACGACCTATTCATTTATATTTTTGTCCGCGCTAACAGTGATCTAATTAATTCAATTTATTTGTTGGTAGTTAAACAGTAAAAGATTATATTTGTATTTTGATTTAATCGTTTCCATTGTTGCAAAATCACTTTAGTTCACCAAACAAAGATATTGTTCTAGTGAATTTGAGGAAATAATCGTCAACAGATACTTATCATACAGTCCTGGTATTATTTTATTCGTTCTGTAACTTCGTATTCCTTATCTGATTTATTACACAAACGTGTATGCTTATATCGTCATGAAATTATATTCTGCTGATTATCTCAATTAAAATCTAATAATAGTTAATTATGCAAAGAACTTGTGATTAAGATGGTATTTAAAGTTAACCAAAAATACTTGTCCCATTTTCAAGTATTGTGTAGAACCCTATGACATCCATTCATGTCATCGTAAATAAATGAAATTGTTTATTTGTTAAGTTTAATATTTTATATCATTCCATGTGTATATTAATTTTTACTATGATGAAATTATTTTATATGTTAGGTTATGTTAGATATGTTTTCGGTGTATGTTTATAGTGATGAATAGTGCTAGACTTGAAAATCAAGCAACTTCACTTGACTTGAAATCAAGTTAAGCTCAAGTCAAGCTTATGTTTTCAGAATTCATGTCAAGTCAAGATTTATTTTTTCACGAAAGCTTGAAAATTCACGCTTCTTGAATCGCAAAACTTGAAAGCTTGAATCAGGACACAATTGCAATAAAATATTGAACTTTCTCTTATATTCAATAAGAGCGAGAATAAAGGTTCAAATAATACTGAATATTTGATCGGGAAATATTTAAATGAAGTTTAATGTAAGAATCTGAAAAGAATTCATAAAATTGTTGAAGGAAAGATAAATAGAGAATAAGAACAAGAGTGAAAGTGAAATATATATTTTCAAATAAAACACAGCCATAGCATCACAAAAAACAACATAAATAAATTTTTCATGAAACAACTGAAATAAACTTCTGTGAAAATAAAAACAACTGAATTAAACTTCTGTGGAAATGAAAGAAGTACTTATATTGAAACTAAAGACAAAAAGAATAAGAATAAGCAAAACTACATTCCCACTTCATCAGATAGTCTTCGCTGTTTTTGAACCAAGATAGTTTTTATATATTTTTCATATATTTATATATATTTTTTATATACGTGTTTCGAGGAAGTCCCTGGACTCTCGCTACTCGGGAAATCTTTATTTTTGGGCATTTACCCAATCTCCGAAATGGTTCTGCTGAATATCGCCAAATGCAGTGAATTTTTGAATTTGGGAGGCTTTTACTTGGTAAAATTCCATTATCAATAAAAACAAGTACTGTGTTTTAAAATTTTACTTAATATAATAAATTAAGTACTAAAACACAGTACTTGTTTTTATTATTGATAATGGAATTTTACCAAGTAAAAGCCTCCCAAATTCAAATGTTAAAGAAAGCTGATACCGGCTTTTTGGCTTTGTTGTACTACTAAGATGTGCAGTTCATACTCAGAATATATGGTTCTACTCAATGTGCTTGAAAAACAGATTGACTCCCAATTACATACGGCTGAAGACACATAACGACAGTGGACCAGCAAGAAGAGCAATCGAGAAAGGCCAACGCATATGGCTCAAAGAGGATATAAAGATCCAGTACAACAGGAAAAATATTAAGTAAAATTCCTTAAAACACAGTACTTGTTTTTTATTATTAAATGCAGTGAACCTTAATCGATAGATTATTAAACTCACACTTCTGGCTGCTAGGTGACGACACTTCATACTGCAACAAGCGATTAACCAGTGAACTTAACTTCATGCTCTCACAACTATCAAGCTTTCAAGCATCTTAAAGAAGCAGCTTTTCGAGAAAATTTAGAGCTGCTTGACTTGAAGGAACCCTAGTAATGAAGCACGTCTGAATATGAAAGGATTTTGATGTCTTGACGAGGATCCAAGAGCAGCGACTCAGAAAAACCAGGAAGCTATGCGAAATATTGAGGCCTCATTGTCGGTTACAAAGACCTCAATTTAACAAAGTCTGAATGGAGAATTCCGAGCAAAAATATTGGTTTACCGTTAGATACCACATGTACTGACCGAAGAAGAGGAAGTAGTGTAACCGCATCAACGCAACGGCATAAACTGTGAAACAGTATACAATAAATATGGCGGTGATGAATATTAGATGAAGTAGTACTAGACCGTAAATAAACTTGAGTCAACTGTTCAGTCGTTTCGAGATGAAGATAAATCTTCAGAAAAGATGATATCGGGCAGTGTTTCGAAAGCAGGTCATGAAAGAAATTTCTCTACAAGATAACTTTATTGATATTCAACCATTTGTTTATAACTTTTGTTTGTTGAGCTTTCAAACCAACTTCGACAACGCAAGTTCGCGCACAGCACGTTGAACAATTGTATTTTTAACGAAAGAAAACGTCGCATTCAGTCCGAATCTAAGTTAATATTAAAAGCAAATCAACGTTGTCTTCACTTTTAATTTCTGCAAACGTGATTGTTCGATATTGTGGTCGTTTTGGGCCTTCCAATTGACATTCTGGCTTTTGGTTCTAGGATCATATTGAAAACAATTCTCGTTCGACAGTTAACTTTGATTTATCCTATAACAAACATATCGTCTGATCAAGATTGTAACATATACGGTTTGAATTTAAAAAGCTTCAATGCTTTATATTTGCATCGTTGGATACGTTTCCTTTAAACTATTGCGTTAATCATAAAGTAAAATTTTCCAAATCTTTTCTTTCTGTTCGTTTTCCTGGCATGAGACAGCGATTAAATACAATCTCATAAATATACTAAAATCAAAGATGAGAAAATCTGAAAGAGCGATACCAAAATGAAAGTTTTTTCTGTTAGATGATTCTCAGCGACGGTTAGAATTTTGCCTATGGCATCAGGAAGAGTCAAGTGGAAATCCCGAAATCTATCAGTGTACCATATGGACTGATGAAGAGAGGGTAACCAGGACGGAGTATTCAACCAATAATGAACTTGTCTGATGCCAATTCCCATGAGGAATTTAATGTTCAACACCAAGGCCTATTCGGTTTCAATGTTTGGTGCGCGTTAATGAACCACTTAGTTTTGGAGTACATAATTCTCGATGAAAATCTTCTCGGGAAGCTTTATTATAATATAATAAATGAGAATATAGTCTAGCATGACAGTTATTCGGTGACACTTGTATGGGAACGAGTGAAGTGGTCACCTCGTCCACCAGATTCAATCCTCTTAGATTTATTTCTTTGGGGCTATGTGAACAGACACATCCATAATATAGAAGAGTTGAAATCAAACATTTGAAAGTACATATTTAGCTTCAGTGACCAATATGCATAGAGGAGTGTTCCTGGACGTTGCAATTCTTGCATTCTGAATAATGGAAATATATTTGAGGATTCAAGATAGTTTTTATTCGTTTCTCTTGTTCCTAATTCTTCAATTCACCTATGGTTCACATTTAGGAATACACAAGTTAATATTATAATGTGAAAACTATTCAACATTTTATTCGTAGAATGTTAAAATATATTTTGATAGCAACTGAGATATTGGCATACGCCGAAATCCATATAAAAATAACATAAAAACAAAACAAAATAACTGTGAAGTGTTCTCACCAATTAATTTTCCTCGAAAATCTAGAAAGGAAAATGTAGGGCGTTATTTTTCTTTATCCGTACATAGCTGCCGTACTAAAATATCCAAAATGGACACCTCAAACATAATATTTAGAAAAACCTTGTATAATTCTTAGAAAATAGATCTGCGATTTTGGAGACGGTGCAAAAATGTTGAAATATAAAGGTAATGTAAAAACGTGTTTTTTCAAGAAAACTTTTTTCTCCAATCTTGATACTTTAGAACTACCTCCGTACATATACAATAAATTTTGGAGATTGAAAGCTATTATTTCACTCTATACTTGGTTTCTATGGTTTCTCGGTTCGTTCTGAAATATGTAAAAAACGAAGAAAACCTATTGACAACCCACACCATCAATTCCTGAAACAATCCACAGTCGATAGATTTATGACACGTGAAACGGCGTTGACCTTTTCGCCGGACGATTTGTATTCGCAAATCGAACGGCGTGCAAGATTAATGTTACTTTTTCATTTTTTGACAATCAGTACGGCCTCTCGTTTAGGCAAACAAGACCAGGCTGGGCCCCAAAAATATCCTCAAAGACGAATGGAATATTACATTGTCTCTTTAAAACCGGATTCGCTGAATGCAGGATGTACATTTGGGAAAATTCGGATTTCTAAGGCTGGCACACACTGTGTGACTTGACGAGGGAAGATTGTTTAATAATAATAATAATAATAATAATGAAAAAACACACAAGTACGGACTTCTGAACACCTTCCAGCCATATTACAAGTATCAGCCGGCGCCGGTATTGGAAAATGACTCTATCAGATTATACTACGATAGGCCTGTTATCACTGACAGAATGGTGACGAATAATAGGCCGTACATAGTGGTGTATGATAAGAGAGCCAGAAAAGCAATGTTGGTGGATGTCGCCATACCGAATAATAACAGCGTGCTGAACAAGTTCAAGGAGAAAAAGTCCAAATACACAGACCTTGCAATTGAGATCAAGCAGATGTGGCACCTCGATAAAATACATATTGTTCCTGTCATCGTATCCTCGGCTGGTTTAATACCCAAAACTTTGCATGATAGCCTTAAGAAATTAGAATTGCATAAGAATACCTATATAGAAATGCAAAAAGCTGTAATTCTTAATACATGTAGGATAGTTAGGAAATTTATGTCAAGTATATTGTAATTGAGCCTATTCCCTTTGATTGCTAAATCTGGGAAAGGTAAATTATATCCAGCTAACAGCTGAGATAGTGCATAAGTCCACGATAATAATAATACGCTTTATTTCGAAATAAATGTGAAACAATATTCATAAAAACATTCTCATGTCTTTACCTCATCAGTTATTGTCCACGCTGATGTGAAATAGAAGTGTCATGTCGGTGTTGACCGAAACTGGAACCTCAGTACTGGTTGGTGAAAAATTCCTCAATTGAATATGGTTCCAATACCAGCAGACGTTTGTATATTCCAGCTTTAAACTTTTCGAAGTTGGTTTCAGTTCTCAGTCTTGACGGGATTTTATTGAAATATTTAATGATGCTGTATTCAGGGCATCGCTCGGTCAGAGCTCTCTTCTGTGCATTGGATACTTGAGCTGGGTTGTTCTTGTATTGTAACTTGTTAGGGTTTTCTCTTGGAAACAACTTCTATTTCTATTTCAGGCATTGGTCAACCAGCTTGGGTATGTGTGGGCGCTATTCCACAACAGCCCGTAATGGAACTGCCCTGGGGATTGGTACAATCGAGATTCGAATAATCGTCTTCGATGATGACTATTATGGGCGGATCAATCAATCAAACTCTCGAGCATGTTCAAACAGGTTTCGCCGTCCAAGTTTTCCTGTATAAATCCGAATAATACCTTTCTTTCGAGGTATCATTCGATCCATCTACCCTCTTCCAAATTTTCAAGGGTGGTCACCCCTGCTCTAGGGGTTGAAATTCGAGATGAGGATGGTACTTGATGATGACTGCAATTGATCAGCATGGTTCTGTTCTATCTACTTCACTGAAACTTGAATAGTCTCAGGGAAATAGTCTTCCCTATCTTTCAGTTGCTCACCCTGTATCTTTTACAGTTTTCAATTAAAAATGGAAATTCGTTCAAGGCGATGTAGACAAAGATACCACCTTTCCTTTGAGTCATCACTCGACCCATCTTTCCTATTCAAAATGTTCAAGGATAGCAACCCCTGCTCAGGGGGTTTGATATTTCAGGCAAGTTTTGTACCCCAAAAGATGTCCCCCTTGAAACAAAAATTGACCTGTTTTTGCGTTTTGATCACAAATGAATATCTTGGTAGATATAGCCTCTGTTTAGTTTTCGTTGAAGCACACTGTATGTTTTTTATTAATAACGCATCCAGTTTCTACGAATTTGCTCGTGAATTCAAGAAAGTATTTGTGCGTCAAATTTTTTCAAGGTTATTTTCGTAGAAAATGCGTTTCTGTAGTCTGTAGTGTGTATACCATGTTCAACTAAAGCGCAGTTATTACAGGTTAGGTTTGATTGCACAGATGGTTTATTCTCCATGAAAACCTCAATCAAAACGGCATCACCCACAACTCTGGCAGGATTGTGTTTTCATTAATAACGCATCGTTTTTCCATGAATTTGCCCCTTAACTCAAGAATGAATTTGTGCCTCAAACTTCTTTCAGGGTTATTTTCGCTGAAAATGCGCGAGTTTCTCTAGCACAGCTATTATTTTTGAAATATGAATTCACAATTTCAATGTCGTTCGTTTGTTGTGGATTTTCCACAATGGTATTGCAATGAAGGCCATTTTCATTTCCTAGAAAAGTATTTTCGAGGTTTTCGCACTAATCGGACTTGAAGTTTATTCATATTTTTAACACCTTGTTACACTGGGG
Organism: Cryptolaemus montrouzieri; assembly: GCA_013387265.2. Lineage (NCBI taxonomy): Eukaryota > Metazoa > Arthropoda > Insecta > Coleoptera > Coccinellidae > Cryptolaemus > Cryptolaemus montrouzieri. Next base: position 119,089,315 of record JABFTP020000185.1, read on the forward strand.
AGAGGTTCTTATAATTTCGACATAGCGAAAATGTTTGTTGACTTTATATTTTAACAAGATATTGTTTGAAAAGTGTTCGTGATACTGACGAATGTATTGGAATATTTTATAACTAGCTCATATCTTTTAAAATATAAACTTGAGGAAAAGATGGAGAGGCAATATTCATATTTGTTATCTCAAGTGATACACTAACTAAAGTGCTCCGAATTTTGCCCTTGATGTTCTTAATCTTCAATTGCAGTTTTGTAAACTTCTTTCCTTAATAAAGTCTTTTATTCTTTTATTCTTTTATTAAAGAGTTTATCCAGCGTGGGGACCAATTCAGAATTTTATCGACGCGTTATATACAGTGTTGAAGTTCGCATTACAAGTGATGGAATTTTCAATAGGCAAAATGGGCACTGTTTGTTGGTCGGATGTCAATTCCCATCGATAGTTGAATATTCAACACCAAGTGCGATACGGTTTCAATGATGACATGGTGCGCTTCGTTAGATAATCGTGTATTGGCATATACTATTTTTGACGATAACCTTAATGGTGAAATTTAACAGCGTATTATATATACATCAGAATATACTGGAAGGATATTTTGATGAATTGTCGTTAGGATAAAAAGGAAGTATATATTTTCAGCATGAGGGTGCATCGCCGCACCTGAAACGAATCGTATTCCAATTGTTGGACTGGAATTTCGGTGATCCCTGGATAGAAACTGGACCTGTGGAATGGCCAGCCCATTCCCCCATTGTTTAAGGAATGAGTATATGTATCGTACAGTTATAAGCAGCGGTTTTATATTGGTGACGAATTGCAATAGAATTATAACTTTTACTTATGAGGCTAGGTGTAGTCAGAATTTAAAAAAAATCGTTTTTTTTTTCATTTTCCTAAAGTATAATATCTTAGAAATATCTATATCTCCGACAGTTTGAAGTGAATCCGAGAAATACTTTTCGAGTTATTCGATCATTAGCCAAGAGTTTTTGGACGCTCAGAAAGGTTTGAGAGCAGGTAGCTAGTAGCAGCTGCAAGCGACCAGTTTTCGGTTCAATTGTCATGATTGACTCACAACTTTGATGTATATATACTTATACCTAGCTTTATAAATATCACAACTATACAGGGTGTTACATAATAGTATGTCACAACGTGAGGGGGTTAATGTACGTGCAATTTTAAGATAAAAGTTTATATAATCATAGGTCCCCAAAAGCTTCGTAACGGAGCTACAAGGTGTTGAAATATCCAGAAAAAAATCTTTTTTTCCCCAAAACTCCTGCAGGTTTTGAGATATTCAGCCCAAATTTGGAATACAAGCTATTTTTTACAGGCTCCATAATTACACGTCCTAGATTCAACTGAAATTCACAAGGTGTTTTCTTTTCCGAGGCTATGTCTCCCTTTGCCCTTTCAAATTTTTCTGCAGTACGCCACTGATCAGCGTTCAATCAATTTTCGTCATCTTTGTTCAATTTAGAAACTTTTTTGACACCTGTAATTTTTTCGTATCTCCAACCGTTTTTGGTTGAAAAATTATTGAATTTGAATTATTTGAATTGTGTTATTCGCTAAATAAAAAAAAAAAACAGAAATACTCGATAAGTATGCCCAAAATTTGCTTTTATTTTGGTAGCTGGTCTTCTGAGACTCAAATTATACCCCTAGCTATATATATATATATTCCCTAGCTTCTCCTCTAAAATGTGCTGGTGCCCCGTCAAGCATGAGCCACTTTATGTTCTCACCAACAGTGGCACATCCTCGGGCAATAAAGGTAACTCCTCAAGAAATTGTCGATAAGCGGGACCGTAAGTCTGTTAGGCAAAAAAAATGTCCCAATCAAATAATTTCCAATTATTCCGACCCAGACATTCAGTGAGAATTGTTCTTGATGATGAGATTCTTCAATCATATGGGTGTTTTCCTCAGACCAATAATGATTATTGTGAAAATTTGTGGTAGCAGTTCTCGAAGAAGAAATTCAGTCTTGAAGGAAAATCTCGAGGAAGTAGAGTTTGAAAGCGTTGAATATGAAACGGGTACAATAAAAAGTCGTGGAGAATCCTCCAAACTAGAATTCGAAATATTCAACTGTTTTCCAAATTTTCTTGTACTCACATGATGATTCAAATCAATACGATTCAAAACTGCTTCCTCAATATCTGGAGTTCTTATAGTTTGAGTTGCACCTTTTAAATGATTATTTGCTAAAAGAACCTGTTTCCCTCAACCTTCTGTGAATATTTGATAATATTCGCCTGTCTAGTGTTACTCGATTTGGAAAGGGCACATGATATAATCGTCTAGCTTCTGTCGTGTTTCCGTCAGCCAGACCGTACATGTAATGGATATCAGCCAACTCGGCGTTAGTAAAATTAGCCATTTTTTCTTACAGCAATAACTTCAAAAGTCTAAACTAATCGTTAATTTAATAAACAATTCAAGCAGACACTTTTCAACTTTAGCAACTGTCAAAATGAATAAATGAAAAAAATCAAAGCCTACTAGTCATTTTTTTAATTAGAAGTGATTTCAATTCAGCGAATGCATACAATCGTTTAATAATTTTTTGCTCGAGAACGGTTGGAGATACGAAAAAATTACAAGTGTCAAAAAAGTTTCTAAATTGAACGAAGATGACGAAAATTGATTGTAAGCTGATCAGTGGCAAAAATGGCAAAAAAAGATATGGTTCCGGAAAAGAAAACACCTTGTAGATTCTAGTTAAAATTTGGGAAGTGTAATGATGGAGGTTGTGAAAAATAGCTTGCATTCCAAATTTGGTCTGAATATCTCAAAAACTGCAGGAGAAGAAAAAAATTTTTTTCCGGAAATTTCAACATCCTGTAGCTCCGTAACGAAGCTTTCGCAGACCTATGTTTATATGAACTTTTTTTCCTAAAATTGTACGTAGATTTACCCTCTCAAGTTGTGACATACTATTATGTAACATCCTGTATATGTTTACAATTATTCAATCCGAAAACAGCGCAACGCCATGAAAGTGTCCTGAGTACATGTTCTGAAAAATTAAAACAAAACACTGAAGAAGATGTACCCCAAAATAGCAGTACCGAATTTCGAATAATGAATTTCATTACAGTATTTACTGCAATTTCTTCTCTTGTTAAGTCTAAAACTCACGTGTTAGATTGTAGTAAAACCGTCACAGAAGCCTTGATGAAAAAAGCTATAAATGAAGAAAAACAAGCAATGACAACTATTGACAATGAAAATACTAGTGAGTTAACTCTATCAGGAGATGGAACCTGGCAAAAACGTGGATATACATCGTCATTTTGAGTTCCTTCTATAATTGGCTATTTCACTGGAAAGATTCTTGATGTAAACATTAAAAGTGCATATTGTAAGCAATGTGAGTATTGGAAAAATAAAATAAATACGGAATAGTATGAATCACATGAAGATGAGTGTAGTATTAATCATAAATATATAAAAATCCGAATCATATTATGTGTCCGAAAGGCGAAGATTCTTGGTGCTCTTATCAGCGCGCTGAAGCAAGTGGAGAGCTTGCTACTTATACTCACGACTATTCTGCCTTCTTTGCAAGTAATATTACTCTCAACAAAAATTGTTTGCTGAAGCTGAGACATATGAGACCACTGGACTGATGGTCCAGTGGAATGGAATTTGATTAGAGAATAAAATTTTAGTGATTGTGGATTATCGAATGAAAGTTCGTAATTTTGATTGTGGTATTAACGATTTGGCATTGTAATCTTACGTAAAGCGGTTTTAATCTCACATCTATCATGAAAGATTCTATTACAGTTCAATCCAAAATCAAAAACACTTTACACTATATTTTAATTTACGGAGCTATGTTCATCCTTCCATTGAATGTTAAATATTCCTCCCTGAAGGAGTTCGTTTACTTATCCACTCTTTATAATAATAATCAACATTGAAAACGGCATTGTTTTTTAAAAATAGAAAAATAAGATAAACTATATAAATCACAATATTTGCATGCACTATCAATTGAAAAATCATCATTAACATTTTGTTGATTACTTTTTATTTCGTCCTACGACTTCATTAATTACTTGCGGAATCAAAAAATGGGAGATCTATATCCGAAGTTGAAATTGACCTCTAAATGACCCCTGTGGTCCAATTAGAGGTCACACAAGAACGAAACGATCTAACCTGTAAAGCTGTCGAGTCATTGTTTCAGTATCTGAGCAATAATTCAAGAATGCAATGATTATCTTGTTTGTAGTTTTTCAGAATGAATCGTAATAATCAAATTCATTTTAAATGACTGTTTGCAATTGAACTGGATGACGTCTGAAGTGATAGGAATTTCCAAACGCACTATCTCTCACTCTGTTCGAAATCGTTTCATGTACGAATTAACTACGAGAGAATTTAATACAACACTCGAGCATATCAATTTTTATATTCTCCCGTATTCAAGCTTTGGATGCATTTTTATTTCGATTTTTGGCGCCAGCTTTTTATTAGCATATATTAAGCCCTAGGAAAATTAATCAATGAGCGCGTAACATACATAAGCTCGAATAAAAACGGAATAAATCAATGAATTCGGACAATCGCTGAACATAATCATCCGATAACGGTAGATTTGATGATTGCAGGAGCCAAGAAAGTTTTCGGCAGTCTGCATAACTCAGCTAATTGATTTACTTGTCACATTATGCAGTCGCCCTATAACAGTGGAATGCGATGTGCATATAACATTTTTCTCTTCTGCTCTTACGATTCTGTATACTGAGAAAGTTGAAGATATGACTGAATTTTGGTAGATGGCCATTGAGAATACTTCTGTTAGGACCATTATTTTCTGATTCGTAAACTACACAACACACTATTTCAATATTGCAAATTTCTGTTTTGGCAGACAGCTAATTATTAACGCATATTCCTTTTGGGACATGTCCTGACATATGCAAAATTCGATGTTTTTTCTCGGTGCACATGTTCCTCCCATGAGAATTTTTTTTAAAGGGAGCAGGGACGCGGGTTAGATTAGTATGGTATGGGTATGGTATCACACGCCCGTCTTTCCTTGACGTTGTAAAGGAATGGATTTGTCATATGCGACATTTTTCCAGCAGAATAATATATTTGTAACCAATCAAGGGACAAACATAACATCCAGGCCAGGAATCGAACCAGCGACTAGTCGGAGAGCTAGTAACACGTGTTTAATGAAGTGTTTGATGCACCTTAAAATTTTTCAAGTCTAGTATTAGGTGCGCAACTAAGTTCTCGTTGTTTGTCAATAGATGGTTCCAGCAGTAAGTGCTGGTCGATTTTTACATATCAAGAACGTCTTGAACAAAGCTCAGACATATGGTAAACAAACCACTGCCACTGTGACACATTAGTGATTTTGTTTTTGCATCATATACTTGTAATTGTGAGAAAATGTCTGATTTTGTGCCAAATGATCGTCATTTGCGGCAAGTGTTGATTTTCTTCTTTCATTCGAAGAAAATGGCAGCTGAAGCTCATGGAGAGCTCCAAAAAGTTTACGGAGAATCTGCTCTAAGTGAAACAACGTGCCGGGATTGGTTGCGTCGCTTCAAAAACCATTTCCAACTGATTGCATGCGTTGGGAATGATTCAAAAGCAAGGAACTTGGGTTCCTTATGATTTGAAGCCAAGAGACGTTGAGCGTCGTTTTTTCGCCTGGGAACAACTGATCCAGCGGCAAAACAGAAAGGGTTTTTTCCATCGCATCGTTACGGGTGATGAGAAATGGATTCATTACAGCAATCCAAAGAAAAAAATCTCGGGGACTTCCCGGTCATGCTTCTACGTCACCGCCTCGGCCGAATATTCACGCTGCGAAAGTTATGCTGTGTATTTGGTGGGATGATGTTGGTGTTATTTATTATAAGCTGTTGAAAACGAACGCAACCATCACTGAGGAACGGTATCGAACTCAATTGATGCGATTGAGTAAAGCACTACGTGAAAAACGGCCACTATACGAGCAGATACACGGAAAAATCTAACCTCACGTTGCCAAACCCGTTAAAACCTACTTGGAAACGCTCAAATGGGAAGTCCTACCCCACCCGCCATATTCCCCAGATATTGCACCATCCGATTATTACTGTTCGGTTTGATGGCACATCGCCTGGCTGATCAGCAGTTCCGCTCATATGAAGAGCTCGAAAAATGACTTGATTCGTGGATAGGCTCAAAAGACGAACACTTCTACCGTCACGGTATTCGAGCTCTGCCAGAAAGATGGGAAAAAGTTGTAGCTAGCGATGGGCAATATTACCATTTATTACAATAAAGTTGTATTTTCATAAAAAAAACAGCGAGAACTTTGTTGCAGACCTAATATTTGTGGGATAAACAGTCAGAATACCTGTGTTGGCTTAGCCCAACACGGGACAACAGGTATTGCTCATAATAGAAAGGTGAAATAAAATTTAACCCGAAAAAAGTGTCTTATTCAGAGGCCAAAAAAACCAAAAAAAAATCGGAACCTTATATAATTTTAAAGATAAAATTTAATGAGGCAGATATTTTATAGAGGGTTTACATATAATTAATACTCTCCAAACGTTTTCTTGAAAATACAATTTGAAGTGCTTGATTCACTCTGAAATTTCAATAGCCTCTTCATTAAATATTAAACAAATTAATAACAAAACTCCAGACACTTTTTCCGTGGTTTAATTAACGGCAAACGTGAAAAAGTATTATTCGAAATAGAAAGAGATAGGTAGCGCGAAATTGGCTTCCTGAGTAAGACCACCGATCACCACAGTAGTTACACTACCTTTCTTCTTACCGGCAGTACATTGTATTTATACAGGGTGTTACCTAATAGCTACATGGTGTTGAAATTTCCGGAAAAAATTGGGTTTTTCTTCAAAACTCCTGCAGTTTTTGAGATATTCTGCTCAAATTTGGAATGAAAGCTATTTTTTAAAGCCTCCATCATCACACGTCCTAAATTTTGACTAGAATCTACAGGGTGTTTTCTTTTCCGGAGCCATGTCTTCTTTTGCCCTTTCAAACTTTTTTGCAGTACGCCACTGATCAGCGTGTTATTAATTTTCGTCACCTTCGTTCAATTTAGAAACGTTTTTGACACTTGTAATTTTTTCGGATCTCCAACCGTTCTCGAGCAAAAAATTATTAAACGATTGTATGCATTCGCTGAATTGAAAGCACTTCTAATTAAAAAAATGACTAGTAGGCTTTGAATTTTTTATTTATTTATTTATTCTAACAGTTGCTAAAGTTGAACCAGTGTCTGCTCGAATTATTTATTAAATTAACGATTAGTTTTAAGACTTTTGAAGTTATTCTGTAAGAAAAAATGGCTAATTTTACTATGAAATGAAAAATTCTACCATCTTCAAACATTCGCGAAGAGACCAATCAACTGTATCGAATGGTTACTAATCATTATCAAAATCGAGTGTTTCCTCTCCGGTCCCTAATTACTACCAGTATACGTCTCGGAAATCCCTCAAACAAATTTTGGATGTACTCTTGAGTCAATGAGTTCTAAATTTCAGGAAGCAGATTTTCTAGTTGTTGGAGTGTTCTACAAGGTATCCTACGTTGCTGAATTTGCCATTTCATGTTGTTCCAAACATGTTCTATGGGATTCAAGTCGGGACTTCTAGCTGGCCATTTTAAATTATCAATTTCGGCATTTTGCAGAAATTCTTTAACTACTATAGCTGCATTAGGCCGAGCATTATCATGCATATAAATGAAGTTTTCGCCAATCAATGGACCAAAGGGTACAACATGGGGTTCAAGGATATCTGTGATGTATCTGGCCGCTGTCATACTTCTATTATTCACTAGGACTAGATCAGTTCGACCATGTAGAGAAATGCCTCCCCACACCATTACTGAGCCCCCTCCGAAGTTTTCGGTTTGCCGAATAATGCATTGCTGATACTGTTCCCCACGTCGTCTGTATACATGCATGCGTCTACCATTTGATACTAGACAGAACCTGGACTCGTCGGAAAAGAGAACGTTCGACCATTCTGGAGTACCCCAATTTGCATGTTCCCTCGCAAACTGAAGTCTTGCAACTCGATGCTCTCTGGTGAGACGCGGGCCGGTAGAACCCACCCTTGGTCTGATATCGTCTTCTCTGAGCCTGTTACTAACAGTTTGCAATGAAATACATGTATATTTCTGGAAAGTGCAAGTTCATTTTGTAGCATTCTAGCCGTACAGTGCCGAACGTTTAGTGCAGTTCAACGAAGCCAACGATCATCAACTGGTGTTGTTATCCGATTTCTTCCCTATCCGGACCTCCTTCCATATTCCTCTGTTTCGATGTACCGATTAATTGCTCTTGAAATAGTGCTTCGCTTAACATTCAACAAGTTAGCCACGTAACGTTGGCTTCGCCCCTCCTCTAGAAGTGTTACAATTCTTAACACTTCATGATCACTCAAATAACGTCCAGGACATTCAGCAGCCATTACAATGAATTCAAAGATTCGAAAATCAACAAGAAACAGAAAACTTGCATTAATTTAACGTGAAAACTGAAGAGAAATTGAATGAATACTGATAGTCAAACAAACTCATTCGTGTTTCAGACGTGTTTGAGATCATATGGAAACAAATGTTACTACATAGATAAGATTTTTTCCCCTCATATGTCCCAAAACATATATTGACAAAGAAACTGCGAACGAGCTGCTTAATCGATTGTGGAATTCCGAATGCCAGGTGATAGGACAATTTTTGTGGTGTGTGTAGTTTGAAAATTCCAATAACAACAAATGTAATAAAGGGATGGTAATGAATCTGTTGGACAGTTTCGAAAGTAGCAAACTTTGTGAAAATCCAAAATTCACTACTGCCGATAGTCAACTAGAAGTGAATCATTCCCCACTATTCAACACTTAAAATAGATATAGTTAGCACATTCTTTCTCATAAGTGTTAGCTGTAGATACTTGACGTAACTGTCGAAACCGTGTCAAAAATAAACATTGTAGAATTCAGAAAAAAGTGCATACATCTCTTAATTTGATACCTGCATCTCATAATCTGACATTTTAAGAATTTTTTTCTAATTTACACTTTTTTCCAGGTAAGTGGATTTTTCATTCTTTGAGAAGCTCGGCCTATAACTTGTGAGTAAAGTGTTTTAGTTTAGATCTTGAATAAGAGAGAATCTAGCCATGCCTAATGAGTAAGAAAATTAATTGATTGAATTAGGTTTTGTAATTCATTTCCCTCATTTTTCCTACGGATCGAAGATGCCGTGAGAGAATTGTATTTAAGATTTCGTATATTTGTAAGTCCCGGCATAAACTTTGGCATCATCAGTGGCAGTTGTTGGTTTAATACGAGGTATCTTTTGAAACGATTCATTCCCTGGACGGAATGTTTGAAGCAAGCAACTGTTTTCTAATTATTCCAGCTTTTCTTCAGGGCTCTTGATTTTTTTAATATTTCTACCAACAACTTATTTCAAATATGGATTGATAAATATGAGGTCAGTCCCGGAAGTACCTGGCCTGACCTAGAGATAGTGGTGGTTGTTTGAAACATATTACTGTGTGAGGTACAGAATCTGTGAAGCATATGTTTCAAATGTAAAGTCGTTACGGTGTTGGTATTTGTTTGGCAGCCATCCCGAGAATGTTCATTGTTATGTCATACAATACTTCATTTTATTTGAAAGATTTCAGCCCAACCAAGATAACAGATGAACTCGATTGAGTGATAGAGACAATGGATAGCAGAGTTTAATTAAACAAGACCGTACGAGCTGTCAAGACAATCATCCCAATGGTCGACCATGCTAAGAATGATGAAGATGGTGGAGCACAGTATTGGATATTGTGTGAAAATTTGAACTTGGGGGAGCTGTTTGCAAGATGTGTGCCGCGTTTGCTATCACTCAAAACAGCGTCAAAAAGATATTTCAATCGAGTGTTTGGTGATATTTCACTGTAATTGAGTAGACTTTTTGTGTCGTTTCATGCCCGTTGATGGGTTCACAATAATACATCCGAGTCGAAAGAAAAGGGAGCATCGACTCCAAAGAAGATTAAGTCAACCACTTCATCTGCAGGCAATGTCATGTCATCAGTTATTTGGGATGCGTGTGTAGTAATTTCCATTGATTATCTTGATACAGTCAAAATATCATTGGCAAGTATTATTAGGCGAGAAAGTGTTGTTTCATCAAGGCAGTACATCATTTCACAGATCCGTTATTGCAACGGTCAAAATTCATAAGTTACAGTTTCAATTGCTTCCTCACGCACCCCATTCGCCAGATTTAGCTCCCTCAGATTATTTTTTTTTCCTAAATTTGAAAAAATGGCTCGGTGGTCAAACATTTTCTGAGAATGATAAGGTGAAATCGGCAGATATCAGCTTGGGGTTCTTATTATCCGAGGGTGAATTGAGGATCCTTAATATGGTTGGAGACGTAGCGATGCATATCGCAACACCACTAGTTTTGCGGTTGCAATGGTAGAGGAATGAACAGAATGGCGGAAGAATAAGCAGGAGCACTGTCGTCGTGAAGCAAAATTTTAATCTTTGTAAGACGTGGTTGAGAATAATAATTAATTGGAAATTTTTACCACAAGAACCAAATAAGTGATCCGTTATGGATATCGACACCTGGGCATATGGCTCTTAGTGTTCTCCTTCCTTATAACTACATCCTCTGCTCAATCTTTACGAAAAAGTTTTTAATACAGCAAAGGGGTATCTTTGGCAGATTACTCTGCGACCGGTTGGTTACGCCTAAGGCGGATCAATGTCGTGCATATGATGATGAAATGAATTGGTGTTTCGACCCCAGTTCTCCAGTCCTATCTTGCACATGTGATATCTAAACTTGACATGAGCTATGTATTAGTACGACTGCCTTCAAGTCGCAACCTTGTCCATGTTTACCTAGGTGATCTACTCGGCATTGCTTTGAACTGGCGACAACCTCGAGCATTCAACAAGGTGTCTTCATGTTGTTCCGCTTGTCAGTCCCCCAGGCTTGTCTCAAAAACACAAGCTGAGATACCGACCGCGAGGCCTTGTCCTATTATATGATTCTTAGCTCCTAGACAGGCTAGCCTATCCGCAATCTAAATTATTCTGATATCGGTGTGATCTGGAACTTAGTGGAGTCGGATATGGTTGTTTATCGTTAGTTGTTCCAGTGCCCGAACGCATTTCTAGACCACTTTAGAAGTAACCCTGTGTGCGCCTAGGGCGTCTAGAGTAGTCTGACGGTCGGAGAAGATCGTTATCATTTCATTAGTTGTTTAGTTGTACCTAGATACACACAACCAAATTGATATGGAATCACCCGATATTTTGAATATTACCTCGGGGGTTTTGGAAATTTCAAAGGATTGTTAGAATTGATCCTTTTTGAGATATTTCAATTGAAAAAGAAATGAATTCAGGTTTATTTTAAGAAATAAACAGATAAAAAAATGAGAAACTCTTTCTGCATGTAGTAAAAAAATTGAAAATTGTTTTCTTACGGAGTAGGTGCTTTTTTCTCGACCTTAGTAGCTTGTATTACCTTCTCTTGCCCTGATACAAGGTTTTGGATTAGGTTTTCGACTTCCTCTGGGGGGATATTCTGCCACTCTTCTGTGGCGGCTTTGATGAGCTGTTGTGGGGTTCTTGGATTATCCAGGCGCGATCTAATTTTCCTTTCAAGATTATACCATAGATGTTCGATAAGATTTAGGTGTGAAAAGCAAGCTGTCCAGTCTGAAATAGCGATTCCCTCTATTTCAAGATAATGTCGCGCGTGGTTGCTGGTATGCGGAAGAGCATTATCTTGCATAAAATTAAGTCTGTTAATTTTTTGTTGTCTGGTTAGCTCTGGAACTCTTAAGGGTCTTCTGCTGTATGAACCCCTTGAAGAAAGTCTTTGACGTATCGTTTCGACTGATGCCTGATGCTTCCAGAAATTGCCTTTGGAGTATGGGGTGCGACGCACTAGGGCCTCTTCTTGCAATTTGGCACAAAAAGTGTACTTGTTCTTCAGAAGTGATCTTCCTGCGACTTCTTCTAGGCCTATTTTGCAGAGATTGTAGCTCCACGTATCGGCCGTAGGTTTTTGAAATCACCCCATGTGATACCCTCATTGTGGCCGCTATATCCCCTTCTTCAACGAGGGCAATTATTCGACCTCTCTGCACACCGGATAATCCAATGTAAGGCGTTTTCAATTATGATTTTTTTAAATTTGAAATACACAGTTTCAAATCTGAGTGACGACTGAGTATAATATCCCGAACATGTGGTGATAATTCAACATTTCTTATCATACTATCCAGTTTTTTTACAACAAAAAACTTCATTCTTTACAAGTAGTAGAAGATCCATGGTTAAAAACAATCAATAATGTGAGAAACACTCTTCCTGTTTTATCCAAATGCAACTATGGTTTACTTTGGATAAAAGTTTATATTATAATTTGAAATCCATTCGACAAGAAAAAACCTGAATACATTGCTGCATCCTACTCAGAAAGGGCCTATAGAATGTCAAAACACCTCATGTGTGGGATATTGTACACAGTCGTCTCTGAGATTTAAATGTGTTTTTCAAAATTTAAAAAAGCCTATAATCATTATTGAAAATGGCTTACGTTGGATTGTCCGATGTGCAGAGGGGTCGAATAATTTCTCTCGTTGAAGAAGGGGTGACACAGAGGGATATGGCGGCCACAATGGGGGTATCACAGGGGGTGTAGGAAGATCACTTCTGAAGAATAAGACCACTTTTTGTGCCAAATTGCAAGAAGAGACGCTAGTGCGTCGCACCCACTTCTGGAAGCAACAGACATCAGTATATCAGTCGAAACGATTCGTCAAGGACTTCGTTCAAGGGGTTTATACAGCACAAGGCCCTTAACAGACTTAATTGGTGTATCGAGCACCAAAATTGGAATATTGAGAATTCTTTTTTCGGATGAGACCAGAATTGATGTTCGATCAGATGACCGCCGGATTTGGGTTTCAAGGGATCGTGGAAGACAAGCTAGACTCCGAGCAGCAAGACAAATTCCGAAATACCAAGGGGCAGTGTGATGTTTTGGGGTGGCATTATGCTGGGAGGCAAAACAGATTTGAGTTCGTTTTCTGCGAGTGAAACGGCTAGAAATTATGTGGACCAAGTGCTGGAGCCCATAGTGAGACTGGCGAGGTGCCAACGGTGAGAATTTCACTTTTATGCAAGACAATGCTCCTCCGCATACCAGCAACCTCGAGCGACATTTTCCTTGAAACAGAGGGAATTGCTATTTTGGACTGGCCAGCTTGCTCCCTAGACCTGAATGCTATTGAATATTCATGGGGTAATCTCAAAAGGAAAATTAGTTCGCGCCAGGATAATCCAAGAACCCCACAACAGCTCATTCAAGCCGCCACAAAAGAGTGGGAGAATGTCACCCCAAAAGAGGTCGAAACCCTAATCCAAAGCATGCCTAGACGGATTCAGGATTTTGTCACGGCAAGAGGAAGTAATATAAGCTACTGAGGTCGAGAAAAAAAACACCTACTCCGTGAGAAAATAATTGTCAATTTTTTTACTACATGCGGAAAGTCTCTTATTTTTGTTTGTTTCTTTCGTGAAATAAAAAAATTTATTTCGTTTCTCAAAATTTCCAAATTCCCTGAGGTTCTATTCAAAATATCGGGTGATTTCATATAAATTTGGTTGTAGGTACAAAGTATTGTAAAATATACGTAATCCATTTCAACATTTTGAAGTCTTACTTGACAACTTCGAAGTAATTGAAGATGGTTACTTCTCTCGGGACGAGATGTATAATCACTGGTGTAACCTATGAAATTTGAATGTACTATTCCTTCACCTTTTGTTATTAGCCGAAATGAATGATTCAATCTTCAACGCACAACGAATTTTCGTAATAAACAATTTATTTGTTATGCACCGAGAATTTGCACAATACGCAAATGTTTCTGTATTTTCTCCTCGTATGTGCTAAATTCTACAACATTCTTGGAAACGTTCGACGTAATCTGGGGACTTTCAATAAATAATCCGAACGAAAGCTAATGATGCAAGAGATAAGATGGTGGTTTTCTGGGCTCACAATTCCGATTATAGATCCAACTTCGTTTTCTCGAAACTCCAAATTCAATAAATATGCAAATATGTCTGGTTCAAATTCGAGGAACTGGACCTCGTTAAGATGAGAAATAAACGAGAAGTTCTGACACATTTTGATAAAGGTTCCTCGTGATATTTTGCGGTTTCCATATTTAGAGGTCATATTGCTTACCTATGTTCGGTTTGAAGATTATACATAATTTTGAAAAAAATTGGTGTTTCATGTTGAAATTTTTCAAATTTATTTGATTGCTCTGTACAGGGTGGGCAAATATTTGTTTGTTTCAGTACTGATGCTAGTTGAAAAATGGCCCCGTCCTTTTGGGGTGATTTGCAGGTTCAGTTTAGTTGTGCGAAATTCTTCCCGATATCTTTCTCGTTTTCGAGGTACTCAAAGTTTCCCGAATTTTCTGAAAATCATTATTCGTGGGAATTTCGGTTATTGAAACAACTCATACCCGAGTCTATAAATGACGATGCAAATACCTTGCTTCTGTGTAAATTGCTAAACCTGAATTATCTTATTTCCTTCCACACATTAATTACACCTGAGACCGAATGAGATCAGTCAAAAGAAAAGCCATGTTATCGCCTAGTACCTGAACTTTTTGATTTTTGGAGAAAGATTCAGAATAACCTACGGGACACAACGGGAACTGTAATTCTTCTTCCCTTGTCGGGCGCTTCCTGGTGTGGTACCACTGGCATCTTCCATCTTTCAGGACTTACGATACGTACGATTAAATGATTTAAATTTCAATTTTGATTCACGTACACGCGAACTAAATGAATTAAAAAAAAGATTAAACTTCGGAAATTCCAATATTTCGACGCACTAGGAAACAGCGGATAAAATATGGACACTCTTCAAGCAATCATGTGAATACATCGGCTACCGAAAATGAGTGGACTGGACCACTGCAAGCCTTAGGCTTATTCGACCATATTCTTTACTGGTAATGAGAACGGGTTACCAATATCTCCCGTCCTGATCGATGTTGGCTCCGCAGGCGAGTGGCCTGGACCCTCAGAAGGAAAAATCGAACCGAGGGACATCGATACTCCATACCCACAAATACAGTCGTCTTTCTGCGAGTAGACTGGAACACAGTGGGCACTCTGCGTTGTATTCCTAAGGAAAGAACGGGTCATCACCTCCTTCCAAGAGCGAGTGGACGGGGTCACTGCAAGCTTTAAGGAGGAAACGAAATTTTCACAATCAAACCAGCATCACTCACAAAGTAAAAAGTAACTGAGCTTCGAGAGCCAATGATCCTAACGTCGCGATCGCGGCGTTTATATACGCGTTGCCCAGAAGTCCCGTACGCCCTTCTGACCTTGGTTCTTATCTTACATCTTACATAAGGCATTTTCGAAACGCTTACTTCATCGCGACGCGGGGATTGCTGTCCGAGAAAATTCCAGATAGTGTCTGCGATCGCGGCTACGAAGGGTCTTTAATAACTATCGGGAATAACGTTGAATTTTGTTTGTGCTTGATTTCTTATCTGAATTTTGATGCTTTCCAACGATACAATTTCATCGCTTTTGGATGATTTTAAGCTGCTTTAAAATACGTAATGATCTATTGCATTGAGATTTTAATATGAAATTTCGAATAATATAAAATGTTTTTCACTTAGATATACACAATACAGTACTCACAATTGACAACCAAATTCAATTATATTAAAAATCAAGAAATATACAGATAATTTCAGCGAATAAATAAAATAAATACTGGGTCGTTTCATTATCAAAGTTACATAACAAAGAGTGTGGTACACTTTTTTTCAATAAAGTTCAGAAGTGTAGAAATAGATTTCAGCTCAGTGGTCTTCTAGTTATAATTCAAGCATGCAAACAATTGATAAATAATTACGGGGGTAAACGATACACTTAAATCACAATGTTTGTTCACCGAGGAATATATCATCTGTTCCTTTCAAGTTTGATGAATTCACGGTAAATAATTTCCTTGTTGTATGTTGAACAAAGTGCCGCACGTGTGGGATTTGATATGACGCATACTTCCTTCATATTTCAGGTTTCAATGATGATAAATGGCAGTTAATTGTAAAATGGACAATTACACTGCATTATCCATCATCACCGTGTTGATAAAAAAAAACAGGATTCTCTGCCTATTTTCTTCGATTTCAATAATTTGATTGAAGAGTTCGTTACTTGATGAAAATTGATATACATTTTTTGATTAAATAAAGTTATTATGTTCCGATTTTCACTATACAGGATGTTACATAATAGCATGTCGAAACTTGAAGGGGGAAATCTAAGTTCAATTTTAAGAAAAGAGTTTATATAAACATAGGTCCGCAAAAGCTTCGTTACGGAGCTACAGGGTATGTCGAAAATTTGCTTTTATTTTGATAGCTCGTCTTCTGAGACTCAACTTATACTTATTCAATATCAAACAAAAAAAACCATTAAAAGCTAAATGAATGTATAAAAGTGTCCTCCACCTGCAAGAATACAGGCCTCTGTCCTTCTTCGCATATTATCACGCACTCTTTGAAATATCCCTGGCGTATTTCTTATCGTGTCACAAGAGAATATTATTCGATTCCTCAATTCTTCTAGAGTTCACTGGAGTGGTGAAACTAAACTTTTGAGATATCCCCATAAGAAAAAGTCTAAACTGTTTAAGTCTGGGGACCTAGGAGGCCATGGTTCTGGCCCACCCCGACCTATCCATCAGTTGTTGCATGTATTATTCAAGAATTCCCTAGCTTCTTCACTAAAATGTGCTGGTGCCCCGTGATGCATGAACCACATTATGTTTCTCAACAAAAGTGGCACATCCTCGAGCAATAAAGGTAACTCCTCCTCAAGAAATTGCCGATAAGCGGGACCGTTTAGTCAGTTAGGCAAACAAAGGCCCAATCAAACAATTTCCAATTATTCCGACCCAGAAATGTAGGGAGAATTGTTTTTCATGATGAGATTCTTCAATCAAATGGGGGTTTTCCTCAGCCCAATAATGATTATCGTGAAAATCTGTGATAGCAGTTCTTGAAAAGGAAGCTTCGTCTATGAACATTATTTCACTATCAAAAATGAGCATTTTCTCTAATTTTATCTGAGAACCATCGGCAGCTAAATTTCTGAATTTCCTTGAAGGAAAATCTCGAGGAAGTAGAGTTTGGACGCGTTCAATATGAAACGGGTACAATAAAGAGTCGTGGAGAATCCTTCAAACCAGAACATGTGAAATATTCAACTGATTTCCAATTTTTCTTGTACTCACATGAGGTTTCAAATCAATACAATTCGAAACTGGTTCCTCAATATCTGGAGTTCTCATAGTTTGAGTTGCACCTTTTAAATGATTATTTGCAGTAAAAGTACCAGTTTCCCTCAACCTTCTGTGGATATTTGAATATGTTCGCCTGTTTGGTGTTACTCGATTTGGAAAGCGCACCTGATATAGTCGCCTAGCTTCTGTTGTGTTTCCGTCAGCCAAACCGTACATGTAATGGATATCAGCTAATTCGGCGTTAGTAAAATTAACCAGCAATAACTTCAAAAGTCTTAAAACTAATCGTTAATTTGATAAACAATTCGAGCAGACACTGGTGCAACTTCAGCAACTGTCAAAATAAATAAATAAATGAAAAAAATCAAAGCATACCAGCCATTTTTTTAATTAGAAGTGCTTTCAATTCAGCGAATGCATACAATCGTTTAATAATTTTCTGCTCGAGAACGGTTGGAGATACGAAAAAATTACAAGTCTCAAAAGAGTTTCTAAATTGAACAAAGATGACGAAAATTGGTTGTACGCTGATCAGTGGCGTACTGCAAAAAGTTTGAAAGGGCTAAAGAAGAGTCCGGAAATGAAAACACATTGTAGCTTCTAGTTAAAATTTAGGACGTGTAATGATGGAGGCCGTGAAAAATAGCTCGCATTCCAAATTTGGGCTGAATATCTCAAAAACTGCAGGAGTTTTGAAGAAAAAACCAATTTTTTCCTGAAATTTCAACACCTTGTAGCTCCGTTACGAAGCTTTTGCGGACCTATGTTTATATGTACTTTTTTTCTTAAAATGACACGTAGATTAACCCCCACAAGTTATGACATACTATTATGTAACACCCTGTATTGACTAACTTATGACGCGTTTCAGTCACCACATTGTGGCTTCTTCAGATAAGTGATACATTCAAAAGGATGATGTGCCTTAGACAAGGTAATGAATAAGTGCGAAAGATTTCGCGACGCAATTCCTCAAGCCATTTTATGACTTTGTTACTGAAAATCTTCAAATTTTTTCAGTTTATGTCTTATGATTACTACAGTTTTTCAGATATTCATTTCAAATTTGGCACATAGATGCCTTTTTAAAATGTACATAATCAGATCACAGAAACAATTATGAAAATCTACAGGCTATCAGAGGTCAATTGTCGTTTCTACCCCTCATAATATTTTTCAGTACGCTCCGAGCAATTTAATTTTTTTTATAACTTTCCAATTAATTTTCAATCTTTTTCTTATTTTGCATTTTTTCCGTATCTGCCATAGTGTTTGTGTGAAAAATTGTCCAATTTTATGTGTTTGATGAAAACGTAATGTAAAGGAAGCGATCATAGTGAGTGCTGAAAATGGCCTGCTTCAGACATTAACAGGAGTCTAAACGTCGACACATAGATCTTCGTATCCGTTTGGAGATCCCAGCAGTATCTTGAATGACTACAAGAAATGATAATGAGGTTTTAAATATCCCCAAGTAGGAAAGTATTTGATTCAGATCAGGTCAACGACCTGGCCAAAATTGTGGTCCACCTCAGTCTATGTACCACATTCCACCTGTCACCTAAAGGAGTTGGATCAAGTGTATACGGCAGCTCTTCAGTTAGATACGGAGTTCATGAATCTCCATTCAATCTGAGTGGAAGAAATTGTGGACCAATTAAGTGAGCTCCAATCATTCCAATACACAGGTTCAGAGAAAAATGTTCCTGATGATGAGCTTGAACGAAACCATGAGGATATTCTTCCACCCATAGGTGGTTGTTGTGGTTATTAATAATGGCATCTTTTAAAAAACTTTCTGCGTCCGTGAATGAAATATGCTCCAGAAATTCAAGTTGTTATCTTATCATACCTACCACCCAAAGCGAAAATGCAAGACGGTTATCAAATCACGAGGTAACAGTGCCTAGACTCGTTGTACATGATAATGATATGAGAGTTATTCTTTTAAGATAGTAAAAACTGTCATATGATTTACATGTAGCTGTAAAGCGATTTTCCTAGTGCTGGTATCGTTACCTCCATCTTTAACATCATATATTTCACTTCTTTGGCAAGTGAGTGTTAATAAGATTTTTCTTATGTATCTGAAAAATATTTTTATGCGCCTGTCTACTTTCAGTAAACCGATTAAGACACGTTTCTCTTGCAGCATTTGCTAAGGATGAAACGGTGTACATATGCAATGTGAGTCCTGATCAAATAGACATGGTTTAAGTGGATATTAAGATCGTTTGCCTGCGACCGAAAATGATTGGGCTTGAAGAAAAATTCTGCAAACCATTGAACTCTATACAAAAAAGATATCGAAGCGAGGAAAGAATATTGAAAAATTTCGAAATAACTCGTAAAGTAAGATAGCTTTTTCGCCAATTAGTTTATTTCAACAACCCAGGAAAGGACTTAGTTTTTTCTAACCCAACCATACCTAACTTCTGCTAGCTGTCGAACAAAAATATCGAAATGTGTCCACTCGTACATACATGAGATTGTAAAAATACAATCGATCTTTTGAAGTCAATGAAAAATATTTTTTTCGAACCTCGTAGATCGATACCAAATTCCGAACACAGGAGGACACACCGTTTTCTTATGTTTCATTCGGTTGAAGATATGACAACATTGCAACAGGTTCATTAACACCGCGATTTTTCCTAATGAATTTACAAGATACATAAAACTGGATCTGTTTTTATGAGTCATTGAAAGAAAAATTTAAACCTGAATTCTTCAAATAAAATACCTCATTATGGTTATCGATATTTTTTTAACTTTTTCGTCGCCAAGTGTTGAAATTTCCAAAGAATTAAGTGGTGTGGCAAGTATTTTGGTTCTTATATGGAAAGATCTTCAGATTGTGAATTCACTTTCATCTTAACTATTTTCGAATCGATGAACGAGATTCCTACCGTCTTTAAATGCTGAAATTTGTTTCTACAATTTGCATACTCGTTACCAAAGAACATATCGAATCCAAATATGTACTGGATTCCGATTATTATATTTACTTATACCAGAAACTATAGGCTAAAAGTATCTGTAGATCAGGTTTATCGATAAATTTCAAATCTTGACGAGTACATGGACACTGATCTAAAATTTTCAATTGTTTTCAGAGCGGTACCTCTTCCGGTTATACCGGTCATCGGTTACAACTTTGCGATTTCAAAAAGCATGGTGTACTTTTCATTTTTTTTAATGAAGGGGAACCTTTTTTTAAGCATCTTTTGTTAAGAGATGTGTTAACCGAAATTTTCGGAATTATAGTGTCATCTTTTTTGACTACGTTTTTTCAAATTGTAACCCATATTTTTTTCAATTCATTAGATTCGCCGTAAAATAACTAAATGAAGTTTTCCATACATACCCTGTACCTGACATTTCAAGTTTTCAACTTATGTCTATGCATGTGCAGAAATCTTACCAACTTCAGGTAGGTAAGTAAAATTCGTTTTTTCGCATAACTTGAAAACTTGAAATCTCAGTTACAGGGTATGTATGGAGAACTTGTTTTTTACGACGAATCTAATGAATTGAAAAAAAAATACAGGTTACAATTCGAAAAAACGTAGTTGTCGATGTTTCTTCGTTTCGAAATGTGAGGCGGAAAAAGAGCACTCTGTATACTGGCTGAGATTCAGTCGGATGTGAGTTATGTCCCGCATGATCTCTTGTTTGCAAAACACTTTTCATTATTTTGGAAGCTCATGCTGTTCTCGAGATATATCATTTTTTCAAAAAGCAAAAAATTGATGATTTTAGAGTAAAACTACGATATTTTATGAACGAAACAAGCTAGAAGTTGGAATGCACTTGGTTATAACCGGAAGTGTCATAGAGGTTAAATATTTTAGAAATAGTTTCGGACCAGTTGAATCAACTATCAAAATTTCAGAAGGATAGCATTATTAGTTCTCCATAAACGTCTTATAGGCCACTCAACTTGCGATACCCTGTATAATTCCGAAAATTTTGATGAAAACCAAAGCTCAATGGTTGTTTATTTCAGATAGGTAAAATCTTAACAAGATATGCTTGAACACCCTTTAATAAAAAACATTAAAAAGAACACCATGCCATTTGAAATAGCAAAGTTGTAGTCGATGTCCGGTATAACCGGAAGTGTTACCGCTCTGAATACAATTGCAAATTGTAGATCAGTACCCATTAACTCTCATGCCAAAATTTGGAATTGATGAATCAACGCTAGATACAAAAACGAATATGAAATTATTGAAGAATATTAATTAGCACAATAAGAAAAAAAGAAAACCTTTGCAAAATTAGCAATTTAGATTCAATCAAGACAAATCTGGTATGATAGGTAAGATAGGCAAAAAGTAAAACCGTGAAAATCTATTAAAATAATATGCGTCATCATGCGAGTGAACTTAACATAAAATACCTATCCTGTATAATTCGTAAAAATTCATAGTCCTATTTTCACAAAATGCAAATTTTTTATTTGTATAACGACACTGAAATTATATTTATAACTTAATTGGGAACTGAAATTAATTGTTCAACATGTTGACTCGTTGACAAACCAAGCTCTGAAAAATCACGGAAAGGACGAATCTTGCAATGTCCGCAGATACAGTTGTAACTGGGGAAATGTCATCGAGCGAAATCAACTGAATCTTCATATTTCAAGAACGCAGTGGCCTGAACAAAGCCTGACAATCTAAGCTAAATTCAGTTCCTCGAAAACGTAGTAAAGTGAAAACAAAAATTGGAACGCTGCAACTTTCGGCAATCTCTGTAAGTTTTTGTTTCCTTGAAAGAACAATTTCTTCCTCAGTAACTTATGAAATAGTCGAGAACGTCTGAACTTGAACTGAATAACTCGTATTTCTTTCAGCATACGAGTTCACGAAATCACTTGTTATCTCTTTCAAGTTCACAGCTGAAATTCTTCTTTAATTGCCTTTGTTGAATGAAGAATGAGAACGATAATTCTTTATTCTTATCTGAACCGTTTAATTGAATTAATTTAAAAATTGAAATGAACGTTGAAAGAGCAAGGTACGAATTCCTTAGAGTTTTTATAGAAGGTAATTTTTCAAAGAGATTAATAGGTAGAATAATTCGTGATACATACCTAGATATTTCTTCACGCTTATCTAGACATAATAACTTCTTTTTTGGGGAGATTTTTGATCAGTTCTTTACCACGTGTTTCTTTACCTTGACCGTAGAATGGGGTTAACCGAAACAATTTTGAAATTCAGATCCATATAATTTTTGAAAAAATGGTGATAAGATTACAGTTATGATTAACCATTATGTATGAGGGTTATGTGAATCAGTTTCCACCATTTTTCGAGAATCCAAGAAGCGAATAATTAAAAAAAATACTTTTTCATTACATTATTCAAATTTCCTTGAAATCAGAAAAAATTCTTCTTGGAAACACAAGTATAGAATTTTTATTTCATTCTCACCGAGTAAGAGACTATATTTTTTCCACGACCGCAAAGTATAAATCAAAAACAAATACTACATTGTCGTTGAAGTACGGCAGAAACAGTAGCCAGTATTTCTTCTGGATTGATAGATTTGGAAACGAGGCAATTTGTTTAAGCATATTAGGTTCCAAGTTTATTTATTCCAACTACTTGCCGTGTACATTAATTTTTTCGGAAATTAGTGAAAAAATTATCAGAGAAAGTATAACAAGTTCTTAGAGCCCAATATTTTTTTACGATATTATAAAAATCACTCGTGATGTAAACGAACTTCGTTATTCAGTTTTTGTATTAGGAATTGCAATTAGCATTGTGAAACCCAAATCTTCAATGACGGAAATTTAAATGTTATGGAGTTCATTCTTGCAACAAGCCATAAATTCGATTGAAATTGTTATTTAAATTATATTTTTTTACCTTTGTACCTAAATTTATCTCGTCCGGAGCACTTTGTGAATATTGTTGATATTTTCTTCTGAAAAAATATTCCAATTCTTAGCTATATAATTTTCTGAAGATCGTTCAACAAAGATTTAAATTTTTTATATTCTGAAATATTGATATTGTACACATTTATTGTTGCTTTCAGGATTGAATACATTTTCTATACAATTGAGGATTTCCATTTTTAATTAATTGAAAGTTTGGTTCAATAACGGAATATTCATTCCGTATCCAGTGAAATACATGAAAACACATAAGAGTCAAGTGTTTTAGAATAAATATTCAAACTCAAGACATAATGTGTAAATTCTATTTTAAATTATTTCAGAATTATTATATTCGTCGCGTAGAAAACTTATTTCAATACCTCCTCAATGTTGACAGCTATGTGTTGACAAGGAACAACTAAAATTGAATTAATATTATGAATTCGCAATGTGATCGCATATTTTGGCTCAGGAAATATTGGTAAAGAAACATATATTATCAATACAAAAGATGAAAAAATATAATGGTTATTCTCCTATCCTGTCTAGTGTATTATATTAGGTAGAAAATATATTTAAATATCAATTTTTCTATCAAAATAATCGCAGAAGATTCTTTAAACATTCAACGATCTGGTATCGATCTATTTCCGAAATATCAGAAACGTTGGGGTGATAGAATTAACATTTCGAAAGGCCCGTCGGACAAAGAAATTTACATGCGAAAGTGAAAATTTTTCTTGTTTAGGATCTTTGTCATCAATTGGAAAGTCAACCAGCAAAAATGCACCGACGTCATTTGCACTGGCATTATAAATTTCCGAAGCAGAATCATTGTTAACTTCAGTGTTTAAGGACAATCATTCTCTACTTCCAAGTCAGAAAAGTTTTCTCGATCCATCGAGGAATTGGCATCATTTCTATCATCAAGAGATTTCGGTATATGTATCAGATTTTTCTATTTCTCGGCTTAGGCCCAGCTATGCTTTTTCCAGGTACGACAGCGATTAATTTTTTTCTTCTTCACTTTCGGGGTTATTTGATTGCCGTAGCGCATGTTTCTCAGTTGATCTGTTAATGCCACAGAAACAGCCCTCTTGTGGAGTTTTTATGATTCTTGTCAATTATATATATTCCACAAGCTCAAAATTTATATTTTATGATCTCACTTTGAAGAGAAGGAAATTGCGTCTCAGGTACTTATATGTTTGATAGTTTCCATTTGAGTAGTTGCTTTCTCCATGTTGCTTTGAGAAGAAACATCTAGCGGTTGACACAAATGATTGCAGTTTTCTGGCAAATTGAGTCTGGAGTCGACCTATCCCAATTTGTTCCATAATATCTAGCGCCTTTCAGACCTTTCTCTGTACTATGAATAAATAAATGCCTTATAAATCACGTATGGAGGAACAAGGGTTCCAATGGCGGTACATACCATCACTATGGTGCTCATCGATGTAGAGCCGAACAACGCTCTGTATGTTCAGTCCCTTTTTATACTCAAACGGTCGAGATCGTCTGATTGCTCTCATGGTAATTAACTATAGCTCTTGGTTCAATGTTCTTCCTCGAGATTGGAAAATAATGATTGGATGAAACTGCTGCTCTATTTCTCTTTATATTTCCTCCGAAACTTTTGTAATGGTTTGGTTCTAGAATATCTAAAATTGGGGAAATATTTCAATTCTACTGGAACTAAGAAATGTAAATAATGAAGTTTAATGAGATTAAATTATAGCAAGGTTATTTGAAAGAAAATTACAATTGACACTATCTATTAATTACCTATGCCTAGCTAGATCAGAGTCCCTTTATCTCAGTGTGTGAGATCTTCGTCTAGAACCTTCGTACTAGATATAGCCTTAGGAATAATACTCATCACTTCAATCAACTAGCTTTATTACAAGATAAATATCGAAATCACAGTAACCGATTAATAAATTACTAACTCTAATCAAGGTTACTAATACGAAAAAAACTTAACTACAAAGTTTAACCAATTACAATAAAAGGAGTCTCAGAAGAGATGAATTCAAACTACATAGTACAAATTTTCAATTCAAAATCGAAACTCAATGACAGAGCTCAGTCAACAATTAACGAAGATAGATGAGAAGAATTTGACCATAAAGAGAAGCACTTAGCTTTTTAGGAATGAGATAAATTCCTACTGAATACAATCTTTGAGGTTTTCCACTTATCTGGAAAACCACCAAGTGCTAGAGACTTGTTGAAAATAGGTGGGATGGAGTCCGGACCTGGACCTTTCGTAACATTCAATTCCTCTGTTTGACATCGTTCAGATCAATCGCGTTAGGGCAAATTGATGAACACATTGCATATCTTCTTCGGTAGAGAACAGGTCTATTCGGATCTTCATAAACACTGGCAAAGTACTCAGAAAAAGCATTAGATATGGCAGAAGTGTCATTCAACACCTCATGACACATAGACATAGGTAATCTCTGACTATCTTTTAACACTCCGACATAAGACCAAAAATGCTTAGGATTTTCACTTCATCCTTAATCTCTTCAAAAACCTGCAGTTTCTTCGGAAAATCAAATCATTAGGCTGGGGAACACAGAAACAGACAGACTATCTTCCGCAATGTTGTATGAATTTCGGCCTTAGTTTGATGTTTGGAAAATATTTAAAAATAGCATTAACACTAATATTATTTTGGTTTAGTTCTAATGAAATGGCAAATAAATACCCAAACGAGGATACTATGAATTTATTCATTAACTGTCAAAGTCAATAACAATAAGTCGAAATTGCTGACCATTTAATGAAAAAGTATTCAAAACCAATTTGCATAAACAAATTCGGGTATTTTTCGTTGAATTTTCTGCGAGTTCGACTTATTTCTATATAATGACCAGGAACAATGAACACATTCATGACATCATCGTTTTAATCTTGCTCAAGCCAAGTCAATTTTTTTGGGTAGAGGTGACCCTATAATTCCGAAAATTCTGTTGGAAGAATGATAGCTCAATGGTCGTTACTTTAAGATGAACAAATCTGAATAAAAAATGTTCCAAAAATACTCTCTAGTAAAAAATCTCTAATGCCAAAATTTGAAATTTATCGATGAACCCGTTTCCCAGATACTTCTATTGGGCACTCTGGAGTCTCTATCGAAAAACACGCACACCGCTTAGATATAGTATTATTTCTATCTCGTTTCCATTGAAATGTACTATAATAACGCCATAAGGTTTTTTCTTCAGTGTCGGGATTAATAAATTTCGGATTCAGGACTTCATTTAGAGCTTTGATTATTGAAACATAAATTCTTTGAGTTAGTTAATAATCTCTATATTTTTCTGCGAAATTAACTATGTATTATACTATCACAAGATATAATGTGATAGTATAATAAATAGTTAATATCTTATTATCATCATGATTAATATCACGTAGTAACGGTGGCATCAATCAACCAATATAACTTTCTTAACTGAAATTATTTTTGAAGAAAAATATCTTCCTTGATTATTATTTGCATTTTATATACAACAAATTTATTTTCAGAATTCACGTTAAAACTTCATTTTCGCTAATTTAGATTAAGAAGTTCAGTCCGGCACTGTTCATATCAATAAATTGTCGAATTCGAGACTTATAAAATGCGGATGCTGTCATATCTGGCGACGAATCCGAGAAAGAACCTTGACAAACATCCTGCGAATTTCATGTAACTTTCACCTGTTGGGACGACTTTGGTATTTTTTTTTATTGGCTTAAAATCAGTTCATAAGGTTGTCGCCACAAGCCGGAATTTGGCAGTATTTTATTGTAATGTTTTTTATCATTAGCATAAAATTAGTACTCGAGGTTGGTTAATTAACTCGATAGCCTGTCATGCGCGAGAGATACTCGTGAGAAAATTTTCAAGTGCTCTTGTTCGTTATTTTCGCAAACGTTTTTGCTATATGTATAATGTGACCTGAGTTTAAGGACGCTTCATTTATGAAAAAGAAAAAGGAATTATTGTTATAATTGAACGAATTACAAAAACAGAAATTTATTTTTCAACTTCGTTAGCAGCTGCAGAAGACGATTTAGGTACTAAGAATTCAAAGAACTAATCTTGGAACACAGTAGCGCCCCGGCAGTCTCTTGAAGCTTGAAGAGAGCAAGAATCACAGCCGTGCCATATTTCTCTCGATGGAACTCACGATATTTTCGATTCTCTTATAACTTTGTTGTGAATCAAAGATGGAACCTGAAATTTCAATAATCAGAAGTACATACTAAAACTAACTGACGATGTTTTAGTCATTGTTTTGAACAGTTGAGCAGTCCAAGATGCTCACTTCGACTTGTCATTTCCTCATGAATAGACTCACATCCGAACAACGTTTTACAATATACCTCTACTTTATAGTCGTCAAAATTGACCCACCGAGAAGACTATTTAAGCCATTGTGTCACTCTATTGGACGTCAATCTACCAACTTATATGCGTAGAGTGCGTATTGTGGGGGGAAGTGTGCTATATATGCCTTGTTAATGAAGATCGCTTCAAGCTAATACTGGCTATTTTTTGGATATATGTTCTTCGGCCTCCTAGATTATTCAAGCAATAAACTCTGTCTCAATCCACACAGAATACAGCTGTTACAAGAGCTATGTCCAGGAGACCTACATCAACGTCGTGATTTTGGTAAATCAATCAGAAAAGCGGGATGAAGATCCCTTTTTTATCGAAAAATTGTCTTTAACGACGAGACTCATTTTTGGCTTAATTGGTACGTCAATGGACAGAATTGTTGAATTTGGTACGAAGAACGGTTAGAGGCGGTGGTGATGAACCCTAAAACGGCACTAGTGGACCGTACTTTATCGAAGGTGATGATGGATCAACGTGATGACCAATACAGCAATTGGAATTGCCCAAAATGGCAGAATTGTTCTCAGTTCACATGTGGTTAAAGCAGGACAGTGCCACACTGCCGTAACTCTGAGCCCATTCAACTCCTGAAACTCTAAAAGCGTTTAAAACATTGTCAATGGTGATGAATCTTGGATTCGTTCATACGACTCAGAAAAGAAGCGCCAATTTTCTGTTTGGGTGCTTCAAGGAGACAGTTAACAGTGGTCATGACTCGTACCAGAGTCAACGATGATCACTTCGACTTGTCATGTCCTCATAAATAAACTTACGCCCGAACAACGTTTGCAAATCTTTGACACTTATCATCATAAAAAATGCGTTTTACAATGTATATCCATTTCATGGTCATCAAAATTGACCCACCGTATCTAAGCCATTGCGGCCAAATCTCGCAGTGTCCCTCTATTGTACGTCAATCTACCAACTTATATGCGTAGACTGCGTACCGTGGAGGGAATTTCTGCTGTATATGCCACCGTTAATGAAGATCGCTTCAAGCCAATTCTGGCTTTTTTTTTTGGGTATATGTCCTTCGGCCTCCTAAAATCTTCAAGCAATGAACTCAGTCTCAATCCATACGAAATACAGCTGTTACAAGAGCTATGTCCAGGCGACCTACATCAACGTCGTGTTTTTGGTAAATCAGTCAGAAAAGCGGGATGAAGATCCCTTTTTTATCGAAAAATTGTTTTCAACGACGAGGCCCATTTTTGGCTCAATTGGTACGTCAATGAAGAGAAATGTTGAATTTGGTACGAAGAACGACTAGAGGCAGTTCAACAGGTGGCGATGAACCCTGAAACATCTTTGGTGCCGTTCATGAGATAGCGGCACTGATGGACCGTACTTTATCGAAGATAATGATGGCTGCATCGTGATGGTCAATATAGCAATTGGAATTGCCCAAAATAGCAGAATCGAGCTTGGCTCACATGTGGTTGAAGCAGGACGGTGCCGCACTGCCATAATACCGTTAATGGGTTGTGGGGTGAACTTGGTTAGAAATTGATCTAACTTATCGGCGCACTCAATTCTTCACTTAGTATAATTTGACTCCAGTAGACTATTTTTTTGTGGGAATACGTCAATTTCCTCAAGCCAGTTGCTGCCTTGGGGATACTATTGAACATGGGATTGGTAAGGTATCTGGTGAATAGTTTCCAGATCGGACCTCCTGAATCATATCTGCGGGAACATCTGCATGAAATAATCTTTCGAAATGTATGTGAATATAACTATAAGGTGAAAATACACCCTTTAGTTTTAATCCCAAACACATACTATTGAACCTTCACGAATTATCAACAGCTAAAGTTTTTTGATTTTGTCTCTAACAAAGTTTCCGATGATTTCTGAGGGTTTTCTTGCGATCAATATAATACACGCATCAACCTACTTTTACCACAATACTATATAAACTTTTAGGTTAGTCATTCAAGAGTCGCTTGGTAACTTTCAGAAGTGTAAAATAAGAAGATATTATTCAAAAGAGATGAGTTTATGATGGAAACTATCAACAATTTTCGAGTTAATGAAAAATTAAAAAATTCTACCATCTTCAAACATTCGCGAAATGACCAATCAACTAGCATCGAATTTTTACTAATCATTTTCAAAATCGAGTGTTTCCTCCCCGGGCCCTAATTACTGCCAGTATATGTCTCGTAAGTCCCTCAAACAAATTTTGGATGTACTCTTGAGTCACTGAGTTCCAAATTTCAGGAAGCAGATTTTCTAGTTGTTGGAGTGTTCTACAAGGCATCCTACGTTGCTGAATTTGCCATCCCATGTTGTCCCAAACAAGTTCTATGGGATTGAAGTCGGGACTTCTGGGTGGACATGTTAAAATATCAATTTTGGCATTTTGCAGAAATTCTGTAACTACTCTAGCTGCATGAGGACGAGCATTATCCTGCATATAAATGAAGTTTTCGCCAATCAAGGGGCCAAAGGGTACAACATGGGGTACAAGGATATCTGCGATGTATCAGGCCGCTGTCATTCTTCCATTACTCAAGAGGACTAACTCAATTCGACCATGGAAAGAAATGCCTCCACACACCATTACTGAGCCCCTCCGAAGTTTTCGGTTTGCCGGATATTGCATTGGTGAAACAGTTCCCCAGGTCGTCTGTATACAGGCGTGCGTCTATCATTTGATACTAGACAGAACCTGGACTCGTCGGAAAAGAGAACATTCGACCATTTTGGAATACCCCAATTTGCATGTTCCCTCGCAAACTGAAGTCTTGCAACTCGATGCTCTCTGGTGAGACGCGGGCCGGTGAAGTCACCCTTGGTCTGATATTGTCTTCTCTGAGCCTGTTCCTAACAGTTTGCAATGAAATATGCACATTTCTGGAAAGTGCAAATTCATTTTGTAGCATTCTATCCGTACAGTGCCGAAGTCTCAGTGCAGTTAAACGAAGCCAACGATCATCAACTGGCGTTGTTATCCGATTTCTTCCCTGTCCGGCCCTTCTTCCATATTCCCCTGTTTTGTGGTACTGATTAATTGCTCTTGAAATAGTGCTTTGGTTAACATTCAACAAGTTAGCCACGTAACGTTGGCTTCGCCCCTCCTCTAGAAGTGTTACAATTCTTAACACTTCATGATCACCTAAATAGCGCCCAGGACGTTCAGCAGCCAAGAAACACAGAAAAATTGCATTAATTTATCTTGAAAACTGAAGAGAAATTGAATGAATACTGATAGTCAAATAAACTGATTCTTGACTCAGACGTGTTTGAGATCATATGGAAATGAATGTTACTACATAGATAAGATTTTTTCCCCCTCATATGTCCAAAAACATATGTTGACGAAGAAACTGCGATCGAGCTTCTTAATCAATTTAGGAATTCAGAATACCAGGTGATGCTACAATTTTTTTGGTGTGTGTATTATAACATGCCACATTTTTTCTCTTCAAAAGTAAGTTGATAAATTGTTACTTTTTAATGTTCCGTACTCCAGAAAACATGTTCACTCTCAGTTGACCTAGAAACCTTAAATTTGGATTTAAGCAATGTCTTTAATCACGGTTACCGTAGAAAATCAAGTAATGTTCTTTTGCTATAATGAACTTACCGAGGAACGCTCAAAGTTCTGAAATACCTGGCAACTGTGAAACTAATACTTTTAGTAAACGCAACTGAAAATTACATTTTGCTGCATACGTTGGCTATTGGAAGGAAAAAATTATAGAGTATGTGCAGGGACGTGGAGTTACAAATAAAACCGATATGAGCGCTCATGGTGTGAAGCTTCGGAAACCTTTTCTCCTTTATGCCAGTGAAGACTGATCATTCGAAGTAGAGATAATAGATGATTTCATAGCCTTTCCTGTCAAAGAAATAGATAAGAGTGAAAATAAGATGTCTGGAAATTGTTGTTGTGTTTCTGACTATTTGTTGATGTTGATTCGAATAGAATGATGTATTGTTGAATTCTTGTGCACAGTGAAAATCTCGAGAAAATCGGAATGGATCATAGCTTTTCAAGGAATGTCTATTTGAAATCTTTTAACATACATTCAAATATATAAAGTTAAGATAGATTTAAAAGTAATTCTTCTTTGAATACGTTTAGAAGGATGAAAATATTTCCTTTTTCCAGGATTCATTTAGTTAAAGGCATTGAATGTATAAAACATTGAAGTCATTCTATGTTCTATTTCTTGAAAAAAGACTTATTGAAAAAAATTAATTTTTACGTACCTTCTGTACTTAGTTCTCTATATTATTCGTAGACAATTCAATACAAATTTCATTCGTTCATATAAAAATTATATCGTTGGCCTACTTGTAAAAAGGTAGTCCAAAACTTGTTCTGTTTTCCGCTAGTGGCGCTAGTAGGATTCGTCCACATAAAGAATAAGGGTACTTTACATTAACCTGGAATTAAGAAATTTGGCGAAAATAATGTTTTTTAGCAGGCTTACAGTTTTTTATTGCAAAAAATACTTTCCTGAGGATTGCATAAAGATACTGGGTTAAGTTTGATACCGAATTCAGTTTCTTAGATCTGTGAAAAAAAAAACTCTGTTTCCATTCTACGTAATTTGAAAATACGTCTGTTTATGTCGAATTCGGGTGCATATTTTAAGAGTCGTAAGGAAATGAGAAGTTATTGGACCCGGATAAAATAAAATATCTCAAAACTGTGAATTTTTTAATTATCACGAAATTAGTATACAAGGTTAGCCAAAAGTACCGGAACGGTTAATTATCTCAGTTATTTACCTAGCGATTTTTTTGAAAAATGGTATTCCTATATTGCTAAACATAAAGAATTCAGTGTTGATATTTTGTGCTCGCTAGTGTTTCCGGTGTAGCCGGAAATGAGCAAAAAAATGTGATTTTCAAATGTAACACCCTATATGATTATTTATTTTCAGATAATAAAAATTATATCATCTAAATCAATTTACTTTTGCATTAATAATCAACGGGACAGTTGACAAATAATGTCAAGTATTTGTTGAAGTTTAGATTTTTGCACTTCAATTTCTAATAATGGTATTCAAGCTCAGTGAAGCCGAACGGATCGAGGTTAGGTTTTGATGATGCGGGGATTTGCTGACAGACAACGATCTTACCAAGAAGTTCGCAGTCTGTTCAATACTGTTCATCCAGATCATCAATTTAGTAAATCTACAGTATGCAGAACTATTCAGCGATATGAAGCAAGTCGGCAAGTGAAAAATATTCCCAGAGCCTAAGTCTGCCACTGACGAAGAAACAAAGTTGGAAATTTTTCTGGCAATTGAGGCAAATGCCCAGGTTTCTACAAATAAACTTGCCTTGAATCATGATATTTCTCGGAGGTCAACTTGTAGGATACTGAAAACAGAAAAAATGAAACCATATAAAATCCATATCCTCCATGAGCTTACTGAAGACGATCCTGACCGTAGAGTACAATTTTTAGGGACCATCATGGAAATGATTATGGCGAATCCAAATTTTTTCGATAGAATCGTATTCTCGGTTGAAGATACGTTCTGTCTCAACGGTACAGTAAGTAGGCATAATTGCCGTGTTTGGTGGAGAGACAACCCATATTGGATTAGAGAGGTTCATACACAACATCCACAAAAATATATATTTGGGACGGTATTATCGGTGACCACATAATTGGTCCATTTTTCATAGAAGAGAATTTGAATGGAGAGCAATATTTGGAATTATTAAGAAATGAAATTGTGCCAGACACAACAGCTTTATTTCCAAATTTAAATAATCCGTTAACCCTAGCTGATAATGTATGGTTCCTACAAGATGGTGCTCCCCCACACTTGCGGTACACGTTCGAAATTATCTGGATGAAATTTTTCCAGAAAGATGTATTGGTAGAAGAGGTCCTATCGAGTGGCCCCCGTGGTCACCTGATCTATCGCCTATAGACTTCTTTTGATGGGGCCACTTGAAATGGCGAGTAAATTGAGAACGACCAGCCAATCTAGATGAGTTAAGGCATCGCATAACAGAAGAAATCAAATTGATACCCCCACAATTTCTGCAATATTCTCTCAGAAATTTCAGTGATCGATCAGGTTATTGTCAGGAGGTGAATGGAACTCATTTTCAACACTTCAACAAATACTTGACAATAATTGTCACGTTGATTATGAATTCGAGAATAATTTGATTTAGGTGATAATAATTATTGTCATTTTGATTTTTTTATGAACACGACATTGGAGGAAAAGCATTTTTCTTGATTGTTTCGAAGGAAGTTTTTTCCTCTGAACCTAAAAATAAATAAACATATAGGGTGTTATATTTAAAATTCTCATGTTGTAGTCATTTCCGGCTACGCCGGAAACACTATAGAGCACAAAATATCAACACTGAATTCTTTATGCTTCACAATGTAGGAATACCAATTTTCAAAAAAATCGCTCGGTAAATTACTGAGATAATTAGCCGTTCCGGTACTTTTGCCTAACCCTGTATTTAATAGTATAATATCATTATGATCTGCGGTGGGGAATTTTTTGCGTAGTTTTACCTACGAGTTCTTGAAGCGCATTTTCCTTGCACGATGGATTTCTTTCATGTTTTAGCATGTTGGGATATAAAGCACACCATTAATCAACTGTCAGTTTTAAAATAATAT
This sequence comes from Cryptolaemus montrouzieri, assembly GCA_013387265.2. Classification (NCBI taxonomy): domain Eukaryota; kingdom Metazoa; phylum Arthropoda; class Insecta; order Coleoptera; family Coccinellidae; genus Cryptolaemus; species Cryptolaemus montrouzieri. The sequence continues at coordinate 119,123,647 of JABFTP020000185.1, forward strand.
GATTTGTTAATATAAATCCATAATTTCAGTTCTATGCCATAGCGAACAGTCAAATTTGACAAAATAGTTGAAAAAGAATTAAATCGCGAGGATTTTCGGGCAAGAATTTTTTACAATTTACAAAAACAATTATCTCAAAGAGAATGTCTGGGTGAGTTGGTTTCTGTTTTCGGCATTGACACATCACACTAGTCAACAGTTTTCCGTTGGCATGGAGGATTTAAACGCAAAACGGTTAGGCTAAGCGATGATCCAAGAACAGGTGAACCAAAATCAGTGGTCACTCATACTGTGAGTTAAATTATCCAGGAAGATTAGTATGCAACATATCGAAAGATTGAGGCATGATTGCGAATTTCAAAGATCTCAATACAAAAAAAATTCCACGAAGACTTGTGTGGAAAATTAATTTCCCTTTGGATACCGCATCTGTTGACAGAACAAGAGAAAGTTGAAAGGGTGAATTGGTGTCAAAAAACTCTGGACCCTTTTAACTTTGGTAAGTACAAAAGCGTTTCCAACATTGTCAATGGTGATGAAACTTGGATTGATTCATACGACACATGAAATGAGCACCAATCATCTATTTGGGTACTTCAAGGGGAAGAAAAACCGACAAATTTCATCCGTGGCCGAAGAGTTCACCAAAAAATGGTTGCAACGTTTGTTTCAGAAAAAATTCTTTAACAATAAAAATAACAGTTACTGCCGAATGGTACACAACCATATGTTAGTAAGGTTCGAAAAACCAACCTCGAACGGTGAATCATCCTTCACCAAAACAATGCATGTCCGCACACAGCCCGGAAAACAATTGAAGATTCAACGCAAGAAAACATCTCATTATTACATCATCTTGCGTACAGTCTGGATCTGAGTCCCAACGGTATTTTTATTTTTCCCAAAATGAAGAACGGACACCGTGGTCAAAGGTTTCATTCATCAGAAGAAGCTGTTGATGCCTCCTGAAAGGCCATTTTGAATAAAGCAGCAAACGATTGGAATAACTACTTCCAGAATTGGTTCGAACGAATTCAGAAGTGTTCAATCTTCGCGGAGAATACTTGGAAAAATAATAGTCTTCAAAAGCTCCCAATTGTGTCGTTCTAGCTTTATACTCAAAACTTATAAGACACTTAGTAATTTCCTCCTCTTGCGTTTTTAGGCCTGTAGTCTGCAAGCTGATCAGAAAATTATACTCTCAACCGTATTAAAAATTGCGCCAAATTGATTGGTATATTTTTGTTGCATGTATTTTGCAGTGGCGCTCTAGATAATTCTGCAATTTCAACAACTGGCTCATTGCTATCGGAACTATAGTTTATGTCGGAGCAAAATTGCACGAATTACTTTCATACTGACGCTTTGTGGTTAAAATGAATCTATGCGGAACCCTCGGTGGGCTAGTCCTACTGTTACTTGGCAGATTTTTTTATATATAGCGCTTAAGTCATTTGAGAGTAAAAATTACATTATTTAAGTTTCATGAATATCTAGGCCAGGGGTGCTCAAACTTGAACTGCTGGCGATCCACCTCAATATTTTTAGACTAATTACGATCGACTCTGAGAGGCTGCAAGTATGTGTGATGCAGGGTTGTCGTACATACACTATACACCCTACCTACGTACCTACCTACCTAGGTAAGTTGTACCGTAGCATATATAGATATTAGCTTTCCGCACAATATACATTATTTTAGTCAAGGTTCGGATTAGGTTTAGTTAGGTTCTTCTCTATAATATCAATGGAAAAACTCATAGTTATTCAAAATTGCGAGTTAATTGGTTGTTACAAAACAAAACAGTTACATATGGTGTTAAACTTAGCTAAGGAGTGACTTTGGATGTTGAACGTTGGCATCGCATTTCCTCAGCATACTTTTCATAAGATGGTACGAAACCACTGACTGCTAATCGCAAGCATGATGTCATATGATCGTCAGTTAGTCGATTGCGATATTTTGACTCAATTAGCCTTATTTCAGATAATGCAGACTCGCACAACTAAGTTGACCCAAACATTGCCGTCAGTTGAAGGGCGATTTGCCTTAGATTCGGATATTTATCTTCAGATATAAAACACCAGAAATTTGCATCAGATGCTGTACCTTTGAGATGTATATCTGATATAATCTGCACCAACTCATTTTCAACAGGACATGACTTCATATTAAACTGACTTGCTATTTCAGTAGTTAATTCCTCAAAGTTTTTACACGAAGAAGGATAACTCATAAATGATGCTATATTCGCCAATTTACTGCAATCATAAAAACGCATGTCGAATTGTCCTAAAACATTTGATAATTCAGCCTCATAGGTGTCATAATTAAACTGAGGAATCTTTGCTTTCAAAGACGGAAAATGTTTCAGATCGTTTCTTTTCAGTTGATCTATCATAAGTTGCAATTTACTTTGGAATGCGTTTGTTGCGCTAATCATCTCAATAATAGTTTTTTCTTTACCTTGAAGCTCCAAGTTAATGATGTTTAAAAGTGCATTGTGATGTCAGTCGAAAATGCCAAATCAGTCCGCCATTTTTCGTTTCTCAACATCTGAGTGTCATCACCTCTTTCGTCTAGAAAAGCTGTTATTTCGGGCAATAATTCTTGAAACCTTTCAAAGTTTTTGCCGCGACTTAACCAACTGACGTCTGTGTGAAGAACTAGATCAGTGTGTTCAGCTGTCTCCCTATCTTCCAACTGCAACTTAAAGAGCCGCCGTTGCAAGCTACGTGAACGGATGGAATTCCCAATTTTTGTTGCAATGACCATTATTTCCTCATTGTTTAAAACATTTGAACACAAAACTTGTTGATCTATAATGCAATGGAATGCAAAAATTGAAGGGAAATCTTCATTAGCTCGACACAATGCCACAAAATCGTTTTTGTTTCCAGTCATTGCTGGTGTTCCATCGGTTGTAATGCATACTAATTTATATATTGGTAGCTTGTAGTTTTTTACAAAATTGAAGAAAACGTCATATATATCTTCGCCACGGGTTTTCCCCCCTGAATAAAAATACACAGCAGGGCAGTGTCTGTCATATCGGTGGATTCGTCGAACTGTAAAAAAAAGTATGCTTCAATAAATGCTTCCTTCACAACCGATCCATCTTCGAATGGTTTCTTGTGTTTCGCCAATATATGAGATATTTAAAATGACGCGATCGTAGCAGCTTTTGATTGTTTTACTGGTCTTGTGAACATCGTTTGTTCTTTTTTCAAACAAGATATCAAATCACGTACTTTCGTTCTGTTAATTCCCTGTGTGGCGGAAAATCCTTTTCAAAGTTTTTATGAGCCTTTTTATGATGCCTCTCTAAGTTACCACGCTTAGGTATTGCAACTGACGCACAACAAATAAACGTACCTACTTATTAAAAAATGTTTTCTTCCCGAGATCTACTCAAAAAGCACTCGCGATCGACTGGTCGATCCCGATCGACCTTTTGAGCACCCCTTATCTAGGCAGTATAACTGTACGCTGCATATTTAGAAATTAATTGATTTATAACATTATCAGACTTATCAGAGATCAACAAAACCAAATTAATCAATTTTGCAGGAAGAATATGCAATATCTAAGTGTGTATCATCTCGAAGCTGAACAATCAAAACATTGTTAACAAGTTTGGTTTATAGGGATTCAGGAAGTGAGGATACATCGAATTTCAATTCTCACGTTCAACTGGGGCCAATGAAAATAACTGCCCGCCCTGATATTCGAAAGTCGTCCAGCGAAGATATTGATAACGGTTGTCCACGTGCTAAAACTGTGATGGAGCGATCTTATATCGCTATGGGCTATTTTAATCGTCAATTTCTATGTCTATCTCTGATCTCTTGGAATCTTAAAATTATACATTGGAACTCTGAAACCATCGGCAACATACCTTTGATTCAATAAGATCTTTTTTACAGGAAATAAGCTTGAAGTTTGATTTGCTATTCTGGAATAAAATGGTATAAAAACTTTTCATGTTTCGAATTTCTTTACCATTTTTTTCTCACACAATATGGGATATTGTATTTCACAGTTTTGAATAGAACACCTTGCACTGCGATTCTGGGTGTATTGTACATCCTCCTGGTAGGCTTTATTTTCCAGTATACACTTCCTCAACGTCAATACATTTATTCTCATTCTCCTACAAGGATGGATCCCGTCCTTGTAATGGTTTTCCGGAAGGTTTGCAAAATACCCGTCTTGGGCTTTTTTTGTGGTTTGGAAAGAGTCAGAAGTCGGAGGGATGTAAATCTGGCGAATGGGCTGGACGTTGTTACAATTCGAACTATAATTCGCTGATTTTAGTAATGATTTTCAAGCTATGGGAGCAGGTGCGTTATCGTAATGGAAAATGATTGATATGATTACAATAATAATTGTAGCTTACTGTTTTACCAGTTTGGAGGTAATCCACTAGGAAAATTCTCTTTGCATCCCATATAACGGATGTTAACTTTGCATCGATTTCTGTGCACGAACTCGTTTCGGAAATTAAGAGCCGGGTTCACACCCACTATTCTGCCTGTTTTTTCGATTCGGAATCATGGTAATATACCCAAGTCTCATCCATAGTAATGAGAGGAGTTGAAAAGTTCTTTTTCCCTTTGGGATGCGTCCCAATTGTTACTGACAAAGACTCATTCGAAAGTGTTTTTGTGGCATAATGAACGAAAGCGGCATCCATTGTGCATACAATTTTTGTAACCCTAACCTAAAACTTCATTTCAAATATTGCTGAGTGTGCCTAATGAAATGTTCAAAGTTTCGATTGAGTCTCTTTCAGTTAATCGACAATGTCTGGCTTCCCTTTCCGTAAGAAGAAGGGTATCTGCTTTTTCAGTACTATGGCTAGCGCCATGAAAGATTATTGCTTGTGACAGCGCTTTGCTTTGCCACAGAAAGCTGAGTGAATCTGGAGGTCGTCTTATATGGTGTATAGGAGCCCACTAATGGCAGAGCGTAGGTTCTCGCTGTTCAGCTCTTGCTCACCAAAGCCATATTCTAAACGCACAGTTTGAGTTGAATTTCGGGATGGAGTAAATAGTAGATGGAGTTCGTGCGTGCTTACGCGCAGAGCGCTTTAATATTTGTGACAGTACTCGAAGGTCATGCCTGTAAATGTTTCATAAACGGATATTAAAGATCCGCCAAGTCTTTTGCGTATTGTCTCTTAATTACCAGAGGAGCAAGGCCCAGTACCAGTTCCATGGCTGCTAAAGGTGTAGAGAAACGCTCCAGTGATCTATCATTATTTACAATAATAATCATAAACACCGAAAGTAGATGGTAAGAGGTAAATTTTAAATATTCGCTGTGCTTAGTGAAATGTTCAGAGCTTTTAAACAGTTTTTTTCGATTTAATCTGTCAAATCCGTATCCTGTATTTGTGCGACGATTTCTGGTACTGATGTAATTTTCCGATGTCATTCACGTAGATCGTCTTCAATGCACGGTCTTTTTTGAACAAAGCGGTCTATTTACAAATTATTGTTTCTTCCTTCCTTCAAAGCTTCCACCAAGAATTTTATCATCGTACGGTGTTTTTATTGGTGAATTTTCAGTCATAACTTAGATTGGCTCGTAAACACAGAATAAACTGACAGACCGGGCTGAAATTTTGGTTGTGTTCGAAAGATTCAAAACGGCCTCGCAATTTGAGTTCTATAACTGATAAAAGGGATGCGCTGTCAGAACTTATTGAACAACCTGATAGCATACTAGAGCACCTGTAATCTGATTTTGTTTAGGTTATTCGAGCACCGCACTGGGAGCTTGTATCTCTACTTTATCCTTTCATAACACCAGCAAGGATGGTCTGGCACCTTCTTTTTAATCCAGTGGCTAGCGCCAGGAAATTGTTCAATATGACGGAATCTCGCTTTGCTATGGGAAGGCTAAATGAATCTGGGGGTCGCAATCTAAATAAGGCGTCCGAAAAAGACAAATGTTAACTAGACTACGAGATGCAAGAGTACGGAGGCTCAGTCTTGTTTCTGCATGAATCTAACTGGGTCAGTCTTGGTCTTGGTGTTGCGTTAATAATAAAAATAATGTATATTTATCCACTGACCACATTTTACATACAGTGTGTTCCAACGAAAATTTGACCCCCCCTATAACTCCGAAATGAGTAACATTAGCGAAAAACACCAAGACACGTCGATTTTTGTTTCGAGGGGGAGCATTTTTCGAAATAATTCGAAACTTCTCAGATCAACCCCCTACCCCCAGCAACCCTAACTTTGAAATTCATCATAGGGAATAAGGGTCGAGTGGCACCTTACTGAAAAGGTCTGTCAATTCTCCACCTTGATTTGTCATTTTAGAATTTTAAATTAACATACAGGTGTCCCAACCAAGGGTGAAGTTGAATTCTGGAAATCCCAAATACTAAATGAAATAGATTTATTTTGGCATAATGCAAGCGCAGGTTTATGCTCGGTCTAGAAAACGACCTACACTTGTGAATTTGGAGTTGGTGCAATCAACCCCTATTTCCAGCATCCCCAACTCAAAAATCATTCGATCGATAATAGGTCAAGTGGCACCTCGTTGGAAAGGTACTGCAATTTTCTCTTCGAATTTGGTATTTTCGAAATTCAGAATCATCATACAGGGTGTCCCGAAGCAGGAACATTGAAAATCCAAATAACTTTTGAAACTGGTTCATTTCGGTATACGAGAACATGTTTGATCCGAGAATAGGACTTTCTTGTGTGGTTATAGAATTTTTGCAATCAACCCCTTCCATTCAGCATCCCCAACTTGAAAATCATACAAATAATTCAAGTGGCATATCTTCAGAAAGGTTTTTGAATTCCAGAATGATTAAAGCATTTCATTCAGTTCGGCTCTCCATACAGGATGTCGCTTTCGAAAAATTCAATATCGTCATTTGAAATTATCAACTAAAATTAATTCGAAACTGTTAAAAGTATTGGGGTACGATGTGTTGAGCATCAATTACGAAGAAATAAAGCTGATTTCTGCATTGAAAATGTTCACATTTTTTCATTTCCATCTGGCGTGCAGTCATCTGTTATTTCTCATTTTGCAATGAAATATTATTATTATTCAGATCAGTTCCTCATTATTGTTGTTGTTCGTCAGTTGAAATTAATCTGAAAATGGTTTATTCCACTGAGGAAAGGGTCGAAATTGTATCGACGTATTTTCGAAATAACAGTTGTGCCAAAGAAACGGCAAGGATATTCGATAGGAACCATCCTGAAAGAGAAAGGGAGTCAGTCACCAGTACGTTAAATATTTGGTTGACAAATTCCTAGCTACGGGTTCGGTGGCAAACAAAAACATGAAGTGGCATGTCCTGTCAGAAATGAGGCAACGGAAGTGGCAGTAGTGGGTCATCTACAAATGGAGAATACTACTTCGATCAGAAAACTATCTCGTCTGACTGGTGTATCAGCTACAACTGTCCATAGAATCGTGAAACATCACAAATTTCACCCCTACAAGGTAAAATTAGTGCATGAAATAAACGAAGATGATCCAGATCGTCGTTTACAGTTTTGTGAAAATCTAAGTGAAAACCTAAACGCTAATCCAAATTTTCTGAATAACATCTGTTTTTCTGATGAAAGCACCTTTATGCTCAGTGGTGAAGTGAATAGACATAATTGTCGATATTGGGACACACAGAATCCTCATTGGTTTAGAGAGGCCCACACGCAAAGGCCTCAGAAGTTGAACGTTTGGGCAGGAATTTTTGGCAATCATCTAGTTGGGCCTTTCTTTATTGAGGGTAATCTGAATGGAAATGGCTACCTACAGTTGTTAGAGGAACACATACATCCTAGATTGACAGAAATTTTACAGATAGATCCAACTCTTTCTGAGGACGAAATGCGTTTTCAACAAGACGGTGCTCCTCCGCATTATGACGCTCGGGTGCGCCAATATTTAGACGAAAATTTCCCAGGAAGGTGGATTGGTAGAAGAGGACCTGTTGAGTGGCCAGCCAGGTCACCAGATTTAAATCCCTAGATTTTTTTTGTGGGGCCATCTAAAATCTAAAGTTTATGCCACAAGACCAGAAAACCTGGAGGAGCTGCGGATGAGGATTATCACAGAATGCCGACTTTTGACTCCTGAAGTTTTCGCTAATGTGAGAAGAGAGTTCGAAAATCGTCTGTATAACTGTATGGAGGTGGGCGGAGGTCATTTTGAACAATTGTTGTAATAATCAAGTTAGTTTTGTGTTTTCAATTGAATACAAGTTCAATAAATCTCGTTTTCCTGTTTAGATGAGCATCCAATCAGTTTCTCCATCATCCCTCATCCTGATCCTCACGCCAGAAAACCTCGATTGCCAAACTGAAACCAATGCCTCAGTGATTTAGAAAATAGAAAAATCTTTCTGGAACTTTGCCACTCAACCTGTAATCACTTGTATGATTTTTTGAGTTGGGGATGCTGAATGGAAGAGATTGATTGCAAAATTCCATATTCACGCAAGAGAGTCTTATTCTCGAATCAAACATAAACATGTTCTCGTATTATACCGAAATGAACCAGTTTCAAAAAGTTATTTGGGTTTTCAGTGTTCCTGCTCCGGGACACCCTGTATGCTGATTCTGAATTTCGAAAATACCAAATTCGAAGAGAAAATTGAAATACCTTTCCAACGAGGTGCCACTTGACCTATTTTCGATCGAATGATTTTTGAGTTGGGGATGCTGGAAATAGGGGTTGATTGCACCAACTCCAAATTCACAAGTGTAGGTCGTTTTTCTAGACCGAGCATAAACCTGCGCTTGCATTATGCCAAAATAAATCGATTTCATTTAGTATTTGGGATTTGCAGGAATTCAACTTTACCCTCGGTTGGGACACCCTGTATGTTAATTTAAAATTCTAAAATGACAAATCAGAATGGAGAATTGACAGACCTTTACAGTAAGGTGCCACTCGACCCTTATTCCTATGATGAATTTCGAAATTAGGGTTGCTGGGGTAGGGGTTGATCTGACAAGTTTCGAATTATTTCGAAAAATGCTCCCCCTCGAAACAAAAATCGACGTGTCTTGGTGTTTTTCGCTAATGTTACTCATTTCGGAGTTATAGGGGGGGTCAAATTTTCGTTGGAACACACTGTAGTATCGAATATGTCAAATCAAATTAATTTAAATTTTACACTGATTGAAAAAAAAACAATACAAATCCAAATACAAAACATCAATGTAAATATAAAAATCTAAAACAAATACATATATCAGTCTCAAAGGGAACAGAAAAGTTAAACGTTAACATCACTCAAATACTCCTCGACACTGTAGAATGCTCTCGACAACAATAGATTTTTAACAGTTATACGGAACAATCTCAGTCCCTGAATGGCTTTAATGTGTGGCGGCAACTTGTTGTATTACTTAATCCCCATATATCTAGGACACCTCTGATAAACACAGTAGCAGTGATGGGGTGTAACAAGATTATTGGAGTTACGTGTTGAATAATTGTGATTGAAGTTATTACATTCAAATGACTCGATGTTCTCCTTGACATATGTGAAAAGCTCAAATATATATAAGCATGGTAGCGTCAATATTCCAATTTTCTTAAACAGATCTTTACATGATGTGCGGCGAGAAACACCTAATATATTTCGAATTGCTTTTTTCTGCATTTTGAAAGCTCTTTTGCTATCTGGAGAGGCACCCCAGAACATGACTCCATAAGATATTCTAGATTGAAAATGGGCAAAACAGTAGGAGAGGCGAGTTACCATATTGGCAATCTTTGCAGGCGATATAAAGCATAACATTCGGTGCTCAGTCTATTACACAGTTCTTGAATATGGGGTTGCCAGTTCAAATTTTTGTCCACTATGAGTCCCAGGCTCCTGATACTATCTACCTGCTTAATTGACGCACCTCTCACTTTCAACAAGAGGCTTTTATAATTTTTTTTGTTGTTGTTCCTCAAAGCAAAGTTAACAAACATCGTTATGTTCACGTTCAAAAACAGTCGATTTGCATCAAACCAATCCAAGCATCTTCCTAAATTTCGACTTGCTGCATACCGGATTTCACCCTCTGTTTCTCCTCTACAAACAAGGGTAGTATCGTCCGCAAACATGATTAAATTGTCAGGATTTTGCGAAACCGATGGCAAATCATTGATAAAAATCAAACAGAGTAATGGACCAAGCACTGAACCCTGTGGTACGCCAGAAGTTATAGCCAGCCTGGAAGATTTTTTTCCATTCAATTTTACAAATTGGTAGCGGTTATTAAGATAAGATCTTATTAATTCATTTATTTGACCTCTCATGCCAAAACAATCTATCTTACTCAAGAGTGGTTCATGTGACAAAAGATCAAAAGCGCTACATAGGTCCATGAACACACCAAGGCACTCCAAGCCGTCATATATGTTTTCATACACTCCAGCAAGGAAGTCCATCAGAGCAGATTGAGTCGATCTTGAATTTCTAAATCCGTGTTAGCAATCGGAAAAAAAATTGTTTGCTGTAATAAATGAATACATATTGGATAGTCCTCCATTGCAGTTTTTTTACCTTTTTAGTAGATCATTATGACTCGAGCCGTTTTGAGGATGCTAGGAAACGTTGCTTTATCAAATGAGAGATTGATAAGGTACGTCAAAGGCGCTGTTATATAGTGGCAAATTTTTTTGAGCAGGTTGTTGCTAATTCCGTTGGCAATAGAGGAATAAGAATTTTTAAGTCCATGGATGACATTGAATACTTCCGTCTCTGTAACAGAATAGAGGTACATGGTGGAATCAACGGTTTTCATATTGATAGTCACGTCCTTGTATGATGTGTCTGGAATATTGCACTTTATTTTATTAGGTATCTCTACCAAGTACTCATTGAAGTGCTCGAAAAGCGGCGCTGGGTCCCTCACAAGCTGCTCATTCACCACAATCTCCAAGTTTGCTTTTTCATTTTCAGACTGACCACACAAATTTCCATTGATGATATTCCAAACTGCTCTGGATTTATTGTCAGCCTTTTGAAATACTTCATCATTATGCAACCTCTTCGCTGCCGTTATGGTTCGTTCATAGATTTTCTTAAATTTTCTGTAAAAGATTATATTATCGGGATGTGGGTTGGACACTGTCAAAGAACATAATAATTTCAACATCTGTGAGGAAGATCTAATGCCCTTTGTAATCCAGGACTTATCACGGTCACGTATTTTGTTTCTAACTTTATAGAGTGGAAATGCCTGATCAGTGTAGGATGTTATTGCATTTATGAAATTCCCAAACCCCTCTTGAACGTCAGAAGTTTTATAGACATCAAGCCAAGTTTCTTTAGAAAGAAGAAAATGAAGCATATTATAATTTTCAGAGTTGAATGATCTATAATAATTGTCGAAGATGAAAATACGCCACTATCCAGATTACAAATCAGCATCTGTGAGGTGTGATCCGACAGTCCATTTAAATCCACTTTCGCATTTACAATGGCAGATTCTGACAAATTAGAGCATATATAGTCAATACCACTATTTTTAGTAACATGGTATCTTGTATGTTCATTGATGTGCAGTTTCAGACCATATGAGGCAAAAATATTCATTAGCTCACTTTTGGGAAATGAATTATTCATGTGATCAATATTCAGATCACCACATAAAATGACCCGAATATCATTTGTACATATTTTATTGAGGCAGTTCTCTAATTCATAGAAGAAAGTCTGTAGATTTTGACTATTAGGTGCTCTGTAAATGGTGAGAATGATGATTTTGCAGCTATTTGGAAGGGCCAGCTGAACCCCTCAAATCTCAAACACTTGATCAGTCGATATAGGATCAAACAGAAACGACAAATTTTTCACTTCTGCATTCAACTCATGCCTAACAAACAACACCCCCGTTTTTTATTGTTTTTTACAGAGTGCAGATCATAACCACACACAGATCTTGACTCACCTTCAGTCAGCCAGTGACAAGCAATGTTAACCTCTTGCGCGGAAAGCATGACCTCAAACAGGTCGATTTTGTTCCAAAGACACTGCACATTTTGGTGTAAGATTTTCAGAGGTTTATATGCAGGTTTTTTTTTCTTCGTTTATTATGTATTTGGGTCTTGTGTTGTTAGTTTCTGAAAATTCTGCTTAAGATTTACAAATTTCTTCACTACGAGAAGTTGCGGCCAAAATGTATTTTTTAATAATTGTGAGCTGTGGTTAGCCGGTACTGACATTTTGAAGCTTCTATATTCTCCCGATTTCAGTTTCAACTCTTCGCACTTCACTGAGATGTTTGGTATTTTACTCCTCACAAACTCGAGAATGTCCTGCTGATCGTTTTCTAGTCCCACTTTTGATAGGTGAATGTGAGTATATGGTACATAGGCCTTTATCTTGCTTTCCTCTTGCAGTACACCATAGATGTCAGGTCTTCTCTTTGATTTTTTCATTTTTCACTCTGTATTTTTCTCCAAAACATCTGCAGTTTTAGAGGCTAGAGGAGCCGAATTGCTTGTAATTACTTGGGGATTCCTGGCAGTTCGTGTTATTGTTGAATATAGAACCTTATTTTCAACAGGGATGCTAATAATTTTGTCAGGTTCAGGTTTATTAACCTCAGAGAGCGCAACATCCGCTTCTAATCATTCGTAATCATTTGCACTTCTGCAACTAGAAAAATGGCTTATTTTCAATACGAAACTAGTGATAAACTAGCGGTGAATTTATGTCTTTTCATAAAATTTATTTCGTTGCATATGAGTCAGGGTTGATGGTAAATATTTCACAGTGTTTAGAGTAGTTTCTCACATAGACAGTGTCTATGGATTACCGAATTGATTAGGAAATTTTTGGCTTCCTTATACTAATCTTGTTCCCTTCTGGTCGGAGTTTCTCGTTTTGTTGGTTCTTGCTTTGTTTGTTTGTTTCCATTTTATGTTTTAAATTGGTTTTATAGCTACAGATGTAAATTTTCTGGTTTAACTGGTTGTGTTATGTAACATACTTTATTCTCGTGTTGCATTCTCAAACAACAAACAGCTGTTTATTGTTTGAGCTAACCTTTGTTCAATAGAATATCTTATATAAAATTATTTTTTATTATTTTTTTCAACATTCTGTATTATTGTATGTATTGTCTTTGAATCATTTCTGTATTTTTCCCTTCTATTTGCGTCATTTTAGACTATTACACCGTAATCAATAATAATGGGAATGAAATCAAAATATATTATATTGAGACATAACATTAATTTTCAGTATTGCTTGAAATAATCGAGCTCAACAATTTCGATGCAAATTCCTCCTGAATCGCTCTCGTCATCTCCGATCGGATGTGTCTATCTCGAGACGGCAAAGAACGTACTTGGGAAGGTCGTAGAAGTGAACGACCAGCAAGCGTCCTTGACCAATCGCGATGGCAACAAACCGCTTTTCTACGCCATCTCTAACTCTGCTAGATCATGGATTCTAATGTTATATTAGAAATTTCATCATCGACGATTTATCGCACTCGATTTTGTGTAACCGCTTATTAGTTCCTCTTGCAGTTTCGGTAAAAGTTTCAACTCAGCCGCACCCATTCAGACACAGTTTTTTCAGGACGAAAAAGTTCACATGGTTTGAAAAGGAGCGAATGGAGCATATGTAATGATATTACCCGTGTTGGTATTTCGTAGGTTTTGAATAGTAATTTGGTCAAAACATGTTTGAACGTACGTATTCTATTCAACTGTTTGACGTCATAGTGAAGGTTGAACATATGAGCAGTTATTGGCAATACTCATGTATAATTATGGAGTACTCGATATCTTATGTCACCATGATGAAGTTACAGAAGTCAGCGTATTCCTTTTTCCATACATATCATTTCTGGACCTCTACAGAGTGTTATTTGTTTGCACAGTGTTATTTATTGAAAGCAAGAATCATTTATTCGAATCCAGTGTTATTTATTTGAACTGAGGTTAATCCTTTAAACCAAGAGTAATTTATTTGAATATGGTGTTATTCATTTGAATATAGTGTCATTTATTTGAATTGAGTGGTAATTATTTCAAACTGGGTGGAATTATTTCAAATCTGTTACATTACATTACATTACATTCGTGAGGGTCGATTGTCTCTAGAAGCCTTTCCGAACTGCGACCAAATTGATCTTTTGTTCCTAACCCTTCTTATTCATTTCCCTGTAGGTCTAGATCCCTTACAATATTAAGAATCTCCCTGGGAGCTTTCGCTTTTACTTCGTGCGGCTCGAGTTTGTCGCTACCGAAGTGTATATGTCTTTGACGGACAGTTGCGATGCAACTGCAAAGAATATGTTCGGCAGTTTCATCGCCCTCTTTACACATTCTGCATGTTGCCGTTTCCGAAAAAAGTTTGTTCCCCTCAGCAAGTTGCTTCAAGGATTGACGGCATTCCCAGACAGAGATGCTCCGATAACTGTAAGAGTTTAGAGCTTTTATTACTGCCTGACTGTCCGTTAAAATGTAAATCTTTGCCGCTTTGAGTTTCCTTCGTAGTCCCTCCTGGCAGCAAAGGTTTACAGCAAGTGTTTCTGCTTGCATGATTGTGGGAGTAGAGCCCAGAGGCACTGATGAAAAGTACATATATGCCTGCTCCTGCTCCATCAATCGTTTTTGATCCGTCCGTGTACCGAATGGAGGATTTTTGGTCTAATTGATTCATTTTTCCCTTTACGATGGTGCCCTCTTCTATGACCACTTCGAAGGGTGTGTGAAAATCAAACTTAAGCGGCATTATATCCGATGGTTGTGATAAGATTTCTGGCGCTATGTAACCCAGAATCCCCAGGTGTCCCTTTAGATCACCAGGTAATAGTTTTTTGTGTCTTGGAGCCGTAATGCCGCCATCAACGCCTCCTTTTTCAATTTTATATAAAGAGGAGGGAGATTTAGGATTACCTCCAGGGCAATAGTCGGAGTGCTTCTCATAGCACCTGATATGCCCAAGCACGCAAGCCGCTGGAGTTTTTGCAGCTTGTTTTGCGTAGTTATTTCTGATGTTTTCGTCCAACATCTAACGATGCATATGTGACAATGGATCTTATAACCGCTGTGTATAACCAGTAGGTTATTTTTGGCTATAGTCCCTAGGTCTTTCCGAAGAGTCTACGGCATGCCCATAGGCACGATGTAGCCCTGGAAATAAAAACTGCTATAATGTTTGAATTTTCGAAATGCCAGAAGTACTCACAATGCACAAAACACTCTAGTATGTATGAAAAGAACGCCATGAAGCCATTACGCTTAAAAACATCTCTGGACAACTCCCTAAAATGCATAGTTTTGAACCAAATTAAGTAGACAGTGCTTTTAATGCGGCCCCCTCTAGTTTACTTTGTGGGGCTGCAAGAGCCAGAGGAGTACCAAATATTATTGCGGAATGAATTAGCCACATCCTAAATGCCATCCTGATAAATGCTTCTCTGAAATGGGAATGTCTCAGTTCAGTGGCTGGTAGGGGTTGCTCTTAGGGAGGAGTTGAATTCCGTTGGGGTGATCTGTGTACTGGACGTTTATGTTCAAGCGTATGCTGACGATATAGGCAATCTTGCTGATGGAGTTGACTACGATATTTCCCAAATGCTGCAGGGGGCTTTTGCAGCTATCTAGGAATAGTGTGAGGCTGAGAAACCTATTATAACCCCCACAAAACTCTTATGGTGCCTTCATTAGTGAAAGGAGGATATTCGTATCGTCCCGGATCGTGAGTGGAGTGTTTATTCCTGTTATGGAGGAAACAAAATAACGTGTTGTTATGTTGGATAGTGAGCTTATGCGGAATTTATGGAAAACATGAAACAAAAGGCTAGGCATTCCTTATGCGTGTGTCAAATGATCTGTGCTAGGAAAAACTTGCCACAAAGCGATTTCAGGGGGGGATTTCATGTGATGGGCACCTATCACCTGATCGTATTGGTTGGTGGTAGCGTAGCTTTATAAAGTAAACTATACTCAAGCTCTCTAAATTGCAGAGGACGGCCTGTATGATGATAACTGGGTCATTTTACTTTATACCTAGTGCAGCAATGTAAGTGATAGTGGGATATGCTCCTTCACACCTGGTGATTAGAGGAGCTGCTAAAATAGGTACCTACAGATTCTCTCACCGTTCCTGGAATGTGAGAAATATGATCAGCTTCGTGTCCGGTGCTTTACAGGTTGAAATGCAAAGATAACAAGATGCTTGGTATGAAGACTGACATAGCAATACCCAAATTCAACCCGCAGCTTACATACCAGATCATCATTCTTATTAGACAGAAATTGGCCAGTTTCAAGGACCGTCTACTTGAGAATCCCTGTTGGTTCACAGACGGCTTCGGAACTGCCCAAGGTGTTGAAGCTGGTGTATATGGTTGAGGTGTTGCCAAAGAACAGTCTATCTTTCTTGGCGGACTTGCTATTGGTTTTCAAGTAGAAATATTAGACATTGACCACTGCGCTGACATTTTGCTTGCGGGGGATTGACAAGTGAGGTCAATAAAAATCATTACTGATTGCCAAGTATTGGCATCTTACAACTGTACCTCACTTATGATGCAGGAATGTCGTTCCACTCTTACCAAACTGGGAGAAAGAAATAGGCTTCGCCTGATGTGGATCCCGGTCAACTCGAGTATTGAGGGCAAGGAGAAGGCGGACTCATTGACCGCCCAGGAACCTTGGGTTTCATTGGATAGACTCGAAATTCCCTTGGAGACCCCAATGATGGAAAATAATTGGTGGTTGGACCTGAAGGTATGGGAAAACTGGCTTAGGCCCACAGGTCTCAGATACTTGCGCCTTCTTCAGTGGACCTTTCACTGCGAGAGCCAAGGCTTGGCTTAACCTCTCTTGGCTAGACCTGACAGTTCTAATTGCCAAATCAACGGAGCAATGTCGCCCCAGAGCCACCTACATAAGTGAGGATATATCAAGAATCCTTCATGCGGACTATACGAAGAGGTGGTAGAGTCAATAGAACATGTCAAGTGCGAATGCCCATCTGGGGACAGAATCAGGCTTGAGGAACGTGAATCTCACAAACTGGAGCTGACTGAGCTTATTAAGCTTTCGTCCACAAAGTTCGATTTTTCTTAGTTGCTTAAATTTTCTGGCTTGATTATTTAGTATCAATTTCAGCTCTATACCTACATGTGCTCCTGTAAAGTGTCTTGATGGATAGATAGACGGACAACAAAGTGATCCTATAAAGATTATTTTTTTACTTTTGCAGTACGGAACCCTGAAAAATATTTAAACTAACAAAGTTGGGTTTCGTTTCCTGCGTAACCGGATGTGGTACACCACTGAAAATATTTTGGAATGTAGAGATGTAGGCTATGGTATTCCGTACCCCAAAGCCCTAAGTACGAAACTTGGTGATAATCGATGCTGTGGTTTTCCTTATATATGTGTAACGTGTCATATTCGGTCGCCATCCTGTATACATATATAGTAGAACAAAGTCTGTCAGATCAGTTAGTTGTAGCAATAATTTATTACGTTCATTATAAAATCAAATGTTATAATCCTTGCTTTTGTGATGAATATTGTAATATGCAATGCCATTATTTTGTATTGGAAATAGGGTAGCTATGAAGAGGCGATGAACATAAAAGTATTAGCTTATATTATTTTTTTCTTCCAAAATTAAACATATTAAGTTTATCGCTCTAATACGTTCAAACAGTATAAATTGAAGCATTTCTTCGTGGAATGTGAGACTACATATATTATGTAAGTGGAATTAAAGGAAATACTTCAACAACAAACTTCCACGGTAATTGTTGGGAGATTTTTATCCTTAAACAGGTGTTGTTGAGATTAATTGCTGAACACGACAAGGAAAGTTACAAAGATTTGAACGGAAATACTTTATGCAACGTGAACATAATGACAAAAAGGTATGAAGAGGTTGTGAAATGTAGAGAATTTTTTCTGAGCCAACTTCATAATTATATTCTTTCAGGAAGTTTTCTCAAGAGTAAAGTTGAAGAACCTTAATTTAAGAGATTTATTCAAACCGGTTGATATTCCCGTAATTCATAGGAATCGTCCAAGCTAGTCGAATAAACGTGAAATTTTTGTCATTCTACAGTGCGTTCCAATAAAAACGAATCATCCTGAATATCTGGGCTGGTTTGATTTTTCTGTGAAATTAATTTCTATATGAGGAACGGTCTGTGTGCCTTTTTGAAATGTTGTTTTCAAGTCACTTCATTTTATATCGTTCTCTAAAGAAAGAGCTACTTTTCTTTCGTTTGAATCGATAAATGCAAACGATGTTTCATTTTGATGGCAGGTGTCGGTTTGCTATTAATCTTTCCATACTTGAAATTTTTTCCAGATTTGCTAGATTCAGTTACTTGTGGTTATTAGTTGAAACACAGGAGACTTGGGTTGATAGTATTTTCCATAGTTTTGATAACCTGAATTTACGGAGAAGTTGAAGATGGCTTAAATACTGCAGGAATGCATTGAAATTGTGAGCTTATGTTTTGAAAATAATGAGTGCGCTAGAGCATCTGCGCGCATTCTCAACGACTATAACCCTGAAAAAATTTTTAAGGTACAAATACGTTTTCTTGTTGAGGAGTAAATTGATGGAAATTGGATGTGATATTGGTAAAAGACGATCCCACCAGAGTTGTAAATGACGAAGGAATCGGTGTAGCCGTTTTGAGTGAAGTTGCCATGATATGGAATACAAAATTTGTGAGGAGATTGTCGTAAGTAATACCACAAGAACTCAAATTTGGCCGGATATTTTTCTATGCTCGTTTTTGAATACTTATGTGTAGGCAATTCAACGAGAACTGGGCGACAAAATCACGAGAGCGTAGCTTGAGTGATTTTGTCGAGCAGGTCGAGTTGAATTACCAAAAAGTAAGTATGAGACAACGAGCTTAGAAAAATATCCTGCCGAATCTGAGCTCGAGTGGTATTTGCTGAGAAAATTCCGCGAATGACAAAACGTACAAAATGAACTTAATTGAGAAATGCACACAAACTCAACGAGAAAATCATAAAGCATTCATCAGAAACATGTTTAGTTATTATTGCAATGAGCAGTTATTGAAAATGCAATTACTATATACAATTTTGTCACTCCGGGTCGACTCTATATGAGACGATGCCTGAGGAATTATGGAAGATTCAGCATTCGCAGAAGTTTTTCGAAGATTTGAAACAAGATTCCAATGATGCACATTGTTCAGTTGTATGTAGGGCTTAATAGAGCTTGGCGTAGAGAAATCCAACTTTCTATGCTGAAATTTTTGTCCATTTGGATATTTCATTTATTTCCAAAGGCATATTTTTTTACCAACCCTTAGAAGTACTGTTTTTCCAAAATTGATTGGGAGCCAGAAATGATCTATCACTTGTAATATGATCGGGTCTTTTCGACAATATCTAATGAAACAACCTCACATGACATAAATCTGGGTTTTCCTTATTTTTTACTAGCCATTTACTATCACAGCATTATTTTGAGACGCCTTGGCAAGTTTTCGATAATACTGGGTTATATTCAATACGACCAGTCACTTCTCCGTTATCACGTATTTTCCTCTTTGAAGAAGTGTAGTGTACCTTGCAAGTTGCTGCTTCACCGCCACGCCATGCTAATTCATAAGCAACAATATGGAAAAATTCTTTCAACAAACCTATCGGGGCATTTTTGTCCCAGTACAGAGCGATGCTATCAATTTCAGTTTTTGTTAATGCAACGGAACTTTCTTTGCGCTTTTCCACAGAATTGCGAGCTTCACGAGCCTTTCTAAATGCTGAATCGGCGAAGGGGTTGAAACTCATGTTGAATTTTTCGAAATACATATTCTGCATCATTTTCACAGTTCTATCCACATTGTTTTGACAACGTATTCTTTGTAATCTTGTCCATTCATCTGTTTCATATTGAAACCCAAATCCATAAGAATTTCTGCAATATTTTCAATAGAATGCTGTATATCCAAATCGAACGTTTGTTCCTTGCAGAATATACTGAATTGATTCCAAATCGAGCTGTGCGTTTTTCTTGTACTTTTGGGGATAGAATTCTGTATAGAACTATTCATTTCTGCTTCACTGGTGCTTCCAAAACGAGACATTTTAATTTATATCGGCAGAAACTTTACAACTAAAATGGCTGTTCTGGACAGTTTTAAAACTGTGCTATTTGTTGTGAATGTTGCGTTGCTATGGAAACGCAAGGATTCTCTATGAGCAAATTTATCCACTAAAATCCTACCTTTCTTCTTATTTCTATGCAATTTATCCGATATCAAACTCGAATGTCTGTGTTCTTAAACGTGCATTTTGACACACGAGTGGAATATTCGCAAATATCTGGAGTATTTTGAGAATTTTTCATAACAACAAATTTCATGAAGCAAACACTGAAAACTCAATGATATGTTGTATTGCATAATAGATTTTCATGAGAATCATTAGACGTTAAAGCAGTGTTGCTTTTTAAGTAATGGCACTTCAAAAAGCAGACTTATATTGAGGATCAGATAACATTTATAATGAGGTACAGAACTATGGATTTAGCCGTTCGCTGTTCGGTAGTTAAGCATGATTAAAATACAAATGGACTCTTGTTTACTACCAATAAATGAATTGAATTAATGGATCGCTGTTAACGCGGTTTCGAATTTTCATTCATCGCTCGATAGAATGTAATCAACTTTTCTAAAAAGCATCACACGACCCCTCTTCCCTATTCAAAAATTCTAAGAGTTGAATGAATGATATGAAAACTTTCACCTCCCCCATGTGAATTTAAGATTACGGCATAAAAGTATGTAAATGTTATGTAACTTGTTAATTACTAATGTAATTAAATAATTTCTTTCGGTGATTTATTAATTCTTAGTAGTTCATGAATCAACTCCTTATCTTCTTCATTATAATTCTCTTATATCTTTCGTGATCTTATATTCTGCTAAAATATTATTTATTATTATTATTAATTTTAATATATTCAAATTCTAACCCAATAAATTCTATAAATTGAATTTCTCGGACATTCATATGATATTCGAAACAAAACACATACCTCTATTTAGTACATTTTTAAAGATTTTATTATAATTTTTATTTTTCAGGTAAGTGGATTTTTTCATTTGGAGTTTGGACTATAAGTAGTAAGTATTCGTTCATACATATGAGAAACGCCCTATATGAACTAAGACGGTGAACCTCCTTCCTTCGAGTAGAACGACGAACACAGTAAACGGAAACGTTAAATTTCATCGCTTGGAGACAATCTGTTGCCGCGCTATGAATCGGATCACTGATACCTTATCGAGCAGTCCGATCAGGTGCGATGCTCTTTGGTTGAAGCTGTCAGGATAAACATCCTGTCGGCTAATACTTGAATAAAACAAATCTCTACTGCTATCTGCATATAGAAACTTAAGTAATAATCCTTCGATTATGGAGTAACCCTCCTTGTACAGCTGGTTCTCAAATTTGCCCATCGTGCATACCCCAGTAACGGCCACAATAGCAGAGTTCTTTTCGAACGTGTATCAGTGCGTAACAACTACATGAGAAAACGAGAAAAATAACCTCTTAAACAAAGTTAAAGTTTTTCTTAATATATCGCTTTGAACGATAGTCATACCAGCATTCATATTTTTCGTATATCAATTAGTTAATATTCAATACGTAATCTTGATCGGGTAAGAGCTGGAATATAGGGTGAACCAGTATAATCGTTCCAGCTGAATATTTCAGAATTTGAGCCCAATGGAGAAAAATGTTTCAATTCAATTTGAATGAAAATTATTTCGTATGAAGGGGGACATCCGTTGGTGACATCGAATAGTCCTTGAGAAAACCTTGTACTACTTATTTGGAAGTAATTTCATATTTTATAATCAGGAATTTTCATAGCAGAAATCAAGAGGTGATAAAAATTTGAGTCAAATACCGCTTTTTTGATCCCAAAATGACTTTCAGTTTGCTTGAAAGCACATTTAGCAGTTTTGATTGTAAACTATTTAAGTCTGGGGACCTAGGAGACCATGGTTCTGGCCCACCCCGAACTGTCCATCGGTTGTTGAATGTATTATTCAAGAATTCCCTAGCTTCTCCACTAAAATCTGCTGGTGCCCCGTCATGCATGAACCACATTATGTTTCTCACCAAAAGTGGCACATCCTCGAGCAATAAAGGTAAACATTTAGTGAGAATTGTTCTTGATGACGAGATTCTTCAATCAAATGGGTGTTTTCCTCAGCCCAATAATGATTTTTGTGAAAATTTGTGATAGAAGTTCTCGAAAAAGTAGCCTCGTCTGTGAACATTATTTCACTATCAAAATGAGCATTTTCTCTAATTTTATCTAAGAACCATAGGTAGAAATTCAGTTTTGAAGGACAATCTCGAGGAAGTAGAGTTTCGACGCGTTGAATATGAAACGGGTACAATAGAAAGTCGTGGAGAATCCTCCAAACAAGAACATGTGAAATATTCGACTGATTTCCATTTTTTTTGTACTCACATGAGGATTCAAATGAATACAATTCAAAACTGCTTCCTCAATATCTGGAGTTCTCATAGTTTGAGTTGCACCTACAATACATGCCTCTGTTCTTCTTCGCTTATAATCACGCACTCTTTCGAATATTTCTGGGGTATTTCTTATCGTGCCACGAAAGGTTATTATTAGATTTCTCAATTCTTCTACAGTGTTCACTGGAGTGGTATCAACTAAACTTTTGAGATATTCCCATAAGAAAAAGTGTAAACTATTTAGGTCTGGGGACCTAGGAGGCCATGGTTCTGGCCCACCCCGACCTATCAATCGGTTGTTTAATGTATTATTCAAGAATTCCTTAGCTTCTCCACTAAAATGTGCTAGTGCCCCGGCATTCATGAACCACATTATGTTTCTCACCAAAAGTGCACATCCTCGAGCAATAAAGGTAACTCCTCCTCGAGAAATTCCGACCCAGACATTTGATATGAGGATTCAAATCAATGAAATTCAAAATTGCTTTCTCAATATCTGGGATTGTCATAGTTCGAGTTGCACATTTTAAATGATTATTTGCAGAAAAAGTACCAGTTTCCCTCAACCTTCTGTGGATGTTTGAAAATGTTCGCCTGTCTGATGTTACTCGATTTGGAAAGCGCACCTGATATAATCGCCTAGCTTCTGTTGTGTTTCCATCAGCCAGACCGTACATGTAATGGATATCAGCCAATTCGGCGTTACTAAAATTAGCCATTTTTTCTTACGGCAATAACTTCAAAAGTCTTAAAACTAATCGTTAATTTAATAAACAATTCGAGCAGGCACTGGTTCAACTTTAGCAACTGTCAGAATAAATAAATAAATGAAAAAAAAATCAAAGGCTACTAGTCTTTTTTTAATTAGAAGTGCTTTCAATTCAGCGAATGTATACAATCGTTTAATAATTTTCTGCTCGAGAACGGTTGGAGATACGAAAAATTTACAAGTGTTAGAAAGGTAAGAAGATGTCGAAAATTGATTGTAAGCTGAGCAGTGGCGTACTGAAAGAAAGTTTGAAAGGGCAAAAGAAGACATGGCTCCGGAAAAGAAAATAACTTATAAATTCGAGTTCAAATTTAGGACGTGTACTGATGGAGGCTGTAAAAAATAGCTTGCATTCCAAATTTGGGCCGGATATCTCGAAAACTGCAGGAATTTCGAAGAAAAAAACAATTTTTTCCGGAAATTTCAACACCCTATAGCTCCGTAACGAAGATTTTGCGAACCTATGTTTATATAAACTTTTTTCTTGAAATTGCACGTAGATTTATCCCCTCAAGTTGTGACATACTATTATGTAACACCCTGTAATTCATTTGATATTTTTAATGATAGATTGAAACATTCTTAACGCTTGGTCATCTAATCATTTGTTCCGAAAAGAATCCTTTCTGTTACTATTTTCATCATCATTTATCGTTCAGATCATCTCTGAACGATAAAAGCTAAATTGGGTTCTAATATGGAAAATTGGCGAAGACATCATATCTTGAAGAAAAAGTAAAAAAATTTTACTTGATATTTTCTGCTAAATATGAAAATTGATCCGACCAAGCATTTTCCCCAAAACTGAAGTGAAAGAATTATGGATTTTATTGCATATTTTACACTTGCCCGTGTATAATTAATTATTGTAAGTATACCTGAAATATTATATCATTTCGTTGAAACAAATTCAAAATTGTTATAAAATTCGCAAAATGATAGTTTTGAGTATATTTTTCTCCCAATGAATCTATTTAATATAAGGGTTTTCCCCATTAAGTTGCCCATATGAGTTCTTGAAATAAGTAATTTCATTAAAAATATATAAAGGCCGAGCAATAATTTGCAGAAAATCATTGATGTCACTGATTAATCCTGTGTATCAGAATACCTTCAAAAATGAAATATGTGTTATTGATTACAATTTTATGCTTTTAATGCTTGTTATGAATCGAAAGCGAATATGTGTTCTTGGAACTCTCGAGTAGTATTTCCAAGAAGTAAACTCGGATTAATGATGATTTCTTCAGAAATATTGTTTTTACGAAGATCCCATCCGAGGCATTGGTAATTCTGACCTCTTTATGATTCTCGAAAACGGTAACACAATTCTTATTGAGAATTGCCTGAGGCCGTTCATTATGTATCGCATATTACAAATCGAAATGAATCGATAATTTTCCTGTCAATTTTCAGCGAATATTCAATTATCGTCTAAGGGAAATCGCACCGTCAGTTGGATCAGTGAAACTAAGCAGATCCGAATTTGATTTCCAATCAATCAGATCGATCTTTGAAAGGCTACAATTAGCGGTACACAATCGAAAGCGCTAACACTGTAATTGGCTATTATTGATTTATGCGCAAAGGTGTGATTTTCGGAAGAAAAGTGCGTGAAAAAGAAAACGATTCAAGAGATCGCACAATTTATGTTATATATTTTCTCACGCGGCTGTCAAGATTTCACAAAGTGAAACGAATTTGCTAATTCTGTATTAACAGCCACAACAATTTCGCTTTTAAATTATACAAATTGATTGATTTCACAACCCAAAATCTCAATGTAAGAATGATGAATTATGTTTAAATTCCAATTTTCCTTATAATATTCGAGAAGTTTGAGTAATAATACATTATAATCATTTGCATATATAGGGTGGTTCAACTAATTCGTCTCGTACAATACCATTTTTCGTTTTTCAACATCTGAGTCTCATCACCTCTTTCGTCCAGAAAAGCTGTTATTTCGGGCAATAATTTTTGAAACCTTTCTAGGAATTTTCCAAGACTCAAGCACTCGACGTCCATGTGAAAAACTAAATCAGTGTGTTCAGTTGACTTCCTATCTTCCAACTGCAACTTGAAGAGCCGCCGTTGCAAGCTACGTGCATGGATGTAATTCACAATTTTTGTTGCAATGCTCATAATTTCCTCCGTGTTTAAAACATTTGAACACAAAACTTGTTGATGTAAAATGCAATGGAATAAAAAAAATTAAGGGAAATCTTCATTAGCTCGACACAACGCCACAAAACCGTTTTTGTTTCCAGGCATTGGCGGGGCTCTATCGGTTGTAATGCACACTAATTTATATATTGATAGCTTGTAGTTTTTTACAAAATTGAAGAAAACATCATATATCTTCGCCACGTGTCTTCCCCTTCAGAGGAATGATTGTCAAGAATTCTTCCTTAGCCAACGTGTCACTGAATACTATCCGAATAAAAATACACAGCTGGGCGGTGTCTGTCAAATCGGTGGATTCGTCGAACTGTGAAGAAAACTATGTACATTTCATGATATCATGTTTTAGTTTATCTGCCATGTCCTGACTCATGCCTTCAATACTCCTTGTGACAGTCGGACGAGATAACTGAAGTTCTCTAATAGCAGACATGACTTCTGTTTTATTTTTAAAATATCCAAATAAAGTCTCACCCGCTTCAATAAATGCTTCCTTCACAACCGATCCATCTTCGATTGATTTCTTGTGTTTCGCCAATATCTGAGATATTTTAAATGACGCGATCGTAGCAGCTTTCGATTGTTCGGTTGGTCTTGTGAACATGGTTTGTTCTTTTCTCAAACAAGATATCAAATCACGTATTGTTTCGTTTCCTTAATTCACTCTGTGGTGGAAAATCCTTTTCATAGTTATTATGAACCGGTTTATGTACCTCTCTAAGTTACCACGCTCAGGTTTTGCAACTGACGCATACTTTACAAAAGAAAAATTCTTCCTCCCAACCGTTATTAAAATTATACGTTTCAGATTTTTTCGCTGTACTCATTTTGTGCGATTTAATAATAAACTTTTTATCGATGTAGTATTGCCTTCAAGTTACAATTCAGAATGACTTCAATTCCTGCAGGCGCATCATTTATATCGGAGTGAACAAAAGTCTCGAATGATCCCGTCATGTGCGCCGACCAAAATTTCTAGAAAAGCGGCAAGAATAAAAAACGCGGCTTTTCTTTGACAAATACCGCGCGTTCCTTTGATAAAGCCGCCATTTGCCGCAAGCAGAGTGTTACTTTATCACGTAATAAATGTATGTAGTTTAGTTACCTACTCATCAAACATTTTTTTCTTCTCGAGATCTACTCAAAAAGCACTCGCGATCGACCGATTGAGCACCCCTGGCGTAGACTGAAGGGCGCTCAGCCTTACGAGATGTGTGAGTGTAAGTAATGAGACTAATTTTTCATTCAAATATAATAGTAATAATGCAATATGAGTCATTCAAAATAGTCCCTTGGGGAAGCGATACATCGCTTGGGACAGTTTTGCAATCATCATGGCATTGCTGGAATTCTTATACTGGAATAACCTTCAGCTGGTCGCTTAAAGATGTTTTCAAATGTCCAAAAATGAGTTCCTTGAGGTGATTTTTAATTCTCGAGAAGTGGAAAAAGTCACAAGACAAAAGACAAGTTTGTGAATAAGGAGCCTTTTACAGGATAAAAACGTCATTATTGTGTGTTGTGATACAACACTCAGTCGTTTTTGATGTTTGGTCGCACACAGGAGACTCTTTTGCATGTTTTAAGGACCTCTCGGTGGAAGTATTGATTTGCCGTTCGGCCTTGGTGCACACACTCTTTGTGGACTATTCCGTGGCTATAAAAAAAAACAAATGCCGATTTGTTTTTTTTTTATAGCCACGGAATAGTCCATTAGATCTTCAACTTGCCTATTCGTTCTTTTTTCGGCTTTGCAGTGTTCTGATCCATGCTCTGGAGTGGCACACTGAGATTTGTCACCAGAAAACGGGAATCGTTTTCAATCGATCTCTAAAAGGCCAAGATTAATTTCCTTTCTTGGATCCTTTAAGTCTTGGGAAAGGTTTTTCGGAACCATTATTGCAAAATTTTTCTTTTCTCCAATTCATTGGTCAAAATCTGATGAACGGAGGTGTGATTTGAGTTCAACTGTTCCGCGATTATTCTGACTGTCGACCGTCGATCTAAGCGCAGATGATCATGGACTCTCTGAACATTTTCATCGGTGTTTGCTTTTGAAGGCCTTTCGCTTCGTGGTTCATCTTCAATGGACTATCTTTCACTTGAAAATACCCTAAATCACAGAAAAACCTGGCCCTTGACAAAACGCTCTCTCCATAGGCCTGCCGAAGTTTTTCAAATATTTCGGTAGCTCACTGTCCAAGATTGAAGCAAAAGTTGATAGCACACCGTTAATCAAAATTGATGCCACTCATTTTTAGAATGCATAGGAAAAAACTGTTTCACGAAAACTAACGCTTCGTACAAACAAATTACTGTAGGGAGTTCAAACTTATACTGGATACATATCACATGTGCACCTGACGCTGCGCAAAGCTTCTTGTCTCACACGTTGCTGGATATGAGGCGACGTTACCAATCTCATTTCTTCAATCTCAAATATCCTATTCTTATCTTATTATATCTCAATTTAGTATATCGTTTTCTTACTTCATTATTTATTAAATAAAACTCAAATAACAATTTATTATATTTATTCTTATAATGTTATTCCTTTTCACCCTTTTCTGAATGGGTAAAGAAAGAGTCCAAAAAGGTTGTCATTGCGAGCTATACATTCACCCTAAATTCATCCTGAAAATTTCTTGAATGGACAGCATGCGGGTTTTTATGTGCCCAAACATGCTGATAATCCTAATAACTTGTCGACGAGTATAGCAGGACTCGTCAGTTCATTGTATGTTATTTAGAAAATTTTTATCATCTTGGATGGAATAGAGACTCCATCTGCAAATTGCTGTTCTTGCAATTCTGTTTCCTTCATGAACATTCTGTACAGGAAGCATGGGAGATGCCATGTTTCTTCATTTCGGTGCGTTGATGTTAAAAGAAACTTTATGGCTGCTTGTTTCAAGATCTTGATTCAATCTATTAAGAATGACATTGTTGATTTTTTCTTGCTTCCTATTGATTGTTTTCTGCTTTTATCTTGACTATTTGTTCCGAGCCTATGTGCGACGAGATTTACTCGTATTTTCATTCTTCCTAAACATCAAAGAAAATAAATGACGCCTAAAAGGAATTCTTCTATATTTTCTAACCGTTGAATTTCCATTTGTGAAAACCGTAACAAGAATGTTCTTCATATATGATTTGTGAAAAATGAAACGAGAGGGAATTGAGAATATTATCAAAAAACATCATACAAGAGCAATAAAAAAATTAGTCATATTGAGTGCGTTTTAACGTTGACAGGTGATGTGTCAAGGTTTGATTTTTCAGTTCAAGTATAAGTTTTCAATTCAATATCCTCAAATAGGTGAAAATTTTGGTAATCATTTCGTTGATAGAGTTCGTTGATTTACGATAAAAATGCAAGAGGCATTGTAGATTTTCAAAACAACTTTGAACATCGAATCGTTTAGTACTATGTTTTAAATTTCGGGCGAATATACTGAGAACTGCAAAAGTAATAAAAAAAAAACGCGACAATTCTTTTGATACTTGAAAACCGCGCATCTCGGAAACGCAGCGTTTGTGTAGCAAAGTGGATCACCACCATATATAGATAGATAGATAGATAGATAGTTTATTCATTCAAACTTGTAAATATAAAAGTAAACAAATTATGCCAAAGGCGTAGAACATGTCAAATAAAAAAGTACAATCACGTTATAAATAGTTACTCTCAATCTCAATTTACAGGTACAAGATAAATAGATGTACAAAGGTAAGACTATAAAAAAGAATTACGTGGACAGCGATTTGAACATTGTATGTATGAGTTTTAATTTTAGTCAAGTTTGGTATTCAGGAAATCTTGTAAGCTGTACGGAGCAGTTTCTACTAGAAGTTTATGTACATGTTTTTTCAGAATTGCTGGTTGCTCATTGCGTATTTTAGGTGGTAATGTATTCATTATTTTTATTATCATATGATGTGCATTTTTCTGTAGGTGAGTACGATTGAATTTCATAGAAATCAAGTTCTCCTTATTACGGGTAATATAACCGTGTTCATTTCTATGGAATAGATCAGAGTTATTTCTGACAAACATGATTGCCTTGTATATATATAAGGAGGGCAGTGTGAGTAAGTAGTCCTTACAGCTTTCAGTGTATCTCACATTCAACATCGATCTTGAACATCTCTTTTGGAGTTTGAAGATACGAGACGCCTCTCTAGAATTGCCCCAGAAGACAATTCCGTATCGGATCCGAGACTCCACATTCGCTCGATAAGGCACGATGACATTCGGAGATTAACATGTGATGTAATCATTTTCAGGGCATAAGGATAGCCCGCCAATGCATCCGCCAGGCGTTGTACATGGCTAGACCAATTAAGCCCAGATTCGATGGTCACACCTAGGAATCGCATCTCCTCAACAGACTCAATAACTTCTCCGTTGTGAGCTACGGAGATTTTTTCACAATTTTTGTTGAACGAAAAATGTAAGAGCTGTGTTTTCTCAGTATTTAATTTCAGGTTATTCATGTTAAAGTATTTTTTCAAGGCTATTAAATTATTCGAAACTGTGTGCACCAGCAAGTCTTCGACGATGCCAGACAGATCATTGGTGGTTATCTGCCATTGCAACATATTGAACCTTATCTGAAAGGTAGCTGTCCAACAGTTTCAATGCTACTCCACGTATTCCACAGCACTCGAGCTTTTCTCGAAGAATACCTTTTTCCACGCTGTCAAAAGCCTTACTTAGGTCTAGAGCCATTGCTATCACAGGCTTGTTTTCAATTAGGGACTCCAAACTTGCACATATTGCCATATATATAGCTCGGATTGTGTTTTTTCCTTCCTAAAACCGTTTTGCGAGTATGAGAGAATCATTTTTTTCTCCAAAAAATGAAGCAACCTATTATAGATTATTTTTCTATTATTTTACTAAAGTTATTCAGGATTGCAATTGGTCTATAGTTGTTGATATTAGTATTGTCTCTGGTCGTGTAAATTGGAACTATTTTGGCACATTTTAGTTTTTTTTGGAAATATTCCGTTCTGAATGCTCAGATTTACAATATGGCATAGAGGGTCCGATATGATGTGGGCAATGTGTTTAATCAATCTCGCTGGGATTTCCTTCGAAGTCTAATGAAGCTGTATTCTTTAAAGATTTTATGGTAATATAAATCTCTAAAGGTGTTGCAGGATTAAGGTATATTGCAGCACCATGCATGTTTTTGTCTATCGGTTTGAAGTGTGTCCCATTGGTTATCAGTTGGCATATGTCAATGAAATGCTGGTTAACTTTATTCAACACCTCACATGCATTGTCAGTTCCATTTCTCAGCTTATCGAGAACACACTGATTTTTCGTGATTTATTTATGATATATATATATATATATATATATATATATATATATATATATATATATATATATATATATATATATATATATATATATATATATATATATATATATATATATATATATATATATATATATATATATATATATAATCATATTCTGTTTCTGCCAAATTTCAAAAATTGAAATGGCTGAAGATTCATCACTTATTTTAATTTCACCTTACTACATTAGTACAACACATTTTACATTCGGGTGAACCTTCGTAAGAAATTAATATATAGAAGTTATATGCGCACTACTAATCTGAGAAATTTCCTTACACTTTCTCTGCCTAGATTCAATTCGACTTTTTTCAGGAGATCGTTCACATATAACTCTGTGAATATTTATAATCAGGTTTCAAATAGCTTCAAAAATCTTTCAACAATTTCAATGCGTACTCGCCTGAAACAACACCCAATCCATTTGCAATAGATTGGGCTTGATTAGTTTGTTAAATGTATCTCTTCTTTCTCTACAATTGATTTTGCTCGTTTTTGTTCTTGCTGCTCTGGGTTGGTCTTTGTTTTCACTTTGTTTTTTTCTTTATCTTTTTTCTCGGTTAACTTGTATGGTTTTTGCATTTTTCTTGTAAAACTATAATCTATTATATAATGAGGTTAAGTAGGAATAGCTCTGCTAGACTTCGCCTTAAGTATTATTCTGTTAGCAGGATAAATTGCTCACAAATAAAGACCTTTCATTATTATATATATATATATATATATATATATATATATATATATATATATATATATATATATATATATTTTTAAAAAATATAAGTAAAAATTGCGTGTTAAACTCTATTTTGTTGGTGAAATCACTATATATATATATATATATATATATATATATATATATATACTTTCAACTATTCCAATGATATTCATATGAAATTTGGGCTTCCAAAATGTAAAAATCTTTCTATTGAAAAAGGAAAGATCACCTCTGATTATATAAAGATTTCCAATATCGAAATCGAGCCAATGCATCAAGGAGATACATATAAATATCTTGGATTTTGTCAAGAGAAGACAATTAACCATAGCAGCACTAAAGAGTTATTTAACTAGTAAAAACCTTTTAAGAGCTATCAACTCCTATGCTGTTCCTATTATTACATCTTCTTTTGGAATTATTAAATGGTCTTAAACTGATCTAAATGAATTACAATGTCAAACGAGGAAAATGCTCTGTAAATATCATAAGCACCACCCAAAGTCAGCTGTTCAGAGAGTTACACTACCTAGACATCTTGGAGGTCGTGGATTAATTGATTTGAATAATCTTTATAGTAAACAGATTTTTCATCTACGTTCACATTTTCATGATAAACAGAGAACGTCTAAATTACATGATATTGTTGTTGCTTCAGATTATAATCATACACCTCTGAACTTGACAATGCAAAAGGTAGATTTTGATATATTTGATGATAATTCTAAAAGAGAAAGTTGGATGCAGAAGGAATTACACGGAAAGCACCCTAAAAAATTGAAAAATGATTATATTGATGAAATCGCATCGAATAAATGGTTAGTATCTGGAGAATTGTTTGCTGAAACAGAAGGCTTGGCAATTGCGATCCAGGATCAGGTTGTTTTCACGAGGAATTATAGAAAACACTTCATCAAACAAAATATAGATGATTCTTGCCGTAGATGTTTTTGTTCTTCAGAAACAGATTTTCATATATTATCATCTTGCTCAGTCCTTGCTTCAACAGATTATTTAGAAAGACATAATGCCGTCGCTAATATTATTCATTTTAATCTAGGAATTAAACATGACCTAATTCCCAAAAGAAAAAAATTTCACAAATATGAACCTGAGATTATTTGTGAAAATGACAAATATAAACTTTATTTTGATAAAACAATTCTTTGCAACAGAGCTGTAAAACACAATAGACCAGATATCATTCTTAATGATAAACAGAATCAAATAACATATATAATTGATATTGCTATACCCGACACACATAATATACAAAATAAATACAATGAAAAAATTTCTAAATATATGATGCTTGGCGACGAGTTTAAAAAATGTAGAAAATGAAGAAAATATTTATTCTACCGATTATTATTTCCACAACAGGTGTTATTCCTAGAAATCTTCACAAAAGTATTGAGATTTTGGGTCTGAAGAAAAATTTGTTTGAACAGTTACAAAAGATAACAGTCATCAAATCTTGTAATATTCTTCGTAGGTTTCTTTCCGAAAATAATAATGAGGTAGAGTCATAGGTTTCTCTTTAGTTTATACTGCTCAGAATCTCATTTCATATTTTATTTATTTGTTTATATAAATGTAATATAATTAACTGACAATTTTGTCATATTTATATTCAGAGCAGTATTCTATTCGATCGTTCACCACTTCACACAAAGGAAACTATTAATGAGTAACATTCAGTGTTACTTGACTAAGGTCCGTACACTGGATTTTTCCGGGGAGAAAGCCTCTGACACTACTCGTTGGTACATTGATATCATTGTCTGATGATGCTATAGTATGTATATATTCTGGTAGATTGATATATTCTCATAACATTTAACGTTATCCTAATATATAATTATTCCAGGATATGTTTTGATTATAATCATTGCCTGGCAATGGTATTAATTACCGGGTGGTGGATTTATATTTTTTCATGAAATCAGTTTGATTGCATGAACAGATATATGGGCAACTCGTCGGAGTAAAATCCCTTTTTTTTATAAAAAAGTGATTTCTCCATAAAATAGAATTCAACACGTAAGTTTTTACTTATCAATATTTTAGTATGAAAGGCGTACAGGATACAGATCCGGCTCTATCAAACTCAAACTACTTCAATATTGAAATATTGTCCAAAGTTTGGTAAATGTGGGTTTGTTAAGTCGGAGACGAGATGACTGAAATCATCAAAATACCTATGATCCAAGATTATCGTCGACAAGAATTATAACAGAAGTGATATAATTCAGTTGAAAGTCAAATGCATATAGTATGTGAAAACTTGTTTTGTATTTATAAGGACTCATCAGTATATCATCCCATGGTATGTATGCATGTTTCACAATTCATCGTAATGTAGTTTTGGTATGATTTTGTTTGAACGATATAGGATTTTTTCGATAGAGATAAGAATTAACCAAAAACAAAACATGTATAATCTAAATAGCATTACTGTTGAAGCATATGTGTACAACATAAACAATACTTCCGGATATTATATTCGATATCGAATCTGGTGTGCTTCATGTACATTCCTTCTCAATCATTTCAATTGGATTGAATTAGTTTTCGGTAATCTGTTAATTCTATAAAGTACACGTTTGTCATTATATAACTTAATTGGTCAATTTGTGGCATTCTTGATTATTTCCTTACTGATCACAAATTTTATGATGCATTGAAAATGTAGATTTGGTACGCTCTAAAATTTACTCATGGACGGAAATAAATGAATTCTACCGCTCTGATTATAGTTGGAAATTAGTGCCCAATTACCTGAGGGTATTCCGAGAATGACAGATTTCACAGACTTAATTGATCGTTGGATAATCTTGGAAAATTTTATATTGTTTTGCACGAATATTTGTCCCCCTTTCTAACTCAGAATAAGGCAATGTTAGCGGAAAACGCTGAAGCAGATCGAGGGGTATCATTGTTTGAACCAACTTTAAGCATGTCATGTAAATGTAGGTCGAGTGATACATCGTTAGAAAGGTCTTTCGACTATCAATGTGAAATGATATACA
This sequence comes from Cryptolaemus montrouzieri, assembly GCA_013387265.2. Lineage (NCBI taxonomy): Eukaryota > Metazoa > Arthropoda > Insecta > Coleoptera > Coccinellidae > Cryptolaemus > Cryptolaemus montrouzieri. The sequence goes on from JABFTP020000185.1 coordinate 119,158,242, forward strand.
AAAAGTATTGGCATATGATGATTAAAGAACCCTTTGAGCTTAATGTATTTGGAATTTTGACTTTGACAGTGCTTTGAAAGTGGTTTTGTAATAGTCATTTTTGGTGTTCATCAAGTTTTGATCATATTCTTCCATCAATGGTGATTTAACATGCCAATATATGAAATATACAGGGTGTTTCCGAATAAGATGTCATAAATGAAGGATGCGAATCCCTGAATGATTTGAGCAAGAAAGTTCGAAGAACCAATGGTCAAAAAATGCTTCGTTGCCGAGATACAGGGTGTTAAAATTGAGAAAATTTTTCGATATTCTCTCGATAAAACCTAGACTTCTCAAGATTTCGGGCTCAAATTTTCCACATAAGCTATTAAACACAATCTGAATCACCAGGTGAGGCCAAATTTTGAAACAGTATACAGGGTGATACTTTTTCATGGGCCATGTTCCATTTTTACCCTCGGAACTTTTTTTTGTTACGCCACTGGCACTAACAAAAAATAAAATCGAATAGATCATTCAATTTGAAATTTTTTTTGATTCTTGCATTTTGATCGTAACTATCACCGTTTCTGAGATATTAATTATTGAAAATAATCCAATAGTTTTCCCATATCGAAGCCATGGAGATATTATCTTAATAACTGATGCAATTTTTCAGGAATTGAGCTAAAATTTACATCAGATATCTCCTTATTGTATGTTTATAACAAAATGAGGCAGAAATCCTGACAGTATACAGGGTGTTATTTTTTCACGTGCATTTTCCTCTTTTGCCCCTGAACTTTTTGTGGTGCGCTACTGGTATATTCTGAAAACAGAATCAAACAGATTATTCAAAGTGAAAACTTTTCTGTTCCTTGTATTTTTCCGTATCTGCCACAATTTTCGAAAAATTAATCAACAACGCCCGAACAGGCTACCCTTTGCCTCCGTATATTTTTTCGGTGCATAACTGACGTTTTCGTAATCAGAAACGGATTTTTCATTCAATTCGGATAATTTTGTGCTCATCTTGATCCTCATGTCTTTCACCGTTTCGAATTGAAAATCATCAGAATTTATCGTGTCTTCCTCATATCAGAACACGTTGGTGATTTCAAAAGGCTTAGTAGGCTCTGATACAATTTTGCAAATGAAATCATAGAAAAAAACTTGACACTTCAATGATTGTAAGTTTTGTCATTCAGTTTGTTGTGCCTACATTTGAAACAGCTGTAAGTAGTAACCAATAATCTTTGAAATGGTTTTCACTAATGCAGAAATGGCCGATATACATTTCATGTACGGTGTGGCTGAAGGAAACGCAGTGCACGCAAGGCGTTTGTATCAAGAACGCTTCCCTAATCGAATCATTCCTGATAGGCGTACGTTTTCTGACATCCACAGAAGATTGAGAGAACGGGGTACATTCAAACCGAATCATGACTTGAAAGGGCAAATCGGACAATAAGGACCCCGGAAATCGAAGAGGCAGTCCTAAATTGTATAGATGAGGATCCTCAGCTGAGTACAAGAAAAATTGGAAGAGAGTTGAATATCTCATTTGTATTGGTCTGGAAAATTCTCCATGATTTCTTGCTTTACCCATACCATATTCAACGCGTCCAAGCTCTACTACCCCGCGATTTTCCTCTGCGACTCAATTTCTGCCGATGGTTCCTTCATAACATTGCTCATAATCCCTTTTCGATAGCGAAATCATCTTCACAGATGAGGCGTCCTTCTCGAGAAATGCAATCAGGAACTTTCATAACAATCACTATTGGACTGAAGAAAATCCCCATATGATTGAGGAATGTCACCATCAAGAACAATTTTCGGTTAATGTCTGGGTTGGAATAATTGGGGATTTCCTGATCGGGCCATTTTGTTGCCAGACAGGCTGAATGGAGCCTTATATCGCCACTTTCTAGAAGAGATTTTACCTGTGTTGCTAGAAGATGTGCCGCTGCAAACTAGAAATAGAATGTGGTTTATGCATGGCGGAGCACCACCGCACTTCAGCATGGAAGCTAGAGAATATCTGAATATGACATTCAATAACCGCTGGATAGGGCGTGGTGGACCAGAAGCTTGGCCTCCAAGGTCGCCAGATTTAAACAGTTTGGATTTTTTTCTTTGGGGACATCTGAAAACTTTGGTTTATAGCTCTCCCGTGAATAACTTGAAGAATTGAGGAATAGAATTACAGCATCATGTGACGTCATCAGAAATACCCCAGGAATATTTCAGAGGGTGCGCACTAATATGCGGAGACGAGCAGAAGCATGTATTCTTTCAGGTGGAGGACATTTTCAACATCTTCTTTGATTCGTTCTGTTTGTTCAATTTTTGTTTTCATCATTATGAGTTTTTGTTATTGAAATCATTCGCGATTATTTATGTTGTTTATTCATTTACTTCCGATTTATACACTCAATAAAACACATTTTTGAATTCGAATTCAATGATCAGGGAAATGATATCACCCTTTATACTTTCTCATAAATCCTACCAATCTAGTGGTGCAGATCTTAAAATGTGAACTTCGTTTGAAATTCGAGATCAAGGTCTTCACAAATTGCCGAAATAACATGAAAAATATCTTCAAGCTTTCAATACGGAAGGGACTATACGATTACTTTTCTTGATTAATATCTCGAAAATGGTGGCAGATACGGAAAAATACAAGGAACAGAAAAGTTTTCACTTTGAATAATCTGTTTGATTCTGTTTTCAGAATATACCAGTAGCGCACCACAAAAAAGTTCAGAGGGCAAAAAGAGGAAAATGCACGTGAAAAAATAACACCCTGTATACTGTCAGGAATTTCTGCCTCATTTTGTTATAAACATACAATAAGGAGATATCTGATGTAAATTTTAGCTCAATTCCTGAAAAATTGCATCAGTTATTAAGATAATATCTCCATGGCTTCGATATGGGAAAACTATTGGATTATTTTCAATAATTAATATCTCAGAAACGGTGATAGTTACGATCAAAATGCAGGAGTCAAAAAATTTCAAATTGAATGATCTATTTGATTTTATTTTTGTTAGTGCCAGTGGCGTACCAAAAAAAGTTCCGAGGGTAAAATGGAACATGGCCCATGAAAAGTATCACCCTGTATACTGTTTCAAAATTTGGCCTCACCTGGTGATTCAGATTGTGTTTAATAGCTTATGTGGAAAATTTGAGCCCGAAATCTTGAGAAGTCTAGGTTTTATCGAGAGAAATCGAAAAATTTTCTCAACTTTAACACCCTGTATCTCGGCAACGAAGCATTTTTTGACCATTGGTTCTTCGAACTTTCTTGCTCAAATCATTCAGGGATACGGATCTTATTCGGAAACACCCTGTATAATATGAATAAAAATAATGGACGATATTGGACCTCACAAAATTGAGTATTTTACCCAGAGCGGGTTAAATCATCTGGTGAATTACTTCATATTTAGCCACAATTACCACACTGGACAACTGTTTAAGGCTTTTAAATTCCAAAAAGCCTACAAGCTTCACGAGGCCGGTTTTCATGCAACATGTTTCCACACGAAAAATTAATGACGACTGCAGCATCTAATGAAAGGTACCATTTGGGTCCATCCATTTCTTCGTGGTAGTCACCAGATTTCTTCGATTTGAATGACCACAGCGCGTCGGGAACGAATGCAGTAACACTTCCAATATTGCAAACGATGAGTCTCTTGCCTTTACGTGCAAAGACATAAAAATGATTTCTATTAATGATTGCATGTGTCTATTTTCATCTAACTTAATCATGTAGAATCTCATAATTCAAGAAAATACTTAATTTTGATAATTAGAGAATTGAGTAAAATCACCGATAAACCTTTTGACGACAGATAGGTGGTACACAGCCTACTTAAGTTAATTTACAGTAGCAATAGAGATAAAGAAAAACCCAGAAGTAGTAACAGACCCTTAATAAGATCCCATCTATTCGTCCAAATTGAATTATCCTATTGCTGTTGTAAATATAGATTGAAAACATGATATAGAACGTCCTTGAAAGAAAGCGGCATGCTAACAATTCGAAACAGGGTTGTTGTGGTTAATGAACAGTATGTATGGGTTTTACCTTATAGCATAATTTGCAAGGAATAACAGGAATATTTTCATAAAGGGTATTCGAAAACCTTCATTCTGCAGTTAGTTTTAGGTGAAAATTATGGTTTCAAAAAATATGATGAAATACCGGATGACGTGCTTATTGTTGATACAGAGTAAGCATGATTATTATTATCTACCCAAACACTTGATTTAGTGTGCCCAGCATTCACCCACGTTTCATCCAGGTAATAGATTTTTCAATTCCTCCCCCTCTTCTGGAATCTAAAGTCCATTTATTTTAATATTTTACGGAATGTTGTTCTTTTAAAATTTGGCAGATCAACATCACTGTTCACTTCATTCAATATTTTATTTATTGTAGGTAATTCATTTCTATGAAAAAACTGATGCACTTTCCTACTAATCAGATTTTTGTCGAAATCAGTAACACTATCCGCAATTTTCACCCTTTTCGGGTACGTCCTCGGTTGTGAAAAAGAATGATTCTCCTTATCCTCCTTTATGAGTCTGTAAACACTAGTTTTACTAACTCCCACAATATTTGCCACTTGTTCGACGATTTCGTTGATAGGTGCAGAATCTATTTGCATTTCGGAGAATAATTTTCAACAGTACTTTCATCTGCAGTATCCGTAGACGATATTATACACACAATATTTTCACTCGATCAATAACACTTCCAAAACAATAATGAAAATTTAATTTTCTATCCGATGGACCGAGACCGTACCTGTACAGACTGCTAACATTCAGATCCTACCCCCTAAACATGATTCGGCCAATTACAGAGCTACTGAATCTTTTGGCGTCTGCTGTATTTGTTTTGACGTGGTCTCTCTTTCGGTGGCCTAGAGTATAGAGCCGACTATTGAAACCTAATGTCTTTGAGAACGTAAGGGGATCTGAGAACCCTTTATACCATTGTATGTAGGTGGGGCATTTCGAACAATAGTTCAGTAACCTACCTCAATTGCTTCTCTACAAACATACGCAGTTCAACATATTGTAGACTCATTTCTTTCTGTGAATGATTTGTGCTAAATACTCGTACCGTTCTTTAGGCACAACTGTTAGTCTGAAAATTTAATTCTGTTTATTACAACTTTTCTGAGTTTTCGTATCGAATACAATAGTTGAATTCGAATTGATCGACCATATGCACCCAGATGGCTAAGGGAATGAATTCCGGTTTGAACATCCTGTGCAGACCCCTAACAGACTGTTGACCAAATCCCTATTCTGTCAAATAAATATGCTGAAATCTTTAATATTGATATCAATCTGTACCACCATTTATATGATAATATCTTTTTGTAGTTGGAACACTATATTATTATGACAAATGTCATATTTTTCGTACGACTATCAAAATTTTTTTTCGCAAATTTTTCTTCAAATTAAACAATTCCACGAAGAAATAATATATGGGCGATGTCAACCCAGATTATTGGATCCATAATTATTCTAAAACATCTATAGATCATAATCGGCATCTTTTGGAAGACTGAACCTGGCCATCGGGGCTCTCTCGGTCAAACAGAGATGGAATTTGAAGACATATCGCAGGTTATGTATTTTTTTATTATTCCTTAGTCCTTTCCATGACCTTGCTTGCTATGTAGAATCTTTTCGTAGATTTGTTTAGACATATAAGAAGTATGATTGTTGAAATATTTTTCTGCTGTTTTTCTTTTTCCATTGTTACGGATTCCTGTCCCAAATCCCCTTCCTTTCACCCTTGTCTTCGTTTGGAAATCATGGAATGCAAGAGAGAATGAAGCGGCTAAGCAGAAAAAACTTTGGTACTCTTTATGTACACACGACACTTACACAACATAAGCAGACAAGCTATTGCTAGTGCAATAGCGACAGGGAAACGAGTTTTTTCCTCAGGTTTTTTCACTCGTTTATTGAATCATATACAAGATAGTATGGTTCCCCTGTTACATTTCCTGAGCTCACACTTGTGTTTTTTCTGACACACACCAAAATTCTAGATATAAGCATTTATTGTAAATACAATTTACAATTATTCAAATTTTTGTTAATCCTCTCTTTTCAAAAGAAAATAATAATATACTATATTGAAAATGTAACTCAAAAAAATTATCGATTCATATAGATAATCGAAAGACATGGATCCTTATTCCCTATGATTATTTTTTGGGATATTGGTGGTTGACCTAATATGTTCTGATAAGTTGCAATAAAAATTGGTTCCCCTCGAAACGAAAATCGACCTGTTTCAGCGTGTTCCGCTGACATTATCTCAAATTTTCGTCAGAACACTCAGTATATTATTCAGCTGTTACGAAGTGATCATAACAAATACGAGCATTTTCTAGTAAAGTTTCAGAATTTTCTTGTTTCATGGATCTAATATCTTCGGCGCTCTAACATAACATTCTCGACGCTTTCTTGATAAGATTTCTAGACTTTTAGGTCGATACTTTGAGCTTAGGGGTTCTGAAAAACTATATCTTGTTTTTGGTACTTTTTTTAAACAAACCTTAACACAAGTTCTTACGACAACATACAAAAACATTTAACTCCCAGGAAAGATGGCGGATTCTCGTGACGCCACCCTAAAATGAACTTTTATATTTTTTAGGTTATAAATTATTCAATAATTCAATTCGATATTACCTAAAAACTAAATGATTCCGCTATATTTAGAACTTGCAGAATTCATTGGACGATTGAAATTGGAACAGTATTACGCGAAACAAACTCAATAAAAAATACCTGGCAATTGTTTTTAAAGCAATTTTCAAAGAACAATGTGTTCTATGTACGTATGAAGGCTGTTAAACCTATCAGTACCGCAAAATAACAATAACAAGATTAATGTGAAGTTTGCTCAATTGCCTTACACTTTATGATCACTAAATTTTTGTGTTAAGCATTTTAATTGTGACTGTGTGACTGGAATTTTTATTTACGTATGTTAGTTGGATAAATTCAAGATAATCGTCATTTAGATACTCAGTCATTTCCACAACTATGACTCAGGTGGTGAAGACTTATGAAATATATCCATATAAGTCAATAAAATCAACAGATATGGCCGTTTGTGTTATATTTTACTGCATATTTTAACAGTAGCAAGAGAGTCAGAACTTATGGACTATTTCCTGTTGACACAGAAACATATTCTGTCAATTTAGACTTCCGGAGATACAGAAATTCGCACTCAGCTCAAAGTTGGTAGTCAAACATGAAATTTACAAAGCCCTCATCGATCCAATACCCAGAAAAAAATTTACTCGGTGTCGAAGGTCACAAAAATGGTTTTTCGCGATTTTCAGCAAAACGATATTTTTTGTCATAAAATTAGTTCAGACAAAAATTGTAGATCAAATAATTACATATAAAATGTGTGAATACTTTTTCCTACTAGACAGTGTTTCAGAGATATAACAATTCAGAAAATAGGAAGAGTTATCGTCATATCCACAGGTTTCCAGGCCACCTTTGAGGTAGTGTACGTATGGCGTTTTTCCCCGTTAGGCCTATTCCTCGAGGCAGTTGTGATTCTCTTCAATTTGAAACTATTGAATTGTAAATTATATTAGGAAGGGTCGAAACTGATAAAAGGTTTAAAAAAAAAGTAGGGAAATTTGTTTGTCTGTGTTCTCTGATAGTTCTGCTTCATCTTCTTCTTGTTCTTATTGTTTGTTGGTTTCACCCTTAAAAGTTCATCCACTTAAACCAACATAAGGTGAAAATACTCCACAAGTCGCGTAATCAACAATTCGACGACCCGTGACGGGAAATATGGAATGAAGTTCTGCAAACTGATGAATTTCCCGTGCAAACGAACCACGGTAGGAACTCGGAGCAGCGACACCAATCTATTACGTGTTGCAATAATTAATAAACACCTCAAAAAAGTCTAGGGAACACTTCTGAATATCGATATATCGTATCCAGAACGATCAATAGGGATGATTTTTTTAAAGAAATGAACACCTGCATCAATTTCTCACCAAATTATGTAGAGTGCCGCAACAGATTTCAGTTTTTTTTATAAAAAACTAAAAATGCAGCAGATGCGACGCTGCTTTATAATCATTTCATGTATTCAGTGTTTGAAATCAGTTAGTTGGCACTTTGTTTCTGTTGTTAACACAAATAAAAGATTCAAGTTTTGTGATTCGGCCATGGAAAGACGACATTTGACTAGAGAAGAGATGTTACGATCCGTTGGCATGCTCCAAGCTGGGAGCTCACAACGGGAAGTATCCAGGATTCTGGGAAGTAGCCCATGTGTCATAAACCGTTTATGGTCGCGTTTCAATGAAACAGGTTGCGTAGAAGAACGCCATTTTTGGTTTTACAAGCCAGAAGAGATCCTACTACCACAGCATCTCAATTAGCTCAAGAGCTATCACGAGTTCATAATGTACAAATTTCCGACCAAACTGTGAGAAATCGACTGCACGAAGGTCAACTCCACTCCAGACGTCATTTAAGAGTTCCACAACTGACCCATGGAAATCGCGCTGTTCGTTTAGCTTGGTGCCAAGAACACGTAAACTGGGATCAAGAGAGGTGGGTCACAATTCTCTTCAGTGATGAATCTAGATTCAGTTATTATCCCGATTCGGGAAGAATTCGAATGTGTAGGGAACCTGAAAAGCAAAACCGTCTCCAGCATGCTCGAGAAGTTGTTAGACAGGGAGGCGGATCAGTGATGTTTTGGGGAGGTATACGCCTTGGTGGAAGAACTGACCTCATTTTCATACAGAACCACCTCACAGGAAATTCTTACGCAAATGAGATAGTTTACCTGTAGTGGTACCGTATCTCCAAACAATGGGTCAAAATCCACTCTTCCAACAAGATAATGCCCCTCCTCATCGTGCAAGAGTTGTCTTGAACGTTCTTGAAGAGAATGATATCGATCTTCTACCTTGGCCATCCTGCTCCCCAGATCTGAATCCCATAGAGCATGTGTGGGGACACCCTAAAAAGAAATCTCCTGCGTCTAAACGTCTTCCATCATTAACAGGAGTTTCGATTAGCAGTTCAGGGGGCTTGGAATGACTTAGGCCAAAATGTAATAGACAATTCAATATTGAGCATGCCGCGACGATGCCAAAGTGTCATTAATAACAGAGGTGCACCTTCTGGGTACTGAAAAATATAAGTGCTTCCATATCGTTCCGAAAATCTTAGTTCAGGTTTTTTTTTGTGTTTTACCAAATTTCGTCATTTTTAAATTTCAAATTTTTTTTATAATAGGTGCTTTGGAGAAGTCCAATATTATTTTGTTTTCTTGAGAATACATTATATACATTATATACAATACATACTAACAAAAACCGAAAGATTTCTATAAATTCGAATCATCAAGTTTATATTTTAAAGATATTGGTAAGTGTTCCCTAGACTTTTTGAGGTGTTTATATAAGTAAACCCAAATTGTACAATAAACGATCACAAAATATCTATATTTCATTCAAGTCGTCATTCTGTCCAAATTATTACTAAATCTTTGTCTCAGATTAAGATTTTCTACAATTTTATTCATCTTAGTCTGCTACCGTAGACTACTCAACATTTGAATATTATGGAAACAAACCCAATATTAACATTGCTGTAGCAAGTGATGACTGTGTCTAATACTTCTGTTATTTTTATTCATCCAGGGTGTGATGCATCGCATGTCTCCAAACGAATCCTCTAGTTGTTGGTGATTCAACAAGACCGATTTGTTCATGCTAGAGCACAAAACAGTCCAACTTCCAACCACATTTAGAACTACATTCCTTTTTACAGTTGCAAAAGATTGTGTTGTAGTTTTTCCTGTGCTGGTGGAAATAAAGTCTGAACTGGTTCCGATGTATTGTCCAACTGTTTTGGGTTTATCTGATGAGCAGTTTTGAAGACTTACTACTTCACTACGCAATAACTTATATTCTTTTCTATTCTAAATACCTTACAACAGCCTCTTAATTCTCCAGATTCAATTACTTGCGAGTAGTTTATGTTTGATCAATTCCAGGAATTTTCCTAGAAATGGCTTTTTAAGAGGATCATGGATAAAAGAGAGTCTAAAAGTGAAGCATTAAAAAAATGGATTTGGACTACTGAAGTCTTATTTTTAGTTTGGAAAAAATTGTGAAACTTTTTGATCTACGTTAGATATTTCAAAATTGAATATTTAATATTCTCTATGAACAATTAACTGTTCGATTTTGTTTATAGAGCAGGATCCCATAGTCGAGAAATTTTATCAAGAAAAATTTTCATCTATAATCAAATCATGATAAGATTGTTATTAAAGACATTGAAATTTAATATGTTATATTACACAAAGGCTTCGTTCTAAATACAAGATAGGTTTGCAGTCCGTGAATAATTTCACACAATACAGTTTCAAGTTGAAACTCTGTACTGGACAAATAAGAACAAAGAAATAAAAGTCAAATACGTCACAAACGATGAAGAGATCCCCACGTAGCTCTTTGAAACCCACTATGCTTTAATTTTGCCTTGGATCATAAGCGGAAATCCTTATACAAGGTGTTTTAGGACTAAACCGAACTATTTCAAGTGGTACTGAATAATCTCGAACTGGGTTGTTACTTTTTGGTTTTCGTTCACGATATTCATGCTGATTTTTGTCGAAATTTCATTTTCATAATCGTCAAAATTATTAATCGAGTTTCGTTAGAATTTCATGGTTCATTACATGGGTAGACCTGTATCAAATTCTCTATTCCATGCAAAGAATAACAGAGCTGCCCTATTCCAATTTCACCTCGGTTAATTATGTAGGTTCTTGAAATGACCACACCCAATCTCTACGAATTCTGATGGTCGACCATATCAGGATTGCCTCTGATGAGTCGAACCACTAAATTAGCTTTTTTATTGTTTTTTTTCATTGTAAACACGTTATTTTATAACACTCCATAAAATCTCGACCGAATTGAAATCCATTTATTTAGCAAGTCAGATGACTTGTATCTAAATAATTTATCATGTCCCAACAGAAATGTGTTATTGTACCATCATGCTGAAACTACATACCCATCTCATTGTTATGAGCAGCTCTTGAGAAAGTTCGTAAGATACTTGACAATAATGTAATACATTTTCGCCTATTCCTGTACAATTTCAATCTACACCACTGCTTCAGCACATACTGCCGGGTTTAAATTTCGTGATTCGCGTTGAATTATTATAGAAAATTAAAATTTCTAGAAGAACAAACTTCACTTGCAAAAATTGATCAACAACTGCTATGTGGTCGTTTCTTGCAAAATTTCAATTTATTCCTTCCATTTAACGTTTTATGAGAGGAACATGTACGCCAAGAAAAAACATGGAATTTTGTTGGCATGTATTTATTTATTTATTGACGGTATGAACCTTGAAATTACAATATAAGAAAAAAGGAATAAAAACAATATGCATGAATTGAAATCAGTCAAATACCCCTACTCAGTTGGAAAAATAATTGAATGAATCTTCGTCTTCAATTCAGCAGGCGAAAGGCTGAAACACCAGTCTGCATTAAGGTACTTATTACCTAATCGTAGCAAACGAGAAACAGGTGAGTTGGCATAATAATCTGTCCGATGAAGAGGTTCATTGAAGAGAGGCTCACCCCTAGTAATAATCCCAGGGACATGAAGACCAATCTGATAAAACAAATCGGGACAATTCACCTCACCATCAAGACATCTATAGAGAAAGAGAAGATCCAGCACAATTCTTCTTTCGGATAGCTTTCTTATATTCACTTCAGCCCTGACAAATGTTGCGGAAAACCTTATTCTAGGGATAGATATTTTATACAATAAATAAAGAAGAAGTTTGTTCTGGACCCCTTCAATCTCATTCGAATGCTCCAAATAGAAAGGTGATCAGACAGTCGAGGCGTACTCAAGAATAGGCCTGCTATAACAATTTCAAAATGTTATAGCTTGTAAACATAGCTGTGTTACGCCTAATAAAGCCCTAGGTTTTGAAGGCTCGGTTTACAATTGTGTTGAAATGAAACTTGAAAGTAACTCGTGAATCGATGAACACCCCGAGATCTATGACAACATTAACCCTTTTGAGTTTGGTACTATTGATATTGTAATCAAAATTAATTACACTATCTAACTTACTAAAAGAAATGCACTGGCATTTATCCAAACTGACCTCCAAGCCGTTTCTGACAAACCAATCAGATACAGCATCCAAATGTGCCTGAAGGGGCAATGAATCAGTGCAATTGATACTTTTGAAAATTTTAATGCCATCAGCATTGAGCTGAAAGTCAGAATGCTCAATGACAGCATCAATATCGTTAATGAAAAGTGAAAACAAAAGTGGGCCCAAATGGCTGCCCTGTGGAACACCAGAAGTCACATAAATAATTGATGATTCAAAACTTTTTATTTTGACAACTTGCGTCCTATGCCTATAGTAACTTTTAATTCCATTCAAATATTGTCCCACAAAACCAGCCGACTTCACTTTGATGTCTAAAACGGCATGACAAATTCGATCAAAAGCCGTGATAAGATCCGTTAAAGTAGCATCAACCTGATGCTACTCACTTAACTCATCAAGTAAAAACTCAACAAATAGAACCAAATTCGTAACTGTCGATCTCCCCCTAAAAAAGCCATATCGTTGGTCAATAAGAATGTGCTTCAGTTTAAAAGAAATTTTATCAAGGATGATACTTTCAAAGATCTTTGGAACTGTACTCAAAATGCTGATCGGCCTATAATTGCGTACATCCACATTACTTCCCGACTTGTGTATGGGAATTACAAAACTCGACTTCCAAATTGTTGGAAAATATCCTTCACGCAAAGAATAATAGAGCAAGCGGTTGAGAAAGTGAAGCCGCACAATTTTTGATAAATATCAGAGGAATACCATCCGATCCGTTGCTAAATTTTGGCTTCAGTTCAGTGATCTTATAGCGCATCTCATGAATCCCGATCAGACAACTATTCAAATCCAAGCAGATGCCATAGTCAACAGAGCACGGATGGTGAGTTAGTATGTGAGAGTTGAAAGAAAAAGAGAAATGATCTGCAAAGAGATTGACGCCTCCTAGGTCTCAGACACGCTCGACGTGCCATCAGTGGATCTTCTACAAAAGCCAAGGCCTGGCTTAAACTCTCTAGATTGGAACTGAGAGTTTTAACTGTCATACTAACGGGGCACTGTCGCCTCAGGAAACACCTAAATAAATTAGGATTGATTGAGGATCCTTCATGTAGGCTATGTGAAGAAGATATAGAATCAATGGAACATGTGCGAGTGCCCAGCTGGGTACAGTGTCAGGATGGAAGAACTTGGTTCTTGCAAACTGAAGCTGACTGAGTTTATTAAGCTCTCACCCTCTAAACTCGTATCCTTTACGAGAAGGATGGAGCTCGTGGATGAAATTTAGCAGTGGCTTGGCTGCTAGACAGCACTCACTAAAATAATGATAGTAGTAGTAGTAGTCACAGGGCACGGATGGTGAGTTGGTATGTGAGAGTTGAAAGAAAAAGAGAAATGATCTGCAAAGAGATTAACAAATATGAAGAAAATTGTGTTAATAATAAGCTTTCTACTAACAAAGAAGTTTGAAATATTGAAATTGTACGCAGTGTAGATGTGTTACATTTTCGAGGAACTTTCGTTGTGTGAAAAAGAAAAATATGAAACAATTAACAGAGAAATAGCTATCGGAAGCTGTCATTGTTGTGGGTTTTTCAATGGTTATCAGTGCTACTGTAAACCTAATGACACCTATATTGAATCTTTTGGAGAGTTTAAAAATTTCTTAGCTCTGTAAAAACCCATAGTACCCTTGATAGCCAGCTATATACTTATATAACCCCACTACTATACTTAGTACTCATCTGTCAGTATGTATTAGATATTCAGTTGAAACTTATGAGGGTCTAAAGCGATCATGTTTGTAATAAGAGACTGTGGCAAGTTGACAAAATTGTCCCTTTCGTTTAATTCACACTTCGATCTCTTTGTCTTTCTTTTTCTCGATTGGTCTATTCGTTTCCCATTGATTGATGAGACAAAAATGCATTCTCCACGAAGGCGTTTACCCCAAGAAGTCATTGTCTCCATAAAGATCATTCCGGAGACAATGTACTGCATCATTTCTCATGCTCAAGTCCTGTTCTTTTGGACTCGTTGGTTGGTCATTGTACAAACCAAAATGGAATAATCAACGCTTACATATTTTTGGGGACTGGTTCGCGTTATTTCAATAAATCAAGACACATGCAACACGCACAGAATGCAACTCGCCAGCATCCTCTGTCTCCTCTCTGTGACCCCACCAACCGTGTCGATGGTCATTCCGGCGCTCCTGAACGTGAACGCCGCACCTCCGCAATCAGTTGTGTCGCGCTCACCTGTTGCAAAGCTACGTTCGCCGACGGTTCCTAACTTCGTTCGGATTGCGGTAATCGATCAGGTTTAGACGTTGAAACGAACATTCGGTCTTGATTAGTGTTGGTTTTTCCTTGTTCCTCAAGTGTCGGTCTGGTTTTCGTCCGTCCTAAGTAAGACAGACTCCGAAAGGATTAGCTTAACCGTAATTCTTTCCAAGGTATTACTTATCATTTTCTAGGTCATTGTTTGATGATTGTCGCTGTTTACTTGTGCGAACGAGGATGTACCCTTATTTCGTGTAGTCTACTTCGGTTGTATAATCGGACGAGAATTGAAATTCGGATTTGAAGTTGAGAGTTGTTCAGTCTTATATGATGGAGATCTGTACCACATCCGTTATAATTAATCGAATTTCAAATGTATGTAGGGTAAAAATTCGAACTATGATATAATATGTTATGATGTTTTGCTATTTTGAAGGTGGGGAATATTACGGTTTATATAATTCACAACGCTCCAAAAAATAGATAACAGATTTATTTTCGAAGAAAAAATATTTACCGAGACGTTTTGGGATGTAGATGATATTTTCCTTTTTGCTTGTTAAATGAATTAAATGAAATTCTCCGAAGATTTTGGGATAAGTTAGTTGAAAATTATTTGTTTTTTCGATAAGGAGAATATCGTGAACGAATAACCTACAGTGAAAATAATACAAAATAAGTTGATATAAGTTGATTTTTGTTGCTTTTGGTTCAATAGATTCGAGTTATTGTATTTTGATCAATATTGAATTGATATCAAGAAATTTGGTATTATTTTGTTAGTATCAATTTAACTGCAAGCATTGAAATAAAGTAGCCCTCGAAGTAAGTTAATAATCATGAAACGAAAAATACTTTTTATCGTTTATAGAAAAAATCAGTCGCGCACAATTTTTCAACAGAAATATTAGTTAGGGTGTCTTCTGGGAAATCCACTTTAATAAATATCTTATTGCAAACTGATTAACGCTAAATAAGCCCATCAAGACTTTCAGGAACCATTATCAATTAAACAAACATAACAAACAAACTATAAAAAAATTATTAATATATTCATAACAAATCGATTTTTCGATACTGTAATGGGAAGGAAGCATTTCTGATATATATTTGCATGAATTTTTGCCTTTATTTATAGTTTGTTCCTTGATGTCATCTAATAGTGATTCTTCGGTTAATTTCATGACTAAGGTTTCTAGAAAAATTAGATCCGCAAACGCGTCGTTACGGATCTCCAGGATGTCGATATTTTGGAACCACGCTACACAATATGTATTACATGAATCCACATGTCAAACTGAACAGATTCAGCAGGGTGATATCAGGGTGAGGCAGACCCTATTTTCAACCTGAACTTTTTTGCGTTACACCACTGGTGACTTCAAAATACCTAAGCCGTTTTTCCGTTTTATTCAGAAATTTTATGTACTCTTATGGTTTTTCATATGTCCGACCTTTATCGAAAAAAAAAAACAAAAACGATTACCTGTAATTAGCTAGATGAAACGTAATTTTTTTGAAATGGTTTCTACTGGGCCATGACCTTATTTAGATATTTATGGATTTCGCCATTCATTTATTATTTTCACCATCTAGTGAAAGATTGAAACTAGAATAACCCGGTGTTTATACATGGAAAAATGATTTATTAAATAAAAACGGTGAAAATATAGCTTTCAGGAATAATAATCAATAATTAACAACAAAGAATTACTTGACAAAAATTGTTGGAAACATCCTTCTCCAACCCGTATACAGGTCTCTGATCTTCTCCGCAAAAATTCTTGCACTTTTTCTAATTCTCACAGTTTCAAATCCATTCATCATTCGATGTCGCAATTCATCGACTGTATTCATCGCTGTTGTGTATATACACTAGAGATGGCAAATTTCGCCATAGGAAGAAATCTAGGCTATTTAGTTTAAGGTATCTAAAGGGCCATGGCTGAGGTCCACCTCATCCTATACATTCATTTCGATATGGTTCGTTCGAATGCTCCTGAGCCAAATTAGAAAATTTGGTTAAGGCGCCATTATGCATATACCAAATTTGATATATCAGCAAAAGAGGTATGTCTTCTAGTAATAAAACAATTCATGTTGCAAAAAGTCCCTATATGAATCACCGGTAAGTCGACCAAGTAAAAAGCTAGGAACAATCGATTATCCAAGTAATATTTCAGCCTACTAGAGACCATTTTAAAAAGCTCAGTTTCATTTAGTTAATTGGAGGCAATTTTTTTCATTTTTTCTCGGTAATGGTTGAAGGTACCAGAAATCTGAACGAAAAGTTTCGGGTTTAAAGTTTGAAATTGCTCATCGCAAAAAAAGTTCAGGAAATGAAAATAGGACATGACTGGTGAAAAAAATATCACTCAGTAGATTCTGTTGACGAAAAATAAGAAAGAAAAATACGGGACACAAATTGATGAATCATTAAAGTCTATTTTCGATATGGCTCTCGACTAGTTCCAAACATTTCCTGAATCGTAGAAACACATCATTGATGCTTCTAGGAATCATTTGCTCGTCACTCTGTATATCCGCATAGGTGTCTATTATGCGTATTATGTCTAGTTGTTCTCTGTAAAAAATATCTACTTCATACACTATGGACTTCATATAATTCCACAGCAATAAATCTTGATGGGGTGAGATCTGGCTACCTTGGGGCCATGCAACAGTCCACCGTGACCAATCCACCTATTTTCATAGTTCTGGCTCAAAAATTTCTCCCGCATCATTTGAGAAAAATCTTTGTTGCGATCATTTATACCTGACTCCATTAGGGTTTCCGATACTCCAAAAGTGTTCTGCTGTTGTAGAATCCTTCCTTTTTCTATAAATATCTCTACGAAAAAATGTTAAAACCTAAAGTGTTATATTTACATGGATTAAAGTATTAATAAAAAAAGAAAAACTGAGCAAATATCTACACATATGAAAATCAAAATACAAGTCGGTAATAATCAATAGGTTATACAAATAAAAGATAAGATGAAAGTAAGGTATTGTAACCAAAAAAAAATTGTATTAGCCTTGTACTGAAAGGTAGTAAAAAAAATAAGGGCGCCAGCAAGCCAACGGCTTACGAAAGATAATACGAAAACGGTAATGATCGGTTGAACGATAAGACATTGTCGAATGTAATATTCCACAAGATGAAAAATTTTGTCAAGGCGCAGAGAACGAGGACAAAACTGAACTAAACGTTATCACATTCGATAAAAATAGGCTACCATTTGTTGGGGTGTCAAGGTTACAGACAATACAGGTTACCCCTCAAATGACTTTCTGCAGCCAAAAATACTTTCCGTAGCACTCGGATGTTCGAGCAGTCCGACTGATATGAGGCAACCTGATGTTTTGGTGCCATAGCAGTAGATAGTACGGACTGTGCTTAAAATTCTTTCCGTAGCACTCAATGTTCGAGCGGTCTGAATGAACTGAGGCAACCACCAGCGTGGGACCAATTTTAAATAAGTATATCAAAACTTCTGAGAGAGAAATGCCATTTTTGCTTCAATGATGCAGATGGAAATGAAACCGCAAGGAAGTGACTTCTTTAGCAGATGTGGACTGCCAGTAGTGGAAGAAAGGATTGTACAGTGTGAATTCAAAGGTGATAAAATAAGCTGTAGTGGCTATTTAGCACGCTACACACTCTTGTGAATAAACAGCATTCATCACTAGAAGATAACCTAATAATGTAATTGATCAGAAAATAATATCGGAAGCCTTGTTTCATTTTTTTGTTCTTTTTTTTTCGTATCAAGTAGTAGCATACGTGCTAAATAGCTTTTTAAATAAAAACCACCTAA
Organism: Cryptolaemus montrouzieri; assembly: GCA_013387265.2. Classification (NCBI taxonomy): domain Eukaryota; kingdom Metazoa; phylum Arthropoda; class Insecta; order Coleoptera; family Coccinellidae; genus Cryptolaemus; species Cryptolaemus montrouzieri. The sequence continues at coordinate 119,176,555 of JABFTP020000185.1, forward strand.
AATCCGCTTGGAAGACCGTAAATTACAACGTATCTAACATGAATTTTTCTGTATTATCTGAAAACTGCGGACCTCCATATTTTCATTGTTGATCTCATTGATAGTGAAAATGGTGTGATGATGTTTTGACAAGTATTGGACCTCTATGAATCACTGCTCCGGAGTACAAATTTCAGATTATCCGTATACAGGATGTATATTACCTGTTTTCCAAAAATATTGTTGGGCTGAGTACGGACCTGCATTTTCCTTTGTGAGTCAATTAAGTAGGACGAGCCTAATAAATGTGAAAAACTTCATCAGTTTTGAACCCATGTTTCTCAAGTTATGAATGATTAAAAATTCGACCAAAAACAATCACCCTGTATCTTGAAAGCCCCGAAGCTTTGATGACTTTCATATACCATTTCTGGAAGGTCTGAAGTAACTCTATCCCCCATTACAGTATGGCATTGCGTTCGGTGGAGAAAACTCCAAATTAGCCGGAAATTCCACCATGAGGACGGCTGAATAAGTACTACTCTTACGAAATCTATCTAATAACCAAATCAAATCAGCCATTTTCAAGTGATGCGTCTACCAACGAACAGCATATCATTATCATTTATATAGATATTCAATGTAACATATGTATTCGATGGTATTTCACCATTGATATTGGAGGATGGTATACATAAATAGTATTGCCTATATATATTTATCTGAAAAACGTATACGTTGGTAGAACCCATACAAGTTGTAGTTTCCGTTGAAACTTGTTTCTTGAGCGGAAACAAGTGAGTCGATAAACATTTTCGATAAACAGAGCTGACGCAAATTTATTTATTCCGAAATCGTGATCAACATCCTCTCCTATTTTCTGGTAGCTTGAAATTTATAGAAGAAAAGAATTCAGACATTACATCGAAATTTGCATCTACAAGTTTTTCCACTTAAATAACGCAAGCGTTTCAGTCTCAACTATTTCGGTAGCATGTTGGCTTGGCTTTAGATATTTGCATAAGCCGGGTTGATTAACAAAAAAAATATTATTCACATCCCAATTTGAAACATTTTAAATTTAGGGCTTTGAATTTAACGAGAAAAATTGAGTTATAATTGAATTCATTGTCAATAAATATTGAATGATTTTGAAAGTTTTATCCCAGATGTTCATGGACGAAGAAAAGTAGATAATATTGCAAAGTAACGTATATTATTAAGAATGATGTAACGAGAATAAATCAAAAGCGCACGTTAAAAATGATGTGTATACTTAGAAGCCTACGTTTAATTCAATAAATTGTCTTGTAATATTCTTCCGTTATTCATAAGAGCTTAAGCAACTGAATTTTAATATACAGAAGTTATCTACGTATTTATGAATGTCTCAAGTGTGTTAGCACAAATTTTTTTGCTCAAAAATAAATACTATAATAAAAAGTTTCAATTTCGCTGAAATGGTTCACATGTTTGAAATACTCTCTTTTGTCTTATATAACACCTTATTGCTTTTAAATGGGAGCAATCTTTCTGTCTCAGATTTTGATGATGAGAGTCTCTCTCCCTGATATTAATTCCTTATTGAGGACAATAATTTTTGAGATGTGGTTTCTGGATGACTCTCTGATGAAACACTTTTTACTTTCAGGTAAATTTTTCATGGAACTTTCAATATCGGCAACTAAATTTGTTAAACTGCCATTACCAAGAAATGCAAAATCCAAATCGTTGTTGCTTCTTCAAAAGTTTCGGACGAATAATTCTCTACAATGGTAATTGTTTCTTCAGGAGAAGTATCAGTTGGCTTCAATTTTTCAACTATTGTGTTGACCGAACGTACGCAAATATTAATAACTTGAAACACTGATATACAAAATCTAAATTTGATGTCTTGTATGTTAATTTTTTATACAATTTATATGCTTCTACTTCAAACGAGCTTCGTTCACTATGTAAATGTCTGATCTGTTAGTCCAACGATTTTTGTTTAGCAAAAAGTGTCTAGAGTTTCACGGCTTTAGTTTACTTGACTTGAAATCGAGTCAAGCTATGTTTTCAGAATTCGAGTCAAGTTAAGCTTTTTTCAAAAAAGCTTGAAATTTCAAGGCTCTTGAAACGCAAACTTGAAAGCTTGAATCAGAACAATTGCAATAAACATTGAACTTCTTACATTCAAAAAGAACGAGAATAAAGGTTTGAATAATACGGAATATTCGATCGGGAAATATTTTAATGAAAGTCAACGTGAGAATCTGAAACGACTTCATCAAGTTGTTGAAGGAAACACAAATATAGAACAAGAAAGGACTGAAAATGAAATGTATGTTTTCAAATGAAACACAGCCATAGCATCAAGAAAATGAGAAGAATAAATTTTCTATAAAACAACTGAAATAAACTTCTGTGAAAAAAATATATATATATTCTTTTGAAAAGAGAGGATTTACAAAAATTCGAATAATTGTATTTACAATAAATGCTTATATCTATAAATTTGGTGTGTGTCGGAAAAAACACAAGTGTGAGCTCCAGAAATGTAACAGGGGAACCATACTATCTTGTATATGATTCAATAAACGAGTGAAAAAACCTGAGGAGAAAAACTCGTTTCCCTGTCACTATTGTACTAGCTATAGCTTGTCTGTTTATGTTGTGTAAGTGTCGTGTGTACATAAAGAGTACCAAAGATTTTTCTGCTTAGCCGCTTCATTCTTTCTTGCACTCCATGATTTCCAGACGAAGACAAGGGTGAAAGGAAGGGTGTTTGGGACAGGAATCTGTAACAATGGAAAAAGAAAACCAGCAGAAAAATATTTCAACAATAATACCTTTTATAGGTCTAAACAAATCGAAGAAAAGATTTTACATAGGAAGCAAGGTCATGAAAAGGACTAAGGAGATAATCAAAATATACATAACCTGCGATATTTCCTCTTTCGCGGAGATGTTCTTCCGTCGCAGTGTGAGTCTCCTGAAACATAATCACTTCCTTGTTCTTGCTTGCCAATTTGGAAGTATAATCGCAAAAAACCTTCAATATTCAAACTCAACAAAACAATTCCCTCTCTGTTTGACCGAGAGAGCCCCGATGGCCAGGTTCAGTCTTCTAAGTGATGCCGATGTTTTAGAATCATTATGGACCCAATAATTTGGGTTGACATCGCCCATATATTATTTCTTCGTGGATCTTGTTTAATTTAAAGAAAAATTTGCGAAAAAATTTTGACAGTCGTTCTAAAAATATGACAAATGTCATAAAAGAAAAAAAGATAACTGAATTAATGTTCTTTGAAATTTTTTTATATACAATATTCGGGGAGTCTGTACACTCCCCCGACTCTCGGTTCTCGGCGAATCTCATTCTCCGAAAGAATTCTGCTGAATATAGCCAAATGTAGTGAACCTTAATCGCGACTTATACTTCCGGCCGTTAGGTGACGGCACTACATAAATGACTTTCAGTTTTTCCTATATATTTAACAAGGAATATTGAGTTTTTAATTAATGTAACGTTAAATCTCTGAAAGAATCATTTCATTTGAATCTATTCTATATTATATAGATATGTATTGCAGATTGTAGGCGACATCAATATTTTGTTGACTGTTGAATACAGAAATTCTTTACATGAAACCTGAAATGACTGTTGGTTGATTTGATCCCTTTTTCCTTTAAATTAACCGAATTCCCTCTCTAAGCTTTTTGTATCTACTTATTGCGCTTCGAAACGAATAGACTAGATCAAACGTACTAAGTTTTGAAAACCCGGTGAATCGCAGCCAATTTAAAAATTCTGTATGACTTGAGTTATTAGCTACTTATATTGTGTGAAGTCAGACCTTTGATTTTTCAAAAGCTTGAATTTCAAGTAAAGTCGGGATTTTCGAAAAATTTTCAAGCCGCTCGACTTGATGAAACCCTAAAAAAGACAGACTTTATCAAAAACAGAAAATTTTGGCTAATCAACTTTTATTGATTTTTCCAGGATTTCAGTAACCAAATATATATACCAACTAATATAATTTTAGTTTTGCATAACTATTCTGTTTGGTTGGCCATGGAGCCATCTCAACTAAGTTAGGGAGTGGAACTTTGGGATTTATATTACACCCTTTAGCTTTGGATTTCTTTGGGGGTGATAAAATATGCAGCAGAATGAGACATAAATGGCAATACTTTGTGAGCGATGACTGAAAAGCGAAAAGCTCCTACGGATTGGAAACCTGAGTATTTGGTATCAATCTCATGTTCTTACTTATAAACGTTCCTGAGAAATGTAGAATGAGTTCATTAAAATTTTCTTCTTCGTTTTCGGCTTTTTTCCTGTAAATGTGCTATATGGAAAAGTTCCAGGTACATATTTCATTCCGATCAAATAATAATCTATCCGAACACTTCAAAAATAATAAAAGTGAAATGGCTAAAATACAAACTTAGTTGCGGTTGTTGTAATATGTATATTGGTAGAACCTACAGAATTTGCAACATTAGGCTTATTTATAGGATAAAAAAGATGATTCGTGAACCATTTAATTGGCTCGATATTTAGAATATTACCTTAGGGATTTTGGAAATTTCGAAAGATTGTTAGAATTGATCCTTTCTGAGATATTTCAATTAAATAAAGAAATAAATTAAGGTGTATTTTGAGAAAGAAACAAATAAGAGACTTTCCGCATGTAGTAAAAATTGAAAATTGTTTTCTCTCGAAGTAGGGTTTTTTTCTCGACCTCAGCACCTTGTATTACTTCTTCTTGCCCTGATACAAGCCTGAATCCGTCTAGGCATACTTTGGATTAGGTTTTCGACCTCCTCTGAGGTTAGGTTGAATAGATCTGCCACTGTTCTGTGGCGGCTTGGATGAGCTGTTGTGGGGTTCTTGGATTATTCTGATGCGATCTAATTTTTCTTTTGAGATTATCCCATAAATGTTTAATAGAATTTAGGTCTGGAGAGCAAGCTGGCCAGTCCAAAATAGCGGTTCCCTCTGTTTCAAGGTAATGTCGCGCGAGGTTGCTGGTAATCGGAGGAGCATTATCTGCATAAAACTGAAATTTTCACCGTGGGCAACTCGCCCGAGTCTCACTTTCGTCTCCAGCACTAGGTCCACGTAATTTCTAGCCGTTACACTCGCAGGAACGAAATCAAATCTGTTTTGCCTCCCAGCATAATGCCACCCCAAAACATCACACCGCCCTCTTGGTATTTCGGAATTTGTCTTGCTGCTTGCGGCAGTAATCTGATCGAACACCAATTCTGGTCTCATCCGAAAAAAGAACATTTCGCCAATTCTCAATATTCCAATTTTGGTGCTCGATACACCAATTAAGTCTGTTGATTTTCTGTTACCTGGTTAGCTTTGCAACTCCTAAGGGCCATCTGCTGTATAAAGCCTTGAACGAAGTCTTTGACGTATCGTTTTCACTGATACCCTGACTTTGGAGTACAAGGTGCGACGCACAAGGGTCTTTTCTTGCAATTTGGCACAAGGGGCGGTCTTGTTCTTCAGAATTGATCGTCCTACGACTTCTTCTAGGCCTATTTTGCAGAGATTGTAGCTCCACGTATCGGGCGTAGGTTTTTGAAATCACCCCCAGTTTCAAATCTCAGTGACGACTGAGTACAATATCCCGAATATGTGGTGATAATTCAACATTTCTTATCATACTATCCAGATTTTACTACAAAAAACTTCATTCTTCACATGTAGTCAAAGATCCATGGTTGGAAGCAATAAAATAATGTGAAATACCGAGTGATTCCATATAAATTTGGTTGTGTGTATTATTGAATAAACTGGTAGATTTTGACAATAATTCCTCTCTAATTATTTTGTTTCCGGTTGAGTTATTCAGATAATAGTTCTGTGAATTGCCTAATCCAATGTAGATCATATATAAATTTGTGTACCTTAGTTCAGTTTTCATTTTGTGTCTTTCAGATGAAGGTACTGTGTCGTCGAACTGCTTTACAAATATAGTAATTAAGTTTTCATTGAATGCATACACATCAAGTAACCTCCACTAGTGTTCAATTACATTATGGCTTGAAGACTACCGATGCGTTTGAATGCTTCAGAAACTGTTTTCTGAATGACTGGAATAATTGGATCCTATTTATTCATAGTTTTGTATTTTCCTTGTAATAAATTGAATCTGAAAATGCACATACATATGCCATATTTAGCTTTTGTGTAAACTTTCCTATATTATGAAGGATGTGTCTATTGTTATATTAAAATCAAACATTACAATGTGGGTCAACGGAAGTATAAATAGTTTTATGGCAAATGGATTTTCACAGTAGGTACATTAGTAACAACAGTTGATGTGACTCATAAGCTGCATAACCGATAAACTAATATCAGACAATAGGGTAATTTGTTGAACGCCATTTCGTTTAGTTCTCGCTATTTTCAAGAATGATACTAAATGCTTGTTGTCTGAACTCATTTGGTTTCGTTTAAAGTATTGCAATCTCTCAATCTCTGCCCAGGCTACATATATATATATATATATATATATATATATATATATATATATATATATATATATATATATATAAAACTTGTAATTGATTCTGTTGCTTTGAATCAAGCTCAAACTAAGAAGAGAAATATTCATACAGCCTTCATTGATTACCAAAAGGCTTTTGATAGTTCTCCCCATTCATGGCTTCAAGAAATTTTGGAAATTTATAAAATTGATAAGACACTTCGTCTTTTTCTTGAATTTGTAATGAAAAATTGGAGAACCAAACTTCATTTAAATATTTCAAAACAATCGTTAAAATCCGAAGTAATTCCAATCAAAAGAGGCATTTTTCAAGGTGATTCTTTAAGTGCTCTTTGGTTTTGTCTTTGCCTCAATCCATTATCTCATGAATTAAATGCTACTAGTTTCGGCTTCAAAATAAAGAGTCTATTAACTGAATTCAAATTAAGTCACTTAATTTATTTAGATGATATTAAATTATATGCCGGAACCAGATCTCATTTAAAAGTCTACTTGAGATTACTTTCAACTATTCCAATGATATTCATATGAAATTTGGGCTTCCAAAATGTAAAAATCTTTCTATTGAAAAGGAAAGATCACCTCTGATTATATAAAGATTTCCAATATCGAAATCGAGCCAATGCATTAAGGAGATACATATAAATATCTTGGATTTTGTCAAGAGAAGACAATTAACCATAGCAGCACTAAAGAAAATATTAGAAGTTCATATTACAAAAGACTTAGAATTATCATCAAGAGTTATTTAACTAGTAAAAACCTTTTCAGAGCTATCAACTCCTATGCTGTTCCTATTCTTACATCTTCTTTTGGAATTATTAAATGGTCTAAAACTGATCTAAATGAAATGAATTACAATGTCAAACGAGGAAAATGCTCTGTAAATATCATAAGCACCACCCAAAGTCAGCTGTTCAGAGAGTTACACTACCTAGACATCTTGGAGGTCGTGGATTAATTGATTTGAATAATCTTCATAGTAAACAGATTTTTCATCTACGTTTCCATTTTCATGATAAACAGAGAACGTCTAAATTACATGATATTGTTGTTGCTTCAGATTATAATCTTACACCTCTGAACTTGACAAGTAAAAAGGTAGATTTTGATATATTTGATGATAATTCTAAAAGAGAAAGTTGGATGCAGAAGGAATTACACGGAAAGCACCCTAAAGAATTGAAAAATGATTATATTGATGAAATCGCATCGAATAAATGGTTAGTATCTGGAGAATTGTTTGCTGAAACAGAAGGCTTGGCAATTGCGATCCAGGATCAGGTTGTTTTCACGAGGAATTATAGAAAACACATCATCGAACAAAATATAGATGATTCTTGCCTTAGATGTTTCTGTTCTTCAGAAACAGTTTTTCATATATTATCATCTTGCTCAGTCCTTGCTTCAACAGATTATTTAGAAAGACATAATGCCGTCGCTAATATTATTCATTTTAATCTAGGAACATGACCTAATTCCCAAAAGAAAAAATTTCACAAATATGAACCTGAGATTATTTGTGAAAATGACAAATATAAACTTTATTTTGATGAAACAATTCTTTGCAACAGAGCTGTAAAACACAATAGACCAGATATCATTCTTAATGATAAACAGAATCAAATAACATATATAATTGATATTGCTATACCCGACACACATAATATACAAAATAAATACAATGAAAAAATTTCTAAATATATGATGCTTGGCGACGAGATTAAAAAATGTGGAAAATGAAAAAATATTTATTTTACCGATTATTATTTCCACAACAGGTGTTATTCCTAGAAATCTTCACAAAAGTATTGAGATTTTGGGTCTGAAGAAAAATTTGTTTGAACAGTTACAAAAGATAACAGTCATCAAATCTTGTAATATTCTTCGTAGGTTTCTTTCCGAAAATAATAATGAGGTAGAGTCATAGGTTTTCTCTTTAGTTTATACAGCTCAGAATCTCATTTCATATTTTATTTATTTGTTTATATAAATGTAATATAATTAACTGACAATTTTGTCATATTTATATTCAGAGCAGTATTCTATTCGATCGTTCACCACTTCACACAAAGGAAACTATTAATGAGTAACATTCAGTGTTACTTGACTAAGGTCCGTACACTGGATTTTTCCGGGGAGAAAGCCTCTGACACTACTCGTTGGTACATTGATATCATTGTCTGATGGTGCCATAGTATGTATATATTCTGGTAGATTGATATATTCTCATAACATTTAACGTTATCCTAATATATAATTATTCCAGGATATGTTTTGATTATAATTATTGCCTGGCAATTGTATTAATTACCGGGTGGTGGATTTATATTTTTCATGAAATCAGTTTGATTGCATGAACAGATACATGGGCAACTCGTCGGGGTAAAACCCCTATATATATATATATATATATATATATATATATATATATATATATATATATATATATATATATATACTAACGTTTGGGCAAGAAATCCCCACCAGGAATTCATGTAGTCACAAGTTGAAGTTCGTGGTTATTCTTGTAAAAGCTTTTAAACATTATCAATAACAGATAAAATTTATGCAAGTTATTAGCAATTCAAGACGAGAAAAAAAGCTATTCGGTTTTTCGCAAAAACTTTAAAATTTAGAAATTATTCTACTCGCGAACTTTACGTTTTTATGTTGAATACAGGGCTCTGCGCACCCTTCTCGACAGAGGCGTATAGACTGTGTCATTTGAACACTCGAAACAGTTATGGCATAAAATGTTTCTTAATTTCTCAAGAAGTTAGGCAACCCCGTTGAAAACCATACCGAAAATTATATTCAATTAATTAACAACACCTTAGAGTCTATTTTAACTGAGATCGTTAAATAGAAAATGTAATTTGATCAATTTTTACGTTTGATGTTATATAAATAGCTGCGATAATTACTTCAACGTTGATTCAATTTTACAAGCAATTGAACTGATGTCCCAACTGATGAACGACTAACGATATTTCTACGTGTTTTTGAGGATATACAACCTGCCAGAAGAACCCCCTACCGTATTATTATGTTCGAATCTCGATCCAATTTATCATTTCATTTACAGGGTGTTTCAGGTATGCAGCCTTTGATTTCTACAAGAGATTCCTCATCGAAAAACATAAAAAATGCCCAGGAACATAATCCCTAAAGCCCTTCGTTCTCGAAATACTTGGGTTTGAAGTTTTTTCACGTTTCTTTTAGTAACTCTTGTTGTTTTCTAGAGATCGAACTCCAATTTGCAGTAAAGAAATGTTTTTACTCATCAATTCATTTGATGTGTCCAGTTGCTGCGAAAATATACAGGGTGATATTTTTTTCAGGGTCATGCTACCTTTGGCAAAATTATAGTGTAGTGCGCCACTGGTCCTTTCAAGAATATTTATTGAAAAGATCTTTTAAATTTTTAACTTGTTTCTCGCATAAATTTCCTCCGAAATTGCAACCGATTTCGATTAAAAAAAGATTTCCATGAAAAGGCACGCGTTTTTTGAATCTACTGAAGTGAGGGTCCATAATCTGTAAATCAAAGCTGGTCGCGAAACTGTTTTCATAATTATTAACAAAACTGGTGAAATGTCTTTTTATAATTGTTTTCATTCGATCTCGAGTTCGAATATACAGTATGTGCACTTTGTTCACTGGAAATCGAAACACTCTTAGATTATTTTAGCGCATTCTCATGTTAGATTAGAGTGTGTTATAAGCAATTACATTTTACTATGGCGAAATGAATGATAGATGAAGATATTCGATATTCGAATATAGCAACAATAAACGAAAAACCTTCTCTTTCAAACTAATGAACTGAAGATTTATTGAAGCCAACACGCGATAGAAAATGTCTGGCATATTTCCTATCTCTCCCACATCCATCCAAACGTGCATGCGATTTCTGTTTGGTAGTAGCAGGTTGTGAGTATACTAGGCTTTTCAAATGCCCCAAGACGAAGTAGTCTAGGGGATTCAGACAACTACAGGACCGACTCTACCAATCCATCTATTGAGAGATGCTTGATTCAAATTATTCCTCAACATTATTACTCTAAAATGCGTAGGAGCACCATCTTGCACATTCTTCTTCTATTAGCACAAGGCACATCATAGAGAAAACAACCAGAGTATTCTGCAGAAAGAAGAGAATTACGGTCCCAACAATCTGCCATCAAACTAACCTGCCCAAACATTAGAGGAAACTTATCTTGGTGGGTACGCTCAATTGTCTCACGAGGACTATCTTCAGCCCACACATGATCGCTGTGAAAATTCTTTATTCCCTTTCGCGGAAGCCCTTCTACACAACTTCGTAGTAGCCATTGACGAAATTCGGGCCTTCTGGGTAGATCTTTGAGGGCTTGAATTCTCTGGATATGGTAGGGGTATAGCAGTTGTTCATGCAGAACTGTCGAAACAGTCGAATGTGATACGCCTGTAGAGATAGCCTTCGAGTACTGATTCTTGCATTATTATGGACTTTATTTAAAACAAATTCTTCATTTATGTCCTGACAAACCGATCAGGTCCAGAATTTTCCATGACTGGCCGAAACCTTCCGGCTAACGTAACGTACGGTCAATGGAAACGAAAAATTTCTCTGGAGGAATATTTCTTTCAGGAAAAGCTGCAAGCTATGACAGATCTCCTGTATGTTACTGAGGATACCAGCTGGGTTAGGTTAGATTACTTAAAAGTACCCGTAATATATTGACCCAAAAAGTTAGAGATCATTTGAATTTCCTATAAATGAAATGAATCCTCTGATATTCAGACTCAAAATGGCGTAAAAACTACATCAAAAGTTTTTGTGAAAATTATGAGGACCATTCCAACCCCTCATTCGTATTACGCATTATCGACCGCCACTTCAGTTAAATCAAGAAACGCTTGAATTCTCATGTAAATCATTTTTCACACTAAACCGGTAGCGATTCTGAGGAATCAATAATAGCAAATTTTAAAATTTGAAGATCGTTTCAATAAATATTCTTAGAAAGTCCAGTGTCGCACTACACCATTATTTTGATGCGGTAGCATGACCCTGAAAAAATATCATCTTGTTCGTGAATTGCGTGTACAACGTTATACCACAGATTCTTCAGCTCGAAATAAGTCGATTTAGGCCAACTTACCTATATGAAAAGTTTCTTCGTTTGGCCGCTAGAGGTCGCCAAATCCAAAGATTTCTTTCCTAATTTTCAAATAATTCGAAAACGACTCGATCGATAGAAACCACATTTGGTATGCGTAATCGGGTGAGTTATTCACGTTTTTAAGTGATCCACTCAACGACCTTGACGTTTTACAAGTGTCCCTAAATACTCGAACGTGTTTTCAATCAATCATAATTTTTCAACTGTCTGCCTTTGAGCAAAACTCTTTTAGACATTGAGTAGCTAGACTTATTATCAAACTTTTTTATCTCCTGAGAAATTTCGATATGATGAACGGTTCAATCACAAAAAACAGTTTTTCAATTTCATGATTTCATTTCTTCAACCACCTAGCAAGTCAAAAATATCAAATATTGACCATGTTGGCTATGGATTTGTTTCTGTACTCTGGCAGATTGTCATTCATTTATGCTTGACAACCTATTGTTGACAAAATGATGTTTTCTAGGTTGCTAAATCGGATAAAGCAATATTAGTAGTACAAAAATCGAAATATTCGAAGAAAAAATTCAATAAGTTTTTCAATTACTTTTTAAGAATATGAAAACAGGTTGGCCAGTTGGAAACTAAACAAGAAAAAAAATCAAAATTCACCATTTTGCTGAATACAGGAGTTAATTGTCTTTAAGAAATTAAATTGAACCCTTGGCATTACTTCAGGGTCATATTTGAAGGAGTTGGCCGCATTTAAAATTCTCATACGTAACTCTTCTCGGGTGTCAATTGGAGAAGAGTAAACTGTAGATTAAAGCATCCCAAAGAAAAGAGTCGTATGGTGTCAAGTCGGGAGATCGTGGTGGCCAACTTGCAGGAGCATCAGCTCCCCTTCCGATCCAACAATTCGTGCATGTAAGAACTCGCGAACCGCTAAAGTAAAGTGAGGAGGTGCACCGTCGTGCATAAACCACATTTCTGCACGCAGTAATATTGGAATATCGTCCATGAAATCCGGCAAAGTTTCTTGCAAAAAATTCAAATATGCCTCTCCGTTTAATCGATCTGGCATCACTACCGAACTAATAATGAAATTGTCAATTACTGAGATCCATACGTTAATTTTGAATTGTTTGTGATGATGTGTACTTGGGAAAGCATGTGGATTTTCGACACTGTACATGTTTTCATTGTGAAGGTTAGTGATGCCAGACCTAGTAAACGTGCATTCGTCAGTATATAGAATTTTCCTACTGAAGTGGAGATCCTGAGTCCTCTTCTCTTGAATTATTTGGCAGAAAATTAGGCGATTCTCAGGATCGTTAGGAAATAATTCCTAAACTTTCTGAATGTGATAGGGATGAAATAATTGTTCCCTCAAGACATCATGAATCATTGTTTTAGGAACGACCAACCTCAAACTTAAACGCCGCGTGCTTAATTGGGGGTTTTCCTCAACCATGTTCAAAATTTGTTCTTCGCGTTCTACCGTCCTTGCTGTTCGTTGTCGTCCTCGATCCAAATTCCTGGGCTTGAAGCAGATGCGCCTCTACAGATTTCCAAACGTTTGATGGTTCGGCACTATGCGATCTGGAAATCTTTCAGCTCATACTCTCGCACTTTCACGTTCATTGCCTTGACAAAATCCGAACACCATAACCATATCAACCATTTTAGAGGTACTGTACATCTTCGTGCCTGATAGTGACTAAAAAGTTACCAAAATACCTTGTTAAGTCGTTGTGTCAACAATTGGTTGTCAAACCTAATAAAATGACAATCTGCCAGACCAGAAAAATAAATCGAAAGTCAACATGGTCAAATGTGATATTTTTCACTTGATAGGTGGTTGAAGAAATGAAATCATGAAGTTAAAAATCTGTTTTTTGTGATTGAATCTCTCATCATATCAAAATTTCTCAAGAGACAAAAAAGTTTGATAATTAGCTAAGCTACTCCATGTCTAAAACAGTTTTGCTCAAACTCAAACAGTTGAAAAATTATGGTTGATTAAAAACACGTTCGAGTTTTTAGGGACACTTGTAGAAAGTCAAGGTCATTGATTGGATCACTGAAAAACGTGAATAACGCTCCCGACTACGCATACTAAATATGGTTTCTGTCGACTGAGTTGTTGTCGAACTATTTGCAGAATAAGAAAAAATCTTTGGATTTGGCGACCTCCAGCGGCCAAACGAAGAAACTTTTCATATAGTTAAGTTGGTCTAAATCGACTTATTTCGAGCTGAAGAATCTGTGTTATAACGTTGTGAACGCAATCCACGGATAATGATTTACTGGGTAAAAAATTCGTTTCTGCAAGTGGGAGGTCCCATTTTTTCATGTTTTTTATGATAAATCCCCTGCGGAAATTAATGACTGCATCACTGTCAATTTATATGTACTGTCAACCGAGATCGATCCAAACATCCAACCAAAACCAACCATTGGAAGCTCGATTATCCATTTAAATTCACAAATCGAAAAATTAAAAAATTATATCGAGCAAATGTCTTGAATTTGTTGTCTAGAGCAATTCGTTATCCATCGTCGAACACATGAACCATAGTACTATGCAAACTGTAGTTTTGGTCAACAACCTCTGGTTTTGAACGAAACCGGATACGAAATACGATCATAAATTGATTCAACAATGGAATCATAGAAAATAGACGGAGTTTTTTCAAAACTAACTGTTCGGACCATTGTCCTCCTTTGGAGTAGAGAATGAGATAATTCAATAGAAGAGGAAAAAAGCTTAGCAATCATAAACCTTGTCAGCTGTTTCCATTCAAGTCCACATACGTTAAATCGTCGGCATCGATAAATATTTCTTGCGCATCAGTGCTTCTCTCATAATAATACCGTCATAACTCCGTAACTACTAAATCGATATTATTCATCTAACGATTAATGGTGGTATTAAATCAACGTGCCGTAACATTAAATCCATGCCCATTCTTCCAGTTTCTGTAACTCATCTAGAAGAAATGGTTCGGATGGGTTTTTCAAACGTTCGTCAATTGCCCCTATTCAGTTTAATTATAAAATACCGTTGTCAATACTAGACTGGCTATAAAGGATATTTACTTATATGGAGTTCTAAATTTAGACGCAGCTTTTTTCGCGTTAGGAGCAAGTTGATATGTGCTAGATTGATGAGTGCATTAGAAACATTAGTCTTATCGAATGTTACGTTCGATCGCTAACTAATTCGAAGACATAGCTCGAAACTTTCCAATCGGCAATTGCGATTCTATCGGAGTGGTAATTATTTTTAATAGAATGGATGAAATACGGATTAGACGTGATGCAACTTTGAGCTCGAACTGGGTACTAGCTTTTACAAGGTCACCCGAAAATTTCTTAGATCTAGTAGAGCCAGAGATGATCTAATTAGATGGTGGATGCGCTGCAGCAGATTTTTCATTAAAGGTGAATTCATAAATTGCATAGCTATGTTAGGTTAGGTATTACGATTTCATCTTTACGGGGTTAATTGCCAATTGAAATAAACTTCAATTAAAAAATTGGCTCTTTTCTTTAAATGAAGAGTATTTAAAGTTCATTCATTTTTCTTTGTTAGTTTATCACTTTTACACTAATTTGACTTGACAAATCACGATCACGATCTGCCTATTTCAATCCACTGCTGGATGTAGGCTTTTCCCATATTGAACCATTTCTTTCTGCTAATAGCTTCTCTCATCCAAAGAAGACCCGCTGATTTTTTAATATCGTCTCTCCACCTTGTGTTTGGCCTGCCGATACTCCTATGCCCCACTCTTGGCTTCCATTCCATGAGCCTCTTGGTCCACCGATTGTCATTTCTTCGAGTTACGTGACCTGCCCATGACCACTTTAGTTAAGCTGCCCTCTCCATGACATCTGTCAGCTTGGTTTGTTCTCTTATCCAAGTATTTCTTATGCGATCTGATAGTTTAATATTTAATATTATTCTCTCGTGGGCTCTTTGGGTTTTCGTCAATTTTTGGGCCAACTTCTTAGTAAGACACCATGTTTCGGCTCCATATGTAAGCACAGGAAGAATGCATTGGTTGTAGAGGTTTTTCTTGAGGTTGTGGGGTATGTCTGATGTCAAGACATGTTTTAATTTGCCAAGTGCCGCCCACGAAAGGGGGGACACTCTTCGTGTAATCTCGTCAGTCATGTTGTCTTTTTTAGTAGTTAGTTTTTGTCCCAGGTATATGTAGTTTTCGACATTCTCTAGTTGTTGACCTTCTACGTGGATTACGGGGTTATTGTTTGTGTTAGTCATTATCTTCGTCTTGCTGATGTGCATTTCTAGGCCAATGGTTGTTCAAGTCTAGAATCATATCTTGTAATTCTTGGACGTTACTACTTATTAGTACAATATCGTCGGCAAAGCGTAGATGATGTAGAAGTTCGCCATCAATGTTGATTCCTTTCTTATGCCAATCCATTTCTCTAAAGATTTCGTTCAAAGCTGCAATAAATAGCCCTGGTGACACTGTATCTCCTTGTCGAACACCTCGTTTTATTGGAATGTCGTTGGTTTTATTCCATAACTGGACATGCATTATGGCGGAAGAATAGATGTTTTTTATCAGGTTCGTGTATCTGCTGTCCACTCTACATGCATTAAGAGAATTAAGGACTGCCCAAATTTCTAAACTGTCAAAGGCCTTTAGGTAGTCTATAACGGCTATATAAAGATCTAAATTATACTCATTGCACTTTTCTATTAGGTGTTTAATTGCATGAATATGATCCAGCGTACTGAACCCAGATCTAAATCCAGCTTGTTCACGGGGTTGCTGGAAATCTATTTTTCCCGTTAATCTTTTGGTAATTATTTTGGTGAATAATTTATAAAGCTGGGATAAAAGGCTTATTGGTCTATAATTACCAAGGTTTCTTATGTCGCCTTTTTTGTGAAGAAGAATTACTTCAGCCTCAAGCCATGCTTGGGGGACTTGACTTTGATCCAAGCATTTGTTGAACAATATTACCAGTTCTTGTTTTAGGCGAGGACTTCCACATTTGAGCATTTCTGGAATTATGCCATCTGGTCCAGCCGCCTTGGAATTTTCAAGATTATTCAGGGCTGAGTTTAATTCATTAACAGTAATTTCGGGAATATCCTCAGAACCGACATTACATATTTTTCTCTTTCCATCTTCCTTTTGCTGTGCGTTTGGTTGTAATGACAAATATACGTCAGAAAATTTGTGCCGCGCCGGCTATACCGAGTGTAACTGAAACTAGAGCCACCCCTGTAACTTTGGAATATTTTGATGAAATTTGGGAATTGGATAGAAGACAACATTTTGAATTTGATAACAGAGACGCTCCCATACCAGGTCAACGAAATGTACTTCAGTTTTTGAGATATTCAGCCCAAATTTGGAATGCAAGCTATTTTTTTACAACCTCCATCATTACACGTCCTAGATTTCAACTGAAATTCACAAAGTGTTTTTTTTTCCGAGGCCATGTCTCCTTTTGCCCTTTCAAACAATTTTGCAGTACGCCACTGATCAGCGTACAATCAAATTTCGTCATCTTTGTTCAATTTAAAAACTTTTTTGACACTTGTAATTTTTTCCTATCTCCAACCGTTTTCGAGTGAAAATTCATTGAATTTGAATTATTTGATTTGTATGTTATTGGCTAATTAAAAAGTAAATGATAGAAATACTCGAAAGGTAGCCCAAAATTAGCTTTCATTTTGATAGCTCGTCTTCTGAGACTCAACTTATACTCATTCAATGTCAAACTGAAAAAAAGAACAATTAAAAACTAAATAAATTGATATAATCGCCTAGCTTCTGTCTTGTTTCCGTCAGCCAGACCGTATATGTAATGGATATCAGCCAATTCGGCGTAAGTAAAGTTAGCAATATTTTCTTACAGCAGTAACTTCAAAACTAATCGTTAATTTAATAAACAATTCGAGCAGACACTGGTTCAACTTTAGTAACTGTCAAAATAAATAAATAAATGAAAATAATCGAAGCCTACTAGTAATTTTTTCAAGTAAAAATGGTTTCAATTCAGCAATGCATACATTCGTTTAATAATTTTTTGCTCGAGAACGGTTGGAGATACGAAAAAATTACAAGTGCCAAAAAAGTTTTTAAATTGAACGAAAATGACGAAAATTGATTGTACGCTGATTAGTGGCGTACTGCAAAAAAGTTTGAAAGTGCAAAAGAAGACATGGCTCCGAAAAAGAAAACACCTTGTAGATTCTAGGTAAAACTTAGGACGTGTAATGATGGAGGCTGTAAAAAATAGCTTGCATTCCAAATTTGGGCTGAATATCTCAAAAACTGCAGGTGTTTTGAAGAAAACACCTATTTTTCCTGGAAATTTCAACACTCTGTAGCTCCGTAACGAGGCTTTTGCGGACCTATGTTTTATGGACTTTTTTTCTTAAAATTGCACGTAGATTTACCCACTCAAGTTGTGGCATACTATTATGTAACACCCTGAATTGTTATTGGTGAAAAAGAATTAGATCATAATGGGTGTATTAATATAATTTTGGTGGTATACGAACGAAAGTCACCTCTGGTTTACATTTGAAAAATCGCAAGTTTTTTCAGAAACCGTTGTATAGAAGATTTTTATCTGCTAGTTTCATTTACTAGCAAGCATTGGTTATATGTTAATTTAATGTCTAGAAATTCTTCCCGAAACCTTAGTTATTTGAGTTAACAGGGCTTTTAATTGCCTCCTTATTTGCAATATTTATTATTTTACATTCAAGTGGCTATGACTTCAAGATAACCGGAAGGTCAAGCTCATAATCACGTTTTCAATCAACCTTGTTCGATAGTGACAACATTGTTTTGTACGCGTGCAAAAACAATTTCAAGTGGTACCTGCCTTACTAATTTTCCTCTTTAAAATATCTATTTACATAATAAGTCAATAATCAAGATTTGAACTGCAATTTTATAGTTTACAATACTTGACTATGTCAATAAATTTTCGAAATTCTACTACTTGAAACCCTAACTAACGCAGATTAGCAATTTACTCTTTTTTTAACGCTACGACAATTGTTGAGACTTTTCTCGGTTGCACATTTTTACGCGCCTAAAACCACATCTGTTTACAATGAGAAGTAACCATACTTGCAGTTTCTCGACCTTGGTATTCAGTTTTGTTATCTATTTTTTTAAAGCAGGGTTAAATTATAAACCATAGTTTGTAATTCAAAATAACTTAATGTGAGTCAAAATAGTCCAGTGTAATTTACAAAGCACAATTTGAAATTCAGAAATCATCAAAAGGATTTCAGAAAATATCAACTGAAACTTAAAGAAGGCGAAAAATGTGGTCATCTTCGGTAAATGGTTTTGAGTGTTCTGAATAATCAATGTAAAATGGTCAAATAAGTTTAATGGCAAACATAGTTTGAAATCTAACAGAGCATTCACTTTTTTACAATTATCTTTTTTGCTTGCAGGCAATGTATATTGCTTACAAAGGTTTTGGAAAATCATAAATGATGGTTAGATTTCAAATAAATTGAGGATGGTGGGCCAAATTATTATCCACACTGTATATCTTGTCTACATAAATTAAATAAATAAAATGAGTAGTTAAGTCCTAAAGTGCATGAGCACAGTTACCACTGCATTATCCTCAATTTGTTCATGGCATAACAATTGTTGTTCACTCACACCTAGGGCAGTAATCGAAGGAACAACTATTGAATGGACTTCTACACTTAATTTTACTTTCGATCATATGATTTCGATTGGATTCAACATTGGTGAGTTTAGTGCTCATCGTAAGATTGGCTTTCGTACCATTAATGACTGTCCCAAATTGAAGGACAATTGTCACATACAATTAATTAGGTTCCTTACGTTTAATAATGGAAAACCCTATTTTGTCGCCAAATTGGATGCTCCAGAATCACTACAGTCGTAGAAATTCCCTCTATGTGGTGGATATTTTTACCCCTCGAAGCTAGTAAAATTTGTATGGTTGCCAAGGGGCACACTTGAGATAAATTCATACAAAATGAATAAACTCTTATTTCTTTGAGTTCATCGGATACATAATTCAAAGAAATATGCATACTTCTGAATTATAGTTGGTATTTTCTGAATTAAAATTGATTTTGTGAGGGTTTTTAGGGAATCTACTGCCTGGCTAATCATATTTTCATTTGTTTATTTGATGTGATTTTACGTTGCATTTCTATAGCCTCAAAGATGATTCTCATAAATAATCGTATAAAACGGATTGAGAATATTAAGAATCAGGTCATTTATATTAAAGATGAGGTAGTGCCATATATCTATGAATATATGACACATTGAAGAATCACTTAAAATCAATTTTTCATGGAAATTGAAACGATGTGCTTTCCCGCCCGTATGGCCACCCCATACCGCATGAATTCACACTGGGTAATGCAGGCAACCTTGATGCCCTATCTTTCAACTCTCACTTCGTGAACTCATGCCTAATGTGGTTAGAAATATCTGCTATATCGTTGTGTTGAACGTTGTTATTTTCAGCGTGATTTGACGCTTCAATTCTGGTTAAACAAAACAAATGTACAAATATAACTCTAAAATTTTTTTTTTCAAAGCCGCACAATGAAAAGAAAAATTAATTTTACTATAAATTCAATGGTTTCAATTTTATTACAATAAAAGTAAATTGTGTTACGTAATTTGTACACTTAAATTGTCTAATTTGCATAGAAAGTTCTTCAATTATATTTTATTAGCCTAGGTTGTGTTAGTTTAATGTTAGATTAAGTTAATTTTCATTATAACTCAAGTTAGCAAGCATTATTATTTAATAAATGTGGAAATTCCGACAATTCACAAGAGTCACGTGTATTCGGGTTTGATTGAAATCCTTTCTCTCAATACCATTTCAACATCAAACAAATGTTTATCAATACACCAAAATCTCCAACTATCTTACACAATGGCATATTAACTTTTAAATAATAATACGGAGACAATCATTCTTCTTTAGGGAAAAGGTGGTACATTGTAAAATTATTCTAATTTCGGGGAAATGTACTTTCTTGCTTCTTGCTTTATTTACAGCAACTAGCAAGTTATTAAACTTCGATAATAATACACCGATCGATTCAAAATCAATCGATAGTTCTTTTTAACAGATATAACTGTACTATACTAGAGGTTTATTGGAGATGAAATGCTGTCTTGAAATTTTTCTACTGAAGGACCATTTTCTGTTCTCTGTTTAGAAATTCGGAAATATATTTTCGGACCGTTAATTATTGAAAGGATTATTATACAATGCGTTCCAATGAAAACGACCTCTCTGAATAACTAGGTGGTTTGATTTTATGTTAATTATCATTTCAACGTTTGCGCATCATCCCCCTACGCCTGTCAACTACCTCCCCGAAAATTAGTAAATTGTGTTACGTAATTTGTACACTTAAATTGTCTAATTTGCATAGAAAGTTCTTCAATTATATTTTATCAGCCTAGGTTGTGTTAGTTTGATGTTAGATTAAGTTAATTTTCATTATAACTCAAGTTAGCAAGCATTATTATTTAATAAATGTGGAAATTCCGACAATTCACAAAAGAGTCACCTGTATTCGGGTTTGATTGAAATCCTTTCTCTCAATACCATTTCAACATCAAACAAATGTTTATCAATACACCAAAATCTCCAACTATCTTACACAATGGCATATTAACTGTTGAGTAATAATACGGAGACAATCATTCTTCTCTAGGGAAATGGTGGTATATTGAAAAATTATTCTAATTTCGAGGAAATGTACTTTCTTGCTTCTTGCTTCATTTACAGCAACTAGCAACTTATTAAACTTCGATAATAATACACCGATCGATTCAAAATCAATCGATAGTTCTTTTTAACAGCTATAACTGTACTATACTAGAGGTTTATTGAAAATGAAATGCTGTCTTGTTCTAAAGAACTATTTTCTGTTCTCTGTTTAGAAATTCGGAAATATATTTTCGGACCGTTAATTATTGAAAGGATTATTATACAATGCGTTCCAATGGAAACGACCTCTCTGAATAACTGGGTGGTTTGATTTTTATGTTAACTACCTGAAATGAAACAGGTCGATTTTCGATTTGGAGGGGACATTTTCTGTTTGGTTCTCCCCCTATCAACACCTACCTCTAGCAGCTTCCACCCCATATACAATGTCACGAACTGAAATCAAGAATTGTTTGGTAAAATTGGAAAGTTTTTATAAATTCATTCGATCTCCATTAGGGGAAAAAACTCGATCAAAATTATTTTTGTTCAATTTACTGCTTTTTTTTAAATTCGATGATTTGACAACCTTTCACATTTTATGTAAAGTTCTATAGTCAATTTTTTCGTTTCGAAGAGTTACTAATTCTGCTGATGGTGTGGGAAACATATATTTCTATATTTCTTCCGTTTGAATTAATGAAGGAAAACGATGTTTCATTTTGATTGTTTGTGTCGATTTGTTATTATTTTTCCTTCTTTGGAAATTTTTTCCAGATCTGCTAGATTCAGTTACTCTTGGTTATTCGTTTAAACATGAGTGACTTATTATTTTCCATAGTTTTGATTACCTGAAATAACCCTCTCGTAATTAAGTTGAATGTGGTGTACACATTGTAGGCACTTATTGAAAGTGTGGGTTTATTTTTCTAAAGCAATAACTGTCAGAAAAACTGCGTGTATTTTCAACGGAAACGACCCAGGAAGAAATTGGGGAACAAATACGTATGCCAGACAAGTATTTTATAGATTCTTTACAAGTACAAATTCCATCCATTCAAAATAAGACTCGTACACGAGCTAAATGAAGATGATTTTGATAGTCGTCTAATCTATCTAATGTTTAGGTAACTATATTGTAGGACTCTTATTTATACAGGAAAACTTGGACGGCGAAAGCAATTTGAAGATGCTCGGGAAATTGAATGACTCTTATAACATCTATCATCGAAGGGTATCCAAATTTATCTGATAACGTTATGTATTAACATGATGGAGCACTAGCTCATTATGTTGCCGCAGGCGGGAATATCTAGATTATATATTTCCTGCACGTTGGATAGGTAGGAGGCGCTGATGAGCTAAATTGCCGGATCTAACCCCTCCCGATTTCCTTTTGTGGAGCTATCTCAAGTCCTAATTCTATAAACCGCCACTCGAATCGTTGGAAGAACTAAGAGAAAGGATTGTTCAAGCATGTAAGCAGCTAACACCACAAAAGTTGCAAAATGTTAGACAATCATTCTTATCTCGATTGTACCAGTGTATGGAAGAAAGTGGGGGCCTCTTCGAATACTTGGGATAGGAATATAAAACGATTAAAAAACTCAAATTTCAAGGATATGTTTCATTAAAACAAGTAAACGATGATTTCTACTAAAATATATTATTAAATGCTCGACGCGTTTCGATGCACAGTATCTTTGTCAAGAACGAATGAATACAAATATATCTTACTAACAAATTTTATGTATACTAAAGAGGCAATCCACTCAGAGCTATCCGTACTTGAATTAATGTTTAGGAAATAAGTTTAATAAGGGTGAGTTATTTATGTCTACCTGATCATTAAGAATTTCTGGTGAATACGTAAATCTGTTAATTTCAAGTACTTCCAGAAGGTTGGGATTTTAAATTCTGAATTGGTTTTTCGTTGATGAAACTGCGTTTATGTTCAGAGATTCTAACATTAAAATTTTTTCCTGTTCTACCTATATAAAAACAATTGCAATCTGCACAATCCAATCTATAAACACCTGATTTATTTTCTTTATTAATTGGAGATTTATAATTCCTGATAAATGAACCTGAATTTGTTGATGTTTTGAACGCTATATTTGAATTTGAATTTTTAAGAAGGATTTCACATTATTGCTAATATTGCCTATATATGTTAAAGTATTGAATTTCTTGTCTTGGTGTTCACCTATTGCATATATATCTTGTAAAGATAATTTTTTTTCTTATATAATATGCTGCTAGCTAAATTTGCATCATAACCATTATTTATTGCGATCTGTTTTATCAAATTCAATTCTTTGAAATAATTATCATTAGACATCGGTGTGCTCAAGAGTCTATGTATATAGCTATTAAATGCTGCAACTTTATGTTGGTAGGGATGTGTCGATGTATAATGAATTGTGATATCTTTATGAGAAGGCTTATGATAAATTGGAAACTGGTGTTTATTATTTGATCTTGTTATTGTTAGGTCTAGGAAATTGATCGAATTGTTCTGTTCTATTTCAGAAGTGAACTGTATTTTTGGGTTCAGGTTGTTGATGAAATTTTCGAATACAGTGAACTGTCTGTTTGTTCCTGTGAAACACAATAATGTCATCGACATATCGATACCAATATAGGAAATGTTTACTAAGCGGGTGTTTATGGATAGTTTTTTCTATGTTATCCATGAAGATTTCTGCTAGAAGAGGGCTTGAGGGGTTTCCCATTATAAGTCCTTCATCACTTTTATAAAAGCATTTAATAATATATTTTAGTATAAATCATCGTTCACTTGTATTTGTGAAAATGGATTTCTATCACGTAAAAGCCTCGTCAATTGAATATGTTTCATTCCATTGATATATTAACATGACAATTATAGAGGTGTTTCTTTTCAATTAATGGTACTTCAAAAGCAGACTGATATGGAGGATCAGACTTTCTAATGAGGTATCACACAATCCCTTTCCCATAAAAATTTTTAGGGTGGTAGTTGATAAGGATAGGGGATAGACATGCCAACGTTTAAATAAGTAACAAAAATGTTTCGATTCAACCAAATTGATTTCGATAGAATGTTTTTCTCAAACGGAGATCGAATGGATTCATGAAAGCCTAGAATTTTTCCAAGCAATTGCCGATTTCAATTCGTCACATGTTATTTTATAAAATAAATAATTACGTGGTCGTATAGAGAATGGAATCACCTTTTCAAAATGGTACCACACGACTCCTTCTCCCTATTCAAACGTTTGGGGTAGAAGCTGTCAGAGATTGATAGACAAAAAATGTCCTCCAATAGAAACTCGACCTGTTTCAGTAAATTCATAGAAAAATCAAACCAGCCGAGTTATTCAGGGTGGTTCGTTTTCTATAGGACTCACTGCATGCTGATAAATCATTCAACTAATGATATCGAAATGAATATAGACAAGAGAGAGTCTGAGTCTTTGGACACAAGTGTAATAAATATATGATTCAGTTTATGCTTACTCCACAAGTCAATGCATAAACTCTGAATAAAATGATTTCAGCTATAAGAACTAAACTAATTCAAACTAAACCCCATCACGCATACAGTGCTCAAGGTTTTACCCTTTTTCTCTTCTACCATTGTAATTCTACTGTCGTTCAGTCTGATATATCGTCATATTACCCATAGAGAAAATGGAAAATCCTTGACATCTGCTCTTTGAGCGTGCCTAGCCCGGTTACTGCTTTCTGTACCTACCCATAACAATTGACCGTGATGCAAAAGAAATTTGCATTCTACCATTTTTATATCTTCCTATACTACCGAGGTTGAATAAGTTGTTAATAAAATTTTATTGGCTGGTCCAAGTAGAATTCGAACAAATTTAATCGTTCTCAGTTTCGCGAAAAACCTGGACATACTTTTTTCAGGGTCTAAAATTTTACTTAAATGTCTCTATGTCATTCGAATATGTTTATCAATAATATTGAAGTGTTAAACATCAACACTAGTCAAACGTAGTTTGTTTGACGATATTTGGTTGATAATTTGTATACAGCTGGTATTATTCAATAAAGAGAATGAAGGTTTATTAAATACAGCAGTGCCAAGCAATTCGAATACAACCCAAGGTCCAACCTAACAGCTATCGACGACTGTTCACTTCGATGCGAAACTCGATGAATCATATCTGAAAGCATGTATGAATTATTCGAAACATTGATTTGAATACAATTAGAATATTAAGGTGGGAACGTTCAAGAATCACTCCTTAAATGTGTTATTGATAATAAAATGTTGCTCCTCCGAACTATAATTTTATGTGGAAATTCGATGTAAAGCTAATCAAAAAGCGTACTTCAAACAGTTAATTTCTTCTGAAATCATCTTTCTTGGCTTCTGCCCACCGTAGTTATCGCCTATTTTATCGTAAAGATTGTTCCTCAGAAGATGAGGAATATAAATACTTGGCGATTTATATATTAGTTATACAGTGTGTTACATAATAGTTTGCCACAACTTGAGGGGGGGTAAATCTACGTGCAATTTTAAGAAAAAAAATTTATATATAGGGTGTTGAAATTTTCGGAAAAAATGGGTTTTTCTTCAAAACTCCTGCAATTTTTGAGATATTCAGCCAAATTTGGAATGCAAGATATTTTTTACAGCCTCCATCATTAGACGTCCTAGATTTTAACTGAACTTCACAAGGTATTTTCTTTTCCGAGGCCATGTCTCCTTTTCAAACTTTTCTGCAGTACGCGACTGATCATCGAATTTGAATTATTTGAATTGTATGTTATACGCTAAATAAATAAAAATAATAGAGATACTCGATAGGTATGCCCAAAATTTGCTTTCATTTTGATAGCTCGTCTTCTGAGACTCAACTTACACCTAATTAATATCAAACTAAAAAAAGGAACAATTAAAAACTAAATAAATTGCTGCAAGAATACAGGCCCTGTCCTTTTTCGCATATTACCACGCACTCTTTGAAATATTCCTGATTCCTTGGATATTTCTTATCGTGTCACAAGAGGTTAGGTTAGGTTAGATTTCTCAATTCTTCTACATTGTGCACTGGAGTGGTATAAACTGAACTTTTGAGATATCCCCATAAGAAAAAGTCTAAACTATTTGAGTCTGGGGACCTAGGAGGCCATGGTTCTGGCCCACCCCGACCTATCCATCGGTCTTCGAATGTATTATTCAAGAATTCCCTAGCTTTTCCACTAAAATGTGCTGGTGCCCCGTCATGCATGAACCACATTATGTTTATCACCAAAAGTGGCACATCCTCGAGCAATAAAGGTAACTCCTCAAAAAAAAATGACCCAATCAAATAATTTTCAATTATTACAACCCAGATATTTAGTGAGATTTGTTCTTGATGATGAGATTCTTCAATCAAATAGGTGTTTTCCTCAGTCCAATAATGATTTTTGTGAAAATTTGTGATAGAAGTTCTCGAAAAAGTAGCCTCGTCTGTGAACATTATTTCACTATTAAAATGAGCATATTCTTTAATTTTGTCTAAGAACCAACGGCAGAAATTCGGTCTTGAAGGAAAGTCTGGAGAAAGTAGAGTTTGGACGCCTTGAATATGAAATGGCTACAATAAAAAGTCGTGGAGAATCCTCCAAACTAGAACATGTGAAATATTAAATTGATTTCTAATTTTTCTTGTACTCACATGAGGATTCAAATCAATACAATTCAAAACTTCTTCCTCAATATCTGGAGTTCTCATAGTTTGAGTTGCACCTTTTAAATGATTATTTACAGTAAAAGTACCAGTTTTCCTCAACCTTCTGTGGATATTTGAAAATGTTCGCCTGTCTGGTGTTACTCGATTTCGAAAGCGCACCTGATATAATCGCCTAGTTTCTGTTGTGTTTCCGTCAGCCAGACTTTACATGTAATGGATATCAGTCAATTCGGCGTTAGTAGTATTAGCCATTCTTTCTTACAGCAATAACTTCAAAAGTCTTGAAACTAATCTTTAATTTATTAAACAATTCGAGCTGGTTCAACTCTAGCAAATGTCAAAATAAATGAATAAATGAAAAAAAATCAGAGCCTACTAGTTAATTTTTTTTAATTAGAAGTGCTTTCAATTCAGCGAATGCATACAATCTTTTAATAAGTTTTTGCTCGAGAACGGTTGGAGATACGAAAAAATTACAAGTGTCAAAAAAGTTTCTAAATTGAACGAAAATGACGAAAATCGATTGTACGCTGATCAGTGGCGTACTGCAGAAAAGTTTGAAAGGGCAAAAGAAGACATGGCTTCGGAAAAGAAAACACCTTACGGATTCTAGTTAAAATTTAGGACGTGTAATGATGAAAGCTTGCATTCCGAATTTGGGCTGAGTTTTGAAGAAGAAAACAATTTTTTCCGGAAATTTCAACACCCTCTAGCTCCGTAACGGAGCTTTTGCGGACCTATGTTTATATGAACTTTTTTCCTTAAAATTGCACGTAGATTTACCCCTCAAGTTATGACATACTATTATGTTACAATCTGTGTTTATATTATCAACTCTTTCTTCCTAATGAGCGAAATCTCTGGATCTCTTCTGTGAAGTTGTCATCGTAAAGCAAGAGTCAAACTAAACTTCACACAATGACGTCTTAAGGTTGCTTGTCAAGACTACATGTACCGGTTGTCCGTTATAATGGGCATTTCATTCGTGATTTTATCAAAATTCTGTTGTTCCTCCGGAAAATTGAGTCATAAGACCGTGAAACAAAGAAACAGAGTAGATTTAATTCAGATGGCAGTTTTTACTTTTCACAATATTCTATGGATTTCGGCCTCAGTTCGACGTTTGGAAAATTATGTAAAGATAACACTAATTTCGTTTGCGTATATTTTTTGTTTTTTGTTGAACGAAATGACAAATAGATACTCAAAGGAGGATAATATGAATTTTTTCATCATTAATGGTCAGTGTCAACAAACAGTAAGTCGAACTTGCAGAACATTTAATAAATAGTACCCGAATTTAAAACCAATAAACAGAAAACAATTTAGAAAATTATCACATTAAGGGAAAACTGACAGGGGAAAGGGGTAGAGTTAGTTTTATTACCAACGGTGAAGACATTGGAATTACCGTCTTAAGTTATTTTTATGCCAATCCGTATACACCTGTACGTGCTGGTTTTGCAGATTTGGAGAAAGCACGTACATCTATCAATAAAATTTTGGATAAAAATAATTTCCACACCTACAAATTCTCATCAATATCATCGATGAATCCAGGAGACGTGGCGGTTAGGATTAATTTCAGTGAAATTGTTCACTTTCAAAGAAAAACAAATTTCTTACAAAACATTATCTGGACCGATGAGTCCAAACTTTCCAGAGAAGGTATTTATAATTAGCGTGATTCACATTTTTGGGCCCTTGAAAATTCACATCAAACACAGGAGCAAAATTTCCAACATCGTTTCAACTTCAATGTATTTTAATATGCAAACCAATATCAATAATTGATTTTTGAAGAAAGTACAGTTGGAGTAAATATTTAGAGATTTCAACTACATTTTTTAGGATTTTCTGGACAATCTCCGGTTAAATGCGCGTGTTTCATGTTGGTACCAGTTAGTTGGTTTTCCGGCCCATTGGACACCACAATTTTCCAGGTGCCTCCATGAAATCTTCAAGATCTCCGGACCTTATCCCTTTAGATTTTTATCTATGAAAGTTAATAAAGAACAAAGTTTATACTTTGCCGATAAATTCCCGGGAGGATTTCGAATTGAAGTGCTTGCGATAGTATGGATCCCATTCAAGTACAAAAACTATTAATGAAGTGCGTATTGAAAAATGTCTAGAAAACAATAGTGGACGATTTGAATATCTAATGTGATTTCTTTTTTGCCATGTAGTTTATGTCAGCGTTCTTTTAATTTTATTTTTCATAAATGTTAGAAATTTTGTTTGATGACTCATGTCGCCTAAACGACATCTTTATCATTAAGTAAGTTAACGCTACTCATTTTAGTTTTACGTATTTCATAAGTGATCGTGGTCGTAAATTCGGTTACTTTTCGTCAAATGTTCTGCAAGTTCGACTTATTATTTGTTGACATTGAATAATAAATAGATTCATAATTTCGTCGTTTGAGTATTTTTTTTCCATTTCATTTATTAAATAACTCTATACACAAACAAAATTAGTGTTTTTAAATAATTTCTAAACGTTCAGCTGAGATCAAAATTCATAGAATATTATGGAAGTTAGAAACTGGCATCGGATTTAATGCACTGTGTCTCTTTCTATGTCCACAGATGAATGAATTAATTTTCCGAAGGAACGGCAGGTGTTTGATAAAATATTGAATAAAATGAAAACGAGCTATTTTAGGTTGGGAAAACCTAATACGAATTATTACTAATTTAAAATAGGATTCTAATAAAGTGAAGAAAAGTAGGTACTCGTATTTGAGAAACGTTTTTTTTTGAATTTAGTTCCGATCAGTTGATAAGAGATTTTCGGGTCTCGGGTATATAAAATCCCACCAAAAACATTCTGTGAAAAACTGGTCTCGATGGTGCATTCTTCAAACTACCTGCTTGTTAAGCGAGATAATAGCTCTTACTGGTATTGGTTATTAGACCTTAGAACCTTAGACTTGGCACGACTTTGTCTAAATTTCATTACTTTTCAGAGATAAACAAGCAGGAGTAGTTTTTTTATTATTACAAATCTTTCCTTCTTTGTTCTGGTTCTGATTCTTTTACTTTTAGACGGTTTAGACGGTTTACGCCTAAGCCGGTTGTATTCGGTGATCGCTGAAGCTTGAGCTTTTATACTCTCAAAGTCAACATTTATGAGGTGCACCCCATGAAGATCCTTTAATGTTATGTATATGCGTATTAAAAGCAGAAGGGGAGGCATTCGCCCAGCAGTGTCGGTGAGACACTATAGGCTAAATTAAATTAGAAGATGTATCCCACTACGCTGGATTTTTGCAATGAAAGTCGATTTTTTTCAGCTGAGGGTTTCTTCATCAGATATTTCAGACCTTCAATCTCTGACATCAAAGGAAGCTGCCTACTGAGTTGAATATTTTTTGTAAAGGCGGTATGTCGATCTCTAATAATTGGTTGGGCTCTTGTGTTTTATAATCAGGGTCACCAAGTACTCCAGATCTTCGATTATCCTAGTTTTTATAGTTTTACCTTTATGTTACCATTAAACCCTAACTCTGTACCAAATTTCAGCTCTCTGAGTTCATGGGAAGTACTAGTTCTATTCTGATGATCATGAGTGAGTGAGTGAGTGTCGTAAATGCGGAACTTTGCTTTCGCTTAACTTCGGAACTGAATGACCTACAGACTTGACATTTTGGATTTCAAATATGTGATTATAGCTTACTGGATGACGAACATTTCTGCGTTCTAGTCTTATCCATGTTCCCAAATTGGGGCCTGAAAATGCGGCGAAATGGTTCCAGTAAAGAATGGTAAGAGCTTCGCGCTCTAAAATCTCAAATCTGTGTCAATTTTTTTGGGCAAAGAAGATGACATCGTAATTCCGAAAATTATTAAAAATCATAGCTCAATGATGTTTAAATTTAGATTGAATGAATCTT
This sequence comes from Cryptolaemus montrouzieri, assembly GCA_013387265.2. Lineage (NCBI taxonomy): Eukaryota > Metazoa > Arthropoda > Insecta > Coleoptera > Coccinellidae > Cryptolaemus > Cryptolaemus montrouzieri. The sequence continues at coordinate 119,207,508 of JABFTP020000185.1, forward strand.
AATAGAAGATACGTAATAAAGGATACTTTTTAATAAACAAAATTAAAAATTACACCATGCCATTTGAAAGAGCAAAGTTGTAGTCGATATTCGGTATAATCGGAAGTGGTACTGTTTTGAGAATAATTGCAAAATGTGGATCTGTATCCATTTGACTTCAATGCCAAAATTTGAAATGAATCGATAAAACCGTTCCGCAGATACTTCTATTGGGCCCACTTAGCGCAGATACCCTTTATATCCTACCTACCCTATATATAGACAAGAATTCACCTTTCTCTCTAGTACAAATAGACAAAACAGGTAATAGTTTTGGATATAGTCTTAAACGGTTCATTTAGACTTGAGACCTCTGAATGGCGAAGCGTTTTGAATTAGTTTACTGTAATGTATCTTTCCATGCTATAATAACCAATTCTCGATTTTGTATGTGGATTTTTATTCAAGAACATAGGACTTTTGATAATGTATATTTCGCCCTTTACTTAGGTTATATTTTCGGATTTTTTCCTCTTTAAATATGGATGTACTTACTTGGTGAATAGAAAATGTTCATACTTAGAATTGTTTATACTAGTGGTAAAACACATAAAAAAAGCGTTACGCAGTTGCTTATTTTCGGTTCTGGTTAAGTTAATTTGATAAAGGTTTCATTGTACGTAAGATAAAAGCATGTCAATTCGTAAAATAGACTGACATTTGAGAATAATTTCTACTCTTGTTTACTCTTGGTCAGAGAATGTATATAAAATAATACCGTAATTTATTTATATTACTGTTAGTATGTCATCAAAAGATACTTGGTGAAAAACCAATACTAAAATGAACACTAATGTGTTAAGATCCTAATGGAATTTTTCTTTTCTTCTTTTTAAGGTCTCAAGCATATTTACATATATTACCCACGTTTTGGTGTGAAAAAATCCAAGCGAATATTAATTATTTCTCCTTTTTCTCTACAAATCTACCTACCGTCTATTGCCTTATCAGTTTTTTGATTTACTCGAACATCTTGAAAACAGAAACTCAATTCTTCACTTCCGGTGAAATCTTCTGTCATTACTAGAAAACGAGGAAACTATTCTATTGCAAAGAAACATGTGCCTAGACTCATAAAACATCCACGTAACCGTGGCTAAAGTTGCAACAAATACTTCAAATTTCGAAATTTTAACGAGTACTAGACGTAAAATATGACGTTTTTACATAATCCAAATGCTTTTTGTATCGGATACTAATAGTGCAATATAATATTATGGCTACTATAATACACCTACTGGTTTGAACTTTGATATGGGAGATCGTCTGCGTTCTTGAAATTGTTAATTCCATTTGTTGCATAATTTGCATATAATCGTCATTATTCGTACTCAGCGAGTTTAAACGTCGTTTGAATGAGATATATAGTTTGTTTTCTTGCAATAAAATGTTTTTTGGCAATAATTTTGACATTTATGCGAGGATAGCTACTTTTTTAGCGGAATAATTACTAACAACACAAGAGAAATTTATGTTTGATTAGATTTTGTTATTTGACAGCTAGTTACTGAATATTCTTTTCTTTTGGAAAAATGGAAGAAAAAATTGAGTAAATTTACACTGTTGACAGAAAACTGATAGAATAACTGGTAACCGGATAGCAACAAGACTATAACCATTAATGACATATTTTCATTTGCTATGTACTGATGTAAACCACGATTCTCATACATGATTCCAATTCGACGACACCGCATTGTTTTATTTTCAGTTTAAAATAAGGTTAGTTCTTGAAATTGGCCAATTTTCGTGTAATTATGGATGAATTACGTTTGGTATCTTATCTTTTTGAGTAATGTGCTTTGTATTTTTCAACATATACTTCTAAGAGCGAGAAACATGCAGGTCTCCGATAATTTCGCTGTTAATTTCTATATCAACCGATATGCATGATATTCATTTCCACAATATTGTTGTACAAGTATTTCTGGCTATAAATATGAAAATTGCTATGTCACCGATTTGGGGTTAGAACTACACATTTTCTGAATTTATAACTCCACGAACAATATGTAGGTTTCTGAGGTTTCCTGCGATAATTCCCACAGAATCTGATATGCATGGTTTTCGTTTTTAAAATATTGTTACGCTGTTCGAAAAAGTCAAGAAATCTCATGGAAATCGATAGGCATAATTTTTAGTTTTGCTGAATATTATCGCCTACTTAGTTTTCATCCATGAAAATGAAAGAAATTTCAATGCCAACCGTTTGTGAAAAGAGCTGGGAATTTTCTTAATTTATACTTCAACCGTGATTTCCAAATTTCACTTCGATTTATATACCTACGATGCATGTGAGTGACTTCTTCTTTCAGAATATTTGTGCTCAAGTTGTTTTGTCAATGAAAGTGAAAGAAATTTCAGTCTTACCCATTGGAGAATGGAGCTAGAAGTTTTCTCAATTTATTGCATCACGTGCTAGAAACATACATATATCGAAGATTTTCTACTGTAATATTCATACTCACTGACGTATATGATTTTGATGATCGGAATATTTTATTCTGTCCTGAAAATTAAAATTTTTTATCACTTATTCTTGAAATGGGTTAGAAATCTTCTTGATTTGCACCTTCACGTGAGGAACAGGTGTTCGAGTTAATTGAATATACATGATTATATATATATATATATATATATATATATATATATATATATATATATATATATATATATATATATATATATATATATATATAGATACACACAGGGTGCTTCAACGTAAACTAAACAAAGGCTATATCTACCAAGATCATTTCTGATCAAAACGCAGAAACAGGTCAATTTTTGTTTTAAGGGTACATCTTTTGGGGTACAATACTTCCTGAAATATCAACCCCTAAGCGGGGTTGCAATCCTTGAACATTTTGAATGTGAAGATGGGTCAGTGATGACTCAAAAGAAATATGGTATCTTTGTCTACATTGCCTTGAACAATTTCTATTTTTAATTGAGAACTGTAAAAGATACAGGGTGAGCAACTTAAAATAGAAATTGTCCTGAGACAATGTAGACAAAGATACATACTTTTGAGTCATCACTGATATATATTATATATATATATATATATATATATATATATATATATATATATATATATATATATATATATATATATATATATATATATATATATAGCGTATCATATATATCATTTTCGCCTTCCGGATAAATCTCACTCATTTGGGAAATGTGATCGCAGATTTTCTTCGATAATTTCACTACCAATGTTTGTTAATTATTGTGTTTGATGATATTGTGGTAGAGTTACCGTTATCGCGGTACAAAATCTACGTTGTTCGCCCACAAAGCCAGTCGTTTTAGCGAAATACGTCAATCGTTCTGATTTCTGGAAAAACACATTGTGTAATAATGAACGTATTCACATAAGTTTCGAAATTCAAATTTTTAAAGTTGATATTTACTAATTTTCTTTCGGGCTATAACATTCGATACTGAAAAACGAAACCGTTGAACTTTTCAGTTAAGTATTCGGTCCTCACATTACAGTATGTTGTAAACATGTAACTGCGTAGACAACACCTAGTCATTTGCGAAAATTCACGCCTATACCCCAAAGGTATAATAAGTAAGCACTTAATCGTACATTCTATGATTGCATAATTATTCACGAAAAAAATCGATATGCGAATATTCAATGATTCCCCTGTAATTATCGGGCCGTTCAGACAGCATTCTAGGTTACATTCACGAATTTTAAGTAGCAATGTCAATGACATATTCTTTGACTTTCTTCAACGAGACGATAATCTAATATCTAATTGTCCAATTGTGATGCAACACGTGCCAGTGTAAGAAACTAAATATGAATGGATTTGTTCGATTGATACTTTCGCGAGTAGTCATACATCAAATATGATCAGTAGACATTCAATCATTGAAAATGATTTCATTAGTCCAGAAAAATGAAACGCAATTAGATGGTTATTTACAAACACCCTAATATTGACGACTCAAATCAGTCGTCCCTGAGATTTGAAACTGTGAATTTCAAAATTTAAAAAAAGCCTGTAATCATAATTGGAAATGCCTTACGTTGTATTGTCCGATGTGCAGAGGGGTCACAATGGGCCCGATGCGTAGAGTTACAATCTCTGCAAATTAGTTGAAGTTGTAGGAAGAACAAGACCGCATTTTGTGCCAAATTGCAAGAAGCGACTCTAGTGCGTCGCACCCCATACTCCAAAGGGAATTTCTAGAAACAACAGGAATCGGTGTTTCAGTCGAAACGATACGTCGGAGACTTCGTTCAAGGGGTTTATACAGCAGAAGGTCCATGAGAGTTTCAGAGCTAACCAGACAACAAAAAATTAACAGACTTAATTGGTGTATCGAGCACCAAAATTGGAATATTGAGATTTGGCGAAATGTTCTTTTTCCGGATGAGACCAGAATTAGTGTTCGATCAGATGACCGCCGGATTCGGGTTCTAAGGGGTCGTGGAAGACAAGCTAGACTCTGAGCAGCAATACAAGTTCCGAAATACCAAGAGGCAGTGTGATGTTTTGGGGTGGCATTATGCTGGAAGACAAAACAGATTTGATTTCGTTTCCTGCGGGTGTAACGGCTAGAAATTACGTGGACCTAGTGCTGGAGCCCATAGTGAAACTCTGGCGAGGTGCCCACGGTGAGAATTTTATTTTTATGCGAGATAATGCTCCTCCGCATACCAGCAACCTCGCGCGACATCATCTTGAAACAGAGGAAATCGCTGCTTTGGACTGTTCAGCTTTCTCTCCAGACCTAAATTCTATTGAACATTCATGGGATAATCTCAAAAGGAAAATAAGATCGCGCCAGGATACTACAAGAACCCCCACAACAGATCATCCAAGCCAGTACAGAAGAGTTCCAGAATATCACCCCAAAGGAGGTCGAAAACCTAATCCAAAGCATGCCTAGACAGATTCAGACTTGTATCAGGGCAAAAGGAGGTGATACAAGCTACTGAGGTCGAATAAAAACACCTACTTCGTGAGAAAACAATTTTCAATTTGTTTCTTTCTTAAAATAAGCCTTTATTTCTTCTTCCAATTCAAGTATCTCAAAAAGGATCAATTCTAACAATCTATCGAAATTTCCAAAATCCTTGAGGTAATAGGCAAATAATCGGGTGATTCCATATAAATTTGGTTGTGCGTACATGGCATATATGTGCACATTGTATATAGAACGTGATATCTCCAGAATGGTGGCTCTCAGAGAAAAAATCATGCGGACCATTTTCATAGAGAATTTTGAGGTCTACTACTTGTACTTGTCTGAGGTACCTACCGTTTCCAAGAAACCCCCAAAAAACCTCAAATTCTCACCTTTCCCAGCTCACATGGGATCGATGGGGAATTTTAACACTATTTTTAATGGTAAACCCAAGATATTTGATCAATAGAGTTATGTCTTAATTTACTAGACTTACATTCAAAATGAAACTATCTAAATAATACATGTTTTAGTTTGTCACTTTTTATTACGATCCTCAAAACAACGCCAAAATCTCTGAACCAATTAATTACTCCTGAGAAAAAATTTTGGGAAAATTGAAAAACATTCACAGTAATTCATTGTTATTTATGCTTCGCGTTTCCAAGAAAAACCCAAAATATCTTAAATTTTGTCCCTTGATCTCGAGTAACTTTCTCAGAATCCATAGGATCGATGGGGACTTTTCACACTTAATTTTTAATGGTGAATTCTGCTCAGTCGGAATTTCTGTTATTTAAATTGAACGGAACTTATGTAGTAAAAACTCTTATCATGCCGCATGTTTCTATATCAGGCGTTGATCCGATAAAACATAACAAGTAGGGAAGTTTAAAATACCAGAGTAGAGTTTAAGATAATATGGTGCTTTTGAAAATCCCAAAGATATGGAATTCGATAAAAAAGAAGAAATGGATGTGTTTTATCTACAAGACATTTAAAAAATGTCGGTTGGAGCAATAGAGCTACTAAAGACAATATTATCTAAACGCACTGAGCCCAAAGTTTAAAAAAGACATGAATAAGTAGTTGAGTTTCTGAAACAAAAACAAAAATAAAATAATTATTCAACTGATAATATTCCCCTATAAATATTGTAATTCTACTCCCAACTATTGCATTGAAAATGAAATTGCAAGGTACTTCTAGACAATCATTAGAAAATTATCTTCATTAATTTGGTGTTATGTGAATTCGATTCGTAGAAATCAAGGGGCGTCTGATCTGTTGAACGAGCAGACCACTGCTCAGGTATGTTCGTTTCTATCCAAATTTCTCCAAATGTAGCATTTACCCAATTGATATTTGAATTTGCATTATACGGGTGGCACTATTTCATTGGAAGTAAACGGCCTCAATTCCTCTAGCGGAATATTGTCGAGAATATCACCAAAATATTGAGTAAATATATTATTGTACTTAATTAAGGTTTCAGCTTATGTTTGTTCAATAATCCTTACACGGTCCGTAATGATAATTTCGTATATAGTGCTATGTATCCAACTGAATCTTGTGAATTTTCTTGTAGGTGTAAAAGAAATCCAATTCTTTATCTTCATTGAATTTACGGATTGTCAGTACGGCTTGATTCGAGGTATCATGTCATCTATGCTCCGAATGAAATACTTTCGAAACGAAATAATTGAATTTCATCAAAAATTATAATCATCAAATATTATTTTAGTTTATAAGAAAATAGCAAATCAATAACTCTTTATACATCACTTATAAAAAATATTTTCCACGCAGAAAAATGGCATATGTATGTTCAAATTTAGAATATATTTTACGCGGTTTTTCCTTCACTTCGTAAAAAATATGTGGTTCACCCATTAAATAGCCCCTTGAAAACCATTTAACAATGTGTTTGAATTCTTCTAATTGGATGAAAAACTGAGGAGTTATTGCGATCAATGTTTCTCAGAAAACATCCTGTATACCGCTATAAAAAATTTATTTTTCTCATGATTATTCAAGATTTTCGTCTAAACCGTCTTAGATATACCGATTTAAGGGTACATCCTGTCTAAAGGTACACGAAAAATTCTCACATATCGATTATTTCTAGTTGGTGTCCTCAAAGGCCTTTCGAAGATTTTTTAATGAAGAAGTCTGAAGAATGGTGACCACCGGTGTTGTGTGGTGCTTTAAAGATAACAAATGGTTCCCCCTTCAACTATCCTCTATCAGGCTACAGGGTGCGTTGACGCAAGCGCATTTGTCAGTTGTATCCGATTTTCTACAAAGAGTCGCCAATAAAGAATTAATTTTACAGGATAATGGGTTCACAGAACTCACTGAAAAACACAAGCAGCTACTGCTTCAACAGGAAAAGAAGCTAGGCAGTAGTTTGGAGTATAATTTGCAAAATGTGATAAATCAGACTGATAATGTTGTAGTGGAAAGAAAGTGCAGTTTGGGTCAAATTCCCGAAGATAAAGTGGTAGAGCAGAAACGACGTCCGTCTATGCCGGATCTTAGAACTGTAGATAGGCAATCGAATTTATTTATTCATAATTTATTAAATAAAAGTGAGACTGATAACAAAGAGAATAAGACTGACTTCTTAACTAACGAAAATGATGAGATTGTGTTGAGATTACTGAAAAAATATTGCAAATACAGTAAAAATGCATTGGATGAAGAAATAGTGAATGCTATTGAACAAATTCCCGACGATCGAGTACCTCAACCCCCTAGAAACAGAAAACTAAGTTACATTCCTACTTCTCTTTCTTCGAAAGAAGAAAAATTATATGAGAACTGTTTGGACGTTCCTAGAAATTCTCAAGATGATTCCATAGAGAACCAACGTAATGAGCATTTGATTCGATGGTTGAAACAGCAAAATCCCCAGCATAAGATCACTGAAATTCAACTACCGGCGAGAAGACATTCCTCGTTCGAGATCTCTTCACCGACAGATAGCAGAAAGGGGAGTTTGATTGAACGAAAGTCGAGTTCTTCGGGTTTTGTAAGTAGAAAGTCTAGTCTTACCGCTTCTTCTACGCCGGAAAGTGTAAAAAGTGATAGCAGAAAATCCAGTGTTTCTTCTACGTTAACAAGTAGAAAGAGTAGCATCGGTTCTACTTCTAGTTTGTCAGAAGGCGAGGAACCGGCAGGCAACGCTTCCAGCCATTGGGCAAAATTATTGTTGAAATACGCTGGCGACAAGAAGGCCGAAAAGAAGATCAAGAAGCAACGGGAGGCATGGGCGCGAAATAAGAGGAAGCTGAGTTCTAATTCTAACATCGAATTACAGAGGAGGGATATTCTGCATAAACCGTAAGTTTGTTTTTTCCCAATACAACAGTTGGTTTCACTACCAGATCGTACATTGTACATTGTGGTTCAAATTAAATGACGGATGTCGTGAAAACTAGACATGACTAGATCTACATTCTCGATTCAGAAGACTCATATACATATAATTTATCACTCATAGTTCTTGGAAAGAGAACTGAAACAAACACTGAGGTAAATTTGAGTTAATTTATTAAACTCCCTCTTCTCATCTTCTAATAATAATAATAATAATCTAACCTTTCTTCAACGATGATTTGAGTGAAAAATTTTCCATTAAAAAGATACAATGTCGAACTTTGTATAAAACTAGAAGTATTTAAGATAGGCTCATTTTCTTACTCCACTTATTTAGCTTTGTACATTTATTTCTTAAACAGAATATCACCCAAGTGACCAACTCGACTTCTTTCCGAATCCGAACTACCCAATTTCCAATGACAATGATAGATCGGGCATAACTTCCCGAATGCCTTTACCTCTGTTCACTTCCAAATCATGAAGTGTTCGTAGTTTGTTCTCATAAAATTGTAAAATCGCACAGAACGAAGTGGAGTTAAATTACAGCCTTTCGGAGGCCACTCCATAATTACATTTCCTGAAATTATCGACTCCCCAGATATTTCCTCAATAACTCCATAGCAATGTCACCTGTTGCTCCGTCTTGTCGAAATACTTCCCATCCGACTCAATCAAATCAGGACCACAGAAATCCTGTCAGCATTGCTCGATACCGCTCACCACTCAATAACTGCATTTCCTGCTTCATCCTCAAGTAAATATGGCCCTATAATGCCATTCTACTATAAACCACACCATACGGTCACTTTCTCTGGGTACATCGGCTTCTTTACAATCTTCTGCGGAGACATCGGGCTCTATCGGAAAGGATAATTTTCGCACCGATTTGAGGGGCATTCTGCACCATCCAATCAGCAAACGACGACAACGATGGTCGGTAGGCTTCAGTTCTTGAGCTCGCACTATCTTATATGGGTGCAAATCTAGGTCTTTCCGCAAAATTGCGTTGAGGTCTGCTAAAGTCCAAGTTGTTGAAACGACGAAGAATTGAGAGATTTGAATCTTCCGAAACACTTGCACAATATTACTTGCTCTCTTGTCCCAATATGTTTTCTTCTTTCCTCGCATTTCGATGTCTCTTGCAGTTGTCTTATTGTAAATAGTAGAATTTCTCCCTAAGTTTTCAATTATGCGTCGTATAGCTCGAAAAGAAGGTCGGTTGTGCGGACCATAAAATTCATAAAAAATTGATGGATTATTTTCATGAAATCTTTTAATAACTAATCATCACTGTTGGACGGTGTATGCTGTCATGATAAGTAGTCTCAGCTCGCTTGTTTCTGGTACAGCAGGTAGCGTATCCAACATCAAATGAAGTCTCTAAGGTTCTATTCTAATTATATCGTTCTTAAGGGAATCTCTTCAGTTCTCTTACATTTCAAGGCTTCAGTTTGTATAATTACTTTTTCATTTTGATGAAATATCATTCCTAGGACGTTCTTTTTAGCACTGTAAAAAAATAGTAGCAGCTAAGATCTGGAATGCACTTCGAAATTGTTACATTCTCTCTTTCTTTTTCTTTCCAAAGCATCAATAATGTCGTTATCTGCGGGCAGGGAGTCAGGCAAGTTGATCAAGGCTGCAATCATAGATGTACATCTTGTTCTCCCCTGAAATCTAACCTTTTATTGCATTTTGAATTTTTTGAACGTTGAAACGATAAAATTGTATAAAACTCAATGACTTATCTATTTTTCTGAGAAAGACCAATAACAGTTAGCGATATGTACGCCACTGCTTTGATGATTCGGTTTCCAATACTTCAAATCTGTTATTTTGACTTGAACTAGACATCATATAAAAAGAACACTTCTTCTCAGAAAAGTCATGTGCTATTAGAAAATGAATTCAATTTCAAGAAATAGTCAGTGGCGTAAGAGTTTTGTTTCAAGAAAGGGCTGTTGAATATTATGCTACGCCAATGGTTGCATTCCACGAAAATTACTCTAATGCATGATATGTTCACCAATTTAGTCGAAAATTCAATAATCTACAAGTCAGTTTAACGATTTTCCTTTTGAAAAAAATTCAACTTGGGTACGAAAACGAACACTTTTGGTTACATCAACTCCTCACTAAACCTTTCCGAAATGAATCAAGGCATCAAACCCTGAAGTGTCGAGCAATACTCAATGATCACCCTGTTTATTCACTCAACTTAATATTCAACTCAGTAGTATCTAAATAACAACTTTGTCATAAATTGCTATCTAATGAGTTACTCACGAATATTTATGGTTAGTAGACATATCAACATTTTTCATTCTACAATAAATATAATTACTTGGCAATTGCACGACATAATATACTTCAAATGCTTTATTATACACTGCATTGTTTAGACTTACTCAATTGAAAATCTTAAATTCTTATTGTCATTATATTGTCCTGCAATTACCAGATCATTATATTTATTATAAAATTGAAGATGTTCAATGTTGTTACTCCTATAAATATTGGTAATAATGGTATCTCATTAGTTAAGAATCTAGTATAAAGTTGTTGAATAGGTGCAACCAATGAAAATTAATAAATAACTGACTTGATTTGATACATATCATCACTGTGCAGTGGAAGTGATTTGGGATTGCTTTAATGCTTTATGTTTTTGGTGAGCATTATTTGCTGTAGTTGGTTTTCTCAATAAAGTTAATTAAAAATATCGTGCGTAACTCAAAATACATTGTCTAAAACCGAATTTAACCTAACTTCGTGCCGATTACTGTTTACTTAGTTGAATGGTTATTTATTTCGTAGTTCTGTCCATTGCCACTCATCACATAAAAACTTTCGTTTTATTCAAACAGCGTTGTGAATGGTCTACGCGTTTTTGACCGATTGTAAGCAAACGCGATACCACTCATAAGTGGACAAAGCATTCTTATGGAAAATATTGTTTTTTTATTTTATGGATATTCATGATTTTATCGAATTTCGACATTCTGATCAGCATGCATGAATTCATTGTACAACGAAAGATTTTTTTTGGCATCGGTTGATGATACACGAGACTAGTAAGTTCATTATAAGCTCGAAACTGCAGTATGTCGTCGTTAATTAATCCCAAAAGGTACTGTTGAGAAAAATTATTTGTTAATTTACAACGATTTATTAACTGATTCTCCTTGGAAAAATTCATTTGATGCACAAACAACTAACGCAACTAAAGAAAACAGCTCGGATTCTTGCAATATTGACCCTCAAACATTCCACAATATTCTGCAATATTGGATGAATTAAAAATTCTCTAATATGCAGTAATTATAAATAGCAACTACTTCATATAATTTCATCCATAACTCTTAGATATAATTCTATGAAATCCAACAAATTTCATTAGGTCGTCATTTTTAAATCAAAGAAATTCGAAACCTGTATTGGAATACTTTCAAATGAAGAGCTTGAATGGGAATTCAATCTTTCAAGAAGAATTACCGTTACTCGATACAAATAATAAAACTAGATGAATAAACGTGCCCAACATGATAAATTATAATTACCCATTTAAATTGTTTGTTTTTCTTGAAGTTTTATGGCTGTGCATCTTCAAGTGCAGGTCATTCTGTCCACGGATATTGCTTACTGTAGAATTGGAAATTAATTCACCTTTTAAGTCTTTACTTCATTAATTACTAGTCAATATGTATATATAAAAAGTTACTGGCAATTTAAAAACAAACAATGTATCATACCTCGAGGCGGCAGTGATAAATTTAAAATTCATTTACCTACTACCAGGTTACTGCAGCTTTATAAGTGGTGCACAACTGACCCCAACCTATTTTTTTACTGGAAGCAATACTCTTAATAATCTAACCTAAAATTCTCAAGAGAAAACAATGAATGTAGTCGTTTAGAAAAAATATAAAAGAAACATTTTTTCAACAGGACGTCTGATGTCCTCCATAACCTTATGAATTCGTTAAACTGAAAAAAAAATTGTAAATTGTTAGATATTTGCACCCTTTGAGTAATCGGAATGGAAGTCGAAAATAAGTATATTCAAATTTGTATTTGCAATGTAAATGCATCAGGTTTATTATTCAGACTGGTATAAGTATCGTACAATATTAAACATGTGTTCTAGGTAGCAGTCGAAATGTATCAATAAAAAAACATTGCGTTCATTCATTTCTAAAATATATGTTATATACAGTATTATCTTTAATGATGTAACATAAATATTACGAAAACTAAAACTATTGAAGAAAATGTGATATCAACTAAAAACTAAAAGGATAAAGACGAAAACTAATAATGTAAAACTAATGAATAGAAAATTAATAATAAAATAAAATAAGTAACTATGTTTTAACTATCACTAATTTATTGATGTAAAGAATAACAAAATTTTTACATTGGTTGGTCCGGTTTCGGACATACGTCCATTATCAACAACAAGCTAATGAAAACTGAATACTCATGTAAAATACAGGAATAACCATCAATAAAATGCTAGTAGAGGTCACAGTAACTTGAATAATGGTGATTGCTAGGTAATTAAGTCTACCTGGTCGTTAAGGAGCTTAACCCTTTCTACCCTAGATGCCTTGAAAATTTCAATCGATTCAAAGAAATTGAGTTTATTAGATTTATCACAGGAATGAAGAATTTTTAGCTATTGAAGTTCTGGAAAATGATGACATGCATTCAGACAATGTGTAGCTAAAGCTGAATCATATTTCTGATGTAGGAATGACCGGAAATGTTCTTTGTATCTAGCCTTGTTTGACCTATAGAAATAGAATTGCACTCAGAACATGTTAATTGGTATACTTTCAACACAAAAGATAAAACAGATAAATTCGAAAAATCAGGAGTATACCAATTAACATGTTCTGAGTGCAATTCCTTTTATATAGGTCAAACAGGACGCTCTTTCAAGGTTAGATACAAAGAACATTTCCCGTCATTCCTACATCAGAAATATGATTCAGCTTTAGCTGCACATTGTCTGAATGAATGTCATCCTTTTCCAGAACTTCAATAGCTCAAAATTCTTCATTCCTGTGATAAATCTAATAAACACAATTTCTTTGAATCGATGGAAATTTTCAAGGCATCTAGGGTAGAAAGGGTTAAGCTCCTTAACCACCAGGTAGACTTAATTACTACCAATCACCATTATTCAAGTAACTGTGACCTCTACATTTTATGATAATGGACGTATGTCCGAAACCGGTCCAACCAATGTAAAAATTTTATCATTCTTTACATCAATAAATTAGTGATAGTTGAAACATAGTAACTTGTTTTATCTTATTATTCATTATGAATATTAACTATCACGTAGTTGAGGCTTCATCGATCAATTATAGGAATAGAAAATGTTGGAAAAACTATTTTTGTTTTTGCGGTAGTTCTTGTGAATTAACGTTTATAATTTACTACTCGTTTCGAGTGTAGCCCAAAGTAAATCAGATGAGTACATTTCTTTTGGAAATTTAAAGAACTAGAACTAGAACTGAAGTAGATTTTGAGATACTATTCTTCATATGTCTACCACGAATTTGTCAATAGAACAACAATTCAAATTAATCGTCTTGAAACACCCCCAACCCCGGTCTATGAAAGACGATGCAAAATGCATCGCCTTTACGTAAATTGCAATACCTGAATTATCTTATTTTCTTCCCCATATTAATTACACCTGAGACCGACTGAAATCGGTCTAATGAAAAGCCATGTGATCGTCTAGTACCTGAACTTGCTTTGAAGTTCTTTTTATAAAATAGGACCCTTTTCTTTGTTGTGTTGTGTATTTGTAGTAACCTACTCAAGTTCTTTTATGTGAGGTTTGATGTGATACGACCAATTCTTCGTCGCTTAAACCATAGGTAAGGAAATGAGAAAAACAAAACAGATTTCGTAACAATGTCTATTTGATCTTTGTAGCATTTGTATTAAATTCTTATCCTTGCATTCTTTGGCATCTTTTAATGAATTTAATGAATATGATCATTTAGTTAGAGGCCCAATTTGCCCTCACCCATATTTCGAGTGGAAGTTTATACATTAGATTATTTTGTACAGACCTAATTGGTCCTCACCCATATTACGAGTGGAATGTGGAATATTTAATTATTATAACCAGACCTAATTGGTCCTCACCCATATTACGAGTGGAAGTTGGAATATTTAATTATTATAAACAGACCTACTTGGCCCTCACCCATATTTCGAGTGGAAGTCCTAATGTTTAATCATTATAACAGGCTTAATCAGCCCTCATCCATATTCTGGATGGAATTCAGATATCAGTTATTTTAGATAGGCCTAACCGGCCCTCACCCATCTTATGAGTGGTAACTGACCCGATCGAAGGGTTTTTTTGGTAATATGATATCATGTTTTCTGACGAGGTCGTTGCCCTGATACTCCAAACTCTGAAAGATTTACTTTTAAAATTCTAAGGAACACGTCCACAGCTGACAACTTGCAAGCGTTAATTCGCTCGCGTATTTTTAATCGAATTCAGTAATTCGTATAGTATTAAAACGTTATATATGGAACTAGAGGTAAGCCCGTAAAGCCGTACGTGATTCTTTTGCTCAACTAAGCGCCAACGGGCAGTTATTGTCACTGACTGCGGATCATATTCTATTCCCATATCGCGGATTTGCCAACCAGGGAACCATGCCCTCTGATCATACACCTGTATGTACCACAAACGTCACATACATTCCCTAACTCAGACATTCTTCAAAACTTTCATATCGACAACATACAAGCCTCAATGTCTGTGGGTCCATACATGCGTATCGTCCCTAAAGCCATTTATTTATACTAATGAGAAATGATATTACTCATAGGTGACCATTACACCTGAAGGCAGGGAAAGTTCCCTTATTGAGCTTAGGAGTATCGGACATCAAATCAATAATTTGAAAGTAAGATCTTCCCCATAGTTAAATACAATGAAATATAAACATCTTCGTTACAGGTTAAGTATGTTCTGCTAAGTTATAAACTGAGATAAACAGAAATACCGAATAAAGGGATTCTGGTATTTCAAATAGATAATTGGCCCATTATAGAAGCAAAGATAAGAATCAATATTAAATGTTCTCACATTCGAACGTATCGTTCATCATATTATAAACAAAAGATCTGGATTGGCAAAATGGTTAAGTAACATCTCAATGAGATCAATCTTCTGAATTATAAAAGTAAAGTTTCATGTCAATATTAAACTTCATAACATCTCAAATTCAAATAGTTATCAAATTATTGGAATTAGTACACTATAACTTAATTACATTTCAGTAATGTTGCAAGTTTGATAAACAATTGTTGAAATCAATACTAAAGAATTTTAGTGTACTTCAAAATAATGCGTTAAGTTAAAACAGCTGTTGAAATCAATATAAAATAAATTCAGTACATTTCATATTATTACCAAGTTACGAAAGCAACGTTTTAAATAAGTGCATGAAAATAACTCTTCAAAATTAATATTATAAAATGTCAGTGCAGTTCAAATAGATCATTTGCCAAGAAAAAAACATATGTGAAAATAATTGGGAATTTGAGAAATGATTATTTCAACTCGTCTTCAGTGCGTTCAGAAATTACGTAGCATATACTTCGAGAAATTCGTGAAAATTAAATAGTGAGCAGAAATATTAAAAGAAATTCAGAAAGTAATCACCTGTGGGACACAGCGGGAACGGTGCTTCTTCTTCCCCTGTCCGGCTTCTCGGAGAGGAACAATCTGCGTCTTCCATTCTTCTGGACTCATGTTGTGCACGATTAATTAACTCAAATTTAATTCCGATTCACACGAATGAGTAAATTCACTGAGCTTCGAAAACTAAATAACTGAATTATAAGAGTAACTGCACATCTGACGAAAAATAACTCAATAGTAACCAAAATCATAATAATGAATGAAAATTAATGATTGAATGATCCCTTAACGTCGCGATCGTGGTTACTTATATAAGCGTGACCCAGCAGTCCTTACCCCTCACTTCTCTCAGCCCTTGGTACTCAAGTACTTGTTACATAGTCCTTTCCAGACGCGTTCCTTCGTCCCGACGTGGGAATTGCTGATTTAGAAAACACCAGCTTTGGAACCGTGGATATACGAATGAGTGCTTAAGAGCTTAGGTATTAAAGTCGACTATTGGTTTCGCTGGATTTCTTATTTGGGTTAGATAAATTCCTTCGTGTCTATGTTTACACTATTGGGTGATTTTAAGCTGCCTTAGGAATACGTAATATTCTACTATATTGAGAATCTAAAATATAATTATTGAATCATTCTGGCAAATGACCGTCTTTTCACTGTAAATTTGAATTCAGAGGAACAATATGAAATGTTATGCAGGTAGATCTACAAAATACAGTTATCACAATTGATAATAAAATTCACTTAGATAAAACCCAAGAAATATATGGATAGTTTTAGCAAATTAACAAAAAAAAATTGACCCCGGTTCTGGGTCGTCTCAGTCTCAATTCATTTTATCGCCTTTAAAGAAAGCTCCTTCGGAGACAATACACTTAGATCAATTATCCCTAAGTTTTTTATTGGCTGCGACAGAGATCCACTTCAGCTGCTTTCCCGAATTTTCTTTTATACACTGCGCCAAGGAGTTAATGCCCAATTTCAATATTTCAAATTTCGTAGGCAACTTCTTATTAACACATATTCTTTTCGGATATGGTATGTGCGGATATGCCAATAAAATTGGATGTTTTTTCATGGCGCAGGTATTCCTCTCAAAAGAAATGAAATGAAAGATATAAATTGGGATTTTTCGAGAAACCACCACATATTGATAAGAGTTGTTGATCAATTCTTGTGAGTAACGTTTCTTTCCTGTTGAAAATTTCCTGTAATAATGCAACGCGATACGAAATTTGACACTGGCAAGATGCACTAGAGCAGTCGTGTGAGATAACCTATGTAGAACCTATACAAAAAATAATAATAGGCTAAAGGCTTGGGGTGTTCTATTCAACTGTTTCTAGAATGATTCGCAGGTACAGCAAGACTAGCAGTTTTCCTGCCTTGTGCCGAAACGTCGACTGAAAGTATAAATAAAGATCTTTGGGAACAAACTGGCTGAATTCCATCAATTGGAAATAACTTATAAGAAAAATAGTCAACTAATCATTACCTAGATTACTTTCTAGGAATTTTCCGCGACTCAACCATCTGACGTCTGTGTGAAAAAGTAAATCACTGTGTTCAGCTGACCCTATTTTCCCACTGCAACTTAAATTGCCGCCGTTGCAAGCTACGTGCATGGATGGAATTCACAATTTTTGTTGCAATGCCCATAATTTTCTCCGTGTTTAAGACTTTAGAACACAAAACTTGTTGATGTATAATGCAATGGAATGAAAAAAAATGAAGGGAAATCTTCATTAACTCGACAAAATGCTACAAAACCGTTTTTGTTTCCAGTCATTGCTAGAGCTCCATTGGTTGTAATGCACACTAATTTATATATTGGTAGCTTTTAGTTTTTTACAAAATTGAAGAATACGTCATATATATCTTCGCCACGGGTCTTCCATTTCAGAGGAATGATTGTCAAAAATTCTTCCTTAACCAACATGTCATTGAATACCATCCGAATTAAAGTTCTCTAATAGCAGACATGCGATCGTAGCAGCGTTTGTTTGGCTGGTCTTGTAAACATGTTCTTTTTTCAAACAAGATATCAAATCACGTACTTTGCGTTTTCTTAATTCACCCAGCGGCGGAAAATCCTTTTCATAATTTTTATGAACAGTGTTATGATGCCTCTGTAAATTACCACTCTTAGGTATTGCAACTGATGCACAACAAATTTCGTCGCTGCACTCATTTTGTACTATTTAATAATAAACTTTGTATCGACCTAGTATTGCCTTTAAGTTACAATTCAGAATGACTCCAATTCCTGCAGGCGCAACACTTATATCGGCGTGAACGAAAGTTTCGAATGTTTCCATCAAACGGGCCGCCCGAAATTTGTAGAAAAGCGGCAAGAATAAAAAACGCGGCTTTTCTTTCATAGGTACCGCGCGTTCCTTTGATAAAGCCGCCTTTTGACGCTAGCATAGTGCTATTTTATGACCCAATAAATTTTTGTAGTTTAGTTACCTACTTATTAAAAATTTTTTTCTTTTCGAGATCTACTAAAAAAGCACTCGCGATCGACCGTTTGAGCACCTCGTGGTCAATATAAATATAATTTATTAATAAATATAATTTAATTAAATATAATTAAATTTTAAAATAATTTTTTTAATTAAGTTTTCATATTCACTAGGAAAAAACGCTCTTTTTCATAGCTATCTTCCATAAGACAATGTTTTGATTTTTTGATTAGAATGAGCTGTTACCATTAGATTGGAACTCTCATATAAACATTGCTTGCAGCGTTATTACATCTGTGCTCAACTCCAATGAAGCAAATCGAAATGCGCGTAAAACAACGATTTTCTTACTGTTGCTGCTCCCTTTTACATCCGCTAACATAATTATCAAACTCCTTGCAGTCCTTTCTAGAATACGATAAGAACTATCATCATATCACATATAGGAATTTCGTCAATCGTCGTTGATTTGCATCGGTCAGAATTTCTCCATTTTACGGTTCTGATTCGAGTGAATGAGAAACGCGGATTCTCTTGTGTGGCGCCATGCAACAACGTCTGTCTTAGGCTTGATGCTTTCAAGTTATTTCTACTGAGTCATTAAATGCGACGAATCAAGATAAATTGAATTCCTGTTCTTTTTTGTAGAAAGCAGAAGGTATAAGTAGACTCAAATAGTTTTAATGGACATCGATTATTATACTCGTCATAGAGAGTTGAAAAAAAGAGTATGTTGTACCATAAACATTCAATTTTTGTTAATCTGTTCGTCTGTAGAACCAAAGAGCCAAGAAAGTAACGCACAAAATCGAAAATTCAAATTAAGTTAATTAAGAATATGTCGAAGAATTTTTTCCAGTAATTCATCAGCACTAAGGAATGTTTGATAATAATCGAAATGAAAATAGTACCCTGAAATTCAAATGAAACTAATACTGAAAATTGTTAAACTTTTGGACAAGATCAAAGTCTCAAAAAAGACCTGTTAATACCAGATATTTCCACTTGTGGCGAAAATTACTACATAACATCTACGATACATACTTAAAATCAATGACTTTGTAGCATTCTGATCCATTTCGTTCCTAATTTCGATCAGTCTTTTCTGAACCCCATTCGCGGTTGCTGGCTGGTTTTGTTGGCTTATTAATCTTCTATTGAGAATGTTCCAGACATGATGGGATTGAGGTCTGGACTTCGTGCAGGCCACTCCATTGAAAAGATGTCGTCATCTTGAAGGTACTTCTAAACGATATGAGCTTGGTGAGGTATGGCGTTATGTATAAACAAAAAGTTTTCACCCATATTTGCCGCAGATGATACAACATATTCTTCTAAAACGTCTGTAACGTATTTCTTATAATTCAGGGTTCCATTATTTCCGATGACTAGATCAGTGCGGCCGTTTAGGTAGGTTAGTTGCACTGGGCGTATTTCTCATTTCGACGTCTGTACACTAAAGAACATCGATCGCATTGAAAAAGACAAAATGAAGACTATTCAGAGAACAATATTTCAGCTTCCATAGAATGTTAAATATCCCTAAAGGGGCTTTTTTTGCGGTCCACCCTTCATAATCATTCTCAACCAGGAGTGGATCGGTAAACTAACTCTTTCTTGGAAGGATATTCAATACTCTACGGAAGGTTCAATATTGTTCCCTGAATAAAAGTCTTCTATGTGTTTACACACTTAGCGATAAATTTCGTATGTTATCATCGACATGAAGAGACGAAATCGGGCTCGTCGATGTGCTGCGGTTAGAGCTGGACCTCGAGTAGCGAAATGAGGTGTCAAACCAAATTCCCTAAGACGTTGTCCTTTCAGTGCTAATTTGCATTTCAGTGTTCTGTCGTAGCTGCATTTGCAAGTGCCTATCAGTAGCGAACCGTTGTCTTAACGAGACAATTGGTAACATAAATAACGATCATGAATCGGCGTTGTTGGTCGAGGTCGTCATTGTCCAGGTCTCTTTTCATGACTACCAGTCTCCTTGTACCTGCAGATTATTCTGGAAACAGTCAAATGGGACACCCCAAACCTTAGGCCATTTTCTTGTATAGGTCCAACACCACTGTTTCAGTATATACTTCTTTTTTCTTGGATTACAGCCCTTCGGGGGCCAAAGCCGCCCTCAGTACGCATCTTCAGTCGTCTCTATCCAACGCCCTGCGCCACGAACCTCTCACTTCCAACTCCTTAGCATCCCCTTCGACGTTGTCCAGAAACCGGATCTTAGGTCGTCCTCGTTTATGCTTCCCAACTGGTCTACTCAATAGTGCCCCTTTGGTTGGATCGGGTTCAGCCATTCTCAGCACGTGACCCGTCCATCTCAACCAACCGATTTCAATCATCTTCACGATATCTGGTTCCCGGTATATTTCGTAGATTTCGAGGTTGAATCTTCGTCGCCACACGCCGTTGTCTTCCACTGTCCCATAGATTCGCCTTAGAACTTTTCTCTCAAAGCTTCCCAATGCTCGCTGATCTTTTTTGGTGAGAGTCCACGTTTTTGACCCGTAAGTTAATACAGGCCTTATGAGTGTTTTATATAGCTTGCATTTGGTCGGCCTTGAAATGTTTCGAGATCTTTGTTGTGGCATAAGAGAGAAGTAGCATCTAGAGGCTGATAGAATTCTACGTTTTATTTCGGCCGACGTGTTGTTATCGCTTGTAACAACGGAACCAAGATAAGTCTCCTCTACGCTTTCAATCGTGTCCATATCTATATTTATATTTATATGTTGTAATCCACGAGGTCTAGAAGTAGGAGCTGCAACCATGTATTTGGTTTTTTCAGTAATTATTTGCAGACCTATTGTTAGGGCAGCCTTTTTCAGGGCTCTGTATGCCTTCTTAACATCTCTCTCCGTTCTGCTTATAACATCAATGTCATCGGTATATGCGAGTACTTGTTCCGATTTGTTGTATATTGTTCCAATTGTGTTTATACCTGACAATCTGACGATCTTCTCAAGTGCAATATTGAATAGCATGCAGGAAAGAGAGTCACCCGGCCTGAGGCCATTATTACCTACCCTGACTCTGCACTCTACCGTGCCCATGGTAAGCTCTATCAGTTTCACCAAGTGTGATGGTATCTAAACTTCTCTCATGGCTGCATATAATTCCTGTCTCTTTATGGAGTCGTAGGCCGTTTTAAAATCCACAAAAATATGGTGTGTTGCAACACAATACTCCAGTGATTTTTCAAGTATTTGTCGTAGGGTAAAGATTTGATCTATTGTCGATTACCCACCTGTGTAGCCAGTTTGGTGCTTTCCTACTATTATCTCAGCATGCGGTCACACATGATTTTGGCAAAGATCTTATATACTGTGTTGGGAAGTGTGATATATATATATATATATATATATATATATATATATATATCTCCTTTTTTATGTATGGTGCAAATGATTCCTAGGCTCCATTCATCGGGCAGATCTCTTTCTCCTTCCAAATTTCCACTATCAGCGTGTGCACTGACTGAATCAGTTCCTCTCCTCCAGATTTGAAGACTTCTGAAGGTAGGCTGTTGCTTCCTGGGCTTTTATAGTTCGGCAAATTTTTGATGGCCTCTCTCACTTCTTGCAGAATAGGAAGTTCCAATTGGTGCCCCTCTTCATGATTACCTTCTGCCCTGTCTTTCTCTTCATCACAGGCGGTTGGCTGGCCCGAACCAAGTATGCCTTTAAAATGCTCTACCCATCTTTGTAAGACGTCCTTTTTGGAGGTGAGTAAGTCTCCATTCTTGTTTCTACATTGGCTCGTTTGGGGCTTATAACTTTTTCTTGCTATATTGACTTTCTTATAAAATGTCCTGAATTTTAGTTTTTTTATGTCATCGAATTTTCCATTGAGCCATTCTCTCTATTTCTGTTTATGTACTCGTTTCTCCCCTGTTCAGCGTATACTGCCGAAGTCAAATTTCAAGATTCGCGCTGCATTGTTACCTAAAATTCAAATTTTCAAGAAGATCAAACGTTACTCGCAAAAATTGCTCAACTGCTGTTATTATCGATATGTGGTGGTTTCGGCAAAATCTCAATTAATATCTTTTACTTTATTTTTCATGAGAGGAACATGTACGCCAAAACAAAACGAATTTTGGTGGCATATCACTCGACATATATTGTATTCAAGATAGGATTTTAACCTAATACATTGGTCAAAAAGTCCTATAACTAAACAATGACAATTCATGTTTTCCTCAAAATTCGAATTTATTCATCTATATACTCTTTTTCTACAATGATGCAAACATGCCAACGCTTCTCTCTTATTTCTATGCCTTTCTTTCCGAACAATTCATCTTTGGCCTAAAATAGGCGTTAATTTCGGCAATTCCATCTTGGTCCAAGCCAAACTTCTTTCCCTAAAGCATCTTTTTCAAATTAGCAAGGAGCCAGTAACTGATAGGTGCCAGATCTGGAGAATAGGGTAAATGTGCCATCAATTCCATGCGTAAATCGTTGAGTTTTGCCATAGTTTTCACCGACTTGTGGATGGGTGCGTTGACTTGATGAAAGTATGCTTTTTTCGTTGCCATATGAGATCGTTCGCGCTTAACCTCGTGGAGTCGGCTGTATAATAGTCACTGTTGATCGTCTAGCCTTTCTTCAGATAATCGATAAACAATATTTCATTCGTTTTCCAAATTACAGACGCCATAACCTTGCCAGTCATTTGTTGGTTCTTTGGACGCTTTAGATAGTATTCGCCTCCTAATCTCCATTCAGTAGATGCATTTCGACTCTGGAGTATAATGGTGGATCCATGTTTCATCGATGGTCACCACCCTTTAATCTTAGGAACTATTCGAGTGCAGGTGCTAGAATAATTGTAGACTCAGGAAAATAACAATGCATAAGGCATCGTTGTGGATTTGAGAAACCTCAATTCAAAGATTTTTGCATGAAGAATTTTGTAGTTTGAACAGAAAGTAGCTAAGATGAACCAAAATACTCTTTACCGGTGGAGACTTGAGTGTACATCAACGTCAATGGTAATAGATCTCAAATTTAATCGTTTGAGTCAGAAAATATACACAAATAACGTTCATATGGGTTTCTCAATGAAGAAAAAGCATCAAGTTATCGCTTGTCGAAGTATCTGAAGTAGTCACGACATTTTTCTTAAAACTAAATCAAGTAGTCAGAAATCTCTATAAGATTAAAGATATCTTTTCTTTTTCGAAAATCATAAACGGATTGTGTGGTGAAAGGTTCTACTCGCTAGAAGAAAGTTGGTGCTTTTTAAAATGTACATTTGAATGTAACCATGAATGGGTGAAATAACCGCTTTCATTCCGTAGGTAGTAACGCAGGTGGCATATCACATCTTAGATATTCTAAGATTATATGCCAATTCTCGCACTGTTAATCGATGATCTTCATAGATTGTAAGTTTCGCGTTTCATGTGATCGGCCGTTTCTGTGCCGTTGGGAGTCACCCCGACGGTCGCTATAAAAAGATGTGCAGGTCATCTTTAAACCGTCTGTACCACATTTGTGCTTTGTCAATAGTTCTCAAATGCTATCTTCATCGTTTCTATAGTTTTTGCACAATTGTCTTCGAGTTTGAAGCAAAATTTGACTAAAACATGTTGTTTCGATTTTTTCGTCGTTCTTCGCAAAGATAAAATACAACGAACGCAAAAAAGACACCATAAACTACCGCACACCGTTCAGACACCAAGACGTTCCGTTTGGATCAACACCTTCCGGTCGTTCATGACGACGTACTGCTTAGAGACCACACTTATGTTGCGCTGCGAAATCGAAGGGCTGATAGTTCTGGGAGAAACCTCCTAGAACTCCGTAAACACTCATCTTGCAAACAGCATGTTTCCGAACAGTCATCAATATGCCAAATGATGTTCCACACCCGATTTCATTTTGAAGCAGATTTCAATTCAAATGTCGACGAAAATAATATTCAACCAGCTCCAACTTCGTAGATACGAGCATAAAAGACTTAGATTTCCTTTTTTCTCGAGGCAAAATAACCGAGATATAGATAGACATCATTTAATAAAATGTAAATATTTGAGAGCATTGTAATTATAAACACAATTTCCTGTATCAATTGTACCGTTAAATAAAAGCGCTTTGAAAAATGTGTCACTGTGTTCGAGAGTATTTCTGAATCCTTTTTATCAGCATTCATATTTCAACACTCCTTGTTTATTGCAGTTGCCACTTTTAACATGTCATAATAACTAAGTAATATAATACCAACGGTTTATACTGAAATTATGCAGACTACTCGTTCCAATAAAGTACGGATTAAATCAGTTTTTCACGCGATAACACCTTCAATTCTGACATGACATAAAAAATCTCGTTTATCTCGACTTGCATCTGTTAAGTAGACAGATTAAGCGGTTCTGAAGTTGTCCGGATCTGGCTTCTGTGCAATTTTGGGACCATTATCGCGAAGATGAAATATTGTTTAGCATTCCGAAGGAATTCATTGTCCTACCTACTAAAACTACGGCTTTTGAACACGAGGTCATGCAGACGATCTTGTTGCAGTGGTGCATCTTTTGTGTGGAATCAGACTTAGTTCAGAGGCGAACTGAGGGGAGGAATATAACTGAATCGGAATATTCATCATAAATATGTATATTCCATTCATTTATTAGAAGGGTTTTCCCATGTGAATTGATGAGATAGAAGAGCGGGGAAGGGATTAGAGGGTAAGTTTATTTTCGAGTCAAGTGGCTCCAAAAAAAAAAAAATAAAGTTCACGTTGAGATACTTTAGGTAGACAGTTTTCAAAAATCACTCTTTAAGTATGTGAAGGTGTATACATATAGAAGCGTTCCACTGGAAGCTGCATCGATCGATATAGAAAAACTATACTTAGAAAGAATTTGTAAACATGCACAAGGCTATCATTGTGAATGATTTTCTGACCAAAAACTCAACAAATACCATAGATCAACCACCGTATTCACCTGATATGGCTCTGGCGGACCCTTTCTTTTTCCAAAACTCAAATTACCACTTCGAGGTACCGGTTTTGCATCGATAGAGAATTCGCGGTGAGTACTGAACCCGATTCAGGAAAAAGCGTTTGAAAAATGTTTAGATGATTAAATTCTTCGTTGGCGTAATGTAGTAAATAGGTAAGTGTAAATCAAATCATCCTTTATTTATCAATTGAAGAGGTTTATTTAATGAAAATATAATATCATTATACATATTATATCAAATTCTTACAAAAAATTGAGAAATAATTAAAAAAAAATTATTGACCATTAAAATCAGGATAACTTCATGTGAAGTTGTTCAATCTGGAGTTTCATTATAATTCTTAAGCATGAGCAAAAATTTCATCTATATATATATATATATATATATATATATATATATATATATATATATATATATATATATATATATATATATATATGTTGCATTGCTTCGTTTATGAACTGTTTCATCTAGTCTTAGTAGCCCTGACGGAGTGACGTCAAGCGCTTAGGAGGTGTATCCTTCTGCTTAAACAAACAAACAGAACAAATAAATTTGAATAAAACTGTAATTTATTCTATGGGAATACATATTAAAAAATTTTTCATTTATCTAATTAGTTATCTACAATTTAGCATTGAAAATTTTATATTAATACAATCATGCTGCATAGAATCGCGGTTATTATAATTATAATTATATATATATATATATATATATATATATATATATATATATATATATATATATATATATATATATATATATATATATATATATAGTTCTTAAATAGGTGATACCATAAATATTAATTAAAATAACTGACTTGGTTTTATATAATATTTCACAATTTTCGCAGGAACTACTGCGTTTCGAGACTTGGCAATTTTAAAGTTGAGCCAAGATAATTTGAATGAAATCGTTAACAAAAAATACTAGTAACTAGTAATGGAATACATTAAGCGAAAATCACTAACATTCTTTGGACATTTTGGGACACATCATAAAAGCTGCTCAGGCAAATTATTCGATTATTTGTCACCCTAAGGCAGGGGTGCTCAAACTTATTGCTGACTGATCTCAATATTTTTAGACTATTCACGATCGACTCTGAGAGGCTGCAAGTATATGTGATGCAGGGTTGTCGTACATACACGATACACCATACCTACCTACCTACCTAGGTAGGGTTTAACGTAGCATATATAGATATTAGCTTTCCGCACAATTTACATTATTTTAGTCAAGGTTTGGGTTCGGTTTAGTTAAGTTCTTCTCTATAATATCAATGAAAAAACTCATAGTTATTCACAATTGCGAGTTTATTGGTTGTTACAAAACAAAAGAGTTACATATGGTGTTAAAGTTAACTAAGGAGTGACTTAGGATGTTGAAGCGTGGCACTGCATGTCCTCAGCATACTTTTCATAAGATGGTACGTAACCACTGAGTGCTAATCGCAAGCATAATGACATATGATCATCAGTGAGTCGATTGCGATATTTTGACTTAATTATCTTCATTTCAGAAAATGCAGACTCGCACAAGTAAGTTGAGCCAAACATTGCCGTCAGTTGAAGAGCGATTTGCCTTAGATTCGGATATTTATCTTCAGATATAAAACACCAGAAATCAGATGCTGTAGCTTTGAGATCTATATCTGATATAATCTGCAGCAATTCATTTTCAACAGAACATGACTTCATATTAAACTGACTTGCTTTTTCAGTTGCCAATTTACTGCAATCATAAAAACGCATTTCGAATTGTAGCAAAAATATTTGATAATTCATACGTATCATAATTCAACTGAGGAATCCTTTCTTTCAAAGACGGAAAATGTTTAGATCCTTTCTTTTCAGTTGATCTTTCTTAAGTTGCAATTTACTTTTGAATGCGTTTACAGTGCTAATCATCTCAATAATAGTTTTTCTTTACCTTGAAGCTCCAAGTTAATGGTTTTTAAAAGCATTGTGATGTCAGTCAAAAATGTCAAATCAGCCAGCCATTTTTCGTTTTTCAATATCTGAGTGTCATGTCCTCTTTCGTCTTTAAAAGCTGTTATTTCGGGCAATAATTCTTGAAACCTTTCTAGGAATTTTCCGCGACTCTAAATCTAAATCTAACCTAACCTGACGTCCGTGTGAAGAACTTGAACAGTCGCCGTTGCAAGCTACGTGCACGGATGGAATTCACAATTTTTGTTGCAATGCCCATAATTTCCTCCGTGTTTAAAACTTTTGGACACAAAACTTGTTGATGTATAATGCAATGGAATGAAAAAAATGAAGGGAAATCTTCATTAGCTGGACACAATGCCACAAAACCGTTTTTGCTTCCAGTCATTGCTGATGCTCCATCGGTTGTAATGCACACTAATTTATATATTGGTAGCTTGTAGTTTTTACAAAATTGAATAAAACGTCATATATATTTTCGCCACAGGTCTTTCCCTTCAGAGGAATGATTGTCAAAAATTCTTCCCTAGCCAACATGTAGATTCGTCGAACTGTAAAGAAAGTATGTACAACTGTACTATGTTGTGACTCATGACTTCTATACGCCTTGTGACAGACGGCCGAGATAACTGAAGTTCTCTCATAGCAGACATGGTTTCTGTTTTATTTTTAAAATCTCCAAATAAAGTCTCACCCGCTTCAATTAAAGCTGCCTTCACAACCGATCCATCTTCGAATGATTTCTTGTGTTTCGTCAATATATGAGATATTTTAAATGACGCGATCTTAGCAGCTTTTGATTGTTTGGCTGGTCTTGTAAACATAGTTCGTTCTTTTTTCAAACACGATATCAAAATACGTACTTTTCGTTTGCTTAATTCACTCTGTGGCGGAAAATCCTCTTCATAGTTTTTATGAACCGTTTTATTATGCCTCTCTAAGTCACCACGCTTAGGTATTGCGATTGACTCACGACAAATAAAACAAATGCACTTATCCTTCACCATACAAAAGAAAGATTCTTGCTCCTAGTCGTTCTTAAAATGATACGTTTTAAATTTTTCGGTGCACTCATTTTGTACTATTTAATAATAAACTTTGTATGGACGTAGTATTGCCTTCAAGTTACAATTCAGAATGACTCCAATTCCTGCAAGCGCAACATTTATATCGGCGTCGCCCGAAATTTCTTGAAAAGCGGCAAGAAAAAAAAACGCGGCTTTTCTTTGACAAGTACCGCGCATTCCTTTGATAGAGCCACCTTTTGCCGCTAGCAGAGTGTTATTTTATTACGTAATAAATTAAATATATCGATGGTAAATTGGCCATTATATTCCTATATGAACACGCAGTGATGATAAGATGTTCTAGGGTGGGCCTTAACGTGGACAGTAATCATCATTACTAATCACTAACCTAAGTTGTATGTCCGCTAGAAGTACTTTTAAATTTCAATGGTTGTGTATGTATATTTTGAAAAGTGCTACAGAACTTTGTAATCCCAAGGATAATGTACAGAAATTCACATATCATTCAAAGGAATATTAGTAACATCCCAAAATCGCTCGTAACTAAACAAATGGTCGGTCGGCATGCCCTGTTGCTATTGCGAAGTAGCGGCATGTCGCCTGTAATGATGGAAGTCTTAATTTATCTGAAAGTCTTCTTTACGTACTCAGGAATCATCCTTTACTATTCCATCGGAGGCTTCTTTCTTTAATGAAAGTATTCATTCATTATTCTATATCACAGATGGTGGAACTCATTATAAATATGTAAAACAACATAAAAATGCCTAATACAAGTAACCAATGAAACCAAGAGTATTGAATAATCGATATTTATATTTAGTAAAGCGTGTGACATTTAAATGAATACAAACCACTTAGGTATGAAGCAGAGGTCGTTGATCACTGCGAGAATAAATATAGAAGTCATGAAGTTGCTTCTGTTTTCCATTAATATTTAAATAGAAGATATTAACGTTTAGTAATTTGTATTGCCACTTAGCTTGCATGATTCAGAGTAAAATAATGGTTTATAACTTCCTTGAAACGAATCAATGAATGATAAATACAACTCAACGGAATATCCCATTGACTGATAAACCGTTCTACGATTTTTTTCATTGAGATTAAATGTTGTTGTTCCAGAAATTCATACAAGATTAAGTTTGACAGTGTGATTATAATTTCTTCGAATCGTCAAAATGAAAGTAGATTCAGGGCAAAAATTAAATATTGTTTCAGTGGCGATTAAACTATTAACGTTAATTCTGTTGAATTTGGCACTATTTTTGGACGTGCAGATGAAAAAAGCAATTATCCCGCATGGACATCTTATACAACAACAAATTTATATGGAATCACCCGATATTTTGAACACCTCAGGGATTTTGGAAATTTCGAAGGATTGTTAGAATTGACCCTTTTTGAGACATTTCAATTGAAAAAAGAAATAAATTAGTAATTAGGCCACGGGGAGGAAACACTCGATTTTGAAAATGATTAGTAACCATTCGATGCTAGTTGATTGGTCTCTTCGCGAATGTTTGAAGATGGTAGAATTTTTAATTTTTCATTAACTCGAAAACTGTTGATATTTTCCATCATAAACTCATCTCTTTCGAATGATATCTTCTAATTTTACACTTCTGAAAGGTACCAAGCGACTCTTGAATGACCAACCTAATAGTTTATGTAGTATTGTTGTAAAAGTAGGGTGATGCGACAATTTTTGTGGGGAGTGTATATCTTCCGTAGTAAAAAAAAGAGAGAATGACAATAATTTTACTTCGGATCTCAAGCAGCCCCTTTGGATTGATCATGTTTGACCAATTAGTTTCGTCATGGCTCTGAGAATAGAATGACTGGTCTAGATATTTTCACTCTGGCTGTTGTAATGGAAAGTTTGCAATCTGTATTTGCATTTGTGTTTATATTTATTCTTATAACATATTTTCCAATATCAAGAAATGGCGTCCAAGACTCATTTTGCTTCCTATAGCATCTGCTGCTTACGCTGATTTAAATCTTTTACTCAACTTTCCATAATATTGGCAAATCATCATGAAGTGTGACTAATTTGCAGACAAAATCAGGTTCAGAATGAATCATCTATGAGCTCTTTTAGGCTATTGCTGTATCCCCAAATCACCCTTTTATATATTGTAGTTTACGAACTATTTTCAGTCACAATGCTTTGTCACTTACACTCTCACCGATCATCAAAATTTTAAGATGCTTCTAACCCAGAAACTTCAAATTTTACAGTTTGACCCTCGACCCCTCCGGGCTTCTCTCGGGTGGAATATATAACCAAACGTTGTGTCAATGTGTAATGGCGACTCGGGTTTCATCAAGTCAAGAAGATTGTCAATTAGCTTGTTGACTTGTAATACAAGCTTTTGAAAAATCAAATTCGCCTTGACTTGATTTGTCATCCTAAAAGCTTAACTTGACATCAAGCTTTTTCACGGTGCTTGAAAGTTTGATACTTGTAAGAGCATAAAGTTGAGTTGCCTTGCTGATATAATTAGTTTTCTTTGCATCGGGGGCTGTATTTGAATGAAATACTTTTCATTAAATTATTAATAACTAATAATGTTTCCGTTCAAATAAAGCACCGCGCCAGTATTGTCACGGAAGACAAATCTCTTCAGTGAACCTTTGCCGCTGACTTTTCCAATTTTTCGGATTAAATGACTTCAAGTTGAACTATTTTTTTCTTTTGAGTTCCTTGACTCTCTTACTTATCCCTGGCATAATACAAATCATTTTGGAGACACTTCGGCCACGGATGGTTAGTTTTCTTCCCCTTGGCTCTCATTTACTGGCTCGTATAAATAATCCAAGATAAATCATCACTGAGAATCTTATAAATGGTTTGTAACTTCCCGAAGTCAGAACGGTCCAGAGATTTTTACTACCAGATTTCAAAATACAGAAGGTATTAGTTAAATTTCACTTTCAATCAACCGATTGCGGATTCCCACCCATAAAAATATAATTAATCAATTCTTGTCATCAGAAATCGAATCATATGCAATATTAATGGTAGAGAGTATTCATAGAAAGTGGAACATTCATCTCTGTAAGTATATCATTGGCTGAAAAAGATAGCTATAATGTGGACGGAGAATAAGTATCCGAAAATATTGCCAAGCTATATTTTCGAGTATGTTTTCATTCAGAGAAAGATATTTCGGTCTTAAAATGGCAGGACAATACTTGATGTAGATAAAATGAATACAATGTAACAACAATACTTTATCCATATTTCATATCGTACTTACAATGCTTGAAAAAACTGCTCACAAAAATCATCACAGTTACGTTTCTTTCTAAGAATTTAATCATATCACGTGTACTGATACTGTACATTTGAAGAATCTTCTGTAAGAAGAGATTATTACTGAAGTTATTCCGTGGACTGATTAAGATATATGTTTGAATATAGTACGGATATTGACGTTTCTTTACACATACTATATTCCGAGTTGAGGTAAAAGCATAAGGAACTCTGTTCGTATCTGAGATCCTGCTTCCCCACGCGTTTTTCTTTAATTACTTATTACAATACTGATTCGTGTGTTGCTGATATATTTGCTTAAATAACTATTTAGGGTGTTACATAATAGTATGTCACAACTTGAGGGGGTAAATCTATGTGCAATTTTAAGAAAAAAGTTCATATAAACATAGGTTCGCAAAAGTTTCGTTACGGAGCTACAGGGTGTTAAAATTTCCGGAAATATTCGTTTTTCTTCAAAACTCCTGCAGTTATTTGGATATTCAGCCCAAATTTGAAATGCAAGCTATCTTTCACTGCTTCCATCATCACACGTCCTAAATTTCAACCAGAATTCACAAGGTGTTTTCTTTTCTGGGGCCATGTCTCCTTTTGCCCTTTGAAAGTTTTTTGCAGTACGCCATTGATCAGCGTACAATCAATTTTCGTCATCTTCGTTCAATTTAGGAACTTTTTTGACACCTGTAATTTTTTCTTATCTCTAACCGTTTTCGAGTGAAAATTTATTGAATTTGAATTGTTTGAATTGTATGTTATTATCTAAATAAAAAAAATTATTGAAATACTCGATAGGTATGCCCAAAATTTGCTTTTAAATTGATAGTTCGCCTTCTGAAACTCAACTTATACTTATTCAATATCAAACTAAAAAAGAGAACAATTATCCACCTGCAAGAATACAGGCCTCTGTCCTTCGCATATTATAACGCACTCTTTGAAATATTCTTGGGGTATTTCTTATCTTGTCACAAGAGGTTATTATTCGATTCCTCAATTCTTCTACAGTGTTCACTGGAACTAACTTTTGACATATCCCCATAAGAAAGAGTCTAAAGTATTTAAGTCTGGGGACTTAGGAGGCCATGGTTCTGGCCCACCCCGAGCTATCCATCGGTTGTTGAATGTATTATTCAAGAATTTCCTAGCTTCTCCACTGAAATGTGCTGGTGCTCCGTCATGCATGAACTACATTAAGTTTCTTACCAATAGTGGCACATCCTCGAGCAACAAAGGTAACTCCTCTTCAAGAAATTGCCGATAAGTGGGACTTTTTAGTCTGTTAGGCAAAAAAATGGCCCAATGAAATAATTTCCAATTATTCCGACTCAGACATTTAGTGATGATGAGATTCACGCACGTTTCAGTTGAGAAGCTAGGAAATTCTTGGATAATACATTCAACAACACAACCGATGGATAGATCGGGGTGGGCCAGAACCATGGCCTCCTAGGTCCCCAGACTTGAATAGTTTAGACTTTTTCTTATGAGGATATCTCAAAAGTTTCACAGAAAACGATTATTGATAAAGATGATTATGGTTAAGAATTGCAATCTGCAGAATAATACTTCGTGTCGACTTTTGAATCACTTGACGAAGTATTTAATGCAGCTGATGCTCTACAGATCGTCAAATCCTTGTGCTCAAAATTCAACACAAGAACGACATGCCAGTATTTTGGCGTGCTAATAAGAAAGCGTGGGCTATAAGCGCTATTTTGTGTGACTAGTTCCGGAATTGTTTTGTTTCAGAAGTTGAAGCATATTAAAAAAAGAATTTGGACTTTAGAGCTATTCTAGTTTCGGACAACGCACCAGGTCATCCTCGCGAACTTAAAACTATGCATCCAAATATAAAAATATCAAAGCTCCCAACACAACGTCTTTGCTTTAATCTATACACCTCCTGCAATGATGCAAGGCCAACAAATTGCAGCTAAAGAATCGATGTACCTTCTCGAAATAACCGTCAACTCTGGGTTTTGCTGACATGAACTCAGTTTTCATTTCAGAGCCAAGCGATACTTCACGTCATCTCAGCTGTTGCTTTTATATAAGACGCAGATTCCAACTGCTTTGGAATATTGTTCCCATGTATGGGGATCTGCGCCCAAACATTCGTTGCGGATGTTGGATAGTGTGCAAAAACGGGCTGTGTGCCTCATCGTCCACCCGGAGATCACCCGCGATCTCCAACCGCTGGCTCTCAGAAGACAAGTTGCTGACCTTTCTCTGTTTTACAGATACTTCCACGGAAGATGCTCTAAGGAGCTGAAAGACCTTGTTCCTCAAACTCATGTTTTGCCGCAACACCAGGCTGGCAAGGAGTTCTCATCATATGGCGGTACATTTAACGATCCCTCGAACCTCTCTTTATAAGAATTCCTTCAATTACAGGGCCGGTGAGCTGTGGAACTCGCTTCCATCCAACATCTTCCCAACATCCTACAATTTGGCCCTCTTTCAAGAAGCGAGTAAACAGACACCTCAATTCTTCCCAGGCACCCACTCATGTGGTGTAACAGGTTCGCCTATTCCTGGGAATCCCGCATAAAAAAAATATACTAAGGAGTAAATTAAATCCGGGCCTTTAAGCTTCAAGACATTTAATTTTAAAAATATAAGTGAAGGTTCACGAATGGCAAATGAGCTTTGTGATTTCTTTATGAAAATTGATCCGGGTATGGAACGAAGACTTATTTTCAAGAGGCAAATTGCTAATGCCAGTGCTGATTATCAGTCCGAATTGAAGGAGCTTTTAAAAACTGCGAAGCAAGAAAATATTACCAAATTCTTTACATTGCCTAAGACGAATATTGTACTTGAATCGTTGCTATTCCCGATACGCTTAACTATTTAACAATTTGAAGTTTACTTTCTAGAAGATTAACAATAAAAATTATTTTATTGAACGTTTCAATGACTACAATTACATTCGCATTCGTTCCAGAATTTTCCTCGTCCTCGACATGAACGTCGGAATGGCAATGATGTTCGAAATATGTAATCAAGTTCGCAGTAAATTAATTCGATCATAACAATTTTAATCGTGTCCGGTTCACGGTTGAAATTTATTTTCCGAAGTGGAAGTAATTAATATTCAGTTGTTTATCGACGGAAAGCCGTCGATTAGAATCCACATTTTCGTTCGGTTGTTGTAAATCTCACGTATTCTTAGATGGCCTTTACGTAGGGCGATAGATTGATTTCCGACTTTTTTATATCCGGAAAACGATTATCGAATATTGATCGAGTTCCGGATGATGGGGATTAACTGATTTCAAGGTCACAGACAGTGTTCAAAGAATTCAATGGAGATCTCTGAAAACAATAGATGAAATATAATGAACTGAAAGTAACACCATTTTACCGAAATTGGATTTTCACCCAGTGATGCTTCAATTTTTTTTTGCAGGTATAAAGAAAGTATGTCCGAAATGACATAGCGTTTTATTAATTATCAATAACTCTTATATTATTCGTTTTAGGAACATATTTTTTCTTACAATTTTTCTTATATTAATTGGTTATTCATATCTTGAAGGTTTTCTCTGAAAAATCAACACTTACAAAAGTACTCAGTATTAAAGGAAGATCAAGATAAATCCGTGTCGTAAACGGCACAAACCTTATGGACTAAATGACATACACAGCCATCAACATGTATGAAATAGATAATGACAGAAATTAATTGCACAATTCGCAAACAAATAACTTGGTACGCTTTGGCAAATCAGCACAGGCCGCGTGAACCCAACGACTGCACCGCATGCACCTCAACCACCACACAGGTTTTGAACGTGAGTAAAGATTGTTGTTGCAGTATATACAGGCACGATCGTCTTCTTCGCCTTCTTGATCAAGGACATCTTTATCCGAGTCATCATTCATATAAAGCGATCTAGTAACTGCTTGTTGTCTTTTACGAGTTGGTTTTTTAGCTTCAGTCTCTCGTTTGAGTTTCAACTCTGCCATATTTGGTGATGACTTCAGTAGGAATGTTGTCGTTCGTTTCTTTGGCTTTCGTTTACCCTGTTCACTTACGAATTTACCACTGAGAGTTGGAGAAATGAAATTAACTGAAACTGCTAAAGAATTTGTCGCTGGAAAGAAACTTGTAGATTGTTGAGAAATGTATGAGTGACTAGTCAGTGTGTTATGAATATCTTTAGTAACTGCTATTGTGGCTAAAGAATCCGATGAATTAGATGGTTTACAAGAACTCATTTTGTTTCTGTGTCTCAACAGCCGCCAGGTCAATTGGCAACGATGAAAGAACTTTCAGATCCTGGATTGAGTCTGGATTATCAGCTGCAAAAGCTATTGGCATATTCGTTGTTTCAACTGATTCAAAAAGTGATCTGGAAATATGTCTAGATTAACTGGCCACAGTCCAGTGCTTTCGAAACCATTGCATGCATTTTGAACAGAAGCAGTTTTTCCATAAGTTTGATTGAATAAATATCCAATCTGAAGAGTTGTCACCACTCTCCCTGGATGATTTCTTAGCCAGACAGAAATCTCTTGGTTAAAAAAAGTCTTGAGCAGTCCATAAAAGCACACGTCGATAGGCTGCATACCATGGGTGCAGTGAGGGGGAAGACAAACAATTTCGATTCGAATGATTTATGGCTGGCATGGCCATCGGCAATAAACAGGACTTTATCATCAAGACTAGCCTTCACAAAGCTTTGAAAATTCTGGAGCCACTTAACGAATATTTCAGTAGACATCCACCCGTTTTCTTGAGCTACTCCTACCGTGCCAGTTGGTTCTTCATCCACGAGCTCGTTTTTCATATTCTTTGGAAAAATCATGAAAGGAGGTACGTACGACCCAGCTGCGTTCAAGCATCACACTACTGTTACATTGGATCCCAGCTCAGTGCTCGTAATGAGACCTACTTGCTTTCTGCCAGCGGTAGCCAAGTTTTTTTGAGGTCTTTGGACAGTAGATATCCCCGATTCATCAACATTGT
The DNA here is from genome assembly GCA_013387265.2 of Cryptolaemus montrouzieri. Lineage (NCBI taxonomy): Eukaryota > Metazoa > Arthropoda > Insecta > Coleoptera > Coccinellidae > Cryptolaemus > Cryptolaemus montrouzieri. The sequence goes on from JABFTP020000185.1 coordinate 119,244,257, forward strand.
TGATCCGGTTTGCGTTGAATTTGTATTTGTCAATGTATTCTTGATAGTTATCAAAAAACTTCCTTACCTGGGGTCCATTAAATGCTTGGGCTCTTGCTGCGGAAGCTCGAGTTTACGTAAAGGTATGTCTTTATGGCGCCTTAAAAATCCATCTAGCCACTCCTGGCCAGCTTTATCCTTATCTTCATTAAAACTGTGCGCAAAGCCATTCTTTTCAGCCAATTCAAAAGCGAGTTCTTGGACTATTGTACGCGTTAATCCAAACATACGCACAGCTTGATATGCTCAACCAATTGTCTCTCGATTTCAAGAGAAAATGTTAGCTGAAATCGGCCATAACGTTTTGGTGCAGGTGAAATTATTTTATTTCGCTCCAAAGCATGACGCCTTAGTGTAGCTTGTGGCACTTTGAAGGTCTTAGAAGCTAGAAGCCAACCCACTTATTTCTCCTTCGCAGCATCAATAGCTTTCTTCATCGATTGTGGACTCCATTATTGCCTATTACTTGTCCTCTTATAATTCCGTGGCATATTGTCATCCTGTCAATTAAAGAGATTCATGTAGATTTAGATGTTTTTATTATTCACTATGGACAAAACAACATAATGTGTCGTTTTGTCCATAGTGGTTGTATTATCATTTTGTACTTAGCATCAAAAATATTAAGATTCGATGAATAATCTTGTTACAGTAACAATAATATAATAAATTTTACACTTTCACCTCAAACACAAAATGCTTGAAATTAGAAAACTATAAAACAGTAAAATAACAAAGGAAAACTTACAGAAAAACAAAAACTAACGACCACTAATAAATTTCTTTCTAAGCTCGAAACACAAATTTCAACATGGCGTCCGCTGTGTATTTCAAACGGCTCTCTGAAATCCAATAGTATATTTCTGTTGAAGGCGCTTCCTAATTGGCTTATTTTTGACGGTCTAAATCGCGCCAATTCTTGAATATCGCCAATGTGTCGTTTTGTTCATATATGTCATTTTGGACGTACTTTTATTATTTATCCGCTTAGTATATAAGAACACTTTTATTAATACATTTAATCAAAAATCCTTTGTCATTCTTGAAAAACAATTAAAAATCTTTATTTTTTAAGACAAAATAAAACAAAGAATTCAGATGAAAATGATCAAAAACATTATTGTATTAGAAAAAGTAAAGTTGGCCGTTAATAAAAATAATATATTCTTACATCAAACTTTTCAATAACTTTTATCCCAAATGACGGATTCATTTCTTCAAACCCAGCATGGATTTTGACGTTTAAGGCTACAATCGATTTGATTGGCTCCGTATGGACTCGGTCTTTGACATAGTTCCACAAATATTTGGTTTTCAGTGAATTCAGTGTTCAGGTTTTAATGTGACTTGTGGCGCCATCCTGTTGAAACCACATGTCAGTGATATCTATACCATCGATAATGTGCGCAAATATACTGCCATTCCTAGGATTCACAAAATCTCAGAATCTTTCTATGATTTCATTCACAATAATTACGTTATAAATCAAACCAAATTAACTACGACAATTTGGGTACAAAGTTGACCCATCTAAAGCCTGCTTCTGGAGTAATGAGTCCCACTCTATAGAATTTTTCTACTCTCGCTCTTTACCTACTCGAATCCAGCTCTCTCTAGTAAGAGAGCAAGAAATACTGAGTACTTCATAAGTTGGCACATAAAGTAGCGTGCATGTCATTGATTTTATATTAACAAAGACCAGGTAATATTAGATCCCTTAACTATTAGTTCTCTACGAAAAAAAATTAGTGTACAATATTTCAAGTAGGAGTCTAATTCGATCATGGACGCTTTCAGACTAATTGGAGATTTTTTCATCATCGAATACTCCAAATAAAAGTAACGATTTCAACTTTCCCTTCATGAAAATCATTCATTGACGTCATAATCAGCCGAAATCAATTAGTTACTCCTATAAAATAAGCAATCGACATAATCCTCGTGAAGTAAGTTGAGTTTTTAATTTAAAATAAACCATCAGAAAGTAATATACCTTGGGGTTTAATAGTGGAGATTTCCTTTTTTGCATCAATAATATAAGTAAAAGGAGGGCAGCATCCTACTTGTAACAATTCTGGTAGAAAAAGTTTTATTGATTTGCAATCAACAATTTTGCATGGAAGTCGTTTTTAAAATAATAGTAATAAAATTTATCGATAATTAAACAATTTGTATGAAAGCGTTCGATTTATACTACTGAGCAATAATGTTTATCGACTGAAAAATTGAGAATTTCATTTATATTTAGTTACTCTGGGGATAAAATTGAAAATTTATGTTAATATCATTGAATGACAGCTCCCCTCCGTTAACTGCGTAATGTCTTTTGACATTTTTTAAACTAAACGTACGCACAACACTTTGACGTACGAGTGAGATTTGTTTTGTTTTAATCATTTGAAAAATTCAACTTGTACAAAAAATGAAATTAACACACGTGAATATTTTCCTGCTGTATATACAATAAATGCTTATATCTATAATTTTGGTGTGTGTCAGAAAAAACACAAGTGTGAGCTCAGGAAATGTAATAGGGGAACCATACTATCTTGTATATGATTCAAAGAACGAGTGAAAAAACCTGAGGAAAAAAATCGTTTCCCTGTCGCTATTGCACTATCAATAGCTTGTCTGTTTATGTTGTGTTAGTATCGTGTGTACATAAAGAGTACCAAAGATTTTTCTGCTCAGCCGCTTCATTCTCTCTTGCATTCCATGATTCCCAAACGAAGACAAGGGTGAAAGGAAGGGGGTTTGGGGCAGGAATCTGTAACGATGGAAAAAGAAAATCAGCAGCAAAATATTTCAACAATCATACTTCTTATATGTCTAGACAAATCTAAGAAAAGATTTTACGAAGAGGGCAAGGTCATGAAAAGGTTAAAGGAGATAATAAAAAAATACATAATTTCCTCGAATTCCCTTTCTGTTTGACCGAGAGAGCCCCGATGGCCAGGTTCAGTCTTCCAAGTGGTGCCGATTATGATCTATAGATGTTGTAGAATCATTATGGACCGAATAATTTGGGTTGACATCGCCCATATATTTTTTCTTCGTGAACTTCGTGAACAATACCTACCTACCTACCTAGGTAGGGTGTACCGTAGCATATATGGATATTAGTTTTCCGCACAATATACATTATTTCAATCGAGGTTTGGGTTCGGTTTAGTTAGTTTCATCTCTATAATATCAATTAAAAAACTCATAGTTATTCAAAATTGCAAGTTTATTGGTTGTTACAAAATAAAAGAGTTACATATGGTGTTAAACTTAACTAAGGAGTGACTTTGGATGTTGAAGCGTGGCACTGCATGTCCTCAGCATACTTTTCATAAGATGGTACGTAACCACTTAGTGCGAAATGCAAGCATGATGACATATGATCGTCAGTTAATCGATTGCGATATTTTAACCTAATTATATCAATTTCAGTTGAAAGGCGTTTGCCTTAGATTCGGATATTTATCTTCAGATATAAAACACCAGCAATTTGTATCAGATGCTGTAGCTTTGAGATGTATATCTGATATAATCTGCACCAACTCATTTTCAACAGAACATGAGTTCATATTAAACAGACTTGCTATTTCAGTAGTTAATTCCTCAATGTTTTTACATGAAAAAAAAAGATAATTCATAAATGATGCTATATTTGCCAAAATACTGCAATCATAAAAACGCATTTCGAATTGTCCCAAAATATTTGATAATTCAGCCTCATACGTATCATAATTCAACTGAGGAATCCTTGCTTTCAAAGACGGAAAATGTTTCAGATCCTTTCTTCTCTTCAGTTGATCTATCATAAGTTGCAATTTACTTTTGAATTCGTTTACTGCGCTAATCATCTCAATAATAGTTTTTCCTTTACCTTGAAGTTCCACGTTAAGGGTTTTTAAGTGCATTGTGATGTCAGTCAAAAATGCTAAATCAGTCAGCCATTTTTCGCCTTTCAACATCTGATTGTCATCACCTCTTTCGTCTAGAAAAGGTGTTATTTCGGACAATAATTCTTGAAACCTTTCTAGGAATTTTCTGCGACTCAACCACCTGATGTCCGTGTGAAGAACTAAATCAGTGTGTTCAGCTGACTCCCTATCTTCCAACTGCAACTTACAGTTGCAATGGAATGAAAAAAATGAAGGTAAATCTTCATTAGCTCAACACAATGCCACAAAACCGTTTTTGTTTTCAGTCATTGCTGGTGCTCCATCGGTTGTAATGCACACTAATTTATATATTGGTAGCTTGTAGTTTTTTACAAAATTGAAGAAAACGTCATATATATCTTCGCCACGGGTTTTCCCTTTCAGAGGAATGATTGTCAAAAAATCTTCCTTAGCCAACATGTCATTGAATACCATCCGAATAAAAATATACAGCTGGGCAGTGTCTGTCATTTCGTTGGATTCGTCGAACTGTAAAGAAAACTATGTACAGTTCATGATATCATGTTTTAGTTTATCTGCCATGTCCTGACTCATGCCTTCAATACGCCTTGTGACAGTCGGACGAGATAGCTGAAGTTCTCTAATAGCAGACATGATTTCTGTTTTATTTCAAAAATCTCCAAATGAAGTCTCACCCGCTTCAATAATTGCTTCCTTCACAACGGATCCATCTCCCATCTCCATCCCATCAATATATGGGATATTTTGAATGACGCGATCGTAGCAGCTTTTGATTGTTTGCCTGATCTTGTTAACGAGATTTTTTCTTTTTTCAATCAAGATATCAAATCACGTACTTTTCGTTTTCTTAATTCACTCTGTGGCTGAAAATCCTTTCAAAGTTTTTATGAACCGTTTTATGATGCCTCTTTGAGTTACCACGCTTAGGTATGGCAATTGACGCACGACAAGTACCGCGCGTTCATTTGATAAAGCCGCCTTTTTTCCGCTAGCAGAGTGTTATTTTATTACGTAATGAATTTTTGTAGTTACCTACTTATTGAAATTTTTCTCCTCGAGATTTAGTCAAAAAGCACTCGCGATCGATCGTTTGAGCACCCCTGCACTAGCGTATATTCAATATTGCATGAACAGTTGGCGGTCAAAAAAATGTGTTCGCGTTGGATCCCACATTACTTAACAATTGCTCAAAAGAAGGTTCGTGTCGTTTGGTGTGGCAAAAGCGTATCGATCTTGATAGAGGATACTTTGAAAAACAATAAAGTTTTTTTCCCTGAGTTACATAAATTGATTTAGCTGATTTCTTTATTTATATATTACAAGAAAACTACCTCCTGCATCTATTGCGCCTACATATTCTTAGGACTGCCAATTCAGCAATATCAGTATTATAAATGCACACTTGAATTATTTCAGAATGCCTGCGTCTTGCTTCCCAGCAACTAGTTAACAATTTGATTGTTTCCATGATTGGCTCAGACTAGAAACAGCTCCGTACGTTTTCTAGAACAAGGAAACTGCACATTTCCACGTCAATTACGTAAATGGCAGATACGATTCCACCTTCTCGATATCTCATGATGTTTTATGTTTGCACCTTTCTCACGAACCGTTGTATTCATTTCCGCCGTTAGCTGCAATTCGTCCTTGTTCTTTCTCCTTCGCCATATTCGAGTGTAGTTCATTCGACCCATTTTTTCCGTGTAAAAATCAGTATGAATTAATGCAACCGATAATATCTTTAATTGCAGTTATATAAGTTTATTACTTCAATTGCTAGAATCAAACATCATTTGCCCCACAAACTGAATAAACTGAGCGATAAAATTATGTAACAGGAATTGTGATTTCAAGGTGAGAGGGTAATGGAAAATTTTGCTTTAGTTTTCTTTCTTTGAGGTAACTGACTCGAAATATATATATATATATATATATATATATATATATATATATATATATATATATATATATATATATATATATATATATATTTCAGATTGGAAGACCACTTTTTGTTCAAGATTCGGGAGCGGCCTAAACTCTGCTATAATGTCTTCAAGTAATAAGTTTTTTCTGTGAGTAGTTTCGTCACAATATTTTTTTTCCCGCAAAATTTCATGCAAATAGGCTCTCACATCATCGCAAGCTCCTTCGGTCAGAGAGGATGAATACTTTTTCCTTTCGTTTTCTTATTGCCCACGGATAGTTTTATTGATGAATTGAAATAGATTATCCTCATTTTATACAGGAGTGACTCAAAAAAATTATTGAATATTGTAATTTCAAAAATATCATATCTTGATTTTTCAAATAGAACACGCTCTATTTCATTATTTATGTCAACGTATAAAATATTGTGCTATATTATTACAGAAGTAACCTCATCTTTATCTTCGATCATTTTCGAAATATTCGATTATTTGTAAAATTTTTGATGAAAATTCTACAAACTGTATCAAACTCATCAACATGCATCATTATTCGCACAGAAGTATTTTTTTCTTTAATGTTTCAAGTAGAGAAAAATGAAACCTACACAAGATAATTCTTTTAACGATTAATAAAATGAATATGATTAAAATGTAAATCGAGAAATGTGTTGACCTTTGTTTTTATTTGTGCCTTCTGTCTGGTGTCCGGACATATCATATTCTGCATTTTATATGGTGAAATTATCAGTGTTTCGTTATTAAACATTGTTAAAGTGAGGTTTGAACCCAATTTTCTCAATTGACTGCCATGAAGTTCTCCAAAGAAGAAATGGTTGATATGATTTTTATTCTGGGTGAGTGTGATAGATATTATTTGTTGGCAAGTAGAGTTTATGCACAAAGGTTTCCTGATAAGAGGCATCCTGATGCAAGATGCTTTGTAAAACTTCTAATTTGATTTATCGAAATGGGTAATATCGCTTACAAAAAACATGAAAAACTGCTACTGCTGAAGACAACCAGTTATCAGTTTTGTTGACAGTGATAGAAGACCCATATAAAAGCCAAAGAGAGATTTCTCAGTTAACAGATATAAGTCAAACCTTCGTCCAGAGAATCTTGAAAGTGAATAGATTTCATGCATATCATGTACAGCTGCACCAGAAACTGAACAATCAAAACTATGAAAATCAAATCAGTTTTTGCGATTGGGCATGTGACTAAGTAGCGGAAAATCCAAATATGTTTAGCAGAGTTCTTTTCTCGGACGAGGCAACTTTCCACAAGAATGGGCTTATTACCAGGCACAACTTTCATTATTACGCCGTGGAAAATCCACACGTCATGAGACAAATAGATCACTAGCATCGTTGATCCTTGAATGTATCAGCCGCTAGAGTAGATGGATATCTAATTGGGCCGCACTTTATCGACGGGCACCTCAATAGTGAAATGTATTTAGATTTTCTGCAAAATCCTCAACCAATGTTACTTGCGGATCTACCAGAGCATATAAGACAATATTTGTGGTTTCAACAGGATGGAGCACCGTCACATTACTCACATCGGGTTAGGGAGCATTTGAATTATGTATTTCCAAACAAATGGATAGGCTTGGTGGTCCTGTTAGATGGTCAGCTAAGTCTCCGGACCTTACAACTCTAGATTTTTTCTTGTGGAGTTATATTAAGGGCATCGTTTACCAGATTACTTCTACAACACAGTAGGATATGAGACAGAGAATAGTCGACGCCTTTCAGTCAGTTAATCCGAAAATCTTGTCGAGAGTTCAACGGTCTTTCCTCAGAAGAATTGAGTTTTGTCTACGAAGAAATAGTTCAACACCTTGTAGATCATGTAACCAAAAACCAATCTACCTAAAATATCTCCATTTCTCTGATCAAGTATAATGATATGTACTAATAAACTCTTCTTTCGCAACCTCTGATTTAAATATTCTAGTTTATTTTTTTTTATTTCGAAAATGCAAAAATGCAAAAATATGGAACAATATTTTATGCGTTGACATGACTAATAAAATACAGGATGTTCCAGTTGAAGAAATGAAGATATGATATTTTTAAAATTACAATATTCAATAATGTTTTTGAGTCACTCCTGTATGAAATGATGATAATCTATTTCAATTCATCAACAAAGCTATCCTACCCAATAAGAAAACGAAAGGAAAATAGTATTCATCCTCACTGGCCGAAGGAGCAAGCGATGATGTGAGAGCCTATTTTCATGAATTTTTACGGAAAAAAAAAATTGTGACAAAACTTCTCACAAAAAACTTATTACTTAAAGACATTATAGCAGAGTTTAGGACGCTCTTGAATTTTCAACAAAAAAGTGGACAAAAACCTCCCAAGATTTTTTCATAGAAAATTGGGACACCCTGTTTACTTCAAAATAAAATGCTGAAGTAGATTTTTACTTTCTAACTACAATACTGTTCGAACAAAGATGAAATCTTCAAGAGTGTACGAGCTACAGAGCACCGCACCTCTGGTGAATCACCCAGTATAGAGGGTATGCCAAGTTGAATTCCGTTTATGGAGAACGAATAATGCTATCGTCCTGAAATTTTGGTAGTTGATAAAACTGGTTCGAAACTTTATTTCTAGAATATTTTCACTTCAATGGCACTTCCGGTTATACCCAAAGTGCACACCAACTTTGTTATTCAGTATAGGACATCCTGTATATTGATGACTGGTTCGATTACATAAACACCTGACACATAAGTCTATCTTGTTTTGTTCATGAAATATTCTAATTTTAGTTGAAAATCATCGTTTCTTTTCGCTTTTTGAAAAAATTGATATATCTCTAGAACGGCGTGAGCGACCAAAATAATGAAAGGTGTTTTGCAAACGTATTTTCAAATTGTAATCCATATTTTTTTCAATTCATTAGATTCGTCGTGAAAAACTAAATGAAGTTCTCCATACATACCCTATACCTGAGAGTTCAATATTTCAAGTTATGGCGAAAAAACTAATTTTACGTACCTACATAAAGTTGGCAAAGGATTCTTGTTAACAAAACAGAAAGACAGCATTATTAGTTTTCCATAAACATCTAATAGGCCACTCAACTTGGGATACCCATATATATATATATATATATATATATATATATATATATATATATATATATATATATATATATAATCAAAACATATACTGGAATTATTATGTATTAGGATAACGTTAAATGAAAATATATCAACCTACCAGAATATACATAATCTATATCATTATCAGCCAATCACATCGATGTACCAACGAGTAGTATCAGAGGATTTCTTCGCGGAAAAATCCAACCTAACCTAACCTCGAAAGCTATTCATTCATAGTTTTCTTTTTGTGAACTGATTAACGATCGAATCGAATACTGCTTTGAATATGAATGATAAAATTGTCAGGTAATTATATTACATTTATAAATACAAATAAATAAAATATGACATAAGATTCTGAGCAGTATAAACTAAAGAGAAAACCTATTGCTCTATCTTATTATTTCTTTCGGAAAGAAATCTACGAAGAATATTACAAGATTTGATGACTGCTATCTTCTGTAACTGATCAAATAAATTTTTCTTCAGACCTATAATCTCAGTATTTTGTTGAGGTTCCTAGGAATAACACCTTCTGTAAAAATAATAATCGGTAGAATAAATATTCTTTTCATTTTCCACATTTTTTATCCCGTCGGCAAGCATCATATATTTAGAAATTTTTTCATTGTATTTATTTTGTATGTTATGTGTGTTGGATATAGCAATATCAATTATATATATGTACAAATGTTACTCTGTGTGCAAAAATTTGGAATCGAAAAGTTTCTACTTTGTACAAAATACACATAGCAGTCTTAGATCAGATTTTACTTTTAATATCTAAAAATAAATTGTGTCAACTTCTGCTTGAAATGAATTTATCATAGGAAAGCATGGGGAAATGAATCCTCATAAATAATGTCGAATTGTATGGTAACGAACAGAGCCATTAAGCTTGAACGTGCAGACGAAAATATAATTTTTGCTGTTTGTCTGAAATTTGTTTATATAACAAAAAATTTCAGTTTTCATTCCTAAGTCTAAAATATTGAATCCTCAGTTAGTCTCTTCTAAATTTCGAATTCCGAAAATCATCGTGATATTAAATATCGAACAAAGAACCAAATCGAACTAAAGACAATAGCACTTAATACTGGAGAAATGCACTGGTTTAATGTTATTCAGAGGAGCGGCGAGGAGTAGATCCAAGCCCAAAATATCTCTGCTAACAACGAAATGACAAATGACCATTCCGATCAAAGAAATATTCCGGTTGAATGATTGTATCCATTCGACTGGTTTTCTACATTTTATCGTGTGGAATATATAAATTATAGATCTTTGTGTGTAGATATACGATCTTTATTTATAGCTGCAGTAAGTGGTTTATGTGAACAATAAAAGAATTCAGTAGGTTCATTCAAACCTTGGATTAACGATTTTCCGAGAAATAAACCACAATAGAATATTTTTCGGTTTTCTTCAAGTATTTGTAAAGATGCAATTTTAAATGGTAGCGAATTGACTGTTGTCCTTGTTACATCCAGCAAGAACACCGAAACAATCTGAAACTTAACTGTAAATTAACATAAATGAGAATAAAAAAGTGGAGGAGATCTGCAAACATTTTTTAATATGGCTGAGGAGATCGTTACTCGATGAAAGTTGATACACATTTTTTAATTGAATAAAACTAGATCCCAAATCTGCCCGCCATGCACGCAGCCCCCAAGCGCCACAATAGTGCAACTATTAATTAATAATCCTGCTGGAATAGTGCTCTTTTCCTCTGTTTCCGAGAAAAAAGAAGAAAAGAGCACTATTCCAGCGGGATTATTTCGCTCGTTTTCTACCGTTAATGTGATTCACGGAACGGCCAAAGATGTCTCCCAAATGTTTGGAATTTTTGACGTTTCCACATCTGTTTGTTATTGTTCGTATCTTTCTCGAAGTCCGTTAGCGGGTTCGCCGTGTCGGTCCATAGAGGGCGACTCTTATACGTATGTACGAGGTGCGTCCAATCTGGAATTGATAGGGTACCCCGATGTAGCTTGGTAGGATGCTGAGAAGCGATATGCGACACTGATGAGCTCCTAATAAGGGCGAAACTGCAGTTTGCCGCTTCGTTTCTCGGCATCCTGCTTAGTTGCACTATTGTGGCGCTTGGGGGCTGCGTGCATGGCGGGCAGATTTGGGAACTAGCTCTTGGCAGGAGGGATTTTTCATTGACCTACGGATTTTTTAATAATTCTTCTTCTTTCAAGTTTACATATGTAGACTCCTCGCGAAGTTCATCGCGGAAGATATATATATATATATATATATATATATATATATATATATATATATATATAAATCAGAGCATTTTTATGTGCGTCTGAACCAACTGTGGAAGTAGTTTTATGTATGTTTTGCGAGCTTTGTATGAAACTGCATTACTTTGGTTAATGATGGTTTGTCGTTTGTGTTTTGTTTTCTTAAACTTAGCAATGATTTGCTGCAAATGATATATTTCGAGTTGAGGTTATAGGGGACACCTCTGAAATAAATAAACTAACCGTTCACGACCATTAATACCAACAGAAATACGCTATAGAAGAATAATAAGATGGATATTAATGATTAAACGATTTTTGTTTCTAAGTTAAACAATCTGTATATGAAGTGAAAAATGATCTTGAATCTATGTTCATATAACATTTCGTCTTGAAACTACTGTGAACAAGTTTGGCTACGAACTCAAATAACACCTAGCATATGTAGATGACATATTTTTCTTTCCTATATTCCTGAGAATGCTTGATCGGTTTTTTCCTTTAAAAAATTTCAATCACAGAAAACATCCTATATAATTTCCTCTTCAATTAATAATGAATTTAAAACCATCAGTTGCCAAATTAATTCTGTTTACACTTCATAGAAGAAACGAATAGTCCGATTTCATGTTATTGCATATCCAATTCGATGTCACGGTTTTCCAGGCTTTCCTCAATGAAGAATGAAGAGTCCGTGTCGAACACTATTACCTGATATCATTAATCAATGCTGAGTTATTTCAAAATTCAATAAATATATCGAAACGTTTCGTCACAGCAGCCTTGCGGGTTACACATTTAATTTCGCAATAATAAATTGTAAATGTGAACGAAATATCAATCAACAATTTGCACAGTTCAGAAGAAATGACTTATTATTGGATCATGGTTAAAACACATTAATTTAGCCGTACTAACCACCGGTAATATGCAATACTAATTGAACGCTCATGTACAGGGTGTTCTATTAAGAATGACAGAAGGTAGTTATAAAAAAATTAGTGTTTTCTCATAAAATTTCTTTCTTTAATTTGTTTTATTGCTTCACACTCATACCGTTTGCAATTCTCATTCAAAATTCTCCAATTACCACTTTTCTATATTACAAGATCATATTTTAGTTCTCGTAGACTTTGTTGATTGTTGCACACATTCAATGTTTTTGCCATTAAGAGCCGCCATGAGAGCGAGATCGCTATCAACAGATGCGTGGTCATCTTTGAACTGTTAATAAATCTCTTTTGTTTGCATCCCTAATTTCGTAATTTCAATATCTTCCTCGTACTTTACTTTACAAATAACCCCACAGAAAAGAATTTGAAGGTTTCAAAACTTCACTTTTTCGAATTTAGTGAATAAAAATTAGTTGCCGAATGTTTTTTTTCGCTTTGTAATTATCAGTGAGAGGCTTGTATCAACAAAAAATTTAAACTTCGTTAGGAAAATCGAATATACATACTGCAAATGCGTGCAGTTATATAATATGAATCGGAAATTCAGTTATATGCGTGCTGTGTTTTAGCCATAACAAATTGTTAAACTTGACAAGTAGAAAAATAGAATCAAAGCGTGAGCATTCTCGCGCAATAATTTTCTACAATTTTCAAAGACATTTATATCCACAAGAAGCTTTCGGCGAGTTGGTTTCTGTTTTCAGTATTGAAGTACCACACCTGAATTTAATGGCAAAATAGTTAGGCTTAGCGACGATCCAAAGGCAGGTGCCAAAAACGGTGGTTACTCAAGAAAATGTGGATGCCAGAAAACTCGGCATGCAACATATCGAGAAATTGAGGTATCATTACGGATTTCAAAGATCTCAATACAAAAAATTTTGCACGAAGAATTGCGTTTGGATACGGCATCTGTTGACCAAAGAACCGAATGCTGCAAGGGTGAATTGATGCCAAAAAACTCTGGACCATTTCAACTCTGGAAAGTCCAAAAGCATATTCAACATTATCAATGGTGATAAATCTTCTTACGAGCACGAAAACAAGCGCCGATCTTCTATCTGTGTGTTCCAAAAGAAAAAAACTGACAAAAGTCATTCGTGGCCGAAGTGTCTCCAAAAAGATGGTCGCAACGTTTGTTTCGAAAACAGGGCATGTTGCAACAATTCCATTACAAGATCAAAGAACAGTTACTATTGATTGGTTGATAATAATTCGTTTACCGCAAGTCGTTAGTAAGCATAGGGAAACCAACCCCGAACGGCGAATCCTCCTTCACCAAGACAATGCAAGTTGCACACAACTCAAAAAACAATTGAATATTCAACTTCTTCAAAAGTAGAAAACTTAAAAGACATCCCTCGTAAATTAATTGTCTTCGAAATTCCATCCAAATCCGCTCATACTTCTTTGTATGATAGGGTAACAAGCATCGAAACAAGGTCGTTTAATATTGTGCATTATCGTGATAAAAAGCCTAGAATTGGTTTCTTATCTGACATTTTAACCGAGTAATATTATCATTAATGGTTGTGTCAACATGAGAAAAAAATTTGTATCTGCATAAACACAGAAGTTTTGACTTGAAAAGGCTTACTTTGCTGATAACAAACGAAAACTGATAAGTCATTGCATGCATGTTCATGTAAGTCATTGTTCATCCACACCTAATAAACTATTATCTCAAGAAGTGTTAAAACTTGCCAGATCGATTTAATGAATTCCCATATGATTATGCTAAGTGGCAACAAGATTAATAATTCAAGTATCCATCCACGTGCTACACAATTTCATCAACAATAATCACTGACTCTAAGATCAGCATCAATATCGTCGATGCTATTAGCTATGCATCATTAGGAATATTCCTTTTGCATAAAATGCCATTTGTTGCTCAAGCAGTTTATGGTAATAAGACGACCTTTCCTTGACTGATAAAAGAATGTTCCATTTCTAGCATTGTTCTGATCGAAAATATGCGAGTCTTCAATTCTTCATAAAGGATTGACATTTTAATCGAATAAGCAATCGGAAAAGGAAGGATTTGAATCTGTCCTTCGAGATTCATATAAGGAATCTTCAGTTTAACATTTTCCATTTGACCTATACTGATTTTGGGATGATGGTTTTTTCAGGATTTACCTAGAATAAAATCAACTATTTTTACGTTGTGATACAACCTTGATCAAAAAGTTTCAGGAATTTAGTTATGAAATTAACAATAGAAATTTAGTCATCGGTTTTCTTCTTCGAAGTAATTCCCATTGACCTACTACTGTGATCAGTACGTAATGAGTTTCGAATCTAAACTAATAAGCTCATCCAAAAGCATATTTTGTTTGTTATGATGGTAGAAGCATAAGTTAGGCTTGCTGACTGACGCGAAAAAGTTTATTAAGTCTGTCAAATAGATAGAGTTAAATCATGTTAACTCGGTGGCTGTTGATTGTTGTCGCAGTTGCAGATCAATATATTATTGTACAACCGTTGCAAAATTCACCATAATTACTGAAAATATGGTCGAGCTAATTTGTATCTTTCTTCAAAGATAAGACAATCGTCACTGTTCTAGCCTATGAAATTAAAAAAACACAGATTCTTCAATTTTCAGTCACCTGGTCGAAATATCCCACTATCATATATTCTTATTTTACCGGGAAAGGTCATGTTTCTTTATTTTTCAATCGTATTCTTATGCGATGGCGTATAATTCGTAGTAAGCATGTGAATCCCAATTGAGGGGAAATAATTTTCCAAAAATTCTACGTCATCGAAATGTTATGTTTGACTCATAAGGAAAAACCTAACTAGACAAATCAGTGAAATATACAAAACCTTCCCAGAAATAAGAAATTTTGAAGATTTATCCTGCTAAACTACCGCAAGAAAGCATAATGCTTCGTTTACTAGGTTGCTCCCAGATGTATCGGACCTAACAAAGAAAACTCAATTATTTAGTAAAAATTTTTCAACATTTCCTTTCTGCTCTGTGCCTTTTTCCCAGCGATATTCAATAAATTCAATACTATTGACGATTTCTTTTCATTATTGGAAAATTTTTGACTTACGAGTCATTTTTTCAAATTTGTAAAAATACTAGGTCCGCAACTAAGTTTTCGCTGTTTTTTTATGACAATACAACTTTTTTGTGAAAAATGATTACAAATGAATCATTCAAAATGTTACCCATCGCTAGCTATAACTTTTTCCTATCTTTCTGGCAGAGCTCGAATACGGTGACGGCAGAAGTGTTCGTCTTTCGAGGCTATACACGAATCAAGCCATTTTTCGAGCTCTTCATATGAGCGGAACTGCTGATCAACCAGACCATGTGCCGAAAGGAACAAGTAATAATCGGATGGTGCAATATCTGTGGAGTATGGCGGGTGGGGTAGGTCTTCCCATTTGAGCGTTTCCAAGTAGGTTTTTACGGGTTTGTCAACGTGAGGCCGAGCGTTGTCATGCTGTAGAATTACTTTTTCGTGTCTCTGCTCGTATAGTGACTGTTTTTTGCGCAGTGCTTCACACAATCGCATTAATTGAGTTCGATACCGTTCCCCAGTGATGGTTTCGTTCGGTTTCAACAGCTCAGAATAAATAACACCGACTTAGTCCCACCAAATACACAGCATAACTTTCGCAGTGTGAATATTCGGCCGAGGCGATGACGTACAAGCACGACTGGGCAGTCCCCATCCATCTTTGGATTGCTGTAATGAATCCATTTTTCATCACCCGTTACGATGCGATGAAGAATACCTTTTCTTTTTTGCCGCTGGAGCAGTTGTTCACAGGCAGAAACACGACGCTGAAGGTCTCTTGGCTTCAAATCATAAGGAACCCAAGTTCCTTACTTTTGCTATTAAATCATTCCCAACGCATGCAATCGCTTGGAAATGGCCTGGCGGGTAACTCCTAAGGCTGAAGCAAACTGTTCTTACGTTTTCCACGGATCCTCATCGAGCAATGCGTCCAATTCAGTTTGTTCGAAGATTTTTGGCCTTCCTTCACGGAGACGGTCGTCAACATCGAAATCACCGTTTTTAGAAGCGACGGAACCAATCTCGGCACGTTGCTTCACTTAGAGCAGCATCTCCGTAAACTTTTTGGAGCTCTCTATGAGCTTCAACCGCCGTTTTCTTCGAATGAAAGAAGAAATTCAACACTTCCCGCGAATGACGATTATTTGGCACAAAATCAGACATTTTCTCACAGCTAAAAGTATATGACGCAAAAACAAAATCACTTATGTGTCACAGTGGTTTGTTTACCATATGTCTAAGTTTTGTTCAAGGCGTTCTTGATATGCAAAAATCGACCAGCACCTACTGCTGGAGCCATCTATTGACAACCAGCGAGAATTTATTTGCGCACCTAATAGTAAATTTAATGAATAGGATACATGAAGAAGCAATTGAAACTTCAACTCATAAATTTCAGCCGTTCCAATAACTTATATGTGAGCTGGTACATTGTTTTGATGAAACAACACTTTGTATTAAGCCAAATGATTTCATCACTCAAACGTTGCAGTAAGTTTCCTAATACTTGTCGTTGATAGTTGTTCTTGTTTCGAGATATTCGATGAAAATTACCCTACGTCATCAGGTGGAACGATCTCCGCCTTTCTTGGAGCCGATTCTCCCCTTTCGATCCATTGTTTTGACCGTTTTTTTTTTCGACTCAGATGAGAAGTGATGGACCCATGTTCCATCTATTGTTATAAAAAACTCAAAACAGTTGCTTTATTTCTGTAAAATATAGCTAATCACTCGACTGAAACATCTTTATGATGCTGTTTTTGCTTGAGCAAACGTGGCACCCGTCTTCCACAACGTCGCCCTTATCGAATTGTTAACCATATCTTCTTTCAAACGGCGATCATCCAATAACATTTTTAGGATTTTCATTTTATTTTCTGTCTTGATCACCTAATTTGGTCGACCTCTACGATGCTTCTCTTGGCAGCTCGGACGGCCTCGCTCAAACTCTGCAATCCAGTTTTTGCTTCTCTCCTAAAGTAAAATCTTGTACAGCTTTTATATTGGTTTAGTTGGGACTCTTCAGAAAAGTAAAAAAGATCAAAAAATGATCAATCTTTTCATTTTTTACAAAATCACTGAGAGCGTTCACTACTAATGGCTGCCGTACAACTAACAAATACCATAGCGTCTTCAAAAATTGAAGAATTGCTTTATAGATTGTGTACACTCTAACGCAGGTATATTCTTCAAACAACTACCGCAATCTCTTGGTCAGGCCAGGAATTCCTGGGACTGCCCTCGTACATGCAACTCATGCCACTGCTTTTACTCTTCTACCTACTTCTACGTCTATTCCAGAAGCAGAGAGTGTTTATATGCCATGCCATCAAATTTGACTCCCGCCCAAAAACCAGCAATGGAGTGAGCATGAGGGCAATGGAAGTGTAGTGATAATAATTCCCTACATACGAACGGTGCCTTTCTCTCGCCCACTTCCACAGAAGTGGATTGAATGTGAACGGGGTGTAACCTTCAGGTCAGTATGAAAGAGGGGTGGCCATTACGTTCTGACTGATTAAATAATAATTGATCAATGGGATTTATGAAATCTTATATTTCAAATTTGTACATATTCATTCGTCATGTCGTTCTCCAAGCACATCTCAACGATCTTCTGCATAACGATTTTCCATTATGCGAAACGCTTATACAAACCTCTTTCATTATGCTCAACGCTTCGCTATCAAATTGTGTATATCTCAGATTCTACCTTAAGAAACAGATGAAAGTCATATGCAGCTAACTCGGATGTATAAGGTACTGGAATAACCTCGTTCTCTTGATGAAAATTCCTTGACCTTTTCCTCCATATATCTGTTAATTCTTTTGTTATTTATGTTTCGCATGACAAGCTCAATTTTTTGTTCATTTTTCCCCTTTCTGATAAAACTCATTTTCAGTTTCATTCACTTTCTTTTTTCTAAATTGCAGTATATGGAGTGCAATAGATTATTGGATGACTCTATACGCTCCTAGATTTTTGTGCAACTTCGTTCTACCCTTTCAAGCTGGTGACCGTTCAGTTATGAAATTTTTCGAAAATGATTCTAGCAAACAAATTATTCTTTCTTGTTCTATCAAAAAAAAACTTGATTATGGTTTTAAAATCGACAATAGATAATATGAGTAGAATAAAAAAACATTACAACAAAGAACAATCAGTAGTAAAATGAGAATGTTGTGTTCATAATAGAGCAGTGAATATCAGGCTCTCATCTTAACAAATTCACGAAATGACGAAAGTTTTTAACTCAACAATAGCGAAGTCCAGAAATGAATTCAATATAAACATTTCGTATTATTTCTGGTGGAATATTTTGTATTTTAGTTCTTATGTGACCCTTCAGATCTTTAATATTAATGTAAGTACATTGAAAAAACTTCAAATTTCTAGTTACCCAAATAAAGGAGTCTAGAAGTGTCATTTCAGATAACCAGGCTGGCCATTCAATATCAATAAACATTAAATAGATATATTGCCTGATATTTTGCGCCTACAGTTGGCAAAAGTTCGCGCCGCAAAAACTCAAATAGCTGTCATTCATGAGATTTTCTTCTAAGGAAACTAAGATTATTTTTTTTTGTGTAAGGTATAAACTTGGATATTATCAATAATAAAAACAAGTAATGTGTTTTTAGGAATTTTACTCAATAATTGTGATTCGTAACGCGTTTCACTACACCGTAGCTTCTTCAGACGAATGAATGTACAGGAATTATGACAACTATATATAGATAAGAATGAGAATATAAATGCAAATGTTCTTGGGTAATCAAAAGCTTATTGGGTCGCTCCTTCTTAAGTGATTAGTGATGACAGGTATATCCAATAAAATTAAATTATAGATTGCTCCCTGAAGAGATTCAATTGAGGTGAAGGGCTTAAATCGACTTGTTCATTGATGAGTTTACCTGAGTGTTGGTGTTTGTTGATTTCTAAAGTTTTCCCAAAGATCCACCTTCCAATATTCATTATCTGTATGCAAAATTTCAAACTGTGAAATCATCTCCTAGAAAATAGTCACTCTTTCGACCCACAGTTTGAAATGTTGCATACAGATAATAAATATTGGAAGGTAGATCTTTGGGAAACTTTAGAAATCAACAAACACTAACACTCAGGTAGACTCATCAATAAACAAGTTGATTTAAGCCCTTCACTTCTATTGAATCTCTTCAGGGAGCAATCTATACCTTAATTTTATTGAATATACCTGTCATCACTAACCACTTGAGAAGGGGCGACCCAATAAGCTTTCAATTAGTCAAGAACATTCGTATTTATATTCTCATTCTTATCTATATATAGTTGTCATAATTTATGTACATTCATTCGTCTGAAGAAGCTAGGTTGTAGTGAAAAGCATTACGAATCACAATTATTAAGTAAAATTCTTAAAAACACATTACTTGATTTTATTATTGATAATGGCATTCTACCAAGTAAAAGCCTCCCAAATTCAAATGCAATTTCGCATCGAACCTAACCACTCGTCAATGCTGATTCAAATTATAAACGATATTGTTCATGTTTCCAACACATGTATTGCCATCGCATTGTTCTGATTTCAAAATTGTCTATGTTGTCTTCTTCTTTCATTTTATTTCTTGATAATGGAAGCCAAGTTTTCTTTTCTGAGAGAGCAAGAAAAGCTAATTTTTTGCTGTGATCATAGTTAGGGGAAAGTCTCACAATTGAACTGTTGCCTTTTAAAGCAAAATGATGGGGTTCAAAAGGGCAAATAAATTCTGGAGATGAAATAATTTAAAACAAATTCGACTTTTCGAGCGTTTTCTATAAAACTTGAAGACTACCTTCCCAATTATCAGATGTCCATCTATCATCTATAACTCCGATGTGATCCGAGTATAATTTCAATTCAATTCGTAATTTATTTAAAAATATCTAAATATTCTCGTTTTCAAAATTAACTAATTTATGATAATTTAATTTCTAAACGCCATAGTTTTATCTGTAAATACATGCACGGGACTTTAAGGAACACTAATTATATGACAAATTTATACTCTCTATGGCCATTTGAAATTAGATTCACAACATTAAGAACTAGAAATTTGATCGACCAACGGCCATTCACCTGAGACACAAATGTAGATATTTCTGAAAACTCATGAAACATAAAAACATAATTTAATTTCTGGATATTCGTACTGTGGTAAATAAGGGTTGTTGTTTCTGGGTAGAAATGGTGGAATTTGATGGGGGATGCAATTTTGAACATCTAATACTGCATTCTGCTCGATCTGGTTGAGTATTTTGTCTCGTCTGCATGCTCAACCTTTTCTGAGTAGTTTCCTATGTAATTGGTATAAAATCCACCTGCATTGTCAATTCCAATATTCTAAAGTAAAAATATGATATTCAGACGAGTTAATTCTAGCGATCTTGCTGGCCAGTTATTTAGTTTCTCATTATGTGATACATTTATTAGGAAATCTCTAGTCTGAAAATCTTCTGACATGCGCACTGTAATTAGCAGAGGCACCATCCTATTGAAATCATATTTGTTATTTCACATATTTCCAAGAGATCCGCTAGATTATAGCGTACAAAATTGTACAATATGCGTCCATTATTATTTCCTAAGAAGAAAAACAGACATTTCAGATGAGGTCCTAATTACTGCCTATATGTTGATTGACCATCTATGCTACCTGTGATACATATGCCCTTGTTGAAATAAATACAAACAAATACTGCACAGTCATAATGTCAATTGTTCTGGTTTAGATAGCCATTATTGTGGAATGTTCTTTCGCCTGAAAACAGAATGATATCAGAGAAATCTTCATTTACTTCCCACATTTCCAGTATTCAGTATTTCTAGTTGAGAAAAATCAGCATGATTGTGAAGGAAACAGGATGTTCATCAAAGATGGACTGTTTTTTCTTCAACATTATGGGCTCCTTCTCACTTTGCTCGATATATACGACTGATTGAAAGATAGATTTGCCAATTATTCGATTGGCAGGCGTGGAAATAGAGTAGCCTGCATGTTCTCCAGATTCAACAAATTTAAACTTCTTTTTTTGGAGAAATTTAATACTTATCTTTTATATGAAACACAACTTGTGACATTGATCATATTTAACGAATAATATATAAGAATCAATCCTGAAACCGCATACA
This sequence comes from Cryptolaemus montrouzieri, assembly GCA_013387265.2. Lineage (NCBI taxonomy): Eukaryota > Metazoa > Arthropoda > Insecta > Coleoptera > Coccinellidae > Cryptolaemus > Cryptolaemus montrouzieri. The sequence continues at coordinate 119,265,675 of JABFTP020000185.1, forward strand.
AGATACGGGGAAATTTGGTAAGCCTCGTGGCTGGGAAGTGTAATGCTTTGTGGGATTTTCACCCACTTTATTCAATTCAATTATAATATATTAATGGAAAAGGCCTATACTTCTGAGATCCATGCGTACTATTTCCAAATATCGGAACTTATGCAGTATTTTTGTTTCTTCTTCTTTCATCATCACTTTATGTGCTCTCTCTCTCTCCCCTTCCTTTTCAAAATTTAGTTATATAACTGTATAGAGTCGTCACTCGGTTTATCCATTCTACGAAGGGAAAGAAGACAGGAAAGGGAAGAACCTCCTAGGCCCCGGTATACCACATAGTTTTGGAAGGGGAAGAAAGGAAGCGCAATTTTCAACCTATTTTGTTGGAAAAGGAAAGGAATCAATGATATAGAGAAAACCCTGCTGTAAGGGAGAGGTGGGAAAGTGAACGGTGTCAGCTCATCGTCGGTCAATATTTGTTTCGCTGCAGCCTGCTACTATAAGACCTCACACCATGACGAGGTTCGGATCACGTGGATGAACTGTACAGTAGCAGTTTGAGTCTCGTTTGTATTACTGTTTGGAGCAATTGAATATGAGTTCTAGTAATAATAAATGAAACTTCCAATTGCGAACTCTTTTTTTTAATTCCATTCCCCTATATCAAACTATAATTACACATAGACATAGCTTTGAATACTGAATTTAAGAAAAACACATTCAGAAAATTAACATAATCATAACTGTTCTCGGAAGATATGGACTATACAATGATATTTTTATATTTTACAAGAGAGGTGTGTGGAAGGATGGGAGTTTTGGTCGTGAAGAGGCTCTCAAAAGGTTTACGTACCTTTGCAATTGTCTTGCACTGCAATGGTTTTTGATATGAATTGAGTAAACAAAAAATCCCTCTGTATACATAATAAATACGATTTCTTTCCATCTCAGAATACAAATTCATTTTCTTCTTTCTTTGTCGTACCGGAATAGAGACTCAAATGTGCAAATTCCGCAAATCGGTTTCCTGTCATACCCGTAAGTTTGTAATTGAAGCTGGTTTTCGTAAGTGACGAAAGGCGTAGTTATTGTTAATTGATCATGTTTATTCATTCGATCAAGTCGATCGAAATGGTATTCTGAGCACGAATAATTAGATATCGAACGAAAGTGAACTCACAACGTTTGTTTTCTTCAAAACTCTTGACCGTAGCATATTTCAACGTTCAATACCAGTAGAAATTTCTATAGCTTTTCGTTGTCATATATATATGATGGATATATACAAGGCATACCCAGAAAGAGTAATGATTTTTGTTCTAAAATTTTTTTTTAAACAAGAATATGACTTTGGTACATAATGTAAGCTATTTTTGACATAGTCGCCATTTCTCTCTATGCGGGTGGTGATGGGGGTATCAATTTTTTGATGTCCTCCTGGAACTATTTTTGCACCTATCCTTCACTCCCCTCAAAATCTTTTACCACCCATGTGCAGCTTCAGGGACATGAAGAGGTTGTAATCTGAATGTGCTAGAATATCTGCGAAATTTAAACGAGGTGAGCAGTTTCTTGGTGACGTTGGCCGTGTGTAGTCTGGCATTGTTGTGTAGCAGGCAAACTTTTTCATCAGCATGCATCTTCCCTCATTCTGAATCACTCTCCGCAATTTATTTAGGGCCTCGCAGTATCTTGCATAGTTGATAATCTCGCCTTAGACAGATATGTCTCTGACTGGTCGAAAACGTATGGAACAAAATTCTATTGCACTGTTATTGATAATGTTACGCATAACGATCCCAAGGATTTGGCTGAGATTTTCGCTAATCATTTCACTACAGTTGCCGAATCTTCCTCAACAGTTATTATAAAGACTCAATGTCATCCTCATGTACGACGTCACGTATGTTAGACACAACCTTTTCTTCCACCCAGTCCTGGAGCATGAAATCCATGATGTTATAAGATCACTCAAAAACAACAAAGGTTCTAGTGTTGATTTCATCTCAGCACGAATTCTGAAGATGATAGGTACCGATATCAGCCGACATTTCGCTCATGTTATTAACCTGTCAATTAGCACAGGCGTATTTCCTCGTATTCTGAAAAAGCAATCGTCATTCCTATTCATAAAAGGATGATGTACACGATATCATGAACTATAGACCTATATCTATCTTAAGTGTCTTTTCCAAGGTTTTTGAAAGAATAGTGTTTGATAGAATGATGAAGTACCTAGATAAATTTCAAATACTTGATACTGCACAACATGGTTTCAGAACCGGCCGCTCGACTCAAACTGGAGCATTGCAGTTCGTGGAGTTCGTCTATCGTTGCCTTGATAATGGTCAATATGTTGTTGGATTGTTCTTTGACTTGTCTGAAGCGTTTGATAGTCTTGCTATCCAGTTTATATTGGATAAATGTTATAATCTTGGATTCAGAGGCGTGTTCTTGAACTGGATTCGTAGTTATCTGGAGGACAGAACTGCCTCAATCAGGGTTCACGACTCGTTCTCAAATGAACAGTACTGTAAATTAGGAGTACCCCAGGGTTCTGTCTTGGGGCCACTTCTATTTCTGTTATTCATCAACGATCTGCCACCAAATTTGAAAAAATATTCTACAGAAAATCTAATATTCGCAATTTATTATCAAAATAATCTGGTTGATACTGTTCGCTGATGACTCTTCCATAGCTATTACTGCTGAGACTCTTGAGGAGCTTCAAAAGTTATGCGAGCTGCTGGTGGAGAGTTTCGTAGAATGGTGCCATTTAATGCTATTATGATCAATGTCAACAAGACGGAATGCATTCAGTTCACTCTGTCGTCTTGTGATCGGGGTAGCATAACAATAAGGTATTTAGATACAGTCATCTCTTTGAAGGACACCACTAAATTCCTCGGCGTTCACATCGATAGGAATCTGAAGTGGAGTGCACATATCGATGCGATTTGTAAGAGGCTGAATAGTTCCTATTATGCCCTAAATAGAATCAAGAGTTCACTACCTCTAAGTTCCCTTGTGAACGTTTATTACAGTTTGGTATATAGTCACCTGTCCTATAATATCTTACTGTGGGAAATTCCTCAGACGTAGGTAGAGTTTTCATCATCCAGAAAAGAATTCTGCGAATGATGTTCGATACAGCTCCACAATCTTCATGTAGACCGTTGTTCCTGAAGAATGGTATCCTCACATTGGCGTCTATTTTCATTTTGAGATGCCTCATTAATATTAAAGAGAATGAAAGTAACATGACTAAACCTTCTAACTTTCATTCCCACAATACTAGAAATAAGGAAACATTATGTATCCTAAACACAGAACTTCTAGATTTGAAATGTCGCCCTGTACCAGGGTATCAGATTGTTCAATCATCTTCCACGGCATATACAGGGTCTAAGTGTAAATAGATTTAAGGTAGCAGTTAAGAATTTACTTTTAGCAAAATGTTTTTATACTGTGAATGAGTTTCTATGTGTTGATTTAGATAATGTCTAAATGTCTTTTCTATTGACCTGTCCTATACATACTTGTGATGTCTTAAGGGATCAATAAATTATTATTATTATTATTATTATTCGATTAAAATTTTGCCTTGACAGTTCCAAAACACGGATGCGATAGCTTTCTTGGCTGAAATTGTTGTGTTTTGAACTAATTCGTGGAGAGTAAAGAGGTGTGTCATCACTGTTGGGACTGTCTTTTGGTTTCCGGCGTGTAGTGTGCTATCCAAGTTTCATCTCCAATGAAGATGGAGCGGGGAAATTCATCTCCATGGAGTTTGCAGCGCCTCAGAAACTTGTGCCTGGCCTCCACCCGATTTACCTTGTTTTGGTCTGTAAGATATTTTGGGATCCACCTCGCGGATGGTTTCCGATATTCGAGGGTTTCTGTGTTCATAGCTTCATCACCATATGTAGTTTCACCTCATTATAAATCACAAACGGATGTTTTTGCTTTCAAACAAGATAACGGCTAACGTCGCATATTTCACACTTGGTGGGAGACTGGATTGACATTGTTCACGAAACGTGTTGTAGCGTCGACAATTCTGAAGGTACTGACCTCGAACCGGTCTCGTTGCGAAGGGAAGAAGTCAGGCTACACCACCGTGTAGCCAACATAATGAAAATAAATTACCTAAGTACACTTATTTTCTAGATACGCCTCTTAAGTTTTTCCGATGTTTATTACCAATCAGTAAAGGAACGCATTTGTGGATTAATTTTCTCGCTAAAACACATACGACGTGTACTTATAGAATATGTCTTCTACTGTACGAAGAGTAACCTGGCAAGTGATGATTTCAGAACTTTTTCTTGTTTATAACTACTCACTACAAACTTACTATCAGGAGACCGAAAGTTCTACGAAGTCTAATTTGAAGAGTAAATGCGAATTTGAAAATTTCCACATTGTAAATGTTCCTAACGTGACTTGCATTAGAAGTGTATTGATAAAAGTCGTCAGATAACGAAATTACGTTATGGCTCATCATACGACTCCTAGTTTATACAAGTTTGTCCACTCTCGAGATTCGAACAGAATAGCAAAGACAAACTCGAGGACCGTTGTATAACCTTGAGCGTGAAAATTTTGCTAAAACTTCTTTATTTTTGTCTATTGCATATTTTATTTTTAGCTAGACAATGTTTGTACTGGTGGAGTCATCATATATCAAAAGTACCGAAAATACCATCAAAATTGGTACATTAAATATGGAGAAGATTAGATATGTCAATTATGTTCATCAATTTGTGACATTTTTGACATTTGTTCAGTTGTAAAATAGGAAACTATTTTGAAGAGTTTTAGCAGCTGTTCATATCTTGCGTTACTGATAATTTCAAGTTGGGAAGTGGTGGGCGTTCATGAATCTTTTCAGACTCCGAGAGGAGATCAATTTTTCGTTGAAAAGCATAGAACATATTAAATATATTTATTAGTTCATCGGTGTTAGATTATACTGAGAAAGATTTGAATTTGTTCAACAAAATTATCATAACATCCACTCATATTAAATAGGGACTTTAAGATTAACTTCAATAATGAAGAAAACTTCATACTTTTACCCGATGAATTTAATTGTGATATTAATAAGTGAAGATACTTTCTTAGCGATAATAGTTTCTGTGTATCAGAGTGCAACAGTGTGAAAAAAATTCACGTGAGTGAACTATTTCCTTGCAAACATCACTCAATTACTTTTATTTTGTATCATGGATTTATATATTTCGATAACTATATCAGTCAATTCAATATCACAATTGTTATAAAGGCTAACCTTAGAGAATATAAATAAAATATAAAAATAGGCATCGATCGTCTTATTGCCCCCTAGGCACTTCGTACTTTCATCACATCTTAGAAGTACAAATTTCGATCTACCTTTCATACATTCTTGAATCAAAGATTTTCTTCTCGTTTTTTAGTAAGTCTACATAGGTGAGAGTTGATGAACAAACAGGGTTCATCCGTATTTAAGACCAATTATTTTCATTATTAACCTAAACTCAAGGCAGGGGACTAAGTTCTATAAATGCCTAAAACAGCAAAAAGATATACGCGAACTCAGAATTAAACATTTAAACAAAATAAGTAAATGTCAATCCTGTTCTTGAAAGCATTGACGATTTTACACACGCCCATTCCATCTGGAGCATTCTACTCGCTAAAAATTCGATTCACCAAACAAAAATTCGACGTTTTAGTACTTCAGCTATGTGAAATATTGTGAATAGGCAAAATGCCCCATCCTCCTTCTCCGTTTTCTTTTTGCGTGGTGAATTCATTGCTGCAAACAGATTCAATTCAGTTTTTTTGTTTTCTATTCATTTAGAATCTTTAACATTTTCAAAATCAGCCAATATTTTAATTGCTTTTTAAGTTATGTAAAATGACATTCTACAGGCGTTCTTTTACGGTAGAGTCGAACTACGTATAGAACTTCTTTTTTGTCCAAGAGTTTTTGATTTATAATGAAAACTTGAATTTTTTTAATACGAACCATTTGTGGAAGTTTTTCATTTTCAAAAATATACCACATGTATATATTTTTTTCATCCGGAACGTATTTCTATGAAAACCGAAAATCGTTTAGCTTTTTCCTAATTTTATCTAGTAACTCTATAACCATTCACAGCATTTAGAAGGAAAAATTGAAAAAGCTTAATTATGTTCTGTGCACTCATTATGATAGTTCGTGAATTAATTCTTGCAATGACAATTCAAATAAACTATTTGATCTTTTCACAGATATTGTTTTCGAGTGATGAAGTTCACATCAATAGTGATGGAATATTCAATCGTCAAACATTTCAAGTCGGATGTAAATCCAGATTCGCATGTTCACATTCAACATCAAGACTGTTATGAGTTCAAAATTTTTATACGGCTTGTTCGCTTCGTTATTACAAACGATATTATACTCACACAATATTTGTAACTTGATGAAAATCTGAATTTTCATTGCAAGAATTGATTTTCGAACTATCATAATGAGAGCACGGAACATACTTGAGATAATTTAAAATTCTGTGAATGAACATAGAGTTACTTGATAAAATTGGGAAAAAGCCATAAAATTTTCAGTTTTTCATGAAAACTCGTCTTGAATGAAAATATTGAGTGCAGAGGTGATATATTTCTGGAGGAGAAAAAAGCCTATTTAACGAAATTCAAGTTGTCTTTGGTTCATGTTTAGAAAAACACAAGATTGCATTATAACTCGAAAACCGAGAGAAAGAAATTTTCGCACAAAGTTCGTTTTTACGTACAAAAAGTGCCTGTAGAATGTCTAAACTTTTATTTCATAACTTCAAAAACAACCGAGATATTGGCACACTACTGATTCTCTGCAAATAGCTCGAAAACGAAAGAAGCTAGTTTGAATCTGTTTGCGGTAATTGATTCTTAGCTCAAAAAGAACACGGGGAAACTTGGGTCATTTTCCTCTATTCACAATATTTCACATAGATGCAATACTGAAACCTCGAAATCTGTCGAGCCTGAACAGAGTTTGCAGATTTCCATCTTAATTGCGGCAGCTTGGTGAAATGTTATACTTCGTTTGATCTCTTTCTCAGGGACCAGTTTTTAATGATACAAAAGGTTATGTTGATAAAGCGGTTTCATTTAGAGAAAGATTTGCATAAATAGGACAATGTTGTTAAGGTTGTGATGTCATATCCACACTATGAGCTTTTCAGAGGGTGATTTCAAAACGAAATTCATTAAATAGTATTCAAATTTGAAATACTAATATACTTTTAATATTTTTTAAACATAATGAATATACAACTATAAAGTGAACACATTTCTGAAAATCCATGTGCAACCGTATTGAATTTGAAAAGAAACATCTAAATCAATGTGACATCTATAGTCTATTTGAGACTCCTCAATTTCAAAGACCCGTTATATTTCTGTGAAAACTAAAAAGTCGTAGTTTAAATACTGGTTATTTTTGTGGACATATTTAGGACATCTAAACGACTCACAAAAAGTTTAACAATAATTTCTCAAAAATCTCCATTGACAGGGTGTATCATTCTGTGAGCGGTAAATATTAGGGAATATACAATATTTGAGTTCAATGAGTTGAAGCGTGGCCAAGGTTGCTGAAGGCTAACTCGAGTCGGCCGTTCCAGCCGGTCGAAGAATGACAGAGTGGTCATTTACCCACATTGGAATGAATAAGCATTGCATATCTTACATCTCCGATCGAGGCATTATTCATTCTTTTATGTTCTTTTTCATTTTGTCATACTCGAGGCGAATGTTAACTGTATACCTACATGTTGTAAATCAGCAGTACTAGCAAGAACGGAGATCGATTTGATTGGCATGAAGAATCGGTACCAGACTTCGAATGGATCCGTTAACTGCAAGAACAATTGATAATAATAATCAAAAAAATTCGAGAAAAAGTGGAATAATGTTGTGACAACATAGAGCAATCGCAGGAAAAATCATTTGTAATGAGGGTCTATCCTCTTCTCTCTCGCAAACTGATTTTATGTTTCTGAGGTACACTTGAAGGTTGGACATACGGGGGGAAGTTTGGAAAGTTTATAACTTAAGAAATGTGAAAGAAATTTTTTTTCGAATTGATTTCTTTTTTTCTTTATACTTCTTCACACTTCGTTCATAAGGAATAAAAAGATTGCTTGCCTTTAGATCTGCTGAATGGAAAGAATGGTGAAGTGGTCTAATCGTAGTTCCCAAAGTGCTTAGTGGTGTAATGTTTGACATTTTACTTTATATTTCATCCATAAACTTCATCCTTTTAAAAATTAGTAAGTTAGTAGATCAGAGCTCCTTCCAGTTCGTGAAAACAAGTTCCTCAAGTGTATCTTGAGAGTTCAAGTTAAGCATTGGCTTTTCCAGCGGAAGGTTTGCTAATGGCAAGTCGAGAATGTCGAGTGTGTTGCCCTCCTCAAATCTGGCAAGGATGAACAATTTGCGTATCCATAATGATTTTTATTGACTTCTGCAAGCTAAATGTAATCACAGTATTCAATGATAATTATTTCCGCTTGAAAAACAGTCACTAGTTTGCCTGGACAGATGGACTGCTCTTCGTGTAACAGTCCTCTGCTACCAGGGCTTTCTTAGTGCAGCCATTGTGATGTCTTCCTTATGCAGGATTAGTTTGTGATCAAATCCTGGAAATGATATTTTGCGACACTTGACAATCATGCCGGTAGGCATATTTGTAATCGTCGCCTAATTTAACCCTAGCGTAGTTAATGAAGCCACAATATGATTTTTCGGTATTCTGAATTCAAAATCGTGTGAAATAGTCAACGACAGCATGAAGTGAACACGCGTTCAATGATTCCTTCACTTGATACATGATACAAAACGAAGTATTGTCAAGGATAGCAAAAATCAGCATTATTTTCTGTTAATTCTGAAAATTCTTGAATAATAGATAAACAACATTTGAAGGATTTTATCGCATAATTTTGTTAAGTTTATGCGTCAGAATTCATTATTCAAAAGTCCTTGTAATACCAATGTAAACAATGGTTCCGAAAACATTTTTTTTTAAATCAATTGCACAACTTATCGGAAATTTCGTTTTCTCCAAGAATCTATTTCAATAGTTTCTTAATAAATCGCTACAAAATGATTATTTTTTCATTTCAATTCTTTAATATAGTTATTAATTCCTGCGTAACGGTGAAAAATTTGTATATGTACTTCGAAACGGCATCCGCATTGGATTCCAGTATGGCTTCTTCAAAAACATCATATAATTGAATCCAATGATTCGCATCGTACGGATCGTACCCATCGGCCTGTCGTTTATGCCCATGCAGTTGCTGGAAGAGGCAATTTTCTGATGCCTTCCTAGGAGTTAGTCGTTAGCTCGCTAAAAAAAGTGGCGTTGACCATTTGATAGTACTACCTACAAACGTTTCATGTGAAATTATGGACGCTTACATTCATCAGGAATAAACTTCTAGTGTAGTAGTAGTGAACTATTTTGCGTTACGATAATTTATCAGCAACTAAAATGTTCGGATCACTTTGTCCTTTTTTTGTGAAACTATTGGTAGTGTTTTTTGGGTGGATATACACACAACCAAATTTATATGGAATCACTAGATATTTCACATTATCGATTGTTTTTAACCATGGATCTTTGACTAATTGTGAAGAATGAAGTTTTTTGTTATAAAGAACTGTATAGTATGATAAGATATGCTGAATTATCACCACATGTTCGAGATATTGTACTCAGTCGTCACTGAGATATGAAACTGTGAATTTCAAAATTCAAAAAAGTCTATAATCATAATTGAAAATGCCTTACGTTGGATTGTCCGATGTGCAGAGGGGTCGAATAATTGTTCTCGTTGAAAAAAGGGTGACACAAAGGAATATAGCGGCCACAATGGGGGTATCACAGCGGATGATTTCCAAAACCTACGCCCGATACGTGGAGCTACAATCCCTGCAAAATAAGCCTAGAAGAAGTCGTAAGAAGATCACTTCTGAAGAACAAGACCGCTTTTTGTGCCAAATTGCAAGAAGAGACCCTAGTGCGTCGCACCCCGTACTCCAAACGCAATTTATGGAAGCAACAGGCATCAGTGTATCAGTAGAAACCATACGTCAAAGACTTCGTTCAAGGGGTTTACTCAGCAGAAGGCCCTTAAGAGTTCCAGAGCTAACCAGACAACAAAAAATTAACAGACTTAATTGGTGTATCGAGCACCAAAATTGGAATATTGAGAATTGGCGAAATGTTCTTTCTGCGGATGAGACCAGAATTGGTGTTCGATCGCCGGATTCGGGTTCTAAGGGGTCGTGGAAGACAAGCTAGACTCCGAGCAGCAAGACAAATTCCGAAATACCAAGGCGGCAGTGTGATATTTTGGGGTGGCATTATGCTGGGAGGCAAAACAGATTTGATTTCGTTTTCCTGCGAGTGTAACGGCTAGAAATTACGTGGACCTAGTGGTGCCCAGGTGAGAATTTCACTTTTATGCAAGATAATGCTCCTCCTCATACCAGCAACCTTGCGCGATATTATCTTGAAACAGAAGGAATCGCTATTTTGGACTGGCCAGCTCGTTCTCCAGACCTAAATCCTATTGAACACCTATGGTATAATCTCAGAAGGAAAATTAGATCGCTCACAACAGCTCATTCAAGCCGCCACAGAATAGTGGCAGAATATCACCCCAGAGGAGGTCAAAAACCTAATCCAAAGCATGCCTAGACGGATTCAGGCTTGTATCAGGGCAAGAGCAGGTGATACAAGCTACTGAGGTCGAGAAAAAACACCTACTCCGTGAGAAAACAATTTTCAATTTTTTACTACATGCGGAAAGGGTCACTTTTCTTTTATTCGTTTCTTTCTTGAAATAAACCTTAATTTATTTCTTTTTTCAATTGAAATATCTCAAAAAGGATCTTTTCTAACAATACTTCGAAATTTCCAAAATCTCTGAGGCAATATTTAAAATATCGGGTGATTCCATATAAATTTGGTTGTGTGTATATGTATTCATAGATTTTGATCATGTGTGCATTTGTCATACGACTGGGGATCGCTTAGTAATTCAAGTTTCAATGCTATTTGTAAATGTACTGTGTTAACTTATACATGGTAACATTGTAACACGTATCTTTTCAAATTGAAATATGCACAAGTATTTTCAATATGTTTCCCGAAATAATTTTCCATTGTTTTTAGTTAATCACTTGTTACTTGATCTTGAAAAGTAATTAAGTGGCCTTCAATTTCAGAAAATAATTCACTAGGAACAAACCGTTCATTAATTCTCTCTTCAATATAATTATTTTGTAATTTATGCAATTTTTTCCATCCGATATTGTCATTAGGTATTCCATAACTCATTAATATTCCGAGAGGAAAAACAAAGCATTTCAAAATTTCAGTCTCATTTTCTATGATTCAGTTCGGTTTCTTTTTGAGGTTAGGAAATTGCGTCTCTTTACAAATTCAATTTAATATTCATAATATATACTATATGTATGTTATACTACAACAATTAAATGGTATAAACTTCTCATTTTTTAGAATTATGCATATAATATCGAATGCTAATAGATTGAAGAAACATCTTCAATAATTTTGTGATTTACCTGAGCAATGAAAGTTGACAAAATAATGAAAAATAAGAGAAAATACAAAATTCATTTAATTGCTTTACTCCTTCTTATTCTTACTATCTAATGAGGTTTCCTCGAGAGCCTACAAGTTTTTGGTGGCTGTTTTATTTTCCAAAAGTTTTACGTTTTTCATTATTAGTTTTATTTCAGTTTCTATAAATACCATTTTCATTTCGATTGTTCTCGAGTGTTGTTGTGGATGTGGTTCACCAAAAAATTGTTCACCATATTAATTTATTGCCGCGTGTATTTGGCAATCGAAATTGTTACATTCTTATTATTATTGATATATTCAACATTTATTCTACCAATGGGAACAAACCATAATTGAGTGTTATTTTAATTAAATCTTCCTATCATGATATCGACAAAGATATTGAATTGAATAGATTTCAATTTGAACTTTACAACAATTTTCATAAAAGTTGAGATTTTTAAGAGTGATTTCCCAATGATGGTCAAAATCACCATATTTATCCCAAATATTCACTGCATTTTACGTAATACCATTCATCAATGGGAATCATTCGACTTCCGATTGTTAATCAAACGCTATTTATCAATGCAAATGTTTGTTGTTTCAGATGGTACTTCCGCAAAATCAAGAGAATCGAGGCAGAGAAAAAACTACTTTTACCAGAAAACGAGCATGGCGCTTTCCTTATAAGAGACTCCGAAAGTAGGCATAACGACTACTCGTTATCAGGTTAGTATTTCATCAGTATTTTAGGTATTCATAAAATGCGCCCAAGAAGTGAGATTTGGTTTCACTTCGATCCATTTATCCATATGGAACGGCATTTTACTTTTATTCTTAGAACGGCGTATCGTTTCTAAAACTTGCGTTAGAATAGCAAGCATTCTGTCGTTCTTGAATTGAATCTTAGAAGGCTATGATCAGAATTCCTAGAAATGCGGTCGCAATGCAGTGTACAAGTGAAGTGATTGTTGAAACATGAAAATTTCGAAGTTATGGAAATATAAGCGCACTAAAATTGTTTGTAACTCGCAATTGCGTCTGTGACTAAACCGAGCAAAGGAGGGCAGGGGAGAAATAGAGGTAATTGAGAGAGCAAACATGCATTCTGTGTAAAACAATAATTCCTTGATGTCTGAACATGACGTTTTGAGACTAAATCCTCAATAACACTAGTGATAACTCATAACTTAATCAAAGTATTTCACGAATTCTAAAGTGTCGTTTCGGCTATAGATATTGACGACAATATCAGGAGGGATCTCTAATGATATGGCGGATGCGTCACATCCAATTTCATTCCACATTTGAGGTGAACTCGCTAAATCTATAGTAAGAGAATGATATGACGTTTTATAGTAATTCACCAAGCTTCAAGAATTTAATGATCTTATCTTTTTGAGTTTAATTGCACGAATAAAAATATTCTATCGAAAAACACGCGCGCACTTCTTCAAATAAAAGGTTCTCAAAGTTTTTTCGTGGTTCTTCTCAAGTATATTACGTAATAAATACTACCGATTGCAGCCGTCCTCATGGTAGAATTTCCAGCGGATTTCGAGTTGTAATACAAAAGTTGGGCCGGTCATCAGTCAACCGCCTCTATAAAATCAGGCACGCGTAGGACGAGGCCCGATGAACACTGACACAACTTTTGAGAACCAATTGCGAACCGTACGACTGACGATCAAGGACTGGCGTTAAGAAGCGCTGCGTGGAAGATACTCAGACAATCTGAAAAGCGACAAGGTTGACGACAGATATTCCTAAAAAAATTTCAAAGCTGAATACCCTCTCTCGGAAACCGACGGTAGATTACTATCAAACCAAAATTAGATTATCTCCATAAGGTCGTATCTTAAGCAGATTACAGGAAATAACTTTGCCTTGGACCAATGCCGGAAGTGCAGGAAAAATTTGGAGATTGTGCAGAATATCACCTCAGACTGCTCTCGCCTTGCTTCCACTGGTTACCTGCGAAGACATAACAATGTAGCCAAAACATATATCAGGAGCTAGCACTGAAGCATGACCTCGTCAGAAAAAGTAGTAAAAGTACTTACCTGCAAATATCCTGGAAACTGAAACATTGGACAATAGGGAATGTGGAAATTTCGGGAAGACCAATGTGCTGACAGTAAACAAATAAATAAAGACTTAGCCTTCCAACTGAAGGAGATGTATAATCTCAACTCGATTGTGGTACTGTCAATTATTATCTCGGTAAATGGATTGGTTCATGCGCGCTTTGTCACAGAACGACTACAACTCTGCCGAAGTTCAATTTTAAGTGCCTAGAAAGAAGCATTATCGGCTACAACGCGTATCGTCCATGGATTGGTGCCATCTTCAAAAATTCCTCATGGTGAAAAAAAAAATATATATATATATATATATATATATATATATATATATATATATATATATATATATATATATATATATATATATATATATATATATATATATGATGGGACAAATATCTTCCGCGATAAACTTCGCGAGGAGTCTACATATGTAAACTTGAGACAAGAAGAATTATTCAAAAATCCGTAGATCAATGAATAATCCCTCCCGACAAGAGCTAGTTCCCCAATCTGCCTGCCATGCACGCAGCCCCATCGAGCCACAATAGTGTAACCAAGCAGGATGCCGAGAAACGAAGCAGACTGCAGTTTCGCCCTTATTAAGAGCTCATCAGTGTCGCATATCGCTTCTCAGCATCCTATCAAGCTACATCGGGGTACCCTATCGATTCCAGATAGGACGCACCTCGTACATACGTACAGTCGCCCTCTATGGACCGACACGGCGAACCCGCTACCGGACTTCGAGAAAGATACGAACAATAACAAACAGATGTGGAAACGTTGAAAGTTCCAACATTTGGGAGACATCTTTCGCCGTTCCGTGAATCACATCAACGGTAGAAAACGATCGAAATAATCTCAGCGGAATAGTGCTCTTAGCCTCTGTTTCCGAGATAAAACCTCCCGTCGGTAAATATTTGATGGGACAAATATCTTCTGCGATAAACTTCTCGAGGAGTCTACATTCCTAGATTGAAATGAATAATATTAGCTATGGCATTATGTATTTCTAAATAATCTGTTGAAGCATGGACTGAGCAAGATGATAATATATGAAAAACTGTTTCTGAAGAACAAAAACATCTACGGCAAGAATCATCTGTATTCTGTTTGATGATGTATTTTCTATAATTCCTCGTGAAAACAACCTGATCCTGGATCGCAATTGCCAAGCCTTCTGTTTCAGCAAACAATTCTACAGAAACTAACCATCTACTTGATGCGATTTCATCAATATAATCATTTTTTAATTCTTTAGGGAGCTTTCCGTGTAATTCCTTCTGCATCCAACTTTCTCTTTTAGAATTATCATCAAATATATCAAAGTCTACCTTCTGCATTGTCAAGTTCAGAGGTGTAAGATTATAATCTGAAGCAACAACAATATAATGTAATTTAGACGTTCTCTGTTCATGAAAATGGGAACGTAGATGAAAAATCTGTTTACTATGAAGATTACTCAAATCAGTTAATCCACGACCTCTAAGATGTCTAGGTAGTGTAACTCTCTGAACAGCTGACTTTGGCTGGTGCTTATGATATTTACAAAGCATTTTCCTCGTTTGACATTGTAATTCAATTGGATCATTCATTTTCATGATAAACAGAGAACGTCTATATTACATGATATTGTTGTTGCTTCAGATTATAATCTTACACCTCTGAACTTGACAATGTAAAAAGTAAATTTTGATATATTTGATGATAATTCTAAAACAGAAAGTTGGATGCAGACGGAATTACACGGAAAGCACCATAAGAATTGAAAAATGATTATATTGATGAAATCACATCGAATAAATTTTTAGTTTCTGGAGAATTGTTTGCTGAAACAGAAGGCTTGGCAATTGCTATCCAGGATCAGGTTGTTTTCACGAGGAATTATAGAAAACACATCATCAAAATATAGATGATTCTTGCCGTAGATGTTTCTGTTCTTCAGAAACAGTTCTTCATATATTATCATCTTACTCAGTCCTTGCTTCAACAGATTATTTAGCAAGACATAATGCCGTCGCTAATATTATTCATTTCAATCTAGGAATTAAACATGACCTAATTCCCAAAAGGAAAAAATTTTACAAATATGAACCTGAGATTATTTTGATAAAACAATTCTTTGCAACAGAGCTGTAAAACACAATAGACCAGATATCATTCTCACTGATTAACAGAATCAAATAACATATATAATTGATATTGCTATACCCGACACACATAATATACAAAATAAATACAATGAAAAAATTTCTAAATATATGATGCTTGGCGACGAGATTAAAAAATGTGGAAAATGAAAGAAATTTTTATTCTACCGATTATTATTTCCACAACAGGTGTTATTCCTAGGAATCTTCACAAAAGTATTGAGATTTGGGTCTGAAGAAAATTTGTTTGAACAGTTACAAAAGATAACAGTCATCAAATCTTGTAATATTCTTCGTAGGTTTCTTTCCGAAAAAATAATGAGGTAGAGTCATAGATTTTCTCTTTAGTTTATACTGCTCAGAATCTCATTTCATAATTTATTTATTTGTTTAAATGTAATATAATTAACTGACAATTTTGTCATATTTATATTCAGTGCAGTATTCTATTCGATCGTTCACCACTTCACACAAAGGAAACTATTAATGAGTAACATTCAGTGTACTTGACTAAGGTCCGAACATTGGATTTTTTCGGGGAGAAAGCCTCTGACACTACTCGTTGGTACATTGATATCATTATCTGATGATGGTATAGTATGTATATATTCTGGTAGATTGATATATTCTCATAACATTTAACGTTATCCTAATATATTATTATTCCAGGATATGTTTTGATTATAATCATTGCCTGGCAATGGCAGTAATTACCGGGTGGTGGATTTATATTTTTCATGAAATCAGTTTGATTGATATATATATATATATATATATATATATATATATATATATATATATATATATATATATATATATATATATATATATATATATATATATATATATATATATATATACTTTACAGCTATTGGGCATAATAATCATATTATTCTTACGTAATAAATTATCAAAATCTTTTTGCTATGACCCTATCTCCCACATCAGGTAGGAGGTGTTTTTTCGAATCACGAAATCTAACCTATTCTTATCTCATAGTATAAGTGCTATCAAGAATTAAAGTAGGTAAGAACATTAATATATTAAGAAATAATTATTAAATACAACTAATAGAATTGTCTGCTACTAATGAACTGTGAATCAGAAAATGATAATCCTTGTGCCTGATTCTAACAACAACAATACTTGATGAGCCTATATCCCTAATATAAAAAGAAGAAAAGATAACAGTAACATAGATTTCGACAAAAAATCAAGACCTAGTCCTACTGAAAAGCGAAGCAACAAACGTATAGAAGTAGTTTAATCAGAACGACCCTGTACATATACGTAAGTTAAATTGCGTTTTTCAAATCCATTAAGTTGGTGATCGGATGTTCGAGAGAATCCAATTCTTGATGCTTTTTTAAACAGTTTCAGGGCGGTCAAGCTTCTGATATTCTGTGGCCACATATTGAAAGTTCGAGGTGCTAAGTATAAGAAACACCTCTGACCTGCCGTTTTCCGCGTTCGAGAAATGACGAAGGCATTTTTAGCGTATCTAGTCATGTGATCATGCGAGATTGGTTCGTTCATATTTCCCATACCTCCGGTAATACCCAAGATAAACCTATACGTGCTTTAAAGGCTCCACATAACACTATGATTTCTATTTTGAATCAAGAGAATTAGAAATCGTCTACAAGCATCTTATTCTATGTGACGGAGAGTATTGATACAGTTTTCAAAAACATTTATGAACGAACAAAAACACCGATAACAGTATTAACAGAACGGCCCCCACCTATTTTATTTTCTTGGAAAAAAGGAAAACGTGCCTCTTATTTTCGTGTAGATGTATATCGATTACTGTAGTTCACACACTTGAGTCATATAGTTCAATCTATTTCCACACAGAATATCGATAAAGGAAATAGAGATAACAACTTTCTTTCTTTCTTTTCATTAAACTAAATTAAATCTCATTTTTGTAATTATAATAAAAATACAAAATACTTATACTACAAAAGAATAATAAAATAACTCGACTATCTACTTCTGACCAAGAGATACTTAAATTCTTAATTATACTTTCAAATGCTACAAGAAATTACTTCCTGAAACAAACATTCCTAAGAACTCATAAAACCAAAACGTTTATTTTCCCTTCTTTATCAATAGCCGAACTAATGAGTTAATCCATATTTTCTATTTCAGTTCGTGATGGGGACACCGTGAAGCATTACAGAATAAGACAACTTGATGAAGGTGGATTTTTCATTGCAAGGAGAACTACTTTCAGAACTCTACAGGAATTAGTCGACCATTACAGCAAAGATGCCGATGGTCTCTGTGTCAACCTGTGCAAGCCTTGTGTTCAGGTGAGAAATCAGAAAAATTTTAATTCATTAATCTTAATCTTAATCTCCACGCTTTTATCATCGAAGTTCCTCTAAAAGAAATATCAAATGGATATTCCCCCTATAAGTAATAAATGAATTTTCGGTTTCCAATTATGCGGTGAAGTTTTCTTCAAAAAGTTACCGGTTTTAATGGTCGAAAGCGAACTTTCAGTAATTTCCATACAGAATGTCAATGTCAGTGCAAATTATTTTGCTTACGCACAATATATCCATAACTTATCTTATAACTTAATTATTTCCTAATTCGTGGATCTATTGAAATAATATTATCAATTAGTATCCGTAATTTGTTTTATAGGAAACAAATAACATAAGTCTGCAAAAAAAATGAGAGCTGTTTTGGTTTTATTTTCGTAATTCTTTTGCTTCTGGGTGTGCTGAATCGGAAAATGATGTATGTAGGTGTTTTATGTTGGACCAATTATCATCTTAAAATAAAAAATTAAAGACTAGAATTTTTAATTTATAATTGCGTAACAAAATTTTTTTTATTCATTCATTTATGATAGCTTTATCAGTACGCACTATACATATTTCTCATAGGGAGCCTCCATTTGGTACATTTGTACATTTCCACTTATGGGAAGCATCTGGTAGGTCTCTCGGAAGCGTCTAACAGTAATCTGCTATCATTCAGACGAACCATTTTCCCTAGTATCTTTTTTCCATAACCCCAATATCTTGGTGAAATCATTCGTCTTGCTCTTCACTCATGTCTCCTAAATGTTCTTGAAAGTAGTCGGGGCGGGAATGAAGATAATTGATGTTCAAACACATTAGGCAACCTAAAGCTTGAAATGCTTTCATCATTACTTATGTAGGATTATTATCATTATTGCCTGAAAATTTCTCCAATCTTCTATTTGAGGATCCGTCATGGTTGTAATGAATTGTGGGTCAGCCATAAATCGTCTAATATCCGGTTCAACGAAAACACCTTTCTTCAACTTTGTGCTTTATGTGAAGCGGTGTTCGAACTTTATGAGGATGCACCAAACTTTCATGCAAGGCGTTCCCTTCGCCAACTTTAAGCTCTCTCGGAGGCCAACACGTTTTGGTCCAGTGATTTGCTTAATCTCTACTATTGCATAGACACAAAAAGCAAAGGAATTTGGTAAACCCAGACTGTTGTCCGAGCAACATGCCCAGATTTTTAAATCGATGCACACTCGTCAATCGTCTCTATATTTCAATTTGCAAAGAACAAATACCAAGTTCTTGTAGGTTTCCTTGAGATGAATGGAATGACCGATAGGAATAGAACCATAGAAGTCGCAATTCTGAAGCACGCCTACTTCAAAGCTTCTTCTTGAAGAATCTATGATAATACGCCACTGTGCTGGGACGTATGAGATCTTGAATGTATCCATGAAACCTTCAATATTGGTAGAATAAACCAACTCCTCCTCTTGGGCGAAGTAGGAATATCTCAAGATATCTGAACCAGGAGGTTCACACTCCTGGCAAAGCTACGTTCCTGCTTTTGAGCCTTGATCCAAGCAACTCAGCAGAGTTTTTGGGAAGAATTAAGTCCCTTAGCAAATCACTTAGCTAACTCTGAGAAGACAATTTCGGACTGCTTTCATCTTTAATTTAAAAACTTGACTCATCGGGTTCAGATACAGCCATATTTTGAGGTAGCAGAATCTATTTCGAGGTAGCAGAAGCCTTGAACACTGATGTTTTGGTCCCATGAGGGATGGGGCGAGTAGCTAATTGCAGATTGGGGTATGAAATTGACTACTTCCGTTTTGAATTTTATCCTTTCACATAACACGAACAAAAGTAAGTATTATCACTATGGTTCTTCTGTTCGCACCATAGGAATCAAAAACTTTTTTTCTTGCCCTCAAACCAATTTCGAAGGTCTTCAACACATCGTTCGCAGATTTAATGAAGTGCCTAAACTTTATCATGATCTCCAAGTTTTAAGCCAAAATACACAAAGTAAGCAAAGTCCGTAATCTTGAGTTGTCCGCTACAACTATAACAGAAACTGTCAGACGAAATCCACACGAGGACGTTAGGACGTTCTTTATTCAGACAGTAATGATAGTTATGGACTGTATACATTTGAAAACAGTAATGGAAATAAATTTGTATCTAGTACTTATATGACTCCAAGTTAGCCCAAAACTCCTTTCGTTATAATAAAGCTTTGCGTTTTACAAAATAATCTGACGTTCTGAAATATTTGGAGCATTTTTTTAGTTTTCAGAACACCTAAATGCATAGAAATCAGTTGAAAACATCTAGACAGCATTTTTTCAGACCTGTGTAATTTTATCCATATTTTAAACTGATTTTTTGTTCATCTCATGAATGATGTGATTTCTATACATTGATATTTTCGATTGGTACGGATATACTGCCCTCAATTATGAGTTTTCGTTTATTCTGAAAAATTGTAACGAAATGGCGGATTCGCCAGGTAACGAATATTTCTTTCCGTTCGTTGTTCACAGGAAGAACGTATACAGAGTGCCACAGGGGAAAATTATTAAAATCGTAATTGAAACAAAAAAACAAACTGGAAAAAACGTTTGGCAGATTATGCCATCACCAGCTGTGGTTTTGGTTCATACGATCTCTTGACGAACCGATATATTTAGCTAACAAAATTAATTAATTCCGACTTCTACAGAATGTTTTCGTGCAAAATGGCTTGGGTTTTAATGTTTCTCCCTCTAAGGACGGCTTTTGGAGCCTACATTAAACGCCTGTAGATTTATTTTCCATGTCTGAAACTGTCTTTTCTATCATTACAATACTAGCAGGCGAGAACAGGATAGAACTTCTTACATGAGCACGAGCAAATGCTCGCGGGGTACGTACTCAAAGAAAAACAAAGTGTACATCGCCACAGTTTTTTAACGCTATATTAACTTTCATGGAGAATGATTGATAGTAAGGGTGCTTTGCCGTCGGAGAATCTCCGTATTGAAAAAATATCATTCTATTTTGGGAGAACTTATCATATAGCTCTCTCTCATGTTAGTGTTGTGTTAGGTTCAACTCTGAGTCTACCTCAGAGTCAAACAATACAGTGCGCTCCAATGAAATTGAACCACCCTGAATAATTCGTCTGGTTTCTTTTGTCTGTGAATTTCCTGGAACAAATCGATTTTTCATTGGCGGAGGACATTTTTTGTTACTTACTCCGTTCTCCCCTTTTCAAAAATCTACCCCTGGTAGCTTCCACTCGTTTGGCATCTTTTTCAAAATGTGATTCTATTTTCTATACGACCATGTAATTATTAACTTTATAAATAACATATGACGAATTGAAATCGAGAATTGTTTGAAAAAATTCCAAGTTTTCATCGATCTGTTCGATCTCCATTTGAGGATAACACTTTTCAAAATCTATTCTGTTGGTTGTGAAAAATGTTTCTCTCACATTTGAATGTTTGCGCATCATCCCCCCACCCCGACAATTTTCATATGAGATAGGGATTGTGTGAAACTTTGTTCAATTTTCTGCATTTTTTAATTCCCCTACTTTTTAGGTGAAGATCGATCAAGTCGATTTTGTTTTGAAGAATTAATAATTCTGCTGATCTGAAAATCGAAACAGGGTACGTGCCATATCATTGCCTTAAGAAAAAGCTAGATTGCTTTCGTTTGAATTAATTAATAAAGAGGATATTTCAATTTTGATAGCTTGTGTCATATTAGAAATTTTTTTCCAGATCTGCTAGATTCACTTAATTTTAGTAATTCGTTAAAAAACAGGTAACTTCAGGTATCTTCTCTATTTTCTATTTCATATGTTTCGCTCCGTTGCGGTTCGAAAGAACCTCCAGCAATCAAATTGTCCTTCAGTCTTTTGAAAATAGGCTCATGCGGCTGTCACCTCTCAGGGAATCTATTGAAATAAGATTATTCCGCAACATCCGAATCATACCCATTTCGTACCCATCTCATACTTTTCGTAATTTTGGAATTGAAGAGCCATTCCGTTGAGTTATAAGTAGATATTTTCGAAGCAGATAGAGAGAGAACATATGACGTAAATAATTGTTTTCACACAATGCGATTGATAGAATATTGCAATTATTTCAAACACAGAATTGAATGAATCCACATCAAGAACATTGAATAGTTGAAATAGTATCGTAAAAAAGGAAAATCTATGTTCTAAGGGGTGAACCTATTGTTTTCATACAATGCGATTATTCAACTTCAACCGTCAGTTTGTCACTTGTCATTTTACTACGGCCGATTCGTTTTTGTTAGGTTACATAAATACATATGTTATTCAAATTGCTTTCATCGTAAGCTGAGCGTCAGTCTAGAAGAAGTTAGCTGAAAATAATATAACATGGATAAAGTGCTCCCGAAATTCCATCGAAATCCAAATTATTACTGGCCAGAATCATTTGAGATACATTCAATCCGGCAACCTTGCACACGGTAAATAAGAGTAATTGAATAAGTCTCAAAATAAGAGGTGCAAAAACTCTCTATTGAATAGTTAAAATAGTATCGTAAAAAAAAGGAAATTCTGTGTTTTTAGGGGTGGACTCTATTGTTTTTAACACAGAAATTAATGGAAGGGAACTTTGACGCACATAGATAAACCACTTTTACAACAGAATTGTGAATATCTGCGATATTCCGAGTGGATTGATATGGAATTTCGATTTTTTAATGAAAGAGGCTGATGTTGAAGGAATTTATGAGGCATTCAATATATATTTGGAAAGAAGAAAATAATCATCTCTATTGATCCGAAATCAGCTATAATTCGTATTTGAAAAAACACAAGGTTGCTTCATAATTCAGAAATTAATCGCCAAAAAAGTTTCAATCACATCCCTACATTCTACTCAGAAAAATGCCTAGAGAATGTGAAAATAATTTTTACCTAACTTCAATAGAATTCGAGAATATCCAGAATTCCCTTTTCGCCAAAGAGTTTTTCTCGAAAATTGAGCTCGAGAGAGGAAATCTTCTATAATGTACAATATATAACATAGCTGCCGTACTGTAACATCGAATCTGGTCCACCCTGTACACACTGCAAGAACGCATTTAAGTTGTTAGTTCATTCTTCAAAAATAATAACAGTGCTAGAGCAATTGCACGCATTTTCAAAATAACTCTGAAAGGCATTTGGCGCACCAATACGTTCTTGAGTTAACGAGCGAAAAATCGTTTTATGGCACCTCCCAATTTCCCAACAACGCTCAGAGTCGTCAGTTCGTTGTTGTTTTTGTTCGACTGTAAGCAAACGCGGCACTCACTTCGAAAAAAGTTTTTTCATGTCTAAATTTTCATGTGAAATGTTGAATACGGTGCCTTCTGATATTTCTAAGATGTCGGCCAAATCTTTCTAAGAACTATAGCAATTTTCAACACTCTTCTGATATTTTCTGGCGTAATCACAACATCTTCGGTGATCGAACGACCACATGACCACATTTGAAATCAGATTGCCATCGGCAAATGGTTGTTTTCGACAGGGAGAATTCTCCCGGTAACACTTTTCAAGCCCATGCTGTATTTTTACTCAACGAATAGCAATGTTTAAATAAGAGTTGAAACTCGTTTTGATTCATTTTCACAAATTCACAAAAGTAGATCACTTCAACTTCAATAGTTCCAAAACTACTGAACGAAATGTCATGAAATTTTGACACTTTTTTTCCTAAAACAATAGCACATTCGATATTTCTGGCGCCATCTATTCCTCAGTCGCGGAACTTTTTGACCTGTGTTACGCAAATGGCCCAGGCGTATAAGAATGATAGAATTGTGTCGTTCAAAATATTATGTCAATGACAAATTCGATAGCAACAAAGGAATATACAAAATTAGTACGAATAAATCATGCCCTTTCATCCCTCCATTCGACGAGACCATGCCTTATCAACAAATTGTTGGAATGTTTTCCTTGGAGACTATTCAGTACCTCTGTTTCTAATTTCCACAAACTCAAAGATAAGACAAGAAAACAAAAGCGTACTGTTGGTAAAAAGAATCATTTCTGGATTAGTTATGCTGGTAAACACAAGTGTGTTTTGTGACTTATCTCATGGGAATAGTTATACTTAAGGTTTGCACCAATTTCCATATCTAATATTGTAGAAATTCGAACAATTCAATAATACGTCAAGATATGGTAATCTATACATTTTAAATTGTTACATATGTTTTGCGTTACGTTCAACAAATTAAAGCCAATTCCAGGAACATAGATTTTACTCTGTGTGATTACTTTTATATTGCAATTACGTGAGTTCTACAATATTTGCAACAATTTTGTGAAAACGCAGCTTACATTAATGATAAATTTGATTTGTCGCGATTATTCTATATTGACTTAAGCTTGTTTCCATAATGATTCATTTTCTCTTACTATTGAGTCAAATTTCGTTCTTCAAATTTCAGTATTTTCTGAAATATTATTTTTGAAATTATAACTTTACACAATTTTGAATTTAAGTTAACACTAATATTTTTTATCTCTTCTACGCAGAGTGCTTTCTACGAGGTATGTGAGGAAATTAGATTTTTCGATGTACCAAATCAAACAGCACTTTATTTGCAGAATATTTTAAGTTTTACCCTTGATTTTATTCTTTCATTTTGCTTAATGCGTTAGCTATTATCACCCATATTTATATCATCCTGGATCTATAAATTTTTTTTTGAGAATTGATTGTTTTACTGATATGAAAAAGTATTTATTGTAAATAATATAATATACTGTTTAAAATTAATTATATTATTGATGGGTTTATCTTATGGAAATTCATTTCAATATAAATAAAATAAAACACTTTTGTCTGATTTCCACAATGGTTTAGGTTAGGTTAGATTTGATTGTCTCACTGATATGAAAAAGTATTTATTGTAAATAATATAATCTACTGTTTTAAATTAATGATATTGTTAATTGGTTCATTTTATGGAAATTCATTTCAATATAAATAAACTGAAACACTTCTGTCTGATTTCCACAATGGTTATTTTTAATACACTCCACCGGTTTCGACAGTTAAAAATCTACAAATCACATAAATACATCAGATAATTTAAAAATTCTCCACAAACGCAATGACAGGATGACAATGAATCTGTTGGAAAGTTTGAAAGTTAGCAAACTTTATAAAATCCAAAATAGATTCTAGAAACTTGAAAATGACGAAACTGTCAAAACGGGTCGTGTATATCAAAAATAAACGTTATGGAAATTACACGAAAGTATTTCATTTTACTTATACTTCTTTTAAATACTTTATTTTTGAGAATAGATAGTTATATTCATCTACACTGCACGTGGACTGCAAATACTCATTTTACGTTCCTTCTCTTACCCGTCGTGTTTCTTAGCTTACTAATGGCAAACTTACTGATAAAACTATACAAACAGCACAAAGCATTCACTGCAAAAAAACCTTCGAAAAAGTTCAGAGTTCATCAAAAACATGAAATTCTCATCATCTTATTGGGTTTATGTTGACGTGCTATTGCAAACTTATATAATTTTTATCATAGATATAAAGTCTGATTTTGTCAGAGTCAGTATATATTTTGGTAGGTTAGGTAAGAATTTATGACAAAATTGTTGAATAGCTCCTTCCATAAATATTAACTAAAATAAATGACTTTGTTTTGGATGTGATCAATTTTCTACCGTAGGAATACAGCGATCCGAGTGTTGTTTTACAATTTGATTTTGATGTGCACTAATTTCTTTATAGGTTTCATTTTTAATATAAATGGTTATATTGTTTGTGTAGTATTATTAAGAAATTTGTTTTTAGTAATATAAGTAACACTGATAGGTACGTATAGTCGTCTGTTCACGTTAAGTTTAAACTGACGTCATCAACCAGATTTCTCGGATGTTACCAATGTTTCCCAAAATTCCTATTCAGTGCGACTGTAAAGTATGGAACGAAATTCATAATTTCTTTATTTTTGATTTTCGTGCGGAACGCTCAGACAGGACGATTTTTATATTCAACTCGAAATTATTTGGACGAAAAAAAAATTTTCTTTAGTAATTCGCAAGATATGGCGACATCGACCATTTTTTTAAAATTACAACCCATACTTTTTCATCATTATTCTGCAGAGATTATTTTTCTGAGTGTTTTGATACCTATAGTAGGGGTCTAAGATGCCTATTTTCTGAAATACAGGCTGTTTCATTCAAGAGATAGTGGTATGAATTTTTCTCAGATTAAATTCGATTGTCACTTCCACTTTTTTCTTGAGAAAACTTTGTCTGATGTCAATTTGAGGCATATGAATTTAATTAGCGACCTTCGTTTCCCGAAAATAAAATTTTTCAATAATCATTCATATCAATACCTCTTGAATAGAGCATCCTGTATATCGGAAACTACGCATCTCAGACCCCTAGTGTGGGGGTATCAAAACATTCAGAAAAATAATCTCTGTACCTTTCAAAGAACGTAATAAAAAAAATTTTCAGCCAAAAAATTTCGAGTTGAAAATGAAAATCGACCTGATGATCATGATGGATCTTCAGAATACTAGTACTTACCTGTAAATGCAACACATGAAGCATAATTCAATTCAATTGTATTCACTTTTTTCAATATAAAAACAGAAAAAAAAATAAATTTTCATTATGCACTTTGTTCAATAAAGGTTTTGAGCACTGGCCATCTCATTGAATTTGAAATACAATGGAAATGAATAAGGTTTTGGAGGTAATCAGGTTTTTGAAGTCCAAAATTTAAATCAAAACGTTACTTTTTGACTGATAAAAAATCATTTTTACTAGGCCATGAAATAATAATTATTTTCGAAATATTTCAATCTTTCAACAGAAACTAGAATTTAGTCTACTTGGCACTTGACAGATTCAAATAAGGAGCATAGGTAAAACTATCCAATAACAGAAATCAACAAAATCATTTATTAAATGATAATTTTACAAAGGAAAGGTTGAAAAATTAAAATTAATTGAAAAATAGATACTCCATTTTAATGTGAAAGTTCGTCTAAAAATGTTTCATTGTCACTGTAATTCTTGTCCATATTTATTATCAAAGGGGGAACATCTTCAAGATCAAAATGAACCAACATTGAATTTGTTTTTCTGTATGCTCAATAATTTTACTGCATACCTCTGGAGTAATTTTCTGAAGAGCTTCTTTCCATACAGAAAGAGATTGTTCAGCGGAACTCCTTTCCTTCCCTACATGGTCCCGATAATAGTTTTTGGTTATAACCCAAATTTTTCAATCAGTTGAAAATGCAGTGGTAGGGAGAAGACGTAATACTTCGTGTCCATATTCTTCAGCTAGATTATCAATCTCATATATTGGTTTTGACTTATTCCTGTGAAACATATTCAAATTGAAAACACTCCTACTCTATGAAATACAATCCTATTTGAATTCAGTACTTACCTACATTTCAACTAGACTCAATAATTGTGATTTCAAATACTTTCTTCATGAGCAGTACTATTGTACTTATCTTAACCATTCTTGAATCTCAACCTTTTTAGTTTCTGTTGTGGGGGCTTTCTTCAAAATAGTTGTATGATAACTTGCATTATCGAGTATAATTGTTGAAGGCTTTTCCAAATTCAACAATAGTTGGTGTACAAATCAATGCTCGAAGTTCTCTTGATTCATTTCCCCGTGGTAATCACGGTCTAAAGTTTTTGAGGAAAAAACAAGTTCTGCACCAGGAATGAAACCATGCCTCTTGCCTGCATGGAATACAATGAATCTGAAGCGTATGAAATTTAGAATATCTTGAAATAGTACAAACAATAGTCGATAACCTCACCTGGTTTCACCAACTTTGGTTTTATTCACACTTTTGATATTGTCCTTCATTTTTTATATGAATATATGATTGCAGAAAATGGATACGCTTCAATGAAATATGAGATAGTTCCATCAAACCTCTTCTTGGATTATCTTTGGAATACTTAAATCCAATGTTTTGTACAATTTTCCACAGAGATGTCTTACACCCATTGAAAATATTTCTTTCGTGGAGGTTTTCTTTTAATGCAGACAACGTTATATGTTCCTCTACAAAGAATATAATATTAAACTTGATTTAGACAAAGGTTTTAATGACTACTTACTGTTCTGGAACTTCTGGAACTTGTCACAGATAGTATTTCTTATGGCAGTTTGATCAAAATCGTCAATATGTACCACAGGTTTCTCAAGATTCCTTCCTCTTCTTGGACATCACAGTGGATCACTACTCTTTGTCTCTGCCCTAATATTGTTAATGGATGAAATACTTACTTGTAAAGCACTCGCTACCCTCTGTAATTGCATAATGATGCAATCATGTTTTGGGCTGGCTCGCGAAAGCTCTTGGCATTTTCACTATTTACATAGAATACACTATTTATATGGAATAAATATAAAGACTGAGTTCTGAAAAGAAATGATTTTAAAATAATGATTCAAATATCAAAACTTTGAGGAAAATCCAATCTCAATCAGCACAAGAAAGCGAACTAAAATGAACAATAAAAATACGTCAAGGCCGCATTTCAATGCCAACTGTCATAACCAAATGTCACCATATGTCACTAGTAGTTCCTTTAAGCGAGACTAGTTATTTTGTTCTTGTCCATTGCAATCTTTTCCAACCAGACATCCCTAGCTATGACGTCACTTTAAACTTAACGTGAACAGACTATAGTGAAGGTTTTCTCTATAATCCAAACAACGTCCAAACCGCTTGAATATATTAACAATGAACAAATGAGGGAGTCTTCCAATCAAGTCCGTAATAACAACTTACTTTGATACTTCAACTCCTTCACCCTTATTTCCTCCCCTCTAAACATTTGAACTGCGCTCGGTGGGAAGCAGTACAAGTGCGGTGCGTTATTTGAGCTCAAACAATATTCGTTATTTTTAATGTAATGGATAATATGTCATTTAGATATTACCTTTATTCGAGGAGAACGGGATTATTAAAAATATGTAAACACAAATATATGTGTTGAGAGTTAAATTTTTAAACCTTTTTTCTAGAGGAGTTCTATAAAATACTTGAACGATCCTGGAAAATTATTAAATTGATTTTTCCAATTTGTCATGGTTGAAAATGGCATAGTATAAAAATAAATTTCGATTTCATTCAAATGATGTTCACTTTCACCTCCATTTTTAGTTTCTCATTTGCTTATTGAAATTTTTTTACACATACCATGCTAATCTCATGTTTTAAAATACCTCACTTAGATTTCTGATGCATTCGATTATAACTCACCCTCAAGATATTTATGGTTTTTGAAGTGTATAGTTATCTTGATTAATTTTCTTTTTAAATCGACAGACAGAATCCTTGAATGTTTTGATATTTTCATATGTATTTATAACAAGTCCAATTGAGAATAAATGAAATAAAAGTTAAAAATTCAAGGGTTTGTTATGCTACATGACTTCAGATATTACAAATAGGAACGTTCCATAAACGTTGATCATGTTTTGAATATCAACATTAAATTTTAAAACTCTTGTGTCATTGTCTTCTAATTGGAATTTCAAATTTGTATATAGTATATAACAATAAATTTTAATTTATCATGTTCTCTCTAATTTTATTGTTAATGAAATATATTTCATTAAACACTGTGACAAAAAGTATCCGGAGATTTGAAATAAAACGCAAAAATTTGATCTACTTCAATATATATTGAATCTCCTTCAAAATATGCTCTATTTGAAGCGATACACATGTGCCAACGTTTTTTACAATAATCAAAACATTTTTAAAGGCGCTTTCAGGGATGGTCTTCAGCGGCAATTTCAGGAGAAAAGAGAAGTCACACGGAGCTAGATCAGGCGAATAAGGCGACTTCTTTTCTTCTTTCAAGTGCTGTGTCTGGTCTCCCTGACGTTAACAATCACTTCTGCAAAGACATTCCGATCTTCCGCTTTTCTGAAGAGTTGTTCCGCCCGTCGTATTCCCGTCCAATCTCTGATGTTCTTAAGCCAGGATATCAGTTTTCTGCCGACTCCTCTACGTCCCTCTATCTCTCATTTCATTATCAGCTATAGTAGTTTGTACTTAGATCCACGCAATATGTGATAGCTAATCTTCCTACATTTAATATTTGTTAACAGCTTACGGTCACATCCTGCTCTTGTAAGGACTTTCGTGTTAGTTTTTCTAGCTGTCTATGGTATTCTAAGCATTCTTCTGTGAGCCCACATTTCAAAAACCTCCAATTTATTCAATCTGTTGACCTTTAGAGTCCAAGCTTCTACTCCATATAACAGTACCGACTAGACTTAGCATCTAAGCATTCGTTGTCTTAGTTTAAGACTCAAATTGTCGTTGCAGAACAAAATTCTCATTTCAATAAAGTTGGTACGAGCTGCACTTTATTTCTATTTCTGGATTTACCTCTTCTGTTATATAAGCTCCCAGATATTTAAATTGTCTCACGCGCTCAATGCGTTTGCCGTTTAGTTGTAATTTTGCTTCATTATGACTTTGTCAGCTGAATACCATAAATTTGGCTTTGTTGACATTTATATTTATACCCATTTTCTGGCTGATGCTGTTGATCTTGTTCAGTAGATCTTGGAGCTCCTATATATATATATATATATATATATATATATATATATATATATATATATATAGTAAAACCGTATTGTCTGCATATTTTATGGTGTTGATTGGTATTCCGTTTACTTCTACTTCTATTTGTGTTTCTTCTATGCCTTTCTTGAAAATCTGGTCTGCATATAGATTGAAAAGTAAGGCTGAGAGTACACACCCTTGGCGAACTCTTCTGTTAATGTTCATATCCCTCGAAAGTTCATCCCCTATTCTAATATTGGCTTTTTGTTTCCAATATAATTTTTTTATTATTCTGATGTCCTTGGTGTCAGCTCCAGTTCTCTGTAGCATTTCAATGAGGTGTCGGTGTCGTAGTTTGTCGAATGCTTTTTCCTAGTCGACAAAGCATGCGAATACGCCTTTTCTCTGGTCATTTCTGCAATAGTAAATAAGGCGGTTGCTCGATGGTATTTATCAAGTGTTTGGTCTTAAAGTCGTTAATAACTGTGGCTCGATGAGATGGTGCGTTATCGTCATGCAAAGTTCACGAATTGTTTTGCCACTCATCCGGTCGATTATGGCGAATATTTTCACGCTTACGTCCCAAACGGTTAAATAGAATTTCTTATTGACCGTTTGACTTTGCGGAATGAATTCATGATGGACCACACCACGAATATCGAAGAAAACAATCAGCATCGTGATTTTCGAACGGCTTTGGCGAGGTTGTTTCGATTTTGATTCATTTTTTTCCAACCACACATTCCGATGATTGTTGGCTCGTCAGTGTGTCGTATTCATAAACACATCTCTCGTCACCAGTTATGATCTGTACCAAGAACGTGGGATCAGAATTCGCACGATCCAGCATGTCTGCAATTATCTGCATCCGGTACTGTTTTTGAAGAAAATTCAGTTCTATCGGAACGAGCCGAGCGGCAACGTGCCGCATGTCCAATTGGTTTACCAAAATCAAACGAGCGGTTTCACGAGAGATGTTGAGATCACGAGCTATTTCTCTAACACTGTCATGACCATTTTCGAGCACCGTTTCCTTGATTTTTTGGACATTATCGTCAGTTAAAGAGGTCGAAGATTGTCCGGAACGAGGCAAATCTTCGACGAATCCCCGACCGTCTTTAAAGGCTTTGTACCACTCATACACTTGTGTTTTCGATAAAACAGAGTCTCCATTAGTCTTCTCCAGCATTCGCAACGATTCAGCACACGGAATTTCGTTCAAAGCACAAAATTTGTATCAAACTCTTTGTTCAATATTTTTTCCATTGTAAAATTCGCTGAGTACCACTGAGGCCGACTGGTTTCAACAGCTGTCGTAAACAAAGTAGTTGACAGATCGTGCTCATGTTTGGCATAGTAATTAAGTATAGTCCTACCAACATACAGAAACTTAAAACACTTAAAAATACTTAACGCAGGCAATTTAAATGAGAATTTCCGAATACTTTTTTGTCACAGTGTATGCTGGAGTTTCCAAACTTTTGTTTCGAAATAATGACATTTCATTTGATCGAATACTACTCACACTCAATTTAATAGCAAATCAAATTGATTTTCACATTATTATAATTATGTCCACGCACATTGTTATGTTGTCAGCTGTAGAACACTTACTTAGACCATATTCACTATCTCCTACACCTAAACTCAAACTGAATTTGCTGTCTCTGATTAATATTTATATTTTCTTCAGATTGAGAAGCCTCAGCCCGAAGGTCTTTCCCATCGCACGAGGGACCAATGGGAAATCGAAAGATCCTCGCTCAAATTTGTGAAGAAATTAGGCCACGGACAGTTCGGAGAGGTATGGGAAGGCATGTGGAACAGCACAACTCCTGTCGCAATCAAAACTCTGAAACCCGGAACGATGGACCCGAAAGATTTCCTTGCAGAGGCCCAGATAATGAAGAAACTGAGACATCCCAAACTTATACAACTATACGCCGTTTGTACTGTTGAAGAACCGATCTATATCATTACAGAATTAATGAGAAATGGATCTTTGCTCGAGTACATCCAAGGCAAAGGAAAAACCTTAAAATTGCCTCAGCTGATCGATATGGCTGCTCAAATAGCTGCCGGTATGGCTTACTTAGAGTCGCAGAATTATATTCATAGAGATCTGGCTGCAAGAAACGTTCTAGTTGCTGATACTAATGTTGTAAAAATTGCTGACTTTGGGCTCGCTAGATTGATTAAAGTAAGAGCACAGTTTCTTTTCATTCTTTATAATATATTGATTTGAATTAATTGTCTGCACTATTTAGTATTATAGCAATTAGATGATCAACAAATATTACGTTAATATATTAATAATATCACCTTTAGCAAATCTTGTATTTTGGATATTTCACTTGATATATTATATTATTGTTTAAATCAATGCTCTTCAAAACAATAACTACATATTCCCCGTAGCGTTATACACATAGATGAAATTCACAGTGGAATGTCACAAATTAAAATAGGAACTTTAAATACTAGTGGTTCATATCGAATTCATAATTGCTTTTGTGTGCATTTTCAACTTTAGAATTTAAAGATTTAGGGAATTACATTAATCGCAATAATATTTTTCAGGAAGATGAATACGAAGCAAGAGTTGGCGCAAGATTCCCCATCAAATGGACTGCTCCTGAAGCTGCAAATTATAGCAAATTTTCTATTAAATCTGACGTCTGGTCTTTCGGTATTTTGCTCACTGAACTTGTCACATATGGCAGGATTCCTTATCCTGGTAAGTTAATCCTTATTGTGTATAGTATAGTATATATGTATACAGAGTATCCACTCGAGATGGGATATTAAAAGTATATGGAGAAAGAAATAACTGATTAGAGAAATTTTTTCTTTGTTGTCTTGAATGTTATTCGAACTAAGTAACGAAAATATTTTCAATGCTGTGGCACTTCCGGTTATACCGGAACTTGACACCATTCTGTCATGTCAAATGGCATAATTTATGTTTCTATTTTTTTATTGAACAAATTGAATTCTGAACAATTTTTCCACATATCATTAACACCTGAAATCAACCGAACGGAAGATATGAATCGGAATTTTGCGATTTTTTATTGTTTTTTAGAAGGCATCACAAAAATACTAAAGATCATTCAATATCGATTATTTCTAGCTCGTTGTAAGTAAAGAAGCTCATTCAGCAGAATTCAATGTATTTAGAGGCTTCACGGTATACAAGGTGTTTCCAATGCATGTGGCAAATTCTAGTACATTCAAAGGTACATAAATCCGTTTTTTCGAATTAGACTACCTACTTTTGCACACACCATTTAACTCGTAATATAGATAAGCATCTGTTATAGGTTTCCCTTCACCTAAAATGCATCGTTTTCGAGTTATTCGCGATTTTATCCTAAAAATTACGATTTTTCGCGCAGGGACCCTGAAATTCGCAGATTATATTGATTGTATATTGTATATTTGATTGTATATTGTATATATTTTTTTCTAGTAGGTATTCTCGATTACATCAGTTACTTATCAGGAAAATCATCTTCGAATTACCAGAAATACCTCGCTGAATGAAGCATGTCGAATTTGTTATGGTTAGATGTACGTTCCTTTCAATATATTACCAACTGAAAAAAACATAGACCTATTCCTTGAATTATGCTGAAAAATATGAGAGAGTTAACTTGTGAAATAATATTTGAAATATTCTGTTTCAGGACAATTTGTATATTTCAAAACTTCTAGATCTGAAAAAAAAATAACAATTCGAAGACGACTTTCCTGACAAGTAACTGATATAATCGAGAATACCTAGTAGAAAAGAAGAAAAACGAGAAGTCAGATTCAATCCACTTTAATAGTAATTGATTTCGCACTTTTTCTCTCGGAAATCTGACCAGAATTACTTCGATGAAGATTTTGAGATGGGTCTCGTATTGAAAGATCGAAATACATTATTTGAAAGATTTACGGTCTTATAATCTGCGAACTTCAGGGCCCTCGTTCGAAAAATCCTAATTCTTGGGATAAAATACGAGTTAAATGGTGTGTGTAAAAATAAATAGTCCAATTTGAAAAAACGAACTTTTGTACCTCTGAATGTACTACGGTTTGCCACATGCTTTGGAAACACCCTGTATAACGTGAAACCTCTAAATGCATTGAATTTTGCTGAATGAGCCTTCTTACTTACAACGAGCTAGAAATAATCGATATTGAATGATTTTTAGTATTTTTATGATGCCTTCTAAGGGACAACCCAAAATCGCAAAATTCCGATCGATTCATATATTTCTTTTGGTTAATTTCTGGTGGCAATGATATGAGAAAAAATTGTCCAGAATTCAATTTTCTACAATAAAAAAAACATACATTATGCCATTTGAAATAACAAAGATGGTGTCATCTTCCGGTATAACCGAAAGTACCACAGCGTTGAGAATATTTTCGGAACTCAGTTCGAATAACATTCAAGACAACAACAAAAAAATTCTCCAATTGATCTTTCCTTTCTCCATATACTTTTAATTTCCCATCTCGCGTGGACACCCGATATATTGCTGTTTCCATATCTTGTTCTTTGAAAGGAACTGAGTTTTCTAATGATCTGCTATTGACGAAAATTAGACATAATTTCCTACTCTCTCTAAGAGAAGAATTTTTTTTTGTATTCTTGAATTGCTTGAAGGCAAGTCAGCTTTCAACTGGAAATAATTGTTTTGTTAATTTATTCGAAAAAATTTTATTATATATCTTGTTCTTCTTCAGGCATGACAAACGCTGAAGTACTTCACCAAGTAGAGCATGGTTACCGCATGCCGGCTCCAGCGTGCTGCCCACCAGCTCTCTACGATATAATGCTGGAATGCTGGAATAAGGATCCAATGAAAAGACCAACATTCGAAACTCTTCAGTGGAAACTCGAAGACTTCTTCACAATGGATGGATCAGAGTATAAAGAGGCGTCGGCTTACTGAGGCCACGCCCACCCCCCTGCTGATTGGTTGCGTAATTCTATCGACGTACACTACCATTAGGAGGGAGGTGGATATCTATTTATGCAGGACAATAGATAGATATGCCGTTCTTATATTTTTCCTGATGTTCTTGTCCAGTATGTGGCAAACCTTTTCCTTTTTTTTTATTTCAGTTGAGGCGCTTCGTATCAAAATCTTTAACTCTATAAAATCAAACTAATACCGCACAGCACGTTTGTAACCTAAATTTATGTAGTCTTACTACACTGAGTTTTAATCGGATTTTGAACCCGAAGTTTTCAGAGCATGAAATTTCTCTTTCAAACTTGTGAAAATAGGACAAAATCAAACTTCAACATTCTGGAGTTATACACTCTTGACGTTCAACGCCTCTCTCATTCCTTTTCATCATTAAGACTTATTTAAAATCTCCTCTTGGTTATTGTAGACTGCAGTCGACTTGTATCAGTGATTAATGAAATAAAGTTTGTTCGATAATCTATTCAGAATCACATGAGGATGTAGTGTTCTCATTAGATATTCGAAAATAGATAAAATCGTTCATGGTTCAAGATAGGATGAAAAAGTAGTAAAAGCTTATATGATTTCTAGTTTCAAACTTCATTACTTTGAAATTTTCAATATAGTCTTTTCAAATGATTTTCTTCATAAATTGAGTAATTGGTACATTTTAAAGTTTTAATACTTCAGTAAAGTTTTTTGTTTATTCGATATATCAATCTATTTCATCGAGTACTTTTATGTATGCAATGGCTATTGTCTGTCAATTTTGTAAATCTAATATGAAATGTAAAAGAATTTGAATATTTTCAATTCATATATAAAGTGCCAATTCAATTTCAAATGAAGTTATTCATCAATTTACCTATTTCTTTTTATCAACTGATATGCAGTGGACTTGAAAATTATTTATAATTTTTTTTCGCACTAGTTTTTATCACCTTTAAATTCTCTATTTTATTGAGGTTGCCATATCCTGTTATCCTCATTGTCTTTCCTATATATTTTATCTGCTTATGATGTGAAGCACAAAGTTTTCTTGGTGTTTGAAATTTGTCACTGCAAAATTATATTGTGAATTTTCATATAATTATTGAACAGATATGCTGATATGGAATTGATATTAAAAATCAATTTTATAGCTTCAACATTTATAAATCATATATGGGATCACTTTTGAAGTAATTGATTAATATTTTATCGATATATCTTTTAATTTAATTAATATTTTTTAATGTTTTATAAAATTGTTATTTATTCTGCTCGTCCAAATCAGCATGTTTCGATTATTGCGCGATTCAGAATTGCATATATTTTGGATCTATTGTTGCTCAGGAAAGAGCTTTTGTAACTTCAAGTTGTGCTTTGTCTAATAAAACTTGTTGAAGTGAATTTAACGCACAAGGAATTACATAAGAACTGCCAAGATAATTCTTTTTTATTATCAACATCATTTATCGTAAGCAGTTTCTATTGAACTAAAATACTCGGAGTGAATTTCTCCAGGATGAAAAGAATTGTACCTTATTGAATGTATTATGGGTGCTAGTTGGGATCGTCGACAAAGTGTTGGGCCATTGACGTACTCTACTGCTGATGGTTGTTATTTTATAAAGCGAAGACTAATTTAGCTGCCAGAGTGACTGACTCTCATCTATTATTCTTTCTACAGTTGTTTTCTTTCATGCAGCTAAGCCTAGTGCCAAGTATTATGTGCTAGTGGTTTGGCTGTTGGCTGTACATATAAATCTTCAACAATTAATGTTAATTAAATGAAAACTATTTAAATTAAAGAACATTGAGGAATAAATTTTACCTTTGAATTTTGAAGAACATTTCACCAAAAAATGTATTCATTGAGATCATTGGTATCTGAATTCTGTAGAAATATCTTTCTGTTCCACCAGTTTTTTATGGTAATCAAATCCAAAAGTTTATCAGCTTAGTCAGCGGCCCAGCACTATGTAACTACAAGAAAATGGATCAGTCACTTCGAAGTTTCAATGAGCACTTGACAAAAGCTCTCCATTTAAGAAAATCATCAAACCTAATTTAGTAATTAAGAAGAAATGTTTTGTGTTGCACCAGTTCCTTTCAGTTCCTTAATCATAGCATCCAAATGCCTTTCAGTTTGGTCCAATTTGTAATTGCAAAAAGATTCTTACATCTCATTAAAGACATTCCTAGTATAAATTTTTGTTATACAGGGTTGTCACGTTTAATAACTGACTATTATATTGGTGTTGAACATTGTTATGGTTGTAATTGTACTGATTTTTAAATTGTGAAATATTTTGTTCGGATATCAATCCAAACATTTTAAGATAGATTTTAATTGAAAATGATCTGATGCTCAGTAGTTGGATTTCATTATGACTTAATTTGTGAAAAGATTTAGGCGAAAATCAGATTAATCGATTATATCTTCAATTTTGTAATATCGATTATTCAGATATGTGGTAAATCGTTTATTCCTCTTGGACATTGATTCTTTTCAAGTTTATTGGAATTTAATATTTATGAATCATAAGTGCATATAAAATTGTAGAAAATTTAGAACGTTTTATAAAGAAAATACTGTAGTATCTAATCGAAATTTGTAAAAACTCATTCGCACAGACTTTGTTTCATATTAATTCACCACTATTATAAAAGCCTTTATTTGATTAATTTTTTAGTTTGTTAATTTAATTTTCTTCAATTCCACGAAAAATATCATCAGTAATTACAGCACTGCAATGTATCACAATGTGACAACTGAACTATAGGTATATGATCTAATCAGTGCAGGTCCTCATTTTGCTTGATATTTGTTTAAAATATCATAGGACGTTCCGACAATTTTCATTTTTAAATAAAAAAATCTTGTTCACATTCTACTTTATTTAGATTTTCAGAGTTAGATTGTTTATATTTTTAATTATACATTATACAATATTTTTTGTATTATATGAAATAAGTCATAGCTAATAAAATTAATGATAAATAATTTTCTTTTTACTAAACCTTTCTTGTTTTCTACAATTTACAAAAAATTGTTTGAATGGGGGAATTAATCATTAAATTTCGAAGTAATAATTGGAATAGGCTATATTATCTATTATTACATCTATCTGCCAACTGTTCGTAGAAGTACGTGAATGTATAAAGTTAACGTTCATATCGAAAACTCTGGTGGACAATCACAACTGAAAAATACGGCCGTCTTGTAGCATAGTTATAAGATAAAACATGAAAACTAGATTTGTCGTTATATCACTTTTTTTTGCCACAATGAAGTTATTCATCTTCTCTCAGGAACACGTGCAGGCGTCAAATTGAAATTTACACCAAATACTTAGGTCTGCAATCCCTTGGAGCTCTGAGAAAATGAAAAAAAGCTTTCGGTTCACGCAACCGGAAAATGTCGCATTGTGCTGCATACTTTGACTCTTACATGGCAATCGAAATCTGTAGATACTTATCGTTAACCTAAAAACATTAATTTTAAACGATAAGCAAATATTCTAGCACGGATTCGAAAAAATAGCACATTCTATTAGGATAAGAAATATTGTAAATAATAATATACAGTATGTCCGAACAGTTTTGGAACGAAATATTTCATGACAAAAACATACACAAATATAATTTTATTTAAAATTTTATTATGTATTTTTAGAACAGTGGATAGCAAAACTAATAATCTAAACCAGGTATCACACGAGACCTGTGCTCCTCAATTTTCTGCGACTTTTTAACGGACTTGTCTAACGTGAAGGTTTCTTTTCATTTGAGTGTTTTGACACTGATTCAGTAGGTACGCTTGATTTTCAGCGTTGATGCTAGAAAGTTAGGAATTTCCGAACTTAAAAAAGGCAGATGCTGGAAGATACAAGTGACACGTTTATGTTTCTGGTCTTCAAGGATAGCCAATAACTCTTTGGAGAAGAACTGAATCTCAAGGGGCTTTTTGAGAAACAGTTACCCTCTTAAGGTTCCTTTTCATTAGAGCGTTTTGACTCTGATTCGGATGGTCACGTGATTTTCTGCGTTGACGCTTGAAAGTTGGGATTTCTGAACTTTATAGCGGCAGACGCTAGAAGAGACAAGTGTCAAGTTTATATTTTCGGTCTTCAAGGCTTGCGAACAAAACGGCTACGTCTCTTTTTATAGTCATCCAGTTATTGCGCAATATTAGCTTTCGATACTGGAACAACATAGTTGGAGGCCTTGAAAAAAGAATTTCGTAATATATAACACCAAAGATTCCAGAAATGATACTTGCTTGCATCTTTCAACAATATGCTCGGGTACTTAGCCCATTTACAGAGCTGGACCTACAGTTTA
The DNA here is from genome assembly GCA_013387265.2 of Cryptolaemus montrouzieri. Classification (NCBI taxonomy): domain Eukaryota; kingdom Metazoa; phylum Arthropoda; class Insecta; order Coleoptera; family Coccinellidae; genus Cryptolaemus; species Cryptolaemus montrouzieri. Next base: position 119,305,767 of record JABFTP020000185.1, read on the forward strand.
TAGTGAATTCCGAACCACTACCCTAGACCGTGCAATTATATAACTGCCACCACAAGGATTACAAGCTATCTGGTCTACGGAAGTTGATGCCTTCTTTAGGCTACTCTTTCAAATTCAGTACTTTTTTGTTCAAGGACAACATCCATAACCTGACCCCGGATTCGAACAAGGGGCCTCGGCTAAGCAGTTCCAATATGCTTGCGCACTAACCGTGCAGCTACCGAGGCGGTTAGAAATGATACAAAATCAATAAGAAATAGACTTCATATTCATCATTCAAGTGTTTTTATCTAAAATAAGTAACAAATGACCTATTTTGACGCTGAAAGCCTCTTTCTATGGGATCGTCATGAGAAAAATAGGTCACATGACCATTTGTTTGTTTTTCCCTTCACGTGCTCTATTTCTTCCTTTCGGCTTATAACACGCCAGGGAATTCTGTCACCTCACTAACCCGGGGATTTTGCCGAACCCCTCTCGTGTCGAGGGAAGGAACGTATATAAATCATCTTTGGCTGTTGGCAAATTATTTATTTATCTGCTCCTCCCATTAGTGCCCTCAAAAACAATTGATCAGCGCTGAGTAATGTAGGTAAATTATTATTTTTAATTTACAACATAAAACTATCAAATTTTGATTACTGATGCATTTAATTAATAGATATGAAATCATGAATGTTACAATATTTTTTTGTAACCATTTCAGTAATGATATAAAACAATTTATGTCAACAATTGGCCTGGTCAGAAAGCACAAGCAAGGTTACAAAAATTCGCTTGGAGCTGAATTTTTACGAATGTTCGGAAGTTCCTATCGATCCGATATTTACCGAAAATATTATTCAAGGTCAAGGTTCGCAAATATGGGTTCTTTGCATTTTTCAGTCAAACGTTGAGTTTGATCGTGAAAATAGGTCAGACTAAAATTGTAGATCATCTATATATATATACATAAATTTTCTTTAATCATTTTCTACTAAGAGCCACTGATTCTGGGATATGACGATTCAAAAAATTGAAAAGTTGTATTCTTCATAATATGCAAAGGTATTCACGCCACCTGTTAGGTAATGTACTTGACGCGATATTTTTAACGTGGTTTTTCCGATGAGCTTATTCCACGATTATTGTGATCTCATTTCATTCAATTCAATAACATAATCAAAAATGGTACTATTGAAAATGATGAAAGCGGTGTGAATTTAAAAAATTGGAGAAAATATTAATCGGGTTTCCCTGGTATGCGTATTCCACACGATCTGTTGCATTCAATACTATTTAATAACCAAAAATGGTACCATTCAAAATGATGAAAGTGGTATGACTTTTAAGAAATTGGAAAATTGGAAAAAATTCATCACCACCTAATACTTATGGTTCCTCGTACTCTTCTTCTTCCTTTCTATCCTGCTGCATTCTTTTGTTGACGAATCAACATTGGATCATGGCAGGCCTTGACGACTGCTACATGCTATTGAACAAAGTATTACAAAATTTTGTAGCCACATTTCGCATAACATCCCTTTTTAATGTGTTGAGGTGTTCTTGCGGTGCTTGTGGAGTAAAGTCTGGATAGGTTCCAATGTATTGTCAATCAACTTCCAACCCTAGTTCTTTGGGTATAGTTGATTTACAACTAATACTTGAACTCGGTAATATATCCGAAATAGACATTGATGAGCACAAGTAGAGTTTGGAGGAAGGCATTCGTTTTCTATTACAGGTAGTTTTTATAAAATATTCGTATCGGAACTTAGCTAAGCAGATTATTCTCCAGAGATAGAAAGAAGCAAGGGAATTCTGTTGGTGATTCCATCTTATGGAGTAGGGTTACTCTTTTTGAAAACTTTTGCACAATTATTACTTGTGAAAATAGTGTGATTTTGACAGTTTGCAAAAACAGATAAACTTTTGGATTAACTGGTTTCCTATTGCTGTGTTTTAGCAGTTTTCAAAAAACTCATAATTTTTTCAATTCAAAGCAGTGAAAAATATCAGTAAAGCAACAACTTCACCAACAACAGTTGAACTGTTTTATTGATGTTTCAATTATTAGGACATCCGCATCATTAACAGCTTGATTGGTAAAAGTATTTTCGAATCTCAGAGATGGTGACTCTTAGGAGAAAAAGAGTAGAGACAATGTTTACAGATAATTACAAAATCTACAATTTCAGTCGCAGAAGCTAATATTTGCAAACTTTGACTTTCTGAGCATTTGTACTAGTTTTGAGCTCTGTGCGAACTTTTGTAAACTTATTTCATTTTTCGGCTAACTCATGATATTTCGGAAATACATCAGAATTTTTGACATTTTCTAATGTAGAACATAGATCTTTTCGATGGTACCTACTGATCTCAACTTTGTGAAATTCCCGAAAAGATTAATTTCCCGAAAATGATGAAATTTAGGCTAGGGGTATAACACACAAAAACCACTCGAAGTTGAATAAGGAATCAGAACCTGGAATAAAAAAATTTGGAGTTTACATCCCAGAAAACTACCCTAGACGAATTCTCATAAATCTTTCTTTTCATCTAGTATTTATCACTTATCATTAAGTACCTCAAAAAATCTATAAACATTATTCCGAAATGTTCTTATTTTGACAAATTGAAGTAGTTGATTTGTATCACCGTTTGTATCAAGATTAACTTTTAAAATAAATGTTTAAGAACAATTTAAATATTATCATCTAAACTGAATTCAAGGTTTTTAAGCTTTTGCATTCGACCCGAAATCGACCTTCGGCCGGACACTAATCGTCGCTTATCAAAATCTGCAGTTCCTTCTAGTGGTAACACAAACTTCAATTTTTGAATTTAGAGAGTCTAAGCCAGGTGACTATCATTGAAGCATCTTAAAAATCAGTTGTTACTATTTTTAGGTGGCTTGTAAATTCATATGTCTTTCCAAAAAGTATTCCAATATCAATATGTATTTATTATTATAATGACATACCTATTATGTAATAATATAATAAACACCTTTATCTCCCTTCTCCATCAGTTGCAAAAACGAATATCCTGTGAAAATCAGTAAGTGTTTAGAGCTATCAAAGAAAATGAATAGGGAATCGAAAAATGGGTCATATAATGGTGATGACGAAGGCCATGGAGGATTTTGAAAGAGGAAAATGCTAAACAAAAACAATTGACCAGCACTTGTACTTGAAATATGCGAAGTCATCATTTATCCCAAAGGATAGTTTTCAACACCCTAATCTATTGAATGTAGAAAATTTATTTATTTGTGGAAAATTTTAATGGTACGACGGAATTTTTTTCGTGGTACGTTTGAGGAAGCATTAAAGTCTTATGCTTGAAGAACAAAGTCTTGAAATACTAACAACAGAACTTAGTACTTTGTATTTCAGTATTGAATATAGAAGTTCCTCATCACCTGCAGTGCTACTAAATTTTCTAGTTGACCATAATCTCAAGAAAGTTTTCCAAATAGCAATTAAACTGTTGAAAATATTACATGCCAATGACTACTGTAAAAGCTAAGAAAAGAAATTTGCTGCAAAAAGTTTTCAAAATTGAAAAAAAAACTTCTGGCAATTTTTACTTAGTAAGAACTACTGTTTACTTTTTAATGTTGGGTGATCATCAACTGCAGCGATAGGTGAGTTATTTAAATTGATAAAATTTGATTTTATATTTTACTGACATAAACTGCAATCCGCATCACTACCGGTCTTTAAGATCACGAGTCGGCGCTCGAAAATTTTGGTATAAATTATTATGACCGAATACAGTTTAATTCATAACTTTATCATTATCATCATATAAAGTCTAAATTCTATCAGTTCTTGAATGTTTAGTTTTCATAATTCATAAACTGAATCTTCCGTTTCAGCTTGCTAGTTCCTGCATATATTCATCTACTCAAGAGTACCTCCATCATTTCAACTGAACAAGCTTAAGATAGATCGTCTTTTCTGGATACAAACAGTATGCTATGATACTCTCCAATTTTGAGTCTCTTCCGTACTAGTATGATGCAAAAAACCGCAAAAACATTATATCGTGTTGTATCTGGTGCTGATAAATAAATTCATACATTTATGTTTATCGCTCAGTATTAAGTTGTACTCCCTCTACTCACACCTCATGTCGCAGGGGAAATCGCGCTCAAAACTGAATTCGCTTCTTTTTACTCAAAATTAGGTGGACAGTTCCCTACTCATTGCTATGAATTTTTCTCAAACCCAGACGAGTACAATATTTTGGTTATTTTTAACACGGACTGATCATTTGAAGATTGATTTTGGCGATTTTCTTTTTTGCTGTATTTCTGATAATTTTCAAAAATTGTGTATTTAGATGGATAAAATTGAGGTCCTAATTACTGGTCTGACATTTTATCTTCAATCTAAGCACCAATATTTTCGTCTTATTTTGGATTTAGGCGTGCTATACATTCATTTATTTATTTATTTATTGATAAAGCTCAACAGGATTACTCCCAGTTACAGAGCCGAACAAGTATAGACAAATTTGCTCAAAACAAAAAAAAAAACAGATTTAAAAAACTTTCAAAAATAATAATGACAGAACGCATTGATAATGCAAACTCAAACAATCGAAATACACACCAAACAATCGAAACAATTTAAGTGCGTGAACAAAGTTTTGCTAATAGGTTTCTTTTGAATGTAGCTTGAGAATGACTGATATCAATCGAAGAGGCCACCGTGTTGAAATAGTGACAGCTTCGATTGATAGGTAAGTTGAAGAAAATATCCGTAACAGCTCCAACATAAAAAGTGACATTGCCTCTGCCAGCGAGCCTCGATACCAAAACTTCAGTCTGTCAAGCAGACACGAACAACAGATGGAGTTATTCAGAAGTCCATACAAAAACATGCAGCACAAATATTTCCTTCCAACACAAAAAAACGATCGGTTAACAGAAAACCTGGCATTCCTCAGATAGGATATACTCCATCCTGTTTGCATGCCAGGTACCTTAGGAAAGTTCTCTGGACGCTTTCCAATGCAATTTTATATTTCACATAGTATGGATTCCAGACAACACAGGCATATTCCAATCTAGACGAAACGAAAGCGAAATACAGAACCCTGAGAATAGTAGCGTTCCGGAAGCTCTTGGAATTCCGCAGAATAAAACCCAACATTTTTTTTGCTCGCAGAACAACATCATCTATATGGTCCCGGAACGACTATTTCGAGTCGAGAAGCACCCCGGGATCACGAGAACAGAAAACACGTTTAAGCCGTGAGCCCGCCACCGAATAAGGAAAGAAATGTTTGTGCGTAATTGACATGTACTTGCATTTAGAGACGTTCGAAGGCAGTTTGTTTTCTAAACACCACTGATGTATCATCAGCAACTCTCCTTGAAGACTCTGACAGTCCTCATTCGATCTTATTTCTGTGTAAGTCATTTACGAAAATTGTGAACAGAAGCGGACCCAAAACCGACCCCTGAGGGACTCCCGAATGGGCTCTAAAATCCTGTGATCTGAATCCATTGTACATAACATATTGCTTTCGCTCACTCACATATGAATAGAAAAACCTGAGAATGCTCAGAGGGAACCTTATCTCCTTTATTCTTTTTATTTGAGCAACATTGTTCATGCGATCAAAGGCCTTAGAGAAATCCGTGAAGACCGTGTCAACCTGACCACCTCGGTTCAAAACCTCAGTTACGTATTCCGAAAAGCATGCAAGCTTTGTTACAGTTGATCTACCGACCCTAAAACCATGTTGCCGGTCCGAAATTGATTGACTCAGCTGGAATGCTAAAGATTTATGCAATAGAAGCTCAAAAACCTTTGCAAAGGAGTAAAGCAGGGCCACAGGACGGTAGTTCGTTACATCAGTCCTGTCACCGCTCTTGAAGATGGGACAGATGTTCGCGATCCTCCACTTAGACGAAAACTGATTGTTCTCAAGCCACAGATTAAAAATTAAACATAGCGGAGCTACTATCGCCTCTATGATATCCTTTACTATAAAACAAGGTATGCCGTCATCCCCAAAACTAGCTTTAGATTTCATATTTTAGTCACACGCAAAATATCTTGTTCGGTTATTGAGGGAAAAAAATAGAATTCGAGCCTCGACAATCAACCACACCCACCGAGATAACGTCATCAATACTGACATCTGAATCCACAACATCATGTACCCCACCGAAAAACATAGCGAATGCAGAAACGACCTTCTGGGGGCTATACAGCCTCTCACCTTGATAATACATGACGCCAGGTAGTCCATCCGCTTTGCGTTTACTCCGAACAAAAGACCAACATTTGTTACGCTCCTTCTCAAAACTATTTTCTGAGCTATCCAAGTACTCCTTATATGCAGACCTCATCTTAGCTTTAACTGACCTTCTGAATTCTCGGTACAAATCGAGATAGTGATCGTTCCTTGTTCTAATAAACTTTTTGTGCATCCGATTCCTAGACTTAACAGCATCAACGATCATATAACTTCCAATGTAATAATCATAGAGTGATAAGCCAAAATTTATGTTAAATGACTAAATTCAGTTTGCTTAATTACTATTATAAGTTTCACGGTTGTACTGAATCATTTTCGAAAAATATCAAGATATTTTATTTAAAAATAACATTAATCAACAACTTTCCAAACTATTCAAGCTATAATTCTTATTGGGAATATTCATATTCATTCAATAATACTAAACAAATATATTAAGCTTCTAACCAGTAGTATCATTTGCAGAGACATGGAATAAATTCTTTTAACAATTCAATAAACCATATATACAAATACTTAAAATACTATATTATATTTACATAACTTTGAATAATTCAAGTATAAATACATACAAAAAGAAATAAAATGAACAATATGAAGAGGAAAACTTAGTTGCTAGCACTTTTCTCAGCTTCAGATGTTAAAGATACAGAAGAAATCAAAATGCCAATTTGAACAGCAGAAGGACAAGCTGCAAGTAACTGATCTTCAGGAGAGTATTTATGAGTAATTAATATCTGCTCAGTATTGATAAAAGCATTGATAACATTGTTTTTTATTGGTCTAAATAAAATAAATTCAGTTTCACGATTAGCCAAATAAAGTTGCATTGATTTTTGGATTTCAGGTACTTTTACTTTAATATTTTTCTGTGCCTCACTGATTAATTTTGAAATTTGTTCTGGAGTTGCCCAATTTTGTGTTTTAAGTAGAATAGTTTCTTTATTCTCTCGTAATTCTAATGCTTTAACAAAATTCTGAACATTTCGCGAAAACTGCAACAAATTTCCAATAAGAAGATTGCTGGCATGTGTAATGAACTCTTCACATGAAAACTTCAGTTGCTTATCTACTTCTTTTCGTGAATCTATCAAATATTCTTTAACCTTTGGAGTTCCTTCAAGTAGAAATTCCAACAATGCATTATTACTTCCAAATGAAAATATCCTATTTCTGTGATTTATCAAATGCATTGCAGCTTCCTGAACATGACTAAAGTCTAAACTAACTTCTTTGATGGTAAAATCTACCTGGAAAGGGGAAATCTGCTCCCTAACAATCAACAAATGTTTAATCTGAAATAAGCAACCATCAATTTTAGATTTTTTGGCAGAAATTAAATTTGCAGCATTCTGTACTGTTTTAACACATATGACTAAAGCTTCTTGTGCTAAACCTTGAAAGGTTCCTCTATCTAAACAGAAATATAGGCGGGATAAACAAACTAGAGTTCTTTTAACTGTGGGGTACCACATTCCATGAAGATCCGCTGGAGAATTGCCTGTGTAAGAACGAAAATTATTCACAGCACCTGTGTTAATATTAGATACTTCTTGACTCTCTAAAGATATAATAGATGCTCTAGATTCACTTCTATGGTATTCTTGGAGTTCTAGAGCGATATTCTCCATCTGGATCAGTTTTTCTGGATAGGCTAAGTCACCTGTAGATGGGACATATCCCAAAAGATCGTGTTGGAAGAAAACATTTGTTCTGAACACTAATCTTTCCTCTACATCTTCTAAGAGTTGATTTATAGTTTCAACATATTTCTGCAAGAAATGATTGGATGTAATTTTATCATTCAACATTTCTTTCCGCAGAATACCACAAAGCTCACTAAGAACTTCAATATGGTTTATACTAATTAAACAAGGCCGTAAAATATCATATAAGTTCTGACATAAGGTACCTATATAATTTTCGAATTGTTCAGATATGTGTTTGAAGAAATGATGAAAACAATTTCCTTCATCTTGACAAACTTTCATTATAAATAAACCACATGATCTGAATAAGACACTGTAGTCAGTTTTATGTTTTTCTTTTATTTCATTCAGTGCTTTTGATACTGCTGCGGTTAATAATGGTAATCGTTCTGCGAGATACATTTTATGACAATCCATCAAAGTATTTTGGAAATTTTCATTTTCATTCACTTTTTCTTCAAGGTAAGATATAATAATTGAAACTTTATGTGCTGCACTCTGAAACCTACCATAATACAAAGAATAAGAAGTTTCTGCATTCAGGTCATTTGTAGCTACATGATCTGCAATATCAACAGACTTATTTTCTGGATCTATAATTTGTCTACTTGCTTCAGAAATAACTTGATAGAATAACTTATGCACTTCATTCAATAGAGACATTAAGAGACTTTCATTTTTCATTTTGTATATTCTAGCTTCTTTATAATGTAATCTCATACCTAAATTTGTTATACTTTCTATTACTCTATCTAAATCATCAGTAAATGGTTTTGAGTTAACGCTTTTCATTTCATTCAAAATATCTTCTGCTTTAATGAAATATTTCAGTTCTTTGTTCAATTCTTCCTTTTTATTTTTCAATATTTTTGTTTCTTCATTAATTCTTCACTCAAATCATGTAAATAGTCAGTTTTGATATAACCTCTTTATGAGTTTTCAATAGTGATTGTAAGTATTCAGTTGATTCACAAGAATATTTAAATAGTTTTTCAACATTTTCACCTTGTTCGTGTAACTTATTGTAAAATCTTTGAAATTCCCTAGGTTTTCATTTTTAACCTCATTTTCTACTTGTATAAACCATTTGATAAAAGCTTTATTCGAATCAATCAATTGTAATTCTTCCAACTTTTCGGCAGTATCTTGGGTTGTTTCTTCTCCGAAATATTCTGCCTTGATAATATCCTCTAATTGATAAACCAAATCAAGTTGATCCTCTGTTAGAGGTGCCAAAGGATTAATTGGTGCTTGCCAATTTGCAATGTTCTCTTGAATTTGGGCTTCATTAGAGTCTGTTATCGACGTTTTGTTGTTCATTGTTAGAAGGAATTAGTATATAATGTCGGTATCGTTATACCACAAATAAATTAAAAATTTGAGGACACCTACATACTCATATCAAAGTAGGTATATTTGTGTTTTCTATTTACCAAAGGCCAGAATACTTTGTGAGGTTAGCAAGCTGTCGAGGAAATGATCTAGTCACATCAGAAATGGCCAACTTAAATAATGAAATGTCCCAACCTATATACACAGGCAATCGAAATGTTATATGGCTCCTGAAGAATAATACCAATTTCTATATCATAGACTTTATAGCGTCGGTACAATTCTCAGCATAAAGCCCAAGTATGTATATTGTAATTGAGCAAATGGCCCACTACAAAAAATCAACTTCTTATTTGATGCTGAAGGTAGAGGTGAGTTGCGATTTAGCTGATTGCTACTTTGGAGTTGCTACGAGAAATGAGCAGTCGCAGTCTGCTCTGGCCAGAGAAAAGTAGCAGTGATTTTCTGTCGCAATTCAAGTAACCGTTCAGCGTTCGGAGCATTTAGCCCCTCGAAGCAACCCTGACTATGCGCCATGGACCTGCTCCGCTCCGAAATGTATGAATGACAAACATTAGATTTGTTCCTACAGCGATCAGAAACAGTCACGATTGTGCGCAGTGTGTTAAAGTACGTTCCAAGAGCATTTCTGGTATTTCTCAAACTCGGCTCAAACTATGAAATGGGTGTTCCAACTGAATCTTCGGACTAAATTATGATCACAGAACAGACCCAGTCTGTTCTGTGATTATGACTTGTCAGACGAGTTTGCTGACGAAAAGCAAATCAAGTGTCGCAAACCTGCGCAATGAGCAATGCAACAAGTTAAATTTGTTCTGTGGTTGATTTTTTCTTCGGGAGGAGTGATAAACTTGTTTATTGTGTTGTAGTTTTGGGGTTTGGTTAGTGTTCATTTTTTGGAATTTTATTGGCGTCGAAATGAGCGATATTTCATCATCTTCAGATGATGAATCCGAGATAAGTGATTCTGAAAGTGATCTGGAAGATCTACTTGAAGAACAGTGGAGACCGAAAAATGAAAACTATTTAGAAGAAATAGTTCCCCTAATGGATAATGCTGAGTGTGAGCAGGGAGGTTGCTGCAGATATTACTCAACGATTGAGTATTAGTGATTATTTCCATACGCAATCGGGACCTAATGGCAAAATTGACCTACAACAACATACACATATTTTCCTGTGGATATGCAGGACACCAAACTGCAAGTTTTCGTGATGTAACTGATAGGTTCAATATCAGCATTAGCTGTCTTCATAGAATATTAAAAAGGATGATATATTTTTTGAGCAAACGCTGTCCATATAAAATAAAATTGCCAAGGACCAAGGAGTAAAGTATACAAAACTAAATACTTACATTCGTGATCCTTGACGTTTATTTTTTGTAGTGGTAATTTAATGAGAACGAAAAGTAACTACACAAGCCGATTTCTTTACTCAATGTTTATTGTTATGTCACAGAATCCGTGTGTTCCAAGAGGAATTCCTTACTAGTTTGAAATTGATAAATATTTACGCCTGCGCACTGTTACTGCTTGGGAAATGTCAGGAACGCATCAGAAACAGGTCTGTGATTCTCTGTTGGAACAAACTCTTGAAATGAAACCGATAGAACTGATTCAGACGTTGAGTGGAAGAACGTCATAAAACAAGGGTTTTTCCTGAATTGTAAAGAAAGTGCGATAGTAAAGTACAAACGGGACTTTCAAATTGTTTGTATGGGTGGTATCCTTAGAATTTATGCATTCAATATGGCTATAGAAAGTAGCTCCTTCTTACCGTAGATCGCATGCTTAAAAATTCGAAACGTGATGACAGGCATACGGAGTATTTCCGCGAAATATTCTCTAAACAATGAACTTATAGTAATAAAGGAAATAAATATAGAATGTATTTAGTATAGCAAAAATTTAATAAAAATCTACTACCAATATCATTCATTTTTGCAATAGCTACTGTTTCCTCATTCGTTATCAATAACGTAAAAATTTCTTTCAAATATAATTCTGGGCAATGAAATTGTTCATTCGTTTATTTTATGGAAATTTTCCTGAATTATAACACGAAACACAATTTTGTTAACACTCCGTATTTTATTTTTAAATACACGACCGATTTCGACGCTTAGGTCATTATTCATATAATAGGTTTGTTTGTTTGTTTTCCGTTAACGTGCTCTATTTCTGCCTTTCGGCTAATGACATGCTGGGGAATTCTGTCACCTCACTAACCCGGGAATTTTGCCGAACCTCTCTCGTGTCGAGGGGAGGGATCTTTAACGTCTAACACATTTCTGTTAGACAGGACCGACAGCTTAACATCTCCTCCGAAAGATGAACACTCAAGCGATTCCCAGAATCCGAAAAATCGCACCGACTTTGTGGGGATTGAACCCAGGTACCGCTGCGTAGGAGACGAGCATCATATCCCATACGCTATCTACTTGAAAATGATAAAAGAGTCGAAACGGGTTGTGTTTGAAAAAACATATTCTTCAAAGTAAACAGAACTGTCTTATTTCGTTTGATGACTATTGTGAAGGTTAGTTTCACGTCATTTCGAGTAAAATTTGAATTATTTGCTCTCGATAGAAATATAAGCGAAAACAATCTAACGAATATGAGTCAAGTATAAATGAATCGACGGAGCAGTCGAGTCCGGTCTTTCTCATTGGCCTATTAAAATCGCAGTCGCAGTTTATACCTCACTTCTAAGCGCTGGCTAGGCGAATCGAGCTCCAGTTAAACTGCTCCGCGAAATAGCAGCTCTTTGACACTGCTACGAAGCCGGAGCAGTCGCATTCTGTCGCAGCTTCGGTAAACTCGCAGTCTGGCCCACCTCTATGCTGAAGCAAAACTATTACTGATTAGTTCAATTGCCTTGTGTAGTTAAAAAGAGTAGTTCACCAGGACTTCCCCTTTTACCTCTTTCACCAAACAAACAGTTTATGTTCTTATGAGTCTTACGTCTAATATATAGGAACTAATGTACTTTCTGTAAACAAATGAATGATGTATTTCTTGATTTAGTGGAACAAAATTAACATTTCATGGTTTATTGTGTAATATATAGTTTCCCTATTGATATAGATTTCTATGTTAACTCTAGAAAATGGCTTGCTTGAAAGGATCCCAAAATTATGTTTGGTCCACAACTAGTGTTCTAGGAAAAGGTGCTACTGGAGCGGTATATCAAGGAGTTAATAAAACGAATGGAGAAGCTGTTGCTGTGAAAACGTTCAATCAGTTCAGTCATTTGCGACCGAAAGAGGTGAAAATAAGAGAATTTGAAGTATTGAAGAAGGTGAATCATGAAAATATTGTGAAGTTATTAGCTATTGAAGAGGAAGAAGGAACAGGTAGTAAAGTAATTGTTATGGAGCTGTGTACAGGTGGAAGTCTTTTTAATATTTTGGATGATCCTGAGAACACATATGGCTTAGAAGAGAAAGAGTTTTTGTTAGTTTTAGAACATTTAACTGCTGGTATGAAACATCTTAGGGATAACAATTTGGTTCATCGTGATCTGAAACCAGGTTTGAATATTCATCTCAAGATTCTTATTATCTTATGTTAGTAATTTGCAGGCAATATTATGAAATTTATCTGTGATGATGGTACAACAATTTATAAACTAACAGACTTTGGGGCAGCTAGAGAGCTGCAGGAAGGGGAAGAGTTCAAATCTTTGTATGGTACTGAAGAATATCTTCATCCAGACATGTTTGAAAGAGCAGTACTTAGAAAACCAGTGAATAAAACATTTAGTGCTACAATTGATCTGTGGTCTATCGGTGTTACAATATATCATGTAGCTACAGGGAATTTACCATTTAGGCCTTATGGGGGTCGTAGAAATAAGGAAACTATGTATTATATCACTACAAAGAAAGAAAGTGGGGTTATATCTGGAATTCAGACAACTGAAAATGGAGCAATTGAGTGGCAGAGGGAGTTACCAAATAGTTGTCACCTTAGCGCTGGTTTAAAAAAGATAGTAACACCACTTTTAGCTGGCCTTCTTGAATTGGATCAAAGTAAGATCTGGTCATTTGATAGGTTTTTTAAGGAAGTTACAAATGCATTATCTAGAAAAGCTGTGAATATCTTCCATATAAATAAAGCTCAATTAATTAAGGTTTATATTCATCCGGAAGAGGTATTGAACAATTTGCAGTACTATATAAAAGAACAAACAAATATTGAAGAAAATAGCCAAATAATGATTTTTGAAGGAAAACTATATTCCACTTTCTTTGAAGATACAACTAGAGCATCTGGTTTCCCAGTTACTTCTGAAAGTGATCCACTTTTTCTTCTAAGTAATGAAAATAACAATGTCGTCATTGATTTTAAATTAGATATTCCAACTTTTCATAAATTTTCCGATAATATTCATTTAGAAAATGATGCAACTCAATCGAAGCTGGCTTGTAGTATAGGTCATTTGTGCAGAAGGTATATTGAAAGATTTGCATGGGCTTGTAAATTAATTGAGTATTCGGTAGAAAATTTTTCAAAATATATTAATTCCGATCTTAGTGAAGTCAATGTTGTTACACAACATCTACTTGAAAAAACTACATTATATAGAACAAGTTCACAAGTTTTACAATTATCTCAACAAATCGCAAGTCTTTCTTTAGATAACGTAACTCAAAGCAGGTGTATTGATAACTTGAAGCAGATTACAGAGCCGTTCGTATCTGAATGTAGTGTAAAAGTAAATCAACTGCATCAGCGTTATTCTATAGAAAACACATTAAAATTAGAATGGGAAACATCTACTAGAATAATGACAAATCCTTGGAGAACTAAAACACCGGCAAGAGCCCAAACTCTTGTTGAACACTTACGAGATTCTTGGCAGCATTTGGTAAGAAATCGAGCCACTAGAAGTTTGTCTTTTAATGATGAACAGTTTCACATACTTGAAGGAATTAAAATCATGCAAACCATTACTCGTGTGAAAAATTTATTGGAAAATGAAGTTTTTCCACAATATTCCCAGCTAGCTGATGCTCTTAGTGACTGGTATAAAATTGCTCACACTGTTTATTTACAAACAATGATACTCAAAAAAGATGTCAGTAGTTATGAGAATGATTTAAGAGATTTTGAAGATACATTCACAGTTGAAAATATGCATTACACTGATATTGTAAATAATTATTTGGGCGCAAACAAACAGAATAAGACTGAGTTCAAAGCTAGAAAAATAGAAATCAAAGTATTCGAGCTTTACTAAACTCACATACTTTGTTGAAGAATGAAATTAATCAGACATTACATCAAAACACTGCATTATTGAATGAAATCCATCAATTGACTTCTGAAACTTTATTCACTGAGGATTCTCTTCAAACTTAACTGTTAACTGATACTTATGTTCATGATAAGCAATGTTTGTTTTGTTACTCTTCTATTTTTATATAATTATGGATTCAATTTTTTTAATTTCGATGACTGCAATAATCACATGGTTTTTGTTCCTTTAGTAAGACATATCTATTTCGAATTTTGCAGAGAATCAACTTACTTAATGTATGTTGTTTCCTTTGATTTGATTGTTTTTTAACTGATCGTCTTGTATTAGGTAATACAGTTATATTTGAATAATGAAGGAAAAAATATACAAATGAATAACTTGTAAATTGGTGCTGATTTGTAAAATATAATTATGTATATTTACTCCATTTAATGTTAGGAATGAATACATTTTGGTGTTGTAAACGAACCTTATTGGTTATACAGACATATTTTAGCTAATGATCCTTGCTATTGCAGACGGATCATGAAGAATTATGAAAAATAGTCAGAAGGTGTTTAGTTCTTGAATTTAGCGCAATTTGTTCTAAATATCTACACTGTGATGTTTTTCTAGGGTAATACCCTTTTATACCCTGCAAAACTTTCTGCAGCACTTTACTGACCGTTTTTATTTCGATTATTTGTTGCTTTCAGAAATCTTTTCGAGTAAAAATATAATTTTCTAGGCACTCTCTGTACAACATACAAATGGACACAAAAATTTAGCCCAATCAAAGCGTAATGGCGAAATGTATAATTTTTCAAAATTCTTAACATAAAACGAATCATATGCTCCTATAAAAGAAAAAAATCTAAGAAACGGTTTTCGCCAGTGAATCTATATTTTCCTTCATAACCCGAAAAATTGTAAATTTGAAGAAACGGTTTATCGAAATAAAAGAAAAACAAACGCGTATTGAAAAATGTTAAAAGGTTGCAGGTTTTAAAAATATGTATCTACTCAATTTATATTTTATATCGATCGATGCGATTACTCTGTGAGATTTATCAACCATCTAAAACCGACTTTCTGTTTTTGCTGTATTTCTTAAAACTTGAAGTTGAATAAGCATACTACTTGCTGTTAATATAGTCCAGGGTAATTGAAAAAAGTGTAATTTTAAATAGAAAGAATTAAATTTTTTGAGATATAGCAGTTTTTCGAGTTATTCGAAAACCATCTGTACTATCTCGACAGATACTTCTGGAGAAACGGACACTAAACTAAAAAAATTCAATTCTTTTTTCCCACGATTCTTCAAGAAAAAATTCAGTACAAATTTGTTCCTCCGGAACTTTCTGTCGAGACTTTCGATGTTAATTTTTGAAAACATCCTTCTGTCGTAAAATTGATATACACCAAAAAATGTTCGAATCTTTCAATCTTAAAAGGGTGTATCTTTTTGATTTGTTCCTCGACTTCACTTACAACAAGTTTCGTAAGTTATGAAATGTTAATTTACAAGAAATACGACTAACAGAAAAATGATTTTGGGCGGTTGCTTCGATATATTCCGGGAAGTTATGCACCGATCGATAAAAGATTAAGAATGATTCGATAGATATTTTTAACACATACAACCTTATAATTCAACATTTATCTCTACGAGATTTAGAGTTATGAATGACGTTAGAGATCAAGTGAATAAAATTTTATATTTTAGGAATTTCTTTTAACTACCATATTTTTGTTTCTATTAAAATTTTGGAGAGCTCTTACACCTAATGGTTGTTGGATTCATAAGACACTAGTCATTCATGTTTGTTTTATATTTTCTACCTTCTCAATTCAAACGTTCAGAATTATTCTTCCTTGAATATTATATGTACTCAAAAAGTAGATGTTTCATCAACAATTTGGAAGATAATTTTCGAATACTCATGTATTGTAAAAGGATTTTGCGGACTAAGAAGGGTTATGACTTCAGGAAAAATAACATAGTAGATTTTCACAACAAAACGTGTACATTCTTCCAAGCTTGAGCAGAATAACTCATAAAGTGGAAAAGATATTGAAAAGAAAAAAATTAAAATTTCAGTATTTTGACTTTACTGTAAGTACCATTTACTATATTTTTACTTGATCTGTCCGCAGTAGCAAGGATAACTACGTGACACCAGGAGAAAATGAGGAGAAACTATCTCGTCTCAGTATTGAATTATTTATATTTATATACAGGAAATAAATGCATCAAAAATATATAATTTGTTATTGAAAGAGTTTTAGTAATGAATGGTATAATAATTGCAACTGAAGAGTTTCTAGGATTTTATTTTTAGGCTGAAACAATCCATGAAAGACTGGGAAATTGAAGTGCTGCAATGTATTTTTTTCATTTTTTCAAGATATGACGCGATTGATCATTTTTTCAAATCAAAACTCTAATTTTTTTATTTTTGCTGAAAAGATTAATTTTCTGAGTTCTGCAATGACCTCTAGTGGTCATTGCAGAACTGCGATTAGCAGTTCTCGACATACAGGTTGTTTCATTTAATTAATTTGATATTTTCTATGATAGATTTAAAAATTTGCAACGCTTGGTCACTTAAGGTTTTGTTTCATGCAAAAGAGTCATGTTGTCCCGGACCATTTTTCTGAATTCAAATAATTTAACCACTGATATTTGATCATTTCGTAGTCCAAAGGAAATGTCTTGTGGTTGATGGGGATCATCTTGTAAATTCATGAGAATATGGTACAATCAGGAACTTTGGGATGTCCTGAACGTTCCTTTTCCCAAAATCTGGTATCAGTTTTACTTCTTCCTGGCTATGACGTACACGATCACAACAAAGGAATATGAAAATATCGAAATTTCTTTATGTTTGGGTTGAATGAGGTATTTTGAACTCAAAGATTTTCATACAATGAACAGTGATCAACTAATCTGATGAAAACCATTGACCGGTTAAAAATCAACAAAAATGAAATCTGCATTCTCGTGAATTATGTACAATAACACATATAAAATGAAAACTGCTCTTCATTCCTATCTCAAACGACGAAGCGAAAAATGTTTTTTTGTCGATTCACAATACCTTTCAAATGAGGTATCACTCAGTGTGTATTTACTATCAAGATCCTTAGGTAAATGGATGCAGAAGATGAAGGAATGTTTTCCTTCATGGCAGAAAGTGTGTTTTCCGAAATAAAAGGTGACCAAGCGTGGCAAATTTTTAATTAATTTCTTCTTGGATTAAACATCCTGTATCTCGAGAATTATTCATTGCAGACTCCCACTATGGAGCATTGCAGACATTTTTGAGTTCATATATTATTTTTGTATAATGAATTTCCTGTTCACAATAATACCGAATATACTGTTCTGTAGCTGCAGTACTGACGGACGAGACAAACATTCGACGAGGAGTCCGTCAGGGCTGTATTATCACCCCTGTTATTCAAAGTATACTCGGAAGACTCTTTGCCCACGCATTTGAGGAACTCTCAGAAGGTATTTCTATTAATGAAGAGCATATCAACAATATTCGATACGCCGACGATATCATTCTTTTGGCAGACACATTTGAGGGTATGCAGGCACTATTAGAATGATTGACGGAACATGGTAGCGAATACGGTCTCAATTTGAATGCGTCAAAAACCAAATACATGATTATTAGTAAAAGTAATCGTGTCAATCAACAATTAGTCATCAATAACAAGACGATACAAAGAGTAGACCATATTACATACTTAGTTGCTCATTGAATGATGACAAGAGCAACATCTGTCTTTCTTAGAATGAGATCCGTGTTAAGCAGCAATTCTCTCAGCCTCCAACCGTGGAGAAGAATTGTAAGCTGTTATGTGTATACGGTACTGTTATATGGTGTTGAGTCTTGGACACTAAAGGAGGCTACTTGAAAAAGAGTTGAGGCATTTGAAATGTAGGTATGCCGCTGTATCCTTAAAATCAGTTGGATAGATCATATCAATAATGACGAGGTGTTGAGAAGAATAGGCCTTCAGTGAACAGAAGTACAGAAAACTATCAAGAAAAGAAAGCTCTTCTGTTTGGCCACATTATGCGAGGAGAGAAATACGCTTTATTACAGCTAATCATGCAAGGCAAGATTAAAGGAAAAAGAGGACCAGGTAGAAGGCGCATGGGTGAAAATTCTTAGGCAGTGGTTTGGAATGACATCGGTTGAATTGTTCCGAGCGGGTGTGAACAGGATAACCATGGCGATGATGATTGCCAAAGTTCGCTGGGCGAATACAGCTCGAGGGAAAAGAACTCTATACCGCCTATATGCCTAACTTTTTCGAAGCAGTTTATTCATACTAGATATCTCATACTCAATTTAAGTATGGACAGAAAACAACCAAAGAATTTTAAGTAAAAACTCATTTCATTTCATTAATCGATCAGTATATTTTTTATCTAATAGAAATATGTTATATTTAATCTTTGATACGAAATAATACATCGAAATATATTTCAATTTTATCTCAGAAATATTATCAGATAAGTGTGTGTCATGTTTAATACCAGTTTCTCTCGGTGCATGACAATGTTTTCAATGAAGATTTTTGTGTTTATATTCTTAATGCATGGTGTGACGGCAGCGGATAACTCAATATTATGCACAGAGGATTATTGTAAAGTAAGTATAATCAACTAGGTATAAAATGATAAGTTTGGTTCAAGAAATCTGACGTTTTAAATTTGTTTGATAGAAATAGCTCATATTTGAGTTGAAAGGCGATGATCTCAATACCTTTTTTAAGAAGTCTCAGTTTCATATTGAGAAGATAAAAAAGAAAAATGTATCCTTGTAACCCAACGAACGTGTAATGATACTGAAAATATACTGCGCCAAGAAATTAACGCAGCTTTTTAATATTTCAAATTTTCTTTTTCGGTAACAGACTAATTATTAACACATTTTTTTTCGGATATGTCCGGACATTTGTTTGTTTGTTATTTCTTTAACGTGCTCTATTTCCGCCTTTCGGCCAATGACATGCCGGGGAATTCTGTCAGCTCACTAACCCGGGAATTTTGCCGAATCCCTCTCGTGTCGAGGGAAGGGATCTTAAATGTTCAATACACCTCTGTTAGACAGGACCGACGCCTTTACATCTCCTCCGAAAGAGGGATACTCGAGCGATTCCCAGAATCCCAAAAATTGCACCGACTTTGTGGGGATTGAATCCAGGTAACTCTGCGCAGGAGACGAGCATCTTATCCTCTACGCCACCGAACTGGCATTTCCGAACATATACCAACGAAATTCGATGATTTTTCTTGGCGCACATGTTCCTTTCATGAGAAATGAAATGAAACGAATCAATTGAAATTTTGCAAAAAAACACAACATATTGAAAACAGTTGTTGATCATTTTTTGCAAGTGAAGTTTTTTCTTCTTGAATATTTCAATTTTCAGTAATCATGCAATTACTGAAATTTGACGCTGGCAGAATGTGCTGAAGCAGTGGTGATAGATGACCTAGGATGGACTCATACAAGGTGGTGTGCATTCAACTGTTTCCAGAATGATCTCAGCTACAAGGAGACTAGTAGCCATGAGAGGAAATCTGGGCAAGGATCACCTTGATCCATGACCGTTATTCAAGAATTTCCTCGTTGAAACAACGGTTTGCTACTGTTAGGCACCTTCAAACGCAGCTTCGAAAGAACAGTGGAGCGTTAATTAGCACTGTTACGACGTTGTCGTATCGAATTTGGTTTGAGGACTTCATAACTTGAGGCCCAACTCTAAACGCATCACATCGACGAGCTCGTTTGAATTTTGCATTAGATCGAAATGGCAGACATAACTAGTGCAACTTTTTTCCCACCTATTTCTTTGAACCCCGTAGTGATCTGGTCATCTTGAACTTTGGAACCCTGGATGTTCAGAGTTACGTCACAGATATTTTGAAAAAATATGTACCATTTGAGGCAAACATGGGTGTAAACTATTTTTTTATGCATTATATCGCCAGACCTCACCGAGCTCATAACGTTAGGAATTCTTTTCAAAATCACGAAATAGTTTACCTTGCAGGAAGTCCAGACCTCAATCTGATAAGACATGCCTGAGACAATCTCAATTGAAGATTAAGAAGCCAGCAAAACCAACCAGCTACCGTGAATGAGGTTCGGAACAGACATCGAAATTTCAAACGAAATGGATCAGTTTGCTACATGGTCATCATTGATTTAGAGTATGAATCTTAGATGTCATATAATAATTTCGATTATTCTCAAGCATTCCTTACTTCTGGTGGATAACTGGGAAGATAATTCTTCAACAAATCTAAACTTCTTCTGAATGAATTTGAATTTTCGTTTTTGTGAGTTAATTTCTTGGCGCAGTATATAAATGATCTTTGATTTATTTTTTAATTAGCACATGTCTTCTTTAATGAATGCTGTTTTGAATTGAATGATGCAAATTAATGCTGAAATTGAATCATATCTAATTAAATGTTGGATATATAAGAAAAGTATGTACAGAATGAGGTCTTTAAGTGGAATTTCAGAAGAACGTCAGGCAATATTTTTCATGGAATTTTGCAAGGTAGATCGGTTATCTTTCGTATGTATTTTCATTCTCTTGGCTAATGAAAGGATGGTAAAGAAAATCCTTCTAATTCAAGTATTTTTTATAGACGATTTTCAATTATTATACTGTCAAAAAGAGTTTCAAGGTAATCAATGCGTTAATTTTTAATTATTTTTGAATTTTACACTTTTTCGAATTATGTTATGCTATGTAATAATTTGGAAACAAAAATATATGGATGTATTAATTATTATAAAAGTTCCTTACAATTGTCTTTAAGAGATTTCCTAAGAGCATGATATATTAACTTTCGGAAAAAATTGATGGTGGTACTTTTCGCCACCTTTATTACCCAAGAAAAACGAAACTACGAGCGCTACTTTTGAATTTTTTTTCAGATACATTTGGATATTTTGAAAGTGGTCTTAGGCGCCATGTGTGTTTAGGAAAGCGTTCGTGAAATTAAGCAAGAAACTTATTAGCTGATTTTGGGTATATTTTTTCTAGAAAAAAATGCTAATTTTAGATACCTCTTTTAGTTCGTCCATAGGGAAAGTACGGACAAAATAATAGGATGTTTTGTTTTCTAATCATATTTATTTATTCAACGTTATTACAATCATTAGATTTAATTCATCATGGGTTTTTGACTATCGGTAACACAGTCTTTTAATAAAATATATATAAAGAAAAAATGTAATCAATCACAAAAACATTTTGTCCATACAGTACGGACAAAATGACATACAACATAAGGACGTAATGGCATACTAAAATTTTAAGAACACAGTTCACAAATAAATTGTTTGGTCTTCTTTGGGATATCAGCACATGATGAAGCATGAGTCCAAACAGAACAAGTCATACAATAGTAACGAACCTTCACCAACCTCACAATAAATGCAAGCGCAGACGCTTTTGTCGTTTTCTGTCTCGCATAAGAAATCTTTGCTTCCTGAGCTTTCGTCTAATAGAGCAGTTGTACGCAACCTCGATGCTCTTGATCTCTTGTTTTTCTGATGGTGAAGTGTTTTTGGAAGCAGACATATTTTTTTATTATAAAAAATTCTCCTTTGATCTGCCTCTTCTTCTTTGCCGGTGGATCCTTCGGTCTGCTTTCAGCAATAATTGCTTGCATATTTGGAGTAGAAGTTAAAAGCCAATCACTTTTGGCAGGCTTCGATGTTCTTTTTCCTTAGCCTCGAATGAATTGCCCCTGTGGTGCTGGCGGAATAGTAGCAACTGGATATGTTAGTGATTGCTTTGATTGGCCAGGTCTCACTCCATCATCGTACGCTGCGCCAACCTCTTTCAACTGCATTAGATTCCTCTACACTAGTTTCTGAATTCAGGTACATCACATCAAAAATAACAACTCGAACAGTATTGAAGGTGGATTGCGTTGTGTTTTGTGAACAATCTACTCTATCTTCATTTGTTAGTGATGGATATAGAAAAGATGCAACATCGGATCTTCTTGGATTGAAGAAATGTTGATACATTCAGCTGATGGAAAATGTGAGTTTTAGGAGTTCAGGTGTACTGTCTGCAATTATCCTCTTGATTTAACAGAATATTTGTGCTCTCTGCACGTTCAAACATGTAATATCTGAAAAAAACATCAGGCTTAAAGGGTCAAATGCCTGTTTTTTGAAGGCATTACTTGCATTCGGACCAGTTGCGAATTTTCCATACGCTTCATTAAACAAACGCCCGATTTTTTAATGCATAGCAGCGTGTCCTGGATGAGTTTTTAGCCGCTTAGAAAATTCTTGATAGCAGTTTTTAGTTTTTAGGGGTCTATAGATACATACACTTAAGGGCTGCATTCTAGGAGTGAAATGTTGCGGAAATATAGTATATGAATACCGTTTTCTTTGGCAAAATATTCAATGCTTTTACTTGAGTTACCTCTTTGCTGAACATCGTGTATGCCTGAAAATGTTTTAACCATTTTACAAACACCTCTTTGTTCATCCATCCTGATTCTTGTACTAGTCCACGATTGCCGGTGGGACTTCTTCAACTAGTTCAACTTTTATGTTCTTTCTGGGAAATATCATACATGGCGGAATAAATGAACCGATGGCAATCGTACAACACACTACTGCCACATTCGAACCTCGTTTAGCACTCGCTTGACAGCCGACTTGTTTCCAGCCAGAATTTTTTGTGGTTGATGGACTAAAGTGAGCCCGATATCGTCCATATTGAATATTCGATGAGGTCTCAGATAGTGAGACTTCAAAAATTCATCATAAATACGAAGAAAAACTACCTGCAATATGTTAAACACTTGCGCTCTTGCTGCAGAAGTTGGTTCTATGCCACGCAGAGAAACGTTTTTATTTCTTCTCAAGAAACCTTCAAGCCATTCATGTCTAGCACGTTTCTTGTCTTTGTTGAAAGGGTGATCGGAACCATTTTTTTCGGCTTGTTCAAAGGCAAGCCCTAGGAGTGATGTATGCGCCAAACCAAAGAGTCGTGTTTCTAAAAACTTCAACTAATTCCTGGTCAATTTTAGTTGAGACTGTTTCCTTGAATCTTCCTAATCCTTTATAGTTAGAAGCTAATCTATTGTTCATCTTCAGTGCATGTCTTTTTAGCGTCACCTGAGGAATACGAAATGTTTTTGCAGCTTCCCATCCAATCTTTTTGTTTCCATGCTTCAATGGCCTTACCACGGCCCTCTCTATACAAGGCCGGAGCTGCTGAGAATTGGCATCAATGCTAGCAGGGCTATTGTCGGCCATTACCGAGGGCGCATCATGCGGCCATTGTTTACAGTTGGCTGAAGCACGTTAAAGATATTTCGTATTTTATTCGTTTTCGGAAGTTTTAAGCATTGTTTAAACAATCTACAGTTTTCATTGCAAACTGTATTCATTTGAGTGTAACATCACTTCAAGTTTTGAATAATCAGGTGCTTATTTATCTGTATATGGTGTCTGCCTAGTTCTGTTTAGTTTTCGTTTCGAGACATGCCGAATACTTGTGTAGTGCTAGCTTGTGAAAGCAATTATTAATCGCAAAACGAAAAATTATCAGTGTTTAATTTTCCAAAGGATGACTTGCTGAGGAATACTTGAATGAAAAACATACCCAGAAAAAACTGGACTCCTGGTAGAAACTCTGCTGTTTGTGAGAAACATTTTGAACCTCATTTTAATTTAAAAAAAGAGAAGTATGTGGATTCGACAGGCCAGGAAAGAGTTATTTCTAGATTGAGGTATGCACTGGTACTTGGGGCAGTTCCCACATTATTTCCCAATTTATCTTCTTATATGAGCGAGAAATTGCAAGAAGTACGGAAAGACCTTGCTGTCCGAAAGGAAATGTTCTTACGAAGAGAGGAACAGGAAATCAAGCAATGGCTGTGTGGGGACATTATTAAAGACTTTACAGTGTTCTTAGACAATTTTAGGCGAAAACTGGATTTACGACAGTGGAAGTGTGAAGTTTTAAGTGATAAAGTTGTTTTTATCAGGTTGATTTGGAAAATATGCCAACGGTACCTGTCTGTATTAAAGTGAAAGATAGATTGAGTATAGAGGTATGTAGAAACTACTGATATATATCTAAAGAAGATTTGAATTGGGTTCTTAATGGTCGTGGCAAAATTAATAGATGGTCGCAATTAGAAAATATATTAATTAGATACAAGTATGTTAAGGGATGTGATGAACTTCAACTCAACGTTACAAAAAAATATTGATGATCTTTTTGAATGCGCCTTTTAAAATAAAAATAAACTTACCTTCTGTGAAATGTGCACGAATTTTATAACACAAGCGCAGTCATAAGTTGAGGATGATTCAGATATTTCATATTTTTAAATGATTTGAATAGGAGAGGGCTTTCTATTCCATCTCATACAGTGCTTTTACTTGGTAAGCATATGTATTATGTAATGAATCATTTAATATCGAAAAATTTGAAATGGATTTTCTAAAATGCGAAAATAAACGTAAACTCCTCATTCAATTAACAAGTTAGTTTTGATTTTACTCTCTTTAACACCAGGCTATCCTCCCAAATATATTATGATAACTGTGTTTGTGGCTTACTGTTTAAGGATGTTATCAACAAGTTATTGAAAACTATGTCTAACATCTTGCTAAATAATTATACTTAAGTAAAAATAACTCCATTAGTCAACTGAGTGCTCCAAAAAACGATACTTACTGTACTATTGTTGTTTTCAGTTACCTATTTCTACTAAGATCATTAATATTCTTCTTACAAATTTCTCTGTCATTGTGAGTGCATGTTTCCAAGTGTTTTAATATTATAGTATGCGTATAGTATGCATACGAATTCAATTTAAAATACCCGCGCCATAGAAGCTCTGTGCTAGTTCAATGTCAAGTAACCCTGTTAATGTGACGTCACGCGCTGTTGCCATATGAGCAGCTCCGGCCTTGTATAGAGAGGGCCGTGGCCTTACATATGGATAATTGGCTTCAAGACTACCAACTAGATTTTCTTTCGTAGTTTCTTGGCACATAAACCTACGGACAAAATGACATACCATTTATATATATATATATATATATATATATATATATATATATATATATATATATATATATATATATATATATATATAAATATATATATATATAAAACAACATTCAACAAGAAGAGCATTTAAATTTTGAAGTTTCAGATGAAAACCTAGTCCCATTCATGAAAAGCATCGAAAATAAATCAGAAAATTCATCTAAAAATAATGATAACAAAGATATAGAAAATTTATTTCTCAATCAAATGAATTTATTTGAAAATATTGACCCAACTTTAAGACCTAAACTTCCTAAAATTCATTATTCAAAGAAAATTTTCCATTGTATAAACGAGCTTAATGAGAATATTCTTCCAAAGCAACTTGTTAAAGTAATGAATATCTATACACTTCATCTGATTATATATTGTGCCGCTATTACAGTAGTTAAACATTCTGGATACAAATTAGAAAATTTTGGATCTAATTATAATATCAAGAAAAAACCTTCATGGCAAAAAAGGTTAGAAGGTAAAATTTCTTCTATCAGATGTGATTTAGGAAGATTGACTCAATATTCCAGAGGTAATCGATCATAAAACTTATGGCACATATTGGAAAAATATTCCTCAAATATAAAACCCATAAAAATAATGAGATAAGTAATGGACAATTGATAGAATACATCGATACTTTAAAACAAAAACTTTCAGTATACTCTATTAGACTACGTGAATATAAAATAAATTCAGATAGAAAATTCCAAAACAAACTATTCAAAAATAATGAAAATCATTTTTACAAATTTATTTCAGGTTCAAATGAAAATATTTCTGGAAATGGAGTTCCTAAAATTGATATTTTAACTGATTATTGGTCTTCAATTTGGGCAGTGCCAAGGCAACATAATTCCAATGCAAGTTGGATTTTAAATGAAAGGTCTCGATTTTCTAAAATAGAATGCATGCAATTTGAAAAATTTTCAAACGAAGATATAACATCAGTTATTAAACACACAAAAATTGGAAATCTCCAGGTGTTGATGGTATTCATAACTTTTGGTTCAAGAAATTCTCTTGCGTTCATGAAAAATTGGCTGAATATTTTTCATTTATAATAAAGAACCCTCAGCTACTCCTTTATTTTTCACACAAGGAATTACTTATTTAAAACCGAAAAGTGATAATACTATTGATCCGTCTCAATATAGACCAATTACTTGCCTTCCAACAATATATAAAATTCTAACTGCATGTATTACCCAAAAATTTATGCACATTTGGAGAATTATAATATTCTTTCCGAACATCAAAAGGATGTAGAAAAAACACCTTGGTACTAAAGAGCAACTTGTAATTGATTCTGTTGCTTTGAATCAAGCTCAAACTAAGAAGAGAAATATTCATACAGCCTTCATTGATTACCAGAAGGCTTTTGACAGTTCTACCCATTCATGGCTTCAAGAAATTTTGGAAATTTATAAAATTGATAAGACACTTCGTCATTTTCTTGAATTCGTAATGAAAAATTGGAGAACCAATCTTCATTTAAATATTTCAAAACAATCGTTAAAATCCGAAGTAATTCCAATCAAAAGAAGCATTTTTCAAGGTGATTCTTTAAGTGCTCTTTGGTTTTGTCTTTGCCTCAATCCATTATCTCATGAATTAAATGCTACTAGTTTCGGCTTCAAAATAAAGAGTTTATTAACTGAATTCAAATTAAGTCACTTAATTTATTTAGATGATATTAAATTATATGCCGGAACCAGATCTCATTTAAAAGTCTACTTGAGATTACTTTCAACTATTCCAATGATATTCATATGAAATTTGGGCTTCCAAAATGTAAAAATCTTTCTATTGAAAAGGAAAGATCACCTCTGATTATATAAAGATTTCCAATATCGAAATCGAGCCAATGCATCAAGGAGATACATATAAATATCTTGGATTTTGTCAAGAGAAGACAATTAACCATAGCAGCACTAAAAAAATTATTAGAAGTTCATATTACAAAAGACTAAGAATTATCATCAAGAGTTATTTAACTAGTAAAAACCTTTTCAGAGCTATCAACTCCTATGCTGTTCCTATTCTTACATCTTCTTTTGGAATTATTAAATGGTCTAAAACTGATCTAAATGAATTACAATGTCAAACGAGGAAAATGCTCTGTAAATATCATAAGCACCACCCAAAGTCAGCTGTTCAGAGAGTTACACTACCTAAACATCTTGGAGGTCGTGGATTAATTGATTTGAATAATCTTCATAGTAAACAGATTTTTCATCTACGTTCCCATTTTCATGATAAACAGAGAACGTCTAAATTACATGATATTGTTGTTGCTTCAGATTATAATCTTACACCTCTGAACTTGACAATGCAAAAGGTAGATTTTGATATATTTGATGATAATTCTAAAAGAAAGTTGGATGCAGAAGGAATTACACGGAAAGCACCTAAAGAATTGAAAAATGATTATATTGATGGAATTGCATCGAATAAATGGTTAGTATCTGGAGAATTGTTTGCTGAAACAGAAGGCTTGGCAATTGCGATCCAGGACCAGGTTGTTTTCACAAGGAATTATAGAAAACATATCATCAAACAAAATATAGATGATTCTTGCCGTAGATGTTTCTGTTCTTCAGAAACAGTTTTTCATATATTATCATCTTGCTCAGTCCTTGCTTCAACAGATTATTTAGAAAGACATAATGCCGTCGCTAATATTATTCACTTCAATCTAGGAATTAAACATGACCTAATTCCCAAAAGAAAAAAATTTCAAAAATATGAACCTGAGATTATTTGTGAAAATGACAAATATAAACTTTATTTTGATAAAACAATTCTGTGCAACAGAGCTGTGAAACACAATAGACCAGATATCGTTCTTAATGATAAACAGAATCAAATAACATATATAATTGATATTGCTATACCCGACACACATAATGTACAAAATAAATACAATGAAAAAATTTCTAAATATATGATGCTTGGCGACGAGATTAAAAAATGTGGAAAATGAAGAAAATATTTATTCTACCGATTATTATTTCTACAACAGGCGTTATTCCTAGAAATCTTCACAAAAGTATTGAGATTTTGGGTCTGAAGAAAAATTTGTTTGAACAGTTACAAAAGATAACAGTCATCAAATCTTGTAATATTCTTCGTAGGTTTCTTTCCGAAAATAATAATGAGGTAGAGTCATAGGTTTTCTCTTTAGTTTATACTGCTCAGAATCTCATTTCATATTTTATTTATTTGTTTATATAAATGTAATATAATTAACTGACAATTTTGTCATATTTATATTCAGAGCAGTATTCTATTCGATCGTTCACCACTTCACACAAAGGAAACTATTAATGAGTAACATTCAGTGTTACTTGACTAAGGTCCGTACACTGGATTTTTCCGGGAGAAAGCCTCTGACACTACTCGTTGGTACATTGATATCATTGTCTGATGATGCTATAGTATGTATATATTCTGGTAGATTGATATATTCTCATAACATTTAACGTTATCCTAATATATAATTACTCCAGGATATGTTTTGATTATAATCATTGCCTGGCAATGGTATTAATTACCGGGTGGTGGATTTATATTTTTCATGAAATCAGTTTGATTGCATGAACAGATATATGGGCAACTCGTCGGAGTACAACCCCTATATATATATATATATATATATATATATATATATATATATATATATATATATATATATATATATCTATTTGTCCAAATGTGAGCGAAAACGAAAAAAATCTCAATTTCATCAAACAGCTAATGATCACCATAAAGTTAATTGAAATCACTGAGTACTGTCATAGTTCATCGATTTTAATGAAGATAGTTAAAAATAACCACAAATAACTCACGAAAACACGCCGCTAAAACCAGCCAATTTTGAAATAAGGTGACTATGTCATTTCGTCCTTATATGTCATTTTGTCCGTATTTCCCCTACTGTAATTTTTTTTCACGTTCTACAGGCACTTTTTAGAATATAATGCAATAAAACTTCTTTGGTGCAACAATTTTTGCGATATCTACTAACTACGAATATGCATTTCTCAGGAATTTTCTTATTGTTGATATTCGAAATAACCTGGTTATAGAAGAACTCAATATTCAGAGTTCATTTTGCTATTTCAGAACTATCCTGGTCCAAGTGATACTCCTTGTCCGACGTTACCATCACGATGTAATAAAACAGATCCGGAAAGTGGAATATTTTTAGCATCCCCTACACCCTGCAATTGTTGCGATTTTTGCATCGGATATTTGAGTGAGTATGGAAAGTATATTTGACATCAACTTGTAATAATTACTTCGAATTGTTTTGATACAGATAACTTCTTTTTATTGACCAGAATAACATCCTTTATAATTCTGGTCAATACCGAGATTGAAATAAGCTGTGCCAAAAAATTGATGCACAAAATCCAAAATTCAAATTCATTCAGAAGAAGTTAGATATGTTGAAGAATTTTTTCCAGTTATCCACTAGCACTAAGGAATGCCTAAGAATAATCTAATGAAAATGGAACTCATAGAAAACTAATGAAAAATGTAAAAACATTTGAAAAAAATCAAAGGCACGAAAAACATGTTAATACCAGATATTACCGCTCCTGGCGAGAATTACTGTATGACACTTACGATTCATACTCAAAATCAATGACCTTTTGATCCATTTTATTACAAATTTTAATGAGTCTGTTCCAAACCTAATTCACGATAGCTGACTGGTTTTGCTGTCTTCTTAAACTTCTATTGAGAATGACTTAGCCATGTTCGATAGTATAGAGGTCTGGACTTCGTGCAGGCATCTGCACTGAAGGGATTTTGTGATCTTGAAGGTAGTTTCAGACGATATGAACTCTGGCGTTATCATGCATAGCCAAAAAAAATTTTCATCCATGTTTACAGCAAATGATATGACATATCCTCTAAAACGTACCTCTGAGCATTTAGGGCTCCATTATTTACATTGACCAGATCAGTACGAGCGATCAAAGAAATTCATCCGCACATAATCATTGACTCTCCTCCGAAACCATAGATAGGTGAAATTTTGTACTCGGTATATCTTTCATTTTGACGCCTGTTCACTAGAAAACGTTGATCGCAATGAAAAAGTGAAAATTTTGATCCCAGTAAGCTTATAACCAATTGGCATGTTCCTCGGCAAAATTCGATCGGACTCTTCGATGTGCTGCGGTTAGATCTGGACCCCGTGCTGCACGCTGTCGTATAGTTTCAGTGGTAATTTGCAGTCCACTCTTCTTCTATGGAAGCTGAATTTGAAGGTGCGTTGTAATTCAAATTCAAATTCAAATTCTTTTATTGCCTACTATACATTTATATGCTTATAGTTGTCAAAAATACACAGAAAAAATGAGCCAGATGGAAAATGGGGTAATGAGAAAGTAGCAAAATATTAGGGAACTAGGGAATTTCCATCTTGGATCTCATCTTTGTAAAATTCTAAAATTGATAAAAGATACACAGAACATCACGATAAGAAGTTGAAATAGAGAAACTCATCTCTGGGATAAAATATGTTTTCAGTTGAAAAAATTCTTGAGTTTTAGTTTAAATGTTTTGAGAGACAAGGTGTGAAAATGAAGAGGTAACTTATTGAAATATGTGATAGATGTATAAACTGGACCCTTCTGCGATCTGCCCAGCCTCAGAAAATCCGAGCGTATGTCATTCTTATGTCGACTATTATACGTGTGGAAGACATCACATTTTATGTGCATATAGTGAACATTCAAAAATATACAGGCCAGGAAGTGTCATGATTTTTAACTTTGTGAAAGATGTCCTACAATTGGCTCTGTAGTCAATGTTATTGATTATTCTTACTGCCCTTCTCTGTAATCTTGAGATCTTGTCGAAGTCAGAGCAATTACCATATGCCAGCAATCCTTATTTTAAATGGGACTTGCACAGGGCCAAAGTAAGTAATTCACAGAAACAGATGGTGCGAGATTTCTGAGTACGAAAGTATTTCTAGACAGTTCTAGACGAGAGGTGCCGAATATGCTGCACCCAGGTGAGTTTGGTGTCTAAACGAATACCGAGAAATTTGACATTGGCGTGTGCTAAAAATATTCGTTCAGTTTTTTCACGATTTACATTCAATCCGTTACCCAAGAACTACTCCATGGCCCTCGACTTCGCTCTCCCTCTCGCCGCCTCTGGCTCTTCAAGAACATCAAAAGACACAGAGACAGCAGAGTCATCTGCGAACAAAACAATTAGACAGTCTGATAGATACTCGAGAGGATCATTTATGAATACTACAAAAGAGAATGGGGCCCATAATCGAGCCCTGAGGCACACCAATCTATCAGTCAAAAAAAACTTAATGAGAGCTCTAGTTTCACCGCCGAACCTATAATGTTGCAGTTTTAGCAGAAGAGCCGAGTGAGAGACACAGTCGACAAGTCCAAAAAAAGAGAAAGCGAATAAAGGCCTAATTCAAAACAGTGTAGGGTGTTGTTTACAAACTCAATGATTGCATCTGTGGTACTTCTACTTTTCCTGAAACCAAATTAACTGCATGAAAAAAGCAAACTTCGAAATAGTATACAATTTGCGAGTACAAAATTTTTTCAAAAACTTTGGAGAAAACTGGAACCAAGGATATTGGGCGGTAGTTGGACATATCACTATGATCACCTTTCTTGTAGAGGGGAATTGTTTCAGAAACTTTTAAGTAATCGGGAAAGATGTTTTCTGATTTACATTTGTTTATTTATTTAGTTAGTGGATATATTATGGTGTTTATATTTCTGTTAATAAGGACTGTGGATAAATCAAAAACTCTCTCGATTTGCTATTTTTCAAATTATGAACTATTTCTCTTATCTCGTTGTAGGAGACATCAGAAAAAGAGAACTTAATATTTTCGGGAACATCTTTCAGAAAAAGTTTGTTGAAGGTCTTATTTTGTTTGGGAATCGAATTTGCAATATCATGAGGAATCGAGGTGAAGTATTTGCTGAATGAGTGTGGTTCAATTCGAGTATTTTCTGTTTTGACTTTGATATTTCTCTTATTGTTGATCATATTCCACATGGTTTTACTTTTATTACATGATCTTTGAATAATAGAATCATTGTATTTTATTTTTGCCCTTTTCAACTGTAATCGGTACCTAAGTTTCAAACTATTCATCATGACTCCCACTTCTCGGTTCTTTAATAGGAAAAGCGATGCTGTAGGCATCTGCAAAATTATCATGAAATGTATTGAAAGCTACATTAGCCCCAATATTCCTGTCATCAATGAAATCCCAAATTAGTTGCTCCAGTATTGAATGCAAACTGTTGAAACCTCTTTCCGTCAGGGGGCGAGAGCTATCCTTGCACGGTGACCCCCTTACATCGAAAATACCGAAAAACACCTGTTGAGCTCTATGATCCGAAAATTCACATAGCCAAACTTCAGAACTGAAGTCCAGTTGGGAAACATTTAAGAAAATATTATCTATACAGTTGTTTTTACGAGTGGGTTCGAAAATTGTACGCTGAAAACCATAGGACTCGAGCAGACTACACAAGGATGCAGTTTTTGTGTCATTTGCAGTATTGAAATTTACATTAAAGTCGCCACACAAAATAATTTTTTTATCAATATTAAGTTTGAGTAAAATCTGTTCCATTATGTCAATGAAACGTTCAAATAATCCAGAAGGAGATCTATAAATACATAGTACATACATATCTACAGCAGTCACCTGAATAGCAGTAACTTCACAGTGCACCTCCGTAGAAAGAGAGTTCACAGATTCAATCACTTCAAAGTCACCTCTACAAAAAAACGCAACACCACCCTGTCTCACACTTTCTCGCCCAAACACGGCTGCTGTCTTCCCTCCATTAAGGACAAAATCATCAATGAACTTAGCATTTCAAAAGTGTTCGGTTATACAAAGTACCTTATCCACTAGAAAAGCCTCCAGAATGTTAACAATGCCTTGCACATTGAGGTATAATAAGGAAAACTTTTTGGAGGTTTTCAGATTTTTCAGTTGTGTATCAACTTTGTAGTGTTGCGCTGAAAAAATTTCGTGACCAAGGAACCTTCAGGCAAGTTTCTCAGAGACTGCATTTTGTTGAAGATTATTTCTCTCCATTTGTGTGAAGTCAGTTTCAGTGGTGTTCGGGTCGATTCTCGGTACAAATAGGTGTATATTTCTGCAAGTTGCGAGTTGTAGTAGCGAACCATTGTCTCGACGAGGAAATTCTTAAATAATGCCTACGGATCATTCTAGAAATAGTTGAATGGGACACCCTAAACCTTTGGCCTTTTCTTGTATTGGTCCCACCTATCTTACACCACTGCTTCAGTATATACTGCCGAAGTCTAATTCCGTGATTCGCGTTACATTATTACCGAAAAATTAAATTTCCAAAAAGATCAACAGCTGCTGCTATTAGTATGTGGTGATTTCTTAAAAAATTTTGAATTATTTCTTTCGTCTTATTTCTCATGCGCCAAGGAAAAACATCGAATTTTGTTGACATATGTACCAGAGATATAGAAGGAGGGAGCATGAGCTTCGACGAGTGTGCATCCAATTTTTATGCTCTGTGATCTTATAATGACGCCATTTTGAACGTTATGATTGGTCATAGAACTAGTCCAGAGCACACAGCATACTCAAATTATTGAGAGTTTTTATGTTTTAAGGCTTAACACAGCTTTTTTGTTTACATTTGGATTGTGTTCGTTTGAGGTATTTTGAATAGTTAATTTGATAGATTATTGTTAACAACTAGCTGACCCGGCAAACTTCGTACTACCTCAATCTATAAATAAAAGACCCAAACTTTTATATAGAATAAACTTAAAGCAAAAGAAGAAATCTGTAATTAATAAGATCCAATGATAATTTGAACATGTTTACTAAATTGTTGTTCTGATGAAGAAACATTCGTAATTCTTGGTCAATGGTTTTCTTCATTGTTGGATTGTGAGCACAACGCTTATCAACTTCCGCATCTGAATTGAACATAAGATAAATTTGTAAAAATTGATGATACGCATCTAGTAGTGGTAACAGCGCCTCCAGTATGTGATAAGTAATAAATTTGTCCTTGTATCTGTAGTTTTCAAAGATTTGTCCAATAATTATTTCGGATATATATATATATATATATATATATATATATATATATATATATATATATATATATATATATATATATATATATATATAAACAAAAAAAAAAAACAATATAATAATATAATAAATATAACTTTTATATTTCTGAATGTTGGCTAAGAAGTGCTTGGAATAATTTCCAATCCCAGAAAGTAAAGGGCGTAAAGGATTTGTGGCAATATTACTTTGGGGGTAGATTCATCATTTATTTCTTCTTCTTCTTGCACGAAGCCTTTATGTGCAGCACTCATGCCGTTTTGCCAATTGTGTTTGCAGTGTTGTATTATTTTGTTGGCAATTAGTCAAAACTAATTCTGCTTCCTTGTTGCGGATATTGATGAATGTACACAATAAACCTTTGACTTAACTTCGATATATGTTTATTATATAAAATTGTATTTACAAACGTACACAAGTTTAAGGTTACAGCAAGCAAATGGGTATGTTAACTGTTCGGAAGATGAAATTGAATTGAATTATACATAAGATCTTGAAAGAGAGTAAAATGTTGGTATATATTAACCATTACCCAGATGGCTGGAACAACTGGCAATAAAAATACCTACTCTGGGTGTTTATTACTCATAGTACCTAAGGTGGGACTTTATGAAAGTTTCCCTAGAATATTTGGTTTATAGAAGTTCACAGAGCTGGGTTAAATTGTGAAATTTAACATGTGTCTTGGAAAGAATTTTTGATGAAGCTTGTAAGACTGTAATAGCTGGCCTCCTGGATCATCCGGGCGCTGAGTGCTTCAGTGCCCAGGGTGTTCAGTCTGGTCACTTTATGAGAGGGACATTCAAAGAGTATGTAATCCGTTGTTTCGTCATTTTCTATGAACCCACGGCACCGTGTGGTTTTCGATAGTCTCATGACGTGTAGCTCGTTCAAGAATCACAGCGTCTGCGGATTCGCTCAATTTCATTATGTCGTGCTTGCTGTTGTTGTGTTTGATGTGCACGAACTCGTTGCATGCTAAGCCTATCTACTTCAACGCAACTACGCAATTCTGACATAGCAATACGACTATTTTCTTGATCAGTCTTCCTCTGGTCATCAGTGCGGTTAGCACGTGAGGTAGCTCTTCGCACATTTGATTGACTGCGAGGACCTAAGTCAGGTCTACTTCTCCTCGGCACCGTAAGTTGTAATTAATCAAAGTAAGATAATTTCGAGCTAACTTAGCAGTAAAGTGTCACTATCACAAAATAACAACAAAAACGAGCACATTACTTGGAATGTCACTATCACAAAGGATCACAAAAGTAAAAAAACTTCTCGCGCACGTAGCGGTAATCTTCACTCACGAAGATAGAAGGATGCACTCATAGATATCGTAATACTTTTTTCCGTGTTCTGATGTGCGATAGGATGGATTGACAATCTGATGTCAAATATTATGGTTGCGTTCAGAAATTTAATTTGTTACAAAACTTAAGATTTATCAATCTTTGACAACTGAAGTTAGATAAAATTAAGTTTCGGTCCAAATTGAAAATTAGTACTACTAATGATCTATTACGTTTTTGTAACTATGCAATTTTGTCGCGTTAGCGATTCACTTTTGTTTAGTTTCGGAACGCGACATTAGATCATCCAACGCGCACGCGAACACTAATTTGATAGATATGACTGAATTCGAACTTTGGAAATAAAAAAGGGCTATTTTGATGGTTTTCTCGTCAGTCAGGCAGTGGAAATTGAAAAAGGAGGAACAATGAACAAAAGAGATGAAACCCTCAACCTATCGAAGGCTTGGAAGGTTATTTTAACACCGAGGAAACCTGCATCATCAACAGATAATAATGAAAGCATCCCTACCACCAGGTCCACCGACGCCCACAACGAGGACATAAAAGGAGAACCACCGATTAACCGCTATCAGTTACGTTCAAGATCGTTTACCGAACACCTAAAGATGACATGGGACCACTTGTCGAAACTTCGCAAAAATCAAAATGGACCACGGAATAAAACCCGTAACACATCAAATCATGTATATATATATATATATATATATATATATATATATATATATATATATATATATATATATATATATACATGTTTTGTTCTGTTTATGAACAATAATCCAAGTTGCCTGCGACATTTCATTGCTTAGAAAATATAAGTTTGAAGTTAGATACCATTTATTCGGCCATGATTGTTTTGAAGACTCTAAGGAAACATAAAATACATTTTCAAATTAGGGTTACATTAACCATCTTATGGGAAGTAAAGAAAAATCTGAGAAAATCTTACGAATCTTGCTTCAATGGAATTGATGGTTGCTTTAATTAGCCAAAATTTTATGATTAAGCCTTTTTCCTCTTTCCTTGATTGGAATTGTCTATTATGGATGAAAATCACTATTTTTATAAATAAAAAGCGTTATACGGATGTCCCTTAAGCTTCGTATTCACAATCTATTAAAGAAATACATCAATTTCGGTATATATTTCGGATGTGGGAAATTAAATTTATTTTTTAAAAGACTAACAAACTTTTTCTTCATTAATTTGATCATATGACAAGCATCAAGAATACAAAATATTTTATGGTCGGAATTATTGAAGTGTTCAAACCCTGTATTTAAATTATTTATATTTTGTTGATTTCAACTCAAGGAATTCATCATGAAAACATTTGTAGGTAAGTGTTTCATCAACAATTTAGTACCGAAGGCTCTGATATGAGGATCACTTTTATAATATATGATTTTATCTATTATTGAAATTAATTTATAGTTGGAAAAGCAAGACGGTTTCTCATACTTTAACTGAAGCTGAAGCTTAATATTCATGCGCAACATATGATTTGATAATAGGAATAATCCAGAAGTGACCACAGCATAAACAAAAGTATATTGAGATTGATGAAGGTTAGAGCCGAACAATTTGAAATTTAATTATGATGAATTGTAATTAGTTGTTTCTACTGATTGAGCAGATTAGAAAATGCATTTCTTGCGTATTTAATACTTAGAAATTAAATTGATTATTAAATCTAATACATATAATTTTTTCTTATTAACTCTCGCACGGTTACATATTTTTTTAGTGTCCCCTGTATATATTTCATGTTCGAAATGATGCCTAGTCGTTTTAGGCAGTTCGTGCAGGTTGATGCTCATTCTCTCCCTTCTATATTTCTGGTCCAGACATAAACGAAAAAAACATGTGTTCAAAATTAGTTGCCTTCCATAAAGGACATTCCAAGTATTGAAAATTATATAAGGGCGCGAATTTCGGAGATTTTTGTCAATTTCGTACGGAAAAACAGCTTCGAACTATTCATGAATTGTCACTTTGTGAGAGGATGTTGTATGAATCCCAATAGAAATATACCATACACGAAACGATTTCTCTATCATTGGAATGAATGTTCAATTCTACCGATATTCGCTGAAGAACAAATTTCTACATTTTTCCGTCCCGAAATTTCCGGCGCAGTCAATTTTCAATAACATGTCTGCCAGCTATCATTTCCGATCAGAAAACGGCCCAATTCTTTGACTTTTGCACATTGGCTTATATGGCTGATTAGGCAACAATTTTAATGTAATAATGCTACTGAATTATTCATTTATTTATTTGAATAAAAGAAGACACAATTACAAAAAAAAAATTACAAAAAAAGCAAACCAATTTCAAATTCTGATGTAAGTCGAAACCACGATTGACGAAAGCACAGTATTGAATGGAAAGTCATTCGTCCCTGAACCGTTAGTTGAACAGGGAGAAAGAGCTGCCTCCACTGTCACTGATACATCAGTGATACCTAGTCTGTAAGTGTGATGTGAACAAAAACTGAAAACAGAATTATTGTCTTATCATTTTAACCTGAATTTCGATTGGTGGATGTAAGATTATGAGATGGCAAAAATCTGTATTATAAAAAGAGAACCTGTAGAAATAAATCGTGTCAATAATATTAAATGGATTTTGATATATTAATTCAATGAAGAAATGAATCTGATACCATATGGATATGTTGAAAACCATCTGGAAGTCGAGATATGGAACAGTCCAAGACTTAATGACTTATTATTATCAATTTGGTTTGTCTACAGAATTCCACTTGACAGCATACTATTACAATGCCCATGATCTGCTCTCAAATGATTTGAGGTACATAAAATTTTTTCTTCTTGAATCAAAAATAACTTCCATTCAATTTTCCAATAAGCAAATGCATCTAAAAAAGTGTGCAGAAAAACAAGTGACTAGTTCCTGATACTCCAATCTCGAAATAGGTCTCCGAATTTCATGGATATTCGCAAAAAGTTCTGGAAAAGAGTGATACTTGTTTCAACTTGTTTTTTAACGTTGACAGTTAGTAGAAGCTCAGAATATTACTTCTGGCTACAGAGTGAAGTTGAACGTTTAAGTTTACAGAAAAAATTGAGTATAAATAATAAAAAACAAGTACTGTGTTTTAAGGAATTTTACTTAATAATTGCTATTCGTAACGCGTTTCACTACACCGTAGCTTCTTCAGACGAATAAATGTACAGAAAATAAGAATGAGATTATAAATATAAATGTTCTTGAGTAATTAAAAGCTTATTGGGTTGCTTCTTCTTAAGTGGTTATTTATGACAGGAATATCCAATAAAATTAAGGAATAGATTGCTCCCCGAAGAGATTCAATAGAGGTGAAGGGCTTAAATCGACTTCTTCATTGATGAGTCTACCTGAGTGTTTGTATTTATTGATTTCTAAAGTTTCCCAAAGATAATAATTAAATTATTATTAGTTTGGAAAGCTATGTTGAAATTATTGCTACTCAAGAATGATTTCAGTTTCTCACTTGCCAACGTAGGTTAAGGTGTTGAATTTTTGTTTCAATTTATCGACAGGGTAAACTTCATTCAATGCGATTCTACTTTGTTTTTTATTTAAAATATTATTTATTAATTTGGGATTGTAACCATTATTTTTGGCTATTTGTTTAATCAAATTTAATTCTTTGTTGAAATTTTCTGGTGATAACGGGATGTTAATCAATCTATGAATAAAACTATAGAATGCATTCA
Organism: Cryptolaemus montrouzieri; assembly: GCA_013387265.2. Taxonomy (NCBI): domain Eukaryota; kingdom Metazoa; phylum Arthropoda; class Insecta; order Coleoptera; family Coccinellidae; genus Cryptolaemus; species Cryptolaemus montrouzieri. The sequence goes on from JABFTP020000185.1 coordinate 119,345,671, forward strand.
AAGATGTCTCCCAAATGTTTGGAATTTTTAATGTTTCCACATCTGTTTGTTATTGTTCGTATCTTTCTCGAAGTCCGGTAACGGGTTCGCCTTGTCGGTCCATAGAGGGCGACTCTCAGACGTATGTACGAGGTGCGTCCTTTCTGGAATCGATAGGGTACCCCGATGTAGCTTGATAGGATACTGAGGAGCGATATGCGACACTTATGAGCTCTAATAAGGGTGAAACTGCAGTCTGCCGCTTTGTTTCTCGGCATCCTGCTTGGTTGTACTATTGTGGCTCTTGGGGGCTGCGTGCATGGCAGGCAGATTTGGGAACTAGCTCTTGTCAGGAAGAATTATTCATTGATCTACGGATTTTTGAATAATTCTTTTTGTCTCAAGTTTACATATGTAGACTCCTCGCGAAGTTTATCGCGGAAGATATTTGACCCACCAAATATTTATCGACGGGAGGTTTATCTCGCAAACAGAGGCTAAGAGCACTATTCCAGCGGGGTTATTTCGCTCGTTTTCTACCGTTGATGTGATTCACGGAAGGGCGAAAGATGTCTCTCAAATATTTGGAATTTTTAACGTTTCCACATCTGTTTGTTATTGTTCGTATTTTTCTCGAAGTCCGGTAGCGGGTTCGCCGTGTCGGTCCATAGAGGGCGACTCTCATACGTATGTACGAGGTGCGTCCTTTCTGGAATCGATAGGGTACCCCGATATGCGACATTGATGAGCTCCTAATAAGGGCGAAGCTGCAGTCTGCCGCTTCGTTTCTCGGCATCCTGCTTTGTTGCACTATTGTGGCTTTTGGCGGCTGCGTGCATGGCAGGCAGATTTGGAACTAGCTCTTGTCAGGAAGGATTATTCATCGATCTACGGATTTTTGAAATATATATATATATATATATATATATATATATATATATATATATATATATATATATATATATATGAGAAGAAGAATTATTCAAAATCCGTAGATCAACTACTAATATATATATATATATATATATATATATATATATATATATATATATATATATATATATATATATATATATATATATATATATATATATATATATATATATATATATATATATATATATATATATATATATATATAGGTTAGGTGCACGGAATTTTGTAGACGCCTTGGTTTTGGAGGGATGTTTGGTCTTTTGGTGTTCTCAGATTGTTGTGGATGGTATGGTGCGGTTTGTAGATAGGCTTGATGTTGTGTTTCTGAAGAATTTTTCCTATCTTATCGGTTCCTCCTTTGACGTATGGTAGGATGGCAAGGCTTATCGGTTTGGTTTCTTCTTCGGTTTCCTCGTTATGGTGTTTTTTGTTTGTGATGGCTCTTCGTATTGCTTTCCTGTCATGTCCGTTTTTCTGAAGAATGTCTGTTGGTCGTTCTAATTCTCCGTGGATGTTGTTTGGAGAACATAGAGTTTTCGAACGATGAACGAGCGTCTTAATTACTGAGTTCAATGGTGCGGGATGATGATGCGAATTTCCGTTCGTCCGTCGATGTCACATATCAACCGATATTTGAACGGAAATTCGCATCATCATCCCAGATAATCATCAACATCAACAGACACTAATGAAAGTATCAACACCACCACGACTACTGACGCCCACGACAAGAATATAAAAGGAGAACCACCAACGAACCGCTCGAGTCAACATCTACTGACAGTGTGAAGATGACAAGGGGCAACTTGTCGAAACGTTGCCAGAATCAAAATGGACCGCGGAATAAAACCCGGATCTCATCAAGCTAGAATTTTTCGGCAGTATCTATGGAAGCATCTTCTCAACATCTGTGATAACTTTTATTACGACTATTTACTAAACTACACTCATAATTATCTTTTCAACATACCATGTTTCAATAATTAGTGTAATGACTTCGCACTCAAATTAGATGAGTCTTGCGTGATTATGTTGTCATGCGATGGGCAACTCATTATAAGTATGTTTAATAGAAAGAACTATGCCTAATGTTGTCAACTTCATTATTATGCTGCACAGTAACTAATAAGATACCAATTTATGACAGAGTTCGTGAATAGGCGCTTACACAGATTAAAAGTAAAATAATGGGCTTAGTTATGGCATTACATCACTTTTTATGGTGGAGGGAAGTGTTGCTAGTTTTGGCATTGTTGTATAATTTATGTTTTTGATGAGATGATAACTTTATTGGGGCAATATGCTGATGGCGAAGAATTGATTTTTTATTTTCAAAATTCTATATTTTCCTTTCCAGACGAAGGGGATTCTTGTTCCACAGGGGAAGAAACAAGTGACTCTCCATCTGAAATATGTGGTCCGAAATTATATTGTGATCAAGCAACTTTGAAATGTCGACCAAGTGAGTAAAATAATTGAAATTATTAGATAACTAAGGATGAACTATGATTTTTCATGGATGCTCGATCGCGATCGACTGGTCGATCGCTTTTTGAGTAGATCTCGAGTAGGTAACTAAACTACAAAAAATTATTACGTAATAAAATAATACTCTGCTAGCTGCAAAAGGCGGCCTTATCAAAGGAACGCGCGGTACTTGTCAAAGAAAAGCCGGCGCGTTTGACGGGAACATTCGAGACTTTCGTTCACGCCGATATAAAGGTTGCGCCTGCAAGAATTGGACTCATTCTGAATTGTAACTTGAAGGCAATACTATGTCGATACAAAGTTCATTATTACATAGTACAAAATGAGTGCAGCGAATAAATCTAAAACGTATCATTTTAATAATGATTGGGAGGAAGAATTTTTCTTTTGTATGGTGAAGGATAAGTGCATTTGTCTTATTTGTCGTGCGTCAGTTGCAATACCTAAGTGTGGTAACTTAAAGAGGCAGCATAAAACGGTTCATAACAACTATGGAAAGGATTTTCCGCCACAGAGTAAATAAGGAAAACCAAAAGTAAGTGATTTGATATCTTGTTTGAAGAAAGAAAAAACCATGTTCACAAGACCAGCCAAACAATCAAGAGCTGCTATGATCGCATCATTTAAAATATCTCCTATATTGGCGAAACACAAGAAACCATTCGAAGATGGATCGGTTGTGAAGGAAGCATTTATTGAAGCGATTGAGAGTTTATTTGGAGATTTTAAAAAGAAAACAAAGAACAGTAATTATGTCTGCTATCAGAGAACTTCAGTTATCTTGTCCGGCTGTCACAAGACGTATTGAAGTCATGAGTCAGGACATGGCAGATGAACTAAAACATGATATCATGAAATGTACATACTTTTCCTTACAGTTAGACGAATCCACCATTATGACAGACACTGCCCAGCTGTGTATTTTTATTCGGATGGTATTCAATGACATGTTGGCTGAGGAAGAATTATTGACAATCATTCCTCTGAAGGAGAAGACCCGTGGCGAAGATATATATGACGTTTTATTCAATTTTGTAAAAAACTACAAGCTAACAATATATAAATTAGTGTGCATTACAACCGATGGAGCACCAGCAATGACTGGAAACAAAAACGGTTTTGTGGCATTGTCGAGCTAATGAAGATTTCCCTTAATTCTTTTCATTCCATTGCATTATACATCAATAAGTTTTGTGTTCAAAGTTTCAAACACAGAGGAAATTATTGGCATTGCAACCAAAATTGTGAATTTCATCCGTGCACGTAGCTTGCAACGGCGGCTCTTTAAGTTGCAGTTGTAAGATAGTGAGTTAGCTGAACACACTGATTTAGTTCTTCACATGGACGTCAGGTGGTTGAGTCGCGGAAAATTCTTAAAAAGGTTTCATGAATTATTGACCGAAATAACAGCTTTTCTAGATGAAAGAGGTGATGACACTCAGATGTTGAAAAACGAAAAATGGCTGACTGATTCGGTATTTTTGGCTGACGTCACAATGCACTTGAACACGATTAACTTGGAGCTTTAAGGTGAAGGAAAAACTATTATTGAGATGATTAGCGCAGTAAACGCATTCAAAAGTAAATTGCAACTTATGATAGATCAACTGAAAAGAAAGGATCTGAAACATTTTTCATCTTTGAAAGCAAAGGTTCCTCAGTTGAATTATGATACGTATGAGGCTGAACTATCAAATATTTTTGGACAACTCGAAATGCGTTTTTATGATCGCAGTAAATAGCATCATTTATTATTTGTCCTTTTTCATGTAAAAACATTGATGAATTAGCTACTGAAATAGCAAATCAGTTTAAAATGAACTCATGTTCTGTTGAAAATGAGTTGGTGCAGATTATATCAGATATACATCCCTAAGCTACAGCATCTGATACAAATTTTCTGAGATAATTAAGTCAAAATATCGCAATCGACTAACTGACGAACATATGTCATCATGCTTGCGATTAGCAAGCTGAGGACATGCAGTGCCACGCTTCAACATCTAAAGTCACTCCTTAGTTAAGTTTAACACTATATGTAACTCTTTTGTGTTGTAACAACCAATAAACTCGCAATTTGGAATAACTATGAGTTTTTTCATTGATATTATAGAGAAGAACCTAACTAAACCTATCCCAAACCTTGACTAAAATAATGTATATTGTGCGGAAAGCTAATATCTATATATGCTACGGTACACCATACCTAGGTAGGTAAGTAGGGTGTATCGTGTATGTACGACAACCCTGCATCAACATACTTGCAGCCTCTCAGAGTCTGAAAATATTGAGGTAGATCGCCAGCAGTTCAAGTTTCAGCACCTCTGGTCTAGATGTTAATGAAGTTAACACTAGAACACAATTTTTGGTACTTATTTCTTGTTTTGATCATTCTATGAATTTATAGCTCTGACAGTTTGATGCAAAACTATTTCCAGAGATACTGGGTAAGAGGGTCAAATTTCTGTTGAAGCACAGTTTATAAGGTTAGGTCTCTTACCGAAGTGATGCATAATGTAGTTGAAATCCTGCTGGATGTAAAAAGTTGACAACGCAAACGAGTTGAGACAAGATTGAATCTGCAGTCTGAATTTTACCACTACTATTGTGGCCTTCGTTGATGATGATCGTGATGAGTACATTGGAGAAATAGCTCGTTTCAAAGAAAGATATTTGAGATTTTACGGAGAGTTGAATATTGCTCCTTGAAAAAAATTATTCACATATAATAAGTTTCTAAGTATATGGTTAGGAAAAACTATAAATAAATTAATGAACAATACGTGTGCAAGAATGCGGAGTGTGTGAAGAAATCTCGAAGGGATCAATAAGATGTCCAACTCTTATGTGGCCAATTCTTCTTTATTTTGTTGAGGTCCCGATTTATTGCACCTTTAGATGTATGTAAATAACTGCTTCATATTTCAAATTATTTATCTCGTTTGCTCCATGAATGCTGCATAAAGGATTTGGGATACGGTGACAATTCCGAAATTTTAACAAAAGTAGAAGTTGAAGGAGTTGAATTTTGGAATTCGGAAGTGGGTTCTAAAATACTTCACATATCCTCTTAGCGGCTTCTACAAATATCTCTTCAATTGAGAGCAATTTACTTAGTTCCATGCACTGTGCCCCCTATTGCTCCTCAACAGAATATGGTCTTAGTAGGGATACATGAAGCATATTGAATGAAGCTTTTTCTTCTGGTGGTATTTTGGTAAGACTTCTGACCGTAAGTTCAGTTCAGTGAAAATATCTTTATCCAAATAGCTATATGATAGTTACCTTGAATTTTTCAACAGCGTTAGCCGCTCTTGCATATCTAGGCGTGAATATTGCTGCTATCTGGAATGCGGTTATAGACAACTATTTAAGTGGTTGGATTCTAAGCTGCTATGAGGTGGCATTGAAGGAATATCTATAACACTTATTCGACAATAACAGCCACACCAGCGAATGTACGACAAGAAGAATGATTGTCAGAGATCATGAGCACTCTTTGATATTAGGTTTCCATCGTGTGATACTTGAATGACGTAGCTGATTAAGTCACTAGTTATGAAGATGCTTTGACAGACCATTTTAATCGGGGCTTTTGGTGAGATTAACTGCCACTAGCACTCATAGTGCAATCAACTTTCACATTCTGCGTTCTTTTTACACTTCAAATCTCCGAATTTGGATGCTTCACCTTATTTCTCAAATGATGTTAGAGATTTTCTGAGCTGAAACTATGCAAATAGGTAGATTGGTCGCAGTGAGTCTGCTCTATTGATCCCAAGGACACCAATACTCCCCCTATAGATTTTTTGTGGGGTTATTTGAAGTTTAGGAAGTATGAAGTAGATATGATAGACGTCTGTTCGGATACACAAAATCAAAATCAGAAGCATCGGTTATGTGTTTCTACGATCCAGGAAATGTTTGAACTAGGCGAAAACTATTTCGAGAATATACTTCAATGATTCATCAATTTATGTCTTGTTTTTTTCATTCCTATTTTTCGTTTATGTTAAAAAAAATATTTTGTGTTTTTTTACGTTTTTGAATGTTTCTTCATGTGGTTATTTGATTACCAGTAAATGTTAATTTAAATTCTTCTCAAAGATGAACAGATGAACCTTATTGTAAAGATAATCGAAAAATATATTTAACATTAGTTCTTTTGATAACCTAAAACTGCTGACCATCAAATTTTCATTGTTGATTCATTGATAGTAAAAACGATGCTATGTTTTTTTTACACGAATCATAACTTCAGAGTAAAAAACAAATTCAGATTATTCATTGAGGGTAAATTCGTAAGAGAAGGCCGTACGGGAGAGATGGCTAGTCGAAATATTTCCTAGTAACATTTGCTAGATGGCGTTGTGTTGCAATTAGTTCGTGTTGTTCAGTGCGCCGGAACATACGGTGATCGAACCTACGCACAAAATATAATCAAAAGTGAGTAAATAACGATTTAATTTACATAGTATTGCTCAAATGTTATACTAGCGTCCCATTTTACCGTGAAATGGTATCCTTTCAATTAGTTACTGGTGTAACTGTTCATCCTAACCTCGTAATGAATTGTTTTAAATTACTTTAATATTTGGTATGGCCATCTCTCCCATAAAAATAGGATAGATGGCTGCATGCACTAGGGGTTAGATGACCATATTAGTTCAGATATGTTTTCTTTTATTATAATTTTTTGTTTGATTATTATAGACGCCAAATAAATACCAAAGAGAGGATGTTGCTAGTCGTGGCAATTGGAGTGAAGAATCACTAAAAAGCGCGATTAACTGTATCAAAAATGGGGAAATGTCAACATCATTTGCTTCCATCATCCATAATACACTTCGAAAAACTCTTGAAAGGCGATACAACAATAATAATGATAAAAAAGTACCAATGGGTTCCTCATCAATGCTTGGAGATGAAATTGAAAAAAACTTTGAACTCATAAAGAAAATGTAAGAGTTTTCCAATTGACATTGACGGATTTGAGGGAGATAGCTTTCCAGTTTGTTGAACAATAAAAAATTCAACATAGATGCAACAAATCAAAGCAGAAGGTTGGTTTTGATTGGTTACAAATGTTTCTTCGTAGAAATCCCGACATAGTTTTAAGAAAATCTGAAGGAGTATCAATGGCTCGATGTCAAGGCATGAACCGGGTTGAAATGAATGCCTATTTCCGCTTCTTAGAAAACATTATAATAGCAAATGATTTAATGTCAACATGAACTCGCTGGAAAGAGTTCTAAGGCTGTAGCCACTACAACATCAACAGAAAAGGGGGAAACCATTACTATCATAGTTGTTATAACGCAGAAGGTATGTTTCTGCCATTAGCCTGCATAATGAAGGGCAAGAACAAAAAAAGCGAATTTGAAGATGGTATGCCCCCTGGATCTCGTGTGTTTATGTCAGACAAATCTGCTTACATAACCTCAGCCATATTTTTAGAGTGGCTCAAAATACATTTTCTGCCAAGGAAACCAGCAGGAAAAGTTTTGTTGTTGCTTGACCGACATTCCACCCATTGTAACTCAATAGAAATACTCGAATATGCCAATCAAAAGAAAATAATTTTGCTATCCATGCCTAGCCTACTTTACATTATTTGCAACTCCTTGACCAGGCAATGTATAAATCTTTGAAACACCATTTTTACGAACAATGTCGGCTATGGTTAAATCAAAATGCAGGTGACTGAATCACAAGACTGACATTTGGTTCTCTGCTGAATCAGGCCTGGGGTGAGGCTGCTTCTACTGAAAATGCCATTCCTGGGTTTAGGGCATGCGGGGTTGTACCTTTTAATCGTGGGCAATACCGGATTATGCGTCCCTTGAATCCTCAGCTGCGCCTAACGCCAACTATAACAAATACATCGTCATCTGAACCACTCGAAGTGAAACAAATTATGGAAAATGAACCTATGGCGGGTACATCAACAGATCAAATTAAAAATAGTAGCAAAGAAAGGACTCCTTTTCAAATTCTAAAAGAAATATCTCCTATTCCACAAAAGTAAATAGACTACTTACTTGCTACGTAAACGTAGCAAGCAAGTTGGCAAGCTTTTAACTTCCAATGATCATATAGCAATAAGAAGAAGCAAGGAAGAAGAAAAATACCTAAAAGCAACTAAGCATAGAGTTAAGTTAGAAAAAAATAATAAAACTAATATCAAAGAGATAAACGAACCTAGCAATATTGGAAAACATAGAGTGGTTAGACAAATTACACTGAGTAGCTCCAATTAAGAAGGTGATGAACCAATGATATTATGTGAAACTTCGTATGAAGTTGGTGAAGAGAATGAAGCAGATAACTGCGTGAGATGTGGCGAGAATTTTTTTGAAACACAACTTACAGAAGATTGGCTACAATGTTGTATGTGTCACATGTGGGTACATGCAAATTTTATCGAATTCGACAATATATGTTCCGAATGTGGTAAAAAGAACAAAAGAATTGATGTCAGAATTTCTAGAAGCTTTGAATTCTTTCAAAAACACCTCTTAAATCTCTACAATATGAATTGAATCACAAATTCCCAAAAAAATGAACAGAATCTATTATCATCCCTATTTTGAAGCGAAATAATTCCAAAACTAATCCAGAGTCATATAGGCCAATCTCATGCCATGAGTAAATTATTAGAAAATATCATCAATAACCGGCTCTTATGGATATGGAAAAACAAAATATACTTATACCACAACAAAGCGGATTTCGGTCAAATAGATCAACAATGGGTAATATAATAGCGTTGCAAACTGAAATACACAAAGCTCTAGCATCCAAACAAATATGTGTAGCACTATTTCTTGATATAAAAAAAGCATATGATACAGAGCATCATCAAAGAACCTGGAGAATGGAATACCACAAGGCGCTGTACTCAGCCCGATCCTATTTCTGTTAGCCATCAATGATGTTTTGATTAATCTCAAAACACCACTCAAAGACGATTATTCGCAGATGATTTAGTCATATTTGGAGATAGCAAAGATATCCAAAACATCTTTACTATAATGCAGTTTAGAAAATTGGTCAAAGGAAACAGCTTTCAAATTATCCACAGAAAAAACTCAGTACATAGTTTTCTCTAAATGAAGTTTCGACACACCGCAACTCTCGCTTTATGATAGAAACCTGCCAAAGAAACACAGCATTAAGTTTTTAGGGATGATTCTAGATGATAAATTCACTTGTAAAGAGCATATAAAGAGGCTGGCTGTAGAGTGCAATGGCAGACTGAATGTATTGAAGACAATATCGAACAAGGACTGGGGCTCGGATAGGCAAACCATGCTGACACCCTATGGGACATTATTAAGATCTAAGCTAGATTATGGTTCAATAGCATATTCTTCGGCAAACAGCTCAACACTCAAAATTCTAAACATAACAACGTATCAAGGTTAATACTATGAGCTTTCAGAACAACATCTATAGAGAGCTTATACTGCGTAACAAGTGAACAATTTCTCCATGATAAAAGAACGTCCTAACATACGCAATCAAAAGTCAATTAGATCCGAAAAATATAACATACAAATATGAGGACAATGACAAATTCATAAACTTATTTTCCAAAAACCACGAACACCTAAACTTTTTTATCATCAAGTGCGGTCAGATCTCTCAACACTTAACATCAATCTTCCTACCTGTCCCCCTTTAAGGCGTAAAATCTTCTCCTTGGACTATAAAACAGCCACATATAATTACCATCCTCACACAATTCGACAAATATTCAACAAATAATAACATCATTTTACAGAATCTGAGAAGCATATTGAATAGCTACGAGGGTTATACCGAAGTATAAACAGACGCATCCAAATCCGAAGCTGGCGTAGCAGCAGCAGTTGTGACATCTAATTCTGTGATTAAATTCACTTCACCATCACAAAGCAGCGTGTACACTGCTGAACTGTTCGCTATACTTCAAGCCTTAATACACATAAACTCCTCTCAAGAAAAATTCATCATCCTAACCGATTCACTCAGCTCCCTTCAGACACTCAAGAAAATATTCTCCAATTACAAAATCTCAAATAAAATAGAACAAGACCTAGAAAAGTCCCGAACAAAAGAAATCATTTTCATCTGGGTGCCATCACGCATATGAATTCCAGGCAACGAAGAAGCTGACAAACACACTCGTGAATCCATCAGTGACGAAAACGCAGCTCGGGTCAGAGTGACTTGTGACGTGAAGAAGTTTAGAAAATCAAAAGTGAATTCTGCATGGCAATTTAAGTGGTCGAACACGACCTCAAAACTCCGGTCAGTGAAACCATGGTCGAGTTTACCACGTGATCGAAAATCACTAATAAGAATCGCGCTACTAAGACTATGTCACACGATCTTCACCCACAGTTATTTAATGAGTAGGGAGCCATAGCCTCAATGTTACAACTGTAACGTAAAACAATCAGTCGAACATATCATGGCCATTGCCCCAGATTCTCTGAAGAAAGAAGACTGTATCAAATTCCTGATAATATTGAAAAAGCACTTGGACCAAATTGCAACTTTGAATATACCATCAAGTCCTTATAAGCTGTAAACATTGAAAATATTTAAATATTCTGCTACCCTATTGTACCTCATATATTGCTAATAACCCTCGGATTGATGCGATCTTTGTGAAATAAAAAAAAATAAAAATATGCTAAAAGGGAAGGAAAAAGGCTAATGTAGCAATGGTCATCTGCCCCGAATTACTAAGACCAACTCCCCCTGATGTGCCGGGAGAGATGGCCAACTAAGGTTCATTAAAACGTTTATATTATTTTTTGTTATTACCATATAAATCTATAGCTTTTGTTGATTTTTAGAAAACTGATTATAGCTGATTATTTCAGAAATAAAGCTTTCATAATAACAAATATTTTTTATATTTAAAAAAACTATGGTTATCTCTAACGAATTTACCGTAGGGTCTCTTTATTATCTGTTCCCCGAATATTTATGACGTTTGGGCTGAGTACGGACCTGCATTTTGTTTTTCCTATTTGGGTCGATTTATTAAGATGAGCCTAATAAATGTGTGAAATTTCAATAATTTTGGTTATGAATGATGAAATATTTGAACAAAAATAAGTAATCACCCGGAAGCCTTGATGACTTCTATACACCATTTCTGAAAGGCCTGGAATTACTCATCATGTATGTGATGAGTTCTAAAGAAAATAAAATAATAGAGATTTCACGTTTACTTCTTGTAGTGATGGAAACAATTTGCACGGAAGCACAGATGAAGTATGACCAAGATAAGGCACAAGGAAAAATTGGTGATTACCAAATTCGTCCAATATGTGACAGCAATGGAGATTATGTACCATATCATTGCACTCCTGGTGGCATGTAAGTCTGTTCTAATACAATTTCGAAAAAATATATTCGGAAACAAACTTTTTTAACGATTTAGATTATGGGACATATGTACAGAATGACATACAGATTTGTTTTTGAGTCATTACTTTTTGTTTTGTAAACTAAACAAAAATTATAATTTTAGTTCAACTGAGAACAAGGAAAATCCATTTCGTCCATGTGCTCTGTACGAAATGGAATACTACATATGGTATAAATGACATATACGACAAATGTTATAAAATGAGGGGCAGAGCTCGCAAATGAATCGCTTGTTTCGTTTAGGAACGTCTGCACAAGAAGCGTGGGTCCAATGCGAGCAACTTAAACATCGCGCAACCAACCTTCTTCAGGCTTTGAACGGAAAAAAGATCGTAGCAATATATGCAAGCGCAATCCTCTTCGTCATCTTGTGCATGCATTAGCGAATTTTCTTCGCTGTCGACTTCGAAAAGGTTTTGGTAATATTTCGTCTCCTTTTCTCAGGAGAAGGTTTGGGCTCTTTTCTGATATAATTTCGTTCTTGTTTGAAGTGGAAGTTAGAATCAAAAAGATTTCTCGTTTCTTTGGCCTACGTTTTTCTTGGCCTTTTATGTCATGTCCTTTTAGAACAGGAGATATATTCTCAATAGGCGCTGCTAGTGTATAGCATGGCGGACGTTCTATATGGTGATATTCTATCTGTTAGGAGACAGAAAGGCGATATTGATTTGGAGCACGTAAATTAAGGACTTGACCAGTATTTTCTGTTGAATTGTATTTTTTTTATCAAGTGTTTGCTTCAGATGTGGAGTTTCTGTAGTTTCAGAAGCTTGATGATCGTTCGTTAATGGAAGTAAAATTAAATTATCTAGCTACTGTGAAGGGTGTCCGGCTATGGGAACTGGACTAGGGGCTATTTGAAGATGACATTGCAAATTTCATGTGTCTTCCAGAGAAATGTTTGTAATCTCTTCCGGTTTTACATGTAATCGGGAAATATTTCAGTATTTAGAGGCTAAATGCCGATGCGTTTGAATCCATTACATATATTTTGCACTGTGCCTTACGATATGATTCCTTGAACACGCCAGCAATCTGAAACTGTGAAACGATAAGTCGTGGGTGTTGTTTTAGCTATTTAGATGTCTCTTGGTGTTAAAATAAGTGTTTAACGGCGCAAAAGTGGGGCTGCATAGATGCGTGCAATGTGGAGGTAGACAGAGCATATATATATATATATATATATATATATATATATATATATATATATATATATATATATATTCTTTTGAAAAAATTCGAATAACTGTATTTACAATAAATGCTCATATCTAAAGTTCTGGTGTGTATCAGAAAAAACACAAGTGTGAGCTCAGAAAAATGTAACAGGGGAACCATACTATCTTGCGTATGATTCAATAAACGAGTGAAAAATCCTGAGCAAAAAACTCGTTTCCCTGTCGCTATTGCACTAGCAATAGCTTGTCTGTTTATGTTGCGTTAGTGTCGTGTGTACATAAAGAGTACCAAAGATTTTTCTGCTTAGCAGCTCCAATTCTCAACTTGCACTCCATGATTTCCAGACGAAGACAAGTGTGGAAGGAAGAGTTTGGGACAGGAATCTGTAACAATGGAAAAGACAACCAGCAGAAAGATATTTCAACAATCATACCTGACTCTTATATGTCTAAACACACTTGAAGGTGTAAGGCCATAAAAAGGACTAAGGAAATAATCAAAAAGTACATAACCTGCGATATTTCCTCTTTCGCGAATATGTTCTTCCGTCGCAGTGTGAGTCTTCTAGAACATAATCACTTCCTTGTTCTTGCTTGCCAATTTTGAAGTATAATCTCGCAAAATCCCTTCAATATTCAAACTCAACAGAACAATTCCTTCTCTGTTTGACCGAGAGAGCCCCGATTGCTAGGTTCGGTCTTCCAAGTGATGCCGATTATGATCTATAGATGAGAATCATTATGAACCGAATAATTTGGGTTGACATCTCCCATATATTATTTCTTCGTGGTTCTTGTTTAATTTAAAGAAAAATTTGGGAAAAAATTTTGACAGTCGTCTTGAAAATATGACAAATGTCGATGACAGAACATAATGATGCCGTAATGATTCAATCCCTTTGTGACTTGACTTGTGCATCGACTATATATATATATATATATATATATATATATATATATATATATATATATATATATATATATAACTTTATCGTCGATGGATGATTTAACAAAATTTTGGAAGTGCTTCAGCCATTTTTGAAATAAATCTGTTGTCATCTATCCTCATGATAGAGTTGCACCTTAATTGCCAAGAGGAACTTCATTGACAATTTTATTTTTCTTCAGAAAAATTAGCATCGACAGAACAAACGTATAAACAGCTTTAACACAACAAACAAAAATGGTGTTGGTTCCACGTTCTGTGCTAGTTATACTGCCAGCAGTGTCCAATATTTTTTGAGGTTTTTGTACAGTAGACAGGCTTGATTCGTTAACATTATAAATTTGGTGTGGACGAACGTCCTCAGATTCCTGCATATGTACATCTCAATAAACTTGATGACTTGAAGCCGATTGAAAGCCTGAACACGAGCGGATGAAGTAGCTTCTGGTTTGAAAAGAGAAATATCTTTATTTCGTGTCTTATCTGCTTTTATAAATTGTTCACATTGAAAATCCATGACATTTCTCTGAAATACAGATTTTAAGAATTTTCTATCTTTTGTAATATTTTGACTCTAGAGTCAATATGATTTGTCTTTGAAATAAGAACGCTGACAGTGGTATTCGAAGAACAAACGAAAGATATAATTTAAAAAATATTTGTTTCCTCATTTTCATTTCGTTGTATGTGGTTTATACTCAATTGTAACTAAATTTTGTTTTTTCCTAGAGAATGTTAATCCGCAAATCGTCAGAATCGATTTTTTCTTTCAGATGCTATTGTGTGGACAAAGACGGCAACAGGGTTTTCGGGAGCATGGACAATAATGGAAAGGCTGCATTTGAGCTACCTTGCAGTAAGTTCTTGAAGAGAGTATACTGAATTAAAAGAACAAAAATCTTTCAATATACGGGGTGCAATAAAAAGTACGGTGAATGAATTTTTTTTGTTTCACCGTTTGTAGGGTTGAGGATTGATTGAAGTGTCTTTGGTAAGTTGCACTGTACTCTTTCTCAGTGGAACTTAGGACAGTCCACTAACAAATGTTTCACCGATAAGGTTGTATGTTATAATATACAAATGTGTGAGATTGGTGTGACCCAGACGGAGGCTTGAGATTTTCGATTGCAATTCGCGGTTTTTTGAATAGACGCACCATTTTAAATAACGGTTTTACTTCGCGTAATTGCGATTCGCACTGGTTCCACTGATCTTGCCACTGCGTAATAATTTTGTTCTTCAATCAGTTTTTCAAGTCAGAACTTACAACACTGTTGATGGTGTTTTCATCCTCTGAAATAGCAGCCTGGCGGGCGCATTTGTCAGCTTCCTCATTTCCTGAGATGTGAGGGTGCCCAGATGAATATGACTTCAATGTTTGAGTTATCAGCAATATCTAGTTGATTTCGGATTTCTTGAGCTATAGGGTGATTTGGGTATACCTGTCGTAAACAGTGTATAGAATTGAGTGAGTCGGTGACTATTATGAAGTTTTTATGGTGAGGATGGTGGTTTATGAAGATGAGACTTTGTAGTATGGCATACATTTCGGTAGAAAGAATACTTGTTTGTATGGGGAGTTTATAGAGAGAATTCCCCTGGGTGGCCACGACTGCTACACCAACTCCACTTCCACATTTTGAAGCGTCCGTATAAATTTTCTGGTAATCGCTATATTTTTCGAGTAGGGTGTTGGATTTTTCTCTTATGACATCTGAGCTCACATTATGTTTGTCGTAATAGGTCAGGAAGGTGATTCAGTGTGGTTGATTAATTAGCCAAGGATCTTTGATGAAGTGAGTCATTTGGTATGGTTCGGGTAGTGAGAATTGGAAATCGGCTAGGATGATTCTGACCTTTCATAGAAGGGTTTAGCTGTTCTAGATTTGTTTGTGAAAAACCCTGTGAGTCTGTTTGTATGACAGGAGTGAAAAGTTGGGTTTGATGGGTTAGCATGTACAGTTGCGGCATAGTTGAAACTCAAATTGTCTCTTCTCGACTTTAAGGTGGGTTCTTCTAGTTCCCAACGGAGGAATGAATTTTCCACAGCAGCAACTTATCAATCTATATTTATTTCAACCTATATGTCTCGTGCATTTGGATGAGCTGTGACCAGTTTGAATTCGTTATGGATCCTCAGTCTGCTTCTAGATCCATTACATTGCCATGTTTGTTGTGAAATATGGATCTTTGACAATGCATCAATTCTCATTTGTGTTTCAAGATAAATAAAAGTGTCAAAGAAGCTCTTGAAGTTGAGTCATGAAACGCTGAGCTCGGAATTGAAGAATAAGTAGATGATAGATATAAATCAACAGAAAACAAAAGAGTAATATTCCGTAGGACAATTATATGCATGTACTTGATACGTTTCAACAAATTTATACGAGTAGGTGGGCGTCTGGATTGATGGTGTGAATGGGTATGCTACATTAACGAGGTCGAACGGGTCCGAAACCGTAGTCTGTTGCTCCATTTCTTACATCCGACTAGATTGTAACACTACTTTATGGCTGCTTGATGATGATTATGAACTGGATTGAAAAACCTCAGGGGGGAATATTCAATATTTCACGGATGGCTGAATATTGATCCCCAAATTTTTGTGTTTACACTTTACCTATAAAATTCGTGTGTTCATTGGATATTGAGTATAAGCTCTTTATTCGCAGGGTATATGTTCCGTAAATATATTGCGATTATAAAAACCTTCAATATGAAATAATAATCTATATGGAAATAAAAGGAATATGTTCCTAAGTGGCGAAATAAAAATCAGTATATAAAAAGTCAATTGAATTGAAGTTTTTGATCATATTGTTTACTTATTACCTTCAGGCTTAGGCAATGCTTTAAAGAATTTTGTAATTTTTCTTGCTTGGTAGTTTTCAAAAGCTTCTTCAATTCAAACTGATATCAGCAGAAGCATTACCAATTCTCCTCTTAAGAATAAGAAGTCGTTCCATAGACGGATCAATTTTCATAAAGAACTCAAGAAGCTCATGTCTCAATCTTAAACATCAACTAAGATTTGTCAAATTAAATGTCATGTTTCCAGTGCATGTTGAAGTTCAGTTTTCAATAGGCTGTGAATTCAACATTTCCTCCAAGTCGGTTTCAGTCAAATTGACATCTTTCGGTGCAATGTTACAGTTTGAATTTGCACAGATTTCATAACATTTATATCAGTATCTCATTCCATATTTTCCAATATGATTTTGAAGGTTCCTCTGATGCAAAAGAGCTGAAAGTCGGTAAGAAACAACACCATCTTGGCCTCATACAAAAATCGGATAACAAAATAAAGACAGTTTGGAATATTATGAAGAAAGAGGAAACTAAGCCAGTAATTGAAACAAATGCGAATCTCAGACGAACTGAATGATTTTTTGCTAATGTTGGAGAGAAGCCCAACACCAGCCTGGACCCATAAACGAGTGATAAAGCTAAGCAATTGCTGGAACAATGTCTGCCAAAAACAGATTTAACATACACTCTACATCCGACATTCGATTTTGAAGTGAGTATTATAATATCCCGCATGAAGAGTAAAAATACACGAGACATATATGGCATGTCAACAAAATTTGTTAGATCTATCCAAAAAGTGCTTATTCTACCATTAGCAATAATATTCAATAAGCGCCTTGATGAGATTTATTTTCCATAACAGCTTGAAAAAGCAAGAGTTGTACCTATCTTCAAGAAAGGTGACCCTGATGATCCTTCTAACTATAGGTCTGTGTCTGTGTTGCCAGTGTTTTCGAAGATTTTAGAGACACTTATCAAATCCAGACTGACTTTCTACTTAGAATCGAACAATGTACTGAATAATCAACAACACGGATTTATGCATGAAAGATTGACAACAACGGCTCTTCTCAAAGTAATAGATCAAATCATAAGTTCAAACGATGAAAAAATGCTATGCGAAATAATTTCAAGGAATGAGATAAAAAACATTTGCATTTGACTCGATAAATCATGGATTGCTAATGAGAAACCAAAGGTATTATGGCATTTGTGGAACATCTCTTCGTCTCATGTGTACATATCTGGAGAGAAAAATGCAGTAAGTATGGTGGAAACATCCATTATAAGGGGAAAAGCAAGTCGAGTTTGGAGTTCCTCAAGGTTCTGTCTTGGGACCATTACTTTTCATTTTATTCAGAAACAATATGAACATAACCATCAATGGTAGACATGCTTCTGCATCAACATTTTCGTTTGCTGATGACACCACCTTCAGCTTGAGGGCCACAAAAATGGAGCAATTGAAAGAAATAGAGGATGAGATGATATACATGTCTAACAACTGGTTTAAGAGTAATATGCTACATATTAATGATGAAAAAACACAAAATATCAAGTTTGGAGTTCCTACTAACGAAATATCAAGCCTAAAATTTCTCGTAGTGTATATCGACTCAAAGTTAAACTTGGAAACTCATATAGATAAAACGGCGAGCAGGATAACAGCTACACTTTTTTCCTTAAGACCACTAAGAAAATAAGTTCATCAGAAGTTGTACTTACAGCCTATTTTGTGTATTTTCATGCTTTCATTTCGTATGGCGTTCTTCTTTGGTGCACTTCTCCACGAGCCAATGACCTCTTTCTATTGCAGAAAAAGGTTATTCGAATTATTATAGGCCTGAAACAAACAGACAGTTGCAGAGGGGCTTTCCAACAACTCAAGGTCTTGATCCTACCATCAATATATATTAAGGAATGTGTGAGATATGTACATAGGCGCTTACCTGAATTTGAAACAAGTGGTCAATTCCATAAATTCAATACAAGGGAGAACTGAGGAAGCCCTTACATAGCAAAACAACATGTTGTTAATCACTGGGGTCCTAAGTTATACAACCATCTGCCCATTGAAATCAAAGAAAAACATCAACTTGCATTGAGGAGAGAGGTCAAACACCTACTTCTACATAGGTCCATATACGAATTGGAGGAATTTCTGTCTGAATGGCGACGTAAACGAGGTATACTTCTATTAAATCTTCTATCAATTTTGACTTGACCTGTAAATAAATGATGTCATAATATAGATTTCATTTCATTCCAAAGGCCTGGATTATTCCTTGGTCTATAGGTTGAAGCATATACGTCGTTGGGAGGTAAAATGTGACTTTTATATTTGGATGCATAGTTTCAACTTCGCGAGGATGAACTGGTGCGTTGTCAAAAACTGGAACAGCTTTAAAGTCTAAATTCTTCATATTGAAAAAGTTTCAATTTCTGAAATAAAAACAATTTCGGAATTAATCACAAAAAATAGCGCTTGTGACCCACGATTTCCTATTAAAACGATTAAACACTGGCAGGTCGTTCTTGTTTCGATTTTTTAAAGCACAAGGATTTTACGATCTGTAAAGTATCAGTGGTTTTATGACACAATCTCCATATGCATTAGAACATAGCAGCCGTGTAACTCTACCCTTTGCTGCCTTAAATGCAGACTTTTCGATTTTTGAAACGAATGTTTTGTTTGCTATTGTCTTCCAAAACAGTGCAGTTTTGTCTGCATTAATACTTACTCAGGTTTGTATCCTCCATCAGCTACTAGGTTTGCAAAACTTTTGAATATCTTTCTGCTGTAGTAGTGTGTCTGCAGATGCTCCAACGATTTTATAGCACCATAATTTATTGAATTAATTGAATCGATCGTACAATGAATGTTTCAATCGGCTCTCTAAGGCGTGAACGATCAAACACTTCTATTTCCACTCTAAGTTGTAGAACTGATTTTTATTGTATCGAAACTCGTTTTTCCATTTTTTAAGGTGACATTATAAATCAGGAAGACAACGGTAGAAACATATTACTCGATCGCAATTGAAAAATGAAGCAATAAAGAAAGCTCAGTGGCTGTTACCAAAGGACGGAATGTCTGATAAGTGGCATTGAACAGTATAGTTTATGTATTGAGTAAAGAGGCCGCTATACTTGAATATTTTGATTTTCTACATTTTCAAAAACACTAACCGTGGCAAAGGCGGCTTATGTCGAAAGAAAAGCCGAACCAATGCAGCAGCGATATCATTTAAAAACATACTTTAGGTGTAGTAATAAGATCTATTTTACTTTTTCATTAGTCCATTTGACGACGCGTTTACAAAGGCTAACGAATCCTATTGATTTATACATATGTACGTACCGATTGGAATAAAAAAATCTTTAGCCTCAAATATAGGAATTTGGTCGCATTTTTTATCCGCGAATAGTGAAAACGGGAATGTCGGAAGCGCGAATAAGAAGCTTTAACAATAACATAAAAGAGTTGTCTAAAGCAGGGGTGCCCAAACGGTCGATCGCGATCAACCAGTCGATCCCGAGTGCTTTTTGAGTAGATCTCGAGAAGAAAAAATTTTTGATAAGTAGGTAACTAAACTACAAAAATTTATTACATAATAAAATAACACTATGCTATCGGCAGAAGGCGGTTTTATCAAAGGAACGCGCGGTACTTGTCCAAGAAAAGCCGCGTTATTTATTCTTGCTGCTTCTCTAAAAATTTTGGGCGGCGCGTTTGTCGGGAACATTCGATATAAATGTTGCGCCTGCAGGAATTGGAGTCATTCTGAATTGTAACTTGAAGGCAATACTACGTCGATAGTTTATTATTAAATAGTATAAAATGAGTGCAGCGAAGAAATCAAAAACCTATCTTTTCAGGAAGAAATTTTATTTTGTATGGTGAAGGATAAGTGCATTTGTCTTATTTGTCGTGCGTCGTGGCAATACCTCAGCGTGGTAGCTTGGGAAGGGGATCATAAAAGGATTCATAAAAACTATTAGAAGGTTTTTCCGGCACAGAGTGAATTAACGAAACGAAAAGTACGTGCCTTGATATCTGAACATATTATGTTCACAAGATCACAGCTAAACAATCGAAAGCTGCTACCATCGCGTCAGTTAAGATATCTCATATATTGGCGAAACACAAGAAACCATTCGAAGATGGATCGGTTGTGAAATAAGCGTTTATTGAAGCGGGTGAGACTTCATTTGGAGATTTTAAAAATAAAACAGAAATCATGTCTGCTATTAGAGAACTTCAGTTGTCTCGTCCGACTGTCACAAGGCGTATTGAAGTCACGAGTCAGGACATGGCAGATTAACTAAAACATGATATCATGAATAATAATAATATAATAATTTCTTTATTTCAATCACTGTACAGCATACGTATCAATGATATTCTAGTATGTTTACATAGAATATGGAACAACTAATACAATGAAACAAAGACGTAAAATTGAACTTAATATTATTCTTTATACCTAATTGAGCAATAGAAAACCATTGAAGGTAGCCCTTGTGCATGGTTTTATAAGCGGTAAGTATTTAACAAAGAAGCCTTAGTAAGAGAAATACAAAAGAAAAATTCGACCAATACAGAACACGAAAAAGAAAATAACCATTCCCAGTGAAAACAATACAATTTTTTTGTAGGCAGTTGGTTTTGATTGATCTATCTGATTGGAGCATTTTAATGTCGACCATATTTAACATCAATGAGCGTGGATTCGATAGTAGCCACTTTTTAACTTTTTTCTTGAACAAATTATAGAGACTAAATTTCTTAACTTTAAAGGTAGCATATTAAATAATGAAATGTACATACTTTTCTTTATAGTTCGACGAATCCACGGATATGACAGACACTGCCCAGCTGTGTATTTTTATTCGGATGGTATTCAATGACATGTTAGCTAAGGAAGAATTTTTAACAATCATTCCTCTGAAGGGGAAGACCGGTGACGATTTCTTCAATTTTGTGAAAATTACAAGCTACCAATATATAAATTAGTGTGCATTACAACCGATGGAGCACTAGCAATTTCTGGAAACAAAAATGGTTTTGTGGCAATGTGTCGAGCTAATGAAAATTTCCCTTAATTTTTTTTCCATTGCATTATACATCAACAAGTTTTGTGCTCAAAAGTTTCAAATACGGAGGAAATTATGGGCATTGCAACAAAGGTTGTGAATTCCATCCGTGCACGTAGCTTGCAATGGGGGCTCTTTAAGTTGCAGTTAGAAGATAGGGAGTCAGCTGAATACACTGATTTGTTTCTTCACACGGACGTCAGGTGGTTGAGTCGCGGAAAATTCCTAGAAAGGTTTCAAGAATTATTGCAAGAAATAATAGCTTTTCTAGACGAAAGAGGTGATGGCACTCAGATGTTGAAAAACGAAAAATGGCTGACTGCTTTGGCATTTTTGACTGACATCACAATGCACTTGAACACCATTAACTTGGAGCTTCAAGGTATAGGAAAAACTATTATTGAGATAATTAGCGCAAAAATAAATTGTAACTTATGATAGATCAACTGAAAAGAAAGGATCTGAAACATTTTCCGTCTTTGAAAGCAAGGATTCCTCAGTTGAATTATAATACGTATGAGGCTGAATTATCAAATGTTTTTGGACATAGCTACTGAAATATCCACTCAGTTTAATATGAACTTATGTTCTGTTGAAAATGAGTTGGCGCAGATTATATTAGATGTTCATCTCAAAGCTACAGCATCTGATACAAATTTCTGGTGTTTTATATCTGAAGATAAATATCCGAATCTAAGGCAAATCGCCTTTCACTGACGGCAATGTTTGGGTCAACTTAGTTGTGCGAGTCTGCATTTTCTGAAATGAAGATGAGTCAAAATACCACAATCGATCATATGTCATCATGCTTGCGATTATCACTCAGTGGTTACGTACCATCTTATGAAAAATATGTAGAGGACATGCAGTACCACGCTTCAACATCCAAAGTCACTCCTTAGTTAAGTTTAACACAATATGTAACTCTTTTGTTTTGTAACAACCAGTAAACTAGCAATTTTGAATAACTATGAGTTTTTTCATTGATATTATAGAGAAGAACCTAACTAAACCTAACCCAAACTAAAATAATGTATATTGTTCGGAAAGCTAATATCTATATATGCTACGGTACACCCTATCTAGGTAGGTAGGTAGGTAGGGTGTATCGTGTATGTACGACAACCCTGCCCCACACATACTCGTCGCCTCTCAGAGTCTAAAAATATTGAGGTAAATCGCCTGCCGTTCATGTTTGAACACCCCTGGTCTAAAGTCTTAGGTACTGAACTCACACTGGAGGAGGCGCTGAGCCCAATATCAAACTTCAAATTAGGATAATAACTGAAAGAGATAGAGTTTTGGGAATTTCATTTTCATCTCCATCAATTTCTATGTATTATCTCAAAGAGCTATCGCTAATATTTTTGGAGCTTTATCGAGAGTGAACACCGATTTGACTTTGAGAGGTAGAATAATATAGTTGATTTACCGAAATGAGTAGTTAACATTTTATATGAGATGATCAAATTTTTTCTTGAGCAAAATTTAATACAAACTTCTTGATTCTTTCTCGACAGCAATAAAAAACCTAGTAATCATGTTCAACCTTTGTAATAGCAATCCGAACGTATGTATCATGAAAAAAATTGGAATCCAAAATTTCAACAGTGGATATCCGAAAATGGCATTTATTTTTTGAAATCGAATGATCTTCGAGAAGATGTAGATCTTTCATCCTTTTGTATAGGAGCGAATTAAAACGCTATAAATTCGTTGGTTGATTAGTTGGATACTGTTTTTTCTCGATGAAAATTTTCAAGTGACTTTTCAGCTTGTTCAAGAAATCACAAAGAAATGAGTGCAGTAATAGGAAGAGAACTTCACCCGGGAGAATACTTTAGATGTACTCAGAATGGGGCATATGAATCGTTGCAGTGTATTGATGATCAAACTTGCCTATGTGTAGATGCCATAGATGGCGCTCCAACTTATAAAGATGTTGCACCAGTTGAAATATGGGCCATATCAGCTACAACATTACCTTGCTGTGAGTGATTGTTCACAAAATTTCTACTAACTAGTTCATAACTTTATTCGAAAGGACGCTTGTATTCATAGTACCTGTGCTAAAGGCCGCATTAGAAGTATCTGGGGGACGGGTTTATTGATCAAATTCAAATTTTGACTTGAATGAATGAGTATATACTGATGATAATTTGCAAATGTTTTCATCGACTACAATTCTGCTATTGAAAACGGCATGGTTTACTTTTTGATTCTTTTTATTAAAGGCCATTCTTTTCAAGCATCTTTTGTTAAGACTTATCCTGTCTAAAATTATTCACCATTGAGCTATAAAGTTTCTTTATAGAAATTTTCGGAAATATAATGCCATGTTCTTTACCAAAAAAAAATGACTCCGATTTAAGTAAGATTATATATAACTTTTGTTAGGTTAACCAGAAAAGTCTTATTTTTGAGGGCAACGTACTTTTCGCTGCTATTTCATAAACAGGATGATCGAAGTCATTTTTCACTTCAATAAAACTGAATTGACAACAGAGATTTTTCAAATACGGGTACCTAATTTTTTTTCACTTTATGACAACCGTATTTTGAATTATAATTGATCGATATTTTGTTTATCTACACCTAAAATGGCTCGTTTTCATTTCATTCGCGATGTTATCAAAACCAGCAGTTCCTTCAAAAATTGAATCTTCAGGCTATGGAACACAGAAACAGAGAGTGGGTTCGTGTAAGGTTAACAAATAATAAGTCAAACTTGCAGAATATTCAACGAAAGTTGACCTAATTTACAACCAATTTGCAGAAAACAATTTAGAAAATTACAATCGAATTTATGGAAAACAGAGAGCAGATAGGGGTTAGAGTTAGTTTCATTGCCAACAAAGAAGACAATGCAGTTACCGTCTTTTATTTTTATGCCAAACCGTATGCGTCTATATGTGCTGCAGTTGCAGATTTAAGGATGGCACATACATCACAGTGTGCATGATTTCTTTGAGGAACTGGAGCAGTCGATCAGCTTTTTTTCTACAATCAACACAAATATAATTTGTCTGGGAGATATTAATGTTGATCTCTTGAAGCCAAATAATATGTTTGAGTTATTTTTGAATGACCTACAGCTGTTTCAACTTATTGAACAGCCGACTAGAATAATAATTGGTTTCGACTTCATTATCACAGAATCGATGATGAGTTGTTCCTTGCACCTGTGGTGTTTCTTTCTGCATCCTTTCTGCTCCTCAGCTAATATATTGTTGTCGTCTAGGTGTTGGTATATTCCATTGGATATGCATGAGATGAGTATTCTGTAGAATATTGGCAGGCAAGTGATTGGCTTATAATGAGACGGATCCTGTGTTCTATCGCTCTTAGGTAGCATATATGTTAAGCCTTGTGTTAGGAAAATGGGTGTTTTTCTGGGATGTTGAAGAACATTCGTGATCTGTTTCGCTAGGGCTCCATGGAGCTTATCAAACTTCTTGTACCAGAAGTTGTGGATATTATCTATACCTGTGGCCTACCAATTGTTGGTCGCTCTAACTACTCTTGTGATTTCTTCCTCCGTTATTCCTTCGAAGTTCATATAATTGATATCAAGACGTTGTTTTTCATTCGTGATCCATTCCGCATCTTTATTGTGTTCTTTGGGGTTCGACCATAACGATGACCAATAATCGGTCAAGCACTGTGCGTCAGGTACTTCTCTGTTATTGTTGTTCGCAGTTTTGTTATTTGCCTTATGAAAATTGGCCGCGTTTTGCAGGAACCTTTGGTTTTGATATTTCCTTTCAGTACACTTAATGTATCTTGAGAGCCTCTTTGCTTTTGCTTGGAGTTTCTGCTTCAAAGTGTCCATATATACGTCGATATGTTGTTTGTGATCAGAGTGTTTTGTGTTCGTAACAATTCTTCTATGAATTTTGCGTATATGGGATTTCAAGCGCCTTGAGGGCTTTTTGTTTCTCAGGAATTCTGTGAGGCGACCGATCTCAGCTCTAATATTATCAATATCCTTCTCCAGTCGTTTTTGCCATCATGGTTTTTCGACGCTTTTTGGCTCAGATCGAATCAGAGTTGTGGAGACTTGTTGTTTGTGTAGACGAAGAACCGCTACCGCTCCACAGTTAATCAAAGTGTGAATTTTCTCCAAGGTGTTCTGGTCAGTGTATTCTTCAAACACTGAGTTTATGCTTGCTAGGATAATATTGGTGTTCTTGTTCCTCTTCAGTTTGAGCAGTTTAGGTCTTTTAGTTGGGTTGCTACCACTGAGTTCAGTAATTGCTCTGTTGAGCTCTGATCGTGCTAAATATATAAATTCGTTCTGCTGGTTCGTCTCAGGGGGATGCTCTATGTTGATGTTCGTTTCAATGGCTTCGATGTTATCTGTAACACTTTATTAGTATCATCTTCACTTCTGAGCTCCATTATGACCTCTTCTCGTATGCTTTGCAGCGTTTCTAAAGAAAGTAGCCTGTTTTTAACGATTGTTCTTCGTTGATCCGAAATTCTCTGCTCGGATATGTGCTGTAATTCCGGATATTTTTCTAGGAACGATAGATGTAACGCGTATCTGTATGCTGTCATTTTCGATTCCAAGTTTTAAATCTTGTAATAGAAACGCATAATGAAGGAATTAATTTCTGGGGTCCACTTCATGCGTTACCTACGGAGTCCGGCTCTCGTGGTCGTAGGCATAATGGCTTGCGCCACCGTTGAAACATCAAGAGTCCGTTGGGAGGTATTGATGTCGTCTCCCACTTGGATTTGTATTATTATTATTACTATTATACCAATGAAATTTTAGACAAAAATAGTTCCCATACCTACAAATTTTCATTAATATCATCGATATCATTGCAGAGGTTAGGATTAACTTCTGAGAAATATTGATGGTTAACATTCAAGAAAACCCCGGCTCCTTACAAAACATTATATGGACCGATAAGCCCAACTTATCTAGAGAATGTATTATTAATCGGCATAATTCTGATATTTGCGCCGTCAAAACTCTACATCAACCACAGCAGCCAAATTTACATCATCGTTTTAGCTTAAATGTATTCAAAATTGAGTTTAATGTACAAAACCCAATGTCAATATTTGATTCATGAAAAGAATTTAAATTGTGTAAAATATTTAACGATTTCAACTACATTTGTTTCGGAATACCTGGGCAATCTCTCCTTACAGCATGTGTTTCATGTTGGTACCAATTAGATGGTGCTCTGTCCGACATCTCAGGTGTCGGAAGAATTAACCAGCTTGTTTAATAATAGATGTATAAGAAAACTGGATCCATGGAATCGGCTTCAAAGGTTTGAAGCTTTGAATTATCATCTATAGGGATATCTAAAGAACAAAGTTTATAGGTCTCTGATAAATTCGCGGAAGGATATCGTATTAAAGGTGGGGTGTGCATTTGGCAGCATCGATTTAAAAAAGTGCAAAAAGCAACTATTGATGAAGTGCATTTGCTGATTGAAAAATGTTTAAAAATAATGGTGGATGATTTGAACATTTGATTTGATTCCATTTTTATGTTTACGTTATTTTAAATTTTTTTTTTCATAAATGATATTTTTATCGTTTGAAGCGAGCTAAGGCTAGTCATTTCAGTCTTCTTTATTTCATAAGTAACTAAATTTTTGATTTGCTTAATCGTTTCTGCAAATTGGTAGTAAATTCGGGTTATTTTTGTTGAATGTTCTGCGAGTTCGATTTATTATTTGTTGATATTGACCATGAATGATTGATAAATTCATAATATCCCCGTTTGAATATAAACAAAATTAGTATTAGTGCTATTTTTGAATAATGTACGAACGTCAAATTGGTGCCGAAATTCATTGCATTTCACATAGAACACTGTGGAACATAAAAATTCGCATCGAAATTAAATCCACTGTCTGTCTCCATGTTCCAAGGCCTAATGATTAAAGTTTTGCGAAGGAATTGAGGTTGAGCCATTTCAGGTACAGGGAAACCTTATACCAATCAATACTAATTTAAAACATGCTTCTCATGAAGTAAATAAATAAACTACTCGTATTTGAGAAAAATGTTTAATTGAGTTGACAAATGACTTTAGATTACCCTGTATATAAAACAGCTTCGGAAATACGCTGCCCCCAAAAATAACACTTTTCTCGTTAAGTTATAATCTTATTCAAATCTGAGTCAATTTTCTTTAGGCAGAGAACATGATACTATAATTTCAAAAACTTTGATACAAAAACTCGAAGCTTAATAGTTGTTAATTTTAGATAGAATAACTCTTAACAAAAGATTTTTGAAGAAGGATGCCATTTAATGAAAATTTGAAAAGAACACCATTCCATTTGTACTAGCAAAGGTGTAGTCGTGCGATATAAACGGATATGGTACCACTCAGAAAACATTTGGAAATTGCAGATCAGTAACCATTTACTCTCATCCCAAAATTGGAAATTGATCGATAAATCCATTTTCTAGATACTTCTTTTGTTTCTTTTAGCGTGAACCCAATACATGGTCTGAAATTTTCATAGTAAAACTATTTTATGTTAATTATTCTTTAAATAATTGCTTTGTTTCAAGTGGGATTTCTTAAAGAAAGCCACTAATATTAGGTGGTAGTTCTGAGTCGAATTTTTATCAAGACGTTGAAAAGAACACGTACGAGGCTGGTTCCAGAAGAACTCGGCCTAAAAAACAGAAAAATGTTGGATAGCTCTTCTTTCAGCATAATCTCTTTTTAGCTATATAAACTTTTACCAGCATTTCGACAAGTTCATTACCCTGTTTATAATAAGAACCGTAAAACTCCTCGAAATAACTATCAACTATCAATTTCACTTCTTCATTGCTGTAAAATTTTTTGAAGGGTGAAAAAAAAACAATATGACGGGACTAATTTTGGCGAGTGGTGTAATAACGGACATGTGGTGCATTGTCTTGATGAAACAACACTTTCTCTTCAACCAAATGCGGCCGTATTTTCTTGATTTCATTACACAACCATTTCAGTAAGTTCGCATAATAGACATTGCTGATAGCAGATAGTTCGAGATTCTTGCGAGAACACACTTCCGAGGTTGTCGGTTTCTTGATATCAGTGATAGCGGTGATATCGTCAATCTGAAGGGTCTTGCTAAAAGGCCAAAAAACGACGATTGGAAAAAGCAAGAAGATCATCAAGCCCGGAGCAGTTAGGTGGGCGATTTGCTCATTCAAGCCATTTAAGACTCCTTGGAGATATGGTATCATGCCTGCTTTGCAACAACAAGGGGTGGACGTCCTTCTTCCATATATCATTAGATCGAGTCTGGCCTCAAATGTTGTCCCGACCAGTTGGGGGAAGGTTAGGGTTGTATACATCCTTAAGGTGGGCAAATCGAACTCATAGCCTAAATCGTTTAGAACGATAGGTCCCATGTCTTTAGTTCTGAAAACCCTGGAAAAGGTTTTAGATGAATTCATCAGGACCGAGTTCTTATCACTAAAGCCTCTGAGTGAACATAAATACGCATTTCCACCTAGTCGGGGGGAAAGCTGCAGCTTTCATGAACATTGAGGGGACATTCAATTCGGCCCCCACTAGATCACTATGCGGTGCTGCGGGATTAACAACATGCCAGAGTGATCAGCACTTCCATAAAAGGGGAAGTATTGAGTATTGCCGCTGGGAGGGGCTGCCCTCGGAGAGCAGTATTATACCCTCTATTGTGGTCCCAGCTGATAACCGTCTGGCAATAATTGGCGCACTGGATATTTATGTACATGCGTACGCTGACGATATAGTCATTCTGACTGTCAGAGATGACGACGATGTCTTCGACATAATGCAGGAGGCCAGGTCAGTTGTCCAGGGGTGGTGTGAAGCTGAGAAATCCAGCATAAGCTCCAACAAAACGCTAAAGATACAAATGCCCAAAAAGGAGGAGGATGTAGTGTTTATTTCAGTTGCGGAGGAAAGAAAATATCTGGGGGTTACCTTGAATAGTAATCTCGCGTGGAATTCGCACGTGGAAAACATAATACACATGTTGGAATGTCAAATGATTTGTTGAAAGAAGTTGGGGCTTGCCCCAAAGCAACTTCAGTGGCTATATGTTATGGCAATGAGACCTCGTATCACATACGGCAGCATTGCTTGGTGGGAGTGCTGCCGTAAAAAGCAATCCCAACTCAAGCTCTCTAAATTGTGGAAAACGGCCTGCATGATGATACTGGAGTTTTCCGCTCTACATCTACTGCGGCCATGGAACTGATACAGTGTTTTGCTCATCTTCACCTGGTAATGAGAGGAGCAGCTAGAATATCTACGAACATATTTCATCACCTTTCCCGAAATGAAACAAGTATGTCCAGCTTCGTGTCCGGCGCTTTACTGCCTGAAATCGAGGATAACAAGATGCTGTGTATGACATAGCAATACCCAAAACCAACATGGAGATATCATTCATAGCAGACAAGAATGAACCAGTTCCAAGAATCGTCTACCTGTTGGTACACATACTGTAGATAGTGTATGAGCTGATCTTTACGATAGAGGTGCTGCCAAAGAACAGTCGATCTAACTTGGAGAGCTCGTGATTGTTTTTCAAGCAGAAATAGTCGCCATCGACCACTGTACTAATCTGTTGATTGTGGTGGGATTGACAAGGTCAATAAAAATCATCACCGATAGTCAAGCTGCAATTAAGTTAGTGGCATGCGACACTTGTACATCACTTATGGTGCAGGAATGTCACGGAACAGACGCTGTCTAATGTGGATACACAGACACTCGGGTATTGAAGACAATGAGAAGGCGAACTCATTGGCCACTCAGGGAACCGGCTCGGGATTCACCGGACTGGAGCATAGGCTCGGAATTTCTTTGGAGAGTGCGAGGATGGAAAACACCAGGTGGTTGGACCTGAAGGTACGAGATCACTGGCTGAGCCTCAGTGGACCTTCCATTATGAGACTCAAGGCTTGACTTAAACTCTCCAGGCTGGACCTGAGAGGTCTAACTTCCATATTAGCGGGGCATTATCACCTCAGAAATCACCTACGCAAGTGAGGATTGTTGGAGGATCCTTCATGTAGACTATATGAAGAAGAGATAGAATCGATGAAACACTTCATGTGCGAGTGCCCTGCTGGGGACACAGTCAGGCTGGAGGAACTTGGATCTAATAAACTGAAGCTGACTGAGCTTATTGAGCTCTCACCTACGAAGCTTATATTCTTTACAAGAATGATGGAGCTTGTGGGTGAAATTTAGGACAGAGTGTGCCACAATAGTAGTCGCAGTTGCCGGGCTGTTTGGCCGCCCCCACTTATCGTCGATATCTATCTATCTAGTAGGCAGTTTTTATCTCACCCATATTCCAAAAAGCCGACGCAATGACGTTTGCGGATGGAACGGTCTTCGCCTTTTTGGTGTAGATTCTCCTCTTGACTCAGGTATGGAGAGAAGGACCATCCATGGCTATGAAACGGCGCAAAAGTCTGCTTTGTTATCGCTAAACACACGATGGAAACGTCTAGTATTCTTATATTGGCATCTTAAATATCGAAAACAAGAACAAGTTTCAATCGATTGAAAATTTCAGTGTGAATTACTTTAATTTGTACGCTTATGATATTGATGTTTAAAATCTTCACTAGTCCATGGCTAATTCTTGTATACAAACTGGTATTCTGCGTCTTCAGTTTCATGTACTTCGGGAACACTTCACTTTTTGAACAACTTTTAAGTAAAAGCCTTAAGCACCATTTAGCCAATAAACTGGTATCGACTTCCATCCAAAAATCAATAGATACTGATACAAATATTATCTTTGAATGATATTTTCATTTTACTATTGTTGATAGATTGTGAAAAAAGTTATTGGTTCTCTTGATTCTACCAATAAAATTAATTTTTGCGATCACTTAAAGGGGCTGAAAGCAAACGATAAATCTGAAACTATTGTGTCAGGTGACTGGAAAGAGACTTTCTTGCAGATTGGGGAGGTTACACCTCGTTTGGAAATAAAATTGTAGGACATCTGAAGATTATACCTTGTGGTGCAAAGCGTAACGATTCTACTAATTCTCAGTGAAAAACCTCTAATTTATTTATTTGTTTCATTCTTTTTTGAGATTGCGTTTTTTTCAGTTAATAGCAGTATATATCAAAAGGAATTTTTATAGAAGATGCGAACAAATATATATGAACAAAATGCAGGAAATATTGCAGAAAAAAGATGACTATGATATTGTGCTCTCCTATAAACTACCAAATTGCACATTAGATGGGAATTATGCTCCAGTTCAAGAAAACCTTAAATCGTAAGTTCTGCTGTAGTATCTGATAATTATTGTTTGAAATGAAAAATAGATTGAATTGGGGTGACTTATTTATGAAAAGCGTTTGATTGAACAAGATTATTATTTCAAGAAATACACAGGTAAGGGAAATATAGGGAATATCGGCCACTTAAGCGAAAACTACAGTGAATGGGAGTCCGAAAAGTTTATATACTATTACTAACCAACTATGCAGATCATCTTCAGGATTATCTCTGTAATCATATAGTAATATATACTGTTATTTTCAGCAAATTTTGTTCGACACCTGATGGTTTACCTATTCCAAATTTCATTGTACCGAAAACAACTGAAAATGAAAAACTTTTAGATAGTATGAACTGCAGTGAGTAAGTAAGAACTAATCTTATCTCTTTGTTTAATCTATTGTTTTTCCAGAATGTGCTATGGCTCTTAGAATAATGTCTTCAGTGGAAAAACCTTCTTGTCTGCAAAATGGAAACTATAATTCAACGCAATGTAGAAGAGGGACCTGTTTTAATGTTGATGAAGATGGTAACCAAGTATTGAATTGATCACAGAAAAGTTTTAAATATTTTTTTATATTTCTGGGATACACTATTCAGAGCTTATAAAGATATTTGTAAATATGACTTGTTTTTTATATATTTTATATTTCGTTGTTTGAGGTGGGTTCCAAAGACTTATAGTTATATTATTATATTTTGTTTGGTGAAACCAGTGCGATTTTCAATCGTCAATACCACAACGGTATGAGCAATTTTCGTTAAGAAAATTGTGGTCCAATGAAATACGCAGATCTCAAACAAATTGATTTGAGGAATATCCAAATTTGGATTTCAATAATGACCTTTTCAATTATATATCAGAACAATTTTATAGACAATTTCATATATTTCTCCCACAAAATTGATGGTTCCAACAAAGTGTGCTTCCAGTATGTACTAATAAGTAGGTCATGAGAAATTCTTTTTGAGAAGTCGATTTTTTCACGGTTGCTCAGTAAATATGTTCATAATGAAATGGCAATTTATTATCCCATAAATTCAATGGTTCTTTCAGTTCTACACCATACGTTTTTCTACCAAACAGGACACATGAAAAATGAAACAAGACCTGTGTTTCATCACAACCACAGGTCCAATTAATTTTACTGTTAGTAAGTAATTTCGATACATTTTTCATATCTGGTTTTAAAAGACGAACTTTTTTGTAGTGGATAGTTTATATTGTATCTCGTTCACCGCCTTCGCACTTCAACCACCCGAAAAGTCTAAGTTTCAATGACTTGGTCTCTCGAGTGACCTTGAATCATTTTACTTGAAATTTTGAATTTCGTTCTAGGAATCATCAAATTTTGGCTGAAGTATACAGCTGCAATCTCTCCCACCCCACCGTCTTTGCACTTAATCCACCAGAAAAGCCCAAGTTCCAGTGCGAATGCGATAACACTAAATCCGGTTTTTTCCGACAATAGAGAGTGAATATATTTATTACATATGAATTTTATTAGTTGAAAGTGAATTTGTGGATTTTTAGATATGGCTGTAGCTTCTCGGCCCTTTAAAATGAAAAAATTTTGGGATAAAGTTTCCCCCATTGAAAGTCTTCCTGACGTTATCATAGAGACAGAATTAAATAATGATAAGTGCTAGGATTCCGATACTTTCTTCTCTACGAAGGTTTATGTATATGAATGCCTCTTAGAAAATGTTGATGGTTCTCTACAATCGATATTTAAAGCGTACGACCATGCAGAAATGGGAATTGTATGAATAAAAATGTTGAAAAACTCAATAGCCTCGACAACTTACAGAAATGACTTCAGTTCAATATCTCAACGAAAATAGATTTGGTGATTTACATGGAGAAAAAAATATCTGCAAGAAGTAGGTTGATTGGTGATCCCATAGCAAGACCGCTTGGTGTTCAAACAATAATCATAATAAACTTTATTGTCCTCTGACTACAAATCTTACAATACAATTACAATTAATGCAGGTAACATAGTATGGGATATGTCAACAAGTAAATAAAAAGAAAGTTCCAATAATAAATAAACAACTTACATTCTATAATTATAATTACAAAATTCAATCAATGTATAGAAACATTTTGAGAGCAAAAATCTTTTTACTGCTTTTTCAAACTGTCCTATATCATTGATCTCCATAAGTTGTTGGGGTAGAGCATTAAATACTCTAATTCCCATATACAGGGTGATTCAGGAGGAGAAGGAGATATTTTCGGTGGTGTTAGGCAACATTCCTAGTGTGTCGGAATAATACATCTTTTTGACTTACGCGACTCCATTTCGAATATACAGGCTGTTTAGTGTGAACTTGAAAAATTTTCCAGACATCATAACTCTGATATCGCTGGTCCGATTTGAATGAAAATTTCAGGATTGTCAGTCACCTAAGAAACCAACTATTCGCAGGTACAACTTGTAGTCTCTTACAGGGCGGGACTGTAGAAATTCAATTTTATGAATAGATGATGAAACAATACCCTGTATATAACTAGCTGTATAAAGGTAGCTCCCTCAATATGCTAATAGAACATTTTCATCAGACCTGAGGTATTTCATTAAAAAAAAATTCATTTTGGAACAATGTTGGTTTTTATTCCAATCCTCAGAGGGAATTCTGAATACTAGGCGATTAACAGTTGATGAAATATGTTAGATTTCAGTTGAAAACGTCAATAAAACTTACAGGGTGTTACATTTAATATTGGTAATCAAATCATTTCGAATGTTCTCGACGCCACTATGGCGACTTGTTAAATGACAATTTGGATAGTTTAATCTGTTTCATCAAGTTCGGTTCTTGCTCATAAATCGATATCACACCGATCATTAAATACTTGACGAATGATGAGGCAAAATGTAGGAAATAAGTTGACTACGGTGCGGACGTACGTGCAGAATATTACTTGACATGCCAGATATTCCGTAAAAACTTCCCTCGAAAAATAAGTCACTACTTTCTTTTCACATTGAATTCAATGATAGCGAGCTTTCATAGATAATGGATTACTATCAAATTTTCAGATCACAACAATCTTAATATTTCTCTTTATTTTTATGTTAAGAAGTTAATTTTCTTTTCATAATGTAGTAACCATAAACGTGTAATAACTCTCTTATCCAGGAACATAGAGAATGTTCACAAATTCAGTGGTCACATAATTAATACGAAATATCAGTTATTTATTCTGGTAATTTTGTTTTTCTCTCTGTGTTAATATCGTTTGAATCCCGAACAGTAAGACTTTTTCTCGAACTTTCCTCTTTTTACAAGAAACTGGAACTTTTCAAAACAGTATCAAGTTAGAAGGAACAAATATTAAGTCGGCTAATGAAGTTCTCCAAGCTATTGAAAATGACCCCCAAACGAGTACAAGACACGAAAAAGCGCTCGTGATCAAGGGTTGACCCAAATAACAATTTGGCGAGTTTTGAAAAATGAGAAATACCATTCATATCATTATTAAAAAGAGCAGGAACTCCAAGAAAATTACTACAACCTCCGTCTGACCTTTTGCCGTTGGATCGTTTAACATCAGCCACATGTGTATAGAATATAGAATATTATTTAGCGATGAGGCCACTTCTACGAAAAGTGGTGTATTCAATTGGCGCGATTTACATGAATGGCACAAGAAAATCCTAGACTAACACGCCACAACAATTTTCAACATAGGTTTTGGGTGAATATTTGGTTGAGAATGGTGAATGGTTTTTTGATTGGTCCTCACTTCTTCGAATATAGACTAAATGGAGACATTTGCCTAGAATTCCTTCAGAAAACGCTACCAAATTTCCACTTTACTAATAATGTAGTCAATTTTTTGAATTTTATCCTAATAGGTGGACCGATAAGTTGGCCACCTCGATCACCGGATTTGAATCCGCTTGATTTTTTCTCATGGAGCTATTTAAAAGATGATGTTTATCAGGTAGAAACACTGTCAAGAGAACATTTGATCCAAAGAATCACGGATAGTTGTGAAATTCTAAAAAATAATATGGACCTAATTCGAAGATCCAATGGTAGCATTGTAAAAACAGCAAGAAAATGCATTGAACAAAGAGGAAACCAATTCGAGCACCTGATTTGAAACGTCTATCGCTAAGTTTAGGTACACGAGTTCCTATTTCATTCTAATGTCCCAGGTGTGTTTTTTCTATGCGTTATTGAATAAAATTGCAATATTTGTTCCTTAATAAAACTATGTGATAAAAACACATCATTCACCCAAATTATCGTTATGTTCTTGAATAACTCTAAAGTGTTGTTGAAATGGTTTCTTTTAGGTCTTAAATTTTTTCTTTTCTCCTTAACCTTAGAATAGATGTTGACCAAAAAATATTCAGAATTAAAAAACCGACCCTTCTTCACAAAATTCTCGAGGTGTGATAAGAATGTGTTTTATACGGTCTTAAAAACAATCTTTTAAGATTTCATACAGGATCACACTGAATATTTTGTCTGAGCGAGTCAGAGGACAAATTGAACTAAAATATGTTTTTGCGAAATATCAAATTTTTTCCACACAATACCCAAGGTGTGATAGAAATTTGTTTCATGTTGTTTGGATCTTCCATATTTCTGGTTTACTATTATCTATTAATTTTTTATACCAGTAATATACAGGGTGTCATTTGGGCATTTAACCGAAAAAATATTTTTTTTCAATATAGTTTTGGGATGAAATCAAAATCTTGTATGATACACCTGATTAATTGAATGCAACTTTGAAATTTTCATCACAATCGATCAAGTCGTTTAAGAGTTACGAGGTAAGAAAAATCTACCACTTTCATTAAAAACACCCTGTATAGTCCGAAGGTGAGCGCGACGATTGAAAAAAATTACGATTCCGATATACCGAGAGCGTTTTCTATCACCCCACAAAATATCTCCCTCTCCTTCTGAATCACCCTGTATTAGGGTCCCTGCTTATAGCTAGATAAAATGTGTTGAGGTATGACGAGGAATTCCGATGTTTGTGTTTCTTATGAGTGAAAAAAATCCATTTGGCACAAAAAAGTTAAAATTACGTTTTACATACTTAGATAATTATAAAATATATATACAAGCCAACGGTAAAGCCCCAGTTTCGGAAGAGACTTCTACATGAAGTTCTACGAGAAGCATCCATTATATTTCTAATAGCTCTCTTCGTCAACTTGAATATTCTGTCACAGACATGAGAACCACCCCGAAACAAAATTCCATACGTAATTCTGGAGGACACACCTCCCTATTGGTTGACTCACGCAATCTGTGCAAAGCATAACAAGCAGGAGACAGCACACAGCACAACTGATTGATGGTGGCACCAGCTAAAATTGTTATCAATTGTGATGCCTAGGAACTTCGTTGACTGAACCTGTTGGATTGATTGATTGTTCACTCTTAGCAAGTAACTAGATGAATTAGTAGCAATTGAATTCTTGAGGGAAAATTTAAGGAAAACTGTGTTTGACACGTTTAAGAACAATTGATTGTTATATAACCACTCGGAAAATTTGTTCAGAAGAATTTGAGCTTTGTTTGTTATAAAATTTGTTAATCAAATTGTAATCTAGTTAGGTTTGTTCAAAAAATTAGTTAGTCATGAAATGAATCAAGTATGTATGGTTTCTAGACCATGAACGGTTGAAAAAATAAATTTTTCACACCTTTAGCGACCAAGTCTGGATTTAAATCTGGTAATACACGTGTATTATTAGCAATCCAATTACAAATGACGAAGCCACCTTCTCTGTGAACATGAATAAGTCGTTTGGCCTCCTCTTCAGAATCAGTTCCACCCAAGTAGTAGTCCATGTAATGTTTTTCAAGAATCGCTCGATCAGCTGCAGGATATTCGTTTTTAAAGAACAATGCGTTACGATTTTTGCCTCTTGTGCTAAGCATGGTCCGCAAGTAAATCCAAAAAATGCAACCATAATTTCGTAAACATCTGGTTCTTTATTTCGCTCCATTCCCCTCCATAAAATTCTCTGATCGCAATGGTCCTCTTTTCTGATCCTAACTTGTAAAAACAGTTCTTTGATGTCAGCCGTGAAAGCGTATTTTTTGATTCGGAAATTTAAAAGAATACAAAATATCTATGAAAAATTGTTGGAGATGATTGTAAATGATCAAATCATAGAATATATAGAAAAGAATGAGCTGTTAACAAAATTCAAATCAGGCTTCAGGAAGAATAACTCTTGTGAAAGTGCTCTTCTATCGGTACTTATCGACTGGAAAATCGCTCTTGAGGAAGGGAAATGAATTGGTGTGCTATTTCTGGACTTCCGGAGGGCATTTGAAACCATATGCAGACTACTTCTGTTGGGAAAGTTGGAAAGGTTTGCGTTTTGTGGGTTTGTTTCACATTGGTTTTCAGAATATTTAAGTGATCGTTCCGATGATACTAAATTCGGTGACAGGTTCTCAACGGCTCCCCTTCTTGTTTCGGTGTCCCTCAAGGGACAGTTTTGGGTCCTAATCTTTTCATACTGTATATTAATGACTTAGTTCAAAAAGTTAATAAATGTAGCATTCGATTTTTTGCGGATGTAACACTGCTTCATTGTTCGGGAGAAAATGTTCAAAATATCGTGAACACTATAAATGAGGATCTGTTAAATGTATGTGAGTGGTTGGGGAAGAATAGCTTGAGTGTAAATGCAAAAAATTAACAAGATTCATGGTGATAAAGAGCAAATATAATTCAATCAATACTTATGATAATACAGGAATTTTTGTAAATGGAGAAATTATAGAACAGGTCGATGAATGTAAATACCTTATTGTATAGTTGTTGATAGCAGTCTGCCTTTTTCTTGTGCCACTCAAGTTGCGAATAGTGTCAAAAAAAACAGAATTCGAAAACATCTTAGTAGATGGTCCAAAACACTTATATATAAAACTATAATTGCTCCACATTTGAACTATTGTTCTAGCATCCTTTTTTTGTTGAATAAGTCTGATGTCGTTAAGTTGCAAAGGCGACAAAACCAAGCATTACGATCTATTTTGGGATGCAACAGATATACAAGTGTGAAGGAAATGTTAAATGTATCAGGTTTTTTGAGTATGCGTCATATTATATTTGTTAACAGTATGGTTGTGATAAATAATCCATCAAATGTATCCTCAACATTTATTCGAACATATTACTTTTGTGAGAAATGTTCATAATTATCCAACCAGAAACAATTCTAATATGTATGTTAGCAGAGTCACCTCTTCATACAGCCAAAATAATTTGTTCACAATGGCCTTGTAGAATATAATAATTTACCAAGCACACTCAAGAATAATTCAACCCTCAAGGACTTTAGAAGCAGATGTATTATCTATTGTGAAAACTATTGAAATAATTTGAGTCTATTTGGAAATTGTGTTAATTGAAATATTTGTACTTATACCTATTGTGATATATTCTGATGAAATTTTTTAATGTAATGTAAATTATGCATTTGGTGTGTATTTCCGTGTGGTAGTAATGGGTACACAGCATGCAAACATATATTTACTATGTATTAGCTTTTTTCTGCTAATAAATATTATTATTATTATATGTACTGGGAAAGGGAGATAGACCCTCTTTGCTTGTAGAAGACACACAGTATAAAAGTTGGGGATATACAACTGATATCAGAATCTTACTAGAAATAATCTAATAGTTGGCTGAGCCAAGTCACATTTTATATGGAAATTATCACTCGCATGCAACAAGGCACCAGAAGTGGATTACACATTTCATACAACAAAGAATTTTGCGCCTCAGGAGATTCAGTTTGTGCTAGATTTAAACAGTTGCTCTAAATCTTGGGGGATATAAAACAATTAATGAATGAGATAAAAAACACAAGGTTTAACTTTAATCTGCACTTTATTTGAGAAAATTCGACGACGTTTCGCTGACACAGCAGGTTTATCAAGAATGAAAAACAAGTAGGGTGAGTAATTCACATCTACCTGTTCATTCAAAAGCTTGTTCGAATGTTTGTATCTATTTATTTCTAATGCTTCTAGGAGATCTAATTTTGAACTTTTTGATTTTATATGTAATATGTCAAAGTTTTTATTGAATGAATGGTTTTCTTTTATTAGGTGGTTTGAATAATTTGAATCAGATTTATTTTTATCGAAGCTACGTTTATGTTCAGATGTTCTTATGCCAAAACTCCTATAGGTCCTACCGATATAAATTTTATCACAAGAACCGCAATTGACTTTATAGATTTCTGATTTACTTGATTTTTCAACACGAGATTTAATATTTTTAATATGTTTACCTAAGTTATTAGAAGTTTTGAAAGTTATATTAAGATTTTGTTTGACGAGAAAGGATTTAATATTTGTACTTGCAGAACCGCAGAATGTTAAACTGTTGAATATTTTATAGTCTTTATGAATAGGATATACTTCATTTATTGCTTTCTGATACAGTTTTTACGAATGATTAGATCTATCATATCCGGATTTTATGAATTATTAATGGCTATCTGTTTGATGATGTTTAACTCTTTATTATAATCTTCTACTGATAAAGGTTAATTGAGTAACCGATGTACCATGCTGTTTAAAGCTGCAACTTTGTGTTGAATTGGATGTAATGAGTAGTTATGTATAATTGTATCAGTATGTGTTGGTTTACGAAAGACCGAAAAACATGATTATTATTTTGTTCAGTGATTTTAAGTCCAAAAATTGATGAAATCGTTCTGTTCAATTTCTATCGTGAATTTAATGTTCAAATGGATGGAATTAATGAAATTAAGAAATAAGTCTAATTGACGAGTAGTTCCAATGAAACATACTAAGATGTCGTCAACATATCTATCCCAATAAAGAAATTTGGAAATGAGTGGATGTGTATGAATTTTCTGTTCAATATTATTCATAGAAATCTCTGCTAAAAGTGGACTCAAAGGATTTCCCATGATCAAACCATTTTCACTACTGTAATAGGTGTTGTTGAAAGAAAAATAATTTTGTTCAATGCAAACGTCCAACAGATTCAATATTTCTGATTTAATTATGTGGTAATTTTATGTGGATTGAAGAACTATCACAAAAAATTCTATCGATCACGTCAACCTGCTATAAAATAACGCTTCGAAACGAGAGTCAGGAGAAGCAGAGTAAAAACTTCAGGTCACATGGGAAGGTCATACGCTTAAACATAGAGATCGGTGGGAATATCTTGATGTAAGTCAGACAAAGAAGCCTGACTTACAAATAACACTGTAATATAACAGCAGGTAAAGTTTACACGAGAAACAACATTTTGAATATGTTATGTTCTAGCAAATGGGGATCGATTCTGAAGGACGGAAATTTGTCGAAGTTCTCTGTCTCTCTACTGCTGAATATGTAAGTCCTGTGTGGAACTAGGTAGACATATATTAAATTGAGTGAAGGTTGATTGATAGCCCAGCAACTGCGGCCCAGTAGTCTATTGCGACACACTGTGTACTACATTTCACCTACAATTTCCATCCTTCGTTGTGGGTGAGAGCTTAATAAGCTCAGTCAGCTCTAGTTTGTTAGTTCCAAGTTCCCCAAGCCTGATTCTGTCATCAGCTGAGCGTTGGACATGATGTGTTCTTCTCTTCCACATATTCATAGTCATGGAGGGGCCTCGATCAATGCTAACTCATTTAGGTGATTTCTGAGGTAGTAGTGCCTATTAATATGGCAATTAGAACTCTCCGGTGTAGCCTGGAGAGTTCAAGCCAAGCCTTGGCTCTCGCAGTGGAAGATCCACTGATGGCAAACCGAGCGTGTCTGTGACCAATGAGGCTCTGTTATTGCTTCCTTACCTACAGGTTTAACCACCAATTATTTTAGCTCCTTGTGATCTTCAGGGGAATTTCAAGCCTAGGCTCCGGTCCGGTGAATCCCAAGGCTATTTCTCGAGCGGCTAATGCTCAATACCCGAGTGGTTCGGGATTCACATTAGACAGAGCCTATTTTTTCTCCTAGTTTGCCGAGAGTTGAACGATATTCCTGCACAATAAGTGACGTGTAGTTGTCGGAATCCAATGCCTTCAGTGTAGCTTGGCTATTCGTGATAATTTTTATTGACCTGCTTGATAATCCCATGCCAGCACAATGGTCAATAGCGAATAGTCCGCTGAGACAGATAGACTGTTCCTTTGTAGCACTTCGACCATTTATACCAGCACCAACACCTTGGGTAGTTTTGGAGCCATTTGTGAATAGGGGCTCTCAAGTAGACAGTAATTGGAAATGACCCATTTCTGTCTTCTAGGAATGGTGATCTGGAATGGCAGGTTCATGTTCATTTTGGGTATTGCAATGTCAGATTTCATACTCAGCGCCCCGTCGTCCTCAATTTTAGACTGTAAAGCACGTACACGAAAATTCTTGTCCCATTTCGGAAAGTTTGCTGAATCTGAAGGAGAGAGAAAGTGGTTATATGAAGATATCCTGTTTATATGTGCGATAAAAAGCTACTGGCTTGGCTGAATTGGGAACGTACCATGATACACATAAGTACAGTGAGCGATTTATTCAAACATTGGAGGTGAGGCATGTAATGTACGGAATATCCAGCAACTCACTAGGTAGGCCAAAACTCAGAACTCCTCTTCTAACTCGTACAGATGGAGTCTCCCAAGCGGTACCCGGTTTTTGTGCTATTTGACACAAGAATGGATTGGGAAACTGAAAGAACGCTTAACAGAATGAGAACATGTGTCGGCCTAGTAAAAGTGAATATGATCAACTTCGGTCTAATGACAGATGACCGCTGTGACTGTGGAAAACAATAAACTATGCACTGCTCTTTTTATTGCATGCAATACCGATTTCTAACGACGCTAAACGACCTATATTAAAAGAAAAATATTCACGATTTGTTCAACTCTGCACAAAATGCGTTGATGATATCTAGACAAGAACAGGAAAAAGAGAAGAAAGATATCCACACTAAAGTAAATCTGTGATTTGTTTGATTATGCACAGAAATTGTTATTTTACTAAGGTTTTCAAATGTCTGTCATACATACAGAATACAATAATCATTCTCGAATCTAATGTCTCCGTCAAAATGATTATGTCATGACAATAATTTCCAAACCAATGTTTAGTTATTTCTGTTATTTACAACTAAGTGTTTTTCAGTTTTTATTTATAAATTCGAATTTTTACAAACTTCCCACGTCGGTTATGCCACAACACTATAATCTCAAGATATTAGTCGATCTTGATAATGAATTTAAATTTTCTGGAACAGTCGATATCAACGTGAAAACTAATGAACGAACTTCCGAAATAATACTTCATTCCAAATCTTTAAGGATTCAACAAGATGATATAAATATTAAAGAAACGATGGAATGGTTTGATCCAAATCTCGAGTTACTATCAAATTTCACGAATAATATAGAAATTGGAGAATTTCGTTTTGATGATGATAAGGAGTTTCTCATTATAGATGCATTTGTTGATTCGGGAAAGACTTACATAATATCCATTCATTTTGAGGGAGAATTAAATAGAAACTCAAGAGGATTTTATAGAAGTTCTTATATAGAAAATGGTGAAAAATTCTGGTTAGCTGCTACAGAATTTGAGCCAACTTTTGCAAGAATGGCTTTTCCTT
The DNA here is from genome assembly GCA_013387265.2 of Cryptolaemus montrouzieri. Taxonomy (NCBI): domain Eukaryota; kingdom Metazoa; phylum Arthropoda; class Insecta; order Coleoptera; family Coccinellidae; genus Cryptolaemus; species Cryptolaemus montrouzieri. The sequence goes on from JABFTP020000185.1 coordinate 119,389,459, forward strand.
GTTTCGACGAACCATCATTCAAATCGACATTTTCAATAAAAATTGGAAGACTTGGAAACTATAATTCCTTTAGTAATATGCCAATATCAGAAATAAAAGCAATGGAAGATAGGAACGGATGGTATTGGGACATATTTGAAAAAACTCCTAAAATGCCTACATATGCAGTCGCTTTTGCTATATCAGATTTTCAATTTATCCATGTTGGTGACTTTGGTATAAAGAACGTTCCAATAAGAGTTTGGTCTAGAAATGGAACTCTTCATCAGTATAAAATTGCTTCAGAGGTTGCCCTTAAAATATATTCCCAGCTAGAAGATTACTTCAGTTCTCATTATCCTCTGCCCAAAATTGATTTTATGGCCATACCAAACGTTCAAGAATTAGGTGCATCAGAAACCTGGGGACTGTTAACTTTCCAAGAATATGATATTGTTGATACTAATCCTGTTAAAGATGAAATTTTAATTATTATATCTCATCAAGCTGTTCATCAGTGGCTGAATCTTGTTACAATAAAGTGGTGGGATCAAATCTGGCTTAAGAAAAGTCTGCCTAACGTTATTATAGAGACTGAATTAGACAAGGTTAAAACCTGGGATTCCAATACTTTTTTATCTATGAATCTGTTCAATTATTTCAAAAGAGATCATACACATTCAATTCCGACTCGAAAAAATGTTGATGGTTCTCTAAAATCGATATTGAAAGCGTACGATCATTCAGAAAAGGGAACTGTGTTAATGAGAATGTTAACAAACTTAATTGGCCTAACAACTTTTAGAAATGGTTTAGTTCATTACCTCAACGAGAATAGATTTGGTGATTTGGATGAAGAAAATTTTCTTTCAGCTCTAGAGAAAATTGATGGAAGAAATATTTCTCTGAGAGCTTTTCTTGAAACATGGCTTTATGAATCAGGATACCCTTTGGTTGAAGTGAATCGAAACTATGAAAGTAGGACTGCTTCGATTAGTCAAACAGAGTTTTTTGAAAAAAACTTCGTGCAGTTAGATTTCGAGAGGAGAGGTATAATTAAAAAATGGTGGATTGAAATGAGCTTTTTGTATCGTGGAATGCAGAAGAAGATGAAAGCAGAATGTTCGAATGAAAAATCAAATATTACTGGAATACCTCCAGATGTTTATTTATTAGTTAATGTAGACATGGAAGCACCAATAAGGGTTAATTATGATGATCGGAATTGGAAACTCATAACAGATGGTTTGAAATCTGAAGATTTTGGAGCAATACCAGTTTTAGCTAGAAATCGTTTAGTGGATGACGTTTGTTTGTTTGCACAAATGGGTTTGGTGAAATACGAACTATTCTTCAATTTCCTCAGTTACTTAAAAGATGAAATTTTGGAATTACCTTGGCAATCAGCTTTGACTCAGTTCGAATCTTTAGATATTCAATTAAGACAGTACCCAATTCATTCAATTTTTGAGAAATATATGCGGTTTCTTCTGTATTCACAATTTGAAAGATTGAGAACAAGAAAAAATAATTCAGTTTTCGATGAATATTATGATCATAGTAACGCAATAATGAGCGACTCTTGCAAGTTTGGAATTAAAAAGTGTTTGGATATCGCTTCTAAAAAATTTCCAAATTTTTTCTCTAATATACGCAGACAATCGTTGTATACAATGCGCGATTTTATTTTTAATTACGGCATTCAGAGAAGTAATTCCAAATATTGGGAAGATACGTTGAAATTGATGAAGCAATTGGAGTCTAAGCAAGTGAAACAAATAAAAATATATCTTTCTGCACTTTCATTCACAAAAGACATTAAACTGTTGGAAAAGTTGATGAATCTCACAATGAATTCTGATGAAAATTTCGAAGAATACGATAATTTCGTTTTCAGAAAAATTCTCGAGAATAAGAATGGATTTAAGGTGGCAAAAGAATTCCTCTTTTCAAACTTGGAAACTCTTTATCAGAAAAATGTGTCTCGCGAAAACACTTTTCTGAAAGATTTGGCAAACTATATATCTAAATATGAGGATTATGAAGAATTGAAGAATCTGATGAATAATGAAAATTTCAATGTGAAATTTCGAGAAGATATTTCGAGTCAGATTTTCGAAGCCACCCAAATTGTTGAAATGAATATTAAGTGGCATAAAAAACGTTACCATGAGGTTGAGCGAGGATTGCACTCGTTTTTCAAGACACACGAGGCAAATGTGAAAAGTTTCTCGAAAAAACTGTATCTAAATAATTTCATTCCTTTCAATGTTATAGTGGTTTCAATTTTATTTAATAGGCTAAACTAGAATTAGTATTATTAAATGCTTCACAGTTAAAGTTTTTAATCTGGGTATGCCAAAATACACCAAGAGCTTATTGAGGAATGAAAATTGCAAAGGTCATACTCTAGATAACCTTCAACGAGTAGTCAAATGGTGACTGATAGATTTGGCCTTGAATTCTATTTTGAGACAAGAATTATTCAAAAAGCTTTAGATTTATTGGAAGATACTTGTTTACTCAAATATTGACTGGCGGTTTTACCAGAAAATCTCGTGGCTTAGAGCACCAAAGCCAACGGGACTATTTTGTTCGTTGAACTGTAATGCAATTCACGGCGCGGTTGAAGAATGGATTATTTACTTCCTCACATTTATTTATTGTGTTCGTTGCTCGAAATCCGGTAGTGGGTTCACTGTCTCTGTTGATAGACGGCGTTTCTCGTATATATTGCACTTGACATGTCTTTTCTGGGATTCTAAGGGTGTTCCGGTGTAGTTGGTTAGCATGCTAAAAAGCGGTGTGTGACACTGTCTCTTGAACGCTTCATGCATGGTGGGCAGTTTTGAGCTCTTGTCAGGGTGAATTATTCATTGATCTACCACTTGCCCTGATAAAAAAAAACTGAGTTTAGCAGAAGCAAATTTGGCAATGGCTGATGCAGTGGCGTAGCTAGCATAGGTGGCACCCGGGACGGATTTTATAGTTGTCACCCAAAAACTCAATCGAAACTGTTAAAATAAAAAAAGTTATAATCATTTTTGTTTTATCAAAAAAACGAGTACCTATCACAAATATTTGTATATTATGTGAAACAAATTTAGTTTGTTGAAAATTAAAATTTCTTCCTTCAAGCTTTGACACTAGCGAACTCCGAAATCACGTCTTCAAAATTTATATTTTGTGTTGCTTCATGTTCTATCGTTAAAATACCAAGATTGTTTAATCTGGTTTCAGTCATTGTAGACCGTAAATAATTTTTAATTAATTTTAATTTGCTGAAACTTCTCTCACATGAAGCAACTGATGCACATATTGTTATAAATAACTTTAGTGCGACCGATAGATTCGGAAGAGATTCTCTAAAATTCCATTCCACAATAAATTTCTTAAAGTCCAGTGTCACCCAATTAGAGATAGTAATATTAGCCGCTTCTAAATGTCTTCTCAATCTTGGTATTTATGAAAGGAGTTCTGTTTCTGATACTTCATCGTAAAGATTAGTAAATTTTGATATAGCAAATTTTAACTGTTCAGTGTTTGCAAGGTCTTTGACTGCACAACCTCAAACAATGAAGCTACGTCTTTAATGAACATTATTCTTGTTTTGAGTTCAATATTGAATCTGTCAATACATTCTAACATGTCCTTTTGAAGTTTCGCTCTAAGTGTAAATCCAGCATCGGTGGACGAATCTAACTCACCGGGCATGCGGTTCTTTCGACGAATTCGTCGTTCCATAGAAATGTTGTATTTTTCCGATTTTTGTACAGCAAAATCTATTGCCTCCTCTGCTAGATGCAACCGTTTCTCTCCAATGAATAGACGAAGTGCTTCTAGTTTTATGATTATTTCATCAACACATAAACCTTTACTTTGTAATGCAATCTGAGCTTTGTTCACTTCCCTTAGCACATCATTCCAAAAGAGAAGAAAACAAAGAAATGAGAAAATGCACACAGCAGGCATAAGATTTTGTGCAGCACCTCTAGTTTCTAAATTTACGTCTTGGTCACATAGTTCCTCAATTGCAGATATTATCCCATCAAAATTTTCAGCCAATACTTTTACTGCACTATAATGAGCACTCCAGCGCGTTGTCGAAAGTATTTTAACAGATGCTTTGCTGTGATTGAGGAGCACTTCCCAACGGCTTGTAGAAGTTGGAAAAAACTTAAATATTATGAAATGAATCTATACAACTAATAAAAATTGCTTTATTATTTTTTCTTTTATAATAGCTTGCACTCCTCCGTGTATATCACTCATAACTGCAGCATTATCATAACCTTGAGAACGACACATCATAATATCTAAGCCATCGTTTTCAAGCTTCTTTAGTATTTCAGCGCTTAAATCAGCTGCTTTTTTTTTCCATGTAAAGGAAAGAATCCTGAGAATATTTGTTTAACTTCTACTTTTCTTTTTTTAATTTTCACATAACGAATCACTTCAGACATTTGATCGACATGTGAAACGTCAGGTGTGCTATCAAACATGATTCCGAAATATTTGGCCGATTTAATTTCGTTGACAAGCTGACATTTTACATGATTAGCTAAAACATTTATGAACTAATTTTGTATTTTTAGCGATAAATATATATGTTATTTGAGTACTGCATCATACTTTGACAGCAGTTTAACTAGTTCTAAGAAATTACCTTTATTAGACGACCCTTGGGTTTCATCATGTCCACGAAATGCTAGGTTTTGTTTAGCCAAAAGAATGTTATATCTAATAATCTGGATAGAAGATTTTTCCACTTTTGTTTTACCGTATTCATTAATTGCAAGGTTGAATCATCTATTGTGGTGTGAGATTTTAATCTCATTTCCAAAGTTTTCCACTTTTCGAAATTTTCTAAATGTTCACATGAAGTTTCATGGTCCAATACTTTAGGATTTAGTTTCCACCACTTCTGAAATCCAGTTTTAAATGTTGTTTGTATGTTACTGACAGCAAATAAACGACAGCAAAAACAGTACAGCTTCTTTGAAAATATCATCCATGATCGTAGAATTTTTTCACCACTAGGCATCTGTTTATAAAACCATTCCTGTGAAAGATGACGAGAATCACCTTCAATGTTTGAACCAGTACTGAGATACAGTAGGAAACGGTCCTTCTTTGTTCTAGAAATGTTCACTGCTCTTTTTTATTATGTCAATGCGAACATTACCGGTAAACTCAAATGTGAAACATCTCTCAAGTGTTGAACTGATTCTTCGAAGCTAACGCTATCTCCGAAAGTAGCATTAACGGCGTCATTTTCATTATTTATTTTGATTCCGTCAAGGTCCTGGGTCGTCTTCATTGATACTGTATTGTCGATGTTGCTATCTGAATGTGAGTCTCCAAGATGTGAATCATTACTTTCGTAAGCAGGACACTCGGGTACTTTACTTAAACTTTGGCCGCTATCTGCTTTTGTGACACATTTGAAAAGAGAACCGGAGATGCTCTGAATTTCATCCATTTTAGCCTTTTTGGCTTTTTTCTGTTGAAACCCGCTTTGTCTTTTTGAAGTATGAATTCCCTGAGACATATTTCGTTCTGAGTATTCTAAAAAAATTTTTAGTTAGTAAGTCATACGTTGATTTTAATTATAACTGTAAATAAACACCTACACGTTACGTAACTAGCTTTGTGAAATATATTTTTCCAGACGCAGGATTGTTAATTTATATTAACAATCCTGAGTCTGGGTGTAAGTAAGTTTTTAAGTATTATTCGAAAAATACTAGTTAAATACTCCACCGTTGATTGTGTTATCCGTGCCACGAGTGAACGAGCTATTAATTTCGGAGCAAAATCAACGTACGCGAAGTTGTATGATATGATTATGATTACTTTCAATCAAAAATCTGAACTGAATGTATTTGGTTTTTGTAAAGATATTCCATTGCTATTAGATCGAAAAATAATAGGTAAGTAAATAATAAATAAGCATATTATTTACAATTAAACATTATTACCTAAAGTAATCTCGTAAAACGTGTAGAAATATAAATAAAATCTTTTACGCCAGCAAAGCCTTCAAAACCTATTTTGTTAAATAAATACCTTGAGTAGATAGTAATACTTGCCCAGGCTAAACAAAAAATATTATTGCAATCCGTCTAAAATACCTTCTGTAGGTACCTATTTATCATTTAGGACGGATCAATAATATAGTTTTAAAATACATACTAATTGAAGGAGAATAAAATAATTGAAGGTTTTCCAAAATAATCTAAGATACTGCTATTAGATACTAAATGAATTTAAAAATGTAAGTATTACCTGTAATAACAAAAATACTTCACTTACCTTGTTTATTTTTTTCAAGAATCGACTATATTAAATCGGTTTATATACAAAAAATGTTGTTTATAATATATAATAATTAACAAACACTTTACACTAGACGTTCACACGTTCACGTAAGCGAATATTGAAATGAATGCGGTCGAAAACGAAAGAAATGGCCCAATCCACAATACAAGTGACGAGTGCTATATCGAGGGAATCCTCTGACTAGCGTTGGTTATGCGCGAACGGGGTGTTAAATTTTGGGGGAATCCCTGATCGATTGACACTGTGCACATTGTTTTTTTTATTATCAACTAGCTGACCCGGCAGACTTCGTACTACCTCAATCGATGAATAAAAGACCCAAACTTTTGTATAAAATAAACTTAAAGCAAACAAGAGGAATCCGTAATTAATCAGATCCATTGCTATTCTGAACATGTTTACTAAATTGTTGTTCTGATGAAAAAACATTCATAATTCTGGGAAAATGGTTCTCTTCATTGTTGGATTGTGAGCACAACGCTTATCAACTTCCGCATTAGAATTGCACATAAAACAAATTTGTAAAAATTGATAATACGCATCTGGTAGTGGTAACAGCGCCCCCAGTAAGTGATAAATTTGTCCTTGTATCTGTAATTTTTAAAGATTTGTCCAATAATTATTTCCGATATATATTTTAATACAAACTTGAATATTATAAAGAAATATTATGGTCCTGTATAATGTATAATAATGTGTAGAGCCAAACGATGTAATCTGGTAACAGCTATTATGATTCTGAATGTTGACCAAGAAGTTCTTGGAAATTTTTTCCAATCCCAGAAAGTAAAGGGTGTATCGGATCTGGTGGTGGGACCAATTGTGGCAATTTCACTTTGCCAGTAGATTCAGCATTTATTTCTTCTTCTTCTTGTACGGCGCCTTTATGGGCAGCACTTAGGCCGTTTGGCCAATTGTGCTTGCCGTGTTGTATTATTTTGTTTTGTGTCTTGGAAAAATTTTTGATGAAGCTTGCAAGACTGTTGTAGTTGGCCTACTGGATCATCCGGACGCTGGGTGTTTCAGTGCCCAAGGTGTTCAGTCTGGTCACCTTAAGAACGGGACATTCGAAGAGTATGTGTTCCGTTGTTTCGTCACTTTCTAGGCAACCACGGCACCGTGTGGTTTCCAATAGTCTCATGACGTGTAGGTTAGTTGAGTTGATGTCCCGTCAACAGGCCAACTACCATCCCAACATGCTTTTTATCGAGGGACAATAGTTCATATATCCTCTTCTTTCGTTGCGGCCCCTTTATGAGCCTTACAAAATTTACAAATTATTATCAGTACCCCTATTGTCAACGATTTGTTGGTCCAATAATCTATTGTCGTATCAAAATCACAGGAGCACTGCGTCTGCGGAATTGCTCAATTTCATTATGGCGTGGTCGCTGTTGTTGCGTTTGATGTACACGAACTCGTTGCATTCTAAGCCTGCTTCATTGTCACTCACCGAAGTAAAGAAAGTTCTCGCGCACGTAGCGGTAATCGTCACTCACATAGATAGAAGGATGCAATCTCTGTCTGAGATATCGATCAACATAGAGGATGGATCGACATGTTGGTTGGTTTAAATTCAATTTGTGACAAAATCAAAACAAATGACTTAAGATTTATCGACTTTATCAACTATAGTTAGCTGAAATTTTCTATTTTTTAACCCTTAAGAATAAATATGTAGTTAGAAAAATATAAAAATTCTAATTAGTTATTCATTTCAAATTATTCTTTCAATTTGATTTCTGAACGACGGGGGACACATCAAAGGAAAAACAAAATTGTTTTCATTCAATTCCGAGCATTTTCATATTTATTTACGTTTTAAACCTTCTCTGGGCTTTCACAAATAATTTATGACCAAAATTAGCCAAATCGTTCCAGCCGTTCTAGACTTTTAGCGAGACTAACGAACAGCAATCGATTTTTGTATATATAGACTAGCTGACCCGGCAGACTTCGTACTGCCTCATCGATAAATAAAAGACCTAATCTTTTGTATAAAATGATTTTAAAACAAACAAATCGAATCCGTATTTAATAAAAAGCATTTATTGAATAAAGCATGAATTATTATATTATATTATTTTCGATACATCATGTTGCTTACTTACAAAACAGAGTTTTCCTGAAATACTGGCTATTTATAAGGTTTAAATTTGATATTCACAGACACACACTGTTAAAATACAGTCTGTTAATTAATTTAAAGCTTTCTCATAAACTATATTTTTGTTTTGTTTTGTGGTGCGTAAATAAACAAAGAAGACGGTTTTCCGACGCGCGAACACGCGACGTATAATTGTCCATGCGCGAAACAGGAAACTCCAAGTTGATTCCACAAACTTCTAACGACTGTCCTTGCGATTTATTTATGGTCATCGCAAAGGCCAGACGCACTGGAAATTGTAACCGTTTAAAATCGAATGGTAAGTCCGTTGGAATCATCGGTATCCGCGGGATCAAGACATCCTCTCCTTTGTATTTTCCTTTTATGATTGTCGCCTCAATGACGTTATTCATCAGTCTTTTCACAGCCAGTCTTGTTCCATTGCATAGTCGAGGTTGATTAATGTTACGCAGCATGATGACAACTGATCCCACTTTTAACTGCAAATTGTGAGGTGGTAATCCAGGCAATTCCAGTGAATTTAAAAACTCAGTGGGATAGTTGACTACGTCATCCTGGTTCATTACGGTGTCGACTGATTTGAAGGAAACCATCTGTCCTGGAAGAAAATTCTGAATGGTCGCATTAAGATCCTCGACATCTTTATTTTTCGCTGCTAATATTGCTCGTTCACCCAGCCAATTATGGTTATTGAACTTTTGCGCTATATCTGGGAAAACTCGCTGAATAAGCTCCACTTTTGAGTCTGTGATGTGACAGAAATCTGTAGGTAATGTGATGAATCCGGTCGAGGTGTCCACTGCAACTTTATTATTTCCAATGTCTAACAACTGCTTCGCAAACACATTTGCAGTTTCATCTTGTTGCAAAAATACTCGCATGTTAGTTGTTAAGTGGAGTGTCTTTACGTACTGCCACAAATTTGATGATTTTAGGCATGCATTTAGTTCATCAGCAACAGTTGATCGGGGAATAACTGGAAGAGTCTGACGAAAATCACCTGACAACAGAATCATGGCCCCACCAAAATATTTTGGTTGTCACGAAGATCTTTCAACGTTCTGTCCAGTGCCTCCAGTGACCTCTTATGGGCCATTGTGCATTCATCCCAAACAATCAATTTGCATACCTGTAGGATCTTGGCCATTGCGCTATTTTTGGCGATGTTGCAAATTGGTGTTTCGGTGATTTGCATGTTTAGTGGTAATTTCAAGGCAGAATGTGCAGTCCGCCCGCCTTCTAGCAGAGTTGCAGCTATTCCAGATGAAGCCAACGCTAGAGCAACATCATTTCGCGATCTGATCCTCGCCAAAAGCAATGAAATTAAAACGTTTTTCCGGTTCCTCCGGGAGCATCAAGGAAATAAATTCCACCAGATCCACTGTTCACAGATTCTATCAAAGTGTCGTACGCAATTCTTTGTTGTTGATTTAATTGTGGAACATTTGTACGAACTGTTTCGGCCAATGCTTCAATGTCGTACTGATGTTCTCTTTGCAACTCGTGGTTTAATGCATCGTGCATATGACGATTGGTTGCTGTCATTCCCAAACACGACAATACTTTATTTGCCATCAATAAACACATATCTTCTATCATGATCAATGTGTCATTGTAAATTTCTTCAGTCATTTGTAGTGTATGATTCAAAGTTTGACGGCGCACACGATGCAAAACATCCTCAGACATGTCATCTCTATACTTAATCCACAAATCTTTTGGATTCGAGGGAAACATGTCGATATGATAATCGCAAACAATGTACGAATTTGATGCGGCGATGAAGATATTACGGAATCCTTGAGCGTATCATCCCAGTGCGAATCATTCTCAAGTAAATGTAATAGTTGACATGCCTCACGGTAAGTCGCACACAGCTGTCCATTAACTGTTCTTAGTTGTTGAAACGATGTCGGACCACGAACATTCACCAACAACAACCGCAAATAATAACATTCATCGTTATTTGGATGTACTGTGTAGATGCGACCCAGAGCATCTGAAGCAAATACATTTGGATGTCCTTCAACTGGTGTTCCTTGTTTTCGACGCTGAAACGATTTCGATGATGCGTTCCATGTGTAATAGCGTGGCATGTCAGCATACAGCAAAGTGCGAGCAAAATCATCAGTTTGACAGACTGTGAAGAAACTTGTTAATGTTGTCGACGGTGGATGTGCCGCCCTGTCTGCCGCGTTAGATGCATTAAAATAAACTCGTTGACCATTTTCTAAATGGACTGCCAAATGGACTACTGTAGGGTGTCTTTCATGGATCGCAAATGAAAAGATTCGCCAAATAGCTTCATTGCTACTTACATAGCGACCCATCTGGTACTGTGATATTTCATCATTTGCATTGGTTACACCGAAGACAGCCATATCACTACCTTTATTAACATATTTACATATGTACTTTATCGACTTCACAGAATTACAATATTCCACATTGATGTGAGTCTCAAAAGCTTTGGACAATATTGGCGAGTATGGCACAATCCAACGATTGTCTACATCAACATTTTGTCCTCTTACCTTCACAACTACCGATCGCCCACTGTCTGCAACTGATCGCCGACGATACAATGGGTATCCATCATTTCCCGTTATGGTTTCAGCAAGCAGGTCTCTTGGGTATCGCTTGGAACACCTACCGTCGACCATACAGTGTGAATTGTAGTTGAAATGTCCGCAAGGTCCATGTATCATGTGTTTGGTAACTACTGCATGCAATTTTGGGTCAACTATTTCATCTGGAATTTCAGCTGAAATTATGGAATCAATCTCATCTGGCCTTATTTTGTCCACTAACCAGACTAAAATGTGCGCATGTGGCAATCCACGCTTTTGCCATTCTACAGAGTACATCCAACAACGGACTCGGCCATACACACAATGCTTTATTAAAAATTCATGAGAGATTTTAATTTTGTTTAAAAACTCTGGCGGTTATGTCATGTCTATCAACTGGTGTTTGGCTATGTAGTAATTCCTTCTTGATTTCGGACCATTTTGGGTTACATGTGAATGTAACAAATAAGTCTGGACGGCCATAATGCCTAACATATGACATAGCATCCTGAGCATATTCATGCATGTGGCGTGGGCTTCCTATATAAGTAGCTGGCAAAATTGTCATTCTTCCTACATTATTCACATTGCCATCAGCATTTATAGCATCGCGGAGATGAATGTATTCCTCTGACCGTAGCCGTCGTTGGTTCAAACGGATGTATGTCAATCGTTCAGTCTCAATTTTGACATACATATCAACTGCAAACTGATGAAAAAGTCGTTGACACATCAAAATATGATTTACTTCACCTTGACGGATCATGAGTCTGTATGAATAGAAATTCATAGCACTAACTTTTTTGTTGGTTTCAGCACCTGCAATCAAAAATGATAAATGTTTAAATTGTTACTTCGATGAATTGAATTTAAAAATATTATTTAATCTTGTTCAATTCATTTACCTGTTACTTGATTTACCATTTTGATATTAAAATGGTATCCATCTTCCCCCTGCCAGAAGATCAAAGGATATTGTAGTGCATCATAACTCCTGTGTGTTTCAGATACACGTTTTAAATCACTATTCCGACGATGAAGCACAATATCTCTAGATTGTAAATTTTCTCCCACAATGACAACAGCCACTTCATCAATGGTAGGTGAATTGAACCTCCTTGTGTGTTCACCGGCAGGTGTTTTGTCAGCTCGAATAATAATGTTATGGCTATCAGATGGCATCCGATCCAATGCTATTTTGAACATGTTTACTAAATTGTTATTCTGATGAAGAAACATTTGTAATTGTTGGACAATGGTTCTCTTCACTGTTGGATTGTGAGCACAACGATTATTAATTTCCGCATCTGAATTGCCCATAAAATAAATTTGTAAAAATTGATGATCTGCATCAGGTAGTGGTAACAGAGTTCCCAGTAAGTGATAAATTTGTCCTTGTATCTGTAATTTTTAAAAATTATTTCCGATATATATTTATTTTAGTACAAACTTGAATAATATAAAAAAATATTCTTATATAATACCTTGAAAGTGGGCATGAAATTGTCTTGTATAATATGTGTAGCACCAAATGATGTCATCTGGAAACAGTTGTTATATTTCTGAATGTTGGTCAAAAGTGCTTAGAATCATTTCCAATCCCAGAAACTAAAGAGCGTAAAGGATCTGGTGGTGGGACCAATTGTGGCAATTTTACTTTGCCTTCAGCACAACATAATCCAGTAGATTCACCAGTGTATTTTAACGGCTTACAATATTTACAAATTGTTTTCATTTCCCAATTGTTACTGATTTGTCGGCACAATAATCAATTGCCGGATCATAGTGGAATGCAGCTCGTTCAAGAATCACAGGAGCACTGCGTCTGCGGATTCGCTCAATTTCATTATGTCTAGCTTGCTGTTGTTGTGTTTGATGTGCACGAACTCGTTGCATTCTAAGCCTATCTCCTACATTGTCACTCACTAAAGAACGCAATTCTGACATAGCAATACGACTATTTTCTTGATCTCTCTGTCTCTGGTCATCAGTGCGGTTAGCACGTGAGGTAGCTCTTCGCACATTTGATTGACTACGACGACCTACGTTAGGTCGTCTTCCTCGGCATCGTAAATTGTAATTGAGAAAATTTCCCGCTTATTTAGCAGTAAAGTGTCACTATCACAAAAAAGAGCACATTACTTGGAATGTCACTATCATAAAGGATCACCAAAGTAAAGAAAGTTCTCGCGCACGTAGCCACAAAGATAGAAGGATGCACTCATAGATATCGTAACTCGTAACACAATATAATATCGTAATACTTTTTTCCGTGCTCTGACTGAAAAGCGACAGACAGGATGGATTGACATATTAGTTGGTTGTCAAATCTAATGTCAAATATTATGATTGCGTTCAGAAATTTAACTTAAGATTTATAATTTAACGTTTGTGACAAAACTTAAGATTTATCTTTCGATTTCTATATAGTCTTATTAAAAAAATAATCTGACAGATTAACAACTGAAGTTAGCTAAAATTAATTTTCTCGAAGCTATATGAAGCTGTGAGACTATGCAATTTTGTCGCGGTCGCGATTCACTTTCACTTTTTTTGAGTTTCGGAACGCGATATTAGATCCTCCAACGCGCATGCGAATTTGAACTTTATACAGCGGTAATAAATTACAAATTGACTCTCCATTTTATTTAGAAAACGTTTGTATGGGAAATAGAAAAATACTGTTTTGAGGATTTTCCCGGCAATTAATCGAATTTTTCTCACCTTTTAAACCTTCCCTAGACCTCCACGAATAATTCAAGACCAAGATAAGATAAATCCGTTCAGCCATTCTCGAGTTTTAGCGAGACTAACGAACAGCAATTGATTTTTATATATATAGATATGAACTTTATTTAATAGCAATAAAGTCCAAATTGACTCTATATTTTATCTAGAAAATGTTTGGAAAATAAAAAGAGATATTTTCATGGTTTTCACGGTAGTTATTTGAATTTTTCTCACCTTTTAAACCTTCCCTAGACCTCCACGAACATTTCAATACCAAGATAAGAAAAATCCGTTCAGCCGTTCTCGAGTTTTAGCGAGACTAACGAACATCAAATGATTTTTATTTATATAGATTATTATGCTCGTGGTACGATATCATAGTTACCTAGATAATTTTATTAGTGGCGGTTATGCTCTCTGCCACAGATTTACGATTTTTATAGGTAGAAACAACTATAACTGATGGTCATAGTGATAATGTGATTTCACATTATTGCTCATATATGTTAAACTATTGAATTGCTTGTCTTGGTGTTCACCGTTTTGATATATATGTTGTAAAGCTAATTTTGTTTTTTCTTATGTAATTTCCTAAATTTGCATCATAACCATTATTTATTGTGATCTGTTTTATCAAATTCAATTCTTTGAAATAATTATCATTAGCAATGATGTGAAATCCGTTCTTCAAAATTCAAATTTAAATATAGAGTTCACACATCAACAAATATAGGTTCATTTATCAGAAATTATAAATCTCCAATCAATAAAGAAAATAAATCAGGTGTTTATAGATTGGATTGTGCGGATTGCAATTGTTTTTATTTAAGTAGAACAGGGAGAAATGTTAATGTTAGAATCTATGAACATAAACGCAGTTTCATCAATGGAAAAACCGATTCAAATTATTCAAATCATCTTAGGGAAAATGGCCACTCTTTGAATTCAGAATTTAAAATCCTACATTCTGAGAATAGAGGTATAAAACTCAACCTTCTGGAAGTACTTGAAATTAACAGATTTAGGTATTCACCGGAAATTCTAAATGATCAGGTAGACATAAATAATTCACCCTTATTAAATTTATTTCCCAAACATTAATTCAAGTTCGGAATGCTCTGGGTGGATTGCCTCTTTAGTATATATAAAAATTAGTAAGAAATATTTGTAGTATTGATTCGCTCTTGATGAAGATGTATCGAAACGCGTCGAGCATTTAATAATATATTTTAGTAGAAATCATCGTTTACTTGTATTTGTGAATAAATTTGAATTTTGCGTTTTACGCGTAGTGTAAATGACCTCAAACGGTGCTTGAACATTTCTTGAAGATATTTTTCACTAATTATGCTCATGATTGAAGGAACAAATTTAATGAAACTCGATTTTCCGAACTGACTAGAGTAGCCTCATAATTTGCATGTGTACTACAACGAAAAAACTATATGAATAGGAGAATATGTTTATTCCAATTCATATACGATTTGAAAAATTCAATTTATAATCTCCCTAAAGATTTTCACCCAAATATTTCTTCAATGCCTAACTTCTTAAATAACACCAATATGGGTGATCATAAGGAATCACCAGTTTATAATGAGGCGGTAGTTGCAATAATCTCATATTATCGGGAATTTTATTTTGGAATTCTTCTTTGCTTGCTATCCAACCATACTGATGATTCACGGACTCGGGAACGGGTTTGATGCTTCTGGTATCCTCTACTTTATCAGTGAACACTTCTTTGAGAAATTCAGATTTTTTTGACATTTCGTTCAACTTTTTCTCCATATCCCTGAAATAAAATCTATAGTGAATTTTGTGCACTTCATTGAATATTCCAATTGTTCCATATTTACAGAGTGGGCTAAATTTGATGTTTTAATATGGCATTTATGTGAAATAGTGTAGATAGAGACGAATGATTCCTCCTCTCTCTCGAGCCCGATTTTCGATGAAAACTCATTGGTAAAACGGAATTCTAGATTTTTGTAGATTTCGACATGTGACGATATCTCGAATCGTATTGAAGTTAGGCAAAAAATAATGCAGGGACGTATTCGAAAATTTTTTCTGCCAATTGGTTTCTGAGTTAGGAAGCAAAATTATTTTTTTTTTCAAATACGACCTATAGATGCTCTTGGTATTAATAGAAAAGAATTATTTTCATTTTCAAATATATATATATATATATATATATATATATATATATATATATATATATATATATATATATATATATATATATATATATATATATATATATATATATATATATATATATATATATATATATATATATATATATATATATATATATATAAATCATTAAATCACACAATAAAAGTAAAAATAAACCTAATCACGCATTCGAGAACAAGAGTTGAGAAACTATGCCACCCATCCCTAATTAATAAGAATTTGAATCAATAAGAGAAAATATTCCAAGAAAATGGCTAACCTAATCGAAAAACTGATTGTTGAACTAAAAAATTCCAAGAAGCATTGCGATAAAAAAAAACACACAAATGATAGGGTCACTTTTTAGCAGACTATAAGATAAGGCGAAAAAATCTAATATGGTATATCAAATAGGATGTAAGGATTGTAATAGACAATATGTTGGACAAACGGCGCAATATTTGAAGAACAGAATAAACGACCATGAAGGTGATATTGTTAAATACCCAGAGAAGTGTGCACTGGGCAAACACAATAATTCCAGGGACCACAGAATAAACTTTGAAGAAGCAAAAGTGTTCACAGTAGAAGTGGATTACAAAAAAAAACTATTCCGAGGAATGTTTCACATAAATAGGCTTGAGGAGACGATAAACAAAAAGACAGACACGAATGACTTAAGCGCGATTTACACTTACCTAATTTCAGAGGAGTAGAAGAGAAACGACATCTACCTTGGTCCATTGGACGAGTGAGTGAACGCTGAGATCGGGAATAGGGGCCAGGGAAAGGGAAAGAAGACGGAAAAGAAAGAAGAAGAAGCAAATAATCATTCATAATAATATTCATTTAAACCTACTTTGACAGCTGCATGTGGAGTGGAAAGAAAAATTGCTTGTAATGATTTTCAAATCAATAATTGTTCATCTAAATCATGAGAATTTTTATTGACGTATTCTGGAAATCTAAATGTATAAACCTCAAATTTTATGTATGTTTGATTGAATTTGTTACACTAGTTTGTATTTTAATTTGTTTTGTTTCATTCATTGTAGACCAAGATGAAGGAAAGACTACTACCACATAAGAGACTCCAATTATCAGTCTAGAGCCCTTAATAAAATCCTAATCTCAATTCTATAGTAGAAGAGGTTCGTCAAACATCCCATTTATTCAACTCTGTTCACTTCTTAAAACATAGAGATTTTTGTTGAAAAATTTAATTTTGGATTTCAAAGAAAATATGTTCTGAATAAAGTATTAACTATATACACAAAAAATTGAATTATTAAGCAAATTATCTCATGAATTGGAAAGGATTCTCATAATTTAAAATACAGGACTTGAAACGCTTGCCAACACTTCTGCATGAGTTTCCTATATGACTGTTACTCACATAAAGACTTCACATGCTTCTAGAGGAAGAATTCTAGTCAGATAGTCAGATTTGGGGAACGAGCGGGCTATTCCAGACATGCCCTAGTTCATATCCAGTGGTCACTGAAATCCCAGTCCAGCGTTTTAGATACGAATCGTTTCTGGTTTGGCGGTGCACCGTCATGATGAAAATATATATTTCCTCTTTGCCTTTATGACAATTCATCTAAATATCTTTCTACTATATTCTCATCTCTAATATGATGGTAAATTTTGCCATTAAAGTTGTCGTCAAAATAGTGTATGCCAATACACGATTATCTAATAGAGCGCAAAACAACTGTTGATGGGGATTGACATCCGACCGAAACTTCGTCGGTCCATATGTAGCGTCGATTAAATTCTAAGTGTTCTTTTGTTTTCTGAAGGTACCAGTGACTGAAATTAAGTCGTTATTGGTTTCCATTAGGCTGAAGGAATTCCGATTTTCTCTTCCTGTAGGTCAGGTGTGCTCGAACTGCTGGCGATCTACCTCAATATTTTTAGACTACTTACGATCGACTCTGAGAGGCTGCAAGTATGTGTGATGCAGGGTTGTCGTACATAAACGATACACCCTACCTCTACCTATCTAGGTAAGGTGTACCATAGCGTATATAGATATTAGCTTTCCGCACAATATACATTATTTTAGTCAAGGTTTGGGTTGGGTGTAGGTAGGTTCTTCTCTATAATATTAATGAAAAAACTCTTACTTATTCAAAATTGCGAGCTCATTGGTTGTTACAAAACACAAGAGTTACATATGGTGTTGAACTTGACTAAGGAGTGACTTTGGATGTTGAAGCGTGGCACTGCATGTCCTCAGCATACTTTTCATAAGATGGTACGTAATCACTGAGTGCTAATCGCAAGCATGATGACATATGATCGTCAGTAAGTCGATTGCGATATTTTGACTTAATTATCTTCATTTCAGAAAATGCAGACTCGCACCAAACATTACCGTCAGTTGAAGGGCGATATGCCTTAGATTCGGATGTTTATCTTAAGATTTAAAACACTAGAAATTTGTATCAGATGCTGTTACTTTGAGATGTATATCTGATTTAATCTGCACCAACTCATTTTCAACTGAACATGAGTTCATATTAAACTAACTTCAAGAAGGATAACTCATAAGTGACGTTATATTTGCCAATTTACTACAATCATAGAAACGCATTTCGAATTGTCCCAAAATATTTGATAATTCAGCCTCATACGTATCATAATTCAACTGAGGAATCCTTGCTTTCAAAGACGGAAAATGTTTCAGATCCTTTCTTTTCAGTTGAACTATCATAAGTTGCAATTTACTTTTGAATGCGTTTACTGCGCCAATCATCTCAATAATAGTTTTTACTTTACCTTGAAGCTCCTGGTTAATGGTGTTTAAGTGCATTGTGATGTCAGTACAAAATGCGAAATCAGTCAGCCATTTTTCGTTTTTCAACATCTGAGTTTCATCACCTCTTTCGTCTAGAAAAGCTGTTATTTCGGGCAATAATTCATGAAACCTTTCTAGGACGTTCGTGTGAAGAAACAAATCAGTGTGTCAGTGTGTTCAGCTGACTCCCTTTCTTCTAACTGCAACTTAGAGAGCCAACGTAGCAAGCTACGTGTACGGATGGAATTCATAATTTTTGGTGCAATGCTCATAATTTCCTCCGTATTTAACACTTTTGAACACAAAACTTGTTGATGTATAATGCAATGAAATGAAAAAATGAAGGGAAATCTTCATTAGCTCGACGCAATGCCACAAAACCGTTTTTGTTTACAGTCATTGCTGGTGCTCCATCGGTTGTAATGCACACTAATTTATATATTGGTAACTTGTAGTTTTTTACAAAATTGAAGAAAACGTCATATATGTCTTTGCCACGGGTCTTCACCTGCAGAGGAAAGATTGTCCAAAATTCTTCCTTAGCCAACATGTCATTGAATACTATCCGAATAAAATACACTGTCTGTCATATCGGTGGATTCGTCGAACTGTAAAGAAAAGCATGTACATTTCATGACATTATGTTTATGTTAATCTGCCATATTCTGACTCATGACTTCAATGCGCCTTGTGACAGTCGGACGAGATAACTGAAGTTCTCTAATAGCAGACATAATTTCTGTTTTACTTTTAAAATCTCCAAATAAAGTCTTACCCGCTTCAATAAATGCTTCTTTCACAAGAAGCACTCGCGATCGACCATTTGAGCACCCCTGCTGTAGATTATGAATTAATTCTCCTTGAGAATTCTGAAAGCCCTTGACCTCGAAATGCCAGTTTCAATCACCATTTAACGGCATGAAATTCCAGGTTGGTCTTCGACTACTATTAAAACGTCTACAAAAGCATTTTCCTATTTTCAATTTCATGTTTTGCTCCGTTGTGATTTGAAAGAACCTCCAGAAATGAAATTATCCTTCAGTCTTTTGAATAACGACTCATGCGGCTGTCTTCTCTAAGGAAATCTATTGATGTAAGATATTTCCACGGATCCGAATCATACCCTTCCTATATATAATATTTCCCCAACTTATACTTCTCGTAGTTTTGGAATTCAAGAGAACTAAAAGTACAAGTTGTTTATTACATAAATAATTGTTTTTACTGAAACTATGCTACTGATCGAATATTGCAATTGTTTTAAACACAGAGTTGAATGAATCGACATTCATAAGATTGAGTGGTTGAAATAGTGTCAAAAAAGAAGGGAAATCTATGTTTTACGAGGTGAACTCTATTGTTTTTAACACAGAAATAAATGAATGGGATCTTTGACGCACATGGCCAAACCTCTTCTACCATAGAATTGTGAACATCAGCGATATTCCGAGTCGATAGATCTGAATTTTCAATTTTTTTTTAAGAATGAGGCTGATGTTGAAGGAATTAATGGGGGAATGGGGTGAATATTTGAAAATAAAAAATAATCTTATCACTGATCGGAGTCACCTATAGTTCGTACGAAAAAACACAAATTTGCTTCGCAACTCAGAAACAGATCGGCACAAAAATTTTTCGAATACGTCTCTGCATTCTACTCAAAAAGGGGTCTGTAGCATGTGAAAATTCTTTTCAACCTAACTCTAGAAGGATTTGAGATATCGTCACATGTCGAAATCCCGAAATCAGATTTGGTCCACCCTGCACAGGGTGATTGAGGTATGCAGTCATATACTGTTGCAGGAGATTACTCATAAAAAAAAACAGGAGAATGATGTCCATGAAAATGTCCGTAATTGCTCCTTTCTCGCGATACATGATTTTGTTCAGATTTTTTTTTTCACGTTTATGCTAGTAACTCCAGTAGTTGAAAATATACAAGATGATACTTTTTTTAGGATGTTAGACGAAATTGTGTTATGAGAAATTATGAGAAATGGAAGAAAGCTGATGAATGATGATACTTGGTATTCAACGAAAATAGAAGCAAAATAACCTTCTTTTCTGAACTATTGAAGTGAAGAAAGTCTTCGAAAATATCACCATTCATTTCTACATATAGTGTAGATTCATTGAATTGAATACCTGTTCGAAAATGCCAGATGTATTTCTCATTTTCTCACATCCATCTAAAGCGAGTGCATCCAATTTCTGTATTGTGGAAACAGGTTGTGAGTACACTAGGCTTTTGAAATGACCCCAGACGAAGTAGTATAGGCGATTAAGACCGGGGTCGAGGAGGTCGAGCTACAGGACCGCCTCTAATCGAGCATATCCATCTATTGACATGTACTTGATTCAAATGATTCCTCACTATTAGTACAAAATGCGGGAGAGTACCATCATGCCAAAACCTCTTTCATTCGCACAAGGCACATGATCGAAAAAGTCAACCAGATTGTTCCTCACGAAGTCCAGCTATGCTTGAAAATTCAATCTGTTAAGTAGATTTACTAGCCCCATCAATCTGCATCATATCAACCGACCCAAACCATAATAGAAAACTTTTCGTGGAGGCTACGTTCAATTGTCTCATGACGATTTTCTTAAGCCCACTTGTAATTGTTGTTGAAATTTCTTATACCCTCTAGCGTGACCTTTACTTCGTCTATAAACAAAATATTTCTATGAAATTCGGCATTTCAGCACATCTTTGTTCAGAGATGATCTTCAGCTTTGAGGGCTTGAATCTTCTGGCCATGGTAGGTGTATAACAGTTGCTCATACAGAACTCTCCGAACATTCGAATGTGATACGCCAACCTGTAGAGATAGTCTTCGTGTACTGATTCATGGATTGTTATAGATTTCATCCGGTTTCTCATTTATCGGCGTCGTGACAAACCGATCTGGTTCAGAATTTTCCTTGACTGGTAAAAACCGTCCGGTTTCACGTAAAGAACGGACAAAGGAAACGGAAAATTTTTCTGGAAAAATATTTCTATTTTAAAAAATCTGTAAAATAGTCTTCGGGCTTCAACTGGTTCAGTACTTAATCGGCTTTAGAATAGATGATTTTCAGCAAATTCTTCAAAAGTGTGCTACGTTCTCATGTATGTTACTGTGAATACCAGCAATATTAGGTTTTACTTGAAAGTACTCATAATATGATGGCCCAAAAAGTTACAAGTCAATTGAATTTCCATTAAATAAAATGAACACTTTGATATTAATAATGATAATTATAATATCAATCTGTACATTTTCGCAACTACTGAACATATCTAATGAATTGATGAATGATAGAATTCATTTCCTGCAAATTGGACCAAGATTCCTTGAAAACTACCAAGAGTTGCCAACAGAAGCATGAAAAAATGAAGTTAATTTCATCACCTTGTATCTCCGGAACGGAGGACTTTTGGACATATGTTTTTGGGCATTCTTTCCATGTTTTTTGAAGAAGCCTTTTGCCTAAATTGATGATTGCATACTTGAAACACCCTGTATAGTGCTATCAATAGCTGTGTGGGTTTCCAAAACACTTAACAGAAAATGAAATATTTGGTCGTAGAGAATAAAAACTCCTTCCAGTAAATCTCTGATTTCCTTCATAATAGAAAAAATTTCGAAAAATTCAAGAAGACAACATTTTGCAAATAAAACGCCGGGAGGTCGGAGAGGAAAATATTATATCATATTATCAGTTGTAGTTATTGAAAAGTCTATCAATTCGTTTCTTTTCCTATATCGATTGGAAGAACTGTCGAAAATAGGAATTTTTCTTGAAATTGAAAGCTATTTAAATGTATTCGACTCAATTAAATCTTTCAAAAGAAAAGGCGTTCTCGCAAATCAGCTGTATTAGTTTGTACTGTCTTCCCAAAATCATTTGAACTTTTTATCGAGAGAGATCTCTTTCTCAACAGGTGTTCCTTCGAGATTACATCTTATTCAACTTATTCATAAACGATGTAGAAAAGGTACTGTCAATTGAGTTCTTATCATTTACGAACGACATGAAGATCTACTCCGTAATTAGGAGCTCATCTGATACAAATCCGTTGCAGATAAACTTGGGCAGACTCCCTCTGTAGTCTGAAATAAACTGTTTGCTTCTAAGCATTGATAAATGATGTATATTCTTATTTTACAGATGCACAGCTTGTATACTTCATAATTATCCATTGGGTGGACATTGTCTCAGACAATTACGATTGATATAAGACTTGGTAATTTTGCTTGATTATAAGATCAACTGCAAAGAAAATCATTTCTTCGGTTTCAGTGTTGGAAATGTTTAGGAGTTTTCAGCGAACAAAATTAGAATATTGTTTCGCTCCATTGTGAGA
This sequence comes from Cryptolaemus montrouzieri, assembly GCA_013387265.2. Taxonomy (NCBI): domain Eukaryota; kingdom Metazoa; phylum Arthropoda; class Insecta; order Coleoptera; family Coccinellidae; genus Cryptolaemus; species Cryptolaemus montrouzieri. Next base: position 119,412,546 of record JABFTP020000185.1, read on the forward strand.
TTTCATTTGGAAAATGTATCGACCGTAAGATCACCCTGTTATGAGTGTGATATTGACCATTTAGAGAGAGAGAGACAGAGATCCTTTATTTGTTCCGAAATTACCATAGAACATATCAATAGCTTCTTAAAGAATAATTTATACCTAAATACCTAATATACAAGTAAAAATAGAGAAACAGAACAAAAAAATACATAAATACAAAATCGAAATCAAAAGATAAACAATATCTAGCTAAAATTTTCATCTGCTAAAATTCATCGAATTTATAGTAGCACTTCTTTATTAAAATTTCGGTAAACTTTTTCTTTAAACCCTGGAATGGTAAGTTCTGTAAGGTAGTCGGTAGTTTATTATAAATTATTAGGAGTGAATAGTGTACGTTCTTTTATAAATAAGGAAAGTTGTATTTCTCACATGTGAGGTTTTTCTTATAGTCATGCTTGAGAGTGTTATCTGCGGACAGTGATTTATTTTTATAATAATAATAATAATAATATCCACCTTCCTTTTTCATCATCCTTTTTACAAGTATCAGCCGGCGGCCGTATTGGAAAATGACTCTATCAGATTATACTACGATAGACCTGTTATAACTGACAGAATGGTGACGAATAATAGACTGGACATAGTGGTGTATGATAAGAGAGCCAGAACAGCAATGCTGGTGGATGTCGCCATACCGAATAATAACAACGTGCAGAACAAGGTCCAGGAGAAAAAGTCCAAATACACAGACCTTGCTATTGAGATCAAGCAGATGTGGCACCTCGATAAAATAGATATTGTTCCTGTCATCGTATCCTCGACTGGTTTAATACCCAAAACTTTGCATGACAGCCTTAAGAAATTGGAATTGCATAAGAATACCTATATAGAAATGCAAAAAGCTGTAATTCTTAATACATGTAGGATAGTTAGGAAATTTATGTCAAGTATATTGTAATCGAGCCTATTCCCTTTGATTGCTAAATCTGGGAAAGGTAAATTATATCCAGCTAACAGCTGAGATAGTGCATAAGTCCACGATAATAAATAATATAATATGTTTATTCTTTCAGTATAAAATCCCATACGGGTGATGAACATAACACATAACACAGAAATATGTACAACAAATTTTTGACATACAGGTGACATACACACACCATACAATACAATACAATTTCAAAGGAAATACATGCAGCATCACAATACAGGGTGTTTCCGAATAAGATGTCATAAATGAAGGATGCGAATCCCTGAATGATTTGAGCAAGAAAGTTCGAAGAACCAATGGTCAAAAAATGCTTCGTTGCCGAGATACAGGGTGTTAAAGTTGAGAAAATTTTTCGATTTTCTCTCGATAAAACCTAGACTTCTCAAGATTTCGGGCTCAAATTTTCCACATAAGCTATTAAACACAATCTGAATCACCAGGTGAGGCCAAATTTTGGAACAGTATACAAAGTGATACTTTTCATGGGCCATGTTCCATTTTACCCTCGGAACTTTTTTTGGTACGCCACTGGCACTAACAAAAATAAAATCGAATAGATCATTTCATTTGAAATTTTTTCACTCTTGTATTTTGATCGTAACTATCACCGTTTCTGAGATATTAATTATTGAAAATAATCCAATAGTTTTCCCATATCGAAGCCATGGAGATATTATCTTAATAACTGATGCAATTTTTCAGGAATTGAGCTAAAATTTACATCAGATATCTCCTTATTGTATGTTTATAACAAAATGAGGCAAAAATTCTGACAGTATACAGGGTGTTATTTTTCACGTGCATTTTCCTCTTTTGCCCCTGAACTTTTTGTGGTGCGCTACTGGTATATTCTGAAAACAGAATCAAACAGATTATTCAATGCGAAAACTTTTCTGTTCCTTGTATTTTCCGTATCTGCCACCATTTTGAGATATTAATCAAGAAAAGTAATCGTATAGTCCCTTCCGTATTGAAAGCTTGAAGATATTTTTCATGTTATTTCGGCAATTTGTGAAGACCTTGAGCTCGAATTTCAAACGAAGTTCACATTTTAAGATCTGCACCACGGAAGGACTATACGATTACTTTTCTTGATTAATATCTCAAAATGGTGGCAGATACGGAAAATACAAGGAACAGAAAAGTTTTCGCATTGAATAATCTGTTTGATTCTGTTTTCAGAATATACCAGTAGCGCACCACAAAAAGTTCAGGGGCAAAAGAGGAAAATGCACGTGAAAAATAACACCCTGTATACTGTCAGGAATTTTTGCCTCATTTTGTTATAAACATACAATAAGGAGATATCTGATGTAAATTTTAGCTCAATTCCTGAAAAATTGCATCAGTTATTAAGATAATATCTCCATGGCTTCGATATGGGAAAACTATTGTTACGATCAAAATGCAGGAGTAAAAAATTTCAAATTAAACGATCTATTCGATTTTATTTTTGTTAGTGCCAGTGGCGTACCAAAAAAGTTCCGAGGGTAAAATGGAACATGGCCCATGAAAAGTATCACCCTGTATACTGTTTCAATATTTGGCCTCACCTGGTGATTCAGATTGTGTTCAATAGCTTATGTGGAAAATTTGAGCCCGAAATCTTGAGAAGTCTAGGTTTTATCGAGAGAAAATCGAAAAATTTTCTCAACTTTAACACCCTGTATCTCGGCAACGAAGCATTTTTTGACCATTGGTTCTTCGAACTTTCGTGCTCAAATCATTCAGGGATTCGCATCCTTCATTTATGACATCTTATTCGGAAACACCCTGTATATTAATCTTATCCATCAGAAACTCCTGCACTCTATAGTAGGCTTTCCCCAGTAAAAACTGCTTTATTCTAAATTTGAAGATTCTCAAAGGAAGTTGCCGAATATTAGCTGGAATTTTGTTGAAAACACTTATATATGAGAAATGTATATTTTTTTAAAGTAAGTAAAATTGTGTTCATAAGTTTTCAGCATGGGTTTATGTCTTGTATCGTAGATATGGTCATTACTAGTCAAGGAATTCATTAGGTTTTGTTTTACAAAAAGGACACACTCGTAAATATGAAGACTCGGCAGCGTAAGCACACTTCTGGCAATAAAATGGTCTCTGCAGCTATCTCGATATTTTAGATTCGAAATAGATCGTAAACACTTCTTTTGAAGGATGAAAACCCTTTCTGCTTTCTGTGCATTTCCTCAAAAAATCAAGCCGTACCTCAGCCTTGATTCCACAAATGCCGAATACGTCAAGTGAACTGTTTCTAAATCCACCAAGATGGAAAGGATTCTGAAAGCGTAGCAATATCTACTAATAGAGTTTGCTATGTATTCAATATGTTCAGACTAGTCAAGTCTAGCATTCAGCCTGACACCAAGAAAGGCAACTTCATTATTTTCTTTTATTAAGGTATTTTTATGTTGGAATTCAAAATGAGTGTCGGATTTGTGATATTTGAAATGTAAACATTGCGTTTTAGAAACATTCAATTTAAAGTAAGTTATTTGAAATAAACCAATTTTTTAGAATTCGCATACATTCCTGGGTCTTCAATGTCAGGTCTGCGCTATCATTTGCAGATACAACAGCTGATATTTCAAAATCTCATCTGGCTCATCATTCATATATAAGATATAACGTATATAACGCCTCGTAGAACTTTCTCTTTTTCAGATATTATTTCCTCACCTTTTTCATTTTTTTCAACTATATATTGATATTGGTCTTTCACATAAGATGCCATCAACTTGAGACAGGTTCCACGTAATCCACACCTTTCGAGTTTTCTTATTAATATAGTGTGATCGACACTGTCAAAAGCTTTTGTCAGACCTACAAAGAAGGCAATAGTTTCTTTTCCACTATTCAAAGACTCAATTATTTCATTAAGTACAGAATAAATAGCTCCTACAGTAGATCTGTAATTTTCTAAAAATGATGTTATTCTGTTGGCAATGATATGTTCGAATATTTTACCAAATTTGGCAGGACTGCAATAGGGCGATAGTTATTTCCATCAACTTTCTTGTACAAAGCTTTTATTCGTGTAATTTTTAAATCATCTGGGAAGACACCTGATGCTAAACTTAAGTTCATTATATGACTCAAAGGCTGTGCAATGATATGATGACCCATACATGTGATTAACTTGATTGGTTTATCATCACAACCTACAGAGTGTTTATTTCTTAAGGAATGTATGATATTATACACTTCAGTTGAGTCGGTTGGTTTCATGAAAACAGAGTGTTGCACACGAGATTCTTTATCTAGGATAACGTCTTGTGGAACTTGGGTATCTTTGCGTTCACAGATCTTTATGAAGTGTTTGTTTAAATTATTGACTAGTTCCTCTTCAGAAGTATATTCGCATAAATCGAAAACTCCAGTTTTATCTTTACTCTCTCCAATCGGTTTAGTGTAGTTTTTAATAACATTCCAAGTTGACTTCATTTTATTTGAAGAATTTGCAATATTTTTCTCTAACTACAAATGAAATAGACTCCAATATATACAACGAATACAAGGTGAGTATTCCATTTTCAACGAAATGTGGTCTACAGCTGTCCTCCTGTTTTATGTTTAGGATACCATGGAGACACCTTTTCTGAACCAAGAAAACTCTCTCAGAATCACACGAGAGCCCCCAAAATATGAATCCATACCTAAACCCTGACAGAACATGACCATGGTATGTAGCTATAGAAGTTTACATGTCTATATTAAGCGGTATAGTTCTCAAGGCAAAAGTGCTTTTTGAAAGTGTCTTAGCCAGTTCATCCGTGTGCACACGCCAATCCAACCTGTGGTCGATATTGACACCCAACAAACATACCGAATACTCATATTGCAAGCCCACGTCCCCGTCAAGCAGCACTCGAGTCGCTCTATCCGTCCCATAGTCGAACACAACAATTTTGGTTTTATCAACGTTCAATAAGAGATCATTTTCCGCAAACCACTCCCGCAGCACCTCCAGTACCTTGGAGTTTTGGTTCTCCAGAAAGTAATCACTGAATATAAAAGACGCATCGTTGGCATATTGAACTAGACTTTGCTGTGTCACGCTACTGAGATCATTTATATAAAGTAAATAGAGTACAAGTCCCAAAATTGAATCTTGCGGAACACCTTTCAAAACCTCTTCCTCATTAGACCTTATAGTATTTCCCTCAGAGTCATAGGCAACAACATACTGACTACGATTTTTAAGGTACGATCGAAAGAGACTAAGCGCAGCACCCATCATACCGTATCTCTGCATTTTTTCGAAGAGAGTCATGCCGGACACTGCCGAAGGTATTCGAAAGGTCGAGGCACATAAGTAGTGTATGCTACTTGTTGTTTAGAGCCTCTATAACATGGCGTAGTACCTGGTACGCCGCAAGAGTGGTGGATCGATTTTTTCGAAAACCGTTTTGACTATCAGACAGAACCAGCGACCTTTCAATGAACGCTAACAATCGTACACATTTTCCCGGTACTAAGCGTGTCATGTTAAATTGAAGATGAAAAAAACCCTGAAAATGAAGTCTTTAAGCTGTTCATGAAATTAAAGTGTGAATTGTGATCATTTCAGGATTGGTATCATGACATGTTCGTCTAAGAAAGAATCTCGTCTCCTGGTCTGGACTCGGAGTTCGAGAGCGAGAATTCGTCTAACATTGATACATAGACACAACCAAATTTATATGAAATCACCAGATATTTTAAATTTTACCTCAATTGAAAAAGAAATAAATTGAATTTTATTTTGAGAAAGAAACAAATGAAAGAAAATAAGAGACTCTTTGCGCATGTAGTAAAAAAATTGAAAATTGTTTTCTCACTGAGTAGGTGTCTTTTTCTCGACCTCAGTAGCTTGTATTACCTCCTCTTGTCCTTATATTAGCCTGAATCCGTCTAGGCATGCTTCGAATTAGGTTTTCGACCTCCTGTGGGGTGATATTCTGCCACTGTTCTGTGGCGGCTGGGATGAGCTGTTGTGGGGTTCGTGGATTATCCTGGCGCGAAATTATTTTCCTCTTGAGATTATACCATAAATGTTCAATAGGATTTTGGTCTGGGGAGCAAGCTGGCCAGTCCAAAACAGCGATTCCCTCTGTGTCAAGATAATGTCGTGAAAGGTTGCTGGTATGCGGAGGAGCATTATCTCGCATAAAAATAAAATCTCACCGTGGGCACCTCGCCAGAGTCTCACTATGGGCTCCAGCACTAGGTCCACGTAATTTCTAGCCGTTACACCCGCAGGAAACGAAATCAAATCTTTTCTTGGTCCCAGCCCAATGCCACCCCGAAACATCACACTGCCCCCTTGGTATTTCGGAATTTGTCTTGCTGCTCGGAGTCTAACTTGTCTTCCATGACCCCCTGAAAACCAAATCCGGCGATCATCTGATCGAAAACCAATTCTGGTCTCATCTGAAGAAATAACATTTCGTCAATTCTCAATATTCCAATTTTGGTGCTCGAAACATCAATCTAGTCTGTTTTTTTTGTTGTCTGGCTAGCTCTGGACCTTCTGCTATATAAACCCCTTGAACGAAGTTTTTAACGTATCGTTTTGACTGATACACTGATAACTGTTGCCTTTGGTGTATGGGCGGCGATGCACCAGGGTCTCTTCTAGCAATTTGGCACAATATTCTAGGCCTATTTTGCAGAGATTGTAGCTTCACGTAACGGGAGTAGGTTCTGAAATCAGCCCCTGTGAAACCCCTATTGTGGCAGCTATATACCTCTGTGTCACCCCTTCTTCTACGAGAGCTATTATTCGACCCCTCTGCACATCGGACAATCCAACGTATTTTCAATTATGATTATAGGGTTTTTTAAATTTTGAAATTCACAGTTTCAAATCTCAGTGACGACTGAGTACAATATCCCGAACATGTGGTGATAATTCAACATTTCTTATCATACTATCCAGTTTTTTTACAACAAAAACTTTATTCTTCACAAGTAGTCAAAGATCCATGGTTGTTTGTTTGTTTTTCCTTCAACGTGCTCTATTTCTGCCTTTCGGCAATGACACGCCGAGGAATTCTATCAACTCACTAACTCGGGAATTTTGCTGAACCTCTCTCGTGTCGAGGGAAGAGATCTTTAATGTCCAACACATCTCTGTTAGACAGGACCAACAGCTTTACATCTCCTCCGAAAGATGGACACTCAAGCAATTCCCAGAATCCGAAAAATCGCACCGACTTTGTGGGGATTGAACCCAGGTAATTCTGCGCAGGAGGCGAGCATCATATACCCTACGCCACTGAGCCGGCAAGATCCATGGTTAAAAACAATCAATAATGTGAAATACCGAGTGATTCCATATAAATTTGGTTATATGTACACTAGAAGATGGCAAACAATAGACAGAGGATGAAGAACAAACGTTAACCAACTATGTATGTGTCCAGGTTTGGAAGAGAATGGCGAAATACAAGTGGTTTTCTGAAAAATAGTGGACAAAACCGGAAAATTATTTAAAGTTGATAAACAAGATATTTCATTCATCTTAGAAGATCAGGTTGTCTAGGAATTCCCAATGCCAAATCTTATTTTGAAAGGCGGATGATTGTTTACTCCTTTAAAGAGTCGGTGAATGTATTTGAGAAAGCTTAAGCATTTTCATTTGATTTTTTGTTCATGTAAGCCAGAAAACGCCTTCATGTTATTCTGATTTTTTTTTCTTTCATGTAGGCAAGAATGTGCCTCCAATTTTTTATGTTATTTGGGTTCTATTTTTTGCTCATGTAAGCAAAAGTATCTCAAATTGTTAATCTAAATTCATTTTTTGTTTGTGTAGGCAAGAGAATGCCTCTAATTGTTTGTTATTTTCTAATTTTTTAATGAGATTAAAACATGTTCATTTGAAGGACAGTTTCAGAATATGACCGAAGCGCATTAATTTAGGCAATTTGAAAGTTATTGTGATTATCCAAGTCTGATTAACACTTAAGAAGAGCTAGTCTACTTCATTAGTAATAATAGAAGAAGTGGAACACTTTAGTTTTAGAAAAAAGGCAGTTATATGTAAGTAGTTGTTAAGATCAATGTTTAATAAAAGTTGATTTCATTCATTTTATTGATTTCATTAAGTATATTTTTGTACCAAATTCTCTTCTCTGGTAAAATAAGCATCAAGTCCGGTCCTGTATACAAATAAATATCTATAAAGTGACTTGCCCTTACGTGACAAGACAAATAAAAGGGTTATAAGTCATAGTATAAGATTTCATGAAAAACTATAACTTTTCTCCTTGGCTGCATCCTATAGGTACTATAAACCTCTTATCGTAGAATAGTTCATATAATAAGGAGAAACTCATTGCTGTCCTTTTGGAAATCTTCAAGGTTTCAATTTTTATAAGATGTCAGAGATTCAAATAATTTTAGATTATATTGAGGTTTCTTACTGATTTATATCTATCCACTGATTTTTGCCATGCCAATTGCGTGCTGCCTTCTGTTCATTCTTTACATGAAGTTTCCACACCGAGCAATCATGTACTAACAGTATTTCCTTCCTGGACAACTGATTTCTCTTATCCCCCATAACCAAATATATTATTCGCGAAAAAAAGAAGTAAAACCCTAAAATGGAAAGCTACAATGTTCACATTACATGTCAAAGAAATGACATAAGGAAATGAATGATTTTTCGATTTCTGAAAACAGAAATATCACTATGGAAATTGTTCGTTTATTGAAAATTCTGTGGTAATTTTCTTTTATGAAATTTGCTAACCTGTTTTTGAAAGATGATGCTTCATAAGCAATGCGTTTCATTCCGGCTGCAGAATGGCCAGGTACAGAAAAAAACATCAGAGACAATCTCATAGGCCCTATTAGAAGCTTTATCGGACTGGTGGGACAGCCAGATGAAAAAACACACGGTGACAAGTAACCCACTGTTTCTAGAATCAATGGACCGGAGATTGGACTAAACATATCACTAGGGACTGCACTGAAACAATTAATGAATGGATTCGAAGATCCAGGAACACTAGCTCATGCTAACATGATTCAGCTTTCTCGTTATATCAACAGTGAACCTTGCGTTGTGAGTGCCAAAACTTGGTTAAAACTTTCGCGGATAGACCTCTGGGTTTCAACTGCTTTATTAATGAGGTATTTACATTTTAAAAGTAACATAATTTAATGCAGATTATTTAACGGAAATGAAGAATCAATAGAACACGTTATTTGTGAGGATCAGCTTCAGGAACTAACATATCACTAACTAGTACTGAAGGTACTTTATTGGCTCCCACCCATTAAGCTTCTGACCCTATAAGAAGGATATAAATACCTAGTCTAGGGAGCACTTACCAATATCGTTAAAATATGAATTTGGTGATTCGAATTCATAGAAATCTTTCGGTTTTTGTTAGGATGTATTGTATATAATGTATCATAAATAATATTTGACTTCTCCAAAGCACCTATTATAAAAAAAAATTTAAAATTTGAAAACGACGAAATTTGGTAAAACACAAAAAAAATCCTGAACTAATATTTTCGAAACGATATGGAAGCACTTATATTTTTCAGTACCCAGAAGGTCCACCTCTGGTATTAATGACACTTTGGCATCGTCGCGGCATGCCCACTATTAAATTGTCTATTACATTTTGGCCTAAGTCATTCCAAGCCCCCTGAACTGCTAATCGAAGCTTTTGTTCATGATGGAAGACGTTTTGACGTAGCAGATTTTTTTTTGGGTGTCCCACACATGCTCGTTGGGATTCAGATCTGGGGAGCAGGATGGCCACGGTAGAAGATCGATATCGTTCTCTTCAAGAACGTTCAAGACAACTCTTGCACGATGAAGAGGGGCATTATCTTGTTGGAAGAGTGGATTTTGACTCATTGTTTGGAGATACGGTACCACTACAGGTAAAACTATCTCATTTGCGTAAGAATTTCCCGTGAGGTTGTTCTGTATGAAAACGAGGTCAGTTCTTCCACCAAAGCGTATACCTCCCCAAAACATCACTGATCCGCCTCTCTGTCTAACAACTTCTCGAGCATGCTGGAGACGGTTTTGCTTTCCAGGTTCCCTCCATATTCGAATTCTTCCCGAATCGGGATAATAACTAAATCTAGATTCATCACTAAAGAGAACTGTGACCCACCTCTCTTGATCCCAGTTTACGTGTTCTTGGCACCAAGCTAAACGTGCAGCGCGATTTCCATGGGTCAGTTGTGGAACTCTTAAAGGACGTCTGGAGTGGTGTTGGACTTCGTGCAGTCGATTTCTCACAGTTTGGTCGGAAATTTGTACATTATGAACTCGTGATAGCTCTTGAGCTAATTGAGATGCTGTGGTAGTACGATCTCTTCTGGCTTGTGAAACTAAAAATCGGTCTTGGGCGACTGTAGTAATCCTGAAACGAATTGTATGGCGTTGTTCTACGCTACCTGTTTCATTGAAACGCGACCATAAACGGTTTATGACATTTGGGCTACTTCCCAGAACCCTGAATACTTCCCGTTGTGAGCTCCCAGCTTGGAGCATGCCAATGGCCCGTAACATCTCTTCTCTAGTCAAATGTCGTCTTTCCATGGTCGAATCACAAAACTTGAATCTTACATTTGTGCTTACAACAGAAACAAAGTGCCAACTAACTGATTTCAAACATTGAAAACATGAAATGATTATAAAGCAGCGTCGCATCTGCTGCATTTTTAGTTTTTTATAAAAGAAAACTGAAATCTGTTTGCGGCACTCTACATAATATGGTGAGAAATTGATGCAAGTGTTCATTTCTTAAAAAAAAACATCCATATTGATCGTTCTGGATACGATATATCGATATTCAGAAGTGTTCCCTAGACTTTTTTGAGGTGTTTATCTCATGGACGAAGTGTGCCAGAACAGTCCAGTTGGTTGCAGTAGCTGAGTTATCACTCCTAATAGTTGACTAACTTATTGAGGATTGTCTCAGGATTGATGTCATTTATACCTAAAGGTCCCGTGAAGTAGACATTTCCTCCATAATCTCTCCCCGATTTTAGCATGAATAACTGACGAATTTTCAAAGTACGTTATTTTTAAACCATTTAGTGAAGATGATAAAGTGGATCTCTTTCCCGAACATGGTTTACTAACATTGAGAAATTGACGTGAGCATTGCTTTCACAGGATATTATGCTTCTGAAGATTAATGATTGTTTCTCTTTTTCCCTGGAATGTCTCCCGGATTTTGAGCCCGCTTTCTTCCATATACTTTTAACTGGCTCCATATTTTCTTTTTAGCCGGCCTTTTTTCTTATTTTCTAACAGGTATCTTCTACAACACCATCGAAGCAGCTACAAATATTGAGAAAAGGGCGACTGAAATCATGGGATTTATAATAATATTGGCATAATGTTACATATATAATTATGATGAACCCAATATTGTGGATGGTCCAGGATCTAAGTCATTATACAACGAGAACGAAAACGAGTGGAGTTGGTAAAAGAGCATTCAAAAATATTAATCAGCGCAATCTTTTGTGAAACGGTGGCAAGAGTTTCATCGCCAGCTAAAATTGTTTATAAGTTGAACAATTTATTTGAAAATTAGACCAAAGACGATCTAGTGGGTTCTATATCATCATTATTCGAACCGGCAATTGGATTTCTTAAGAAATAATACCTATTGCAGACGTCTTCAGTTATTAACATAAGACTGTATGGTTTTTATATTATTCTTAGGCATGTATTTGAAATTTTTCTGATACGACCTGTACTTCCCGAATCGGGAAGAAAAAATTTTCAAATCATTATAACTGTAATAACCAAGATAAGACTATATGGTTTTCATATCATTATTTGGCATCTCCGGTAGATTCTTTGGCATCTCCGGTATATAAGACTATGGTTTTCCTACTATATTTAGATGTGTTGTTATCAAGAACTTTTGTTTGAATTTTTCATACGATTCCTCCCGAATCGGGAAGAAGGGAATGAAAATTTTCAAATCTCCATCTCTCCGAATCAGGAACGAGTGAATGAAAATTTTCGAATTGCCATATCTCTGATATTAACCAAGATTCACCTATATAGGTCTCATATTATCGGCAGGCATATTATTAAAACTTTTGTTCAATAAGTTTTTTGATTCGATCTTCAAGTTTCTTACGTGTAAAGAAAATAGATTCGATTCAGCCAGAGAGTTCTAACATAAACACTTTTGAGGGATTTTATTACGGGAAAGATGACGGAATCTGTAGAAAGCCATTCTAGCCACTCCTCGTATCACCAGACGAAGAGGGACAAGGCCCAATATCAGTTCCATGGCCGCAATGGGTGTAAACCGAAAGGCTCATCATGTATCATCATATAATCATCATGCTGGCCGTTCTCTTCAATTTAGAGAGCTTGAGTTGGGATTGCTTCTTAAGACTGCACTTCCACCAAGCAATGCAACCGTACGTAATACGTGGTCTAACCACCATCACATATAGCCACTGAAGTTGCTTTGCGGCAAGAACCCACTTTTTTCCATAGGTCGTTTCACACGCCTATAGGGAATGCCTAGCCTTGTATTGTGTTTTCGAATTCCACGTAAGTTTGCTATCCAGGGCAGTCCACAGATATTTTGCTTCTTCCACAACCGGAATGAACAAATATCCTCCTTTTTCTGCTGAATTGTACCATAAGGGTTTTGTAGGGGTTTATGCTAAGTTTCTCTCCCTGACACCCCTGAATTGATGACATAGCCTCCTGAAGTCTGTCGGAAACATCGTTTTCATCTCCGACAGCCAGAATGACTATATCATCGTATGGTTATACATAAACATCCAGTGCGCCAATTATTACCAGAAGGTCATCAACTAGCAGGGACCACAACAGAGGGGATAGTACTCCTTCCTGAGGCCAGCCCCTGCCAGCCACAAAGGTGACTTCTTCCACTCCCAGTGAAGTTTTGAACACTCTGGCATTTAGCATGTTACTAATCCATTCCGCAATAATATTTGGTACTCCTCTGGCTCTTGCAGCCCCACAGAGCGAGCCAGTGGGGGCCGCATTAAATGCACCATCAATGTCCATGATGGTGCAGCAGTAGTCTCCTTGCGGAGCAGCAGCAGTCTCCTTGCGGAGCAGAGACTGTGTGATCCTCCCGACTAAGTTGTTAAGTGCCAGATCGGTTGATTAACCTTTTTGAAAGGCGTATTGATGTTCACTCAGAGACCCCGGTCTTGATGTATCCACCTATCTTCTCCAGGGTTTACAAAAGACGTAAGACTAATCGGTCTGAACGACTTGTGGTTGTGAGTTAGATTTACCTACCTTAGGGATGTAAACAACCCTGACTCTTCGCCAGCTGACCAGGAGAACATTCCAGCCAAGACTCGATCAGAAGAGCCTAAGGTATGAGAGGAGGACATTCACCCCCTGTTGTAACAAGGCAGGCATAATGCCGTCCTCTCCAGGAGCTTTGAATGGCTGAAATGAGTGAATCGCCCACCTGATTGCTCCGGGCTTGATGATCGTCCTTGCGTTCTTACAATCGTCCTTTTTTGGTCTTTCTACAAGGCCCTTCAGGGTGATGGTGTCACAGTTATCACTGATATCAAGAAAGCAACAATTTGGGACAATTAAAATAATAAAATTGTCTATTCAAGACACAAAATGTAAGTTTGATGAAAACAAGTAGATTTCAAGAATTTTAATTCAGTACTAAACTGTCATAGAAATCTGTATATCACTTTCGGAGTCTTCAAACAACAAGATACAAAATGGTTGAAAACGGTCAACGTTTCTCACGACGACTGAATTGCAGGAAATTGAAATATGCGCTGGTCTTCAGAAAACATGTATTGTTGGTTATACGCTCATAGTTCTTGATACCTGAATCGATCGATAGGATTGATCATTATTGAAAGCGCATCCACCCAAGGATTGAGATAAACGAGATTAAACTGAAAAATAGATACGTTAAAACTTCCGTAACTAGGTAGAGGGGGATTGAAATTTTCAAATCACCATATCTTCGGTAATAACCAAGATCAACACATGCGGATTTTATATTATCCTTAGGAATATTATTATGAAAGACCTTTGATGGAAAAGCTTTCTGTTCTTCTTATCTAGTTCAAAAAGTTAAATATAATCTACTATATATAGTTTCACTAAGCTGCTCCCCCAGATATCGAATTCTCCCTTTGCCTGTAGGCTCTGCCAAGAAGGGTTTAAATTGATATTACCACACATTATTAACTGGCTCATTTGATCCTAATTTAATTCTAAGTAGGCTTCTTTCCGAATAAACCAAACTGAATGTTAGACCCTAGTTTGCTTGAATATTTTTGAGAATGTAGGGAATTTGCTGAGCATGAAATGAGCCATTAAAGAGAAAAGAAAATGATCACAAAGCCGGGTAGTCAGTATTTCACTAGAAAATTCCAAGAATGAAACTCAGAAGAAAGTTCCATATCAAGCCTATAATACAGCACATATTGATATAAACTACACTATGTTAACCAATAAAATTATAGTTGGAATATGATGCCCTACGACAATCTATGTAGCACGAGAATTTGCTTTCTGTATACTAATATTATTTTCCACATCCTTCAATAAACAATTACATAAAGTAACTCGTTCATTTCACCGTGTTTTCTACAGTTTCTTAATTTTTCTCAAGAGCTTGAACCTATGTTGTTCATTACAGGCTTCATGTCAAGGTTATTTTGTATTACACCGAAAATTTGTGGCTCATATAAACATATTTTTCAAAGAATATTTTCAGCGCATTTTTGGATAATAAGTCGAAATTAAAGTGGTTTACTTAAATTTTCCTATAGTTACGTTATATATTTTTTCAAAACGCAAGGCTGCTAAGAAAGTTGAATTGCACTGGTATTATATAATATACTCACAGTATATCTTTCTTCACCCAACCCCATTTTCGTTCAAATACTTTTGCTCCTTGTTTTTCTTTATTTACTCTTTGCCTCCAGCTGAAGTCTTTCTCTATAGGGGTTAATAGACCCATTTTATATATCTGTATGTATACTATTTGGTAGGTAATTATAAGATAATGAAGTAAAAACCAGAATAAACTTCATATGAAAATTATTATTTGACAGAAAATATCAGTTGATATTGTTTTGAAATACGCCTAACGTGATTAACATTTTATTGCCTACTATCTATATGAAAAGTGTAAGTTTTACCTGTACGTGAACAAAAATTGTACTTAGCCTTTTCAGGAAATGTAGAATATGTGAATGATTGTTAACATCACCTCTTTGGAAGTAACCCTCTAAACAACATGGAAGAAAATTATGAATCTCCTAACAAATAATTATAATATTAAATATAAGACGTTAATTTTTGTATATAATAATTTTGAAGGAGCAATTTTCATGTATACTCATGTATACGTTGTCTCAGAACTATCAGACCCACTCCTATATTTCTTCCCCAATATTATTCTACGCTGTCTGATTCATAGCAACCTTCGAAGTAGTTTCCATTAGATTCAACAACATGCTACAAATGTAAATCTGTCATTTATTCAAATTGTATATTTCTCTTTCTGGCAATCTTGAAAAAGACCAAAAGTCGCAGAGAGATATATCGGTACTGTACGAAGGTTTCATTATCATTCACCGGTTTCAATTTGTCCCGATCAATTTCAATGTGATAATTTTTTGCTCATCCATCAGCAACATCGAACCCATCTGAAAATTCTCATTCAATTTCTCAATTCATTAATTTTGATTTTTCAATTCAACTGAGCATATCATTGAATTCAGACTTGGAGGAGATATCAGAGTGGGGCCGGTCGAACTTGGTCAATTTCAATGGGAACAATACGCAATTAACAACGTTCTCCAGAAAATTCACTGCAGTAGAACCTCCTTGACTCATGTTAGGACATCGAATTTTCTTTACGATCTCTCCATGCATTTACTCGGATCACATTCAACACCGGAGTTTGTTGGAATTACCATGTGTCAGCCATTGTCAAATCTGTTTCTGCTGAACTCAGTTTTCTTTTCAGGACCAAGCAGTACTCCACGCCATCAGAGATGATGCACAGACGCGATTTGGTCTATTCCCTTGTGTGGGGGGCTCCTCACCCAAACATTCATTACTTCTATTGTATAGGGTCCAGCAGACACCAGTATGACTCATCGACTACCCGGAGATCACGCGTGATCTCCTGACTCTCTGTCTAAGGAGGTAGGTTGCTGGTCCTTTTCTTTATCACAAATACTTCTATGGTAAATATTCTGAGGAACTTGGTCTCTCATCAGCGGACGGTCCAACTAGCAACGCCACGTATCTATCTATAAACGTTCTTTTGTGTACAGAGCTAGTGTGCTGTGGAACCCATCGCATCGAACTTCTTTCCAATAACTCACAATTTGGCCTTATCCAAGAACCGAGTGAACACTTATTAAATCATATTAAGTGACGACAGCTCTAGTATGATAGAAATCTAACCTAACCTCACTTCTTTCCAAGAGCTCAGTCTGAAAAAACAATAGCAGGTTGCAAACATTGTGTTCTGTCCGTTGAGAATCGCAATATATATATATATATATATATATATATATATATATATATATATATATATATATATATATATATATATATTCGATTAGACTGATATATTCATAATGATGAATCAATGTACCAACGAGTAGTGTCAGAGGCTTTCTCCCCAGAAAAATCTAAAGTACGGACCCAAATACAAGATGAATTGGACGAGTTGCCATTAACTGTTGTGAATGATAAATTTTCAACAAGATGGTGCACCTACTCACAACACAAGGGAGGTCTCGCGGTATCTCGAAATTTTTCCCGAAAAATGGATAGGTACAAATGGTCCCATAAGATGATCAACTCGATCGCCAGATTTGAGTCCACTAGATTTCTTCCTGTGGGGCAATTTGAAGAACGAGGTTTACCAAACACCTGTTAGAACCCAACAAAAATTGGAGAACCATTTAAGACAGGCTATTGCAGTCATTACAGCCCTACAGTTAAATAATGTTGTCAGGGGAACCATCAATCATGTAAGATGTTCTGTTCGTGAGAATGGTGGTATTTTTGAACATTCATTATATTTACTTCATTGTCGCTGTTCTTTCTTTTGTTATTAACTTTTACACCCCGTAAAAAAGAGCAATTAAATTTATGGACATAATCTTGTATTTTCGTGCTAGGAGATGTTGAGCTAAGCCAATTGTCACTGTTCATGGCCTTCTAGAACGAAAGATGAAAATTAAGAAAAAAAAAAGATTGTGATTCTTTTTCTTTCAAAAATATGTCGAAAGGTCGTAGGATGAGATGGACAATCAAAATAAGCAAGAAAATACAGGGTGTCCCACTAGAAAATAGAAAGTTGGTATCATTTCCAGCATAACCGAAAACGAAATATCAAACATATTAATGTTATCAAATTCAAAATGTTGTCTTATATCCGATTCCCATATTGCATAAAAATATTCCAAATAGAACAAAAGCTAGGGTGGCCCTAGTTTCAGTTACACCCGATATAAACAATAGGTGAATTTGGATAAAATGAAATTATTTTTTCTCTTTTCAAATACTTATAAGACGTATGACAAATTTCCACAAAATGTGAAGTTTTCCAGAAATCACTATTCTTCAAACATTCTATGGTTTCATCTAGTATGCTGAAGCGAATTTACATAAAATTTTCCGAATGTTTTCAATTCTATACTCCCAAGAATAAATGTCAAAATTATATTCAATTTACATAGTTGACTTATAGATGACTAACTGAAAAGTTTTCGAATGAAAAATGTTAGAATGCTACGTTCAAAATGGACGAGGTTCTAATGCAGCTTCAGAAGAAAGAAGAATAATGAAGAAGATACAACGGAGGTTTTTGGAGCTGTTACTGTGAATTCAGTTAGGCAACTTGAAGCAGAAAGTAAGATACCAAAATCTAAGGTTTCGCGAATTCCCAACAAAAAAATAATTTTCAGTCATATAAAATGAGGACATCTCAGTATCTACAGCCAAAGGATTATGAGCGATGGCTAAAATTTTGCCGATGGGATCAGGAAAAGTCGAGAGGAAATCTCGAATTCTACCATTGAACCATATGAACTGAACAAGTGAGGTGATTAATTATTCGATCGTAAAATGAATTTTGGTTTCAATATTTAAATATATATATATATATATATATATATATATATATATATATATATATATATATATATATATATATATATATATATATATATATATATATATATATATATATATATATATATATATATATATATATATATATATATATATATATTCTTACATACAAAATAAATACAATGAAAATATTTCTTAATATATGATGCTTGCTAACGAGATGAAAAAAATGTGAAAATGAAAAAATATTTATTCTACCGATTATTATTTTTTCAACGGGTGTTATTCATAGGAATCTTCACAAAATATTGAGATTTTAAGTCTGAAGAAAAATTTATTGGAACAGTTACAGAAGATAACAGTCATCATATATTCTTCGTAGGTTTCTTTCCGAAAGAAATAATAAGGTAGAATCATAGGTCTTCTCTTCAATTTATATTGCTCAGAAGCTTATTTCATGTTTTATTTATTTGTATATATAAATGTAATATAAATAGCTGATAATTTTAGCTTCTATATTCAAAGCAGTATTCTATTCGATCGTTCATCACTTCACACAAAGAAAACTATCAATGAATAACATTCAGTGTTACTCGACTAAGGTCCGTGCTTTAGATTTTTCTGGGAGAAAGCCTCTGACACTACTCGTTGGTACATTGATTCATCATTAAGAATATATCAATCTAATCGAATATGAATATATATATATATATATATATATATATATATATATATATATATATATATATATATATATATATAGGATCATAGGTCTTCTCTTCAATTTATATTGCTCAGAAGCATATATATATATATATATATATATATATATATATATATATGCTTCTGAGCAATATAAATTGAAGAGAAGACCTATGATCCTACCTCATTATTTCTTTCGGAAAGAATATTTGATGATTGTTATCTTCTGTAACTGTTCAAATAAATTTTTCTTCAGACTTAAAATCTCAATATTTTTGTGAAGATTCCTATGAAAAACACTCGTTGAAGAAATAATAATCAGTAGAATAAATATTTTTTCATTTTTCACATTTTTTCATCTCGTTAGCAAGCATCATATATTAAGAAATATTTTCATTGTATTTATTTTGTATTTAAGAAATATATATATATATATATATATATATATATATATATATATATATATATATATATATATATATATATATATATATATATATATTTTCCACATTTAAATATTGAAACCAAAATTCATTTTTACGATCGAATAATTAATCACCCTCACTTGTTCAGTTCATATGGTTCAATGGTAGAATTCGAGATTTCCTCTCGACTTCCTGATCCCATCGGCAAAATTTTAGCCGTCGCTCATAATCCTTTGGCTGTAGATACTGAGATGTCCTCATTTTATATGACTGAAAATTATTTTTTTGTTGGGGATTCGCGAAACCTTAGATTTTAGTATCTTACTTTCTGCTTCAAGTCAAGTTGCCTACATGAATTCACAGTAACAGCTCCAAAAACCTCCGTTGTAACTTCTTCATTATTCTTCTTTCTTCTGAAGCTTCATTAGAACCTCGTCAATTTTGAACGTAGCATTCTAACATTTTTCATTCGAAAAGTTTTCAGTTAGTCATCTGTAAGTCAACTATGTAAGTTGAATATAATTTTGACATTTATTCTTGGGAGTATAGAATTGAAAACATTCGGAAAATTTTATGTAAATTCGCTTCAGCATACTAGATGAAACCATAGAATGTTTGAAGAATAGTGATTTCTGGAAAACTTCACATTTTTGTGGAAATTTGTCATACGTGTTATGAGTATTTCAAAAGAGAAAAAATAATTTCATTTTATCCAAATTCACCTATTGTTTATATCGGGTGTAACTAAAACTAGGGCCACCCTTATAGCTTTTGTTCTATTTGGAATATTTTTATGCATTTTGGGAATCGGATAGAAGACAACATTTTGAATTTGATAACATTTATATGTTTGATATTTCATTTTCGGTTATGCTGGAAATGATACCAACTTTCTATTTTCTAATGGGACACCCTGTATTTTCTTGCTTATTTTGATTGTCCATCTCATCCTACGACCTTTTGACATATTTTTGAAAGAAAAAAAACACAATCTTTTTTTTTCTTAATTTTCATCTTTCTTTCTAGAAGGCCATGAACAGTGACAATTGGCTTAGCTCAACATCTCCTAGCACGAAAATACAAGATTATGTCCATAAATTTAATTGCTCTTTTTTACGGGGTGTAAAAGTTAATAACAAAAGAAAGAACAGCGACAATGAAGTAAATATAATGAATGTTCAAAAATACCACCATTCTCACGAACAGAACATCTTACATGATTGATGATTCCCCTGACAACATTATTTAACTGTTGGGCTGTAATGACTGCAATAGCCTGTCTTAAATGGTTCTCCAATTTTTGTTGGGTTCTAACAGGTGTTTGGTAAACCTCGTTCTTCAAACTGCCCCACAGGAAGAAATCTAGTGGACTCAAATTCGGCGATCGAGCTGATCATCTCATGGGACCATTTGTACCTATCCATTTTTCGGGAAAAATTTCGTCGAGATACCGCGAAACCTCCCTTGTGTTGTGAGTAGGTGCACCATCTTGTTGAAAATTTATCATTCACAACAGTTAATGGCAACTCGTCCAATTCATCTTGTATTTGGGTCCTCAATACCAAATATCTCTCCCCTGTCAATGAAGCCTCAAGAAATATAGGCCATATGAAATATCTTTCCATCATCCTCATCCAGATATTGAACCCAAAACGTTCTTGAAAGTTTTCATCTTGATATCTGTACTCATTTTGTTGCGACCAGTACCTGGTATTTTGCCTATTGATCATACCATTGTTCGTGAAACTTGACACTGAATATAATCTCTGTGGGATATTGTGCACCACCCTTCATTTTCCTAAGGTACTCAAATGAGCGGTAGTTATGTTTTATAAAATTCCTTTGTTGATGTGGTTGGATTGATATAAAAAAATGTCAATACGTCTATTTCGGTATCTTCGTCGTTAACGAAACCTCTTCTTCAGCAGGTTGCACCTCACGAAATTTCCGTTTGACTTTAGAGAAATAGGTTCTATTCGGATGAAGTCATTCCGGATAGCGCTCCCTGTATAATTGCTCAGCTTGAACGCTATTTTGCCTGTACTCTCCAAAAATAAGGAGCATATCGACTTTTTCACTTTGGGTGTATTGATTCTTACTCAAAACTGAATTCACTAATTCGCAATGTCGATAATTAACAACAATGGAATCTTGATATGTCACATTGATATTTTTATGATCACAGAATATTATAATTATGAACAAAAAGTTTGCATCGCCAACGTAGTTTTTGTTATTAGCGAATGTGGAAACTGCAAAAATTGTCTAGGTCTTTTACACTAGAACTCCGGAACTATTAAGAATAGAGTGACGTGAATGGTAAAAATGAAGATAAAAATATACTGTTTCTGTAATACTGGGTGGTTATCTCAGAAGAAAACCTACTTTTTGAGGAAAAACCGAAATTTAAAACTTTGACACCCCGTAAAAAATAAGCAATTAAATTTTTAGATGCAATCTTGTATTTTCGTGATAGGAGATGTTGAGTTAAGCCAATTGTAACTGTTCATGGCCTTTTGGAACGAAAGATGAATATTTCAGAAAAAAAGATTTTGTTTTGTTTTCCTTTCAAAAATATGTCAAAAGTGTCCTAATCGAAAGTTGGTATCGTTTCCGACATAACCGGAAACGAAATCTCAAACATATTAATGTTATCAAATTCAAAATGTTGTCTTCTATCCGATTCCCAAATCTCATAAAAATATTTCGAATAGAAAATAAGGTACAGGGGAGGCCCTAGTTTCAGTTACACTCGGTATAAGGAAAACCAAATTTATATTATAATACGAAAACCATTCAACAAAAAATTAATCTAAAGTACGTCCCTGCATTCTAATCAAAAAAGAACTTTCAGAGTGTCAAAATAGTTTTCATTTAACTTTGATAGCAATCGAGATATTGGCATAGGAAATCCTGGAAAATCGAGCAATTCCGGTAAAACAAGAAATCCGGAATAATTCGGGAAAATGAGAAAATTTGTTATCACCAAAAATTTTCGTCGAAAGATGAGGACGGAGCTTGGGATGTCATTTATCCTTATTTTGAGTTGATTTGATTCATTTACGGTTCAAACCTTTGATACAAAAAACATTTCACAACCACTTGAAAATATAAATTCATAACAGTGTGAATGATTTTCTACTCTTGGACAAGAAATCCGAATAATATAGGTTCATAATACATTCAGCTAGAAAAACTAAGTAAATTAAGTCTTTCCTTCAATTTCCCAAGTGATTTATAAAAGCACCAGTCTGCGTTCATATATTCGTTGCCGAACCTCAATATTCGACATACTGGAGCATTGCCGTAATAATTGGTTCGGTATGTAGGTTCATCGAACAGATGATTGATTGATTCTACCAGGTACATGAAAACCTATTTGATATAAAATATCAGGACAGACAATTTCATTATTCAAGCATTTGTACAAAAAAGAAGGTCAGCTATTACTCTTCAGTCCGCCAAAGTTCTGAAATTTGCTTCAGATCTCATAGTTGAGACAGAGAATTCATTTATAGGAATAGACATTTTATATGAGGCGTAAAAAAGGAGTTCATTTTGAACTCTTTCAATTGCCTGAGATTGTTCTGCGTAATGAGGTGACCATACCGTTGAAGTATATTCCAAGATGGGCCTGTAGTAACTAATGAGTGGAGGCACTTGTGTTGTGTCTTATACAGGGTGCTTCAACGAAAACTAAACAGAGGCTATATCTACCAAGATATTCATTTCTGATCAAAACGCAAAAACAAGTCAACTTTTGTTTCAAGTGGGACATCTTTTGGGGTACAATACTTGCCTGAAATATCAACCCCCTAAGCGGGGGTTACAATCCTTAAACATTTTGAATAGAGAAGATAAGTCGAGTGATGACTCAAAAAAAAGGTGGTATCTTTGAATGAATTTCCATTTTTAATTGAAAACTGTAAAAGATACAGGGTGAGCAACTGAAAGATAGTGGAGACTATTTCTCTGAGACTATTCAAGTTTCAGTGAGGTAAAATGGAACAGATCCATGCTGATCAATGGCACCCATCATCAAGTACCATCCTCATCTCGAATTCCAACCCCTGGACCAGGGGTGACAACCCTTGAAAATTTGGAAGAGGGTAGATGGGTCGAGTGATAACTCGAAAGTCTGCATTTCCATGAAAGAATTTTCATTTTTGATTGAAAACTCTAGAAAAACTGGAATAGATTCATTTAGATCAAAGATGACAGCCTTTGATCTGGAATGAATCTGTTCCATTTTTTTGCACTAATACTTGAATAGCTCAGAGCGATAGATAGTCTCCCCTATTTTTCAGTAGCTCACTCTGTATCTTCTACAGTTTTCAATCAAAAATGAAAATTCGTTCACGGGGATGCAGTCAAAGATAATACTTTTCTTTCGAGGTATCACTCAACCCATTTACCCTCTTCCAAATTTTCAAGGGTGGTCACCCCTGCTCTAGGGGTTGAAATTCGAGATGAGGATTGTACTTGATGATGACTGCCATTGATCAGCATGTATCTGTTCCATTTCACTTCACTGAAACTTGAATATTCTCAGGGAAATAGTCTTCCCTATGTTTCAGTTGCTCACCCTGTATCTCTTACAGTTTTCAATTAAAAATAGAAATTCGTTCAAGGCGATGTAGACAAAGATACTACCTTTTTTTTGAGTTATCATTTGACCCATCTTCCCTATTTAAAATGTTCAAGGATTGCAACCCCCGCTCAGAGTGTTGATATTTCAGGCAAGTTTTGTACCCCAAAAGATGTCCCCCTTGAAACAAAAATTGACCTGTTTTTGAGGTTTGATCAGAAATGGATATCTTGGATGATATAGCCTCTGTTTCGTTGAAGCACCCCGTATAACCCAATACTTTAACGGCATGACCGACCACTTTTTCGGTATGTGCCCTGAAGCACACTTTTGAGTCAATGAGTACTCCTAGATCCTTCACAACTTAAACCCTATTTGACATAGTATTATGCACGCTATAGTCGAATTTAGTTGTATCCTCAATTCTAGTAAAAGAAATACATTGGCATTTATAGATGTTTATTTCCAAGTCATTTTTCGAAATCCATTCAACCACTCTATCTAAATCTGATTGTAGTGCAATCGCATCATCAATGCAATGAATTATTTTGAACATCTTCAAATCGTCAGCAAAGAGTAGAAAACGGAAATGTCTAATTACTGAACCCAAATCATTTATAAATATAATAAAAAGTGTTTTGCAGCATTTCCCACAGCTTCCGTACTGAAACATCGAAAATGGACACCCTATATACTATCTCCTAAACGTTCAATTTTATGTAAAGGAAATAAAACAATTTCCAATGTTCTCTAGAGCACTTACCAATATTTCAAAACTATCTTCTTTTGCTACATCATCAAGTAAATATGACAATAAAATCAAAGAGTTTATTTAAATCAAAATTTATGTCCATACAAAATCTCTTATGAAAGTTTATGTTTATAATTGAAATCGCAGAAACTGAACCCTCATTAAATGCAATGAACCGTCTATCATACATATTGTAGCTGCGTAGCTGGAGGAAAATCGATTTAAGCAATAGGTGAGTTCTTATATAACGCAAAAATGAACGAATAAGAAGAAAGAAAATATGTTGCAATTGTAATCGATCGCTTAAGTTAGTGCAAGTATTAGTTAAGCCTTTCTCTCCATAGAAGCAGGTGATCTAGTTACTCGATAGGGCACTAGGGCATTACATAATATTCAATAAATAATTCGAATCAAGTAAACTATGTAGAAAATTAATAATATGTTAACAATTATGAACATCATCCAAGATCGAGAAAAATATGATAATTCCCTTGAGAAAGAATCGAAATATAATTGAGGTTTTTGCATCCTAAATGCAAATTTAATAAACTATTTATTCATTTAATAATTCTTGAACCATATCTTCGTCATCTGTGTACTCAGTAACTCGAGTGCAAATAGACAGGAATAAAATTCGTTTTTACTCCAATTTCGTAATTGCACTCCTGGTCTGCCCTAATTTGAGGTTGGCTCTCATCTCGGATACCAACCTGTAAAGTTGTTAGTGATTGGATAGTGCCTCGCTCCCGCCAGTGAGGATGGAGGGCTTGTGACCCAAAGTTACTGGTAACCACGGCTTGTCTGTGGAGCGCTGATGGTGACCGTGTAGCAATGGGCCGAAAGGCAGGCGTGTCACGTTAATCCTCAGACATAATCTGTATTTTAAGTCAATCATAACAGTTATTGGTTTTGTGTACGAATACTAATCTATGCAATGAAGGTGAATTCAATAATAAAAAAAACAAGTACTGTGTTTTAAGGAATTTAACTTAATAATTGCGATTCGTAACGCGTTTCACTACACCGTAGCTTCTTCAGACGAATTGATATACGGAAAAATATAAATGAGAATATAACTATAAATGTTCTTGAGTAATTAAAAGCTTATTGGGTTGTTTCTTCTTAAGTGGTTATTTATGACAGGTATATCCAATAAAATTAAGGAATAGATTGCTCCCCGAAGAGATTCAATAGAGGTGAAGGGCTTAAATCGACTTCTTCATTGATGAGTCTACCTGAGTGTTTGTATTTATTGATTTCTAAAGTTTCCCAAAGATGTACCTACCAAGATTTATTATCTGTATGCAAAATTTCAAACTGTGGGTCGAAAGAATGATTATTTTCAAAGAGATGATTCGCGTAATTTGAATCTGATTTTTATTTATGTTCCGATATTCTAATATTGAAATTTCTATGTGTTCTACCAATGTAGAAAAAAGGTGAATTCCATCGTTCAATGAACACCTTTATTAGAAAATGAACACTTTTAGTGTTAGTGTAGTGAATTTTCGGTTGTTTGGAGTTATGAATACCATTCGAATCCAATTCAGACGTAGTTTTCAATAATAAGTGAACCGAATTACCTGTTATTGAACGTTTGATCACTAAGATACAATATCACGTAACTCACTTCATCTAGTTTTGACTTGCAATAACGCGTATCTTCATCAGTTAAGTTCAATATCAGCTGCTAGTGGACGTGTTGTGACATCAACGCTCTCATCTTGAGTATTCAGAATAGAAAAAGTGAGTAAATACTTATCATGTTGAGTTAATTCCATCTATAAACATATTTTCAATTCGATCAATTGACAATTTCTTTCTTTCATACCAGTAGTAGCAAGATATATTCAAAAGGTTGAAAGATTTTCTATATTTCATTTGAATATACAGGGTGGCATAGCCGGTAAGTCGAATTTATTTGATATTTACTTGAATGATATGGAGTGTCCCGACATTGTTCGTCTATCTGAACATTTTCTGAATAACAGCATGTGTGGTGAGTTTGTGCTGGATGGTTGGACAACTGCAGCATCTTTTGGTCGCTCTTCAACTCGTCAGGGTGGAGTGGCAAATTTGTGTGAGCGTCATGATTTTGTAGTTTGTGTTTTATCCATAGAATTTCATTGCGAGGATGCAACTTTTTATATTGAAAACTTAGCATTATTGTGTGAACTCCTCAAGACCTATGGTTTCCACCAAAATATTTTTGAACCCACCAGAGGAGAAAACTGTATTGATAATATTTTTTTGAATTTTATTCCCACAAATGAGAGAACACATGTGTTGGCATGGATATTTGGGGGGGGGGGTTTGGTGTCGTGGAAAATTGTCGTAAGTTTCGACCGCTAACTGAGAGAGGTTTTCATGAATTTCATCTTGCTCTGGAGGGTGAGTCTTGGGAATTTGTGAGGGATGATCGTATTGATGTCAATGATGCATTTCAAAATCTTCAGGACATTTTCATCAATCAGGGCCCCCGTGAGGGCTACTGGCGCTTGTGTGCAAGAAAGGATTTTGGCGCCCCCTAAGGAATTTTGTATCATGTTTCTTTTATTCTTTTTTTAAGGTAGGTAGGTGCTTGAAGTAAAGCAAAAAGCTGAACTTTAAAAGTCATATTTATTTGTAGACTAAAATATCGAAATGAAACAAACAGAACAAAATCATAACAAAATAAATTCTTGATCACACCCATTTTGAGACATTTAAGTTATGGGATACAGACACGTTGACTCGTTGTTAATAAATACTAGAAAAATAACCTATACTAAAAATCATATTTTTTAGGAACAAATAACAGAAATATTGCCTAATGTCTACATATATATATATATATATATATATATATATATATATATATATATATATATATATATATATATATATATATATATATATATATATATATATATATATATATATATATATAATTTGAGAAGACGAATTAATCAAAATTCGTAGATGAATGAATAATTCCTCCTGACAAGAACTAGTTCCCAAATTTGCCCGCCATGCACGCAGCCCCCAAACGCCACAATAGTGCAACTAAGCAGGATGCCAAGAAACGAAGCGGCAGACTGCAGTTTCGCCCTTATTAGGAGCTCATCAGTGTCGCATATCGCTTCTCAGCATCCTACCAAGCTACATCGGGGTACCCTATCAATTCCAGAAAGGATGCACCTCGTACATACGTACGAGAGTCGCCCTCCATGGACTGACACGGCGAACCCGCTACCGGACTTCGAGAAAGATACGAACAATAACAAACAGATGTGGAAACGTTAAAATTCGTCTTGTCTCAAAGCCTCAAATTTACATGTATAGACTCCTCATGAAGTTTATCGAGGAAGATATTTGACCATATATATATATATATATATATATATATATATATATATATATATATATATATATATATATATATATATATATATATATATATATATATATATATATATATATATATATATATATATATATATATATATATATATATATATATATATATATATATATATATATATATATATATATATATATATATATATATATATATATATATATATATATATATATATATATATATATATATATATATATATATATATATTATATATATATATAAAAAATATACCTAGGAACTTTTAACTTTTAAAATCAAAATGGTACCTAGTTTATCGTGGAAGATTATTGACCATATATATATATATATATATTTTTTTTTAAAATATACCTAGGAACTTCGTTTTAAAATCAAAAATGGTAGATAGGTCTAGGTGCAATAGAAAATAAAAGATAGCTATTGTAGTAGTGATATTTTCCGAGAATTTGCCGTTGCAAATTCATTAATTACATCGCTTAAATTTATACCGTCAAAATTTCTTGTTAAATTGCTAATATTGTTAGCCCAGACAATCTTTCTTGAATCATTGTCGATCTTAAATAATTTTAATGATTTTAACTTTGAAAAGATCTTTCGCCAGAAGCTACAGATACAGGCAATTCTTAGTGAAATACTTACGTTTGGAAAGGTGGAGATTAAATTGTTTTCAAATATATATTGTAAAATAATCAAGGGGTCAGTATCATCAGGTAATGGTAACAACTTTAACGCTTTAATTTCGTTAAACAGATCATTTGAGTCTATATCCTTATTATCCTTATTTGTCAGTCGCTCTTCAAGAATAGAACAATGATTTAATAGATCGCTGTCACTTAATTTGAATATGTCGCTAAAAAATCCGAAAATATTATCATACTCATTTAATAAGTTTTTTCAGAGAGCTTATAGTTTGATCTATAATTTTTAAGAAAAAGATAATTTTAAAGGCGGTTTTTGGATCATGAGGGGTCTTATCTCGGTGTTCATAGTCAAACAGTTTTGGTTTGAATTTTCTCCTAATCGTTGGTAATGGTGGAATGTCTTCTTCAATTTCGGGAGAGGATGCAACTTCTTTCGCTTGCACAAGAACTTCTTGAAATGATTGGTCAGATCTATATTGCTGGAAGTGATCAACTAAATTTTTTAGGTAGGTTTGGCATACTTTAATATTAATTGTAGCACTTTGCATTTGTTTGCTGACAATATTTATATGAAATAAAAAGTCATGCCAAATCATAATTCCACAAATAAATTGAAAATTTTATACAGACGTTAAGAGGGAACTCGCTTTATGTCTTGCATCAATGTGAAAGGAATTATCTTCAGCCACTTCTAGAAGACTTTCGCAAACCTTAATTAAATAAACTTTAAGGGGCTTTATTGCGTCAATTCTGCTGGACCATCTTGTCTCACTTAGAGGCTTTAAACTTAACCCGGGGACATTTTTTCTCAAAACATACCACCTTTTTGTGGATGACGAAAAAAAATTATACAACTCTTGCACAAGATTAAAAAAGTTTATTGTAGCACCTGACACCTTAGAAGCGTCATTTACTGTTAAGTTCAAAGTATGAGCCGCACAAGGTACAAAAAAGGCTTTCGGATTCGCATCAAGAATGCGTTTTTGAATCTAACCCAATTTGTTTTCCCTTCATATTTGTCCCATTATCATAACCTTGTCCCCTAATGTGTCTTAATTCTAAATTTAATTTTTTCAAATTTTCTATCACAAATGTATATATCCCTTCTCCTGCAGAGTCCAGTATTGGATTAAACGCAATGAAACTTTCCTTAACTTCAACCTTTTTTGATGTGGTGTTAAGGACAACATACCTCAGAACAAGACTAATTTGCTCAGTATGACTAGTGTCTGGTGCACAATCTAATATTATTGAAAAATATTTCGAACTGCGAACCATTTCTGAAATATTATTTCTTACTTTGGACGACAATAATTCAATTATTTCATTCTTTATTTGCTCGCCTAAATAATGTGTCATTTTGACAGATTTTTTTTGGGAGTTATACACTCGCCTAACGTGTTGTATCATCACTGAATCAAAACAGGCAATCATCTCATCATCAGCTTTTAGAAAATTTCCATTATCATGTTCAAAAAGCAATTGAGAAAAACCTTGAAATGCCAAGCATTGTGTAGATGAATACTTAACAATCGCAATAATTCTTTCCAACACGTCTCACCAATATTTTTTTTCCGTTTCTAAAATCCGCAGATGATGAGCATTAACTGTCATAGATGTCTCCAACATTTTTTTTAAATTTATCCAAGTGTAACTGTAGTGTAAAATTGACGTTTCGTGTCTCTTAAGTAGCAAAGACAAGTGTTGCCAATCCATTTGTATCACAAAAATCGTTAGGAGTTTTACATTTACAAAACAACTTACAACAAAAACAAAATACAGAATCTTTTGAAATAGAGTAAATAAGCCAAGCTCTTTCGACTTTTTCTCCATTTGCTAGATTTCTTCCAAAGTATTTGCACGAAAACTTTCTCTCATCTTTATTACTAGGAAAGCTAAAACTGATGTCTATCGAGGGCGGACCACGTTTAACCAATGTTCTAGCCATCTCATTGGTGATTCTTTCGGGTCACAATACTGGGTCGGACGGAATTATATCGATACTAGCCTCATTACAGCCTTCATCGAAAGTGTCAATTGCAGCAGGTATTTCGGTAGCTGACATTACCGAACCTTTTACACAAGCTGAATTACCTGAAGTGAATTGTTCAAGTGCTGTAGATGAGAATGGTGTCATCGCTTCATCGGGCTCTGCATCAGTAGAAGCTTTTTTGCTTCTACAACCGCAGCCACTTGTTGCAATACCTGGTGGTACTGTTTAAATTTCAGATGGTCCACTCACGGTTATTGATACTACGGATTTAGAATCTTGAGATTCGGACGATTCGATCGCACCATTATCGATAGTATCAGTGGAATCTCGATTGTTTCGCAAGAAATGCTTTAAAGATCTAACCATTTTCCCCTTTCCTTTAGTCTCAGTTTCTTTTGCTAGCGAAACTTCTCACCTGAAGGTCTCTTTCTTTTATCCTAAAAAAACAAATAACTAATTAGTACTCATGGGAATTAGGAATTAACTTCTAAAGTAACCACAATAATGAGCATCATGTGGGTAGGGATGGAAATATTCTCAAAAAGAGCCAATAGTTTTCAACCCTTTATAGGGCAGATTATTATTAAGTAAGATATGGCTGATTAAAGTTTGCATATTTGAGTAAGAAGCAATTTGGTCGAGCCCTTTCAGCTTAAATCTTTTCAAAAATAAAGGCAAAAAAGATATTAACTAATTTGATCTTATAGCCCTTAAAAAACTCTACAAAATGATAAAAAATGGTAAAAAGATCAATAGCATAAAACTAAGCGAGGAATGGATAAAACCAGTTACTTTTCTAAACTCGTACATGACATTTCAATTAATAAAAAGATATTTGGCTAAAAAAATTAATTAGAACCAGTATCCTATAAAGGGTTAATGTTGATAGTGTAAAGAAGGAAACACTTACAGTTTTATAAAAAATCAAGCCGTTGAAATTGCAGTCAGCAGGTATTTGGCACATAATCAAAAAAAAAGTAGTAAACAAAATACTACACAACACAATACCACACTTGACAAAATAAAAATAACTTTATATGTAAAAATTAATAGGATTACTTGTTTTTATGAACTTGTTGCACGGTCAAGTGAACTAACTGATTTAAAAACGCCGGTTGCCTGTTGTGTATTTATACCTAATCCTATTTAATTTCTCAACTTTTATTTAAATATTTTTTTGGACCCTGGGTTTTGGCGCCCCTAAAGGATGGCGCGCGTGTGCATTGCACACTTTGCACATAAGGTTACGTGAGAGATGATGGATATACTCCTGATCTCAGTTGATACACTGAGGATTTAAGAAATATGAGAAATAGATTGGAGCTTGTTTCTGAGCTTTCTGACGAACATAAAACCGAAAACCTAAGATACTTCGGAATAAATTGAAAATCAATTATAAGTTAGAAAAATTGACAGCGCGAAAGTTAGAAAACACGATGAAATGATATTGAAAGCAGGAAATAAAAACAAGGTTATGTCCGGAATAATAAAAAACGGAAAATATCCAGGGGTGGAAACAGTTCTCGTATTAATGCTAATGAGTATAGTAAATATTTTTCATCTATCCTTCAGGAGATCATAAGTTCTACAGCCTGTATACAAAAGTGAAAGTGATTTATTTCTCAAGAATATTCCCAAAAGTGTCAGCTTTTCTTTTACTGGGATGTCCTACAACACGGTGAGAGATATTGCGACCAGGATGAAAAATAATAAATATAGAAGACTCAGAAGCTTTGCAGAATAGAAGTTCATACCGAGTCACCAGTTTGGATTCAGAAACGAACACGCAACAACCCATAAAGTGGCAAGGCTGACGGAGAACATAAAAGAAAATATGAACTTATCAAAACCAACAGCAGCAACGTTCATGGACATAGGAAATAGCCTTCGAAAGAGTCTGGCACGAAGCAACGATATACAAAATGAAAAGAACGAAGTTTCCAAAAAACTAATGAACATAATGGCATCGTACTTAAAAGATTGGAAGTTCATAATACGAATAGAAAATGCCAAATCTGAAGAAAGACCAATAGAGGCAGGAGTCCCACAAGGATCAATCCTGGGACCACTATTGTACAACATATACATCTCGGACACACCTGGATTGAAACATTTCAAAGCACAGTTTTCTGACGACACAGCAATCTACACATCACATGAAATTAGAAATGCATAACAAAAAGACTACAAGAAGATACCGACCAACTGGTAGAATACTTTGAAAAATGAATAATCAAAATCAACGCGAACAAGTCAGTTGCAGTCTACTTTGATCATAAAAACACAAAAAAGGAAATAGAGAAACAGGAAGAAATAAAGATAGCCAACCAGAAAGTGGAATGGAAAAATACCTAAGAGTGTTAATAGACAAAAACTTGAAATTCCACAGCCAAATGGAAGAAAATGCAAAGAAAGCGAGGAAGCTGCAAGGATATTTATGTCCCCTCCTAAACAGGAGTAGCAAACTGTCACTAGAGAACAGAATGAAAATTATAGAAACAATTATAGTACTTTGATGGGGTCAAATGTAGCATGAAATTTAAAAAACATAAGCCTGTATATTTTCGCAACTACTGGAACATATATTGAATTAATGAATTAAAAATTCCTCTTCTGCAAATTGGAACTAGATCCCTTAGAAACTATAAGAGCTACCAACAGAAACGTGAAAATAATCTGAACCTTATCACCTTGCATCTCGAGAAAGTAATGGGCAATGTTTTTTGATGAGGAATATTCTGAAAAGATTAATGACTGCATACCTGAAACACCGTGTATAGATCAAAGAGTTCGGTTCATCAAAATTAGAATAGACAAATTGGTTCTTCAGAACATTGTATAAATGGAAATCATTTTTCATATTTAACAAAGACCCAAATTTTACATTAAAATAACAAAAGCTAGAGACTAGATTAATTAGAATTCGTAGAAATTTTAGCAGCTCACAAATACGATTAATAACGACTAGCGTAATTTCCGTTTGACCCCAAATCCCTCATATATTCCTTAGGTATGAATGAATTGTAATATTTTGATTTCCTCTTAGTTTTGAAAATTGGAGTAACCCCGAAATATATGTCAAACATATTTTCGTTCATTATATTTTGTGAACTTAACCCTAGTATTTTTTCTTCAATTTTGTAATATATTTCTTTTGTGTAATTATATAGGCAATTTAATTTTCTTAAAAATAAGATGTTACTCGCCTCCATCTTTTTATTGAGATTATAGGACCAAAAGCAACCCTGTCGAAATGGTTCCAGATCGGGAACTGTAAATTTGACTTTTATGTCATCCTCAAAGTGAAGTTGTGGCTGATCAAATGGACATTT
This sequence comes from Cryptolaemus montrouzieri, assembly GCA_013387265.2. Lineage (NCBI taxonomy): Eukaryota > Metazoa > Arthropoda > Insecta > Coleoptera > Coccinellidae > Cryptolaemus > Cryptolaemus montrouzieri. The sequence goes on from JABFTP020000185.1 coordinate 119,446,464, forward strand.
CATATGGGTATTACTTCTTCGATACGCAAGTCAGTTTAATTTGAGTATATGAATGGTTATTGTCTTCCAATTTTATTCTTGAATATTGGTTTCAAAGGAAGTATCAGGTAGAGTCATCTGTATTGAAACCTGAAATATCCGCTTTACACTCGGTCAACTTTCTTAACTATTTTCATTGTAATAAGTCACGGACTTCGATCATAATCTTGACCTGAGATCTTAGCACATTTTTTCCTATTCAAATATTATCATAGTTATAACAAATGTACGAATTACGAAACAATAGTTCAATTAATTATGCAATCTGGCCAATTTGCGACAGTAATATCTGTTAATACTTCACTGATCTTCATGATTTTCATATTCAGGATAACTGAGACGTACAAATTGATAATTAAGAAAAAAAAAGAACTAACCTTCCGTTATTTTCATCGTTTCAATGACAATAATGGCATAATAATTCTTACAAATGATGTAATCTATTTGATTTAAATTGAAGGTTAAATTTATTGATGGAAATAGAGTTTATTGTTTCCTGGAAAAGTTATGGAAATATAGTCGGTAGAAAACACGGTCCCTGTAGGTAGCGACCAGAAGGGTTCCTGACTAGTTGCAACCATCGACATGTTAATTCCTTCCCGAATTTTCAGGTACCCGAACCTATCTAATTATATTTTTGAGAAGGTAAGAGTGCATGTCGAATGAATTTCAATGAGATTCTGTGCTATGCCCTTGAAATGTTGAGTTAGAGGTTTTCAGGATTAGGAATTTTCGGAATTGAATAATCCCCTGTGAAGTTTCTTCTTCAAAACCAATGGTATGCAAGGCATATTTTACGACGGTCCACTTAGAATCAATTTCGTATTCACGCTATCTACATTAGACAACATACCAATAGCTCACAAGCGGAATTATTTTCTGAAGTTTTGCTATCTTACAATTTAGAATATTCAGCACAAGGAATAAAATCGATATTATAAATAGCAATTCCACTTTCATCAATGAATTTATACGCTTAATTCCTGGAACTAATCCCCAAAGTAACCATTCACCTTCAACTTAGGAGTGAGGGATTTCATCAAAATACTCCATTCTGACATGGACATAGATGAAAATGAGGAAGAGTTTACCATGAATTCACTAGTTAGGTTCCTTAGCCTAATATTTGAAAACTTGTGAAAACACAGCTCTACAAAAAAAAAAATTTTTATTGTTGCCCTGGATATCATCGCAAATTTTTATGTTTTCAAGTGCCCAGATTACGAATATATTCATGAAAGTTCTCAATGTGTTCGTATTTTCATGATTTTTGCATTTCTTATATTTTGAACAATTATAAGCTTGTTAGAAATAAAATTTAATTTTCCAGTCATGATTAGGCTTCTGCGCAACTTTTTCGCGCATATAAACATCACCTGATCCCCACTCTCAGACCCCTTGCTCCACAGAATAGCTGAGATCTCAGTTATTTGACAATATTGAAGTACATCTACACGTAAATCTGGATAAAATGTCATGGATTAATATTTTGTTTCAATTACTGAATGTCCATTCTTATATATTTGTCTTCTAGTCTAAAATATGAGTTCGTCACGAAGAAAGTGTAAATATTGTAGTGATTTATTTTGTTATAATTGCGGTGTTTATATACCAAAATAACAAAAAGAAATATCATAGACTTTGTCAAGGAGACTTATGTTGAATATTTTGGTTTCAAAATGGACAAATTAGGTAAACCATGGGTTCCTAATAAAGTTTGTAAGTCCTGTGTTGAGTCTTTACGGTTGTGGAAAAAGGTGAACGTTCTGGATTAGACTTTGGTATTCCTATGATCTGGATGGAGCCTACGAATCATTTAGATGATTGTTACTTTTGCCTAGTAGATGTTAAAGGTTTTAATCGAAATCAAACGTGGAGATACCCAGACTTACAGTCTACGAAATGTCCGGTTCTACACAGTGAAAATCTCCCTCGGCCCATATACATTTCAAAAGTAATTCGCATGCCATCAGAAACAATGATGTTACCAAATTCACAGAAATCGGGACCATCTACTAGTGGAAGTGAATGGGAAGGTGAAACATCTACGCCAAAGTTATTTTCTCAAAATGAACCTCAAGATTGAAAGAAAAAAATTTATTGGCACCAACAGTAACAATTACAACATACAGAACGCGAGAAAAAGAGTTATAACAATTTTTTAGTGAAAATGAAGGATTAGTGTATTGTAATGATATCGCGAAGCTGCTTATAGACATGGGTTTAAAAGAGTACAAATCTACTGAATGGCGCCTTTTTAGTGATAGTTGCAAAAGAAGTTTAAAATGCGTCTTATTGCACAATGGAAATAAATTTGCATCAATTCCAATTGCCCATTCAACGAAACTCAAAGTATATGAAAATGTAAAATTAGTTTTAGAGAAAATTAAATACTCTGAGCATCAATGGCCAATCTGTGTGGATTTAAAAATGGTTAATTTTTTACTTGGCCAACAAAGTGGATATACAAAATACCCTTGCTTTATTTGTATGTGGGATAGTAGAGCAAAGCAACTTCATTGGGAACAAGATGTTTGGCCTGTAAGAAATTCTTTAACTGTCGGTAAAGCCAACGTAATAAGGGAGCCGCTGGTGAGCAGAGACAAAATCATACTAGCACCATTACATATTAAGTTAGGTATGATTAAGCAATTTGTAAAAGCGTTGAACAAAGACGGAAATTGTTTTAATTACATTTGCAGAAAATTTCCGAAGCTTAGTATGGAAAAATTGAAAGGTGGAATATTTGATGGTCCTCAAATACGGCAATTGATGAAAGACTCAGATTTTATCAAAGTTATGACTGTTCCGGAAAGTAAAGCTTGGAAAAGTTTTGTGTTGGTTGTCGAAAATTTCCTAGGTAACCATAAAGCAGCAAATTATGAAGAAATTGTGCAAAATATGCTGACAAACTTTCAGACTTTAGGAGCAAATATGAGTATTAAGTTACACTATCTTCGCAATTATCTAGATAAATGTCCGGATAATTTAGGAAATTATAGTGAGGAACAGGGAGAGCGGTTTCATCAAGATCTGAAAGTGATGGAAGAAAGGTATCAAGGTCGATGGGATTGTGACATGATGGCAGATTACTGCTGGTCTTTGAAAAGAGATTGTCCCCTGAAAAATTATAGAAGAAAAGCTCATAAAAGGCGTTTTATGGAAATATGAAATATATTTTCGACATTTTCCTCTTCATTTACTTCGATGTATCCGAATTTCTCAAAACATAACTGACATTATAAATATATCTGTTATTTTGTTTCTTGTTTTACGATTTTTGTTATGTAAAATGAAAATAAAGATTTAAAAAGAAATCAGAGCAAATACTACAAAATCATTGATAGTTTCACGAATTGTGTGTATAAATAGACCCAAAATCATTTTCATATCTAGGGCAACAAAACCATTGTAGACCAGTGAAATCTAACGATTCTGCAATAATGTCAGTTTGAAAATGACGATACCAAAACTTGACATCATTATCCGCTGGAATTCCACCTTCAAATGGTTACAGTGGGCTTCAAAGTTTAAAAGGCCATTAAATATACTTTGCGATAATACTGAAACAAGCAATTTAAAATTATTCAAGTTGACAAACACATATTGGCAATTGATAGAGAAAGTGTGTAGACACCTGAAAATCTCAAAACTATGCCAATATTATTAGAAGGCGAAACCTACTGAACACTTCCTCTTGTAGTTATTGGCATCAACATGCTTCTAGATGTCCTTCTTGAGACGGTTCAGCATTTTCTGTGAGGAGCTACATGGATTTATGCAAAACGAATCTACTAGTTCAGCGCTGAGTGAACTCCTAAAGGAGATAGCAGAGGCATTTGATAAGAACAAAAAATGCAAATTACTGGCATGTGACTTAAGTAAAGCTTTTGACAGTATATTACACCAAGGGCTCATAAAAAAGCTTCATTTTTAAGGAATCAGAGGAGTAGCATCCGAGCTGATTAGCAAATACCTAAGAGGCAGTGAGCAGCAGGTTTATCTGAAAGGGAAAATGTCTAACTGGAGGACTATTGGGTGTGGCGTGCCACAAAGATCGATATTGGGCCCACTTCTTTTTATACTGTACGTGAATGACTTACCTGCAAACATAACATCGCGCTTTTCAATACTCGTATCAGAAGATACGAGTTTCCTTACGGTAGGAGATAATGAGGATGATGTGGAAGAAGTATCTCAGGCATCCTCGCTTCAGGCGAAACATGGTTTGACACCAATAAACTGAAATAGAATATACAGAAGACACAAAATCCTTCATTCGAAACAAAACCTACGACAGAGGCGCATCTCAAATTTCTAGGACTTATATCGGAGCCAAACATTGGATTCGAGCAACATACACACGAACTAGTCAAAAAAAATCATGTGCCACTTACTGTATCAGAAGGCTCAAACAAGTGGCAGGCCCAGCAGCAGCAATAACGGCCTATGTTAGTTATTTTCGGAGCTCAATAACATATGGCCTGCTGTTTGGGGGCAACTCATCTGAAAGCAGAAGAATATTTTTAAAACAAAAACAAGCTATTCGCATTATATGTGAGGAAAACCAAACAGATAGTTGCATAATTTGGCTTCTCTCTTCATACTTACATGTTTTCAATTCATCCTAGAACATCTGGAAGAAATACCTAGGAACTCAGCTAATCACGAATATGCAACAAGATCTGCAGATTACTTCTCTATACCTCTCCATAGGGTAAATGCAGCACATGTAGTACAAACTATGAGGCAATTAAATTTTTCAATAAGCTCCCGCAAGAATTCAAGACGAAGAAATGGTCAGAGATTAGAAAAGACCTGAAGTCGCTTTTGGTAGAAAAGGCCTATTATACTTTGGAACAATACCATAACGACTCAATTACATTAAATTGCATTACATTCGTGGGGGTCGATTGGCTTTGCAAGCCATTCCCCAAACTGCGACCAAATTGATCTTTTGCTCGTAACCCTTCTTATTCATTTCCCTGTAGGTCTAAATCCCTTACAAAATTAAGACTCTCCCTGGGAGCTTTCACTTTTACTTCGTGCGGTTCTAGTTTGTCGCTACCGAAGTGTATACGTCTTTGACGGACAGTTGCGATGCAACTGCAAAAAATATGTTCGGCAGTTTCATCGCCCTCTTTACACATTCTGAATGTTGCCGTTTCCGATTTGCCCATTTTATTGAGATGGTATCTCAGTAGGCAGTGTCCAGTAAGGAGGCCTGTTAAGATCCTCAGCTTGTCCCTAGAGAGATCGAGTAGCTGTTTTGTCTTCTTTGGCGAATAGTCAATGAACTTTTTCGCTTGCCTTTGGCCTGAAGTTTTCCTCCAGTATTCTTTTTGCTAGATTCTTCCCATCATTCTAGTTCCTGTCGTCCTAGCGGCTTACTTAGACCGCAGAGCGGTTCAGGTCCGATGGGTGGAATTCCAGCAGCTGATTTGGCCAGTTCGTCAGCGGCTTCATTTCCTTGTAAGGCTTCGTGGCCAGGCACCCGCCACAGGAAAAGTTTGTTCCCCTCAGCAAGTTGCTTCAAGGATTGACGGCATTCCCAGACAGAAGTGCTCCGATAACTGTAAGAGTTTAGAGCTTTTATTACAGCCTGACTGTCCATTAAAATGCAAATCTTTGCACCTTTGAGTTTCCTTCATAGTCCCTCCTGGTAGCAAAGGTTTACAGCAAATGTTTTTACTAGCATGATTGTGGGAGTAGAGACCAGAGGCACTGAGGATGAGTACTTGGGTCCATATATGCCTGCTCCTGTTCCATCAATCGTTTTTGATCCGTCCGTGTAACAAATGGAGGACTTTTGGTATAATTGATTCATTTTTCCTTTTACGATGGTGCGGTCTTCTATAGCCTCTTCGAAGGGTGTGTGAAAATCAAACTTAAGCGGCATTATATCCGATGGTTGTGATAAGATTTCTGGCGCTATGTAACCCAGAATCCCCAGGTGTCCCTTCAGATCACCAGGTAATACTTTTTTTTTGTGTCTTGGAGCCGTAATGCCGCCATCAACGCCTTCTTTTTCAATTTTATATGAAGAGAAGGGAGATTTAGGATTACCAGGGCAGTAGTCGGGGTGCTTCTCATAGCACCTGTTATGCCCACGCGCGCTAGCCGCTCCAGTTTTTGCAGTTTGTTTTGCGTAGTTATTTCTGATGTTTTCGTCAACCATACTAACGATGCATATGTGACAATGGATCTTATAACCGCTGTGTATAACCAGTAGGTTATTTCTAGCTGTAGCCCCCAGGTATTGCCGAAGAGTCTACGGCATGCCCATAGGCACGATGTAGCCTAGGTCAATGTGTAAATTCCAGTTGAGTCTCTGATCTAGGGTTAATCCTAGATACTTAGCCTGTTTCGGAAATTTCAGAGTATGTCCATTCAGAATGAGGGTTGATTCACTTTGGCTTCTCTCTTCATACATACATGTGTATGTATTCATTCATATCAGGAAGAAATACCCAGGAACTCAGCTAATCACGAATATGCAACAAGATCTGTAGATTACTTCTCTATAACTTTCCATAAAGTAAAGGCAGCACTATGGAGTACAAACTATGAGGCAATTGAAATCTTCAATAAGCTCCCGCAAGAATTCAAGACGGAGAAATGGTCAGAGCTTAGAAAAAACCTAAAGTCAATGTTTTATATTTTATATTTTGACTCCCCATGTGAGTTGTTGATGGGTTAACTTTATTTCATATCCATTATTGTATAGTATCCTTATCTATATTCATATGTATTTCTAAATTCACCTATGAAGATCCAATATCATCCCAAATTCCCTAAGCCAATTTGATTGAAATGAAATCATTAACTCTTTTATGATCTATCAAAGGATTAATTATCGAATTCGTCTGAATAGTAACGCAAACATGTATTTGCAATACTTACAATATGTTTTCTTCAATTAGTATCTTAATAAGGAGATTGAGTAATCCTCTTATAGTTCATTCGAAATTTAATTTTTCTAACAAGTGGTTTGTAACAAATGTAAACACAAGTATGTGGGCCAGCGACCATTCAGAACAAAGTGAGAATCTTTCTTCATTTATGAATAGATAATTTCATTATCTCATACTTGCAGTTTAAATATCATATTTTAATTCAACTTTCAAAACATGCACATAAGTATGGAAAATAGATGTGAAAGATTTTGTAAGGAATAAGTTCAACACTTCTGGTGTATTATAAAAAAATATAGTCTATTGACCCTTTTTAGTCCAGTCATTTTAGGTTTTATTTGCGGAAAAAGTCCTAGTGAGCTGAATTTTTGTATACACCTTTATTACAGCATAGTTATGAAGATGTGAATGATCGACATAGATATCGTGCCGGCTAAAAAAATTATAAAGGTCAAAAGATCACCAAAATCAGTTTTTTACAAATATCTCGCGATATATCGCTCAGAGATCAATAAAAGTCATTATAAAAATTGTTTGTCGTGAAATAGTCCACAAAAAATGTCTCCTGTGTTTTTCTGTAAAATTAACCATTTTTGAAGTAGAAACTAGAATGCACTCACATACGGTATTGTATACTGTACGGCGAATACCAATACAAGGAGTAAACCTTATTGCTTTTTATTCTTGTTTGTAAGTGTGTTGCTAGTAAAATCTACTACATACACAGACATATAGCACTAGTAATACTAGTATAGACGGGACAATTCGTGCCCGTGAATGCCTCAAACGACCTATACTGGTAGGCAGATGTTCCGTATTTTATTGAATGAAAAGAATAATTCAAACTGCAATGGGCGCGTAATAGCTGCTGAATGTCCTGGACGCTATTAAACTGATCATGAAGTGGTAAGAATTGTAACACTTCTAGAGGAGAGGCGAAGCCAACGTTACGTGGCTAACATGTTGAATGTTAACCAAAGCACTATTTCAAGAGCAATTAATCGGTACCACGAAACAGGGGAATATGGAAAAAGGACCGGACAGGGAAGAAATCGGATAACAACACCAGTTGATGATCATTGGCTTCGTTTAATTGCACTAAGAGCTCGGCACTGTACGGCTTGAATGCTACAAAATGAACTTGCACTTTTCCAGAAATGTGCATATATCATTGCAAACTATTAGAAACAGGCTCAGAGAAGACGATATCAGACCAAGGGTGGCTTCTACCGCCCCGCGTGCCACCAGAGAGCATCGAGTTGCAAGAATTCAGTTTGCGAGGGACCATGCAAATTGGAGTATTTCTGAATGGTCGAAGGTTCTCTTTTCCGACGAGTCCAGGTTCTGCCTAGTATGAAATGATAGACGCATGTATACAGACGACCTGGTGAACGGTATCAGCAATGCAATATCCGGCAAACCGAAAACTTTGGAGGGTGCCCAGTATTGGTTTGAGGAGGCATTTCTTTCCATGGTCGAACTGAGTTAGTCCTAGTGAATAATGGAAGAATGACAGCGGCCAGATACATCGCAGATATCCTTGAACCCCATGTTGTACCCTTTGGCCAATTGATTGGCGAAAACTTTATTTATATGCAAGAAAATGCTCGGATTCATGCAGCTAGAGTAGTTACAGAATTTCGGCAAAATGCCGAAATTATATTTTAAGATGGCCAGCCAGAAGTCCCGAATTCAACATTGTAGGATGCCTTGTAGAACACTCCAACAACTAGAAAATCTGCTTCCTGAAATTTGGAACTCAATGGCTCAAGAGAACATCCAAAATTGGTTTGTGGGGCTGCCGAGACGTATACTGGCAGTAATTAGGGCCCGGGGAGGAAACACTCGATTTTGAAAATGATTAGTAACCATTGGATGGTAGATGATTGGTCTCTTCGCGAATGTTTGAAGATGGAAGAATTTTTTAATTTTTCATTAACTCGAAAATTGTTGATATTTTCCATCATAAACTCATCTCTTTTGAATGATATCTTCTTATTTTACATTTCTGAAAGTTACCAAGCGACTCTTCAATGACCAAGCTAAAAGTTCATATAGTAATTTCGTAGAAGAAGATGATGCGACAATTTTTGTGGGGAGTGTGTAATAACTAGGTGTAAATCATATTTTAATATATCATGTTTTGAATATAGTAAATGCTTATACATATGGAATGTAGGGGCATTCAATACAGATAATCATTTAAAATTATAGTCTAATTCAAACCGTTGATCATTTTTGATGAAGCTACAAAAAATACTAGCGACAGCTCATTGTGAATTCGAAATGACGTCTAGAAAATGTTTCAAATTGTTTTACTAACACTCATAAAACCACAAAAGTTTTTGAGTAATCATTCAGAGAGAAATTGTTGAAAATAACAAAATATGCGATAAAAATATTTAAGGTTCTAAAAGCCTACCTCTATTACGTGGGCTTCATGGCACGTGCGCATGGCCCCTTGAGTGCACCAAAAATATTTTTTTACAATTATCAATATGAGAGGCTTGGTAATTGTTAACTAACGAAATGTTTTAGGGTTTCCATTTAAACTGAAGACCACAAAAAAGTTTAAATAATTTTTCTGAATATTTTTCACTTTCTAGAGCTCTTCTCACTTATGAATTTAATAACAAAGTGTCATAAAAATATACTATAATATATGAAAAAGTGTTGTGTATCTTATTTATTTAAAATCGTCAAAACTATCGAAAAACTAAAAGTTCCGCTTCAATTCACATTTTTATGATTAACAAGATGAACAAGTACCTTCTACAAGGTGTTACATAATGGTATGTCACAACTTGAGTGGGTAAATCTACGTGTAATATTAAGAAAAAAAGTTCATATAATCACAGGTCCGAAAAGTTTCGTTACGGAGCTACAGGGTGTTGAAATTTCCGGAAAAAATGGTTTCTTCTTCAAACTCCTGCAGTTTTTGAGATATCCAGCCGAAATTTGGAATACAAGCTATTCTTTACAGCTTTCATCATTACACGTCCTAGATTTTAACTGAAATTCAAAAGGTGTTTTCTTTTCCTTTTGCCCTTTCAAACTTTTTTGCTGTAATTTTTACGTTTCTCCAACCGTTTTCGAGTGAAAAATTATTGAATTTGAATTATTTGAATTCCTAAATTCCACCTAGAATCTACAAGGTGTCTTCTTTTCCGGAGCCATGTCGTCTTTTGCCCTTTCAAACTTTTTTTCAGTACGCCACTGATCAGCCTACAATCCATTTTCGTCATCATTTTCGATCAATTTAGAAACTTTCTTGACACCTGTAATTTTTTCGTATCTCCAACCGTTTTCGAGTGAAGAATTATTGAATTTGAATTATTTGAATTGTATGTTATTCACTGAATAAAAGCACTTCTGATTAAAAAAATAACTAGTAGGCTTTGATTTTTTCATTTATTTATTTATTTTGACAGTTGCTGAAGTTGAAACAGTGTCTGCTCGAATTTTTTATTAAATTATCGATTAGTTTTAAGACTTTTGAAGTTATTGCTTTAAGAAAAAATGGCAAATTTTACTAACGCCGAATTGGCTGATATCCATTACATGTACGGTCGGACTGACGGAAGCACAACAGAAGCTAGGCGATTATATCAGCTGTGCTTTCCGAATCGAGTAACACCAGACAGGCGAACATTTTCAAATATCTACAGAAGGTTGAGGGAAACTGGTACTTTTACTGCAAATAATCATTTGAAAGAAGCAACTCAAACTATGAGAACTCCAGATATTGAGGAAGCAGGGTTGAATCGTATTGATTTGAATCCTCATGCGAGTACAAGAGAAAATTGGAAATTAGTTGAATGTTTCACATGTTCTAGTTTGGAGGATTCTCCACGAATTTTTATTGTTTCAATTTCATATTCAACGCATCCAAACTCTACTTCCTCGACATTTTCCTTCGAGGCTGAATTTCTGCCGATGGTGTTTAGATAATATCAGGGAAAATGCTCATTTTGATAGTGAAATAATGTTCACAGACGAAGCTAACCTTTCGACAACTGCTATCACAAATTTTCACAATAATCATTATTGAGGAAAACCCCCATTTGATTGAAGAATCTCATGATCAAGAACAATTCCCACTAAACGTCTGGATCAGAATAATTCGAAAATAATTTGATTGGGCCGTTTGTTTTTGTCTGATAGACTAAACGGTACCGCTTATCGGCAATTTCTTGAGAAGGAGTTACCTTTATTTTTCGAGGATGTGCCACTTTTGGTGAGGAACATAATGTTGTTCAAGCATGACGGGGCACCAGCTCATCTCTGTGGAAAAGCTGGGGAATTTTTGAATAATACATTCAACAACCGATGGATAGGTCGGGGTGGGCCAGAACCATGGCCTCCTAGGTCCCCAGACTTAAATAGCTTAGACATTCTTCTTATGGGGATATCTAAAAAGTTCAGTTTATACTACTCCAGTGAACACCGTAGAAGAATTGAGAAATCGAAGAATAACCTCTGGTGACACGATAAGAAATACCCCAGGAATTTCAAAGAGTACGTGATAATATGCGAAAAAGGACCGAGGCCTGTATTCTTGCAGGTGGACAACACTTTCAGCAATTTATTTAGTTTTTAATTGTTTTTTTTAGTTTGATATTGAATAAGTATAAGTTGAGTCTCAGAAGCTATCAAAATAAAAGCAAGTTTTTATTTATCGAATAACATATAATTCAAAAAATTCAAATTCAATAATTTTTCACTCGAAAACGGTTGGAGATACGAAAAAAATTTTTGCAAAAAAGATTGAAAGGGCAAAAGGAGACATGGCCTCGGAAAAGAAAACACCTTTTGAATTTCAGCTGAAATCTAGGACGTGTAATAATGGAGGCTGTAAAAAATAGCTTGCATTCCAAATTTGGGCTGAATATCTCAAAAACTGCAGAAGTTTGAAGAAAAAAACAACGTAACGAGGCTTTTGCGGACCTATGTTTATATGAACTTTTTTTTCTTAAAATTGCATGTAGATTAACCCTCTCAAGTTGTGATATACTATTATGTAACACCCTGTATAATGTCTTGTAGTTTATTATTGTTAAATTTATAGGAAAATCAACTTCAAGTAGAAAATTTTTAAACCATTAATTTCTATAGTTCTCAATGAAACGGAAATCAGAAAACCACAATTAGTCAACAATTGCTTAGCTTCTCGAAAATTGAATTAGAAAGAGTATTTTTCCTATGTAACTTTTTTTTCGAGTATGCTATTAAATGATATTTGAAATTTTTACACTAATTATAAGAATTAAAAGTTTGAAATTACTATAAAAATTTTCCGTAATTTTGACAGGCTTTTATATCAGTGAAAAATTACGGCATATAAATAAACGAAACATGTTCAAGCTTTTAGATTATAGTTTTAAATCATCCCGTCAAAATTTTAAAAAACTATGGCTATAAAGCAGTCGTAAGAAAAACTCATTAAAAATCAATTGCAAATTATTCTGCTTCCTTTTCTGGTCTAACTTTCCCTATCGAGATATCGAACTTTCAATAAGAAAAAGTTTTTCGTTGTTCAATCGTCGAAAGCTCAGCAACCAATGATAACAAAAAATATCGAAGGAAGGATACCAATACTTGAATTCATTTCCAACAAGAAATTGATGATTGATTGATAGAAAAAAGAATCTTACAAGAAAACGCTTCTCTCCTTGACATAATTTCAATTATTAAAGAAAGAATAACTGTTTATGAATTTTGGAAAACTAATTGCTAAATTTTGAATATTCACAGAATGACTTACTTTAAGCACGACTTCTTCAGCTCAATATTTTTAAGATGCCAAATTTCGGAATACAAATCATAGAGTCAAGTTTATTGTTTCTAAACATGTCAAAATCATAGTAATTTCCAATTTTTCTACATTGTTCTGTTGTTAACTTGTTTCTTTATGTTGTTGTGTTTGACCTTAAAAATTCCAGATAATTGGAGAAAATTTGTTGTTTTTCAATTTAATATCAAAGATGAAGAGAAAATTTTTCTACAAGAAATTGCTGCCACTTTTGGAAAAAAGTTTTGTATTCGAAAATATAGGAAAAAGGGTTGTTTATGATTTTTAGGAGAATGGCTGCAAAATATTGAATACTTATGGCATGAAAAATATCATAATCATGGTAATTTTCAATTTTTCATATTCTTCTGTTTTTCAACTTCTTTGCTTATCTTGTTTTGTTTAACTCGTAAAGAAAATCCAGAAATATGAAGAAAATTTTTTGTCAAAGATAGAAATTATTTTTTCCTGAAAGTTGCATCAGTTTCAGTAGAAAATTTAGTCCAGTTTTCGAAACCGATCTTTCGTATTTTGTATGATCATTGGTCGACGACCGATGAAACAGAGAAATCCTTTCTTTCAAAGTACGATATCTCTGTATCAAATCAAGCATCAAAATTTTGAGAACAGCAAATTGAAGCTGAATGAGAAAGCTGTCCAGGCTATGCAGTAGTTTTGTAGAAAAAAAATTTTTGCGCAGGTATACTTAAAAACAAAATTACCTAATTTTCTATTTAGAAGAAATGTCATTTCGAATTTAAGGAAATAGCGCTTATATATTTTGAAACTTTGTTAATAATTCGATGAATTAGGAATAAGTAAGAAATTCTTTTACATAAATATATGTATATCTGGGCCCGGTTTGATAAATTCAAGGTGTAATGTTCACGAAACATTCATTACACATCCGTTACATTGATAACTGACAAACTGTAGGATAGGCATGAAAATCTTTTCAAGAAATTTAGTTTTCATAAAAACAATGCATTTATAACTACAAATCTACTGGCGCCACATCTACACATCATTCAGCCCATTTCCCATCGAATAAGAAATGATATCAGTACAATATTCAATTTCATGACATAACTCGCATAAACATACAAACAAAATTATATTTCTCAACCAAATACCGGTGCGGCTAAATCACCTTCTCTGTACCGAATATTGCCAAAGCGCCACAAAAGAGGCGTTCTCCCTTCTTTGGCGAACCGAAGTTATAAGTTCCAACTTCATTCAAGCCGGTTACATAGTATTTCGACTGATAATACCTCGATCTATTCATATCATTGTGTGTGATCGATTTAAGTGCTCAAAATAAGGTAGGCGTTTCTTGTTTTTTTTTCATACATATGGGAAACTGTCAACTGTCAAAATGATTTTGTATCATTTTCGAATTTTTTTTATTTTCTATACCGTGGCTGCATTTGATGTTACTGTAATGTTCTTCATACTTTGAAAGTAATGCAGCACTTTTCTATGAAGCAGAGTAGATATTTATTTTTTAATTTGAAAGATTTTTCCTCAAATTTGAACTCAAATGAAAATATGAGACTCTAAGCATCATCCACTATTTATATTTTCTTTTTCAAACAAAGTTATGATTAAAAGTTTAATTTCATTATTATTTTAATTTTCTTTTAAAAATGCATCAGCGAAGTTGACAGTAATTTTTGAATCATTTCATTTTGGGTATCATAAAATAAACAATAATAACAGTTATTAAAACAAAATCAATCATAATTAAGATTCCAATCAAATAGTGATTATTTTTTAGTATAAAATAAGAAATCTTTGATACGATACTTTATTATTCAGAGGATTTTTCATTTTTATTTTTATTCTTTTTGTGATGTTGAAAGATTTTAGAATAAACTGATTGACATACAAATGGAATATCTTACTGTATTTCCTACCAACGAATAAAGTAAATCAATACATTACTGTTACCGCGGTTTTGAACTCTCATTCATCATTGGAGAGTGGACACTATGAAAACCAAGCACAAAATGATATGAAATACATCTGAATAAGTCGTTATTAGAGTAGATAGTTTTTTTAATTTGGAAGATTCTTCCTCAAATTCGAACTCAAATGAAAAATGAGACTCAAAGTATCATCCTCTACTTGTATTTTCTTTTTGAACAAAGTTACCTATAAAAGTCTTATTTCATTATTTATTTTAATTCTTCTTTTAAAAATGCATCAGTGAAGTTGACAGTAATTTTTGAATCATTATATTTGGGGAATCATGAAAAAACAATGATAACAGTTATAATAACAAAATCAATCATAATTAAGATTCCAATTCAATGGTGATTAATTTTTAGTATAAAATAGGAAATCCTTGACACCGAACTACATTATTCAAAGGATTTTAATTTTCATTCATTTCATTCGTATTCTTTTAGCGGTGTTCTTGCAGAATTTGAGAATAAACTGATTGAAACACAATTGGAATATTTTACTCTTTTTTTTCTACCAACGAATAAATTAAATCAATAGATTACTGTTACCGCGGTTTTGGACTCTCATTCATCATTGGACTGTGGACATAATGAAAACCAAGCACAAAGTGATATGAAATACATATGAATAAGACGTTATTTGATAAAACCACCTGTTATGTATGTAGTAAACAACTATTGAATGGAAGTTATTATTTGAATACTTCGAAAATTTGGGATTTACATAGATCAGTCTGTTCGTTCATTATTTGAAAGCTGTCATTAAAAGTGATTTGGAAAAGGTCAACTGATTCTAGACAATTGAGTTTTCTTTTCTTTCAATATATCAATACCTGAATAAGAGTGGCCATTTTGGATGCAGTGGTTTGTTAATGTAGAATCTTGTTTATTTTTGACGAATGAAGTTTGATGTTCTTTATGTCTAATTTTGATGGAACGACCAGTTTTACTTATGTAGAAATTATTGCAGTCCGGACAAGCCAACTTATGAACTCCTAATTTATTTAAACTCTCTAAGGACTTTCAGCATTAAATATTAGCGATGACAACTTATTTTGAGTTCTGAATGAAATTTTAAATTCGCAAAGGTTATTTGAGACATATTCACTTATATGTTCAAAATATGTTGAAGGGATGAATTTTTCGGATTTGTTGTAATTTATAATTGGTTGTATTTCGCTATTAGCTGTATGTGATTGTTTTCGTTTCACTATTTTATCAATTAAGTCACGATCAAAACCGTTGTGTTGTGAGCTATAGTTTGAATGGTTTATATTTTAAAGATGTTGCCTAATTATTGATCGTGTAGCAAGCAGTTGCCATACTTTTCGATTATCGCCACTGCTTGAATATTTGTCTTCTAAACGGTTGAAGTATAAGAAATAAATTTTTTTCAAAATTGTTATATTGATAACTAGCAACCCACCCCGGTTCGCACGGAATAATAATATGGAGTTGGCCCGATATTTATAGATACACGCCGCGCCCGCTACCCAAATCGGACGTACGGACCAACGGCCACGCTGCCCCCTCATTTCAATCAAGAAAGAAAACTTGTGGATCTTCACCACACTTGAGAGTTGCAAAAAAATTCGAAAAAGCCGAACGATATTTATAGGCGCCGTGAGGAGGACTTTCAAAACAGTTTAGATAACTTGTTAGATATAGCACACGCTGATGCTTTGCAACCGATGAAGATAAAATATTTTTGCAAAAGCAAAGAGAATCAGGGCGTCCAGGATGTTTAGCAGGTGTAGATAAAAACTATAGCTCACAACACAACGGTTTTGATCGTGACTTAATTGATAAAATAGTGAAACGAAAACAATCACATACAGCTATTAGCGAAATACAACCGATTATAAATTACAACAAATCCGAAAAATTCATTCCTTCAACATATTTTGGACATATAAGTGAATATGTCTCAAATAACCTTTGCGAATTTAAAATTTCATTCAGAACTCAAAATAAGTTGTCATCGCTAATATTTAATGCTTAAAGTCCTTAGAGAGTTTAAATAAATTAGGAGTTCATAAGTTGGCTTGTCCGGACTGCAATAATTTCTACATAAGTAAAACTGGTCGTTCCATCAAAATTAGACATAAAGAACATCAAACTTCATTCGTCAAAAATAAACAAGATTCTACATTAACAAACCACTGCATCCAAAATGGCCACTCTTTTTCAGGTATTGATATATTGAAAGAAAAGAAAACTCAATTGTGTAGATAAGAACGAATGCGTCCAGATAGTTTATTGTCATCTCATACTACACAAAAGTGTTGTTCATACTCAAGAGCATTGCGATCAGTCTTCCAGCTCTGATGAAAGCCTTGCCGTCAACATCAACGTTAAGCTCTACAACTACTCAAAAAAGAGGAAGAGAGTTAGTTGCAGCTTTAGAGTGATGTCAGTTAAGGGATTCTGTCTATATACTTCAGGCAGTGATAGAACCGCTAGATTTAAGCTGTGATGAGTTTTCCCTTAAACAAATCATCTATTCAACGTATTCGCACACAGTAGAAAAGATAGAGCGAAGTCTATAAAATCAGATTTTCAGACTAATATTCCTGAAATGGTGACAGTTCACTGCGACTGGTTTAGAAAGCTATTACCTGAAAAAACATTGGTCAGACGAACTACAAAAATCTATTGTGCGTGACGATTATCGGGAGCTGATTGAAAGTTCATGAGCAAGGTGGATGGCAAGAGCTATTTAAAGAAAATATCCTTATTACAATCGCAATTCTAATTAAGCGCTAAGACACTTCAAGACATCTGTTTATATATATATATATATATATATATATATGGAGAATATATATATATATATATATATATATATATATATATATATATATATATATATATATATATATATATATATATATATATATATATATATATATATATATATATATATATATATATATATATATATATATATATATATATATATATATATATATATATATATATATATATATATATATATATATATAGTTGTGTGTATATACAACCAAATTTATATGGAATCACCTGATATCCTGATATTTTCGATATTACCTCAGGAATATATTTCAATTGAAAAAGAACTAAATTAAGGTTTATTTCATTTATATATATATATATATATATATATATATATATATATATATATATATATATATATATATATATATATATATATATAGGTGTATATATATATACAGGTGTCTACTATAAAAGGTGCCAAACTTCAGTAGGTGATAGTACAAGTCATTTGCAACAAAAATGTCTGGATATTGAATGTTTAAGAAACTAGGAATAATTAATTTTTCTCGGATTATAAGAAGAAAATTAGAAAAAGAATCGTAAAAGAATAAATCACAGAAGCCTTGTATTACTTGATTTTAAAACAAATAAAAATATTTAAAATTTGGGAACTGTCATTCATTTAATTAATGAATTGAAGTTTATATTTTCTCCTTTTACGGTTTCATTTTCTTTTTCGAAAAAAATAAAACATGCCTAGTTTCCCAAATATTGAATATCGAGATATGTTAGTTGTTTATGGTTTCGCGAATGGAAATTCCCGTGCAGCGGTGCGGGAGTATACATTGCGCTATCCAAACAGACACCAACCTTGCAGAAAGACATTTGTTGAAATATTTAGGCGCTCCGGTGAAACTGGTTTATTCAGTGGTTTAAAAATTAGAAAAGGTGGTGGAAATGCTCAGCAATGGAGACAAGCACCGGCAATATTGCAGGCTGTTCGCGAGGACGCTACAACAAGTACTCGGAGAATTGGCGCTACATTGCGACTTCATTATTCCACGGTTCATAGAGTTCTCAAGCAAAATAATTTACATCCTTACCATTTGAGTAAGGTTCAAGACCTATTGCCAGTGGATAATGAGGTGAGGTTGCAATTTTGTAAGTGGTATATGAATAAATTACAGGATTGGGGATCAGGTAAAATTCTATGAACTTTTACCAAAGTTGGTATAATAAACTTGAGAAATTGGCATATATGGGATACATAAAATCCTCATAGCACTATTATGTCGCACTCTCAGCTCGACATTAGAGTGAATGTGTGGTTGGGGTTAAGGAGGGGTCAGCTGTCGGGCCAGTTATACCTCCCGATCGTCTCAATTCAAATGAATTTTTAAATCTATTAAATAACGAAATAATGAACGTTCTGAAAGAAATGCCTACTCGGCATCAGCTTTGGTTTCAAATCGACGGCTGCCCGGCTCATAATTCCAGAATGGTCCAGAACTGGATGACTGAGAGATTTAGAGAGAAAGGGATTCATCGATTCGGGCTGGTGAGATGGCTACCCAGAAGCCCTGACCTTACGCTGCTTGATTTTTAATGTTTATAGAATTCCATTTAATACTCGAGAAGAATTAATTAAAATGATTCGAATCTGTTGTAACGAAATGAGTCAAAAACACATTGAACTTCAAGGTGTAGTTGATAGTTTAAGAAAAATATGTGTTAGTGCATTCAAGAAAGAAGAAGACATTTTGAACACTGACATGTTTCGAATCTCTTTCGTGAAAATATGATTCATTAATTTTTTTTAGTTCCTGTTCATGTTTCATTGAGTAATATAGGATATTTGATTTTAGAATTTTATGTTCTTATTTCTCTTACCCATGATATTGTTAGCTCAAAAGTTGATACACCATTTGAAAGCCAGTTAAATGAAGTAGTTTTTACCAAAATAAAAACAGCTACTTATCGATCAGTTATCAGTGGTACAGCTAACAAGAAAATACCACTAATTTTGTTGATTTCACAATTTTTTCATTTAGCCTCTTACATCATCCGGAATACAAGATTTTTTCACCATTAGTACTTACCTATCTTAAAGCAAATTCAATGTTCTTTCCGATGATATGGTCAGATTTGATGTAGCAGTAAGAGTAAGAGAAATATTTTTGTTGTTATAGAGAAGCAAAAATTTCGTAAAATCAAGAAGTGTAAAATAACTCGATAATTATCAACTTTTCGAAAAAATGTTATGGGACATTTTTGTTGCAAATGACTTGTACTACCATATTTTATAGTGGACACCCTGTGTGTGTATATATATATATATATATATATATATATATATATATATATATATATATATATATATATATATATATATATATATATATATATAAATTATTCAAACATGGTAGAATTCCCCACTTTTCGAAAAAAGTGTCTAACGTGACTTTACCCTTTCAAGTGATTAAATAACACCAATATTTTCTCCAAATCATATATCCATACTTTATACTGAAAAAATTGTTTTAGGTGGTGTACTGACACTAGAATCTATGCACTCTTGTCGTGCAGATTGCCCAATAAATTAAGATTATAAATTTGAGAGATATGTTTATGGAAGCTATATTTTCATAAAAATCTCGTCTTCTTTGAGAGTCAATTTTAGGAATATTCGATCAATAACAGTTTCATTTTTATTTTTGCCATCTTAATTTGTTGTTAACTATTGAAATTTTTCATGTACATTTGAACAAATCTCTTTAATTGTCATTTAGAATCCAACGCTCTTATAAATAAGAGCCTCATTAGGAAGAAACTTGATGAAAATCAAATTTAGTAGTTCATCTCACTTATTTCGTTCCCCAAGATAATACACATCACACTCACATCACATTGAGAATATAAATTACTAAAATAATCGGCGAGTCCGTTCGAAATTTCATAAGAAATACTTTCTGACGTTTTACTGAATTTATTCCATATAAAGCCGCATCCTGTATAATAACGCGCAGCAGAAGTAACCTCATCGTTATTATTTCTCACTCATTTGATTAGGAAATGAATAAAGGCTAAATTATTCAAAAGATTGAGTGAGATTATTCGAAAAGTGAAAACAAGGAAGTTAAGTTCTCACCGAAATGAACATACTCGTTGGATCAAGTTGAATGATCGAAATATCATCCACGGGTTCTTGGATTTAATTAAATGCGATGTAAGAATTTGAGTATTTCTCAATAACAAAATTTATGATTTTTCATTTTCCCCTATCTCTCGCTGGTTCCTGATATTCAAATATCAAGATAAACTGATTTAAGTAGATCTGTTCGATAGGCCACAGTTTCCTTCTCGTTAAGATCTCAGTGTTTCATATTATATAGTTATACCCAATCAAAATACTGTATAACAATTTCTGCCAGTACATTAATCGACTCGAATAAACCTCAATGGACAGAAAGACAGTGGGCAAGTGGAATCAAAAATATAGACCAAGCCGACTTGAATGATATGTAGGGTGCACAGATTTTTATATTTTTGTACTGTAGCTATGATAAATATTCTGAATAGACGAAAATGACCGTGCCTTCCCTCATGTTCTTTTTGTGTGGGGAATTCATTGCTTCAAACAGATTCGAGGAACTCTTTTCGTTTGAGAAATTATTTGGAAATTGTTTTGACTGTTCACGTGAAACTGAACTACGTGCGGAGATTTTTTCCTCTTCAAAAATATATCACATGTGCATTCAATTTTTTCATCGAAGTGTTTTCATAAAAAACCGAAAATTGTTCAGTTGGTTAAGTACTCGGGGTAATGCTGGATAGGAAACTTATTTGACTCAAATATCTTAAGCTACAGACTGATAGGTTTTCCACTGTAATCATGACATGTAGGAGGACCTCCAGTGGCACGTGGGGTTTGAAGTCACACGTGATAATAACTTTTTTAAAACCCTTTTGCTATCCGGACTCAACTTTGCCTCGCTGGCCTAGTGAACGAGCGCGGAACATACCCTGTTTCTTGGAGATATTAACAGCGATCATCTCCTCTGGATGAACTTGGATAGAACCACGCCGAAGTACCACGTCGGAGATAAGATTGAGGTGAAAATCTCATCCTGAGTGAGAGGAAAATAAGGTTTCCTTGCTAGGTGCAAGGTCCATCTGGTTTACGGATGACGCGAAGACCAAAGAGGGGTTAGGTAGCGGAGTTTACTGCAAGAGGGGTTTCAACCTCCCATTTCTTCAACAATTTTCATTTTTAGGAGATCATGGCGACACGTGACTGTACTGAAAAGCTGGCAGAATTGGATACAACTAATGAATGGATCACAATCTGCTCCGATTGTTCTGGTAGCCCTAGGATCACTTCTAAGATGGTCTAGGAGTGCGCTCAGGCACTGAGACAAAGGCTCAGAGGAAATGAGATTGCAGATAAGCTGGCCCGTATAGATGCTAAGAATACTCTAATAGGACCAGCGTCCGCGTTTGGGATCACAGCCTGTGTTGTCAAGATACGGCTGGGGGATTGGCTAGCGGAACAACATAGGTACACTTAGTTTAATGTTCGGGGTTGTAGCCAAACCAAGTTGATGCTGGTTAAAAAAACCTTGAACAAGGTTGTCAAATCAAGGCGGTCGCATTAATGCACGGCTTCTGGTGCAGATAGTGATAGTTAAGTTCGTATGGCACCTGTGCGAGATAGGACTGGAGAATAATCCTAAGTGCAGGTGGTGTGACATTGGGGTAGAAACACCAATTCATTTGATTATCACATGCCGGCATGGATCGGCCTTAGGTGTAACCGACTGGGTGCGGATATGCTGAA
Organism: Cryptolaemus montrouzieri; assembly: GCA_013387265.2. Lineage (NCBI taxonomy): Eukaryota > Metazoa > Arthropoda > Insecta > Coleoptera > Coccinellidae > Cryptolaemus > Cryptolaemus montrouzieri. The sequence continues at coordinate 119,468,769 of JABFTP020000185.1, forward strand.
AGTAATTGATCTGCCGGAGATACCCCCTACGCCCATTCTATCAGAAGTTTTTTTAAGGATCGAGCAAGATATGTAGGTACAAGAAAGGGGGCACAAAGACTCATAGGCCCAGGAGTCGATATCCTTGACCGATATCTTGATATAATCCCTACTATAAGTTAAATATTTGGTTTTTGTAGTAAGAAATTCTAACTACACAGCTCCACAGAAAAATTCTTAAAAATTATGCCATTACCCAGACCAGTCTTACTATATGTTTTTGGGGTCGTTGAAACCAAATCCGAGGTCCAAATTGCTCCATCACGTCAGCATTTTTCATGACCTCAAAAATAAACTCCAAAAACTATATAAATCAGGCAAACATTCACTTTAATCTAGAAACCGGATAACTTTTCAACCACATAGCCCCATAACTCTGTATACTCGAATTCATATAACCCAATATCCTTAGTTTTTAAACCCTTAAACTCTATACCCCGTGACCCTGATGTAATAGAATTCATATTGTCAGATCAGGAGTTTCATTAGTTAAACACTAAGGTTATGGGTTATTGCGGGTTTAAAAGTTTACTGTATGAGAGTATGGCTGTTCAAAGCTTACGATATGAAGTTATAGACTTTTAACCGCTTAGGTTGTTGGGTCATATATATTTAAATAGCTGGGAATTAAGGTAATTATTTTGTGTTTTCTTTTTTCACATAAGTGTATTCCATTTAGGAGTTCAACATCACGCAATTTGGAGACGTACTTTAGAACTCTATTGCTGGTTGAATTCCGAGGTTATGGCATTATGCGGTGCGTTGAAAACCCCATCCATGACCTCATAACATAAAAACTTAGATCCCGTAGTAGCCGCTGGGTAACGGAGTATATGAAGATATAGGAATTTGGAAATTATGTTATGGGGTAATGGGGGTTTGAAAGTTTAAGTTAGCAGGGTTTAAAGCATAAGTTATGGAAATTCAAAGGGTCAAGTTATAAGGTTATATGGGAGTTTTAAAGTTCGCAACAGCCCATTTATTGCAATAATACAGTAATACAATTGCGTATAACTGTTTCTGGGTCAGATTTTGAGGTTATGAAGTTATCGGGTTATTCAGTATTTGAGTTTACAGAGTCATGGACTACGTGGTTAAGACGGTTGGGTGGTTTTTTAAAATTATAAAGCCCTAAAGTTAATGTTTGCCTGATTTATATGGTTTTTGGAGTTTATTTTTGAGGTTATGAAAAATGCTGACGTGATGGAGCGATTTAGACCTCGGATTTGGTTTCAGCAATCCCAAAAACATATAGTAAGACTGGTCTGGGTTCTGGCATAATTTTTCGAATTTTTTTTGTGGAGCTGTGTTATCATTATTTAGTAACTCTATGTCCAGTGACAGAATTTACATGGAATGATTGAAATAGCTTAAATATGTACTGTGCTCTCTTTTGTGCGAGATTAGTATTGTTGGTAATAACGAAGTGACGATGCCATAATAAAAAAGTTTTCAATCATTACTTTAAAAGAGAGAAGTGATGATTTATTTTCATGCATACAATAAAATTCAATAGAGTGAATCAATGCATTGCCATTATTCGGTACGCAAAATTCACAACGCCTAAGGATACTCCGACGATTTGGAAATTTCAATAAAGGTAACCGAAAGCTTGCTCCAACTCAGCAATATTTCGACTAGCTCTTCTATATAACAGATCCCTGATATATTTCCATAGGAAAAACTCCAACGGGACAAATCGTGAAAAAGTTATGAACCCACTTAGGCCTTGACGTTGAATGTTAATTTGGCAATTTCATTCACATCCGATCACGAATGTTCATACGATTGAATAATTCATCACCATAGATGTGAATTTCATCAGTGCAGATCATTTCTCTGTAAAATTACGGATTTTCTTCAGATTTCTGCAGAGACCAGCTTCAAGAATCTCCTTGTTCCAAAAACTGGGATATTCCCATTTCATCAGGTTTAAATCTATTATTCTTAAGATTTCTGAACTTTCTTAGGTATCACAGTTTTTCATTTCAATTTACCTGCTGAAAATCGATGGTTAGGCAGTTTGCAAATTACTTTTCCAAATTTTAGTACGGCATGGTCGCTTCGTTATTACAAACGATACTATATTCACAAAATCGTTGTAACATGATGAAAAAATCATTACATAACTTATCTGAACTGCCATTGCAAGAATTATTTAGAATTAGAATTATAATGAGAGCACAGAACATACTTGAGCGATTTCAATCATTCCGTGTGAATTCTGTGATTGGACATTGAGTTACTAGATGAAATTTGGGAAAAGTTATACAATTTTCGGTTTTTCTTGAAAACACGTCCTGGGGGGAAAAATTGGTGGTCATGTGGTCTCTTTTTCGAAAGGAAAAAAACTCTATTCAGCGTCATCAAAAGTTCACATTATAACTCAAAAACCGGACAAAATAAGTTTCCTTGCGTAATTCAATTCTAGGTGAAAAAATGAATGCCTGTAGAATGTTAAAACCATTTTGACAACCGAGATATTGGCACTTGACTGATTCCGAAAATTTTCGAAAGTTTGAAATAGCTCGAAGACGAAAAGAGCTAGCTTGAATATGTTTCCGGCAATAAAATCCTCATGCAAAAAGAACACGTCAAAAGGAGGTTGCGGCAACTTTCCTCTATTCAGAAAATTTCATAGCAATACTAAAACGTGGAAATCTGTTCACAATGTGCGATGGATATATACGGTGGCAAATTTCGATATTTAAGAGAGATGGCTTTGGAAGAATTACAATTTACATTTTGCGATCATTGGTGTGTGTCAGAAAAATACTTTGGCAATGTTTTTGATATATCTCCAAAGAACATTTATTTTATTCATTTATTTATTTTTGAATATATATATATATATATATATATATATATATATATATATATATATATATATATATATATATATATATATATATATATATATATATATATATATATATATTCTTTTGAAGAGAGAGGATTTACAAAATTTGAATAAATTGTATTTTCAATAAATGCTTATATCTATAATTTTAGTGTGTGTCAGAAAAAGCACAAGTGTGAGCTCAGGAAAATGTATCAGGGGAACCATACTATCTTGCGTAAACGAGTGAAAAAACCCGAGGAAAAAACTCGTGTCCCTGTCGCTATTGCACTAGCAATAGCTTGTCTGTTTATGTTGTGTTAGTGTCGTGTGTACATAAAGAGTACCAAAGATTTTTCTGCTTAGCAGCTTCAATTCTCACCTTGCATTCCATGATTTCCAGACGACGACAAGGGTGAAAGGAAGAGGCTTTGGGACAGGAATCTGTAACAATGAAAAAAGAAAACCACCAGGAAAATTTTTCAACAATCATACCTGACTCTTATGTGTCTAAACACACTTGTATTCAAGAAAAGATTTTACATAGCAAGTAAGGCCATAAAAAGGACTAAGGAGATAATCAAAAAGTACATAACCTGCGCTATTTCCTTTTTCGTGGAGATGTTCTACCATCACAGTGTGAGTCACCTGAAACATAATCACTTCCTTGTTCTTGCTTGCCAATTTTGAAGTATAATCGCAAAAAACCTTCAATATTCAAAATCAACAAAACAATTCCCTCTCTGTTTGACCGAGAGAGCCCCGATAGCTAGGTTCGGTCTTCTAAGTGATGTCGATTATGATTTATAGATGTTCTAGAATCATTATGAACCCAAAAATCTGGGTTGACATCTGCCATATATTATTTCTTCGCGGTTCTTGTTTAATTTAAAGAAAAATTTATTATAAATTTTTTAAATAGAATCTAACGATGCATGATTTTTCTTTGCCATTTTTTAAGAAGCAATTCATACTTAGTTCATCGAAAAAACGTTAAAATAATTTTGGTTTTGATATCTATTAGCATTTCGAGATAGAATCAAATATTATCTTGTACAATTAACAGTTTGAACCAAACGTATATAGCTAAAGCGTAGTAATAACGCGAATTTCGCCCATTCACAAATCGTCTATCGCGTCTAAATTAATTTTCTTTTGAAAAACCGAAAAGAAGAATAATTGATGTTCCAAGCGGTTCCTCATGGAAAACTAATTGTCCCAGAGGTTGATTGATCTCATTCATCGCACGATAATTGGCATTTCTAATTTATGCTGAAATGAAAGTGATATTGATGAGGGATTTATTTCTTGGAAATTCATTTTAATATAAATAAAATGGAACACTTTTGTTTGATTTCCACAAGGTTTTTCCAAAACAGACTACCGGTATCGACAGTTGCGTGATTTTCAAGTGTCAAGAGCTAACATTTATGAGACAAGAGATGATAACTATACCTATTTTGAATTTTGAGTAATGGGGAGTGATTCAATTCTAGTTGATTATTGAGAGTGGTAAATTTCGGGTTTTTACAAAGTTTGTTCATTTCTAAACTTTTCAACAGTTTCATGTTCAAGGTGTTGGTATCTCAGAAGAGATGTTCTTTGAACCTAGATTCAAAGTTTCGACCTGTTTGTCATACTTAACCTGTTGGACATTCATTGCATTTAATTCTGTATATTCTAGACTGTTTGAATTTATTTATTTTCTGTTTAGCATTGAAGAGTAATAAGCTTATATTGGGAACACTAGGAAAAAAGGTTGTTGAATTAAATTTGGAAAGATAATTGTTGATGCTATTAGGGAGGAGGGCCAATGTAAGTTAGACATGCGTATTTATCATCTGATTTTTATATAATGATATAATGATATAATTTTTATAACAGAAAAATTTGTTTGTTATTTGCGTTTAATAATTCTGGTTATGTGAGTATTACGAATATTATTATTTCATTCAATATTATTGATATTGATATTGATAACTTATAAGATTTCGGATCAATTTTAAGTATTGTTGGATCTTCAAGGAACATTACTTTGGATCGTTCCCGTAAAAAGAAGCTTGATATTGAAAATTCTCAGAAATTGAATTAAGTTGATTCAGTTTTGTCAGGTATATCAAATATAAGGAAGTCGTCAAGCAAATCAAACTGTGAATCGCCAAAACCCACAATATTTTCGTCTCTAAACTGTTTAAATACTCACCTATTTTTTCCTAATGCAAGAAAATCCCCTACTTTTCCTCAATTCCCTGATAAATTTATTGCGTAAAAAAAGTTCAACAAATTCAAAATCTGGTTACCTCACTTAAGATCCATTTTATAGTCATGCTAATGTAAGTATTACATAGTATGACATTTTCATTACCGTAGAATGCACATCATTCACAACAATTAAATATTTAGTTTTAAAGTTGTTACTGCAATAAAATAAATTCACGAATTCTGTCGAAAATTATATAAGTTATCATTGTTAAGTCTCGATTTCGGTATTGTATCACTTTCTCCGTGGTTTTAAATGTTGGATTTAAAATGCATGAATATACCGTGAATATTTGGTAACCCACATTTTCATTTCAGTAGTTGGAGCCTTGATTGGTGTTAAGGTCAATGTATATATAATAAGTGGGCAGATTTTGATGCTTTAGTGTGACAGCCTAACTATGATAGTAGTGCTCTTCGAGTTATTTTATGTAACTTTCATAATGTATCAATTAATTAATGAAATTTCAAATTTACAGGAATATTGGGTGATTCAAAAATAAAATTTGATCCTACGAAATCCCAACTCTTTTACTCCTCTAGAGGTTGAACTTTCAAAAATACTATTTTAAGCGAAATTAATTCCCTTGGAAAATCTACTTGCCTAACTTAAAGTTTATTGCATGAATATTTTAGACATTTCGAAATGAAAACACGTATCTCGAATTTATACAGCAATAGGATTTTACATGTTTGTAACTTAACAAACGAAGATCTATTAAACAGTAACATTTATTCTTTACTTTCAGGTGACAAATCTATCAGTGTATCAAGTATTATGTTTAAGAATTACTTATACAGGGTGTCCGCGTGTAAGGGTCAATTAGAAGTTTATGGCGAATGGGTTGATTGAACTATTTTTAATTTTGGCATTAGAGGAAATTGATGCTGATCTATAATTTGCATTAATTTTCAGAGAGATGCCACTTATACCGGAGATCGATTACAACTTTGATATTTCAAATAGAATGGTGTACTCTTCATTTTTTTTCATTAAAGGGCATCCTTTTTCGAGCATCTTTCGTGGGGATTTGCCCTATCTTCAATTAAACACCATTGAGTTATTATTTTTTCATCAAAAATTTGGGAATTATAGTGTCAACTTCTTTGCCCAAAAAGATTGACCAAAGTGTTATTTTCGAAGGTACTTTCCCCTGATATTTTATATGCGAGGAGCAGAAAAATTACTTGCCGAAACAATAGAATTCAATTGTCGAAAAAACGTTTTTCTTGCAAATACGAGTACTTGTTTTACTTTCCTACTTTAGTAGTACGGTATTCTAAATAAGTACTGATTGGTTTTTGGTTTCCCTATACTTAAATTGGATCGTTTTTATTTCATTCGCGATTCTACCAACAAGCTGTAGTTCCTTCGAATAATTAAATCATGATACCGTAGAACATAGGAACAGATAAAGTGGATTTAATTCCTATAGCAATTTCGATGTTCCACAAAGTTCTATGTAAGGTTCTATGAATTTCAACTACAGTTTTGGCGTTTGGGAATTATTCATAAATAAAAATTACAATAATTCTGTTTGTTTATAATTTTTTATTAAACAATAACGGAAATAAATATTCAAGCGTGGATATTATAAATTTATTCATCATTCATGGTCAATGTTAACAAATAATAAGTCGAACTTGCAGAACCCAAACTAACAACCAAATTGCATAAAATAATTTAGAATCAAATTCTGTAACTTATAAAATACATAAAACTGAGATGAATAGCGTTTGCTGACTTCAAACGATAGAGATGTCGTTTTAGTGACATGAATCATGAATTAAAATTTCTAACATATATGAAAAATAAAATTGAACAAAAACCATAAGCACAAACAACATAGTAAAGATGATTTGAAATTAAATGTTCAAATCTTCCATCATTGTTTCCTCAAAAAATCCTCTCGATCTCATTTTCATATCTAGATCCTCACACAAATTGATCGACGAACTATTAACTTTGCTCTCTAACATAGGTTGCTTACAGGAGAATTGCATCGACTCAGTCTTCTTATCCATCTGTCGTCAAACAAGCTGATCAATTCTTCCCATATCTGATTTTCTTTTCATAAATTAAATATTGACATTCGTTTTTGTACATTAAACTGAATACATTAAAGCTAATATGATGTTGGAAATTTCGCCGCCGTGTTTGATGTGGATTTTCGGCGGCTCAGGTATAAGAATCATTCTGATTAATTATCTTGAAAATTTTGACTCATCGGTCCATATAGTGTCTTGTGGGATAGCTGGGTTTTATTAATGTTGCCGTGTCTCCTGGATGCAGACAAAGATAATACCTTTCTTTCGAGTTATCACTCGACCCATCTACCCTCTTCCAAATTTTCAAGGGTTTTCACCCCTGCTCCAGGGGTTGAATTTCGAGATGAGGATGGTACTCGATAATAACTGCCATTGGTCAGCATGGATCTGTTCCATTTTACTTCACTGAAACTTGAATAGTCTCAGGGAAATAGTCTTCCCTATCTTTCAGTTGCTCACCCTGTATCTTTTACAGTTTTCAATTAAAAATGGAAATTCGTTCAAGGCGATGTAGACAAAGATATCACCTTTCTTTTGAGTCATCGTTCGACCTATCTTTCCTATTCAAAATGTTCAAGGATTGCAACCCCCGTTTAGGGGGTTGATATTTCAAGCAAGTTTTGTACCCCAAAAGATGTCCCCTTTGAAACAAAACTTGACGTGTTTTTGAGTTTTGATCAGAAATGAATATCTTGGTAGATGCAGCCTCTGTTTAGTTTTCGTTGAAGCACCCTGTATATATTCATATATTTCATTGATCTAATTACAGCAGTAAGAATGTCCATTTGATCGGTATCACTCAGTGTATGAACAAGTCGTCGAACTTAATGCACTGACAAAGTTAATGATACGTTTGAAGGTAGCATTTGCTAATAAAATGAATTGGACTACCGAGGTCAACTCTAATGCCATTAAAATTTCGTTACTTGATCTTGATCTTGTAATCACGAACGAAAGAATTTACTTTCTTCCATAGTGAGCATGTCTAAAAATTCATAAATGTTTAAAAGACCTTCTACAAATTCAAATGAAGTAGAATTTCATAAATGATTCCAGTATAGTATGCTTTTGTCTATATGTATAAAAATCAATTGCTGTTCGTTAGTCTCGCTAAAACTCGAGAACGGCTGAACAGATTTATCTTATTTTGCTCTTGAAATGTTTGTAGAGGTCTAGGGAAGGTTTAAAATGTGTTAAAAATTCGAATAACTGCCGGGAAAACCATAAAAATAGCCCCTTTGTATTTCCCAAACGTTCCCTGAATAAAATGTAGAGTCACTTTGAACTTTATTGCTTTTAAATAAAGTTCATATTAAATTATAATCACTCACCCTTGTCTAAGCAATGTAGGTGTGTTACTAACGTTAAAGAGTCAATTTGCAATTTATTACCGCTGCAAAAAGTTCAAATTCAATCATATCTATTAAATTAGTCTTCGCGAGAGCGTTGGATGATCCAATGTCGCGTTCCGAAGTTAAACAAAAGTGAATAGTCACAAAATGTAATAGATAATTATTAGTACCGATTCTCAATTTGGCCCGCTTCGCGAAACTTAATTTTAGCTAACTGCAGTTGTTAAAGATTGATAAATGCTAAGTGTTGTAACAAATTACATTTCTGAACGCAACCATAATATTTGACATTAGATTGTCAATCTATCCTGCCGCACCTCAGAATACGGAAAAAAGTATTATGATTTCTATGAGTGAATTCTTCTATCTTTGTTAGTGAAGATTACCGCTACATGAGCGAGAACTTTCTTTACTGTTGTGATCCTTTGTGATAGTGACATTCCAAGTAATGTGCTCTTTTTTTGTTGATATTCTGTGATGGTGACAATTTACTGCTATGTTAGTGTGAAATTTTCTTACTTTGATTAATTACAATTTATGGTGCCGTTATTTAGTGAGTAACAGTGAAGTAGATAGGCTTAGAATGCAACGAGTTCATGCACATCAAACTCAGCAGCAAGCACGACAATGAAATTGAGCGAATCCTCAGACGCAGTGCTCCTGTGATTCTTGAACGAGCTGCATTCCACTATGATTCAGCAATTGATTATTGTACCGACAAATCGTTAACAATTTGGGGAATGATGATAATTTGTAAATATTATAAGGATCATAAAGGGGCCGCAACCAAAGAAGAGGGTATATGAACTATTGTCCCTCAATAAAAAGTCTATTCAGATGGTAGTTCGCCTATTGACCGGACATCAACTCAACAAAACAGCCTCGGTAGCTGCACGGTTAGTGCGCAAGCATATTGGAACTGCTAAGTCGAGGCTCCTGGTTCGAATCCGGGGTCAGGTTATGGATGTTGTCCTTGAACAAAAAGTGCTGAATTTGAAGAGTCGCCTAAAGAGGGCATAACCTTCCAACGACCAGATAACTTGTAATCCTTGTGGTGGCAGTTATCATTGCACGGTCTAGGAGAGTGGTTCGGAATCCACTATAAACTGTAGGTCCATCATCTGTGTAAATAGGCTAAGTTCCCGAGCACATTGTTAAAAGATGCAAGCAAGCAAGTCAACTCAACAAACACCTACACGTTATGAGATTATCGAAAAACACACGGTGCCGCGGTTGCCTGAAAAATGACGGAACAACGGAACACATACTGTTCGAATGTGCCGCTCATAAGGTGACCAGACTGAACACTTTGGGCACCGAAACACTCAGCGCCCGGATGATCCAGGATACTAGCTACAACATTCTTGCAAGATTCATCAAAAAGTTTTTCCGAAACACAAAATAAAATAATATAACACGGCAAGCACAATTGGTACAAGACTTGAGTGCTGCCCATAAAGGCGCCGTGCAAGAAGACGAAGAAGAAAAAAATGGTGAATCTACTGGCAAAGTAATATTGCCACAATTGGTCCCACCACCAGATCCTTTACGCCCTTTAGTTTCTGGGATTGGAAATGATTCGAAGCAGTTTCTGGCCAACATTCAGAAATATAACAGCTGTTTTCAGATTACATCGTTTGGCGCTACACATACTTGTTATACAGGACTATTTCATGCCTACTTTCAAGGTATTATACAATAATATTTTTTTATAATATTCAAGTTTGTATTAAAATATATATCGAAAATAATAATTGGACAAATCTTAAAAAATTACAGATACAAGGACAAATCTATCACCTACTGGACGCGCTGTTACCACTACCAGATGCGTATCATCAATTTTTACAAACTTATTTCATGTACAATTCAGATGCGGAAGTTGATAAGCGTTGTGCTCACAATCCAACAATGAAGAGAACCATTGTCCAAGAATTACGAATGTTTCTTCACCAGAACATCAATTTTGTAAACAAGTTCAAAATATCAATAATAAAAAACAAGTACTGTGTTTTAAGGAATTTGACTTAATAATTGCGATTCGTAACGCGTTTCTATTTAAAATATTATTTATTAGTTTGGGATTGTAACCATTATTTTTGGCAATTTGTTTAATCAAATTTAATTCTTTGTTGAAACTTTCTGGTGATAACGGGATGTTAATCAATCTATGAATAAAACTATTGAATGCTGACATTTTATGTTGATATGGATGACACGACGAGTTATGTATTATAATATCTGTATGTGACGGCTTATGGTAAATTGCGGAAACATGTTTTCCATTTTCATTCGAAATTGTTACGTCTAAGAAATTTATCGAATTATTGCTTTCTATTTCGGTTGTGAATCTAATTTTTGGATGTAATGAATTTATATGATTTTCGAAAATTTTAACTGTCTATCTGTTCCTGTGAAGCAAATAATGATATTGTCTACATAGCGATACCAGTATAAACAATATTTACTCAGTGGATGATTATGAATTAATTTAGTTATTCATGAATATTTCTGCTAACAATGGACTTAACTGATTGCCGATAATCAAGCCCTCTTCAATAGTATAATATTTGTTATTGAACTGGAAATAATTTTGATCTAAACAAATTTGTAATAATAAAAGAATATCTGATTTAATGATAGTATTGACATGATTCTTTTCTAATAATTCTTCAACTAAGTAATACGTATCTTTCGGAGGTATGTTGGGAAATAGATTCATAACATCGAAAGAATTGAGTTTGGAATTAGGTGGTATAATTGTATCTTTAATATTGGCAAATAGTTCGTATGAATTTTTGACCGAAAATTTAGATTAAAAATTGCAATGTTTTATTAGCAAGTCGTTGAGGAATTTTGAAAGTTTGAAAGAAGGTGCCGTTACATAAGAAACAACAGGTCTAATAGGGTAATTAGGTTTATGAAGTTTTATCAACGAATATAATTCGGGGGATTGTGGATTGGAGTTAATGAATTTATATTTTTCGTAGTCTGTAATTAATGATTTTGCTGTCGAAATTATGTTTTTAACCACTTTCCGAAATTTTGCGGTAGGATCCTTAGTTGATGTTATATAGTTTCCGGCTGTTAAGAATTCTTCAGTTTTAGAAATATAATCGGTTTTACTAATCGCGATGACGGTGTTATCTGCTTAAGTGAATACTAAATCGTTTTTGGTACTATTTTCACGAATTGTTTTTATTATCTTATAATCGGAATTGCAATGAGGTGATAATTTCGAAAAGTCTTCTTTGATGATTTTTGCTGTTTGATGTTTGGCTTAAATATTATCTTTGGAGTTTTTGAGAATGATTTCGGAGTCTATGCCTAACTGTTCAAAATTAGTTCTATTATGTTTTGGATGTTAATTATGTTTGAATCCTTTTTCTAATAGATCTTTTTGTGGTTGTGTAAAATCGGTATCAGTTAAATTAGTGAATCTGTCAAAAAATTTATGGTCTGAAAATTTATCAGTTGAAGGTTCGTGCGGAGAAGTTTTGAATTTAAGTGAATTCAACTTTTTCTGTTGTTGCTGAAACTTTTTATGAATTAAAATTTTGACATCTTATCTGGATTCAGAGTCTAAAATATCAAACTCAACGGGGTGCAATCTAAACAATAATTCCGTATGGATTACCTTCATATAATGAACTAATCTAACCTCCTGTTGTACTGGATTTTCATATCCTCTTTGAGCCATATGCGTTGGCCTTTCTCGATTGCTCTTCTTGCTGGTCCACTGTTGTTATGTGTCTTCAACCTTATATAATTGGGAGTCAATCTGTTTTTCAAGCACATTGAGTAGAACCATATATTCTGAGTATGAACTGCACATCTTAGTAGTATTTTGAAATACCACAAAGCCAAAAAGCCGGTATCAGCTTCCTGTAACATTTGAATTTGGGAGGCTTTTACTTGGTAAAATTCCATTATCAATAATAAAAAGCAAGTACTGTGTTTTAAGGAATTTTACTTAATAATTGCGATTCGTAACGCGTTTCACTACACCGTAGCTTCTTCAGACGAATGAATGTTCAGAAAATATAAATAAATGTTCTTGAGTAATTAAAAGCTTATTGGGTTGCTTCTTCTTAAGTGGTTATTTATGACAGGTATATCCAATAAAATTAAGGAATAGATTGCTCCCCGAAGAGATTCAATAGAGTTGAAGGGCTTAAATCGACTTGTTCATTGATGAGTCTACCTGAGGGTTTATATTTATTGACTTCTGAAGTTTCCCAAAGATCTGTCTTCCAATATTTATTATCTGTATGCAAAATTTCAAGCTGTGGGTCGAAAGAGAGATTATTTTCTAAGAGATGATTCGCATCATAAATAACCACTTAAGAAGAAGCAACCCAATAAGCATTTAATTATGCAAGAACATTTATATTTATATTTTCTGTACATTAATTCGTCTGAAGAAGCTACGGTGTAGTGAAACGCGTTACGAATCGCAATTATTAAGTAAAATTCCTTAAAACACAGTACTTGTTTTTTATTATTGATAATGGAATTTTACCAAGTAAAAGCCTCCCAAATTCAAATGTTCAAAATATCATTGAATCTTATTAATTACGGATTTTTTTGTTTGCTATAAGTTTATTCAATCGAAAAGTTTGGGTCTTTTATTTATCGATTTAGGCGAAGTCTGCTGGGTCAGCTAGTGTTTGATAAAATCTGACTATCCTTATATACACACATTTTTATATTTCTTTCAGGAATTGAAGAATAATGAGGAGGAAATTCGTTAGAACTGTCATATATAATGCGCAGAAACGAAAATATTCTACAGATAGGAATTATTCTACAGCTCTTGGTCTTAGTATTTACGAAGAAGATGTAAGATCGTTAGAGACTAACACTACAGTAGAGGAAAATTTTGTGAAACCTTATGAAGCGATCCCTGGACCAAAACAACTACCTCTCATAGGAAATGCTTGGCGCTTTGCACCAGTCATAGGTAATTAATATCTTTCATTATACATTTTTTCAAACCATCTCCTGAATTTCGATTTTTGCTTAAAGAGTGAACCATAAAAATAGTTTGTTTTCAAAATTTAATAAAATTTGCTTACCTTACATCTAAAAGAAATTTTTTTTCACAACAAAACATTACGTATTCAATATTTATTATTTACTTGAGACCTTAAAATAGCCTTATAAATTACTTAGTTTATAATAGCGTTCATACAGGATGTCACAGTTAGAGTTTGCGATATTAGCATCATTCTACCACTTCTACCGTATCTACCAGAGATAGCCCTCAACTGTCTCATTTCAATGATAAGCCAAAAATTTTTCATTCCAGATTTTTATTCTTCATTCAGTTTTAAGTGATTCTGATGAAGCCCTAGTCTTCACTTCACAATTTCCAAGTTGTTAATTGTTTTGGTAATTTTTCAAACGAGTTTCTATGTAAGTAAATATCAAAATTTACTTCCGAATTATCATAGTTGAATTAGTTATTTGAAATAATTGTTGAAACGGCAAGAATTTGTTATACGAATGATGACGAGTTGAATTTCATTATTATTTTTAATTGAAATCTGACTCTAATCGGTCATTCTTGATTCAAAAATTTTCACCAAAACTGACTAATATTTGATACTCATATTTTCTTTCTGTATTTGGATTGTCTTAGGCAATATTTTGATATATCTCCAAAGAACATTTATTTTATTTATTTATTTATTTTTGAATATATATATATATATATATATATATATATATATATATATATATATATATATATATATATATATATATATATATTATTTTGAAGAGAGAGGATTTACAAAATTTGAATAAATTGTATTTACAATAAATGCTTATATCTATAATTTTGGTGTGTGTCAGAAAAAGCACAAGTGTGAGCTCAGGAAATGTGAGAGGGGAACCATACTATCTTGTGTATGATTCAATAAACGAGTGAAAAAACCTGAGGAAAAAACTCGTTTCCCTATCGCTATTGCACTAGCAATAGCTTGTCTGTTTATGTTGTGTTAGTGTCGTGTGTATAAAAAGAGTACCAAAGATTTTTCTGCTTAGCCGCTTCATTCTCTCTTGCATTCCATGATTTCCAAACGAAGACAAGGGTGAAAGAAAGGGGGTTTGGGACAGGAATCTGTAACAATGGAAAAAAACCAGCAGAAAAATATTTCAACCATCATACTTCTTATATGTCTAAACAATCTGAGAAAAGATTTTACATAGCAATCAAGGTCATGAAAAGGACTAAGGAGATAATAAAAAATTTATAACCTGCGATATTTCCTCAAATTCCATCTCTGTTTGACCAAGAGGACCCCGATGGTCAGGTTCAGTCTTCCAAGTGATGCCGATTATGATCTATAGATGTTTTAGAATCATCATGGACCCAATAATCTGGGTTGACATCGCCCATATATTGTTTCTTCGTGGAACTTGCTTAATTTTAAGAAAAATTTGCTAAAAAATGTTTACAGTCGTTCGAAACATATTTTTGAATAGGAATTCCAACAGGATATCCCAATTACATTTCACTTAACATAAAAAATACTAAAGTTATTCTTAATGTCGAATAGTCGATAAAAAAATGAGCAATAATTTTGAAAACTTGTAAAATCAGATACAAAATTGACCTTACGAAAAAATCTCATCAACGAAACAACTAATTATAATGAGATGGCAAATATATTATGAGCTTACTCCTAAACATTCTCAAAGTGATATTGAAGATGTCAATACCATCCAAGTGCCAATTGCAGAAACGCATCAATATCAGAAAAAAAGAACTATAATATAAAGATATTCGAGCCTTTGGAATAAAGAAGAGAGCCTTCGACGGTTTTGATACTGTGGCACATTGAAAGTCAAAAGTCTGATCAAAGAGCAGTCATAATTATTTCGCAGAATTCGGTAAAGAAATATTCAATTATAAGAAACAAGTACTGTGTTTCAAGGAATTTTACTTAATCATTTACGAAAATTTAGATTTAAAATTGCAATGTTTTATTAGTAAGTCGTTGAGGACGTCGTTTTCGGTCAAAAATTCATATGAACTAATTGCCAATATCAAAGATACAATTATACCACCTAATTCCAAACTCATTTCTTTCGATGTTGAGAATCTATTTCCCAACATACCTCCGAAAGATACGTATTACTTAGTTGAAGAATTATTAGAAAAGAATCATGTCAATACTATCATTAAATCAGATATTCTTTCATTATTACAAATTTGTTTAGATCAAAATTATTTCCATTTCAATAACAAATATTATACTATTGAAGACGGCTTGATTATGGGCAATCCGTTAAGTCCTTTGTTAGCAGAAATATTCATGAATAACTTAGAGAAATTAATTCATAATCATCCACTCAGTAAATATTGTTTATACTGGTATCGCTATGTAGACGATATCATTATTTGCTTCACAGGAACAGATAGACAGTTAAAATTTTCGAAAATCATATAAATTCATTACATCCAAAAATTGGTTTCACAACCGAAATAGAAAGCAATAATTCGATAAATTTCTTAGACGTAACAATTTCGAATGAAAATGGAAAACATGTTTTCGCAATTTACCATAAGCCATCACATACAGATATTATAATACATAACTCGTCGTGTCATCCATATCAACATAAAATGTCAGCATTCAATAGTTTTATTCATAGATTGATTAACATCCCGTTATCACCAGAAAATTTCAACAAAGAATTAAATTTGATTAAACAAATAGCCAAAAATATTGGTTACAATCCCAAACTAATAAATAATATTTTAAATAAAAACAAAGTAGAATCGCATTGAATGAAGTTTACCCTGTCGATAAATTGAAACAAAAATTCAACACCTTAACCTACGTTGGCATTACAAGTGAGAAACTGAAATCATTCTTGAGTAGCAATAATTTCAATATAGCTTTCCAAACTAATAATAATTTAGGCAAATATATAAAAATAATAAAACCAAACCAGGTAAAAACAATAAATCAGGTGTTTATAGATTGAATTGCAATGACTGTGATAATTTCTATATTGGTATAACTCATAGAAATTTTAATATTAGAATATCGGAACATAAACGCAGTTTTTCAAATAAAAAATCTGATTCGAATTACGCGAATCATCTCTTAGAAAATAGTCACTCTTTCGACCCGCAGTTTGAAATTTTCCATACAGATAATAAATATTGGAAGATAGATCTTTGGGAAACTTTAGAAATCAATAAATACAATCACTCAGGTAGACTCATCAATGAACAAGTCGATTCAAGCCCTTCACCTCTATTGAATCTCTTCGGGAAGCAATCTGTTCCTTAATTTCATTAAATATACCTGTCATAAATAACCACTTAAGAAGAAGCAACCCAATAAGCTTTAAATTACATCAGAACATTCATATTTATATTTTCTGTACATTCATTCGTCTGAAGGAGCTACGGTGTAGTGAAACGTGTTACGAATCGCAATTATTAAGTAAAATTCCTTAAAATACAGTACTTGTTTTTTATTATTGATAATGGAATTTTACCAAGTAAAAGCCTCCCAAATTCAAATGTTAAAGAAATATTCCATCGAAGAGCACCCTTCGATGCTCCAGACTCAAAAGATTATATCTACGCAAGCTGACATCATAATCATTATTCAAATGAGGTCGATTGAACCTATAATTCATATATTTTGCAAATTTTTTCTGTACCCTTTCAACTCTGTCAACATACACATGATAATGGGGGGACCAAATAGGGGTGGCGTATTCCAAATTACTTCTTACAAGAGATAGATACAAAATTTTCAGTGTTTTGATATCCTTGTAATTTTTGGTAATTCTTAAGATGAACCGAGGATCTTGATACATTTTGAGACAATATGTGCAATGGGGAAACTGAAAGAAAACTTTTCATCTAGAATAATGCGAAGATCCCTGACCTAGTCAACTTTTTGATATTGACCCCACCCAAAGTAAACGAGGTATTTATAACGTTGACATTCTTAGTGAATCTTATATGTTGACATTTATCTACATTGAGTTGAAAGTATCTGGAAAAACAAAAATGAAACGAACGATTCAAATCACTCTGAAAAAAATCTTTATCTTCTGGGTTCTTCAACTTACTGTAGATTTTAAGATCATCCGCGTACAACTCATAATAACTATTTAAAAATGATTCAGAAATGTCGTCTATGTGAATTGCGGAGAGAAGTATCCCAAGATGAGATGAGAAGTTACGCTGAAAACACCCGAAGATGCTCCATTAACCACTATGTACTGAGATCTATTCAGCAAATATGATTCGATCCACCTGATCAAAGGGTCAACCATACCAAAATCCTGCAGAATAGCAATCAACGTTCTGTGGTGAACCTTGTCAAAGGCCCTGGCTATATCAGTGTACTCAGCGTCAACTTATATCCCTTCATCAAAACTATGCGATAGAAAATTAATATAAGGTGTTAAGTTTGTGAGAATTGATCGTCCTTTGATAAAACCATGCAGATGCGTTGTGAGTCTTGAGCTACATAAATGAAAAGGATGAATAATTCATAGGTGTCGAAGATGAAGTCTTCCACGATTGAGAAGAAGCTCCGTCTTGTTTATATAAACCTTGAAACCTTTTTTCTAGAGGCAGGTCATTACTCGCATCTTGCACAACATTTTGAAACGTACATCAATGTACTTTTCGGTATCTAAATGTTCATTGTATATGAAAATAAGTAAATTCGTTTCTTTCTAACTACGCAGTACACATTGAAACTCTAAATAACCTGAAAATGGGCTCCGTGAAGTAGGCACTGCAGTGTTTAACAAAAATGGTACTTTTAACAGACACAATCATCATCACTGGTCGGATGAAAATCCACACCTGTGCTGCGACCACCACCATTTTCAATGCTCGACTCATCTATAAACAAAACTCTCCCCCAATCGGCTTCTAATTAGTTGACGTTTTCCCTGACAAATTCGATGTGCTACGTTTAGGTTAGGCTAGTTTTCAGAGCTGGACCTCAAGCTGAGACACAAGGCCTCAAACCAAATTCCCTGAAACGTTTTCGTATTCTAATTTGGACACCACTGTTCTGCCAAAGCTGAGTGCGTCTAGCAGTAGCAAAACATTATCTTCACGAGGAAATTCTTAGATAACAGTCATGGACCGCCTTTGTTTCTCGAGTTCGTTCTTGACCAGGTCTTTTTTCACGACTACCAGTCTACCTGAATTATTCTGGAAACAGTTGAATGAGACCCGCAAAGGCTTTAACCCATTCTTGAATAAGTCCAACCTAGGTCATCTAATACCACTACATTCTACCGGAGTCAAATTTCGTGATTTGCGTTGCATTATTACCAAAAATTAAAATTTTCAAGAAGAATAAACGTTACTTACCAAAATTGATCAACAACTGCTATTATCTCAATCTCAACTTATTTCTTTCATGTTGTTCCTTATTAGAGGAACATGTGCGCCAAGAAAAAACATCGAATTTTGTGCGGTAATATCGCAAAAAAAACATGTGTCAATAATTAGTTGCGTACCAAAAACAAATTTGAAATATCGAAATTGCTCGTTAATTTCTTGGAGCAGTGTATAGTTTGATGGAGGAGGACGTTATTTGATGAAAATTGATATACATTTTCGAATTAAATGAAACCATGATGTTCAAATATTCACTATATTGACTAACTTGCGACGCGATATTGGTAAAAGCAGGTACATAGCTTAGAAGAAAAATCCATAACAGAGTTGCGTTAAGAACTGAAAAGATTTAATAATGGTGACGCATTTAGGTCTAACTGACTATTAAGTAAGTTTCCGGAATATTTCTCTTCATTGATTTCCAATACCTATTGCAAGTGATCAATCAAAGATATAATACATTAAAAAATATATTTGTTGAGTGAATCTTAACACAAAAGTAGGTTTTGTGAGATCGAAGGACCAGTAAGTTTTTTAGTTTTTTATTAACTGTACTATACAACTTTAGTTACTCCAAGAGTATTTGTGCCCACTGCTTGATATGACACAATACTTAGGTTATAATTATTGATCTGTATGATCACAAGTACACAGATAGCTCTTGATGGTTCAAGAGACAAACTGTTACTAATGCTTGTCAATAACTGAATGATATTGCTATAATTACTCCAAGAGTATTTGTGCCCACTGCTTGGTATGACACAATGCTTAGGTTATAACTACACTGTGCTAGTTCAAAATACGTAGAAACATCAGTGACAATACTAATAAATACGTATTAACAGTGACATCTGTGAGCAATTTGAGTTAAAATCATGATTGTGCGTTTGAATTTTTTGATTTAACTATAGGAAATGTGTTTTCTTTTCTTATTTTGAGATTTTAAAGCGAAATTCCCTTGATTTCTCTATTATTAAGACGAAAATTAACGAAAAAATGGCAAAAAAAATGGAATTTTTTTGGACATTTTGTCAAGAAACGGTGTTTGAATGAGGTTTTTCTATGTTGGTGTATTCGAAAAAGTTATTGACCATGACAATAGCTAAAACTTTGCCGAAGACAGTAAAGCGATATTCCGAACGTTTTGGGAATTACAAGCAATATACTGAAGTCATAAGCGACGAACCCTACTAAAATCAGCTAACTTCAAAGGCGAATATCTCCTAAACAAGAGCTAAGTTTCAAAATCGGTGGTTACCACTGGATTCAGCGTACCCGATATAGGTTTACTAGGTATGTCTCCCGCGTGTTAGAATTTTGAAGTGTCACTTTCACACACTGTGATTGATCTGTATGATCAATATTGGAAGATAGTTCTTGATGGTTCAAGAGACAAACTGTTATTGGTGCTGATGAATAACTGAATTATATTTCTATAATTACTCCAAGAGTATTTGTGCCGACTGCTTGGAATGACACAATACTTAGGTCATATTTATTGATCTGTATGATCAATATTCGTAAGTAATACAAGAGCTCAGATTTGGCCGGATATTTTTCTATGCTCGTTTTCGAATACTTACATGCAGGTAATTCAAGGAGAACTGGGCGATAAAATGTCGAGCAGGTCGAGCCAAATGTGAGCTCGAGTGGTATTTGCTGAGGAAATTCCGCCAATGACAAAATGAACTTTTTTGAGAAATGTACACAAACTCAACGAGAAAATCATAAAGCTTCATTACAAACATGTTTAGTTATTATTAGAATGAGCAGTTATTGAAAATGCAATTACTATATACACTTTTTTCACTACGGGTCGATTCTATATAGGACGATGCCTGAGGAATTATGGAAGATTCAGCATTCACAGACGTCTTTGGAAGATTTGAAACAAGATTCAAATGGTGCTCATTGTTCAGTTGCAGGTAGGGCTTAATAGAGCTTACCGTAGAGTGTCCTGTTAGTTTGATCAATTCTTGTTCACTGACACCTGCCTCAGATAGGTTCGAACCAGCACTGGATCTATGAGAATGATGTGATCTTTTTATTTTTCGTATCCAATTCAACTCTCTGTGCTAAAATTTTTGTCCATTTGGATATTTCATTTATTCCCAAAGGCATATTTTTGTACCAGCCCTTAGAAGTACTTTTTTTCCAAAACTGATTGGTAGCAAGAAATAATCTATCACTTGCAATATGATCGAGTCTTTTCGACAATATCTTATGAAACAACCTCACAGGACATAAATCTGGATTTTCCTTATTTTTTACTAGCCATTTACTATCACAGCATTTCTTTGAGCCGCCTTGGCAAGTTTTCGAGAATACTGGGTTATATTCAATACGACCAGTCACTTCTCCGTTATTAAATTTTTCCTCTTTGAAAAAGTGTACCTTGCAACTTGCTGCTTCACCGCCACGCCATACTAATTTATGCAACTATATGGAAACATTTTTTCAACAAACCTATCGGGGCATTTGCGTCCCAGTACAGAGCCATGCTATCAATTTCACTTCTTGTTAATGCAACGGAACTTTCTTTGCGCTTTTCCTCATCCCCTTGTAACATCTTTTAAGAAGAATCCTTTTAGAATTGCGAGCTTGACGACCCTTCTAAATGCTGAATCGGTAAAGGGGTTGAAACTCATGTTGAATTCTTCGAAATACATATTCTGCATCATTTTCGCAGTTGTGTTCCACATTGTTTTGACAACATATTCTTTGTAATCTTGTCCATTCATTTGTTTCATATTGAAACCCCAATCCATAAGAATTTCTTCAATATCTTCAATAGAATGCTGTATATCCAAATCGAACGTTCGTTCCTTGCAGAATATACTGAATTGATTCCAAATCGAGCTGTGCGTTTTTCTTGTATTTTTGGGGATAGAATTCTGTATAGAACTATTTATTTCTGCTTCACTGGTGCTTCCAAAACGAGAATTTTTAATATATATCGGAAGAAAGTTTACAACAGGTACTAAGATGGCTGTTCTTGACAGTTTTAAAACCGTGATATTTGTTGTGAATGTTGCGTTGCTATGGAAACGCAAGGATTCTCTATGGACAAATTTATCCACTAATATCCTACCTTCCTTCCTATTTCTATGCAATTTATCCGATATCAAACTCGAATTTCTGTGTTCTTAAATGTGCATTTTGACATACGAGTGGAATTGTCACAGATAGCTCTTGATGGTTCAAGAAACAAACTTTTACTGATGTTTGTGAATAACTGAATGTTTATGCTATGCAACTGGTCAGTTGAAGTTATTTTTATGCCTCGTAAAGACAACTACCTAAACAGGTCATGGAGTAGATGTAAAATATAGATTTAATATCTCTTGAGAAGGGTTAGCACATTGTACAAAACGTGACAAATACATCAACAGTAAGAAGGTTATACCCTGCTGGTTTAATGGTTATAGTTATAACTCGAAGAACACATTTACTGCTTTACGCAGAGAAGTACCTTTCTAGTAACAGACTATATCTCTATAATAACTATTTACAAAGGAATATGAGCTGATTGAAAGCAATAGAAAAATCCTATGAATCACAAAGGGCGTAGCTTAGTTCTAAGTACAGGGTTGTACTTAAAACTAAAATATACACTAGCATATACAAATAAATAACCTATACTAATTTATATATTTTTACTATAAAAACAATGTTGTTCAATTCTCAACAATATTTACTAATATTGGTAAACCCAGTCTAAATTTGAACTCGTTCCTCTCATAGCATAATTAAAATAGCTTCAGGACGGATAACTCTCTAAGCAGAATAGGTAACCTGCATTCTTCTTGGCAAGGTTGATATTTTCGCGCACATCATAAAAAGGTTACGTGGTTGCATTCAGGAGCCTGGGCGTAGTTTGCAAGATAGCTGAATGATAGCCATTCCCCAAAGCGATTGAAACTAGATTTCACACTTATCGATAAAACTTAGGCTGTAAGGGATGCATTTTTATATTGGAAAGCACCTGGAAAGGGAATTCGTTGTACATAGTGAATTTTTAGATGTAAGTACACTTTTTCTAGAGAAGCGATTTCTCCCTCTTATTAAACTACACCTAGTTCTTCCGCAACATACTTTTGCCCCCTTCCAGCCTGCTGCATTTCAACTTTGTCATTAAGATTTCAATAAGATTTGCCGGAACAAAATTTCGTTCAGATAATGAACAGCGCCGAATCGGTAAATATAATATACTCGAATTTAACTTCAAAAGAAGCATTGCGTTAAACCCTGAAAAAGTATGTTCTATTTTCCTAAGATAACACTAAAATGCTGTAACATGCCCATAATCTCTGATATTACTGAATATGAAGAGAAATTCTCATTAAACTTAAAGAATCAAGTGAAAAAATTATGAAATTGAATAGATTTAGCCGTTACTACTTGGTTGTTGATCATTATTAATAAAACACTGATGAAAATTTTACGACCAAAAATATAAATAAAATGAACAATTACTGTGACCACGGTTTCTAACTCACGTTAATCGTCAGACAGTGTAAAACTAAAATACAAAGTTCAGTGGTACAGGTATAAATACAGACTAAAGGATATTTATTCAATGGTATTATTACTTGAATGCTTCAAATATTTGGGATTTACGTAGGTCAGTCTGGTCATTCATTATCTGTGCATTATCATTAAAGAGGATTTGTATATTTCAACTGATTCTAAATAATGATGCTTGGATGCCGATAACACGTTTTCAAATATTCCGAGATAAGAAAATATCAAATTTAACTTCCGACATTTTAGAACAATTATATATAAACCCTTCAATACATTGTGAATTTATAATTCTTCTGGAGTTATGCCTTCAACTGAACTATCTTGAATTTAATAATAAGATATAGGAACTACCTGATGGTCTTGCGATAGGATCGCCACTAAGCCCTCTTCTAGCGGATATATTTAGGTCTAACATAGAAAACAAAATTCTAAATTCCAAACTTGCCCGTAAAAATTCACTTTTGGTACAGATACGTTGACGACATCCTCATTTGCTTAAATGGTACCCCCAGACAATTCGATCAGTTTTTGAAATTTATAAATAGTATCCATCCGAAAATGAAATTTAAATTTGAAAAACCGAATATCGTTTCTGTATCTCACCCTTTCACATTCTAATAGTAAAATTGAATTCGATATCTTTAGAAAACCTACTAGTACGTGTATATCTGTTCTAAAGGACTCCAATCACCCGTTTTCACATAGAACTTCGGCATATAATTCAATAATACACAGAGCCGTTTCAATACCTTCATCATCAGAAAATCTCAAAACAAAAATTAAGACAATTGAAGCTATAGCTATCACTAACGGCTTTGATAACATCGTAATGGATAAAATAATGAAACGAAAACCATCACATATAGCTATGAGACAAAGATAATACCTTCCTTTCGAGTTATCACTCGACCCATCTACCCTCTTCCAAAATTTCAAGGGTTGCCACCCCGTCTCCAGGAGTTTGAATTCGAGATGAGGATGGTACTTGATGATGACTGCCATTGATTAGCATGGATCTGTTTCATTTTACCTCACTGAAACTTGAATAGTCTCAGGGAAATAGTCTTCCCTATCTTTCAGTTGTTCTCCCTGTATCTTTTACAGTTTTCAATTAAAAATAGAAATTCGTTCAGGGCAATGTAGACAAAGATACCACCTTTCTTTTGAGTTATCACTCGACCCATTTTCCCTATTCAAAATGTTCAAGGATTGCAACCCCCGCTTAGGAGGTTGATATTTCAGGCAAGTATTGTACCCCAAAAGATGTCCCCCTTGAAACAAAAATTGACCTATTTTTGCGTTTTGATCAGAAATGAATATCTTGGTAGATATAGCCTCTGTTTAGTTTTCGTTGAAGCACCCTGTATATCCAACTATAAATACAAACGATCCAGAGAAATTCATTTCTCTAAACTATTTTGGGCAAATAAGTGAAAACATCGCAAATAAACTTTCCATATTAAAATTGAAATTGCCTTTAGATCACAAAATAAATTATCTTCAATGCTATTCAATGCCAAAACCCGTATTCAAAATTTGAATAAATCAGGAGTTCCTAAATTAACTTGTCCAGATTGCAATAATTTTTACATAGGTCAGTCTGGTCGATCCTTCAAAATCTGATATAAAGAATATGAGACTTCTTTCAGTAAAAATAAACAAGATTCAACATTAGCCAAATTGTATTCAAAACAGACACTCCTTTCCTAGTATTGATAGTTTGGAAATTTTGCATATTGCTCCGAAAGGTAGAGAACTCCATTATTTAGAATCAGTTGAAATATACAAATCCCTCTTTAATGATAATGCACAGATAATGAATGATCAGACTGACCTACGTAAATCTCAAATATTTGAAGCATTCAAGTAATAATACCATTAAATGAATATCCTTTAGTCTGTACCACTGTATTTTAGTCTTACACTGTAACTTACGATGAACGTGAGTTAGAAACCGTGGTCACAGGAATTGTTTATTTTATTTTTATTTTTGGTAGTAAACACATAGTAAATTTCTATTAGTATTTTATTAATGATAAAATTATTTTGACACAAATATCTTATTCTATATTATGGAATCCTTGAAGAAATCTGTTTGTCTATAATATTTCGAAAATGTTTAAACATTTCAAAAGAGGTTCCACCCCCACCCCTTTTATTATATCGGAAAGGGAATCGAAAATATATTACCCAAGGAAATGAAAAATATTAAATCGATGGTTCACAATTTCATTCCAATTCTCTGTTTATTACTGAAAGTGAATATTTCTATTTCATAATTCATTCTGAAAGTTTGAATTTGCTGACGAAAAAAGCAAATACAACAACCTCGGTAGCTGCACGGTTAGTGAGCAAGTATGTAGGAATATGCTTAACCGAGGTGCCTCGTTTGAATCCGGGTTCAAGTCATGGATGTTGTCCTTGAACAAAAAAGTAAATTTGACAAAGACATATATAGAGATTGGATACATAACCATAATTGTTGGTCCATAACCTCTGAAGGCCAGATAGCTTGTAATCCTGAGAGGTGGCAGTTATCATTGCACGGTCTAGGTGAGTGGTCTATAAAGAAAAAAAAACAGATACTACGAACCCACCAATTTCTTTTCATAGCGCACAGATTGAGAAGTATAATTGTATCCTACATTTTTGTGTGATTCATTTGTGTCGTTTCAGAATAATGATCGTTAATGGCTCAAAATTCCCCCAAATGTAATTCCTGTGAAGAAATTACTCTTTCTTTCTTTGTCAGAAAAAATATAGGTATGATAGAAAGAACGTATTATTTGAGAAAATTAAATGAAAACAAATGAGAACAATCAAGATCTCAATGTGGAAATGACGATTTTTTTCAATTTGACAATGACTAAAGTGTCAGTTGTCGTTGTTTTTTTTTGTATTTCTATCCTTATACTAATCTTCAAATCTTCAATGTTTTTTTTGGCGCATTCAACGACTTTATATTTCAAATAACCCCTCAAAAAAAATTCCAGAGGGGTCACACCAGGTGACTTAGCAGGCTTTACGAATGGCCTGTCGGACAATTCATTTTCCTAGAAAAATCATTTCGAGGAACTCACTAACATTTTTTGCTTCCTGCTGCTTAAGCAGGACATATATCGGCCTCACATAATTCAAATTCCTCAATTGTTTTTGTTGTGTTCTTTTTTCGTTTCGTTTTTGATAATCATGTGATGATGCATCCTGTTCCCTTTTCTGGAGAAAAGAAAAACCTAAACCACTTCTCTAGAATCACATTATGGAGAGATTTCACAATTGAAAGGTAAATTTGAAACGGCAGGACGAAATCGAACAAAAATCCAAGAATGTTCAGAGTAAAACAAAAGATTCCCAATAAGGCTTAAAATGTTGTCAAATTTGGGGAAAAATTCTCCTAAAATTCGATTGGTTCAAACAAACCAAATTTCTTGTATTTCTTTTACCAAAATTCCATTAGAGTATTTGTTACAGGTCAATATAAAATCCATGAGTTGGACAAAGTTATGTGGTCACTCAGGAAAGAATACGGAAAAATTGTTAAAGTTGGTGGACTCATAGGACATCCTGATCTTTTATTCGTTTTCAATGGGGATGATATAAGAAAAGTTTTTAAACAGGAAGAAGTCATGCCGCATAGACCTTCTATGCCTTCTTTGCATTACTATAAACAGAAATTGCGAAAGGACTTCTTCCATGGGAACGAAGGAGTTATAGGAGTGTAAGTTGAGAATAAACAGAAAATTTAAATAATTATGAATCTATTCTTTCTTCAGACATGGGCCTAAATGGGATGAATTTCGAAAAAAGGTTCAACAAGTATTGCTGCCTCCGTCTGCTGCTAAAGTTTATATAGAACCGCTAGATATTATAGCGAATGATTTCCTGAAGAGGTGAGTTTTGATCTTCAATAAAAAGCGTGAAATTCCTCGGCAATTCTACGAACTATAGCTGTTTTAAAAATGAAATATACTTTAAAATATTTTACTCAGTGATCTATAAAGAGAACGATATTAGATATTTCTACATACCAAATTGCATCTTGAATGTTATTCTAACAGACTGAAACATTTTCAGTAGTTTAATTTTTTTTGATTACATATTCAATTTTGGGTGATTTTTGGAAATTATCGAAAAATTTCGGAAGAAAAGTCACATTGCCAATTCATAGAAGTAATTCGTAGAATAGACGACTGTTTGAGTTCGCGATAAAATTTTTCAGTTTGAATTACCCCCAGTTTTTCGTACTTTGGTTAAAAATATACTCCAAACGTAAGAGAAGATTCCACTGAATCGTGAAGTACGCTCGGTGGTGGGATACCATTGAAAATCACAGAAAAATCTTCATAGAATTATATTGGATGACATTTACAATTATTAACTCTTTATGATAATATGTATGGAATTTTCGCTTGACACTTGGTGAAACATAATGAATAGATTCAATAGAGTCAAATGCTTCTATGAGATTGATAAAAGGCTTATACCAGGTCTGTATTCATTTGATTCTCGTCTTTCAAACTCACTAATTGTTCATGAAAAAAACTCAAAAGAAAGTAATAACGGGAACCAGCGGGTAGGTATCCAATTTGTTATAGTTTATGGTTAAATAATTAATAAATGATTCGTTTATCACTTGGCAAAGGTTTCACAAATATTTATTAAAAATACTCGACATATGTTTCGGGTTGTTAGCCCATTATCAAACGTATTACAATACTAAATTCAAAATGGGTGATTTCACTTATGTATAACGGCATTCACAACAGTAGGTAAATTGAAGTCTAGTTGGTCGTTGCAAATTGGCTGATTTTTCCTATGAGCGGACGTAATTTCAATAATCTCCAAGATGTCCATCCATTTTCCTTTATTACCTGGATGCATGAGTTCGATATTCTCGAAATCTATGAAATGGTTTTTATGGATGCAGTGGTCCGAAAAACCCGTAGAATTTTTATTTTGGAGAATATATCTTTTATGTTCTTCAACTCTCTTCTGGATGCATCTTCCGGTTTGGCCTATATAGAATGTCTCACATTCACTGCAGTTTATTTTATATACTCCGCTTATATCCAATAATTTTGTTTTATTTTTATTATTAACCAATATTGAATCCAAATTCTTTTTATTAGTGCAGATGGTGTTAATATTATTTCTGTCATCTGCTACATATTTTGTTGCTAATATCAGGAATATAGTTTATTGAAAATTATCTGTTAGATTTTTCAGTATGCAAGGGATAAATGCTCTCCAATAAAGGTTTATGTCGTTTTTGTCAAATGAATGAAAAGCATTCAATTTGATACCTGGATTGGGATATACTGTTATGAATCAGGGTATCCGAATAGGTTGGTTTTCTATATATTTTAAAGTAGTGAGTCAAGACAGTTCCAAGAAGTTCAAAGATTTTCCATTATTTTCCTTCTCCATTGTAAATTGAATCGATTGATGAAAAGAATTTATAAACTGTAAGAAACTATTGAGTTGTCTGCCTGTGCCAATCCAAATACAGAATATAACATCTACATATCTTTTCCATGAAAATACATTATTGATTAGGATGTTGGGGAAACTAAAAATTCTAATCTAAAGTTGTCATAAATATTTTACTTAATAACGGGGACAATGAAGAGCCCATAGGTAAACCATCTAATTGTTGATATATTTTATTATAGAACTTGAAATAACTTTGTTGGAGACACAGGTTTACAGCTGACTTCGTTTCTTCTATATGAGTGGAGCTTAATGTATTATTGGATTGAAGTTGTTGATTAATTCTGGCTTTGACATAACGGCAGGGTGTAGAAGAAGCATATAAAAGAAGAAATCAAGCACCTGTGGCATGAACAATACAAGAAACAACAGAATAAGTTAAAATACCTCATCAAAAACAGTAAGGCTTCATTGTAGACTAATAGTGAACCCACTCCAGAATTTCAATTTCACTCTAGAATAAAACATTTTTCAAATATTTTTTCAATAAAAAAGAGGCAGAAAGGTTTGAAATATTGTCCCAATATAAATCATGTGAATGATTTAAAAATGTTAACCGTTAACTCTGAGATAGCTCTTAGCTCAATAGAAGTTGAAGATGATAAAGGTTCTGAAGAAGTAGTCTGTGCTTTCATTCTAAATGGACCAAAAACAATAGGAATTAGCAATTGTTAGATCCATACAAACAAAACTTTAAGACCATAATTTAACCCTTTGTAAAGCTGACAAAGGTAACACTATTACGATTTTAGAAACTGATATGTATATTGAAAAAAAAAGAAAGACTATTTGTTCCAGAAAAATTTATATAAATACATGTTGATCCTACTAACAAATTTCAAACCCAAGGCATATCTGTTATTAAAAAGTGTACGAATTTATTGCAAAAAGATGGGTTGAAATTGACTGTTATGAATCCGAAAGCTCCAATTTTATATTTATCAACCAAAATTCGCAAGGTAGATTGTTCCATGAGACCTTTTGTTTCATATTTAAGTGCTCCAGCTACTAAATTATGTAAATATTGGAACAAGATAATTCCAAATTTGATACAACACAATCCAAATTACTCAATACAATAGAATTAACCAATCACCTGAGATCTTTGAAAATTCCGATAAATGCTAAATTAGTATCCTTTGATATAATTAATTTATATCCGTCTACAGCTTGCGGTGATGTCAAAGCCACAATTAATCAACAACTTCAATCCAATAGTACATTAAGTCCTACTCATATAGAAGAAACGATGTCAGTTGTAAAACCTATGTCTCCAACAAAGTTATTTATTATTATTTCAGGTTCAATAATAAAATATATCAACAATTAGATGGTTTACCTATGGCCTCTCCATTGTCTCCGTTATTAAGTGAAATATTTATGACAAATTTAGAAAATAGAATTTTTAGTTCCTCCAACATCCTAATCAATAATGTATTTTTATGGAAAAGATTCAATTTACAATGGAAAAGGAAAATAATGAAAGAACTTCTTGGACTTCTCGATTAGTAGGGCTCATGACTCGCCTTTAAAATATATAGGAAACCAACCTATTCGGATACCCTGATTCATAACAGTAGTTCCCAATCTCCGAGTATCAAATTGAGCGCTTTTCATTAATTTGTGCACAGATTGATTTCTATTCTTTTGCCAGCTGTCGATTTTGAGAATGAAGTTCAAGTTTTAACATAAATGCTATGAACAACGGTTATGAACCAAAATTAATTGATACCTTAATAAGACAAAAACGCCATAAACTTTTATTAGAAAGCATTTATCCTTTGCATACTGAGAAATCTAACAGAAAATTTTCAATTAAATACACTGCAGTGAATGTGAGACCTTCTATATAGGCCAAACCGGAAGATGCATCGAGAAGAGTTGAAGAACATAAAAGATCTATTCTCCAAAATAAAAATTCTACGGGTTTTTCGGACCACTGAATCATAAAAATCATTTGACAGATTTCGATAATATCGAACTCATTATTTCAGGTAATAAAGGAAGAAGGATGGACATCTTGGAGATTATTGAAATTACGTCCACTCATAGGAAAAATCAGCCAATTTGCAACGACCAACTAGACTTTAATTTACCTCTTGTTGTGAATGCCGTTACACATGAGTGAAATCACTCATTCTGAATTTAGTATTGTATAACTCTTGATAATGGGCTAACTACCCGAGACATATTTGAATTTGGGAGGCTTCTACTTGGTAAAATTCCATTATCAATAATAAAAAACAAGTACTGTGTTTTAAGGAATTTTACTTAATAATTGCGATTCGTAACGCGTTTCACTACACCGTAGCTTCTTCAGACGAATGAATATACAGAAAAATATAAATGAGAATATAACTATAAATGTTCTTGAGTAATTAAAAGCTTATTGGGTTGCTTCTTCTTAAGTGGTTATTTATGACAGGTATATCCAATAAAATTAAGGAATAGATTGCTCCCCCAAAAAGATTCAATAGAGGTGAAGGGCTTAAATCGACTTGTTCATTGATGAGTCTACATGAGTGTTTGTATTTATTGATTTCTAAAGTTTCCCAAAGATTTACCTTCCAATGTTTATTATCTGTATGCAAAATTTCAAACTGTGGGTCGAAAGAATGATTATTTTTTAAGAGATGATGCGCGTAATTTGAATCTGACTTTTTATTTGAAAAACTGCGCTTATGTTCCGATATTCTAATATTAAAATTTCTATGTGTTCTACCAATGTAGAAATTATCACAGTCATTGCAATTCAATCGATAAACACCTGATTTATTGTTTTTACCTGGTTTGGTTTTATTATTTTTATATATTTGCCTAAATTATAATTAGTTTGGAAAGCTATGTTGAAATTATTCCTACTTAAGAATGATTTCAGTTTCTCACTTGTAATGCCAACGTAGGTTAAGGTGTTGAATTTTGTTTCAATTTATCGACAGGCTACTTTGTTTTTATTTAAAATATTATTTATCAATTTGGGATTGTAACCATTATTTTTGACTATTTGTTTAATCAAATTTAGTTCTTTGTTGAAATTTTCTGGTGATAACGGGATGTTAATCAATCTATGAATAAAACTATTGAATGCTGACATTTTATGTTGATATGGATGACACGACGAGTTATGTATTATAATATCTGTATGTGAGGGCTTATGGTAAATTGCGAAAACATGTTTTCCATTTTCATTCGAAATTTTTACGTCTAAGAAATTTATCGAATTATTGCTTTCTA
The DNA here is from genome assembly GCA_013387265.2 of Cryptolaemus montrouzieri. Lineage (NCBI taxonomy): Eukaryota > Metazoa > Arthropoda > Insecta > Coleoptera > Coccinellidae > Cryptolaemus > Cryptolaemus montrouzieri. Next base: position 119,500,963 of record JABFTP020000185.1, read on the forward strand.
TTTCGGTTGTGAATGCAATTTTTGGATGTAATGAATTTATATGATTTTTCGAAAATTTTCAACTGTCTATCTGTTCCTGTGAAGCAAATGATGATAGTAAAACCGATTATATTTCTAAAACTGAAGAATTCTTAACAGCCGGAAACTATATAACATCAAGTAAGGATCCTACCGCAAAATTTCAGAAAGTGGTTGAAAACATAATTTCGACAGCAAAATCATTAATTACAGACCACGAAAAATATAAATTCATTAACTCCAATCCACAATCCCCCGAATTATATTTGTTGATAAAACTTCATAAACCTAATTACCCTATTAGACCTGTTGTTTCTTATGTAACGGCACCTTCGTTCAAACTTTCAAAATTCCTCAACGACTTGCTAATAAAACATTGCAATCTTAAATCTAAATTTTCGGTCAAAAATTCATACGAACTTATTGCCAATATTAAAGATACCACTATACCACCTAACTCCAAACTCATTTCTTTCGATGTTAAGAATCTATTTCCCAACATTCCTCCGAAAGATACGTATTACTTAGTTGAAGAATTATTATAAAATAATCATGTCAATACTATCATTAAATTAGATATTCTTTGATTATTACAAATTTGTTTAGATCAAAATTATTTCCATTTCAATAACAAATATTATACTATTGAAGACGGCTTGATTATGGGCAAATATTCATGAATAACTTAGAGAAATTAATTCATAATCATCCACTCAGTAAATATTGTTTATACTGGTATCGCTATGTAGACGATATCATAATTTGCTTCACAGGAACAGATAGACAGTTGAAAATTTTCGAAAATCATATAAATTCATTACATCCAAAAATTGCATTCACAACCGAAATAGAAAGCAATAATTCGATAAATTTCTTAGACGTAACAGTTTCGAATGAAAATGGAAAACATGTTTTCGCAATTTACCATAAGCCATCACATACAGATTATAATACATAGCTCGTCGTGTCATCCATATCAACATAAAATGTCAGCATTCAATAGTTTTATTCATAGATTGATTAACATCCCGTTATCACCAGAAAATTTCAACAAAGAACTAAATTTGATTAAACAAATAGCCAAAAATAAAGGTTACAATCCCAAACTAATAAATAATATTTTAAATAAAAAACAGAAAAGTGAAATCGCATTGAATGAAGTTTACCCTGTCGATAACTTGAAACAAAATTCAACACCTTAACCTATGTTGGCATTACAAGTGAGAAACTGAAATCATTCTTAAGTAGCAATAATTTCAACATAGCTTTCCAAACTAATTATAATTTAGGCAAATATATAAAAATAATAAAACCAAACCAGGTAAAACAATAAATCAGGTGTTTATCGATTGAATTGCAATGACTGTGATAATTTCTACATTGGTAGAACACATAGAAATTTTAATATTAGAATATCGGAACATAAACGCAGTTTTCAAATAAAAAATCAGATTCAAATTACGCGAATCATCTCTTAGAAAATAATCATTCTTTCGACCCACAGTTTGAAATTTTGCATACAGATAATAAATATTGGAAGGTAAATCTTTGGGAAACTTTAGAAATCAATAAATACAAACACTCAGGTAGACTGATCAATGAACAAGTCGATTTAGCCCTTCACCTCTATTGAATCTTTTCGGGGAGCAATCTATTCCTTAATTTTATTGGATATACCTGTCATAAATAACCACTTAAGAAGAAGCAACCCAATAAGCTTTCTTTTGAGTCTTTTACATGGACAATTAATAAGTTTGAAAGACGAGAATCAAATGAATACAGACCTGCTATAAGCCTTTTTTCAATCTAATAGAAGCATTTTGACTCTATTGGGAACTAAACCTTATTGCGATTTTCACACGATATATAGTTAGTTATAAATTTGACATATCGCTAAAACGTGTTTAATCGAGTAATTCACGATTATACTGGATACTATGAATCATCTCAATTCATCCATTTATTCAATTATCCGAAATAAGAAGCTATATGTAATTTTTATCTGAGTCAAAACACGATATGGAGAATGCACATATTGTCGCCTGAGAATGCAAGTGCCTATATCACATTTTTGGAGGTTTTGAGTTAGGAGTTGATTCTGGGGTTTTGGGACACTCTGATTCTATTTCTGTCAAAATATGAAATTCGGCCTACTTTCCGAAATATTGAGATTTTCGACTACACGTTATCCTATGTGTGTTTTATCGATTCGATATGTGTTCTATATCACATATTTCGATCGAAATTAGAATGGATTTATCCCATTTACAGGAACGCTCAACGCAATTGTTACATATCATACATGAACCATAATTTTTTGACCTATATTCCTTTCGAACCAATCAAATCGCCAGATTCAATTACGTCTCAATAGATTTATATCCTTTCTCGGCAACTGTTGTTTGCCCTACAATCAAAAAATGCATTACTTATGTTGTATCATTCATTTTCTGAAAATGATGGTAAACCATTTCGAAAGCCTCTTTAACTCAAGTTGTTGCATGTTCGAACTTCGATATAATTTGTCTTATAAGCATTTTAATTAGCGGATCTTGTCGCATATCATGGATATGGAGCAGTTTACATGAATTTGAACAAGACCCGAATATCGTTCAAATGAATACACTTGCTCTATGTCTTCGATGAAGAACTAAAACCATAAAACGCATAAATTATATATTGAACGCATTTTATTTTATATCCTGCACATACGACAAAATTTCTGTACAAATTATTTCACAATATTGAATTCTTATATTATATTACTGTCATAAGAGAATATAAATATAAATCAAAATTGATTAACTTTTCAGCTATAAAATTGAGACGATCAAATTCGAGCATCAAACAACACATTCGAAATCTTAAATCGTAACCTTTCTCTTCCTTATACACATACATTGACGGTAATTATACTCATTAGAGATTTGCTTTATTCATTGTCAAATAGGTTACTAGTAAAAAGTTATATAAATATTTCGGAGCACGGGAAGATAATCTTCAGATTATGTAAAAATTAGATAATAACGACATTGAAACAATACTTCTTTAAATTGGTATCTACACGCGATCTTCAAAAATGAATGCAAATGTAATTTTGGGAATTGTGTCATATCGATTTATACAATAAGATAAAATTGAACGAAATTTATTTTTATTAGTTAGCAATATGATATTGTTATAAATTTGCAAGTCTGCAATGACTAGACTTGGGAGGAATCATTGATAACATACACACAACCAAATTTATGGAATTATCCGATATTTTGAATATTACCTCAGGGATTTTGGAAATTTCGAAAGATTGTTAGAATTGATCCTTTTTGAGATATTTCGGTTGAAAGAAGAAATAAATTAAAGTTTATTTTAAGAAAGAAACAAATAAAAGAAAAATAAAAGACTCTTTCCGCAGTAAAAAAATTGAATATGTTTTCTCACGGAGTAGGTGTTTTTTCTCGACCTCAGTAGCTTGTATTATCTCCTCTTGCTTTGATACAAGCCTGAATCCGTCTAGGAATGCTTTGGATTAGGTTTTCGACCTCCTCTGGGGTGATATTCTGCCACTCTTCTGTGGCGGCTTCGATGAGCTGTTGTGGGTTTTTTGGATTATCCTGGCGCGATCTTATTTTCCTTTTGAGATTATCCTATAAATGTTTATTAGTATTTAGGTCTGAAGAACAAGCTGGTCAGTCCAAAATAGCGATTCCTTCTGTTTCAAGATAATGTCGCGCGAGGTTACTGGTATGCGGGGAAGCATTATCTTGCATAAAAGTGAAATTTTCACCGTAAGCACCTAGTGAGAGTCTCACTATGGGCTCCAGCACTAGGACCACGTACTTTTAAGCCGTTAAACTCGCAGGAAACGAAATCAAATCTGTTTTGCCACCCAGTATAATGCCACCCCAAACCTTCACACTGACCTCTTGGTATTTTAAAATAGTTGGCATGCTGCTCGGAGTCTAGCTTGTCTTCTACCCCTTAAAACCAAAATCCGGCGGTCATTTGGTCTCATCAGAAAAGAGAACATTTCGCCAATTCTCAATATTTCAATTTTGATGCTCGATACACCAATTAATTTTTTGTTGTTCTGGAACTCTTAAGGGTCTTCTGTGGTATAAACCTCTTAGATGAAGTCTTTGACGTATCGTTTCGACTGATCCCAGTTTCTTCCAGAAATTGCCTTTGGAGTATGGGGTGCGACGCACTAGGGTCTCTTCTTGCAATTCGCCACAAAAAGCGGTCTGGTTCTTCAAAAGTGATCTTCCTACGACTTCTTCTAGGCTTATTTTGCAGAGATAGTAGCTCCACGTATAGGCTATAGGTTTTTGGAATCACTTACTGTGATACCCCCATTGTGGCCGCTATATCCCTCTGTGTCACCCCTTCTTCAACGAGAGCAATTATTCGACCCCTCTGCACATCGGACAATTCAACGTAAGGCATTTTCATTTATGATTATAGGCTTTTTAAAATTTTGAAATTCACAGTTTCAAATCTCAGTGACGACTGAGTACAATATCTCGAACATGTGGTGATGATTCAATATTTCTGATCATACTTTCCACTTTTTTTACATTCATTCATTCTTCACAAGTAGTCAAAGATCCATGGTTAAAAACAACCAATAATGTTAAATACCGAGTGATTCCATGTAAATTTATTTGTATGTATACTAGGTGATAAAGTATGATTCGGTTAGATTAGGTAAACTTGCGTTTTACGAACTAAATCTTGCAATAAATTGTCATACATTCTGTCAAAAAGTACCGCGAATTGGTTTATAAAACATAAACTATTTATTTTTCATCCAAATTTATTGTATCGCTTTCAAAGTCGGCCCCTTCCAAAATAATACACTCAAGTCATCGAATGATCTTACGCGATTCAATTCTCGGAGAAAATTCAGGTCTCTTGGAACTAGTCGAGCGTCAACGCGTTTCATGCCTAAACAATCCTACGAATTGATTCGTGAGATAGAGAAAAATCATTGCCTTTCTTTGTCAAACGAAAATGACGATTTTCAATTACTATTTCTTTCATTTTATCGATGGTAACAACAGTTGAAGATGTTGAAGGCCGACAAGAGCGAGGCAAATCTTTCACTTCATCTAGGCTTCTTTCGAATGCACTCTACCACTGATAAACATGTGTTTTTGGTAAAGTCGATTCATCGTGAGCCTTCTGTAATATTCTCAGCGATTCGGCACACGAAATCCATTTGCAATACAAAATTTGAAAGAATTTCTTTGTTCGATATTTTAATCCATTGTAAAAATCGCAAAATACACTTCTGAGAACTGGCAAAATCGATTACTGTAAATTAACTAAATGATTGGTCGCGTTCGTATGGAAAACAGTTATGCCAACTTAGCTATAACGAACATTTCGACAACCTTTTGAACCAATTCACGGTACTTTTTGAACAGAATGCACTGCATCAAAATTGTCACTATTGGGATTACCAATTTTTTCTCGGTATCCTCTAAATACTAGATCACTAGAAGCTAACGTCAGAGTTGTTTTAATCATTCTGTGGAGTATTTTGTTCTTTTAGTCCCAACAAATCTCATGTCGATGAGGTTGTACTTCTTCATCAAATTTAAAGTTGCACAATCCTAGATACGTACATTATAATTCGTTTGTCAAGCTAGTTTAGAATGCCATTAATCCAATTGTTCTGATAAATCATTTCAGTGTTATTTGCAACTTCATTACTGATATCAGTTTTTTTTATTCTCATGTCTGTAATATACAGGGTGCTTTAACGAAAACTAAACAGAGGCTATATCTACCAAGATTTTCATTTTTGATCAAAACGCAAAAATAGGTCAATTTTTGTTTCAAGAACGACATCTTTTGAGGTACAAAACTTGCCTGAAATATCAACCCCCTAAGCGAGGATGCAATCCTTGAACATTTTGAATAGGGAAGATGGGTCGAGTGATGACTCAAAAGAAAGGTGGATCTTTGTCTACATCGCCTTGAACGAATTTCCATTTTTAATTGACTGTAAAAGATACAGGGTGAGAAACTGAAAGATAGGGAAGACTATTGCCCCGAGACTATTCAACTTTCTGTGAGGTAAAATGGAACAGATCCATGCTGATCAATGGCAGTCATAATCAAGTACCATCCTCACCTTGAATTTCAACCCCTAGAGCAGGGGCGACCACCCTTGAAAATTTGGAAGAGGGTAGATGGGTCGAGAGATACCTCGAAAGAAAGGTATTATCTTGGTCTGTATCCCCATGAACGAATTTTCATTTTTGATTGAAAACTGATACTAGAAGATACAGAGTGAGCTACTCTTACTCCTATGGAACTGAATGAGAATAGAATTATTGCGAGCAGACATGAAGGCAATCGAAATCCTTTACTTGAAAGGTATTACTGGATCGAAGTATTACCCCTGCTCTAGGGGTTGAAATTCGAGATGAGGGTGATTTCGGAAGATGACAGCTTTTGATCTAAAATGAATCTATACCAGTTTTTCACACTAATACTCCAATAGTCTTGGGGCGATAGTCTTCTTTATTTTTCAGTGGCCACTCTGTATCTTCTACAGTTTTCAATCAAAAATGAAAATTCTTTCCAGGCTTTGCAGACAAAGACAATAAATTCCTTTTGAGATATCACTCGACCCATCTACCCTCTTCCAAATTTTCAAGGGTGGTCACCCCTGCTCTAGGGGTTGAAATTCGAGAAGAGGATGGTACTTGATGATGACTGCTATTGATCAGCATGGAACTGTTCCATTTTTCTTCACTGAAACTTGAATAGTCTCAGAGAAATAGTCTTCTCTATATTTCAGTTGCTCACCCTGTATCTTTTACAGTTTTCAATTAAAAATGAAAATTAGTTCAAGGCAATGTAGACAAAGATACCACCCTCCTTTTGAGTCATCACTCGACCCATCTTCCCTATTCAAAATGTTTAAGGATTGCAACCCCCACTCAGGGGGTTGATATTTCAGGCAAGTTTTGTACCCCAAAAAATGTCCTCTTTGAAACAAAAATTGACCTGTTTTAGCGTTTTGATCAGAAATGAATATTTTGGTTTATATAGCCTCTGTTTAGTTTTCGTTGAAGCACCCTGTATGCTACTAGAACTTACATGACTCGAAAACGCATCACTATCAACTGTTTTGCCAGAATTAGGTCTACCATTACCTCCGTTTGTTGATGAGGGGCTTTAAGGTAGAAGTATCGTATTTACTTCATTTAATTTTGCAGTTTTAAATTTTTCTTTTCTTTTTTTGCACCACTTTGATCCGACTTCATGATTACGAAATAAATAGATTTCGTACGATTTTATTTTCACTAATTCACGTCACACCGATCCTAAGCGATCTAATTCTGATGTAAAAACTAATTTAAAACATTGTAGTTAGAGTTAAAGCCGCTGTTAGTCTCAGTATTCAACACTACTCATCTACCAAATGCTACGCTGACAACCAACAACAGTAGAATTATATTTCTGTATCAGATCAAAAACTTCCCACTTAAACTTAAGAAAAACTGTATTATAAAGATTAGAGTAAGATGAATTTTTGGAGTTTATGTTATTAAGAAATACATAAAATTAGTTCTGAAAAATTGATTTGCATAGTTTGCGAAAAAAATCTATATGGGCCATAAAGAGTAGAAGATACTCGCTAGGATTGGGTCCCTGGATTGGGATAGTACCGGGCTGGGTTAGGTTAGATCTCTTCGCAATCTCTACCCTTGAGTCAGTCTGATCTATTAAATATTTCATGAGTTTGAAAATCAAAAGCTTTATAAAATAGATGAAGGTTTAACAATTAATATCGATACACTGACCTAGCTGACATTCTTACGCGCAATTATTTTCCAGAGATCAATTACTTATTACACAAGAAATAGGTGTTTAAAATGAAATAATGTGACATAAATATGTTTATAAAATCAAAACTATTTTTAATTTTATACAAAGATACTTTACATTCGTCTAATTTTCATATAAATTGTAGAATGTTGTAACCCTAACGCCAACAACAATAATTATCATAAGATTATTCAAATTGAATCCAGAAATTCCTGTTTTATTTTTCGAATTGCTTTTGATTATTATCACTTTTAATGGAATAAAACAAGTTGAATTCTTTAATCAAAACAGCACTGCTCTCTAAGTTGACCCACTTATGGGAAGAAAGGTACCTACCAGTAAGTGTTAAGTTAAATAATTAGTAGTTGTTATGTATTTCAGTAATTATGTGTTGATATATTCAATACCGTCTCTCGATTACACAGTTCTAACATACTTCTTAATTTTTCACTGCGTATTATGTATCATTCTGATGTAATGGTAATTTCGTGATATTTTTTCACATAATAAAAGAATGAAATTGTAAATTGTAATCTTCCAAATTTAATTCTTGAGGAACTCATGAAGGAAATCTTTATCTTTACACTAAAGATCGATATTGATCGTTGTATACTAATAATTCTTTTTCATACATGAAGAAGCTCGAATGTAAAGAATAACCCGACGCCAATAAGAAAGTTATCTAGAATGAAATTCAACTGAATAACAATTGATCTAAATCAAGATTTCATTTTTTACTGAGCTAAACAGGTGGACATATTTGGAAGTTTCATATTCCCGCTATATGAAGTATTGTGGATAGAGGAAAACAGCTCCCGTTTCTTCTTGCTTGAGGAATTTATCTTCGTCAAGCTAGAGCTCCTCTCATTTTCGAGTTAATTGCAAACTTTGAAAATTTTCGAAATGAGTCAAGTGCCTATATCTCGGTGGATTTTGATGTTATGTAAGAATGGTTTTGACACTCTTTTACATAGATTCGAACTATGTGAGGAAATTTCTTTTTTGACCACCGGTTTTCGAGTTATAATGCAAACTTGCGTTTTTAAAATATGAACCGTATGCGACTTTGATTTTGTTAAATAAAGTTTCTTTCCCCTCCAGATACATAATACATGTACTCTCAATTCTTCGTCCAGATCGTGTCTTCAGGAAAAACCGAAAATTGCATAACTTTTCTTTAATTTTATCTTGTAACTTATATCTATCTTAAGTGTGTTCTGTAATCTAAATATGACAGTTCGATTCATGAAATGATAAGTAAGATAAATTGTTTAATGCGTATTTCATCAAGTTTCAACTACTGTGTGAATATAATATCGTTTGTAATAACGAAGCGACCTTGTCGCATGAACATTTTGAATCCATATCGGCCTTGTCGTTGAAGAATAATATGGCGATGTGGGTTTATATCCGACCATCAATGTTCATTTTGACGGTTAAATATTCCATCAATACTGAGGTGAACTTCATCAGTCCTAAATACTTTTCGGAAAAACTGCGTATTTTTTTAGATATATGCGGAAAGCAACTGAAAAAATCGAGATGACGTTTGAAGTCCCCGACTCTCAGATTTTTATTGTAATTTGATTGCCCGAAATTGGTGGGTTGGTAGTTACACTACCTATTACATAAATTGTTGCATCTTCTCCATCAACTACTTCATATTCTTATTTACTCGTGACGTTGAATGTACCATGGTTCATCAGGTTTTCCTTTAATTCATCGAATATACTTTCGAGGTTGTCGACTCTCAGGAAAACGATCCAAATAAGCAGCTTCTGCACTATCGCCATCATAATTATTTTGAATATAAAATTATTTTATATCAAACTTTTCAAATTTTCGTGATGGATGGTATACTCATACAATAGTTGTAACTTGAGGAAAAAACATTAAATAATTAATTTGCATTGTCATTGCAAGAATGAATTTTCGTATTATCATAATGAGAACATACTCAAGCTATTAAAATCATTTCGTGTGAATTCTGTTAATTGACATAGAGTTATTAGATAAAATTAGGAAAAGCTTTCAGTTTTTCTTCGAAACACGTCCTGCTGAAAACTTTTTCGAAAAGAAAAAGAAACAGTCTATTCAACAAAATCGAAGTTCACGTTTCAAAATATGCAAGTTTGCTTTTCAACTCAAAAATAGTTGGATAAAGAAACTTTCGCATGTAATTCGATTTAACGTAAAGAAGTTCCCGTAGGATGTCAAAGAGAATTTTATATCTTGACTGATATCAAAAACTTGCAAAATTTCTAAATGAATTAAAAAGCTTCATTGAATCTGTTTGGAGCTATAAATTCCACATGCAAAAAGAGCATAGTGGAGAGGGGCTCATTTTACTCTATTCACAATATTTCACATAGCTTTAGTACTAAAACGTCGAATTCTATCCACCCAGTACAGCAGGAGTGCTCGAAATTGAACTGCTGGCAATCTACCTCAATATTTTAGACTACTTACGATCGACTCTGTGAGACTGCAAGTATGTGTGATGCAGGGTTGTTGTACATACGCGATACACCCTACCTATCTACCTACCTTCGGATCTATGAAATTCAATTGTACTTACCTACAGAAATATGCACATCATATGATAATAAAAATAACGAATAAATTACCACCTAAAATTCGCAATGAGCAACCAGCAATTCTGAAAAAACATGTACATAAACTTCTAGTAGAAACAGCTCTGTACAGCTTACAAGATATCCTGAATACCAAACTTGACTAAAATTAAAACTTAACATACAATATTTAAATCGCTGTCCACGTTATTCTTGTTTATAGTCTTACCTTTGCACATCTATTTATTTTGTACCTGTAAATTGAGATTTTTCTGTTTATTGTAAGTGACTATTTATAACGTGATTGTACTTTTTATTTGACATGTTCTACGCCTTTGGCATAATTTGTATACTTTTATATTTAGAAGTCTGAATGAATAAACTATCTATTTATCTATCTATCTATTTATATAGGTAGGGTGTACTGTAACATATATAGGTATCAGCATGGTGTTAAAATTAACTAAGGAGTGACTTCGGATGTTGAAGTGTAGCACTTCATAAGATGGTACCTAACCACTGCGTGCTAGTCGCAAGCATGATGACATATGATCGTCATTTAGTCGATTGCGATAGTTTAGTTACCTACTTATTAAAAATTTTGTTCTTCTCGAGATCTATTCAAAAAGCACTCTCGATCGACCGTTCTAGCACCCCTGGCATAAACTATTAGGCCAGGAAAAAATGTTTAAATATCTTCAAATTTCTATTCAATTTGATCTATAGCATGAACTAATCATTCACATTATTATTATTGTTTCAGAATGGAAGAATCTCTCGATGAGAATCAAGAACTGCCAGCTAATTTTCTATCAGAAATTTATAAATGGGCCCTTGAATGTAAGTACCGACGTTTCATAAACTTTGATCACACATTTTCTCTAACTGTTCACATCATTGAACAGTAGGAATTAATAATCTTGAGATGATATATGTTGAAATTTCATTACAATCTAACATTTATTTCAAGAGATGTAGTGGTTAAAGCGACGCTATATTTCAATTTGGAAGTATAAGATGGCGTCACATATAATATGTATAGTGATTCTGAGTCATCGAGAAAAATGGTTAAAAATTGACTGCCGTTTATACAAGAACGATCTTGAAAGTTCTGTCACTGAAATTCGACCGTTTTTCATAGAATATTGTAAAGTGACCTGGGCTAGCCTTCAAATATATGAAAAATGTGCATTTTTCAGCAATACTTTTTATCCATGAGAAAACACAGTTCGAATAGGTATCACCTTTGGTCATAGTCGATCAGGAATAACACTTAAAAAGCGATATCATACAATGAGGCGATGAGTCTGATCAGCGGCTGTGTGTGAATGTTATAGGCCAGTAAATTTTGCGATATTGTTGTGTGTGATAAACATTTTTGTCCTATTTACTGAACTTTTCTGGTAAACCATGCTGCTAAATGGAAGAATGATGTAAATTAGAAGAAATTCTCTCGTCTACTGACAGTGCATTCAGCACCGTCACTGTCAGTTTGCGAAATCAAAGTAACTTTTCGTTCTTTGGAATAAAAACAAAATTTCAATTATTGATTATGTTGGGAACGAAAAAAAGTTGAATCTTTCTCTTCTGAAATGTTACAGATCGTTGGGATGAAAGTATCACTACTGAAAAGAATGTTATCTATCAATGAAGTTTTTCCCATTCATTCTAAACATACTACTTGATGAGTGTTATAATATTTGTCATAATATTTCATAAAAAGTTTCATTTTATTTGCAACCAAGAAGTTCCATAACATTTTTCGTAAAGTTGATAATTATCGAGCTATTTAACACTTCTTGATTTTACGAAATTCTTCACTTCTTTCTGTAAAAACATGATTATCTGTTATTCTTACAGCTAGGGTAAAAGTGTATTAGATGCCCCACTTTTTGTAAGCTGACTATAACTTTTTTTTCAAAGTACTATTCGAGTGAGTTAACTATTTGTAACAACTATAGTCCTTATACTTACCATCTACTCATATCATTGTTCAATGCATACCGTAGATTTGTAGATATTCGGCTCTAAAAAAATTGTTTGAGGATAGACGCCTACTGTATGGGGTAGTTGCCCCTGGCAAAATTTCGACATGAGTATAGATGCCCTACAGCAGGATAGATGCCTCCGTAATAAAGAAAAAAATTCGTAGAAAATTAAATAAAATGTTTATTTGCTTTCTTAGTTGCAATAATATATTATAAGGTTTTCTTATCCAAATATACCGTTAAACTAAAGTAAATGGCACTTTTATAGGAACAAATGGCTCAGTCTTTCAATCATTCTTTGGATAAACTCAGCAACTTAACAACGTCTATTAAAAATTATTTAAAACTTTACCGAACTAAATTTAGGAATAATAAAACTTAAAACAAATCCGTCCCTTAAGTTTTCTTTGGAAAAAAACAAAGCTTTCTTCTTAAACAAAAACTAACAGTAATCAAAATTTTCGAATAATCAACAAATATAGAGATACTGTTTACTTTGGCCAGGTTACTTATTCTTTGAATTCACTTTGGCCAGGTTAGCTTTTAGAGCTGCAAGCTTCTTCTTGTGTCCACATCTATTACAGTAATCGCCATATAGAGTGCAATCTTCGTGTAACCAGAGTTTACACATCAGGCACTGAATCCAGTCCGCCGTGGACTTGGTACTTGCATAGTCATCGAAACATTCTCTGCATTGAGTATTTACTTTATCAGATTTAGTCTGGTCAGAATCTGATTCATAGAACTCTTGTTCACTTTCAGAGCTAAACCTCGGTCTTTTCTTTTTAGGAACTGATTTTTGGTTGTTATTTCTAGGTTTGTCTGGTGTATGCTTCTTAGCTTTACCTTTCAACTTAGCTTTCTTAGAGTTAATATGTTCTTCTGAACGGCAGCACATTGCTTGCCTCTTTTGTATAATGGAACAGGAATTTTCGGGATAGGTGAACATTCGTTAAGATATTTACTTGGAGTTATGACTTCTACAGTTTTAGGCTCCCTATTGATAGTTGACGAAGATGGACCAGGCTGGGGCTCCACATAATATGAATTCACATCGACATTAGCGTCGAGTTCCTTTGCCACTGGTTGGTCTTGAGCAAGGTTTTTCTTCATCTAGATTTTGAATTTTTACGACCGGTGAACATTCTCTAAGATAATATTCACCTGGAGTTATGACTTCTACAGTTTCAACATTATGATTCTGAGAAAGGATGGACGGACTGACATTTCCTTCTAAGGGAATAATAATTGCGTCCGCTGCAAGATCTTCGTATAGCAAGAACCCGAAATCAGGCTCCCGCTCACTATTGACAGTTGATGACGATGGACCAGGCTGAGGGCTCAACGTAATATGAAGTCACATCAGCATTAGCGTCGAGTTCCCTTGCTACTGGTTGGTCTCGAGCAAGGTTTTCTTCATCTAGATTTTGTAAGCTGTTATCAGAGATAGAAAAGTAGCTGTCGGGAATAGCAGAAGGATTGTACGGGAAAATGCCACATGCACGAAACCCATTCACAGCATTAGAAGAGGTAGCAGCGCGAGCCCATGCGTTACCTATTAATTTCCCAGCAATGTATCGATTTATTTTTTCGATCTTTGTGACTCAACATCCAGTTTTTAGTTTCTGAAGCGAAGTAAGTTTTGAAAGGTTTAAAAAAACTCCGGTCAAGCGGTTGTAAAGCCTGTGTAGTGTGGCTTGGCAAACAGAACAATATGATGTCATTTTCTTGTGCTAATTCTAGTAAATCAATAGCAGTAGTGTGAGCCCGTCAAGTATAAGCAAAACCTTACCCTGTGGTTTTATTGGCACGAACTGTTCTTTCAGCCACTTTTGAAAGAGTTCTGAGTTGACGTAGGCAGATTTTTTATTCATGTACACGTTGGCTCCGGGCGGAAGACCCTCTTGGAACTCTGGTCTTTTATTGACCCCCTTGATAATGACTACCGGAGGAACATAGTTGCCAACAGCGTTACAGCAGGCTATAACTGACATTGTCTCACCTTTTTCGCTAGAAGTGATGGTATTTACTACTTTGGCACCTTTAGTAGCAATAAATTTACCAGGATTATTGTTCATTTGAATTCCAGTTTCGTCAGTATTATAAATTCGATCAGGTTTATCGATCAAATCATTTTCAGTTAGTACTTTTAGCAACAATTCAAACATTTTGTTTACTTCATCTCGATTTAATCCTTGAGCCCTTGCAATAGACAAACCTTCTGCCTGGCGAATACTGAGTTCTGGGTGTCGTTCAAGAAATGATTTGAGCCAGTGCTGACCAGCCATACGTGTCTCTTTGTTAAAAGAATTTTCCAAACCCAGTTTCTCGGCCAATTCAAAAGCGAGTCTTCTTACATCCTGTCGTGTTGTTGGAAATCCTGCCTTTGCTAATTTTTGTATGTGTACTACGAGACGTTTCTCGTTGTCAAAGTCCAGTGTGGGATGTTTTCCTGAAAAAGAAGAAATTAATAGGTACAGAAAAAAAAACTGAGGATTCAAAAAGGACAAGTATGAATAAACAAACTAAGAAGACGGTGCCTAAATTGAATTTGATTAGGGCAATTAATTCCTCTATTACTTACCCAAAGTAAGTTTTTCACAGCTTTTTTTAGCATATCGCCCCCTCAAAGTTTGAGATGGAATACCATAACGACGAGATATTTCATTTACACCGACTTGGCCTTTATCCATTTCCCCAAAAGCTTTGCAAAGGGCTTCTTCAGACCAAGCAGCACGAACGGGTGCCCCTATTTTCCTTTTATATTTTCGCGGCATTTTGTCTAAAATAAAACATGAAATTAGGTGATACGCTGCATTATTTTTTACAAGTACAGTGAAGTACGACATGTAAAGGTATAAACAGCTCATAAATAAACTGGAATGTCAATTTTCCTACTACCTAAGTTGCATATTAACTAGATAGGTTATTTAAAAAAATCTTACCTATAGCCTAAGTACCTGTGAATAAGTCATAGAGGATATATGCCTCTAAGGGCGTCTATACTCAGTCAATAGTGGGGCCTCTATCCTTTTTAGTAGGGATAGACGCCGCAGCAAATAAATAAAAATACTTAAATAATTTCGTAATTTTATAAACACACCATAAATATAAATGATACATACTATTTAAATAACAATACACACTTAAAACTTACCTTCGAAAACGAAAATTCTGAACACGTCAAAATGTCACTGTCACAAGAATCATGCAAGCGCGGTAAAATTTTGCAACATTTTTTTAATTCAAGCGGCGACACGTGCAGTCCTGTCGAAACGCGTGCGCAGACTGAGCTGTGGTGAACTTTTTAAATTCTCTTTTTTTAAGGTGCGGCGTCTATCCTCCAAGGGCGTCTATCCCATTTTTACCCTACATCAAATCCGACCATACCATCGGAAAGAACATCAAATTGGCTTCAAGATAGGTGTTGTAAAAGGCTGAATGAAAAAATTGTGAAATGAACAAAGTTAGTGGTATTTTCTTCTCAGCTTGTACCACCGAGAACTGGTCGATAAGTAGCTGTTTTTTTCTTGGTAACAACTACAGCATTCAACTGGCTTTTGAACGGTGTATCAACTTCCGAGCTGACTATTTTTCTTTCAGCAATATAATGGGTAGGAATAATAAGAACATAAAATTCGAAAACGCAAATAACTTATATTACTTAATGAAACATGAACAGGAACTGAACTTTGGATAAATTAATTAATGATATTGTTACGGAAGGGATTTAAGAGGTGTTCAAATTATCTTCCTCCATCTTGAATGCACTTAACACATTTTTTTCTTAAACTATCAACTACTCTTCGAAGTTCAATGTGTTTTTGACTCATTTCGTTGCAACAAATTCGAATCCTTTCACTTAATTGTTCCCGAGTATTCATGGGAATTCTATAAACATTGGTCTTTAATGAGCCCCACACATAAAAATCAAGCGGCGTAAGGTCAGGGCTTCTGGGTGGCTATCTCACCGGCCCGAGTCGACCTATCCATTTCTCTGCAAATCTCTCAGTCATCCAGTTCTGGACCATTCTAGAATTATGAGCCGGGCAGCTGTTCATTTGAAACCAAAGATGCTGCCGAATATATATACGCATATCTTCCGGAACGATTATTATTTCGATATTTAATAGATTTGAAAATTCGTTGGAATTGAGACGATCGGGTATAACTGGCCCGACAAGCTGACCCCTCCTCCACACATTTACTTTAATCTCGTGCTGAGAGTGTGACACAATAGTGCCATGAGGATTTTCTGTATCCCATATATGAGAATTTCTCAAATTCATCATACCAACTTTGGTATGATCCGTCCATAAAATTTTATCTGATCCCCACTCCTGTAATTTATTCATATACCACCTACAAAATTGCAACCTCACCTCACTATCTACTGGCAAGGTCTTGAACCTTACTCACATAGTGAGGATGTAAATTATTTCGCTTGAGAACTCTATGAACCGTTGTACTATGAAGTCTCAATGTAGCACCAGTTCTCCGAATACTTGTTGTAGGGTCCTCGCGAACAGCCTGCAATATTGCGGGTGCTGGTCTGGTGAGCATTTCCACCACCTTCTCTAATTCTTAAACCACAGAATCAACCAGTTTCACCGGAGCGCCTAAATACTTCAACAAATATCTTGTCTGTTTGGAAAGCGCAATGCATACCCCGCACCGCTGGCCGGAAATTTCCATGTAAGTATGAATCATATATTTTTTTTTTTATTTTGCGCTAGTATGAATGTATGGATGAATTATGAATGGGCGTATATGTATGTGCAGGGCCCCCATGAGGGCTACTGGCGCTTGTGTGCAAAAAAGGATTTTGGCGCCCCTTAAGGCATTTGGGATCATGTTTCTTTTTTTTTGAAGGTAGGAGGTAGGTAGGTGCTTGAAGTAAAGCAAAAAACTAAACTTTAGAAGTCATATTTATTTGTAGACTAAAATATTAAAATGAAACAAACGGAACAAAATCATAACAAAATAAATTCTTGTTCACACCCATTTTAGAACATTTACTTAAGTAATGGGATACAGACACGTTGACTCGTTGGTTATAAATACTAGAAAATAACCTAAAACTAAAAGTCACATTTTTTTCAGGATCAAATAACAGAAATATTGCCTAATGCACATATGCAGATATTTCTAATAACAAATACCTAGGGAACTTCGTTTTAAAATCAAAAATGATAGCTAGGTCTAGGTGCCATCGAAAAATAAAAGATAGCTATTGTAGGAGCGATATTTTCCGAGATTTTGCTGTTGCAAATTCATTAATTACATCAATTTTTAATGATTTTAAACTTTAAAAAGGTCGCTCGCCAGAAGCTACAGATACAGGTAATGTCACAAGAATTCTTAGTGAAATGCTTACGTTTGGAAAGGTGGCGATTAAATTGTTTTCAAATATATATTGTAAAATACTTAAGAGGTCAGTATCTTTAGGTAATGAAAACATTTTTAGCGCTTTGATTTCGTTAAAAAGATCATTAGATTCTATATCCTTATTATCCTGAACTGTCAGTCGCTCTTCAAGAATAGAACAATGTTTTAAAAGATCGCTGTCACTTAATTTGAATATGTCGCTGAAAATCCGAAAATATTATCATACTCATTTAATAAGTCAAATCGGTTTTTTAGGGAGCTTATAGTTTGATCTATAATTTTTAAGAAAAAACTAATTTTAAAGGCGGTTTTTGGATTATGAGGGGTCTCATCTCGGTGTTCATAGTCGAACAGTTTTGGTTTAAATTTCCTCCTAACCGTTGGTAATGGTGGAAAGTCTTCTTCAATGTCGAGAGAGGATGCTACTTCTTTCGCTTGCACAAGAATTTCTTAAAATGATTTGTCAGACCTATATTGCTGGAAGTGATCAACTAAATTTTTAAGCTAGGTTTGGCATACTTCAATATCAATTGTAGCACTGAATTTGTTTGCTGACAATATTTATATGAAATAAAACGTCATGCCAAATAATAATTCCACAAATAAATTGAAAATTTTGTACAGACGTTACTAGGGAACTTGCTCTATGTCTTGCATCAGTGTGAAAGGAATTATCTTTAGCTACTTCTAGAAGACTTTCGCAAACATTAATTGAATAAACTTCAAGGGGCTTTATTCTGCTGGACCATCTTGTCTCACCTAGAGGCTTTAAACTTAACCCGGTGATGATATTTTCTCTCAAAACATACCACCTTTTTATGGATGACGAAAAAAAATTTTGTACTTCTTGGACAAGATTAAAAAAGTTTATTCTTGTTTTTTATTTTTGTTTCATCTCAATAGGCTTTCCTGTAATCTTGTAAGAAGCATTCTGTTTTGTTTTTGCGTTATTATATCTAACTATGCCAACGTGGCACTATAGTGAAGCGATTGTTTTGTTGATATCATCATTACGTATTGTTAATACAATAAACTTCCAGACTAGAATGTAAAGGTTAGTTCAGCTCTATAACCGTAGTTCAGAACTTCAAAGCTATGGTTAATGTTGATTTCAAAAATTGTTGAGCTGTGTCAATTCAAAGATAAATGTCAAAATAATTCCCAACTACTATTCTACTAAAATTCTCTTTTCAGCTGTAGCAAGAGTTTCTCTAGACACCAGGCTAGGTTGCTTAGATCCAAACCTAACAAAGGACTCAGAATCTCAAAAAATAATTGATTCCATCAATACATTCTTCTGGAACGTAGCCGAAGTTGAACTTAAAATGCCCGTTTGGAGGTTATACCACAATAACTCTTTCAGAAAGTACATAGGAGCTTTGGAAGACTTTCGAATGTAAGTTACCTTCAGTTTTCTATATTATCTCTTATATACTGAACGTTTTACTTTTGAACCGGAAATTATTAATCAATCATATTTTTATATGTGTACAGGCGGAAATGGCGGTTTAGATATAAGCATTAGCGATTAAAACTGAATTTTAGTGAATTCGGTTGTGGACATCTAAATAGAAAATTTAAATTGAATAAAATGAATCATTTCTTTTACTCAGTGACGATTTGAATTGTTGACATCATAAAATTTGAAATAACTACTTGAACCAACTCTATACCAGAGGTCTCCAATGTTTTCAGCCTTAGGGCCATAATAATCACTCCAGTCAGTTTCAAGAGTCTAAACCATTAAAATTTTTGTGAATATCTCTCGAGCAAAATAAGAAAGGAAGGTTGTATCCTCTATTCGTGGAGTTCGCCATCGGTTGTCTGTACCAGGAGATAGTACTCATACTCAAAAATACCAAACCAGCAGCTCAACTCAAGGCGTGGAAAACTGACAAGACAAGTCAGCCTGCCCAAAGCCTCTAGGGAGTCTGCCAAGGAAGAGCAAGGGAAGATGTGTTGCAGAACATCTTCGAATAGCAGTATTTTTGTTCGACTTTCTTTGTGCAGCACTGAAGTCCTCACGTGAAAAAACGTGGTCATTTTCCTCTATTAACAATGTTTCTTCACATGTCTACAGTACTAAAGGGTCGAAATAAGTCCATTCTATACACGTGGCTCTAGTATGCTTAACTTCGTTGTTGTCAGAATACTCTCTTTCTTATTATATCATATTTTCTTTTTTTTCATGTAACGTGACGTGTTTTCAAAATTTGACTTTCATTTCCCGTTCACTTATCGGTTATCGAAATGCCGCCTAGGAAGTTTCACTTGAAACTGTAGACTTTGGAGAAAGCTCACCTCAGTTTGCAAAATATTGCCTGATTTTCTGAACATTGTAGAGTAAATCTCCGAACACCATAGGAAAACATCCTCTCTATCACTGTTTCTGAATATCCCACTCCCCTTCCAACCTCCCTCATCAATAAAAAAATTCATTCAAATTAAGCGAATCATCTAATTGGTGAAAATCATAATTTCGACCAGAACTTTATAATTTTACATTATTAAATGAAGAATTGTATAGATTTCCCCTAATTTTATTTAGTAACTCTATGCCCATTCGCAGAATGGAATGATTGAAATGGTTTGAGTATGCACTGTGCTCCCATCGTGCCAGTTCTAAACTTAATTTTCAATGACGATTCAGGTAAATTATTTAATGTTTTTCCATCAAGTTACAATTATTGTGTGACTACCATATCGTTTGTTATAGCGAAGCGGCCATCCCTTATGGAATTCCTAATTCCTAATTTCGAAATTTACAAATAACTCGAAAATTAAAAAAGCTACGCTGAATCTGTTTGCAGTAATGAATTTCTCACCCAAAAATAACACGGAGATGGGGGCCATTTTCCTCTAATATTTCTCATAGCTGAAGTAATAAAACGTCGAAATCTATGGGATAATTCATATTCATCGATGGTCTGCGTATTTTCCAAACGTGAAATCTATTGGACTTCCATGATCTAGGACATTGAAGCTCAATTCAACCCATCAGTGCTTCCTCTATACTTTGAAGAAGTTTTTCCACAAATATTGGCTATGATCCATAATATTTTCTAGGATAGTTTAGAGGACTATCGAAAAGTTTGACGAAACTAGTTCGCCTTGTACGGAACATGGAATTCTCGCATGTTGTCAGGATTCTCTATGATTGCCAAAATTAGCAAATTTTTGCATATTTCATATTTTCCAATTAATTTTTTTTTCATGAAAATTCTCTTCTATATTTCATTCAAATGAATCCGAAAACTATATCTGAATTGCTAAGACTTCGAAGAAAGAACTTTGATTGTTATCAATAATAAAAACAAAAAATGTGTTTTTTGGAATTTTACTTAGTAATTATGATTCGTAACGCGTTTCACTACACCGTAGCTTCCTTAGACGAATGAATGTACAGAAAATGAGAATGAGAATATAAATATAAATGTTCTTGAGTAATTAAAAGCTTATTAGGTTGATTCTTTTCAAGTGGGTATTTATGACAGGTATATGCAATAAAATTAAGGAATAGATTGTTCCCCGAAGAGATTCATTAGAGGTGAAGGGCTTAAATCGACTTGTTCATTGATGAGTCTACTTGAGTGTTTGTATTTGTTGATTTCCCGAAGTTCTACCTTCCAATATTTATTTTCTGTATGCAAAATTGTGGGTCGAAAGAATGATTGTTTTCTAGGAGATGATTCGCGTAATTTGAATCTGATTTTTATTTGAAAAACTGCGTTTATGTTCCGATATTCTAATATTAAAATTTCCATGTGTTATACCAATGTAGAAATTATCACAGTCATTGCAATTCAATTTATAAACATCTGATTGATTGTTTTTACCTGATTTGGTTTTATTATTTTTATATATTTTCCTGAACTATTATTAGTTTGGAAAGCTATGTTGAAATTATTGCTACTCAAGAATGATTTCAGTTTCTCACTTGTAATGCCAACGTAGGTTGAGGTGTTTAATTTTTGTTTCGATTTTTCGACAGGGTAAACGTCATTCAATGTGATTTTACTTTGTTTTTATTTAAAATATCATTTATTAGTTTGGGATTGTAACCATTATTTTTGGCTATTTGTTTAATCAAATTTAATTCTTTGTTGAAATTTTCTGGTGATAACGGGATGTTAATCAATCTATGAATAAAACTGCTGACATTTTATGTTGATACGGATGACACGACGAGTTATGTATTAAAATATCTGTATGTGACGGCTTTCGAAATTGTTACGTCTAAGAAAGTTATTGAATTATTGCTTTATATTTCGGTTGTGAATCCAATTTTGGATGTAATGAATTTATATGATTTTCGAAAATTTTTAACTGTATATCTGTTCCTGTGAAGCAAATAATGATATCGTCTACATAGCGATACCAGTATAAACAATATTTACTGAGTGAATGATTATGAATTAATTTCTCTAAATTATTCATGAATATTTCTGCTAACAAAGGACTTAACGGATTGCCCATAATCAAGCCGTCTTCAATAGTATAATATTTGTTATTGAAATGGAAATAATTTTGATCTAAACAAATTTGTAATAATGAAAGAATATCTGATTTAATAATCGTATTGACATGATTCTTTTATTAATAATTCTTCAACTAAGTAGTACGTATCTTCCGGAGGAATGATGGGAAATAGATTCTCAACATCGAAAGAAATGAGTTGGGAATTAGGTGGTATAATGGTATCTTTGATATTGGCAATTAGTTCATATGAATTTTTGAACAAAATTTAGATTTAAAATTGCAATGTTTTATTAGCAAGTCGTTGAGGAATTTTGAAAGTTTGAAAGAAGGTGCCGTTACATGAGAAACAACAGGTCTAATAGGGTAATTAGGTTTATGAAGTTTTATCAACGAATATAATTTGGGGAGTTGTGGATTGGAGTTGATGAATTTATATTTTTCGTGGTCTGTAATTAATGATTTTGCCGTCGAAATTACGTTTTAACCTCTTTCTGAAATTTTGCGGTAGGATCCTTAGTTGATGTTATATAGTTTCCGGCTGTTAAGAATTCTCCAGTTTTTGAAATATAATCGGTTTTACTAATCGAGATGACGGTGTTACTTTTATCTGCTTTAGTGAATACTAAATCGTCCTTGGTAATATTTTCACGAATTGTTTTTATTATTTTATAATCGGAATTGCGAAGAGGTGATAATTTCGAAAAGTCTTCCTTGATGATCTTTGCTGTTTGATGTTTGGCTAAAATATTATCCTTGAGTTTTTGAGAATGATTACGGAATCTAATCCTAACTCTTCAAAATAAGTTTTAGTATGCTTTGGATGTAAATTATGTTTGAATCCTTTTTCTAATAGATCTTTTTGTGGTTGTGTAAAATGGGTATCAGTAAAATTATTGAATCGGTCAAAAAATTTATGGTCTGAAAATTTATCAGTTGAAGGTTTGGGTGGAAAAGTTTTGAATTTAAGTGAATTTAACTTTTTCTATTGTTGCTGAAACTTTTCATGACTTGTAATTTCGACATCATATCTGGGATTCTGCGTCTAAGTCCACATTGGTCGAACACATAGAAATTTCAATATTAGAACATAAACGCAGTTTTCCAAATAAAAAAATCAGATTCAAATTACGCGAATCATCTCCTAGAAAATAATCATTCTTTCGACCCACAATTTTGCATACAGAAAATAAATATTGGAAGGTAGATCTACGGGAAACTTTTGAAATCAACAAATACAAACACTCAGGTAGACTCATCAATGAACAAGTCGATTTAAGCCCTTCACCTCTATTGAATCTCTTCGGGGAGCAATCTATTCCTTAATTTTATTGGATATACCTGTCATAAATAACCACTTAAGAAGAATAAACCCAATAAGCTTTTAATTACTTAAGAACATTTATATTTATATTCTCATTCTTATTTTTTGTACATTCATTCGTCTGAAGAAGCTACTGAGTAGTGAAACGCGTTACGAATCACAATTATTAAGTGAAATTCAAAAAAACACATCACTTGTTTTTATTATTGATAATGGAATTTTATCAAGTAAAAGCCCCCCAAATTCAAATTGATTGTTATCAACTGCATTTGGAAACATTTGTTCTGACAATTTCCTAAATCACACTTGAAAATCGTTAGTCGTTGTACTGAGGAGACCAAGCAAAAGCTTGTTTAGGTCACTGCTTTAAAACCAGTTTTATATTCGGCATAAACCACTGATATTTCTTCCAGCTCTTATATAACTGAAAAATTATTGATTGACCAATTCAAATCAGAAACACAACCGTGTAAAATGCGGTTAGTTAGGATACTACGTAATTAAGATTTGTACACGATTTAATACTTCAAGTAGGTAATGCGTGTTATGATATAAACACATGCCTAAAATCTAAAGATAGGGAGAATTTACAATTGAATTATCAGTTTTATTCAATTTTTAATTACTTTTTGGTAGTGTTAAAAATTCAAAATTGTAAATTACTGCTATACTAGGAAGCAAGTGATTTATGAGGTCAACTAATACACTGGTTATGAAAATAATTTTCTAGAAGCTCTAGTTTTGAATTTACACGCAATTAAACAGTTAATGTGGTAATGGAGAAAAGCCCTTCAAAATTTTTTTGAATGAGGTGCTTGTATTATATCCCGAAAAGATTCCAGCAGTAGTCATCCCCCCTGATGAAATCTTTCTCCTTGCAGTTCACAACAATTTCCAAGGTTTTCATGAAATCGATCCAAATGAAATAATGTCATTCTATTCTTATTTTCCATGTAGTCCATCGAAAATGCCTGATTTCATAATAGATATCGAAGTCTCGATAATCATCAGGACAAACGTTTTTACTAAATGATTGAATAATAGAGGAAAAATTGCTAGGCTTACATTTCACAAAATATAATGAATAAATGTGTGTGACATATGTTTTGGCTTAGATTCCATAATGAAAATCTAAGAGGAAATTGGAATATGACATTGGCGTTAATACCTAATAAACAAAAAGAGAAGTGGGGATAAATACAAATTAAGCTGATCGTAAGTTATTGGTAGATTATGTTTGTGAGCTGAAGTAATTTCTACGAATTCTAATAAATCTAATCTCTTGCTTTTGTTACCTCAATTTGAAATTTGGGTTTTCGTGGAGTCTAAGAATTGATTTTCATATATATTCTGATATGACAGTCGTTAAAATACTATGAATTATTGGTTCTTCATGCTCGTCTATTCTTATATTGATGGAAAGATCAGCTTGCCGTACATAAACCAGGACAACTATCACTATATAATTTATATACACTGCTTTTTTCCACCTATATCAAGTCGATCTTAGTTATTAATCAAGAGAGAACATAGATTTTCTTATTTATACGTAATGTGTTCATTTTATTCTGTTTTAATATATGGCATAATTGAGTACTTATTTGTGGGCGTAATTTATATTGTAATAATGTATTGTTGGTTTATTGTGAACCTGAAAGATGGGGTGAATGGGGAAAAATAATTATTTGAGTTTCTTTTCAGCTATTAAACTGTCTGTATAGTGATTGTTTTACCCGTTATTTAACGCTAAGGTTTTTTCGTGAATGAAGAACCGTTAGTAATCTAAGTATAATTGTATGATATTCGATTTTATACGGATGGGAGCTACTATATGGATTAAGGTATAGGTGAACATTGGTTTTTGAAATGTCAATTTCAGGATGACTATAATAACTCAACTTGAATATCTGAGAAGTTAAGTGTTGTATGAATATTTTCAATTTCTATAGTGAATTGGATCGTATCGTAAAATAAATTCAAGAATTTCAAAAATAACTTAGTATCGGCCCAAATACGAAATATATCTTCAAACATATCGTTATCAGTAAAGAATATTGTTAATTAAATATAACATGAAGAGAAGACTTTATTTTCAAGATTACCCATGAAAATTTTGCTCGAAAGGGGTGCAAGATACAACTATCTGAAGTATTTTTCAAATTATTCGCCAGGAGAAAATGACAACAAATTTGTGGCAGGCGTCCGGCTTATAAGTAATATCCAGAACTGTGAGAAAGCAGAGGAGTCTTGATGGAATACCATCAACTGCTTCGAGTTCTTAATGATCTGTTTCAGAATTTGTATCAAAAGCTACACGTTTCTGGAGTGTTGAAGAGTTACTACGGTACAACCGATCAAAGAGAAGGGAGAGAAACGCCTACCCTAAAATTATCGTCCAATCACATTGTTGCCCATTTTATCGAAAGTCATGGATCGACAATACGGTTTCCGAAAACAATGATCAACTGGTGACCTCCTTGCATACGTCACGCATTTGTAGACATCAACAATCGAAAAAAAATTGCGAATCAAGAGAAATTGCTGTTGATATTTCAAAGGCCTTCAACAGAGTTTGGCACGCATAGATTAACTAATCGCATATGTATTTTCCGAAGAATAACATGGTTGGATTAGTAATTTTCTGTCCTGTAGGTCAATTCGGGTGGTAGTTGATGGTGCAACGAATGAATCTTTTCAGGTGAATGCAATAGAAGCCCAGGGCTCCACAGTCTCGCCACTTCTCTTCTGTTGATGATTAATGACCTGCTCCACCGAGAACAAAATTTGGGTTTGCGGACGACTATACTCTGGTGTACTTATTTTCTAGTTAGCGTCCTACAACTGATGAGGTGACACACTGACAAAAATACCAACAGAGAATGTCAGCATAAATTAAGCATTGACGAAGATATCGGCCCTACGCCCGTTGAACACGAACAAAACGCAATCAATAACTTTCTCCAGAAAAGTCAACACTGGAGTTTGCTGGCATGACAGTATTTCAGCTATTGCGGAATCTACTTCAGCTAAACTCAGTTTTCTTTTCAGGGCTAAGAAGTACTTCATGATATTATAGCTCATGTATTTATATAAAGCATAGGTGCGACCTGGTTTGGAATACTGTTCCATGTGTGGGGCTTCGCACCTAAACAATCTTTACATCTATTCTATAGTGTTCAGAAGAGAGCAGTTCGCCTAATAGACCACCACTGTGGGAAGTACGTACAGGTACCTCCGTGGTAAAAGCCCTGAAGAACGGAAAGGCTTGGTTCCAGAAAAAATCCAGTTCCAACTAGCTACGCCACGTATCTCTTTGTTGTTCAGACAACAAAAAAGGAGCTCTGATTTTTTCTCATACCTTTTGCACAGTTCATATGGGGGTAGGCCACTTTGGCAGTCAAAATGTCAATCTACATTGACGCCATTTGATTTTAGTGAATTTCTTTCACTTGTTATTCGTATTGATGAAACATCGAACGGAACGCTAATTAGGCTGCAGAATCTATTTTTCGCTATATCATGTATGTGAGTAAATCATTTCATAATATTTCGCCGATGAATTCTTTAGTAAACAAGAACCCCAGTATCGAAAAGTAGCTTCTACATAAGTTATAACCTCGAAAAATGAAAAATCCGTTGTTTACTGATATAAACAAAGCTTCTTCCAAAAACACTAAGATAAGAATGAAACCGAGACCAAGAAAAACAAATAGGAGGTGAATTCTTCAGGAATTGTACATCGAGCCAGCCAAGGGAGTACTTAATGAGTACAAGCCTGTAAGAGCTGCAACAAAAGAGTTTGGTTTGTGTTTCTCTTTTTCGTTTTCTTGAAGGTATGAAGAACGATCAGGTGTATCACATGGGATATCATTTCCAAAATAAAGTTTTTTCGGCCTAACAAGAAATTGATTCAGGCAGTTATGTGGGGCATTATTTTGATCTGTCCCCAAAAGAAATGACAAAAATGTCTCATCAACAAGCTGAAGCTAACAATTTTATATTCCTAGGCAAGTGAAGACTGGCTTTCTACATCTCTCAAAAGAAGTACACCTTTATCTATTAAAACTCCTGAATTCTTCTTACTAGGGCAATGCATTTTGACAAAGCAAATGTCCGATAATTTTTTGACCTTTGAAAAATGTCTTCGACAGGTATCAGTTTATATACCCCAAAATATTTATGATGTGATTGAGACAGGGTATAGTACTGTACAGAAAACAAAGGGGGTGAACAAGAAAAGTATTCCACCAAGTTTGGTTTTTCGATAGGGTCTGTTTCAGAAGCACCAGATGGCTGTAAAGGAACTATCAATAGAAGTGAATGAATGGAAGAAAATAAATTTTCGATTTTCATGAAACATTATGCTGATTATGGTAGACCGTCCGAGAATAACAGGTTTTTGCTCATTTGGCATTATCACGTATTTGTTCCTTCTGGTAAAAGATTTTTGTCAAGACAGTTTCATATCACTCCTATCTTTCCCGTCTTATAAGTCGCACAAATCGAACCTATTGAACACTCTGTGTTTGCAATATTCAACAGATTTCAGAACAAGGAGATCACAAGTAATTCTGGTGAAGGAATAAGTATATTTGATATTTCCAGAATAGTGAAGTGTCCTCTACCTGGTGCAATAACCCCCTCCTCCTCTTAGAATATTACAGATGGATTCAGGTGAGCAAAAATTGGATGATTCAACAATGGTACCTTCATGTGATGGATAGACCGTTGTAAGGGGATGATAATAGGGTTATGAGAAGTTGCCTGATCGACTCATTTTCTTCAAAATCTAAAACAATCTTGACATCCCTACAGACATCAGATGCATCGACGATACATACTCCTGCCAAGTCAAAACCAATTTTAAGGGTGGATTCTTCTAAACCGAAGAAGACAGATGGCAGACGAAAAGGAAAACGGCAATTTTAACAGATTAGCTAGAAAAATTGGGAAGAGAAGCAATCCAAACTTAGGAGAAAACATCTGCAGTCAAAGCAGAAGTACTGGGAGGTGTATCTTAGAAGAGAAAAATTGGTATGAGAATTGAGGACACAAAATGTGAATCATCTCCCTCTGAAGAAGATGAAACGTTTTGTCTGGCATGCGGAAAATCGTAAACAGACTGCTCAGAAGACTGGCTGCAATGCAGAAGATATGAGTGGGCTTGTTCCAAAAATGCCTGAGATGATCTGCTGTATACACTGCACAAAATTGAAAATTCAAAATGCTTCAGAAGAAGTTTAAATATGTTGTACAGTTAATTTCCAGTGATCCATCAGCATTAAGGAATGCTTGATAAAAATCGAATTGAAAATGGTATTCACAGAAATGGTAAATTAATGATGAAAAATCAATGACCTCATAGCATTCTGATCCATTTCTTCCCAAATTTTGATCAGTCTGCTCCGAATCTCATTCACTGTAGATTTCTGATTTTGTTGGTTTCTTAATGATCTATTGAGAATGACCCAGACATGTTCGATAGCATAAATGTACTGATCTCGTGATCTTGAAGATATATATATATATATATATATATATATATATATATATATATATATATATATATATATATATATATTCAAATATCCGTAGACCCGCCTGGCACGCAACCCCCAAGAGCCACAATAGTGCAACTAAGCAGGATGCCGAGAAACGAAGCGGCAGACTGCAGTTTCGCCCTTATTAGGAGCTCATCAGTGTCGAATATCGCTTCTCAGCATCCTATCAAGCTACATCGGGGTACCCTATCGACTCCAGAAAGGAGGCACCTCATACATACGTATGAGAGTCGCCCTCTATAGACCGACTGGCGAACCAGTGAGAGTGTAGCCCATAACAACCTCAAGATTCAAAAGTGATCTCCTAAATAGACTTGAAGTTCTCTACCCAGTTAATGAAATCATCTGAAACGGAATGAAGTACGTAACGTAAAATGGTAAATAGGACAATCTTGAACCTAACAATATGAACCTAGCATAAATATAAATTTTCCGCCATGTTTGCTACAAATTGTACCAATTGTTATTCTGAAATGTCTGCAACGTATTATTTATGAAGATCAGATCAGTGCGGACGTTCGAAAAAATTTCTCTCCTCACTATTAATGAACCTCCACCAAAACATTGAGTAAATCAGCTTACAACCAATTGATATATTCCCTGGCAAAATTCATTCGGGATCTGTGATGCGCTGCGGTAAGACCTTGACCTCAAACTGCGACTCGAGGCCTCAAACCGAATTATCTGGGACGTTGTCGTATAGATCAGAGCTAGTTTGCACTCCACTGTTCTGTTGAACAGTGGAGTGCAAACTGCAAACTGTTGAAACTGTATTTGAAAGTACCTAGCAATATCAAACCATTTTCTCAAGGAAGAAATTCTTGAATGACGGTCATGGATAGCTGTTGTTGATCGTGGTCGTCCTTGCCGAAGTCTCCTTTCATGACTACCAGTCTCCTTGTACTTCAATTCCAATTCCAACATAAAATACTTGATTTGAAAAAGAATACTATATATTCTGTTATATTCAACACTTTCCGATATTCGAATATTTAATTTTGTTTTGGTTTCTAAATTGAAACTTTAGAAGCACTTTTCAGTTCGACGAAATACTGTTTCCGTATCTTTCCTTATGTTGATGTACGATTCAATTGTATGCCCTTTTCGTATATTCTTCAACGTGATAATGGATACCCATACTTAAAACAACTGACATCAGTTAATTAGTTCTTGTCTGAATACAGTAATACAGGTTTAGCACTCACCTAAAAACTCTACGGAATGCGTATAGAATAATCATTGAGTTGCTACTAAAGGTTCATATGATATTTGTTATAATTGTCACCGGTCTCACCTACTTCGAAAATGAATAAAACTGTCACACCCGCCGATTCTATGCTTCCGTGTCAAAATCGTGAAAATCTGAAGAAGTTGTAGTTGTTCAGAGTTTGCCTGATTATTGACGCAATCAACATTCTCACAAACAACATATCAGATAAACAGAAATACCTGATTTAATGCATCTTCTTATGAATAATTTGAATATTATCATTTCAGTATTTCTACATCTAATACCTAGTTCAGTGCACTCTTAATAACCTTGTCGGATTACATCACAAGTGTAAGTCTTCTCGAATTCATTGTCAAGTTTAGCTTTCACTCTTAAGCCAACGAAATCGAAAGTTGATCGCACAAGTATGTTACCTACTTTTCTCCATCTACCAGACGTTAATCTGGGTGATCTGGGTCATTATATGCTCAAGCAGCTCGCATTATACTGGATGAGATTAAGTAACAGATTTTGTGGAAGAATTGGAACAAATTATTGTTTGTTTCAACTCCAATGATGCACGTGTATTATCTAATGAATGTTTTCGAATGATTCCTTTGGAAGAATTATACGGAAAAGAATTCATCTTTTCATTTATCCTCAATTTCATTTTATATTCATCTATACAAAATCTTATATTTTATCAAGATTGTGATATTTGAAGAGTGAACGAACTCGAAATATACCAGATAACTGAGTAGTACGCGTTTGCATAACCTGTAATTGTTTTAGGAAGGAAGTGTTACTTTTTCGTGGCTACCAAACTACTCGAAACTTGCAGGTAAGTAATGAATAAAGGGATGAACGGGCTTCAAATGGGTTGCAGATACCACGTGTAGCTGCCTGCTGCAGCATAAGTACAGATGTGTGTAAATTTTGGATAAAGAAAAGTTGATACAGAGTAAATTTGTCTTATTTTCGTACGTGAATTTTTTTATGGCTCTTCAACGGATCATGGTTAGAGTTGAAAATCAAATTTCCGAGCACCCTACCCCCAAGCGTTTATAGTTAACTAAATTTTTACGATTTTATTCTCCCTTAAACGGTAGCTCGTGGAGGAACGTGTGGTATGCGAGGGGTTGGATTCACAATTGCTCTGTGATTCTTGGGGCCTATATACATTCTCTCTCTGATATGATGGAGGATATGTGATCAGTTAACAGTGCACAAAATATTCTGATACGTTTCTTGTTTGAATAGAGGACTTCCTTCGATATGATTAGGTTGAAGTCTAGTAGAACTTTCGACTGGTTCAGTTCTTTGATTTCTTCCTAGTGATTGTACAGTTCGTGCTACGTAACTCCTTTATTGTTTCATTTTTTCTTGTCCCAATGTAGTCCTAGAACTACTATAAAGAGTCCGCTCATTTTTTGCAAGCTTATCTATGTTGCTGATGTGCCCATCAGTTCTGGTACCAGATCGTTGAGTAGTCTTGGTACTAGAATATGACTTTTAACGTGAACTCCCATTTGTTTGAAGCTTTCAATATAGGCTGACTGTCGAAGAATATTTTCATATTATCTATCGCTTGAGAATTTTATTCCTTTTTCCTCTTCGAAGGGACGATGCTTACTATGCCACAGCGGTGGCCACCCAAGATGATTGAATATGTGTGTTCACTCGCTTGAAGAGGGTCAAATTGTAAGTTATCGGAAAGATATTCGATGGAAATGACTTTCATGGCATACGAACTTTTGGAACAAAGGAATTTTCATAGAGGGAGGCGTATGCTTGCTAGTTGGACCGTCTGCTGATGTGAGTTCCTCGCGAGTCTGGTTTTTCTCTAGAACTGGATTCTTTCCGGAACTAAGTCTTTCAACTCTTCAGAGTATCTGTAAAAAAAGAAATACCGGCAACCTACTGCCTTTGAGCGAGGCTGGAGATCATGTATAATCTCCGGGTAGTCGATGAGGCGTACTATTCTCTTCTGGAAACTATACAATAGATGTAATGAATGTTCAGGTTCGAATCCCCATACATGGGAACAGTAATCCAGACCAAGTGCTCTGTATAAAATCATCAGCTGTGATGGGGTAAAGTATTGGTTAGCCCTGAAAATCATGGTCACGCCAATATACTCCAGTAATGACTGTGGTAACGAGTAGACTCATGTTTATTTCTGAGGAAAGTCTATGTCCTTGCTTGATTAAAGGAGGTTCTCCAGCAGTGACTTTTGTGAAAACGGTGTTGATTGCGTCCTGTTCCCATTAAAATTAATCAAGTTCAAACGGCCGCCCTTTGAATCTTCTCCAAGTCTGAATTCAGTAACATACTTTGTTGATATCTTTGTCGGTGTGGCCCCTCAGTAGTTATAAGACGCTGATTAGAATTTGAGGATAGCTGAATAAAGTCGTACGCGAACCTAAATATTCTGTTTTCGGTCGAGTAGAGCCGACCATTAGTCTGTAACACAAAAAGTGTTAGCGAGAGTATGAAGCAATGCATTAACATGAAAATATTCACTCGTTACACTATCAACTACCACTTGAATCGATCTATTGAAGAGAAAGATGACAACAAATGCGTAGAGTATAAAAGGAGGTCACCAGTTGATTGTTGTCTATATAATACGTATCGTCGATCAATGATGATGCCCTGTAACTCGAGATATTTTATAAGCTCATCGTTTATCACTCTTTCCATGTTTTTCGAAATAATGAGCAACAATGCGATTGGACGGTTAATTTGGAGTAGGTTTCACTTTCTTTGAAATCAGTTGTACTTTCGCAACTTGATAACACTCCGGAATAGTCTGGCTCTCATTTGAAACCTGAAACAGATGATTGAGAACAGGTTCTAACTCTAGAGCATATTTTTTTCGAAACAGTTGGTGGTATTCCATCAAGACCAACTGCTTCCTTACTGTTCAGTAGTTGAAGAACGCGCCTTACCGTACCCAATCTGAAATTCACTTCAAACATACTCGATTAAATATGTTGGATGCTTGGAGGCACTGCGTTTGAAGTATATTAAATAGAAGAATTTTTTGAGAATATTCTTGCAAAGAGATCCGCCTTTCCTTCAGGTGACGATGCGAAAGGACTGTCTTCTCTAGTCAAAGATGAAAAGGATGGCTTGCGAAAGTTGTTACTGTTTGCCTTCGTCATAGACCAGAGTTCCACTGGTC
Source organism: Cryptolaemus montrouzieri (assembly GCA_013387265.2). NCBI lineage: Eukaryota > Metazoa > Arthropoda > Insecta > Coleoptera > Coccinellidae > Cryptolaemus > Cryptolaemus montrouzieri. The sequence goes on from JABFTP020000185.1 coordinate 119,534,533, forward strand.
AGCTCTGAGAGTCTACTCTCAACTCTTGACTCTTTAATTGAAGTATGTTTTCGCTTTATCAATTGTTGTGTTACAAATGTTTCCGAAACGCACATATTCATCTTTAGTTTTGTCTGCTGGATTTTTCTTCCAGTTCTTATAAGCTCTGGTTTTAACTATGGTAGCTTTATGGCAGTTTTTAATAAACCACGGCCTTTGTGTGGATCTTTTTCTCGTGAAGTGTAGAATGTGGAGATTCATGCCTGCAAGAATAACTTCAGTGATGGATTTAATGCAGACATTGATGTTAAGACCCAAAGAAAGAGAAGGAAATATTCGCTCAGCTCCACCCAGCTCAGTTGTAATGCTAGATTTTCTTGGAAGGCGCTGGATCTTTATTGTCTGGCTGTATAAAGTTACCAGTGGCAGAAACCTCATAATGTTGACAATGTTTGCATTAATAGGAGCCATAGATTCCTACCCATAATCCACTTTTGAGCCGTCCGTGTTATATTTCTGTGAACCGTCTATCTTTCTAGGGTTCTTCTGGTTCCAGTTCTCTCTTGTGAGGATTGCAACACTGTAATGCAAGTTAATGATGAGTGTTTACTAATTCTTTCTAAAGACCTGGTCTGTAATCTAATAAGTTCTAGCCGGATTTCCCATCAGTTGCCTTCAGGTTCATAGAGCCTTCGTTACTGTGCCCATCATCATGAAGGGCCTTTTATCTAGGATATTCACCTGTTTTACCAGTATTCGAAGAAATTCTGATTCCTTCTCCTGGTAAAGAGAACAGTGGTTATTTTTGAGGTATTTATTCACCCATTCCTGCGACAGTCGCAGGCAAGATTCAGGGCAGTTTACATGAATTTACTATTTGTATTCTCATATTTGATCATTATGTATATGACTATTTCTAAGAGGACTTCATATACTAAAGTTCTAACTTCTCTCTTGTGGGAGTAAGAGAAGATCATAGATGACCTGTAGAAGTGGAGATAAAACGCACTTCCCTACGTATATCCTCTCATAATTTGCTTGTTGTATACTCTCCAAGCTACATTTGATCATTCTACTTATCTTTGACAATATTCCCCCTTTTTTCAGTGCCATTTCCATGAATTTGTAAGTAGCGTTGTCAAAGACGCCTTCAATGTTAATGAGGTAGCAGAGTGCAAACTTCTCAGCATCCAGAGTTGAAGCATATTTTCCTTTCTGATATGCAAATTGCATATGGTGCAAGAGATGTTATTTCAGGGTATTTTCCTAAATGTGCTGCGCAATTATCTTATCCATTATCTTAAGCATGAAAGACATGAGATATATGGGACAATAGGATTCAGATATATGCCTTTTTCAGACGATTAATTCATCTTTTTGTTTGTAGGGGTTGTCCTAGGCTGGACTTTCATTGACAAAGGCTTTTTTTGCTGGTACTATTTCGTCCGGTCCAGGGAAGTTATAGGTTTCAGAGTAGATCATACTCCACCTTTTAAGAAATGATTACACTGTTTACCTGTATACCAAGATTACCTTAAATCTTTTTTAAAGATTGAAAGGTTAGTTTATCCATCTCTCAATACTTCCTTGCAACCAGGAAAGAGTGAGTTATTGTGAGCTTTCCTTGAACGAGTTAGTAATAGATCGATTTTGCTATTGAAGAACTCCATTGCTTTCCTTATACCCAGCCGGTAGCGCTCTTTGCATCCTGGGTGTCTTCCAAGACCCATTCAGCTTTTTGGGAAGTTTTTCCAGATAATACTTTTTGCTTTCCTCAATTTGTCGTTGTTTTTGAATTGTTCTTTATAGCTCTTCTGATCCTTTGTTTTCTCGGCTCTTTTTGATAGCTCTACTAGTTTCATTGAGCTGAGTTTCTTGTTCCTTGAAGAAAAAAATTACTTAGATATAAAACAATTACATTATTTATAATTCATCTTATAAAGCCTATGCTGTATGACTCAATACTCGAAAGATAGAGAGCGCCAAAGCTGCCAAAATGAGTTTTAGAACTTTCTGGAGTCGAAATATAGAATATTTTACTATTGACGTAAATGTTAGAATTGTTCAGATCAAAAAGTATTACTAGATGTATATACTGGGTATACCTCAAGGGTAAAGAATAGAGCTAGATGTTTATTTTTTGCATGTTCTATAATTATTTTCACATAAAAGGTATTCCATCACAGAGATTCATTTTATAGTTACCATATGACTTTGTGCAACTTTTTTGGGTTTTTATGTTATTACGAGAATATGTCTGGCAAAAATTCAAATTCATGACTGAATACATATGGCTACATTGTTCCCACATGCATCAGAATATATGAAAATATCGAAAAATTTTCACTTTTCGAATAAAAAATTTATTTTTGTGGCACAATTTCATCCCAGGATCTGGGGTGACAATGTGCCAGTACAGTTTTCTATGCATTATTCATAAAGAGAGCCCAGTGGCACATTCTCGCGCTCATCTTTTAGATGAGAGGATAAGGGAACTCAGTAAAACTTTTTAGATGGTATGAAAAAAATTTATCTTTGAAAAAACTCATTACAAAAATGGTCAATTTATATTTCTCAAGACTTGGAGTTAATTGAGCATGAAATAGGTAATGATGGAATTAATAAAGATAATTCCGGAACTTTGAGGATTTAACTTTTTGATATACGAACTGGTTCATCAATTTTTTTCTCTATATCCTCATAGCTATACCAAATTGAGTCTGCTTGTTCTGGCCACTTCTAATTTCCTCCGTACTTCTCCATTGCTGATACCAAAACTGCATCATCTGCTGTTTCTATCACCTGACCGGGGTACAGGTGATTTTCGTATGTGACGGCAACGTAATCATCAGAACTCACTTCATTTTTTTGTACATTAGTCTCGATAGGTTGCATATGTGTGTCAGAGGCGTCGCTTATGATAAGGACTGTTATCGCTTTCTGCATAAGAGATATTTCCTATGCTTTCATCGTCGCTATCTGATCCGCCTATCAGGTCAATATTAGGTGGCTCATCATTAGTCTGTTCAGAAAAAGTTGAGGGTTCATCCATGCTCATAGGAGTTTCATTGTCATTTTGAGAATTGATGTCAGACGCTGCGATACTCTTTCCTAGAGGAACGTTAACTTTTCTTCTTCTTTTGTTAGTTCTCGTTGATGTGATGAGCTGCCTCTTTGCGTTTTAATTTTCTATAAAGCTTTCACTAATCAGAGCTTTCACTTCGGGTAGAGCTTCAACAGTATGCATAGGTAATATATTTAAAACTTCCTGCCTGTTTGAACCATACCACATTTGCGAAAACTAACCTTGAGATTGTCTGCTACATTTTTCTCCAGAGCAAATAAGAGTTCTTTCAAAAGTCCCAGAAATTCATCTTTAGGGACTGTCATGCAGCGACTATTGCAAATATTTTCTTTCCATTTGTTTACTACCTTACGCCAAGCAATTTTCACAGGTCTCAAAAATTTTCCAACCCATGAATCCCCCTCTTGTACTCCATCATTTTTTGGAATAAAATCGGAGAACATTCGGCATAAATTGTTGAGCTTTGCCTATTTTTCAGCCTTTTTATGTAAGATACCTTCAATTCATCTTCCTCTGTTATCCATCTGTTCTGTTTTCTCAAACAATTCTCCAACCCCTCAACTGATTTGTCTCCTTTATATCCTATTATTTTTATTTTTGGATTTCTCATTTTAGGTGTTTCTACGTTATATTTTTCCTTCAATGAATTCTCAGCCGCGTTTTTCAATATTTGGAGTTCCTTCTTTGTATCACACTTTACCACCAAAATCCCATGCTTAGTATTCCGTAGGTTTTTCACTCCCACTTTCAATGTAGTAGGATTGATCTTATGTTGTATTTCCTTTTGTGTCTTTGCGGGGTCTTGTGTTTTCTTTGGATTAATTATCAAGATAGGTGTGTTTTGAGTTTTTTTTGTTATATTTGTGTTGATGCACTTCAAAGTGTCCGCATATGATGTGCTGTGGCAATGCACAGCTATTTTTCTCCTTCAATAATTCAATGTCGTGTTTCATTTCATCAACAATTTTCATCAGAAATGGTAATATCGAAAGCAATTTTTTACATTCGATGCATATGAATAATAACATCCGTTTTTGAATAGGCATACACTTTATTTCTGATGCTGTTAAATTCGCACAATTTTTATGAATTCGCTGCAGACACGAATCACAGGTGTAGTAATGCTCCTCGTTCATCTCTTCAGAACACTGTTTGCATTTATCTTCATTTTCTTCCATTTTTTGCTCACGAGCCAATAACCAACAACATATGTGCAGATAACAACTTCGAGATCAATAATGGATATTCTGAAATTCACTTCTGAAAATCTTTGATTTTTCAAGCTATCTAACCTAATGACACTTAGTTTAATTATATCACATCTTGAAGCTGGTAAATTTAAAATCAAAATGGTACAACTTCAACAGCTCAGATCTCGACGACAAACAGATATTGTATAAATAAAATATATATATATATATATATATATATATATATATATATATATATATATATATATATATATATATATATATATATATATATATATATATATATATATATATATATATATATATATATATATATATATATATATATATATATATATATATATATATATATATATATATATAACTGATTATTGGTCTTCAATTTGGGCAGGTGCCAAGGCAACACAATACCAATGCAAGTTGGATTTTAAATGAAAGGTCTCGATTTTCTGAAATAGAATGCATGCAATTTGAAATATTTTCAAACGAAGATATAACATCAGTTATTAAACACACAAAAATTGGAAATCTCCAGGTGTTGATGGTATTCATAACTTTTGGTTCAAGAAATTCTCTTGCGTTCATGAAAAATTGGCTGAATATTTTTCATTTATAATAAAGAACCCCTCAGCTACTCCTTTATTTTTCACACAAGGAATTACTTATTTGAAACCGAAAAGTGATAATACTATTGATCCGTCTCAATATAGACCAATTACTTGCCTTCCAACAATATATAAAATTCTAACTGCATGTATTACCCAAAAAATTTATGCACATTTTGGGAATTATAATATTCTTTCCGAACATCAAAAAGGATGTAGAAAAAAACACCTTGGTACTAAAGAGCAACTTTTAATTGATTCTGTTGCTTTGAATCAAGCTCAAACTAAGAAGAGAAATATTCATACAGCCTTCATTGATTACCAAAAGGCTTTTGATAGTTCTCCCCATTCATGGTTTCAAGAAATTTTGGAAATTTATAAAATTGATAAGACACTTCGTCTTTTTCTTGAATTCGTAATGAAAAATTGGAGAACCAATCTCTATTTAAATATTTCAAAACAATCGTTAAAATCCGATTTAATTCCAATCAAAAGAGGCATTTTTCAAGGTGATTCTTTAACTGCTCTTTGGTTTTGTCTTTGCCTCAATCCATTATCTCATGAATTAAATGCTACTAGTTTCGGCTCCAAAATAAAGAGCCTATTAACTGAATTCAAATTAAGTCACTTAATTTATTTAGATGATATTAAATTATATGCCGGAACCAGATCTCATTTAAAAGTCTACTTGAGATTACTTTCAACTATTCCAATGATATTCATATGAAATTTGGGCTTCCAAAATGTAATAATCTTTCTATCGAAAAAGGAAAGATCACCTCTGATTATATAAAGATTTCCAATATCGAAATCGAGCCAATGCATCAAGGAGATACATATAAATATCTTGGATTTTGTCAAGAGAAGACAATTAACCATAGCAGCACTAAAGAAAATATTAGAAGTTCATATTACAAAAGACTTAGAATTATCATCAAGAGTTATTTAACTAGTAAAAACCTTTTCAGAGCTATCAACTCCTATGCAGTTCCTATTCTTACATCTTCTTTTGGAATTATTAAATGGTCTAAAACTGATCTAAATGAATTACAATGTCAAACGAGGAAAATGCTCTGTAAATATCATAAGCACCACCCAAAGTCAGCTGTTCAGAGAGTTACACTACCTAGACATCTTGGAGGTCGTGGATTAATTGATTTGAATAATCTTCATAGTAAACAGATTTTTCATCTACGTTCCCATTTTCATGATAAACAGAGAACGTCTAAATTACATGATATTGTTGTTGCTTCAGATTATAATCTTACACCTCTGAACTTGAAAATGCTAAAGGTAGATTTAGATATATTTGATGATAATTCTAAAAGAGAAAGTTGGATGCAGAAGGAATTACACGGAAAGCACCCTAAAGAATTGAAAAATGTTTATATTGATGAAATTGCATCGAATAAATGGTTAGTATCTGGAGAATTGTTTGCTGAAACAGAAGGCTTGGCAATTGCGATCCAGGATCAGGTTATTTTCACGAGGAATTATAGAAAACACATCATCAAACAAAATATAGATGATTCTTGCCGTAGATGTTTCTGTTCTTCAGAAACAGTTTTTCATATATTATCATCTTGCTCAGTCCTTGCTTCAACAGATTATTTAGAAAGACATAATGCCGTCGCTAATATTATTCATTTTAATCTAGGAATTAAACATGACCTAATTCCCAAAGAAAAAAATTTCACAAATATGAACCTGAGATTATTTGTGAAAATGACAAATATAAACTTTATTTTGATAAAACCATTCTTTGCAACAGAGCTGTAAAACACAATAGACCAGATATCATTCTTAATGATAAACAGAATCAAATAACATATATAATTGATATTGCTATACCCGACACACATAATATACAAAATAAATACAATGAAAAAATGTCTAAATATATGATGCTTGGCGACGAGATTAAAAAAATGTGGAAAATGAAGAAGATATTTATTCTACCGATTATTATTTCCACAACAGGTGTTATTCCTAGAAATCTTCACAAAAGTATTGAGATTTTGGGTCTGAAGAGAAATTTGTTTGAACAGTTACAAAAGATAACAGTCATCAAATCTTGTAATATTCTTCGTAGGTTTCTTTCCGAAAATAATAATGAGGTAGAGTCATAGGTTTTCTCTTTAGTTTATACTGCTCAGAATCTCATTTCGTATTTCATTTATTTGTTTATATAAATGTAATATAATTAACTGACAATTTTGTCATATTTATATTCAGAGCAGTATTCTATTCGATCGTTCACCACTTCACACAAAAGAAACTATTAATGAGTAACATTCAGTGTTACTTGACTAAGGTCCGTACACTGGATTTTTCCGGGGAGAAAGCCTCTCACACTACTCGTTGGTACATTGATATCATTGTCTGATGATGCTATAGTATGTATATATTCTGGTAGATTGATATATTCTCATAAGATTTAACGTTATCCTAATATATAATTATTCCAGGATATGCTTTGATTATAATCATTGCCTGGCAATGGTATTAATTACCAGGTGGTGGATTTATATTTTTTCATGAAATCAGTTTGATTGCATGAACAGATATATGGGCAACTCGTCGGGGTAAAACCCCCTATATATATATATATATATATATATATATTTTATTTATACAATATTAGAATGTAATATAGTTTTCCATGTTGAGGTTAGAATTATCGCGTCGTCCCGTTTGTTCATTGTTATGAGTTTTTCTATTTCGATGTTTTCTTTTTTGAAGTTGTTCTATGTTGGCTACTTGTTTAGCATTGTTGTAGTTGAGATTATGGACAGTTGTGCTTTTCTGCGTTTTTATGTTCTTGGATCCGGACTTCTATTCTTCTATTGGCTCCTCCAATATAGAGTTGTTCGTAACCTGAGTATGGAATTTTGTAGACTCTGTGGTTCTCAAGTGGAAATCTATCCTTACCTTTGGTGTTCTTATCTTTATCGGTTGTACCTTTGATATATGGTAGAATAGCTAGGTATTTTGGCTTGGTATCATCAGCTGTTTCTGCTCTGAGGTGTTTGTTGGGATGAATATATTTGTAGGATGTTGGTTAGCTTGTTGAGTTCTTCTCTGATGTTGTTGTGTGATCAAAGGTTTCTTGGGCAATGGGCAAGTGTCATGATCCCTGAGTGGCGGGAGAGATGATGATGTGATCTTCCGTTCAAATATTGGTTGGTTTGCGTCGGTTTTCTGTACACATTGTGTTTCAAATAGCCATTATCTGTTTTCTGTACCATCACATCGAAGAAGGGGAGTTGGCCTTTAGATTCACAGTTCAACTGTGAATTTTATTTTTTTGTGTTGGTGATTCATGTATGAATTTTTTGAACTTAGATGTTGCCAAATTATGAAGATGTCATCCACATCCACACGTTGTAGTGCATTTGTTTGGGGACTTGTCATAAGCAAGTTGGCTATTACAGGTAAAATTGGTGATTCCATAGGCGCACGTCGTCCATCTGCCTGTAGTACTGATTCTCATAGCTGAAATATGTATTCTTCAAGCAGTGATCAGTTAGGTTGATTATATATACCTATTACTGAATATTTCTTCTTCATACAAATTGTTATATTGCAGAATAACAGATTGTGTCAATATATATATATATATATATACTGAAAGTCACCATCGAAATGTCAACAAATTATATTAATTTGCGAAAACGTAAAAAAGGTATCTACGACATTGAACCATACCCACCCGTAAACTTTTACCTCATAACAATATGGATTCTTAAAATTATCTAACATATTTAACAAAAAATGTGTCATTGATTTAAACAAATTTTAGGAAAGTCAAATAAGTTTTACTAGCATTGCAACCTTATCAAATACTGAATTATCTAAGACAAATATACCAAGCATTTAATATCATGAAACTCTTTGACTATTTGTCGTATTGCATGAAGTTTTCGAGAAAGTCATATTATATATAAACAGGGCTAGTGTAAAGTACGAAATAAAAGTCAAAATTTCTTTCAGTTCAGGAAAAATGTTCGTATATTTATATTTAGCTAGACATTCATGCAGGTCAAAAATATTTTTATCTGTTTTTTTCTTATTTAAGAATATTTTTCATGATAAATAACAAAATCTGCAACAATCGAATACATGAACTGTGTTGTTTCAAGGAAAACCTTTTATGCTACCAATTCTTTGTGGGAAAAATCTCCTCATCCTCACCCCTGAGTATGAGGATCTTGATAGGGACCAAAGCTTTCCAAATTGACTAGGCATACTATCCCTGTGTGTGTAATCAATTCACGAGGAGAACATATCCTTCACAAGGTCACATATTTTTTGACCCTTTTTAGGTGGATTTTTGTTAGAGATATTAACCATTGCAGCCGTCCTCTTGATGGAATTTCCGGTGTATCTCGAGTTTTTTCCACCTGTCAGGACCCACAGACCCCGAAACTGCCCCCCAATCGGCCCAAGAGGGTAGAACTAGAAGAAGTTGAAAATTTTTCAAACCATCATATCTCCGGTAATAACCAAGATAAGCCTATATGGTTTTCATATTATTCATATTATTCTTAGGCATGCTATTATCAAAAACTTACGTTCAAAATTTTTTTGATACATCCCTTTCTCCCGAACCGGCTATATGGGGGAGGAAATTTTTATATCATCATCGGTTATCATATTATCCTTAGGTATATCATTATCAAAGGCTTTTGTCCAACAAGTTTTTGATTCGACCCTTAACTTCCGAAACCGAGTAGAGGGGGGTTGAAAGTTTTCAAATCGCCATAGTTTCGGTAATAACCAAGATATACCCATGCGGATTTCATATGATTTTTACTAATATTTTATAAAAGGGCTTCGTTTCAAAAGTTTTGTTTTCTTTTCTCTAAATTACAAAACTCGAATAATTTACCAATGCCGATATAGTTTTGCTAAGCTGATTCTCCCTACTGGCGAACGAAATCTACCTTGGCCTGTGGACTCTGCCAAGAGGGGTTATTTATTTTGACGTTTACTATTTCTGGAAATGCAATGTGATATACTACGAAATATTGGGCTGCTTTCTCTGGTTGCTTCAATTTCATGACACTATTTCAAAATTTTCATCATTTAAAAACAGTTAACTTGGTGAGCAGATTATTCTAAACTCTTGCCTGTTAGTCTGAATGAAAAATAAGTTTTTTGATAGCATACTATTTTGGGATATTCAAACAATTGTTCAAGAAACTCAAATCTAGTTTGACAGCAATACCACTCTAAGTTTGATCACATTTGAGTCTGATATTTGATTGATTTAAACGTCAAATATTTCATCCCAAATTTTTATGAATTTTTAATCATATATCATTATTTATGAATGAAAAACAGAGGGATGTGGTTATAGTGCCATTGCGACCTATAATATTTCTGCTTCTATAATTAAATATACTACTAGACAGCACTTGGACCGGGTTGTTAGGTCCCACCTTAGAATTAATTCAAAGGATTTTTCTGTTCCAATATTATTTCTGAAAAAAATAATAAAATTTGGATATTCAATAAAATTCTTTTGGAGGATTTTGTCATTGTTGCTGATTAAGACATGTTATATTTGAATTAATCGCTTACATTTTCACTATATGCATATTATAAATTTGCTGCTGAATGAATCTTCTATATTACCTTATCTTTACAGATTATGTTCGAAATACATTAGAAAAACCATGGAAAATATGAATGAGAAAGATTTCACCAAAATCAAGGAAGAAAATTTCTCGATCGTAGAAAAAATATTGAAGAAAACCGGCAATCCTAAATTAGCTGCAGTTTTGGCTCTGGATTTATTATTAGTTGGCGTAGACACAGTGAGTATTATTCAATATCCGCTTTTGATGCCAAAAACGCGAGTTCAGGCGAGAATGAAGATTTCTGGAATTTAATTCATCTCCTGGAAGTACAAAAAGTTTTGTGATTAAATTTCTATAAAAATTGTATATATATATATATATATATATATATATATATATATATATATATATATATATATATATATATATATATATATATATATATATATATATATATATATATATATATATATATATATATATATATATATATATATATATATATATATATATATATATATAAGATTCTTCAAGCATAGAGCTTCAGTAAAGTAAGTAAGTGCTCGCCAGTGGACCCTATTTCTCTCCATGTCTTTCCCACCTTCTTCAATTCATCCATAATTGACCTTCTCCATGTGTGCGCTGGCCTTGCTACTTTTCTTCTACCCTGTGTGTTCCAGTCCAGTGCTGTCTTAGCAATACAATTGTAATCTTTGCGGAGGGTGTTTCCGATCCAGCCCCATTTCTGTAATTTGATTTCCTGCTCTTTTTTATTCTGATTGGTCAGGTGGAGGAGATCCTCGTTTCTAATTGTCTGTGGCCAGAAAATTCTGAGTATAATTTATTCGCGAAAACCTGTAGCCGATCTGTTAGAGTTTTCGTTACCTTCCAAGTTTCGCAACCGTACAACATTACAGACATACAGGATTTACGTAGTCGGTGTCTTATATCGGCTTCGGCTCCCCCACTCCAGGTGATAGTGCTGCCAAGATAGGTGAATTCGTTGACGTCCTCTATGTTCTCGTCTCCTACACGAAAGCCACTGTTGCAGTTGGTGTTCAGCCTCATGGATTCGGTCTTTTGTATATCAATTTGCCCTTCAATTTTCTTGGCTTCGTCGGCTAGCGCTTGAAGTTGTCGCGCGGTATCTTAAAATGCTTGACCAACAATACACACATCGTCAGCATACTCTACGTCGTTTAGGTGGTCAGTTAGTGTCCATCTAACTCCACGCATCCTAAAGTTAGCTTTTTTGAGGACATTATCGAGCATGATATTAAATAGGAGGGGGAGAGCACACAGCCCTGTCTCACTCCTTCAAGAGGTCGAACTTGTCAGTACTTGTGCCGTTGTGAGCGACGCAGCATTTTGCGTCTTTATAGAGACACTTGATCAGAAGAGGAACATGTGCGCCAATAAATAACATCAATTTTTTTTGGCATATGTTCGGACATATCCGGAATATCAGGTGATAATAAGCAGTTGCCTACCGAAGAAACTTTGAAATATTGAAACTATGCGTTAATTTCTTGGCTCCTCTACAATAAATGTTGAGAATAAAAAGAGCAAAAAAATTCTGGTGGTGTGAAAACTGCTCTCCGGGGAGGACAAGAAATATTCCCTCGGGTGATTTCAGCTTTTTCTCAATGGCTCAGACGGTGCCATATAAAAAATAAATGCAGTTGTAGGAACAATAATTCTAGTGGTATAATTTTGTTCCATTCATTATTACTGATTGAGCTTACCAATTTCGAGGAAATCAAGACCCACGAATCGTTAGTCCAATATTGCCGCCCAGATTGTAAGCAGATGAAGAGGTCTTCATTATCTCAATTTGGTGCTTTTGATTGCCCAATTTTGTTATTGGCATCCTCAATTAAATGAAGAAGGTATTACCATTGATTAAATTTGAGGTAATGGTTTCCAGGTATGTCGTATTGGTTTTGTTAGGAGAGTCAATTTCGGAACACTTTCACTGGGAGGCTACACAAGTCTCTCCAAAAGATCGACGCTATCCAGTGGACATAAAAAGGTCAGATTGGCAATACGCACTTTGAAAGAAGAACGCAAGAGATGCTTGTGGAAATGTCCGTTTTTCAGCTTCCCAGACTACAGAAATTCCATCGTCTTGCTGATATATCCAAAAAGATCCAGGTGAAACATTTAGATTTGCGATTAGTTCGCTCAAACCCTCAGGGCTGTTGATGAGGACGGCATAATTCTTGTCTAGTGTAGAATGGCCTAGATGTTTTCCCTCCTCCTCTTATTAGACAGGTCTAATCAAACCTGGCCTAAAACTTAATCTTGACTAAGGAATGGAAAATTGAGGTTCAGTATTTCCTAAAGATGGGCAAATTGGACACTCAGCCTAAATGGTAGAAATTATCAGCCTCAGGTCTTTTGTTCTCACAACCTTGAAGAAGGTGTTGAATGGCTTTATAGGGTTTAGGTTTTACCGCTGAAGCCCCTGAGCAAGCGGTAATATGCTTTCCAACTCAACTGATCTGGCTCTGAACAACCTTCTCCAAAAGATCACTGACTTTATGGATAACAAGAAAATTGTAGTTGCAACCTTCATGGACATATAAAGTACATTGAAATCGTCTCCCACTAACTTGTTGGCTGCGAGAGCGTGAGGTGTATTTCTTATTTTGTTACCATGTTTATGGAATGGATTACATCTACCCATGAGGCCTATTTCTACACGCTACGTATGACACGCTAAAGAGCCAACAATTATCGAAATAAGTGAAAAGAAATTAATTGAAACCGAAAACCTCACCAGAGCCGTTTAAAAATAAAGTTAATGATATTTAAAATATCGTTAGTTATGAATTCATCGACGATGGCCAAATAAGGACGCCATTTTGTGGAAACGGATGAAATTGTGTCTGGACAACCTTGGATTTTGCATAGCGAAGAACTACCATGTCATCGAGCTAAGATTTTCAACAAATATAAGGCCAAGTACGCAATTAACACCTTCGAACAGTCGTCTCACCAACCTGATCTTATCTCGTGCGACTTATTTATGAACACCGGCACCTGAAATCGACTCCAATGTGAATGAGGTGGCTGGTTATGGCTTATACTGGTAAAAAAAATTGAGCCATGATTAAAATGAACATTACGATTATCATCAAATATACGGCCAAGTACGCTCTGAATATCATCGACCAGTCGCCTTAACCAACTGATCTTGCATTTTTTTTATGTAACTCCAATGACGTTTTCTTGAACCTATTTCGACTTCATAAACGTCGTTGAGTAAAATTTCAAGAAGCAATCATATCAGAAGGCTATAACAACTGTTTCGGTAATTGACAAAATGGTTGTTAGTATGCGCTGTAAACGAAATATAGTTCAGAGGAGATTCAACTAATTGAAGTTTGTTTTGAATTGTATTTTATTTAAAAATTCTTTTAAATGAAGAGTAGTATCTGATTCATATACCTTTTGAATTTCTGATCAAGTAGACCCTCAGAAAATTTTTTGTCTTTGAATTCATCATTTTTCACCAAATCCGTCGAAATGCACCGTTCGAGATTGGTGTGTTCTTTTTCGAAAAAGTTGTTACACAAGATATAAAAGTAAGTAACTAATATTTATTTCAGACCTCCATAGCTGCCGCTTCCACAATTTACCAACTTTCCCAGAATCCCGACAAACAACAAAAATTGTTTGAAGAACTGAAAAATGTTTTACCAAATCCAAATTCAAAATTCGATGTTCGAACTCAAGGAAAAATACCATATCTTAAAGCCTGCATCAAGGAGGCATTGAGGTAAGCGAAGAATCATATTGAATCAAATTGAATTACGAATTCAAATTTTCGATTTCCCATGCTTTGTATTTAAAATTGTGCAATGCATTCTTATATGGATATACATGTTTTGATTGTATCTACCAAGTTACAATGGTTTTGAATGTTCAGTTTATTTTTGATTTGAGACAGATAATCGAAAACATGTATTTCTTTCTTTAGTCAACTTTCCGAATACCTCTCGTATTTATGTTTACTGAAGAATAACGGCAATATAACAAATCATTTTTCAAATTTGGTTTGTTTTAGAATGTATCCAGTTATCATGGGTTTTTCAAATTTCGTTTGTTTTAGAATGTATCCAGTTATCATAGGCAATGGAAGAAGTCTGCAATCTGACACCATAATTGGAGGCTACAATGTCCCAAAAGGGGTAAAACCCAAATTGTCTCACCAAATATACCTCACTCTTCTAACTTTAAAAATCTCTTTCAGACTCATGTAATTTTCCCACATTTAGTAGTCAGCAATTCAGAAGAATATTTCACAGAACCTGAAAGTTTCATTCCTGAAAGATGGCTGAAATCTGAGAATAAGATATCGCAATGTCCTTTCAAACAAGAGAAGATCCATCCATTTGTATCCTTACCATTTGGGTATGGAAGGAGATCTTGTCTGGGTCGGAGATTTGCAGAGACTGAATTACAAATTTTGCTGTCGAAGGTAACAATAAAATTTGAATTTGGGAGGATTTTACTTGATAAGATTCCATTATCAATAATGAAAACAAGTAATGTGTTTTTTGGAATTTTACTTAATAATTGTGATTCGCAGCGCGTTTCGCTACACCGTAGCTTCTTCAGACGAATGAATGTACAGAAAATAAGAATAAGAATATAAATATAAATGTTCTTAAGTAATTAAGAGCTTATTGGGTTGATTCTTCTTATTTATGACAGGTATATCCAATAAAATTAAGGAATAGATTGCTCCCCGAAGAGTTTCAATAGAGGTGAAGGGCTTAAATCGACTTGTTCATTGATGAGTCTACCTGAGTGTTTGTGTTTATTGATTTCTAAAGTTTCCCAAAGATCTACCTTCCAATATTTATTATCTGTAAGCAAAATTTCAAACTGTGGGTCGAAAAAGTGATTATTTTCTAGGAGATGATTCGCGTAATTTGAATCTGATTTTTCATTTGAAAAACTGCGTTTATCTTCCGATATTCCAATATTGAAATTTCTATGTGTTCTACCAATGTAGAAATTATCACAGTCATTGCAATTCAATCTATAAACACCTGATTTATTGTTTTTACCTGATTTGGTTTTATTATTTTTATATATTTGCATCAACTATTATTAGTTTGGCAGCTATGTTGAAATTATTGCTACTCAAGAATGATTTCAGTTTCTCATTTGTAATGCCAACGTAGGTTAAAGTGTTGAATTTTTGTTTCAATTTATCGATAGGGTAAACTTCATTCAATGCGATTCTATTTTGTTTTTCATTTAAAATATTATTTATCAGTTTGGGATTGTAACCGTTATTTCTGGCAATTTGTTTAATCAAGTTTAATTCTTTGTTGAAATTTTCTGGTGATAACGGGATGTTAATCAATCTATGAATAAAACTGTTGAATGCTGACATTTTATGTTGATACGGATGACACGACGAGTTATGTATTATAATATCTGTATGTGAGGGCTTATGGTAAATTGCGAAAACATGTTTTCCATTTTCATTGGAAATTGTTACATCTAAGAAATTTATTGAATTATTGCTACTACTGTCTATCTGTTCCTGTGAAGCAAATAATGATATCGTCTACATAGCGATACCAGTATAAACAATATTTACTGAGTGGATGTTTATGAATTAATTTCTCCAAATTATTCATGAATATTTCTGCTAATAAAGGACTTTGGGATTGCTTTTTCGGAGGAATGTTGGGAAATAGATTCTTAACATCGAAACAAATGAGTTTCGAATTAGGCAGTATAATGGTATCTTTGATATTGGCAATTAAATCGTATGAATTTTTGACCGCAAATTCAGATTTAAAATTGCAATGTTTTATTAGCAAGTCGTTAAGGAGTTTTGAAAGTTTGAAAGAAGGTGCCGTTACATAAGAAATAACAGTCTAATAGGGTAATTAGGTTTATGAAGTTTTATCAACGAATTTGAGTTAGATATTTTAGACTCTGAATCCAGATACGATGTCAAAATTTTAATTCATAAAAAGTTTCAGCAACAACAGAAAAAGTTAAATTCACTTAAGTTCAAAACTTCTCCACCCAAACCTCCAACTGATAAATTTTCAGTACATAAATTTTTGACAGATTCACTAATTTAACTGATACCTATTTTACACAACCACAAAAAGATCTATTAGAAAAAGGATTCAAACATAATTTACTTCCAAAACATACTAAAACTAATTTTGAACAGTTAGGCATAGACTCCGAAATCATTCTCAAAAACTCCAAAGATAATATTTTAGCCAAACATCAAACAGCAAAAATCATCGAAGAAGACTTCTCGAAATTATCACCCCATTGCAATTCCGATTATAAAATAATAAAAACAATTCGTGAAAATAGTACCAAGAACGATGCGGTATTCACTAAAGCAGATAAAGGTATCGTCATCGCGATTATTGAAACCGATTATATTTCAAAAACTGAAGAATTCTTAACAGCCGGAAACTATACAGTGTGTTCCAACGAAAATTTGACCCCCCCTATAACTCCGAAATGAGTAACATTAGCGAAAAACACCAAGACATGTCGATTTTTGTTTCGAGGGGGAGCATTTTTCGAAATAATTCGAAACTTGTCAGATCAACCCCCTACCCCCAGCAACCCTAATTTCGAAATTCATCATAGGGAATAAAGGTCGAGTGGCACCTTACTGTAAAGGTCTGTCAATTCTCCATTCTGATTTGTCATTTTTAGAATTTTAAATTAACATACAGGGTGTCCCAACCGAGGGTAAAGTTGAATTCCTGCAAATCCCAAATACCAAATGAAATCGATTTATTTTGGCATAATGCAAGCGCAGGTTTATGCTCGGTCTAGAAAAACGACCTACACTTGTGAATTTGGAGTTGGTGCAATCAACCCCCTATTTCCAGCATCCCCAACTCAAAAATCATTCGATCGAAAATAGGTCAAGTGGCACCTCGTTGGAAAGGTATTTCAATTTTCTCTTCGAATTTGGTATTTTCGAAATTCAGAATCAGCATACAGGGTGTCCCGGAGCAGGAACACTGAAAACCCAAATAACTTTTTGAAACTGGTTCATTTCGGTATAATACGAGAACATGTTTATGTTTGATTCGAGAATAAGACTCTCTTGCGTGAATATGGAATTTTTGCAATCAATCTCTTCCATTCAGCATCCCCAACTCAAAAAATCATACAAGTGATTACAGGTTGAGTGGCAAAGTTCCAGAAAGATTTTTCTATTTTCTGAATCACTGAGGCATTGGTTTCAGTTTGGCAATCGAGGTTTTCTGGCGTGAGGATCAGGATGAGGGATGATGGAGAAACTGATTGGATGCTCATCTAAACAGGAAAACGAGATTTATTGAACTTGTATTCAATTGAAATCAAAAACTAACTTGATTATTACAACAATTGTTCAAAATGACCTCCGCCCACCTCCATACAGTTATACAGACGATTTTCGAACTCTCTTCTCACATTAGCGAAAACTTCAGGAGTCAAAAGTCGGCATTCTGTGATAATCCTCATCCGCAGCTCCTCCAGGTTTTTTGGTCTTGTGGCATAAACTTTAGATTTTAGATGGCCCCACAAAAAAAAATCTAGGGGATTTAAATCTGGTGACCTGGCTGGCCACTCAACAGGTCCTCTTCTACCAATCCACCTTCCTGGGAAATTTTCGTCTAAATATTGGCGCACCCGAGCATCATAATGCGGAGGAGCACCGTCTTGTTGAAAACGCATTTCGTCCTCAGAAAGAGTTGGATCGTTCTGTAAAATTTCTGTCAATCTAGGATGTATGTGTTCCTCTAACAACTGTAGGTAGCCATTTCCATTCAGATTACCCTCAATAAAGAAAGGCCCAACTAGATGATTGCCAAAAATTCCTGCCCAAACGTTCAACTTCTGAGGCCTTTGCGTGTGGGCCTCTCTAAACCAATGAGGATTCTGTGTGTCCCAATATCGACAATTATGTCTATTCACTTCACCACTGAGCATAAAGGTGCTTTCATCAGAAAAACAGATGTTATTCAGAAAATTTGGATTAGCGTTTAGGTTTTCACTTAGATTTTCACAAAACTGTAAACGACGATCTGGATCATCTTCGTTTATTTCATGCACTAATTTTACCTTGTAGGGTGAAATTTGTGATGTTTCACGATTCTATGGACAGTTGTAGCTGATACACCAGTCAGACGAGATAGTTTTCTGATCGAAGTAGTATTTTCCATTTGTAGATGACCCACTACTGCCACTTCCGTTGCCTCATTTCTGACAGGACATGCCACTTCATGTTTTTGTTTGCCACCGAACCCGTAGCTAGGAATTTGTCAACCAAATATTTAACGTACTGGTGACTGACTCCCTTTCTCTTTCAGGATGGTTCCTATCGAATATCCTTGCCGTTTCTTTGGCACAACTGTTATTTCGAAAATACGTCGATACAATTTCGACCCTTTCCTCAGTGGAATAAACCATTTTCAGATTAATTTCAACTGACGAACAACAACAATAATGAGGAACTGATCTGAATAATAATAATATTTCATTGCAAAATGAGAAATAACAGATGACTGCACGCCAGATGGAAATGAAAAAATGTGAACATTTTCAATGCAGAAATCAGCTTTATTTCTTCGTAATTGATGCTCAACACATCGTACCCCAATACTTTTAACAGTTTCGAATTAATTTTAGTTGATAATTTCAAATGACGATATTGAATTTTTCGAAAGCGACATCCTGTATGGAGAGCCGAACTGAATGAAATGCTTTAATCATTCTGGAATTCAAAAAACCTTTCTGAAGATATGCCACTTGAATTATTTGTATGATTTTCAAGTTGGGGATGCTGAATGGAAGGGGTTGATTGCAAAAATTCTATAACCACACAAGAAAGTCCTATTCTCGGATCAAACATGTTCTCGTATACCAAAATGAAACAGTTTCAAAAAGTTATTTGGATTTTCAATGTTCCTGCTTCGGGACACCCTGTATGATGATTCTGAATTTCGAAAATACCAAATTCGAAGAGAAAATTGCAGTACCTTTCCAACGAGGTGCCACTTGACCTATTATCGATCGAATGATTTTTGAGTTGGGGATGCTGGAAATAGGGGGTTGATTTCACCAACTCCAAATTCACAAGTGTAGGTCGTTTTTCTAGACCGAGCATAAACCTGCGCTTGCATTATGCCAAAATAAATCTATTTCATTTAGTATTTGGGATTTCCAGGAATTCAACTTCACCCTTGGTTGGGACACCCTGTATGTTAATTTAAAATTCTAAAATGACAAATCAAGGTGGAGAATTGACAGACCTTTTCAGTAAGGTGCCACTCGACCCTTATTCCCTATGATGAATTTCAAAGTTAGGGTTGCTGGGGGTAGGGGGTTGATCTGAGAAGTTTCGAATTATTTCGAAAAATGCTCCCCCTCGAAACAAAAATCGACGTGTCTTGGTGTTTTTCGCTAATGGTACTCATTTCGGAGTTAGAGGGGGGGTCAAATTTTCGTTGGAACACACTGTATAACACTAACTAAGGATCCTATCGCAAAATTTCAGAAAGAGGTAAAAAACATAATTTCCACAGCAAAATCATTAACTACAGACCACGAAAAATATAAATTCATTAACTCCAATCCACAATCCCCCGAATTATATTCGTTGATAAAACTTCATAAACCTAATTACCCTATTAGACCTGTTGTTTCTCATGTAACGGCACCTTCTTTCAAACTTTCAAAATTCCTTAGCGACTTGCTAATAAAACATTGCAATTTTAAATCTAAATTTTCGGTCAAAAATTCATATCAACTAATTGCCAATATCAAAGATACCGTTATACCACCTAATTCCAAACTCATTTCTTTCGATGTTAAGAATCTATTTCCTAACATTCCTCCGAAAGATACGTACTACTTAGTTTAATAATTATTAGAAAAGAATCATGTCAATACGATAATTAAATCAGATATTCTTTCATTATTACAAATATGTTTAGATCAAAATTATTTCCATTTCAAGAACAAATATTATACTATTGAAGACGACTTGATTATGGGCAATCCGTTAAGTCAGTTGTCAGCAGAAATATTCTGAATAATTTAGAAAAATTAATTCATAAACATCCACTCAGAAAATATTGTTCATACTGGTATCGCTATGTAGACGATATCATTATTTGCTTCATAGGAACAAATAGACAGTTAAAAATTTTCGAAAATAATATAAATTCATGACATCCAAAAATTGGATTCACAACCGAAATAGAAAGCAATAATTCAATAAATTTCTTACACGTAACAATTTCGAATGAAAATGGAAAACATGTTTTCGCAATTTACCATAAGCCGTCACATACAGATATTATAATACAACACTCGTCATGTCATCCGTATCAACCCGTTATCACCAGAAAATTTCAACAAAGAATTAAATTTGATTAAACAAATAGCCAAAAATAATGGTTACAATTCCAAACTAATAAATGATATTTTAAATGAAAAAACAAAAAAGAATCGCATTGAATGAAGTTTAGCCTGTCGATAAATTGAAACAAAAATTCAACACCTTAACCTACGTTGGCATCACAAGTGAGAAACTGAAATCATTCTTGAGAAGCAATAATTTCAACATAGCTTTCCAAACTTATAATAGTTCAGGCAAATATATAAAAAATAATAAAACCAAATCAGGTAAAACCAATGAATCAGGTGTTTATAGATTGAATTGCAATGACTGTGATAATTTCTACATTGGTAGAACACATAGAAATTTTAATATTAGAATATCGGAACATAAACGCAGTTTCTCAAATAAAAAATCAGATTCAAATTACGCGAATCATCTCTTAGAAAATAATCACTCTTTCGACCCACGTTCGAAATTTTGCATACACATAATAAATCTTGGAAGGTAGATCTTTGGGAACTTTAGAAATCAACAAATACAAACACTCAGGAAGACTCACAATGAACAAGTCGATTTAAGCCCTTCACCTCTATTAAATCTCTTCGGGTAGCAATCTATTCCTTAATGTTATTGGATATACCTGTCATAAATAACCACTTAAGAAGAATCAACCCAATAAGCTTTTAATTGCTTAAGAACATATATATATATATATATATATATATATATATATATATATATATATATATATATATATATATATATATATATATATATATATATATATATATATATATATATATATATATATATATATATATATATATATATATATATATATATATATATATATATATATATATATATATATATGTGTGTGTGTTGTGAAACGCGTTACGAATCACAATTATTAAGTAAAATTCCAAAAACACATTACTTGTTTTTAGTAACAATAAAACTCATTGATGCTGTTTTAAACACCTCGAAAAAGTCTAGGGACACCTTTAAATAGTGATATATTTTAATACAGACCAAGAATAAGGATATTATGGATTATGAAACAAATAATTGCATCAAGTTGTTATCAACTAATAGTAAAGCCAACTTCCTATTCCTGAATTTTTCGAACAAAAATTAATCCTGTATTTATATATCTTATCTTTTTAAATTGGGTTTGCATGTTTCTTGATTCCGTGAAAGAATTATGGTGGGACGACATTTGAGCAGAGGAGAGATGTTGAAAGCCATCGATATGCTCCCTGCTGGGTACCCACAGCGGAAGTTATTGAGGGTTCTGGAAAGTGTTGTCAATAGATTGTGGTCACGTTTCAATGGAATTGATAGTGTCGAAGAACGCCAAACTGGTCGTCTCACTCAAGACTGTCTCGATTACATGACTTATAAATCTCTGACCAGATTGTGAAAAAAGGTTCTTGAAGATCAACTCCACATCAGACGGCTTCTGAGAATGTTTCAACTGTCACTTATTATTACTACTGCCTACTCAGTTTGGTGTCAAGAACACGTGAAGTGAAATCAAGAGACAGCAGTTCTTATCCCGATTCGAATATGGAGGAAACCCAGAAACTCAAATCTTCCCCAAAATGCTTGAGAAAGGGTATGATGCTTCTCCCCACCGAGTGATATTGACACAAAATGCACTGGAAGAGGACAATATTAATGTTGTTCCCTGGACATCCGCTCAACAGAGCTGAATCCCAACCTATTGGACACTCTTAACAAAAATTTTCAGAGGCACAACTTCTTCATACATGATCAGAAGCAATTTTTAGCAGTCTAGGAAGCTTGGAACGAGGTTGAGCAAAACGTCATCGATAATATAATTCAATCTGGAGTATGCTTAGACGTACCCAAACTATCATCAATAATAGAGGTGAACTTTTCGATACTTACAATATTGAACCGTTCCGATATCTTCCTGAAAAGTTCGAAATTTCGACGCCCTACATGGATTTTCAATTGGTTATCTGAAGACATAAATAAGCTCTGTTATTCTTTAGATAATTGGTTTTCAATACTTTGTAAAAAGCAAACCATTTTTTTCTCAAGTAAAACATTTTCTGTAAATTCATTGATATTTGTTGGTGTTCTATAGAATTGTTTGAGGTATTTTCATGAAAAAGTACAAGAAGTCCCATTTTCAATGTTTTAACACAGCAGCTGAGTGCAAATAGAAAAAAGAAGACCCCCCTTACCCGCTGTCGATTTCTGCGGAAAATTCATTGTTGAAAATAGATCGCAGCTATCTTCTTTTGTTTCCGATTTTCACGATTTTCCAAGATTTCGGCATATGCCAACATCTCGGTTGCTATCAAAGTAAGGTAAAAACTATATCAGTTCAAATAAAATATGTATACTATTTTTTCACTTTTCAAACATTAACATACCTGACAAATTTCTTCAAAAATGTGAATTTTTACAGAAATGAAAATTCTTCGAACATTCTGTGGTTTCATCTTCGTATGCTGGTGCGAATTCACACAAAACATCACAAAATTTTCAAGATATAATAAATAAAATCATCATCGCACTTTATTTGGATGGAATTCACTTGCCTCAAAGGTTAATATATTTCCAGCAATGCGGTGTGCCTCCACGCCAGACAAGAAATGTGAGACGGCCACTTCGTTCATTAGATTACACCTCGTTAGATTTTTGCTCTTGGACTATGCCAATGATTTATTTTATATACAAACTCATGATCATATAGAAGAGTGGAAATAAAACATTAGAAATGGCTTAGCTTCAGTGACGAATATTCAAATTCACAATAAACGTGTCAATTCCTGCATTTTGAATAATGGAAATACTTTTGATTAGTATCATACTAGATGACATAACAGAATGTTAAAGAATTTTCTATTTCTGAGGAAATTCACATTTTGAGTAAATTTTTATATATATATATATATATATATATATATATATATATATATATATATATATATATATATATATATATATATATATATATATATATATATATATATATATATATATATATATATATATATATAGGTGTTACATAATAGTATGTCACAACTTGAGGGATATATTTACGTGCAATTTTAAGAAAAAATTTATATAAGCATAGGTCCGCAAGAGCATCGTTACGGAACTACAGTGTTGAATTTTCCGGAAAAAAATGGTTTTTCTTCAAAACTCCTACAGTTTTTGAGATATTCAGACCAAATTGGGAATGCAAGCTATTTTTTATAGTCTCCATCATTACACAGGTGTTTTCTTTTCCAAGGCCAGTACCTCATTGATCAGCGTACAATCAATTTTCGTCATCTTCGTTCAATTTAGAAACTTTTTTGACACCTGTAATTCTTTCGTATCTCCAACCGTTCTCGAGTGAAAAGTTATTGAATTTGAATTATTTGAATTGTATGTTATTTGCCAAATAAAAAATAATAATAAGAATACTCGATAGGTATGCCCAAAATTTGCTTTTATTTTGAAAGCTCGTTTTCTGAGACTTAACTTATACTTACTCAATATCAAACTAAAAAAAAGTACAATTAAAAACTAAATGATGCTGGAAGTGTCCTCCACCTGCAAGAATACAAGCCTCTGTCCTTCTTCGCATATTATCACGCACTCTTTGAAATATTCCAAGGGTATTTCTTATCGTGTCACAAGAGGTTATTATTCGATTTCTCAATTCGTCTACAGTATTCACTGGAGTGGTATAAACTAAACTTTTGAGATATCCCCAGAAGAAAAAGTCTCAACTATTTGAGTCTGGGGACCATGTAACTATGAATTTTCATGTTTGCAAACGTATTAAAACTTGTAAACTAGTATCACTACTTCATTCATCGTCGCGTCACGCGATCTGAGAAAATTTGAGAAATCTAGTTGTGATAAAATTCAATTTAGATTGAATTGAACACCCATTATCCATAGGTTTGCCTTAAGAGTTTTTAAACAATATTTCTTTATATTAATATTCCTTTTTGATGTATATAAATTGATCCGCCATAAGTATGTCTACTCAGAGAATTAAGGGAAACATATGAATACCCGTAGATATGTTGCTCTGCTTATTGGTGATTTTTTTCTGGAAAAGATTTCATAATGTTGTTTATTGTTTTTGAGTGTTTGTGAATACACGATAGGGCTTTCACTAATCAATCAAAAATCAAAAAACTGTCGATCATGTTCGCAAATTCACTGAGAAAGAGGAAAAATTCTAAATTTAAATCCATTAAACGACGATGAAATACATGAAAAAAATTTATTATTTTCACAGAACATTTGAAAAATATATAATTCAATACTAACATTCTTTAATATTTTCAGGTATTAACCATGTGTTTCAATTAATCTTCGATATTTTTGTATTGCTGAGCTAGGCTCATTATCAGTATTCGATTTGTTTAAAAGTTATCTTAATCTTTTTCAGATTTTTCGAAAGTATGCAGTTGAATACAATCATGGAGTACTAACTTACAAAATAACTCCTACTTATGTACCTGAGCAACCTCTGAAGTTCAAATTAACAGAAAGAATATCCTGAAAATATTTTATTCAATAATATATTGTTGTTATATATTTTATATTCGTACTAGTTCATTAAAATGAATAAATAATAATAAAAGAATGAATTTTTGTTTCAATGAAATTTACCTTATACCAATACGTAAACAATGAAAATATTTGATCTTACAAATCACAATGAAATCGAAATTTCAAAGTGAAAATTCACAATTCACGACCGAAAAACATAATATGCATTTCAATACATTTTCTTCGAGTTTTTTTTCTAAAAATATTTCGATTTTGTGAATAATTTGTGTGGAATTGATTTTGTGATTTTAAATATGTTTTGCAGTTCAAAATTTTTATAAAGGATGTAATTCGTCTCTATTGAAATAGCTTCATGTTATGTAAGTTTAAAATATGAGTTTATTGATGAATCTGGGTGAACAGTAATACTCTTGCCAAGCCAAGAGTTTTTCGTAGCCACCTACGGCATTTTCAACACCCCTTTAACTTCGTTGAGTATAAAGCTAGAAGTTTGTGTATGCAATAATCAACAGAACATACCAAAACCAGCTATGTTTTTTAATGAACTGTTCATTGTTTACGAATTTCGCTAATCGAAGACCTTTGGTTTCGTTTCTGATATACTCACAGATCATCAAAATGCTAAAGTGCTTTTAGCAGATTCACTAATTACAAATTTTGAATATACTTGAGATTCAGTTTTTAAAGAATAGAAAAGATTGATTGACGAAACTTAAATACCGTTAGAGCCAATTCTCTTGATGGTTTGTGAATTCATGTCTTTTTTGAAGATTTGATTGAATGCATTTATTATATTCACAATCAATACTAATTAGTATATGATGAAAAAAGATTTAATTTTGGTTTGTTGATTGTTACTGACCAACTCAAAAACTGCTCAACCGTTTCTGAAAATTATTCAGCCTAGACTTTGTTGTGAAAGTGAAAGTACTTTCAGCATGAAGTACCTTATTTTTATGAATAATCAATACTTTTCGCAGTGCACACCACTTAATGATTCAATATGCGAAATGATGACGTCTTAATGTTACTTTATTGTACTTTTCGTGAAAATTTTCATTTAAAATAGGAAGTCGGCATTGCTTAAGTATTTTTATAATAAGAATGTTATCAATAATGTCCATTCATTCATTTTATCTTTTTCTAGATTAACTTCGTGCTTTTGTTTCGTCAGATAGATACCTACAATACAATCATGAGAAAATGTTGCATCGTTCACTAAAAAATGCCTTGTTCCAAATTTACCGTGGTTGTCAAAATTTGACTTAAAACTAAAACTCTGTGGCCGTAGTAGACGTTATGTCGATATAGTAGAAATCCCGCAGAAGAAAAATCTGACTTCTAAATCGTCCGTCCAACAGTTCTTTGATTCTCGTTTAGAGTTGGACCAATAAGTTTAGTGATATTTCTAAATTTTTTCAAGAATTATGGCAGATTTGGACGATTTCTTTGCTAAAAAAGACCGTAAGAAGAATAAGACTACTAAAAAATTCTCAACAACGGACGAAGTTGCCAAGAAATTAGAAGATAACGCAAAGAAAACCGAAATAAAAAAGAAGCCTGACCGTATAGCTGATGGAGACGAGACCAACACGCCTGTTCACGTAAGTCGTTCATTTATGTGGTTTTTCCATATTTTTAATCACGTTGACAACGTCAAGTGCATAAAACGTGATGAGCATTAATTTTTCTTGGTAGCCATATTGCTATAACTCATATTTTAGGAACAAGATGAATGGAAGGAATTTGAGGAAGAAAAAAAAGATTACACGGGGCTCAAAATCGGTAATTTAACTATTAACCAAAACAGCGACGGAAGTCAAGGAAACAATGAATTAAATTCAGAACAGCAGCAAGGGGATGATGTAGGTCAACAATCGGAGAAAAAGGCTGGACCTTGGAATAAACTTGAAGAAGTGCAAGAAGTTGCACCGCCCCCCAAAGTTGAAGAGAAGAAAGCTTATGTACCTCCGAGTTTGCGGAACCAACCCCAGCCTTCACGGATAAGAACAAGAGGAGCACCGGATGTTCATAATGAAGAATTATTTCCAACATTATCTAAAACTAATGAGTATAGGAAGTGAGTATTCTTAATTTTGATAATTATGTTTGCTAGAATTATACATAATTCTAACATGATTTCATATAACTTTTCAATTATAATCTTAATGTCTGTTACTTGCTAATGTATCTTGTTTTCATTATTAATGCTTTCCATGAGTTGTTTTAGTATAATCACAAGTAAAAGTTTAATTTGTATCCATAAATTTTGATATTTGAGGAGTGGAGGGTAAATAGATTTTGAGGCTTTTTCAAAACATTGAAAAATGTTATCAGATTCAAATTTGTTTAATTGTATCATTTTTAATATGATGGTATTATTTGTAGGGTTTCTATTTCATTATACTTACTCTACTTACACTAGCCTAAGTAGTTTTTCATAAAAATCTATTAAGATCTTAATATCTTCAATACCTTTTTTCTTATTTATTCATTACAAATCGATAAATATCTGAATATATGGGCCTTTTCTTGTTTTATCATATGACAAATATTAGCCCACAATGTCTGATATGCAACTGAAAATTGATCTGCGAGCAGCATGTTTGTTTGTTACAAAGATAACAGTTACAAAGTTGCTTTGAAAGCTTGGCAAAGATTAGAGTGAACATATTATTAGAAATCCATTCAAATCGCCGATCAACATGACATGAGAAGTGGTAAGAAAGATCCAGAACATAACCTAACCTTAAACCACATGGATCATGCTCCTGATCAGGCAGAAAGAAAGCCATTTCTTCAAAGAATTGTTACTGTAACTATTAACAGTTAAGTTCATAAAATCATTTTTAAAAATGAAAACTTTCACAGATATTCAGATATTCATCGAAACAGTAGCCGCATTTTTCAGAGGGAATATCTGGTTGATGGTCTTGAAATATTTTGTCCAGCAGGCAGGGCATTATGGAGTTTAATTGTTAATGGTTAAAACCCTTCTGGCAAGTGATTAAGTGATTTTTACACCGGCTGCTGTAGCCCTGGTTCCTTGATTGAGTTTGGAACATATCACCATGTTCCTGAACATAGCATAGGCACAACAAAACAGCTGAATTGAATAAACTTCTACCCCTATGGCATTGTCGTACCCCAGTTAATGCCCTTAAAGCCCTCTGCTGCTTAAGGAAGATATCCAACACATCAGTAGCTGCACTTCCACAAGCAGATACTGTATGTTGCCAGGCTGTGGAATTCCGCATGGTATACCAGCACAGCAACTTTCTCAACCATAGAATGACTTTTGTGCTACAAATTGCATACATTGTAGTCGACAAGCACTTACCAAGCTCCTCAATTTACTCTGACCTTGAGAGCGTGTCATCCAATGTTGAAGCAAAGAATTTTGATGGCCAATGATCAAAGATTGTTTTGTCTAATTTTAGGTCTAGTGAGTTTGCTTCAAACCAATTAGGTACTCCCCTCATGGACCCATCAGATATCATTTCCAACTACTGTCTTTCTGAATTTTAATTCAGGATCGGCAAATCCTTTTGTTCAAAAGTCCGTAACAGATCGTTTATATACATATACATTTAGGAACATATACGAATTGAAAAGAATTGATTCTAATATAGTACCTTATGGTATGCCAACTAAACCAACATGGAGAGGCCATTCCACATCATCATTCCCGATAGACAGGAATGGATCAGCTCCAAGGACCGTCTACTTGAGGGTCCCTGTTGGTATACGGATGGCTCAAAGACTGCAAAAGGTGTTGGAGCTGGTGTCTACGGTAGAGGTGCCGCTAAGGAACAGTCGATGTGTCTTGGTGGGAATGCGACTATCTTTCAAGCAGAAATATTCGCCATTGACCACTGTGCTAACCTCTTGCTTGCGGGAGGATTAACAAATAGATCGATTAAAATCCTCACCGATAGCCAAGCTGCACTGAAAGCATTGGCATCCGATACCTGTGCGTTACTTATGGTGCAGGAATGTCACTCTACCCTTGCCAAACTAGGAGGGCGGAGCAGGCTCCGTCTAATATGGGTTCCTGGCCACTCGGGAATTGAGGGGAATGAGAAGGCGGACTCATTCGCCGCTTGAGGAACTAACCTGGAGTCTAAGCTCGGAATTCCCCTGGAAACTGCAAGGATGGAAAACAACCGATGGCTGGACTTGAGGGTACGTGAGTATTGGATGAGCCTCCCAGGACTCAGACACGCTCGACGTGCCATCAGTGGACCTTCCACTACAAAAGCCAAGGCCTGGCTTAAACTCTCTAGGTTGGAACTGAGAGTTAACTGCCATATTAACGGGGCACTGTCGTCTCAGGAAACACCTAAATAAATTAGGATTGGTTGAGGATCCTTCATGTAGGCTATGTAAAGAAGATACAGAATCAATGGAACATGTTATGTGCGAGTCCGTAGCAGAGGACAGGGCCAGGATGGAAGAACTTGGATCTTGCAAACTGAAGCTGACTGAGCTTATTAAGCTCTCACCAAAGAAACTCGTATCCTTTACGAGAAGGATGGAGCTCGTGGATGAAATTTAGGACACGGTGTGCCACAATAGACTACTGGGTCGTAGTGGCCGGGCTGCTAAGCAGCCCTCACTCAAACATAATAGCTATCTATCTATCTACGGTATGCCTATTGTGACCTCAAATGAGCTCCGATAATTATTCCATTGAACAGACTGGAACCTGTTTACTAGGTACGATTTCAAGATTCTGTATATTTGGCCCCTGTATCCATATATCTTCATTTGTAGAGATCAATATCTTTATTCTGACAGTTAAATACCTTCTCAAGTCGCAGCATTTGAGAATCACTTCCTCCTCGATTTCAAGAGCTTCCAGAATAAAATTTACTATCCATACCAGATGATATTTTTTCGCGAAAACCATGTTGCGGCTTAAAATTGATGTTTTCTGTATATAATGCAACTTACAATTCTTTGGGAGGGCTTTCTGAAGATATTTGAAAGAGAGGTATAGAAATGGATTGATATTGGGTGGTTGTTTCCGAAATTTTTTCTATCTCCTTTCATATGAAATGGGACAACTAGCTACTTTCAGATTGGGAAAACGTTCTATTCAAAACAAAGATTCACGAGGTGGCTCAAATGCGCATCTCTCCCTTGAATAATCTGTGTAAACAATGCTAAGTCCATTTCATAGATATCACTGGTAGTTTTATTTTGCATTTTCGACACTACATTAATTATATATACTAGGGTGGGTCAAAAAAACGAATATTTTTTTTTTGCTTGGTACTCCTAGACACCTCTAAGGAAGTCTCTTCAAGTATGAGCTCTTAATTGCGATGGGAAGGTCTTTCTCCTTACAGTTTTCAATTTTTTTTCATATTGTCACATAGAAAAATTGATATCCCGCTTCTAACTACTTGAAAAAATATATCGTTTTATAGATTTCGTAAGAAATTGAATGTTCTACGAAAAAATTCTCAAACGATTTATTTGTAAACCTAACCGCTTAAAAGATATTATTGGTTGAGGTTGGACTATTTGAAGGTTAATTTTTCTTTTCTCATGAATTTTATAACTATGAAAAAAATGTCTTTGTGAATGATGAAACTCGTAGTTTTGTAGGAAATTTACTGTTCCACAAAATGGTCTCTAATAATTTTTCTATTAAGTTGAGCGTTTACGAGATGAGATATTCATCGTCAAACATCAATGCCTATCAATTTTTCCAGTTTGTAATCAATAATTCGAAAGATTGTAATTTAATTTATGAGTTTCATGGAAATTAACACAAACTTGAGCTTCTATCATAAAAGTAACTTCTATCGAAGTTTTATGTTCGAAAATTTTAATTTGGAATATACCTATAGTAAAGGAATACCGATTAAACGGATTTCTTCATTAATTGCTGGTTAATTATTGATGAATAAATTTAAGTGATGATTATAAGACTTATTTGGAATGAAGTATTTTATTATATATGCAAGATGATCAGTTTCAGGATCACAAAAATATGGTATTAAATGGGTAGATACTGAAGATAGTTGAAAGTATAAAAATATAAATGGTGTTAGCTTCAAAAGACAAACAGAAGAAGTAATGGACTTCAAGATAAAAATCCTGTCGAAAAAATTTCAAGCATATTTTGCGCAGAGCAAACCTCATGATGATAAATAACAACACGACTAAGATTTTGAATTAATAAAGATAAAAATGAAAAAAGTATTATTCAAATAAAACATTCAAATGAATTGTTGAACATAAAACTTCTATAGGATGTACTTTTGTAATAGAAGTTCAAATTTGTGTAAATAACCCCAGAACTCATAAATTAAATTAAAATTTTTCGAATTATTGATCACAAACTGGAAAAATTGATAGGCATTGATGTTCGACAATGAATATCTCGTGAACGCTTAACTTAATCGAAAAATTATAGGCCATTTTTTTAGAGCAGTAAATTTTCTACAAAACTGAGTTTCATGATTCAAAATGATCTTTTTCATTGAGTTATAAAATTCATAAAAAAATTACCTTCAAATGATCAAACTTCAACCATTAATATCTTTTAAACGGTTAAGTTTACGAATAAATCGGCTTTTTTGTAAAACATTCAATTTCCTACGAAACCTATAAAACGATATATTTTTACAAGTAGTTGGAAGCGTGATATCAATTTTTCTATGTGATAATAAGAAAAAAATTGAAAACTGTAAGGCGGAGGACCTTTCCGTTACGATTAGTTCATACTTGGAGAGACCTTAGAGGTGTCTTGGAACCTATTTTTCGATTTTTTTGACCCTCCCTATTATATACTGATGTTGTTCCTTTGAGAAATGTTGAGGAAGTGCTTGATTTTGTAATTTTTGGTGTTGTTCCTCATGTCTGGTTCTCACCAACTGGAAAAATTGACCTGTCGATGTTCGCAAAATATCTGTTCATTTTTCCTATGTCCACAGATGATTGGCTCACTTGGAGACTTTGTACATTTTGTATTCTCAACAATAACCCTTCAGATCTCTTTACTTTTATTTGTGCTATTTGTATTTAAATTTCTCTAAAAACTCTATATTATATCCACTGCATCTAATTTTGACTTCAATACCCTTGTATTCGGAGTGGATTTTAGGAATGATCAACTTCTTTTTCTCAAGTAGAGTTATTTTGAGATGTTCAATGGGCGCTTCACTGAATTTTTGGAAGGATTCCTTTGCATCACTAGACACCGAGGAAATTCCAGTTTACTGCAATCACGCTATCAATATGTTGTTAATATTTTGCTCACTGTAGGTTTGCTTAATTATGCATATTTTCCTCTCAGCAGTTGGTCTAGGAAGAATCAATCTTTGTGCGAAGTGGGCCAAAATGTGTAGGTTTAACGTTTGCTTCTTGTTTCTTTTGATAAACCAACTGTAATTCCTCACATGTAGTATCCTTCAGTTCAGCTATTTTGCCTTGTAAAAACGGCACTCAGAATTTATAATATTCTTCATAAACAGGGTGTCCACATTTCGAAAAGTTAGGGGAGGGCAGGGAAAGTGAGTGACATCAACAGACCATCAATCCCGAAATAACGCTTTGACTAGTGCTCATCATTTGGGCAACTTCCGTCTGTGTTGATCGACATTCAAGCTTTCCGTTTGCTCTGTTCATTTCATCAATATTTTTTTTTCAAGGGTACATAGTCGGGAAAGAATGAATTTGTTTGGAAAGACTGATGCTGTCTAGAGGAAACGATTGAAGTATTCACAAGTACAAAATTTTGATCGTTTCTGTACAAATATTTACTTTCAGAAACAGTGAAGGAGAAAAGAAAAATTAGAAATTAGACAGGAGAAATAGCAAAAAAATTCAAGTTCAGAAATGTGCAATAAAAGCTTGTTCTCATTTTTAACATTTCTAAGTTCACGTGAGCCATCATTCATCATATTTAAATCTGTTGATTGTTTTGTGGTGCATGATTGTTACGCAATCGCAATCAAGGACACTCCCAAGATATTCAATTTTTTGCAATCATTTTGAAACTTAAAAAAAAAATACGCACATGGCCAAATTGTTGGAATATTGGAATATTTAGTAGTTTTTAGTTCCTTATTTAACTAGTAGTGTTGAGTGAAGAAAAAAATCACTGTAAATGATAAGTTAGAGTATAATATAAATACACCCCCCACAAAAATTGTCGCATCCCCCTACATTCACGACAATACTGTATAAGCTTTTAGGTTGGCCATTCAAGAGTCGCCTGGTAACTTTCAGAAGTGTAAAATAACAAGATATCATTCAAAAGAGATGAGTTCATGATGGAAAATATCAACAATTTTCGAGTTAATGAAAAATTAAAAAATTCTACCATCTTAAAACATTCGCGAAGAGATCAATCAGCAGCATCGAATGGTTACTAATCATTTTCAAAATCGGAAAATCTCGGAAGCCCCTCAAACAAATTTTGGATGTACTCTTGAGTCACTGAGTTCCAAATTTCAGGAAGCAGGTTTTCTAGTTGTTGGAGTGTTCTACAAGGCATCCTATGTTGCTGAATTTGCCACCCCATGTTGTCCCAAACATGTTCTATGCGATTCAAGTCGGGACTTCTGGCTGGCCTTCAAATATTATATTTTAGAAAATCACGTTGATCTTATATATCATTTTTACAATGTATCTAAATAAGCTCAATCAGATTCAGGTCAGGCGATTGATCAGGCCAAAGTAAAACATTGATTTATTTAATAACTTCAAAATATTTGCATAATTTAATTTTTCAACCACTCTTTTTTTCAGACATAGGAATGAAGGTAGCTTCGAAGTAGTCCAACACAACAAATCAAGTTCGCACCGGCATTCTGAACAATCGAGAATCAACTCTTCTCAAGGTCCCAAACTTCCACTTGTAAACCGTTACAACACTCTGAGTCACGATAGCTAATGTTTCTGTACAATCTAGGGACATGTTTCAAATGTGATGGCCAACGCAGTTTACGGAACTTTAGTATATACTATTTTCATCTTTTCAGTCTGTTCTAATACTGTACAGGGTGTTTCTACATTAGTTGTGAATATTGTCGATTTGATTTGAAACGCCAGTACGACTTTTTGTTCTTATGTCTATGTAAGGTTGTGAACACAACAAAAAATTAAAATGTCAGATTTTTTCATGTTAGTGATTTCTTAATAATCCTGATGAAAAAACTGAGATTTTTTCAGGTTTATTTCTGTGGCATACATTACCTTCAATCTAAAATATTATTGATTATTTTGATTTTGACTAAACAATTCAATTCAATTTTGTCAGTTTAACGCATTGAAGAATATATATATAGAGTAAAATGGAATTCTTGGAAACAAAAACTTCATATCATATAATATGGGAGATCAATTTCCTCTGGAAATGTACATATTTTTGTATCTTTGTCTCGTTGGGAACGCCCTGTGAGTAGCACAATTCTTCTGTGTTGTGTTCTAAGAATAAATTTTTTGTAAATTCTTCATCAATTTATTTATCCATTAATAGTATATAGGATATTTTTAATAATTATCATTTAAGATCATCACCGAAAGATATTTTTTATTTCAGGAAGTATGATTATATGAAATTTTTTAAATGTAAGATAGACATCTGGACCTACCTCTTAGGGATTTTATTTTTCATCAATGATTTCGAAAGCACTGAATTTGTTTGCTTTGTAAACGTCTCTTCAGGTCTTTCATTTAATGACTATAAATTGCGGAAGTTGTTAATAAATATTACATTCTCAGCTTGATTTTCATTCAGTCCCCTGAAATATATGTGTTCTTGGTAAAAAGTTGAGATGAAATTCATAAACATAAGTTTGATTATAAGGTAAGCTCGTAACAAGTTTAGTTTAATAATTAATCAAAACTAGGACCATCCCACGTTTCTGATAGAATGAGAAGGTGAGCAAACTAACAATCTCTGGTTTGACAGAAACGACTCTAAAGAATTGCATGATAATTTTGATTCTGATGAGATTTTGCTTTTCAAGATTACCCATATAGATGTCTCATTTCTTAAAATTGCAGTTCTTACAGGGTGTGCAAATTTTAATGTTTAGTACAGTAAGTTAATGGAATATTAGAGAAAAATATTTTCGATAGCTCCGATTTGGAGTAATTAAGAATTTCCAGAATTTTGAAAAAATCGTAATTCACGGTTATCTCGCTTATCAAAGTTACTTAAAATGAGTAAAATACATTCAGTTTCAGTAGTTTTATTTCCATCAAAGATACGTGGAATGTCATGAAGTAAAATAAGAAACTAATAAAATGGAAATATACTAAAATATTCAATATCTATGAAACTAGCGAAAACACGAAAATTATTGTAAAAATAATAAATAAATATAATATAAATAAATATATATATATATATATATATATATATATATATATATATATATATATATATATATATATATATATATATATATATATATATATAATTAACTGACAATTTTGTCATATTTATATTCAGAGCAGTATTCTATTCGATCGTTCACCACTTCACACAAAGGAAACTATTAATGAGTAACATTCAGTGTTACTTGACTAAGGTCCGTACACTGGATTTTTCCGGGGAGTAAGCCTCTGACACTACTCGTTGGTACATTGATATCATTGTCTGATGATGCTATAGTATGTATATATATTATTACTCCAGGATATGTTTTGATTATAATCATTGCCTGGCAATGGTATTAATTACCGGGTGGTGGATTTATATTTTTCATGAAATCAGTTTGATTGCATGAACAGATATATGGGCAACTCGTCGGGGTAAAACCCTATATATATATATATATATATATATATATATATATATATATATATATATATATATATATATATATATTTTTTTAGCTGGTTTTGAATTCTTGAGGTTTTTTACGAAGGTGCTTATTTCATTTTTTGAGCAGGGCTTCAGAAACATAGATTTTGAGGAGAATATGCTTTTGTTCTTAATTAATTTCAGTGTGCTTCCTATATTGGTGAAGTAATTATTAAGTTCATCAGAAGTTAAACTGCTGCTACTTTCCATATTAACTTGCTTCTTCCCTGTTTCTTTTTTTATAATCTTCTAGATTGTCTTTGTTTTGTTTTCTCCTTCTGCTATATGTTGAGTGTTTTCATACTTTTTTGCTTCTGTACAACTGTTTCTCAGATGTTTTTTCAAAACGCGAAGGAGTTCTTTGGAATTGTCATCTTTCTGTACATTCAGTGGCGTAGCTAGCATAGGTGGCACCCGGGGCGGATTTTATAGGTGTCACCCTAAAACTCAATCGAAACTGTTAAAATGAAAAAAAAGTTATAATCATTTATGTTTTATTAAAATACGAGTACCTATTACAAATATTTGTATATTATGTGAAACAAATTTAGTTTGTTGAAAATTGAAATTTCTTCCTTCTAGCTTTGACACTAGCGAACTTCGAAATCACGTCTTCAAAATTTTTATTTTGTGTTGCTTTATGTTCTATCGTTAAAATACCAAGATTGTATAATCTGATTTCAGTCATTGTAGAACGCAAATAATTTTTAATTAATTTTAATTTGCTGAAACTTCTCTCACATGAAGCAACTGATGCACATATTGTTATAAATAACTTTAGTGCGACCGTTAGATTCGGAAGAGATTCTCTAAAATACCATTCCACAATAAATTTAAAAAAGTCCAATGTCACCCAATTAGAGACAGTAATATTAGCCGCCTTTAAAAGTCTTCTCAATCTTGGTATTTCTAAAAGGAGTTCTGTTTCTGATACTTCATCGTAAAGGTTAGTAAATTTTGATATAGCAAATTTTAACTGTTCAGTGTTTGCCGAAAGCAAGGTCTTTGACTGCATAACCTAAAACAATGAAGCTACGTCTTTAATGGACTTCACTCTTGTTTCGAGTTCAATATTGAATCTGTCAATATATTCTAACATGTCCTTTTGAAGTTTCGCTCTAAGTGTAAGTCCAGCATCGGTGGAAGATGCTAACTCACCGGGCATGCGTTTCTTGCGACGAATTCGTCGTTCCATCGAACTGTTGTATTTTTTCGATGTTTGTACAGCAACATCGATTGCCTCTTCTGCTAGATTCAACCGTTTCTCTCCAATGAATAGACGAAGTGCTTCTAGTTTTATGATTATGATTCATTTCACATAAACCTTTACTTTGTAATGCAATGTGAGCATTGTTCACTTCCTTTAGCACATCATTCCAAAAGAGAAGAAAACAAAGAAATGAGAAATTGCACACAGCAGGCATAAGATATTGTGCAGCACCTCTAGTTTCTAAATTTACGTATTGGTCTCATAGTTCCTCAATTGCAGATATTATCCCATCAAAATTTTCAGCCAATACTTTTACCGCACTATAATGAGCACTCCAGCGCATTGTCGAAAGTCTTTTAACAGATGCTTTGCTGTGATTGAGGAGCACTTCCCAACGGCTTGTGGAAGTTGAAAAAAAGTTAAATATTGTTTCCACTGCTCCGAAAAATGTAACACAAGTCTCATTTTGTGCGAACGAATGTTGGCCGCATAAATTAATTGAATGATCTATACAACCAATAAAAATTGCTTTATTGTTTTTTTCTTTTATAAAAGCTTGCACTCCTCCGTGTATACCACTCATAACTGCAGCATTATCATAACCTTGAGAACGACACATCATAATATCTAAGCCATCGTTTTCAAGCTTCTTTAGTATTTCAGCGCTTAAATCAGCTGTTTTTTTCCATGTAAAGAAAAGAATCCTGAGAATACTTCTTTGACTTCTACTTTTCTATTATTAATTTTTACATAACGAATCACTTCAGACATTTGATCGACATGTGAAACGTCAGGTGTGCTATCAAACATGATTCCGAACTACTTGGCCGATTTAATTTCGTTGATAAGCTGACATTTTACATGATAAGCTAAAACACTTATGAACTCATTTTGTATTTCTGGCGATAAATATCTTACTTTCGGTGATTTTTCCTGCTCCAAATATAGTATATGTTCTTTGAGTACTGCATCATACTTTGACAGCAGTTTAACTAGTTCTAAGAAATTGCCTTTATTAGACGACCCTTGGGTTTCATCATGTCCACGAAATGCTAGGTTTTGTTTAGCCAAAAACAATGTTATATCTAATAATCTAGATAAAATATTTTTCCACTTCTGTTTTTCCGTATTCATCAATTGCAAGGTTGCATCATCTATTGTGGTGTGAGATTTTAATCTTATTTCCAAAGTTTTCCACTTTTCGAAATTTTCTAAATGTTCACATGAAGTTTCATGGTCCAATACTTAATTAAGTTTCCACCACTTCTGAAATCCACTTGTAAATGTTGTTTGTATGTTACTGACAGCAAATAAACGACAGCAAAAACAGTACAGGTTATTTGATATAGGAGAAAATACCATCCATGATCGTAGAATTTCTTCACCACTAGGCATCTGTTTATAAAACCATTCCTCTGAAAGATGACGAGAATCTTCTTGTCTTTTGTGACATATTTGAAAAGAGAACCGGACATGCTCTGAATTTCATCCATTTCAGCCTTTTTAGCTTTTCTCTGTTGAAACCCGCTTTGTCTTTCTGAAGTATGAATTCCCTGAGGCATATTTCGTTCTGGGTATTCTAAAAAATATTTTTAGTTAGTAAGTGATACGTTGATTTTATAAACTAATTATAACAGTAAATAAACACCTACACGTTACGTAACTAGCTTTGTGAAATATATTTTTCCCAGACGCAGGATTGTTAATTTATATTAACAATCCTGCGTCTGGGTGTAAATATGTTTTTAAGTATTATTCGAAAACTACTAGTTAAATACTCCACCGTTGATTGTGATATCCGTGCCACGAGTGCTCGAGCTATTCATCTCGGAGCAAATTCAACGTACGCGAAGTTGTATGATATGATTATGATATTACTTTCAACAAAAATCTAAACTTAATGTATTCCGTTTTTGTGAAGAAAAAATTGCGAATAGATTGGAAAATAACAGGTAAATAATAAATAAGCATATTATTTATAAATAAAATCTCTTTACGCCAGCAAAGCCTTTAAAACCTATTTTAATAAATAAATACCTTCAGTAGATAGTAATACTTGCCCAGGCTAAACAAAAAATATTACTGCAATCCGTCTAAAATACCTTCTGTAGGTACCTATTTATCATTTAGGACGGCTCAATAATATAGTTTTAAAATACATACTAATTGAAGGAGAATAAAATAATTGAAGGTTTTCCAAAATAATCTAAGATACTGCTATTAGATACTAAATGAATTCAAAAATGTAAGTATTACCTGTAATAACAAAAATACTTCACTTACCTTGATTATTTTCTTCAAGAATCAACTATATTGAATCGGTTTTATACAAAAAATGTTGTATATAATGTCTAATAATTAACTAACACTTTGCACTAGACGTTCACACGTTCACGTAAGCGAATATTGAAATGAATGAGGTCGGAAACAAATGAAATGGCCCAATCCACAATACAAGTGACGAGCGCTATATCGAGGAAATCCCCTGACTAACGTTGGTTATGCCCTTAGCTACACCACTGTGTACATTATATCCCGTTCGGCAAAAAGAGCTTTGAAAGATAACATGTTTCTGATCATGACATCAGCAATAGTTATCCACAAGATAACATAAATATATCAGAAAAGTTTCCAATGAGCCATCTGGGGACATCTTTAAGACCTCATCAAACAGAGGTCAGAAATACGTCATTTTTTAGAGATTTAAAAGACATCAATTTTTAGAAACCTAAAATATAGCAGTTTGAGACAACATCAAACATTAACATTTATTTGTTAGTAAATCGACCTTAATTTCTAATAATCAAAATAACCCATGGAAGTATGGTTTAGTTGTTTTTTATTATAAAATGATAAATTCAGAATTAATAATTAATGAATATGGTATCTCCTCTTATTTATTGTTGTTTCACCCTTTTGAACGATCGCCGGTATGCTGTAACCAGCTTTCAAATATCACTCCAATTCTTGAAAAATTTGCAGTATCCTATTGTTTCCCAATCACGTCTGAAAAGTAATATTTTATTTATAAATTCATATATACACACGTGAGTTAAAATTAATATTAGTGATTATAAAAGTATTGAAAAACAGACAAAATTTAAACAAAAATGGTTGTTTAATTGAACAGAAAGTTTGAATCATGCAGAAAGAGTTATATAGATCACCTGTAATGAGTTTTATAAATCGCATATTTTTACCATAATAGTATTTATGACATCCGTCCAGGACATTTGATATGCTCATAATATTTGATAAACTAACGCATTTCTTACATGCTGCTCAAAATTCAAGCCTTGAATTTGCTTTATGTTTTTTGCTAAAAACAAACCAAAAAAAACATATAAAAACATAGAAGAAGAGCACAGGCTAGTGTAGAAAAAACATACAATATAATATTTAAAAAAATGAAATTAAATTGGGTAATGAAAACTAATTAGATATTAAGTTGAATTGGAATGAAAATATTACATACAAGCAATTTTATATATTAGTATGGATAAAAAACTTACATCATGAGGAGCTGCAGCAGCACTCATAATTTTGCTTTCAAAAGATGTTAACTGTTTTGTAGTTTCGATAGGTAAACCAAAATCCATTTCCACTCCCATTTTTGGCACATAGTTTTCATCAGACACAGAAGATAAATGGAAGATACCAACCATAGCCTTCAAGTTATTAAAAATTTCTTCATAACTCCCAGAGACAGCAGTTATGCATATAATCAAGGGGGAATTGGGATACCATGCCTATACCAACTTCCTCAAAAGGTGATGATCAATACGATCAAAAAAATTTTGATCTCTTCGTAAAGGTGCATCTATGTTTAAAAATAACATTCGTAATTCCCCTCTTCTCTATATTTTCCACATCCAAAGCATCCAGTATGTCCCTTAGTAGAAGTCACAAAGAATTTTGCTAGAGTGTGACAGATTACTGCTCTTATTGTGACTGTAAAGTTTCGGTTTTTGTAGTTGAATCCGTCAGTATTCAATTTTCTAAACTCGTCCAAGAATTCTTGTAAAATAATGTGCAGCTTTTGGGTTTGTCGTAGCCATAATATATCCCAATAACGTCACTATTACCACTTTTTTCACTTTCATAAAACTTACTGTCATCAAATGTACTGCCTGCATCGATGCTACTCAAATCAGCATCCAATTCATCACCAGAACTGTTATAATTTTCCAAAAAGTGTATTGAATTCGATTCTCCAATTTCATGAATAAATATATCGAAAAGTATTTTTGATTCACTCTCAAAACTATGTAAACGTTTATTTTTTTGACTTTTGCATAAATTTTCCCATAGTTTTCTTCTCGACATTTTGTAGAAAAAAGTGTAATCCTGCATTTCACGCTGCCCACACGCGCACCGTGTACCGAGTCGACGAGAAATGTTTCCGAACGATTTGAATTTCAAGCCAGTTTTGCCAGATCCCTTACCTGAAGTTCATTCAAATTTCACGTTCGTATAAGAGAATAAATGTTTGATCTCTTTCGTCTCACTCTTCAGTTTGTTCAATACTCAAGTTGGATAAACTTTATATGCGATTTGAGCTTTACTTGCGAGACGAGCGATTTATTCAAGTTATTTGGAATTTGTTAATTATTTTATTTTTAGGATTTATCATGTCTAGAACAATTATTGTTGACGTTCAGGAAATCATGCAGAATAATCAAGTTCGTGAGAGTATTATAAAGACCAGAGACATTATATTCACATTGATTCGGTCAACATTTCAAAGAGTATATAGGCAATTACACAAAATTAAAACCGTTGAACGAAGAAATCAAATCCTACTCTCTACTTAAATTCAAGAGCACCTATATCTACATTCGTTAAGGGAATTTCTTGAGTTATATATCA
The DNA here is from genome assembly GCA_013387265.2 of Cryptolaemus montrouzieri. Classification (NCBI taxonomy): domain Eukaryota; kingdom Metazoa; phylum Arthropoda; class Insecta; order Coleoptera; family Coccinellidae; genus Cryptolaemus; species Cryptolaemus montrouzieri. The sequence continues at coordinate 119,576,873 of JABFTP020000185.1, forward strand.
TATATCATGTATATATACATATATATACATATATATATATGTATATATACATGTATATATATACATGTATATATATATATATATATATATATATATATATATATATATATATATATATATATATATATATATATATATATATATATATATATATATATATATATATATATATATATATATATATATTTTCAGGTAACCACTGTGATAAGAATATGTATCATTTAGCTTCCGAGGTCACAGATTACGAATATGGAATCAATTTTGCCTAGCTTCAATGTTTCAGCAGATATAATTTTTTTTTCGAGATGTGACTGCGTCCCAACGTTTGCTCGTTTTCAGCGAACTGGTTGATGTTAGACAGAAACGGACACCTGATGTAACGAGACGGTTCTACAGGACAAATTTTTCCGAATCGATGCAAAAAACTTTTTTCCTCCAAAAATTTTCCTACACTATACAGGGTATCCGTGAATAACGTGTAGGTACAACGTTATACCACAGATTCTTCAGCTCGAAGTAAGTCGATTCAGGCCAACTTACCTATATGAAAAGTTTCTTCGTTTGGCCGATAGAGGTAGCCAAATCCAAAGATTTCTTTTTATTTTTCAAATAATTCAAGAACGACTCGATCGATAGAAATCATATTTGGTATGCGTAATCGGGTGTGTTATTCACGTTTTTTGTGATCCACTCAATGACATTGACGTTTTATAAGTGTCCTTAAAAACTCGAACGTGTTTTTAACCTTTTACAGAACGAATTATGGAAAAAAATTTATTCTTCTGAAAAAATTTTAATAGGTTTCTTTTGTGACAGAAATGACAATTTTCAGTTATTTTTTCGCAGTTGTTGAGAAATTTTGGAAAAATTCTGATTTTGATGCGTACACATATGATGCCACTGGGCCTTGGGGGAAAAATGACGAAAAAAAAAGTTTTCTATCTCCTTTTATTTTCGAACTGAAAGAACCAATAACCCCATAAAATATAAATTTTCATTGATGCAAAGCCTCCATACATTCTGGAGATACACTCTCTTCGCATTTTTTGCAAGCATACCTCGTTCTCCTATTACAGTTTTCCTCTCGTCATGCTGGCGGATTCTTGTATTCTTTTTTCTCGGGATAATTTCTAATCCCGTCAGTTCTAATTTCTGGCAATACTCTCGTCCAAAACCTTCTTTTCTTTACTGCACTACAATCGTTACCTGAATGTGTTGAAAGTGGTCTTCCACTTTTTTTCGATTTTCAGCTGTCAGAATCATTCATGTAGCAATTTGAAGCCTTGAATTCTAAGAAAGAAAGAGAAATATTCTTTTTGCACTTATAAAGAATCTAGGCATTCACAAGTGACACATTTAGAAAGTGAAACGCAATTCTCATGTAAAATTTTTTGTTTTTTAGTCCATGAGGGTAATGCGCTATCATTTTGTCAGCCATGTCCACCCCTCCCATAAATCAATTATATTGTTTTACAGCGTAAAGTCTGTTGATCTCGACGTATGTTCTTTCTTTTCGATCCCACCTCCTCACAATATCTTGGGGTTCTTTGCCGCAGAACGAAGATATCATATGGACCACTTTATTATCAACACATTTCAGTACTGTGATATTACTTGATGAGGTGGTGACAGAACATGATCCACGATTTTCTTTCAATAAGGTCTTCAAATCCTGGAGTTTGTTGTTTGCACCTTGTAGTCTGTTAGCCCTAATTGTTCCGACAACGTAAATTTGTTTTTGTTTCAGATGTACTATTAGTGGAATTAAGGTGAACAAATTGTGTAGACCTAATTTGTGGTTGATTCCATTTACTCCAACACAAAGTCTGTCAACTTTGTCTCCAATTACACCTAAACTTGACTTCTTCCTCTCTATTGATGATTGATACATTTCGAATTTTGAAACATAGCCTTCAACTGTGGCTCTTACCTACACTTTGAATCTTCATTTCTTTGGTTTAAATTTAATATATTTTTGCGATCTATACCTTCCCTTGAAAGGTATAATCATCTCATCGATAGCTGAAAATTCTGAGGGTGTGGCAACAGCCTCGAAGATTCTAGATAAAAGGTCGAATTTTTATAAAACTATATTTGCTATTTTATCTTTTCATTTCTTCAAACCTCTTAATGACATTGTGTTTTTTATGAGGTCTAAACCTAAGCCCTGGGTTGTAGACCAGTACATCCTATATGAAGGTTGTTTTATATAAGTCATGACAATATTCATACCAAAACCGTTTCACCTCTTCAATAGAGACTGAAGGAATGTTTACCGGATTGTATAGCAAATCTGATTGTATCATTTGTTAGAAGTCTGAATTACTCCTCTGGAAATAAATTCAAGAAGAATAAATATGGGGTTTCACCATCCATATTAATTTCATGTCGACCTGAGAACTGTGGAGGATTTCCAGAATATTCATTATCTTTTTCCGCAAACCAAATATCCTTTTGCGTCTTACTACTCTGAACTTGTTCTGCTATTACACTCAGTGGAATATCAGGAATATCACTCTCTGATTCTATATCGCTACTCGAGTCGTGTTCATCTGAATCTTCTTGTACTTCCTTTTTGTTTGAAATCATCAATATCAATATCCTCCAAATCAGAATCAATCGGGTCCGAAACATTCACTAACAAATTTTATGTTTTTTTGCCATAAAACAAGTTTGTTGGAATCTCTCCACACATATTGCACTGAAATACAAAATAATTTACATAAGTCTCATGGAAATTCTTTTCATCATTGTAGGAGAAATTTGATACCCTAATGCTCAAATGCCACAAATGTGTACATCGCTCAAACAGAAAAAAATATAGCAAACAACATTAAAATATCTCATTTGAAACCTGCAATGCCTACTATATAATATAATTGATCACTTACCTAATTGTTCCAATAATTATTCAGCAAAAATCCCAATAGAAACACCTCTTATGATTTGACAACTAACCTCAAACAACACACCACCACCAAAACACAAACAACAATGCCGACACATGGGAAAATGCACCGTATTACTTAATATATTCCACAACCCATTCTAATGGCCACATGTGTATCTTCGGAGCGTATGTGCTTCTATCTTTTCGAATATGAAATAACTTTTAAGGGAAATGTACACATATGTATATATGCACAACAGCCTCGGTAGCTGCACGGTTATTCGAGGCTCCTGGTTCGAATCCGGGGTCAGGTTATGGATGTTGTCCTTGAACAAAAAGTGCTGAATTTGAAAGAGTCGCCTAAAGAGTGCCCTAAACTTCCGACGACCAGATAACTTGTAATCCTTGTGGTGGCAGTTATCATTGCACGGTCTAGGAGAGTGGTTCGGAATCCACTATAAACTGTAGGTCCAGCTGTGTACATGGGCTAAGTTCCCGAGCACATTGTTAAAAGATGCAAGCAAGCAAGATATGTATATATGCCCTTGAAGAGCTTAATAAACCATAATTTTCAACTGTCTGCATTTGAGCAAAACTGTTTTAGACATTGAGTAGCCAGGCTAATCATTAAACTTTTTTGTCTCTTGAGAAATTTTGATATGATGTTTTCTAGGTTGCAAAATCGGATAAAGCAAATAGGAAGTTCAATGTTCAATAGTACAAAAACCGAAAAATTCGAAAAAAAAATTTATTAAGTTTTACACAAAGACTATTTAAGAATATGAAAACAGGATGTTCAGTTGGAAACTAGATAAGAAAAAACAAATCATTTCAGAATAACGATTAATTAGTCGACACCCAAAATTTCATTCAACTATAGTAAATGTTCAAAAATTCTACCATTTGGCTGAATACAGGAGTTAATCATCTTTTAAGAAATTAAATTGGACCCTTGGCATTACTTCAGGGTCATTTTTGAAGAAGTTGGCCGCATTTAAAATTCTCATATGTAACTCTTCTCGGGTGTCAATTGGAGAAGAGTAAACTCTAGATTTTAAAGCACCCCAAAGAAAGAAGTCGGGAAATCGTGCTGGCCAACTTGTAGGAGCATCAGCTCCCCTTCCGATCCCGTGATTTGCATACTGTGCATGTAAGAACTCGCGAACCGCTAAAATGAGGTGAGGAGGTGCACCATCGTGCATAAACCACATTTCTGCATGCAGTAATACTGGAATATCGTCCAACAAATTCAGCAAAGTTCCTTGCAAGAAATGCAAATATGCCTCTTCATTTAATCGATCTGAAATCACTACCGGACCAATAATGAAATTGTCAAGTACTGAAATCCATACGTTAATTTTGAATTGATTCTGATGATGTGTACTAGTGAAAGCATGTGGATTTTCGACACTGTACACGTCTTCATTGTGAAGGTTAATGATGCCAGACCTAGTAAAAGTGCATTCGTCAGAAAGTAGAGTTTTCGTACATCTCTTGGATAAATCGGCAGAAAGTTAGTCGATTCTTAGGATCGTTAGGAAGTAATTCCTGAACTTCCTGAATGTGATAAGGATGAAATAATTGTTTCTTCAAGACATCATGAATCATTGTTTTAGGAACGACCAACTGCAAACCTAAACGCCGCGTGCTTAATTGTGGGTTTTCCTCAACCATGTCCAAAATTTGTTCTTCGCGTTCTACCTTCTACTGTTCGTTGTCATCCTCGATCCGAATTCCTGAGCTTGAAGCAACCATTCTCGCGGAGGCGCCTTTACAGATTTCCAAACGTTTTGGTGGTTCGGCACTATGCGATCTGGAAATCTTTCAGTATATACTCTCTCGCTTTCACTTCCATTGCCTTGACAAAATCCGTACACCATAACCATAATACCTAGTTAAGAATCTAAGGAACACTGTTGTGTCAACAATTGGTTTTAAAGCCTAATAAAATGACAATCTGCCAGACAACAGAAATAAATCCAAAGCCTACATGATCAAATGTGATATTTTTGACTTTATAGGAAATGAAATCATGAAATTAAAAAACTGTTTTTTGTGATTGAACCGCTCATCATATCAAAATTTCTCATGAGACAAAAAATGTTGATAATTATCCTAGCTACACAATGTCTAAAACAGTTTTGCTCAAACGCAGACAGTTGAAAAATTATGGTTGATTAGAAATACGTTCGAGTTTTTAGGGACACTTGTAAAACGTCAAGGTCATTGAAGTGATCACCAGAAAACGTGAATAACGCAACCGATTACGCATACCAAATATGGTTTCTATCGATTGAGTCGTTCTTGAATTATTTGAAAAATAAGAAAAAAAATCTTAGGATTTGGTGACCACTAGCGGCCAAACGAAGAAACTTTTCATATACGTAAGTTGGCCTAAATCGACTAATTTCGAGCTGAAGAATCTGTGGTATAACGTTGTACACGCAATTCACGGACATCCTGTATATGGTCTGAAATTTGACGAAAAACTAAAAAAGGTAAAATTATGCATCTGAAGTAACAGATTACGAATATGAAAACGATTTTTAAGTCAATTAATTGATATTTAATACTTCGATTGTTTTTTCAAATACTTAGAGAATATAAAAACGAGTCAAGTTATGTGCTGCCATCGTCAAGCCATATAGTGCTGCATCTTGTTGGCGGGTTTGAGTAAAACAGATAACTCCGTAGAACTGTAGAGTTTTCTGCACATAAAGTTGTTGATTAATACAGTTATTTTGTAGAGTCATATATCCGTTTATTTACTACATATATTTACCGTATGCGTTATAAATATTTTCTCATCAGTTTACATAATATTTATTGAAGAAAAGTACACATCACATAAAATAAATAAATTATGTATTCTGGGAAATCATCATAAAAACATCGTGCAAAGATCTGTTCTAGGAAAAATGATATTGGCACAATTTTGTATCTACTATAAATAAATAAGTCATTATATAATTAGATCTAATTCCATCACTATTTTATTCCATTTTTACATTACGTTTCTAAGGATTTTCGCTTGAACATTACTACGAGGAAAAAACCTCACTAAAACTAAAATTTCTCGAATCCTCTTTTTTAAAATCGAAATATTTTTGGCTAATCCTTCGAAAATTTTCATAAATAGAATTTTCACAATGACTAAGCTTGTCAAAAAATATCACTTAGTTCAGTATAAGTAATTCTTGGGTATTTCATTGATGGGCTCTGAACAGGATCCCATATGCTTCAAGTTCACCAAGGCTCGAGATCTGCAGTTTTCCATTTCCAAAAAGCATGAGTTGCTGTACGTTTTATCGTCCGTTCCACATACTGGATCGAAGTAAGTTGGGCAGATTTTTTGGCATCCTCTGAAGAGGAAGCCAGCCAGACATCGCTTCATTGGAACAACATATATGTGTTTCCTGAAAAAAAAAATGGAATTTGAATTATTTATGTACCTGTATTCCAAATTTGGAAATAAGAAATGAGAGATTCGATTTAGTTATTCTGCGAACGGGTGTACCGTGAGAAGCACCCCATGTTATAGCTCTTACAAATGTTTATCGATTGCAATGAAACAAAAATCGATCTGGCATGATATTCTAACAGCCACATTTTGATTGGTTTGTCACCTTCGGAAATACCGAAGTTGGACATGGTAAATCTCTCCTGATAAAGTGGATTTGTTAGATCGAAAACAAAATTGTATTATGTCCGTACTCACGTGATTTTCCATACTTATTCGTCATAATTTCTCATTAATAATTGAGAATGACATCCATTATAATTTTATGAAGATTGCTCTGTCATTTTCTATGGTATTCCGCAATAGAACTTACTTCACGATTGATGAGGATCTCCTGTTACTTTTTGAGTCTTTTTACCCAAAATACAAAATAATGTTGGATATCCCAACTAAAATAATGACCAGAACATTTTCTATGACAGAAATTTATCACAAATTCAAACAGTCGTCAATTTTACGAATTACAACAATGAATTTCTTTTTCCTCAGAAAATACATTGTCTTAATTGATATTTTCATCACAGAAGGTATGCAATTGAATAAGTAATCAAAAAAATATTGAAATATGAGGTTCTATGTGCAAGTGAAGGTCAACTTCCGGTATTTCCGGAAGCATTAGACCAATGAAAATATTTCAGACTGTTAGAATATCATTCATGAAGTAATTTGGTTTTTGTTTCATTGAAATCGATCCAGCAGCTAGAGATTTCGTCGGTTTTCACGGATCACCCGATATTTGTACATCAAGTTTTTAAATTACTAGGTCAGAGATCAGCTTAGATATTTCACTTGGAAGCTATAATAAATTATTTTTGCATATACCTTTTATATGTACTGGGTTGGGCGAAGGTCCTTAGTAAAATTCATAATTCATTAGCAAAAACGATCGTGCAGGTCGATTTTTGATCTTTATACCTAACATTTCATGATAGCTCCTACCCCCACGCATCACCTTACTTTTACGACAATACTATATAAACTTTTAGGTGGGTCATTCAAGAGTCGCTTGATAACTTTCACAAGTGTAAAATAAGAAGATATCATTCTAAAGAGATGTGTTAACGATGGAAAATTTCAACAATTTTCGAGTTAATGAAAAATTAAGAAATTCTACCATCTTCAAACATTCGAGAAGAGACCAACCAACTAGCATCGAATGGTTACTAATCATTCTCAAAATCGAGTGTTTCCTCCTCTAACCTAATTACTGCCATTATGTGTCTCGGAATCCCCTCAAACAAATTTTAGATGTACTCTTGAGTCTCTTAGTTTCAAATTTCAGGAAGCAGATTTTCTAGTTGTTAGAGTGTTTTACAAGGAATCCTACGTTGCTGAATTTGCCACCCTATGTTGTCTTAAACATGTTCTATGGGATTCAAGTGGGGACTTCTGGCTGGCCATCTTAAAATATCAATTTTAGCATTTTGCAGAAATTTTGTAACTACTCTAGCTGCATGAGGCCGAGCATTATCATGCATAAAATGAAGTTTTCGCCAATCAATGGACCAAAGGGTACAACATGGGGTTCAAGGATATCTGCGAAGTTTTTGGCCGCTGTCATTCTTCCATTAGGCACTAGGACTAACTCAGTTCGACCATGGAAAGAATTGCCTCCCTACACCATTACTGAGCCCCCTCCGAAGTTTTCGGTTCGCCGGATATTGCATTGATGATACCGTTCCCCAGGCATGCGTCTATCATTTGATACTAGGCAGAACCTGGACTCGTCGAAAAAGAGAACATTCGACCATTCTGGAATACCTCAACTTGCATGATCCCTCGCAAACTGAAATCTTGTAACTTGATGCTCTATAGTTAGACGCGGGCCGGTAGAAGCCACCCTTGGTCTGATCTGATCTAACCAGCCACTATCACTCTTTTAATTTTCAAATAGCAACCCCCATTTTGTGATTGCTGTTTTCAAAGTTCTATGAAGCTTCTAGATAAGTGTGCAAAATTTCCAAAAAGAAAAAAAAAACAATTGCTATCTCAAATATAAAGTACCAATTATTCCCGTCACACTGCCACATCATTTATCTCACAAAATTTTCGGTTTCGGGGTGGGGGGTTGGAAACTCAGGTCGCAACCAATTTGAAACACAATTGCAAACGGTCGAACATGTGCTTGAGACCTTTTTCACAATAATATACTCAATTATTCCTTTCCATTTTGATAATTACTGAAACAATAGTTTGCGATAGCACTTGTGATTAAGAATAATTAGAACTATTTTTCGTCAGAAGACGGAGTAAAAACGGCATCGTATATCACAAAAGATATTCACTTGAAACATTTGAAAGCTCGTATACGAACATGATGAGTTGCCCTCCTAGTTTCCTCAGGATCAATATTACGAAAAGCATTATGAATGCGCTCTAGTAACTCTTCTTCACTTGTTACAGGAATAAGATACACTTCACTCTTGATTTTGCCCCATAAATAAAAATCAAGGGGCGTCAGGTCCGGAGAACGCGGAGGCCATAAATTTGGTCCTTGATTACCCCACCATCTATCCTCGAACATTTCTGTTAGCTGCCGATCTACAGCTCGTTTTTTATGTGCTGGTGCACCATCCATTTGATAATAGAAATCACTCAGAATGTTAAGGGGTAATCTATCTGACAAATTTGCTAATGTTCCTCTCAAAATTTCCAGGTATCTTTGTCCATTAAGATTTTCCTCATAAATGTGAAGTGCCAACAAGTCATTCATTAAAATTTCAAAAACGTTCACGCTGAATTTATTTTGGAAATCAATAACCCCAATGAAATGTGGATTTTCTGTGGCCCAAAAATATCGATTTCTCCTGTTGGTTATTCCACTTTCATTGAACTTGGCTTCATCAGACCATATAATTTTTTGCAGAATTGTCTCATCTTCTTGAAGCCGCATTAATGAATTTTCACAGTTTCAGTTGGTTTCAATTTTTGTAGTCTGATAAAAGAATACGGGTGCATGTTATGTTTCTTAAGGATCCTTTGAATGGAAGTATAACTCAATCCAATATCCATTGATGCTGACTTAATGAACGCATGTGGATTGGCATGAAAATACGCTAGCGTATTAATTTGATTGTCGTCGTCCTCGAGAATTAGTTTTCGTCTAGTTTCTATGTATTTTGTTCCTTCAAATTGCAGGAAATTGCTTCTAATCCTTCGAAATTTTGTTTTACTCATAGGCGCCAAATTCGGAAATTGGTTATTGGATTGCCTGCAAGTTCTATCCACCACTATTTGCCATTCGTCATGAATAAAAAAATAGATCAAACATATCCTCGTTTGAATAGTCAGCCATTTCATTATCAATCCATTTCAAAAAGTTTCACTTCAAATTACTAACAATTCTAAAATGAAGCACAGTTGGAGGATATTGATAGATAAATCATTTAATGAAAATGGTATCGATATGACATGGCTAATTGTATTAATCTAGATGGGTACTAGAATTTTGACGAAAAGCTGTGTAAGCGTCGAAGCTTTTCTGTTAATACAACGTAGAAGTTCATAGTTCTGAAGATGCTCGAAATTCATTAAGGGAACTAACACATTATATTATACTTACCCACAGTTGTCTCTTTTCATTTCGCATTCGCTTTTATATATTTTGTTGTCGGAACCACAGACGTAGTTCTTCTCATCTTGACATTTTTCGTTACAAGCTGCTGTTGTTCTACAATGTTGGGGAGCAACGGAAATTACTAGTTGTCCACAAGTTTCTTTCTTCATGTGACACATGGACCTGCCGAAAAAAATGGTGATTAAATTATCTTATCTTATGATAAGAAAGAAAATGATTAATAAATTTGTACGAAAAACTTTTGAAAATATACAAATGAAATTATGTATATATATATATATATATATATATATATATATATATATATATATATATATATATATATATATATATATATATATATATATATATATATATCGTGCTTCAACGAAAACTAAACAGATACCAAGATATTCATTTCTGATCAAAACGCCAAAACAGGTCAGTACATGTAATGGATATCAGCCAATTCGGCGTTAGTAGAATTAGCCATTTTTTCTTACAGCAATAACTTCAAAAGTCTTAAAACTAATCGTTAATTCAATAAACAATTCGAGCAGACACTGGTTCAACTTTAGCAACTGTCAAGAGAATAAATAAATGAAAAACATCAAAGCCTACTAGTAATTTTTTTAATTAGAAGTGCGTTCAATTCAGCGAATGCATACAATCCTCTAATAATTTTTTGTTCGAGAACGGTTGGTGATACGAAAAAATTATGATTCTCAAAAAAGTTTCAAAATTGAACAAAGATGACGAAAATTGATTGTACGCTGATCAGTGGCGTACTGCAAAAAAGTTTGAAAGGGCAAAATAAGACATGGCTCTGGAAAAGGAAACACCTTGCAGATTCTAGTTAAAATTAAGGACGTGCAATGGTGGAGGCTGTAAAAAATAGCTTGCATTCCAAATTTGGGCTAAATATCTCAAAAACTGCAGGAGTTTTGAAGAAAAAAACAATTTTTCCGGAAATTTCAAAATCCTGTAGCTCCGTAACGAAGCTTGTGAGGACCTATATTTATATGAATTTTTTTTCTTAAAATTGCACGTAGATTAACTCCCTCAAGTTGTGACATACTATCATGTAACACTCTGTATATTCAACAGGACCAAAACTATGGACCAATTATGCACAGAATGGACACGAGGTATATAGGTAGAGTAATTATTGGTGAACAGTTATATAGAAGGATATGCTTTATAAACATTCTAGAACTTTTTCCTATCGAAATATAAACGAGCTCTATATTTCCATTTTAAGGATAAAAAATTTTTAGATTTCAAATCACTCTTTTCGGCCGAAAAAAACTGGTGGTGGCAGAAATCATCACTGAATTTCGAATTTCTATTTTTTAACTTTCAATTTTGGTGTTGCGTGTCTCTTGAAAACTTGAATGCGCTCAATCTTTTCACTAAAGTGACACTAATTATTTTAAGTTATCTCAACACAAACAAATGTTAGCTAAGCTAAGTTGGGCGATTGGAAAAGAGCCTGTTTAATCTTCATGAAGAGAAAGGTAGAAAACAGTTCTTACTGTGCTGCATCAATCAGCTACTCACTCAGTAATAAAACATCAATTCAAAAAACGTGATATCTGGAAGGGAAACGTAATAAATCTCAATAACCAGCCTATCAACTTGATTGAAGGTCCGATTAAATAGACATGCCTCTACTCATGAAACAAGTCGAGAATAAATAATCCAGTTGACGGAAATCGGACTATATCAAGATGGAATTGAATACGATCTCGTTGATATTATTAACATTTGAATACTCTATGCATTTTCGAATTCTTTTCATGTAGGATGTCGAATCCTGATCATATCATTTAAGAGACCTACTTGGTAAATGATCCGGTTATTGTTTCACAATTATCGGCATACTCGGATTCAATCATCTTAAGCGATTCGATTATTTCAGTTCGTGATTTCGCCATGAACATGATCTATAGCTGAAAGAACTGAAATACATGCTTATAGAATCAGTGGATTGAAAATAAAGAACTTGATCACTCTTTTTATCACTGGGAACGGATGACTTGTTATAAAATATCCATAGATTTTCTTGCTTGTACTTTAAGAGGTATTGATCGAGAAAATTGATTTCGGAAGCAATTGAAGATATGAAACTATGAGGTATGTGTTCACTAAACTTGTATGTCTCGTGAACTGCTACAAGGCCTAATTAAGGAAAAGTAGGTGTTTCACTATTGGTATATGTTGTGAGAGAAAAAACACAATAGATCGGTAAAATTATGACGCTAGTACGTAGGTGTCTGAGACCCGCGGAGTATGCGACTATTTTCTGCGTACACTGAATTGTAAGACTTGAAAATATTGTTGAACACTTTAATATATCGTAGTTTATTATTTAAATAATACGAATACTGACTATGCAAAACTGGGTTAATGGTTTTAAACAACAATAACTGATCAAGAATAATAATTATAATATTGAGCTGACAAAGGAGGTAGCTTTTTCTCTACTTCATTTGAATATCTAGTGTCTCGGTGATAAATTCAATCTTCTGGAGGCCTTTTTAAGTGACAGTGATTGTCCGGATGTTGTATGTCAGAGCGTTTTCTCAGTGCTTCGTGTGTTGACCATCTATCTATTGATGGGTGGCATACTGCCTCAGTTTTTGGTTGTAGAATATTAAAACATGAAGGTGTTGCAATATTGACTAGTCAAAAAAGTTTCCTGAACCTGGATCACTTAGTTCTGAGGAGCTTCATTGTGAAGTTTCAAGCATTAAACTTCTTGATGTCAAAATTCTTATTCTTTGTTTTTATAGATCTCCTGCGGATAATTTCGATAGATTTTTAAGTACCTTAGAAACTGTTTTGAATCTTTTCAAGTCCACAGATAAAGTATTATTATGCAGTGATTTTGATGTTTATCATCTTTGTTTCAGATAGGTGTTCAGGTGCACTGTGTGACCTCCTGAACTCGTATGGTTTCCAACAAAATGTTTTCGCCCCCCACCAGGGGTCCAAACTGTATTGATAATATCTTCTCAAAATTTGAAGCATTGAATGAAAGAGTAGATGTACTGAACTGTGCATTGTCTGACCATAAAGCACAGCGGATTGCAGTGGAGTTTCCGGGTGAGATACGTAATCCATATGTAGATACTAGAGTTTATATGCCTTTGAATGAAGGGATTTAGTAGCTTTCATTCCATTTTATAAAACTGTAACTGGGATTTTATAAAGTCCTACAGCGTAGGAGCCAATGAGGCCTACAATGTTTTCCATCAGAATTTTGTTGATGCATTTAAAATAGCCTTTCCTGAGGTAAAGTTACGAGTACGTGCGAATTCGATCGCTGCTCATTGGTATAATGATCAACTGAGAAATATGAGATCTCATCTCTCACTTTTTAACGATGTTTTCGAGCGTTATAGGACTGATGAGCTCAAGTATGTACGTAACAGGTCTAAACTCAAATATATATTAGCAATTTAAAGAGCAAAAACTACGGCTAAGGATAACTTGATACTGGGTTTCTCTAATCCTCAAAGAGCTATGTGGAATCTCATTAACTCAAAAACGACGATCAATTACAAAGCCGAATCTCTCATCTCAGCAGATGAGTTCAGTGAACAAAATCCAAATCAGATCATTGATAATATTAGACCTTAGAATTTTTCTTCGGATGAACTATTCAAGAAAGAGTTGCCTCCTGGAGTAAACTTCTCATTCAGGGAGGTTGGTTTTATGGAGGTGAGAGATGTGATCACATCTCTCAAGCATAGCAGGTCTCAAGACTTCTATGGTCTCTCCGTCGTTCTCTTAATAACAAATGTGTTGCTGATGGAATTTTTCGGGAAGTATTAATGGTTACAAAAGTGATTTTTGTTTTCAAGAAAGGAGATACTAACGATGTATCCAACTATCGTTCTATCTCTTTAGTGCCGATACTTTCAAAGGTTTTTGAGAAAATTATTTGTAATTAAATAGTGTATTACTTTGAGGAAAATATGCTTTCTTCACAGCATCAATTCGGTTTCAGAAAACCACGTAACTCCGCGGATGCCTTTCTAAGGTTCGTCAATAACAAGCTCAACTGTCTTGAATTAGGTTTTTATTCACTGTCTCTGTTTTTGGACTGCGTGGCTCACTCGGTTCTGATGAGGAAGCTTTCTCGGTATGGGTTTGATACAAATAGCTGTAAACTCATTTCTTCATTTCTAACTGATAGGTTTCAAACGGTTTTTGTGAATGGCTGTTTCTCAGGTAAGGAGAGAGTTGAAGTTGGAATGCCACAGTGTTCTGTGATGGGTCCTTTATTATTTCTCATATTTATTAATGATTTTCCGGATTACCTGAGTGGCTGCCTTCACATTCTGTTTGCTGATGACACTACTGTATCTGTACCTAGTGATAGTTTGGTGGAAGCTGAAGAAATGTTTGCGCATACGGCGTCGAGGCCTTGGAATGGTTTTCGGCTAATTTATTGAGCATGAACAACAACAATACTGAGAGAGTTGTGGTTGGTGTTAGAGCTCTTGAGGCTAATAGTGTTCTTTTTTTGGGTGTTCATTTGGATTCGCGTGTAGCTTGGGGGGTTCATTGTGATGTGCTTGTTAAAAAAAGTTTGCAAGAATGCATTTCTCTTGAGAAGTTTGGCATGCTCTTTGTCTAGGAGGGTACTGAGAACTGCCTATTTTGCCCGTATTGAGACACATTTGAGATACAGTATCCTGGTGTGGGGAAATTGCAGTGAGTTTGATCGGGTTTTCCGAATACAACGACGAGCGGTGAGAATTGTTGTTAGAGTGGGCTATGAAGATTGTTGTAAAAATTCTTTCAGGGAACTGAATATACTGACTCTCCCTAGCTTGTTTGTACTTGAGTGTCTACTCTATGCCCATAAAAACCAACAATTAATAACTTTAAATAGCCAGTTTCATTCCTATAGTACCAGAGGCAAAGATAATGTAAGAATCCCGTTTTATAGGTTGAGGGGGTCGCAGAATCGACCAAACATTCAGTATTACAAATTATATAATGTTTTACCTGTTTGTATGCGTAGACTTTCAGTGGCTTCATTTAAAAATAAAATCAAGAAATTTTTAATTATAGAATGTTTGTATAAGACTGATGATTATTTTAAGTTCAACTTCTCAGAATTGACAACCTGAACTCTATTCGCTGTGTTTGCTTTAAAGGGGTATCACGGTCGTTTGTAATTTTTTAGTGATATTTTTCTGTAACATGACGTGTGTAAATACGGTTTTAGATTAGTACCAATAAATACTGAATACTGAATGAAAAAAATACAGCGACTTCTCAAACAGTGGGAAGATATTTTAAGATGCAATTGTAGAGAATTTCCTAGTTTTCGAATGTTCTGGTTTTCCTTCGAATTTAATTCAGGATTATTCCAAGAAGTGAACCATGAATACATTCTAAAGGACTCTATTTCACATGCTGTGCCATGTAACATAATAACCCAGATATATTCAAATGAAAGACAGATTCCTTTTCAATACATAGTACACACACCCCATCTTGAGTGGGTCAGTTTAGGATAGTCTGAGTAAAGCAATCATAAAGCAAGTATTTCGTTCGTTTCTCAAGATTCGGAGTCGGAGAAATTATTGAACAGATGGGTTCATAAATTAAGAAATGAAGTTACCAGAACTGCAATAAATCATGGTGCAACCATTGAGATGTTCGTGAAATGATATAAATGGCTGTACTTGAATAATCAATGATTTTAATCTGTATTGAACAGTGTGTCTGAGAAGTTTTTCTCAGAAAAAAACAAAATTTCAATTTTATTCAGAATGAATCGCGCCACTCAACAGTTTTCAATTTCGCAGGGTGTTAGGCTGTCAATTTTACTTTATTGTATAATACCAAATTCGGGTGGAAGTATCTTGGTTCGGTGGAGCCCATAAATCATTTAAAAAAATTTCCTCTTTTCTTTCATTATTTTGAAGATCGTATGTTTCTTGTAACCATTAACAGTTTATGGCAACCCTTGAGAAGAACCGATATTTCAGTGTCAGAAAGTTTTAGCGGAATTCCCATACACTTAGGACAGCAGTTGTAAATATCTGTTTTTACACCACCAAACGGAGTGTTTGCCCTTTCCGTACCAGGTCTTGCTTGACCTGTTTAGCTATTGTTGGGCTTAAGATATAAAGGATGTCCGTGAATTGCGTATACAATGATATACCACAGATTCTTCAGCTTGAAATAAGTCGATTTAGGCCAACTTACCTATATGAAAAATTTCTTCGTTTGACCGCTAGAGGTCGCTTAAACCCAGGTTTTTTTTTATTTTATATTTACAATTCGAGAACGACTTGATCGATAGAAACCATATTTGGTTTGCGTAATTGGGTGCGTTATCCACGTTTTTTGTGATCCACTCATTGACCTTGACGTTTTACCAGTGTCCCTAAGAACTCGAACGTGTTTTCAATCAACCATAATTTTTCAACTGTCTGCGTTTGAGCAAAACTGTTTCAGACATTGAGTAGCTAGGCTAATTATCAAAATTTTTTTTTTTGAGAAATTTTGATATGATGAGCGGTTCAATCACAAACAGTTTTTTAATTTCATGATTTCATTTCTTCAACCACCTAGCAAGTCAAAAATATCACATTTGACCATGTTGGCTTTGGATTTATTTCTGTGGGCTGGCAGATTGTCATTTAATTAGGCTTGACAACCAATTGTTGACACAGCAGTGTTCCTTAAGTTCTTACCTAGGTATTTTGGTGATTTTTTCATCACTATTTGGCACGGAGATGTACAGTAACTCTGAAATGGTTGATATGGTTATGGCGTACGAATTTTGTCAAGGCAATGGACGTGAAAGCGCGAGAGTATATGCTGAAAGATTTCCAGATCGCATAGTGCCGAATCACCAAACGTTAGGAAATCTCCACTCATAACTGGAAACAACCAGTTGTGAGCGGAGTACCTCAGGAATCTTACTCGAGTCTGTGCTGATTTTGATATTTGTGTGCGACCTAAAACATCATATCAAATCGAGATTTTTTTGGTACGTTGACTATTTGAAATTGTATGGTGACTCCATGTCATTTTTCTATTAAATGCTCAGAAAAGTGCTGTATTACATCTTGGTAGAAACAGCCGAAAGCAAACATCCCGGTTATGTTCATCTACTGGGTATCCCAAGTTGAGTGGCCTATTAGACGTTTATGGAGAACTAATAATTCTATCGTTCTGAAATTTTGGTAGTTGCTTCAGCTGGTCCGAAACTCTATTTGTGAAATATATTCACCTGAATGGCATTCAATATGAAATACAATGTATATTGATGACAGGTTCGATAAAACTTTTAATTTTAATTACAAAAACACCTAACACATAAGTCTAGCCCGTTTCGTTTATGAAATATTCTAGTTTAACTTGAAAATGACCGAATTTTTGCTTTTTGAAAAAATTGATATATCTCGAGAACGGCGTGAGCTACCGAAATAATGAAACGTGTTTTGAGAATATGAAACCAAGCGAGACATAACTCATATCCGATTGAATCTCTGTCAGTATAAAGAGTGCTCTTTTTTCCGCCTCACGTTTCGATACGAAGAAACATCGAAAACTACTTCTTTCAAATTGTAACCCATATATTTTTTTCATTTCATTGGATTCGCCGTAAAAAACTAAATGAAGTTCCTCATACATACCCTGAACCTGAGATTTCAAGTTTTCAAGTTATGGCGAAGAAACGAATTTTACGTACCTACCTGAAGTTGGCAGAGGAGGCTTAGATTTCTGCACGTGCATAGACATATCCCAGAGCATAGATAGGCTTCTGAGCATATATAACAAACTATTACTGTTTTAACTGCCTGTCGAATTAATTCGAACAGAATGGCTAGCTACACAAATGAGCAAATACTTAATTTATTTTTTATTCATGGAGATGAGAGACGAAATGTGAGTAGAATTTGTAGGAGATTCAGCAAATTATATCCAAATATGCCGTCTATGACAGCTGAAAAATTCAGGAAATAGGTACGTTACAAATTTTCGTTAGACTGGAATGGTCTAGAATAAGACATCAGTTTCATCGCCTGTAGTCAACAATGAAGACAATGAAGTTGCCCTTCTAGTTTACTTTGATCTTAATCCACGCGTATCATTGCAGAGAATGATCTGAATATATCTCATAGTAGTATTCACGGAATTCTAAAAGAATATAAACAGCACCCACAGGTCGAATAGAACTGTGTGAGATGCTTCTTCCCAGAACACAAGAGGATCCCGATTTTCTCAAAACGATTAACTGAACGGATGAGGCCAAATTTTCTAATGAGGAGGTTTTTAACCTTACCTAACCTCACACTTTTAGGCCAACCAAAATCCTCCAATTTCGAGGAAAAGAAATCCTCAAATAAACTTAGTTTCAAAGTGTTTGCATTCTTGAAGGACAACAGACTTTCGTATTTTGTGTATGATGAAAACTTAAATGGAGAACTATATATGGAGATTTTGAGGACAGTACTAAGTGACTTCGTTGACACTTTATCAGAAGCTGAATAAAGGGCTGTTCGTACCAACTCGACGGAGCGCCAGTTCATCGGACAATGTTTTTAAAGCAACGCGGTTTTTTAGCTTTTCCACCAAAAGTTTTTTTTTGCATGAACCAGTCTTGTTTGCCGCA
Organism: Cryptolaemus montrouzieri; assembly: GCA_013387265.2. Lineage (NCBI taxonomy): Eukaryota > Metazoa > Arthropoda > Insecta > Coleoptera > Coccinellidae > Cryptolaemus > Cryptolaemus montrouzieri. The sequence continues at coordinate 119,595,492 of JABFTP020000185.1, forward strand.
ACCAATACTGTAATTCTTGTTTTGGACAACTTTCCGCCCTTGCATTCCTCGTCTTTGAATTTAAGTGTTGTCTCCTCAGCTTACTTATTAGAGAGCCACTCTTCACTTACTCCTTCAGGAACGCCAGCCGCTTCACCGCAAACTTTTTCTGCCACAATATGATAACGAGCACAAAAACGTTGTACCCAAGATGACGAACACTCAAAATTTTCCTTACCCATAATAGAAGTAAAGTCGTTGGCTTTTTGTTGCAGAATTGGACCACTTCTTGGGATGATGTTTAAACCATGTTAATGAAGCATTTTCCATAACTTTATGTTCACTTGTCCTCGATCGTTTAAGTTTTAAACAGTTGTAGTCGAAAAGAACTTTTATTACATCATGTAGAGTGAAACTCCACACTCCTTTGCAATTTCACTATTTGACTCGCCATTTTCTTATCTTCATATCATATAAGATTTTTCTTCAATAGTGAACACTTTCCTCTTTTTTCGCGACATGGTAACTCATAAATACACAGTCTTATCAAAGGCAAAACTTATAAATTAAGCTATCACTCATGCAGTCAGTTAGCGCACTAAACAATAAATATGCAAGGTCAAATGGCCGGAAGAGAATCGAATGAGTTGGGGGAAAGAGCGTAGGTAATAATACGCCTAAATATTACTTCAATGCTTAGTAATAAGATATAAGATCCTTCATATTGTTTTGTTTTGGTGGTACTAAATGCGGTTGGTCGTTATAGTCGATGAATATCAATAAAGTTTCGTCGTTATAAGCGATATGTCGTTATATCCGATGTTGTTATAGGCGGTATGTTTACTGAATAGTTTACTAAAGATTCGGCCGAGACCTTACAATCTGGTTGTAATAACCGATCGGTCGTTGTAAACGATGTCGTTATAATCGGTTTTGACTGTAATAGCAGTCGACTGAGTATTTGTTCCTATACGTTGAACTTTGAAATTCCGATTTAACAAGTTATATCGATCTTAAAATTTGAAATGAAATTTTCTGAAAATTATTTTAGTTCCTAATAAAGTGTCAAATTTTTGTCTTGATATCAACTACTATTTGGAAAAAAGTAACTGATGAAAGAAATAAATCTGAACATATCTATAATATCTACTAGTCCATGATATGTATTGTAGCAGTGACAAGATGGTCGGAATAAGTTGATAGTGTTTGAATTAGTACGTTAGAAGTTAGTAGTGTTTGAAATACTACTAACTTCTAACTTGACCAAATGGTCGAAGTAAGTAAAATAAAAACAACAGAAATATTAAAGATCCTTAAGTATGGGAACGCATCAAGAAGTTTGTGTTTTTTTTTTACGATGTTCATCCGAATCGGCAGATGTAACGTTCGGTAATCACGAAAACTTTGCAAACGGAACCATTATTAATTAACCAAAAAGTGGACGATTGAAGGTTGCAACTATTAAGAATGAAGCTCAAAATATTGCTATATCTTCAGGAGATAATCCCCTTTTATTCACTACTTAACTGGTCAAAATGGATATTGATGCGTGAAAAATATAGTCCCTACAAAACTTCCCTTGGTCAGGAATTCTTCAAAGACAATTTTGGCAGACATTTACGACTGAGCAAACATATAATGATGCAAGTAGGCTGCAATCAAATTATTGCAAATTTTAATATTGCTTGTAGAATAAGAGTTGCAGCCTGGTTTTATTTTCTAGTAAGTAAAATCTTTTCATCTGACTGAATAATTTAACGGCATTTCTTCTTGATAACTAAAAAACCATTTCAATACATCCCATTCATGGGAATTGAAAACAAGGATAATATAACCTATCTCGATTGAAAAGAAGGTTATTTTACTTTTCGAAACTAAACTATAACAAACCAATAGAGAAAACACTGAAAAACTACGGATCGGAACATTTAAGCTCATATCGATGTGAGAAACAAAAAATATCGAGTTGCTATAATATGATAAGATGTAAGAAAAAGTATACCTATCTCGATCGAAAAGGAGGCTATTTTAGTTTTCGAAACTATAACAAACCAATAGAGAAAATACTGAAAAACTAAGTATCGGAAAATTTAATCTCATATCGCTGTGAGGAACGGTAGAGATGATCTCGCAGAATCATCGCAGGATTTGTTTCAAAATTGTTGAGAAACAAGAAAGTTTCAATGCCCCACTAACCTATTCTTCCTTTCAGTAAAACCGAAAATATATTATGATAGCATTTGAACCAAAGATCTCCATGTTTTGTAAACTTTATTTCCTTAATGCAAAAATGGCATTAAGATTAGGTGGCTGAGATACTTCTTAACATATAAATTTAATCTAGGTCCCTCCAATGCAAGGAACTTCATGGTGCGCATTTAGGAACCTTGGTTCTCGCTATGAAAGAAGATTTGATTAACATTCTTAAAAGCGGATATATTGTACACTTGTCGATAGGCTTTACTTGTATGTTAGGTATGTGGAAAGAAATTTCGGCAAACTGGAAGTTAAATATAATAATCACGTTGAGCATTTCTAGAAGTTTAAGCAACTGTACCATTTCTAAAGAACCGATTCTACGTTCTACTTATCACACTTTGTGTAACACTGAGTTTTGCTGCCACGTCCACCTATCACCCTCCAGCCCGAAACATTCTAATTGCCTGGTTTGACTTCGGTTGCTGTAATATACGTCTTACTTATGTATCAATGAATCTTGTCATATAACTGTATCATTCAGATTAATTACAAAGCCCTAATAGTTGAATTAGTAAAATACGTAATTCTATGAAACTTTTATAACGAGAAAATCAAGGAGTCCAATCGGAAGGACTAGGTATATTTTTGCAGTCGATAAAAGCAAAAAAATAATAAGAATATTACGGAACGCAATAATATAGTTCAAGATATCAATTACTTCTTCAGACAATGTATTCAGAATAATAATTACTCTTTCATCAAGATTGAGTACTTGAAAGTAACAAGATTTATTCAATCTAAATTAAATTCGCTGGAAAGAAACAGAAACCTTCTAAACTGCAAACAATTCTTTAAATTCTATGCATTTCCTTAAACTAATCTCAACTTAAACAGAAATTATGGGTATATGGATACTTAAAATACAAAAAAGGAGTAGCAGAGCTTTTCCATTTAGTTTACTTTCAAAAGAGCATTATATCATTCGAGACGGTCATACACAGTCTGCTGCTACAATTCATTAGATATGGTAGACAAGATATAACATTTATTTCTTCATTTAACCGGTTTGTTCCAAGTGCACAACATAAAAGAGAAGTAGCTATAAAAATGCTAATGTGGAATCTGACATATTTACCAGAATAACGATATTCTCAGATACCAGTGATGAGAATATGCGAAGGTAGTTCATGACTGAAGTACCTATTCATCTCAGGCAGATTTGTCTTAGTTTTTCATTATCTATCATTCCGTTACCTTTCACGAAAGAAAGTAATGAAAGAATTTCACAAGAATATTGAAAGAATGAAGAAAAATAGCGTAAAATAGAGAGCTATGAGTTCTATGTGCATCGAAAATTATAGATTTTCTTCCAATCATACATTTCTTACGATAGTGTATTAATTATTCTGCAATAGTTATAGTGATTATCAGAAATCAGTATATAGTGATCTATCTTCCTATATGTGGAGTTCAAAAGAATTAAGTTGGTAAAGATTTTTGTTAAAAAATGATTTATATTTGTGGGTACCCTCAATTATTAAATACTGTATTCTCATATTAACCGCACAGAGTATTATCACTTCCAATATTATCAATACATTGATATTATTAACAAATTGAAAGGAAGAAAGGATCCATGATTGTAACCTTTTGGAAGGTTGATATTTTTTGTCTTGAGTGGTGTCTTAATCAGCAGATACAGTGAAAAACTGAGATTTATGATTATATACTCTCTAGCAACTAATTTATTAATTAGAACTTTTTGTGAGGACAAATAATTTGGATGAATTACTAAAACAGTAATTCTCAAATTATATGCAGAAATATGAACTGAAATGGAAATTTATTAAACAGATATCCTATCTACTATTAAATGAAACCTAAGAAGTTGGATCGATATTTATTTGATCCTGTATCTACTAGATTTGTTCTTTTGTAGAATGAATGCGTTTGAGACGTTGGTCTTAGTTTCAAGAGGGACAAGTTTTCTTGATTTTTACTCCTCATCAGCCCAAACGTCCACCCTTATAAATCTTCGTATGTCAAAGAATTCCTTATTTTGTACGAATTGGTCAAATTTCATCCCCAGAATGTGTAATGAATTTCTATCAGAAGTGTACCTTGAGTTTTTTATCAGGATGAAGCACTATCACAATATGCTATTCATTTAAGGTAGTTTCTAGATGAACACTTTATAGGTGAACAAATTGAATGGAAAGGTGATACTGAAAAGCCTATAAGATCTTCAGATTCATCACTGTTTGATTTTTTCTTAAGGACTTATTATAAAATCTTCAAAAACAAACTCCATTCTTCACAAGACTTGCTGCATCTAAAATTGCAAAACTTTCAGCGAATGAAAGTCCAAATGCTCTAAAATATTTGTGAACATTTCGAATACTGCTTTTATATTTTCATGGACGCAGTAGGGAAACCTTGCGATAGAATTGCTTTACTATTCTATGATTGCTTTACTGGAAAATATTCACCAATTTGGATTTAGAGGACGACATTCGACAATACACCAACTAGCTAGAATCAAGCAGGACATCAAGGACAAACAGAACATATCAACATCGACAGGAGCAGCATTTTTGGGCATTGAGAAAGCATTCGACAAAGTTTGGCACGAAGAACTAATCTACAAGATGAAGACCACAGTATACCCAGCGAAGCTTACCAACATCACGATGTCGTATCTACAAAACAGAAGATTCATAACCAGGATACAGGACCAGAAGTCAACCTTCAAAGAGGATAGGATCCAGCGTATCCCAGGGATCAGTACTAGGACCACTACTTTTCAACATATACATCGCAGACATACCGACGATGAAGCACTCGAAGATGGCGCAGTTCGCAGACGACACAGCAAAATACGCATCCCACAGTAACATAGCAGCAGTGAGGAAATGGCTACAAGAATATATCGACCAACTTACCAATTATTTTAGGAGATGGAGGATCAAGGTCAACCCGAAGAAGACAGTAGCAATGTACATCGACCACAAGAAGAGGTGACCCCCGGAAGCACCAAAGGAAATCACCATAGAAGGACAACAAATCGAATGGAAGAAGGAAGCAAAATATCTCGGCATAATTCTGGACAACCATCTGAACTACAAGAGGCACATCGAGGAAACTACAAGGAAAACTAAAGCAACACACAGAAAACTATACCCCCTACTCAACAGAAGAAGCAAACTCACATTGGAGAACAAAATCAAGATAATCAAGTCAATAATCATCCCAGGAATAACATACGCAGGACAAATTTGGCATCTAGAGGACAGATTCGAGAAGAGGAAACTACAAGCAGCACTCAACAAGATCTTCTGGATAGCAACAAACGCCCCATAGTACATAAGCAACGACCAACTCAGGAAGGAAATGGAAATCGACACACTAGAAGAAATCATCGCACGACTAACAACGAAGACAATCGACCAGATTGAAGACCACGAAAATAAGGAGATCAACTAAATAAAGGAACTACAACCGAGGATAACAGGAAAGAGGACATCCCTAGTGCAATGGAAGAGGAAACAACAGGCCAGCATAGATGCAACACAATATAAAAGAAGGAGGATAACTAACCAGTAGGACCCCAGGACAAACCAAGGAGATGTAACATAAGCGAGATGAAGAGGAAAAAGGATAGTCATTTGACCCTCACCAAAATTCAAGGATAACAGAGGTGTAAAAAATTAAAATCAGAAGTATACTTAGAGTTATTTTATCAGAGTGAAGCATTATCGCAATATGCTATTCTTTTAAGGTATTTTCTAGATGAACACTTTCTAGGCAAACAAATTGAATGGACAGGTTATACTGCAAAGCCTATAAGATCTGTGGATTCATCACTGTTCGATTTTTCTTAAGGAGTTATTCAAAATCTTCACTAAGAACCACCATTCTTCACAAGACTTGCTGCATCTAAAGGTAAAAAAGCTTCAGCGAATGAATGCCCAAATGCTCTTAAATATATGAGAACATTTCGAATATTGCTTTTATAATTTCACGGACGTAGTAGGAAAAACTTTCGATAGAATTTCTTTTCTATCTTATGATTGATTTACTGGAAAATATTTAATCGATCAAAACATCAGCAGAAAGGTAATTTAATTTACTTTCGAGTAAAATGCAGATCGACCCTATCACCAATAAGGTTATAAGGGTGATAGCCACTACCATTTTTCAGACTGTTTTTTCTCTCCTATAGGAGGCAACAGGTCTGTTATGATGCATTGTTTGTTCTATTGTTATGGTATTGTCCTAGACAAGTTTTGGACATTAATTGATGATAATCTTCATCAATTTGAATTTGGGAGGCTTTTACTTGGTAAAATTCTATTATCAGTAATAAAAAACAAATACTGTGTTTTAGGGAATTTTGTTTGATAATTGCGATTCGTAACGCATTTCACTACACCGTAGCTTCTTCAGACGAATGAATGTACCGAAAATAAGAATGAGAATATTAATATAAATGTTCTTGAGTAATTACAAGCTTATTGGGTTGCTTCTTCTTAAGTGGTTATTTATGACAGGTATATCCAATAAAATTAAGGAATAAATTGCTCCCCGAAGAGATTCAATAGAGGTGAAGGGCTTAAATCGACTTGTTCATTGATGAGTCTACCTGAATGTTTGTGTTTGTTGATTTCTAAAGTTTCCCAAAGATCTACCTTCCAATATTTATTATCTGTATGCAAAATTTCAAACTGGGGGTCGAAAGAGTGACTATTTTCTAGGAGATGATTCGCGTAATTTGAATCTGATTTTTTATTTGAAAAACTGCGTTTATGTTCCGACATTCTAATAATAAAATTTCTATGTGTACTACTAATGTAGAAATCATCACAGTCATTGCAATTCAATCTATAAACACCTCATTTATTGTTTTTATCTGAGCTGGTTTTATTATTTTTTATATATTTGTCTAAATTATTATTAGTTTGGAAAGCTATGTTGAAATTATTGCTACTCAAGAATGATTTCAGTTTCTCACTTGTAATGCCAACGTAGGTTAAGGTGTTGAATTTTTGTTTCAATTTATCGACAGGGTAAACTGCATCCAATGCGATTCTATTTTGTTTTTCATTTAAAATATTATTTATTAGTTTGGGATTGTAACCATTATTTTTGGCAATTTCTTCAATCAAATTCAATTCTTTGTTGAAATTTTCTGGTGATAACGGGATGTTAATCAATCTATGAATTAAATTGTTGAATGCTGACATTTTACGATCATTGAATCAGATATTTTTTATTAATACAAATTTGTTTAGATCAAAATTATTTCCATTTCAATAACAAATATAATACTAGTGAAGACGGCTTGATTACGGGCAATCCGTTAAGTCCTTTATTAGCAGAAATATTCATGAATAAATCAGAGAAATTAATTCATAATCATCCACTTAGTGAATATTGTTGATACTGGTATAGCTATGTAGACGATATCATTATTTGCTTCACAGGACAGATAGACAGTTAAAAATTTTCGAAAATCATATAAATTCATTACATCCAAAAATTGGATTCACAACCGAAATAGAAACCAATAATTCAATAAATTTCTTAGACGTAACAATTTCCAATGAAAATGGAAAACCTGTTTTCGCAATTTACCATAAGCCGTCACATACAGATATTATAATACATAACTCGTCGTGTCATCCGTATCAACATAAAATGTCAGCATTAAACAGTTTTATTCATAGATTGATTAACATCCCGTTATCTTCAGAAAATTTAAACAAAGAATTAAATTTGATTAAACAAATTGCCAAAAATAATGGTTACAATCCCAAACTAATAAATAATATTTTAAATAAAAACAAAATAGAACCGCATTGAAAGCAGTTTACCCTGTCGATAAATTGAAACAAAAATTCAACACCTTAACCAACATTGGCATTACAAGTGAGAAAGTGAAATCATTCTTGAGTAGCAATTATTTCAACATAGCTTTCCAAACTAATAATAGTTTAGGCAAATATATAAAAACAATAAAACCAAATCAGATAAAAACAATAAACCAGGTGTTTATAGATTGAATTGCAGTGACTGTGATAATTTCTACATTGGTAGAACATATAGAAATTTCAATATTAGAATATCGGAACATAAACGCAGTTTTTCAAATAAAAATCAGATTCAAATTACGCGAATCATCTCCTAGAAAATAGTCACTCTTTCGACCCACAGTTTGAAATTTTGCATACAGATAATAAATATTGGAAGGTAGATCTTTGGGAAACTTTAGAAATCAACAAACACAAACACTCAGGTAGACTCATCAATGAACAAGTCGATTTAAGCCCTTCATCTCTATTGAACCTCTTCAGGGTGCAATCTATTCCTTAATTTTATTGATATACCTGTCATCAATAACCACTTAAGAAGGAGCAACCCAATAAGCTTTTAATTACTTGGGAACATTTGTATTTATATTCTCATTCTTATATTTTAGACCTAATTAGACGCTTTAACCTAAGTTCGTGAAAAGATGTGGAACATTTTCTAATCGGATGAAGAATAAACGAGTTATCGCCATTGACGCGTTTTAGGAACACCCTGTGTATACATATAAATTCGATGATTGCCTTCTTCTGTGAAAGTTCAAATAAATTTTTCTTAAGACTCAGCCACTAGTGATTTCATTTAAATTTTAAATATTTCTAATTGTTCATTTGAACAGCGCATCATCCGTAATTATAATACTTATTTTCGACTACAAGTTGAAGAGTGCTTTCTGAACAGGCATTGAAAAATAAATCCCGTCGCTTCTGGTTTTTATCTAACTTGTACGTTATTCATTATACCCCTGAGCGTGTGTATAAATAGTTATTCTCAATTACAAAATGAACTACTACTACTAGACTGGTTTTGAATATCATGTCCTTCGCAGTGGAATTTATCAATCAGCAAATTGGATTATGCACGACAGCAATGCGAATTCAAACATCGACTATAAAAATTCTGGAATTAATCGATAAAAAAAAATCAAATTATACCGGGTGTTTCCGTTTTAATCTGCCAAAATGCTCAGAATGATAGAAAATCTTAAATATTGCCACTTTCCTCAAGAACATACCCTCTCTCAGATGTCGTTTTCGAAATACAGGGTGTCAAATTTTCGGAGAAAAAAATTATTTTTGATTAACTCGCTTAATTTTTTAGGTATCGAGCTAAAATTCGACACTCGATTGAATTTTATTAGCTACACGATGACATATTAAAAATTTGTCAGTTGCTTTACAGGGTGATATATCTTTCGGTGTCATATTGTCTTTTTTCCCCCAGAACTTTTGTGCAGCACGCCACTGACCACATTTTTCAATAATAAAAAACAAGTACTGTGTTTTAAGGAATTCTACTTAATAATTGCGATTCGTAACGCGTTTCACTACACCGTAGCTTCTTCAGACGAATGAATGTACAGAAAATAAGAATGAGAATATAAATATAAATGTTCTTGAGTAATTGAAAGCTTATTGGGTTGCTTCTTCTTAAGTGATTATTTATGGCAGGTATATCCAATAAAATTAAGGAATAAATTGATCCCCGAAGAGGTTCAATAGAGGTGAAGGGCTTAAATCGACTTGCTTATTGATGAGTCTACCTGAGTATTTGTGTTTGTTGATTTCTAAAGTTTCCCAAAGATCTACCTTCCAATATTTATTATCTGTATGCAAAATTTCAAACTGGGGGTCGAAAGAGTGACTATTTTCTAGGAGATGATTCGCGTAATTTGAATCTGATTTTTTATTTGAAAAACTGCGTTTATGTTCCGATATTCTAATATTAAAATTTCTATGTCTTCTACCAATGTAGAAATTATGACAGTCATAGCAATTCAATCTATAAACACCTGATTTATTGTTTTTACCTGATTGGTTTTATTACTTTTTATATATTTGCCTAAATTTTTATTAGTTTGAAAGCTATGTTGAAATTATTGCTACTCAAGAATGATTTCAGTTTCTCACTTGTAATGCCAACGTAGGTTAAGGTGTTGAATTTTTGTTTCAATTTATCGACAGGGTAAACTTCATTTAATGCGATTCTACTTTGTTTTTTATTTAAAATATTATTCATTAGTTTGGGATTGTAATCATTATTTTTGGCAATTTGTTTAATTAAATTCAATTCTTTGTTGAAATTTTCTGGTGATAACGGGATGTTAATCAATCTATGAATGATACTATTGAATGCTGACATTTTACGATCATTAAATCAGATATTCTTTTATTAATACAAATTTGTTCAGATCAATATTATTTCCATTTCAATAACAAATATTATACTAGTGAAGACGAATAAATTACCAATCCGTTAAGTCCTTAGTTAGTAACAATTTATTCTTATGGTAAATTCCGAAAACATGTTTTCCATTTTCATTCGAAATTGTTAAGTCTAAGAAATTTATCGAATTATTGCTTTCTTATTTCGGTTGTGAATCCAATATTTGGATGTAATGAATTTATATGATTTTCCAAAATTTTAACTGTCTATCTATCAAATAATGATATTGTCTACATAGCGATACCAGTATAGACAATATTTACTGAGTGGATGATTATGAATTAATTTCTAAATTATTCATGAATATTTCTGCTAACAAAGGACTTAACGGATTGCCCATAATCAAGCCGTCTTCACTAGTATAATATTTGTTATTGAAATGGAAATAATTTTGATCTAAACAAATTTGTAATAATCAAAGAATATCTGATTTAATGATAGTATTGACATGATTCTTTTCTAATAATTCTTCAACTAAGTAATACCTATCTTTCGGAGGAATGTTGGGAAATACATTCTTAACATCGAGAGAAATGAGTTTGGAATTAGGTGGTAATTTTATTGGATATACCTGTCATCAATAACCACTTAAGAAGAAGCAACCCAATAAGCTTTTAATTACTCAAGAACATTTATATTTATATTCTCATTCTTATTTTCTGTACATTCATTTGTCCGAAGATGCTACGGTGTAGTGAAACGCGTTACGAATCGCAATTATTAAGTAAAATTCCTTAAAACACAGTACCCCTTTTTATTATTGATAATGGAATTTTACCAAGTAAAAGCCTCCCAAATTCATACATTTTTAATATTTCTAAATTACTCATTCAATTCAAAAATTTTCTTGTATCCTGCATTTTTGTCGTATCTGTCACAGTTTTTAAGGAAAAAAATAAAATACGATTTATGTTCCGAACATTTCATTAGATTCTGGCCTATTTTTGTGTCGAAACATAAGTCCAAGGTGTTTCCGTTATAATCTGCTAAAACGCACAGGATGATTATAACGGAAACACCTTGGACTTATGTTTTGACACGAAAATAGGCCAGAATCTAATGAAAAGTTCAGAACGTAAATCGTATTTTATGTTCTTTGAGTAAGTATCAATATTTTTTGATTTTCTATCTGCTAAAACGTACAGAATGACAGAGAATTAAAAAATATTGATACTTACTCAAAGAACATACCCTCTCCGACGTTTCGTTTTCGTAATACAGGATGTCGAAAAAACATTATGCGGTTCATTTAAGGCGGCTCATGATTTTATTCAGTTGTTCGAAACCATTGATTGAAACTTTACAAATCAAACACATTCACTGCGTTTTTAAAATGATATTTTTAAACTTATTGAAAAAGCGGGTAATGTGTATAATTTATGAAGTTTAAATTAATGCCTCTGAACCACAGAATAAAATCATTAGCCGCATTAAAAGATGAACCGCATCATGACTCATAAACTAATTCTATGGGCTTTTCGTACAAATGTCATTGAAGAATTGTCTCTTTCGATTATTGTTATTTACAGGTTCAAATCAATCATTCAGTGTTGATTCATCTTTCAACTTTCTAATCGGAAATGCCTTATTCGTTTTCCAATGCGGAATATGCAGATATCCATTTCATTTATGGTTTGTGTGATGTTAACTCAAGACGAGCTGTCGAATAATATCGAAGAAGGTTTCCTACTAGAAGATCTCCTAACAGGGAAGTTAACAAAAGGGTTCATCGACAACTTCGAGAATGTGGTTTGGCGAAGATAGGAGGTGATCGGCAAAATCGAAGAAGAAACGTTAACGAACCGGACATTTTAAAATTATTCACAAATAATCCAAGAAAGGCGCAGCAACAAACTAGTAAAATACGTTATCATAAGAAAAATCCTAAAGCGAAACCACAGGAAACAATATCATCTGAGCCCAATTCAACATTTGGAATTGACGGATTTACCAAAAAGGGTAAATATTTGCATGTTTTTACGAAACGAAGTTTTGCGGAAAAGACATTTTTTGACGAGAATTTTATGGACGGACTAGTCAATTTTCACAAGACGTGGAGTGGTGAACTTTCATAGTCTTCACGTTTGGTCTGAAGAAAATCCACTTGAGATAGAGCCCGCAAATTTCAAAGGGAATTCAGCCCTAAAGTTTGGATTGGAGTCAGGAACAGATCACTAATCGGTCCAGTTTTTACCGGCAAGATTGAATTCGAGAAACTTTTTAGATTTTCTAGATTTTCTGGAAAACGAATTGCTAGAGTAATTAGAAGATGAACCGTTAGAACAAAGAAGGCATGGGTGGATACAAATGGGCGGGGCAGGTCCTCATAATGCGAGAATAATTCATAATTGGCTAGACAAAAACTACCCTAACAGATGGATAGCAAGATGTAATCGTCTGAATCTTGATAATGTTCCTCAGAATGGGGCTGTTGCATGGCCACCGCGATCCGCAAACTTGAACTCATTGGATTTTTTCGTCTGGGGCGCACTCAAAGACTTCATGTACGCAACAAATGTGTCGAAACTTTGAGGAATAGGATCATTGATCGGTGCTATTTCTTGCACGGCAATAACGGCAATGCAATCTCAAAATCTATAATGTCGCTTGAGAGGAGAGAGATTATGCATTCAACAGAATGCAGAACTTTGTACGGTTTCTATAGCAGCTTAAGATTATTGGACATGTTTTATTCTTTGTTCTGTGTTAAATCAATTTTATTAAAACTTATAATAAAAACGTACTTCCTTTTTTTCATCATTTCGATAAGACTGTGGTTCAATACCATGGACCGCAAATAAACCAATGATACACTTGCAACTCGTGAAAATCATAACAGCCGATAGTAGTGCTGTCATGAAAATTTCGTGATAGAAATGCTTAAAAGAGGGAAAATTCTTTTCTTCTTCAGAAATGATGATTGCTCAATAGGTTTATCAATTCTGATAAACTCCAGTGGAGTATTGATTTAGCTACGCCATTGGTTTCTCATCGTAAAAAAAATATCCTTGATAATATGTCCAAATTTTCTGGTTTTCAACTGGGTATGACGAAGAAATTACAGCCATTTTACTGTTTTAGGAGAAATCCCTTCTGAGTAATGAACTCTGCTTATCTTTGAGCTCAAACATCGCATGAAAAGAACAGGATCATCCTACGCTACTAGTTTCATGCTAAGTCAATACTTGCAGATCAAAATATCAAGTTTAGAAATATGTTCGAACGGAAGTTATAGCAATTTTTCCTATTGAAAATTCGAAATTTGACATCCTGTTTTATGGCAAACCAAACATTTTTGAAGCATTATTTGTTTTGAGAGTCACTTTAAATTTCGATTCACGGTCGACCAATGAAGTTTGGTAGATTGAAATGGAAATAACCTGGACTTGTATTTCGACACGAAATGGGCCAGAATCTATTGCTAAGTTCGGAACATAAATCTTGTGCTAATTTCTTCCTCAAGAACGGTGACACATACCACATACGAAAAAATGCAAGAAACAAAAAAGTTTTGAAATTCAATGGGTAATTCGAAAATATTAGAAAATGTGGTCTGGGGGAACTGCAAAAAAGTTCTGGAGGAAAAAAGACGACATGACACCAAAAAATATATCACCCTGTAGAGCATCCGACAAATTTTTAATACTCTGTCGTCTAGCTGATGAAAAAACACTCGAATGTCGAATTTTAGTTTGAAATCTGAAAGTTATTAAAAAATAGTGATTTTTTTCCGAAAATTTCACAGCCTGTATCTCGAAAACGACAGGTCAGAGAGGGTATGTTCTTGTGGAAAGTGTCATTCTGTGCATTTCGGCAGATTGAAACGGAAACACCCTGTATCGCATATTTCAAGATCGCAGATAAATGGCCTCAAAAGCACTTTGTAGAATGCAAGAAAAACTTGTGTGTGAAATGTTTAAACCCTTGTGTAAAAGTTAAATTAATATGATTCTTTCTGTGAACATACCTATAAACGTTTCCATCGGATCCGCAAACAGGCTCCTCATATGACTGATCTGCGCAGTCAGTAGGACAGGGAATACTTTCCTTTAAGGCTGTACAGTTTCCTACATGTGCAAATTGCACTCCCTTCATACACGTAGCTAAACTAAGTTGACATAGGTTATTGTAAGTTTGCGCATTTGTACCACAGACAGGATCGAATTCTTCGCCACATCTAATTTTGGAACATTTGTTCTTCTTACTTCTACATTTATCGAGATCGGTTGGATAGACCTTTTTAGCTCTAGAAAAAAATTGGAAGTTAATGCAATTTTATTCGTTTTACATGCAGGCAAATTTCGAATAAAAACAGTGCAGTAGTTAACTTTTGGTTTCATAATATTAATGATATAATTTTCTTACCCACAGTTGAGAAGTTTGAGTTCACATTCATTTGCGTAAATATATCCGTCTGTACCACAAGTAGGTTTTTCTATTTCGTTGGCACAACTGGTTGGGCAACTTCTTGATTCACCTGCGTTCCTTTCTTGACTACTGCAGTAAGCTAATGGTACTTCAAAGACGTGCTTTCTGAATTATATTGATTGAATTTAGATCAACTATAACGCAAAGTGAAAAAATTTATCTTAGACTTACCCGCAATTTTTCGACTTCATCTTACATACGTTTGCGTACATTTTGCCATCTGATCCACACGTAGGTCTAGCATTTCTCCAACAAGCTTCTCTACAATGTCTGGTTGTTTGACAGTGTTTTTTGTTAGTTCTGACAACACCTTGCCTAAAAGAAAATTGCTTATTTTAGAAGTAAATTAATGCAATTAAGAGTAGAACTAGTTGTAGAATTTTAATAAATTAATAGAATCTGCTAGCGAATTTAAATAATTTCTTTCTAGGCTCACTAATTATTGAAAAATATTTCATAATTACTCATTATGAATCAATTATTAATTAACAAGTATTATTCATTGATTATGAATTAATAAGGAAAAATTATTATCAGCTAAATATTATGTAATTCGATATGAAATAATTAATGATGTGGATATAAAGTGATTAATAACACAGGTCTGCAACAAAAATGCTGTCTGGATATTTTCAACTGATTTCTATGTATTTAAGTGTTCTGTAAACAAAAACATATTCAAACAATTTCAGAACGTAAGGTTATTTTACAAAACGCAAAATTTTACTACAAAAACGGATTTTTGGGCTAAAAGGATTAACTTGTAGTATAAATGATAGGTATAATTTTATTTTGATTACTGTTTTAAAATGTTTACAGGACATAACTATCATTAATTTCTAAATAAGGACTGTTTGACCTACATTAACAAGTATAAACATGTTGTAACCTGAACGTGCGCGGGATAGTGTAGAAGTGGCGCGGGACAATTACGTGTTAACTCATCATTGTTTTATAGATCTTGGTTCAATAGACTGCAATGTCATCTGTGCGGAAGTGTGTGAACTCTTCGGATAATTTCTGTTACATTTGTGGAGAATATATGACATTAAAGCAACAAGTTAATATTACGGACTTTGTAAAAAAGTATACGCCACGTATTTTGGCTTCAAACTTGGAGAGCAGTCAATTTCATACCCCAAGTCTGCAATCAGCTATTCGTCCCATGGTTTGATGGGACCGAATTACCATTTGCGATTCCAGATCCCTACTACCATAGTGAAGATGTTACCCAGTTCTGACGAAGATGGTGCTGTACCTACACCCGATGACCATTCGTCAACTCATTTGAATTTGAAGATGACAGAAGTCTGACAAAATTGTTCTCCCGAAGGCGAGCTTAATGGAAGATGACAGGGGAAGAGACTTGAATCTTCCCAAAAACGCTGCTGAGTTGCTTGGATCAAGGCTCGAAAGCAGGAACTTACTTTTGCCGGGAGTCTCTTCCTCCTGGTTTAGATATCGTGAAGATCAGTTTACTTCCTACTTTGCCCAAGAGGACAAGTTGGTTTATTGCACCAATATTGAAGGTTCGATGAATACATTTAAGATCTCATACGACCTAGAAAAGTGGCGTATTTTTATAGATTCTTCAAAAAGAAGCCTTAAAGCAGTTCTGCTCCACAACGGCGATTTCTATGCTTCCATTCCTGCCGACCATTCCGTACACCTCAAATAAATCTACAAGAACTTGGAATTGATTCTTTGTAAATTAAAATATAAAGACAACGGTTGGCAAGTGTGCGGTGATTTCAAAATCTTGAGCATGGCGCTCGGACAGCAATCTGGGTTTACCAAATTCCCTTGCTTCTTGTGTCTCTGGGATAGTAGAGACCGAACAAATCACTGCACCAAAAAGTGTTGGCCTGCGAGAGAGCTTAAAGTTGGCGAAAAG
The DNA here is from genome assembly GCA_013387265.2 of Cryptolaemus montrouzieri. Lineage (NCBI taxonomy): Eukaryota > Metazoa > Arthropoda > Insecta > Coleoptera > Coccinellidae > Cryptolaemus > Cryptolaemus montrouzieri. The sequence continues at coordinate 119,612,305 of JABFTP020000185.1, forward strand.
AATGTCCTGCATGAAACTTTGGTGCTTCCTCATAAAGTTCTTTTACAACCGGTTCACATAAAGCTGGGACTGATGAAGCAATTTGTAAAGTCACTTCCAAGAGATGGAAATTGCTTCAAATACCTAATATCAAAGTTTCCAGGCTTCTCGGATCCAAAGTTGAAGAAAGGTGTTTTCGTTGGACCAGATATTAAACGGCTTATGGCTGCTCCACTATTCGTCACAACCATGACGGATCCTCAAAGAGAAGGGTGGATTGCCTTTAAGGAAGTTATAACAAAATTTTTAGGCAATAACGAAGACCCTAACGACAAACAAATCGCCAAAGAATGTTAAAAGCATTTCAAGCTTTAGGTTAGGTGAGGTTAGCTTAATGAGTTTCAAAGTACATTTTCTTCGTTCCCACCTCGACTATTTCCAGAAAATTTAGGAGACGTGAGTGAAGAGCAAGGTGAACGATTTCACCAAGATATTAAGGAGATGGAAAAAAGATACCAGGGAAGATGGAGCGTCTCAATGATGGCAGACTACTGTTGGACGCTTAAAAGAGACCTTCCAGATGCTTCCCACAAGCGAAAATGTACCAAAAGGTGTCTCACTGGGAAAAAGAAATGTGTTTAGTGCTCACTAATTAATGTATTTTAGATAAGAAAATAAGTATTGATACGCAATTATAAATTACTTCATTTAAAGAAAAATTATGTTTTATTTTAAGATAATAACTTGTTTAGCATAGACACCTACATGGTCAGAAAACGTGACGTGCTAGGACAAAATGAAAGTCATTTTCGAATTCAGCACACCCAAAAACATAAGAATTACACGAAAAAACCAGAACAGCTCTCAACTTTTTTTTTTGCAGACTTGTGTAATGATTGAAACTAAAAATGAAGTGTAGAGTACTGAATATTAGAAAGTAACTTTCGTTATGGATCTTCATAAATAAAAGATAAATGCTGTTCTTTAATAAACGCATCACTTGAAAACTGCCGGACCTATTAGGGGTTCTGGTCGTAAAAACTTCGTAATAGAATTCTTGTGAATATCATGTATTGATTGAAAAATTCAGGAAAAATTAGAAAATAGTTTCATGTGATCATAATACACGATTCAGGTGAAGAATTCAATCAAGTTTGAGGAAATTAATAACTAGAAAAACTTCCTGGTGGATATGGAAGATGTTCAACTGGAAGCTAAAGCCGAAATGTTTTTCAATAGAGTTAGAAGAACAGATGCATGCAACGCCTATCAGAATGATGCAAATGAAGAGCTTTGGTGAAACGGGTCTCATAAAAATACAATTCTGAAGGGATAAACGATCCCGCTCTAGCTGGACGAAGACGAACTATTGTAGCGTGTTGTGGCAGAGTTTCACTCGAATGTATTTAGCTTTGTAGAAGAGTTTGAGAGTATTCTGAAGAATACAATCAATGACATTCAAAAACATGAAAAAGAACTCTATAGATTTATAAGAAAAAGCGGGAGTATAGGGAAAGAAGACTTCAACCTAAATAAGGTAAACTGGTTTTTCACTCGTTTATTGAGTCATACGCAAGATAGTATGATTCCCTGTTACATTTTCCTGAGCTCACACTTGTGTTTTTTCTGACACACACCAAAATTATAGATATAAGCATTTATTTTAAATACAATTATTCGAATTTTTGTAAATCCTCTCTTTTTCAGAAGAATATATATAGGTAAACTGGTCCACCAGTAGCTATACACTTGAGAACTATCCTTAATCCCTACAACAAGAAAAAGCAAGGACCAAATTGGGAGAAACTTCTCCAAAGGAGATTAAGTCTTATCACCCGACAAGGTTTACCTTCTTCTCCTGAATAATAATGAAGAAAATCATAAGTTTTCATCTGCGGTAACTAGGTAAAATCTCCAGAAGACACTAAAATATTGATATTAACGGGAAAATAATATTTATAAAGTGTCCTATCGCATTTAGGGTTTCATCAAGTCAAGCAGCTTGAAAATTTTTCGTAATACTCGACTAGAAACTCAAGGCTTTTGAAAAATCAAAATTTATTTTGACTTGGTTTTGCAAAAGCTTGGCTTGCCGTCAAGCTATTACAAACTACTTGCAAGCTTGATACTTTACTAGCTAATCGCTTGTTGCCGTACTCATACAGGTGCAATAGAAGTAGGTAATAATTTACGATTAAAACACTCTCTGTCCAATAAAATGGAAGGAGCACTACAGGCTAAAGAATTAGGCAGTGGTCCTATTTGGCGAACATAAAAGGAGAACTCGAAAATGTCTTCTATACATCTGTAAGTAACAAGCCATGTTCACAGCTACTGAAACATCAGTAGAGGGTTCACTAGCTAATCGGTGCAACAGAAGTAGGTAGTATCTCTAATCATACAGAATTTTTTAATTGACTGCAGCACATTAGGATATCAAAACATAGTGAGTTCGATCTAGTCATTTTGTATCGCATCACAGAAAATAGATACAAAAACTTAACGAAAAATTGATGACACCTACAGTCTACGAAAGATTTCCATATAATATAGAATAGATTTGAATGAAATAATTCTTATATCATTAACTCGCTGGAATTTTACCTTCAAAATGTTGCTCCGAAGTTCAAAAGGCCATTAAATTTACTTTGCGGTCATATTGAAACGAGTCGTTTGAAATAACACAAGTTGGCAGACACAGATTGGTCATTGATAAAAAAAGTGGGAAGACAACTTAAAATCTTCAGAGCTATTTCAACAATATTAGAGAACGAAACCTTTTGTACAGTCCCCCTTGTAGTTATTTGAATCAATATGCTCCTAGATAAATTTGAAAACTGGGCTATTGAGCTTGACAATCAAACAGGAAGAGATGAAAACGATGAAAGATTAATACGCAGCATACAGGAGGGCGAGTGGTAAAATCGCTAAACATAAAAAAAGCAGCTATAAACCTTTCTGAAATTCTAGTTGGTGAAATAAATTATTATAGCTTTATATAAATTTATGAAACAAAATATTTTATGCCCAACCCAAGTCCACATCCTTCACTAAGAACGATTGCATCAAACCAGGGAATGCACTGATTGGTCGAGTTCGAGATAGATCTACTAGGTCTTTACAGAAAGTCTTCAGAGCCAGCACTGAATGATGATATGTGGCGATATGAGATAGATAAATACCTGAGTGGTTCCTATGCAGAAACCTCGAAAGGCATTTTAGAGTGGTGAAAAAGGCACGAAGCAATATTTATAAATTTGGCGAATAAGGAAAGAAATTTTTTTGGCCCCCCTACAAGTTCGTCTCCTCTAAAGAGGCAGTTCTCAAGAGCTGTGTTAACTATTCAAGACTCAAAACAGAGTCACAAATCAGTTAGGACGTTATTGTGTTCTTACTCTTGGTTCAAAAACAGCTGAATATCAACTATCTGATGAAGTGGGAATCTAGTTTTGCTTATTCTTATTCTTTTTGAGTTAAGTTTCAATGTATATTTTTATTTCACTGAAGTCCAATTCAGTTGTTTTTATTCTCACAAAAGTTCATTTCAGTTGTTTTATAGAAAATTCATGTTGTTTTCGTGGCTGTGTTTTATAAATTATTATATAAATTTGACTTTCACTTTTGTTCTTGCTCTGCATTTGTGTTTCCGTCAACCTCTTTATGAATTCATTTCAAATTCTTGCTTTGAATTTCATTTGAATATTTACCGATGAAATATTCACGCTTTTATTGAATATAAGAGGAAGTTCAATGTTTTATTGCAATGCTTTGTTTAAGTTTTGCATTTCAAGAAGCTTGAATTTTCAAGCTTCATATATACAGGAGAGAGTGCTCATTAGCCATCCAGACAAAATCGCTGTAATCCTATAGCTATGTATCATACTATCACAAGAGATTTTTGAAAATCAGGATTGCATTTTATCAGCTGAAGATGCTCGAGAGATCGAAATTGCAATCCTCATTTTCAATGAATATCCTGTGATAGTATAATACATATTTTAATTTCTTATTACACTGGTCTACAATGGTTTTGTTGCCCTATATATGAAAATGATTTTGGGTCTATTTATGCACACAATTCGTGAAACTATCAATGATTTTGTAGGATTTGCTCTGACTTCTTTTTAAATCTTTATTTTCATTTTACATAACAAAAATCGTAAAACAAGAAACAAAATAGCAGATATATTTATAATGTCAGTTATGTTTCGAGAAATTCGGATACATCGAAGTAAATAAAGAGGAAAATGTCGAAAATATATTTCATATTTCCATAAAACGCCTTTTATGAGCTTTTCTTCTATAATTTTTCAGGGGACAATCTCTTTTCAAAGACCAGCAGTAATCTGCTATCATGTGACAATCCCATCGACCTTGATACCTTTCTTCCATCACTTTTAGATCTTGATGAAACCGCTCTCCCTGTTCCTCACTATAATTTCCTAAATTATCCGGAAATTTATCTAGATGATTGCGGAGATAGTGTAACTTAATACTCATATTTGCTCCTAAAGTCTGAAAGTTTGTCAGCATATTTTGCACAATTTCTTCATAATTTGCTGCTTTATGGTTACCTAGGAAATTTTCGACAACCAACACAAAACTTTTTCAAGCTTTACTTTCCGGAACAGTCATAACTTTGATAAAATCTGAGTCTTTCATCAATTGCCGTATTTGAGGACCATCAAATATACCACCTTTCAATTTTTCCATACTAAGCTTCGGAAATTTTCTGCAAATGTAATTAAAACAATTTCCGTCTTTGTTCAACGCATTTACAAATTGCTTAATCATACCTAACTTAATATGTAATGGTGGAAGTATGATTTTGTCTCTGCTCACCAGCGGCTCCCTTATTACGTTGGCTTTACCGACAGTTAAAGAATTTCTTACAGGCCAAACATCTTGCTCCCAATGAAGTTGCTTTGCTCTACTATCCCACATACAAATAAAGCAAGGGTATTTTGTATATCCACTTTGTTGGCCAAGTAAAAATTAACCATTTTAAATCCACTCAGATCGGCTATTGATGCTCAGAGTATTTAATTTTCTAAAACTAATTTTACATTTTCATATTCTTCTTTGAGTTTCGTTGAATGGGCAATTGGAATTGATGCAAATTTATTTCCATCATGCAATAAGACGCATTTAAACTTTTTTGCAACTATCAATAAAAGGCGCCATTCAGTAGATTTGTACTTTTTAAACCCATGTCTATAAGCAGCTTCGCGATATCATTACAATACACTAATCCTTCATTTTCACTAAAAAATTGTAATAACTCTTTTCTCGCGTTCTGTATGTTGTAATTGTTACTGTTGGTGCCAATAAATTTTTTTCTTTCAATCTTGAGGCTAACAGTTCTGATCCTTGTTTTGGCGTAGATGTTTCACCTTCCCATTCACTTCCACTAGTAGATGGTCCTGATTTCTGTGAATTTGGTAACATCATTGTTTCTGAGGGCATGCGAATTACTTTTGAAATGTATATGGGCCGAGGAGATTTTCACTGTGTAGAACCGGACATTTCGTAGACTGTAAGTCTGGGTATCTCCACGTTTGATTTCGATTAAAACCTTTAACATCTACTACGCAAAAGTAACAATCATCTAAATGATTCGTAGGCTCCATCCAGATCATAGGAATACCAAAGTCTAATCCAGAACGTTCACCTTTTTTTCCACAACCGTAAAGACTCAACACAGGACTTACAAACTTTATTAGGAACCCATGGTTTACCTAATTTGTCCATTTTGAAACCAAAATATTCAACATAAGTCTCCTTGACAAAGTCTGTGGTATTTCTTTTTGTTTTTTTGGTATATAAACACCTCAAATATAACAAAATAATATAGTATATAATTTTAGACTAGAAGACAAATATATAAGAATGGACATTCAGTAATTGAAACAAAATATTAATCCATGACACTTTATCCAGATTTACGTGTATATATATGTACTTCAATATTGTCAAATAACTGAAATCTCAGCTATTCCTGTGGAGCAAGGGGTCTGAGAGTGGGGATCAGGTGATGTTTATATGCGCGAAAAAGTTGCGCAGAAGCCTAATTATGACTGGAAAATTAAATTTCATTTCTAACAAGCTTATAATTTTATCATCATAAATTAACTATCATGTAGTAATCATTTAACTATTCGATCCTATAGCAAATACTCAACTGGAACTCATATATCGATGAAACTCTTTCCGAAGCTACATCGTATCTATGGATATTTCTTAAATTTTGAGAACATCTTGGATAAAAGCCTCAAATAGCCTTCTGCGGTTAAAGGACCCAGCATCACATATGAATCTTTCATACGGTATGGAGAAGTTATCAACTAGATCTCATCGCAGAAATTGTACCGTTTAGTTAATGATATTGTCGATGGGATTATTTTATGAAAACCTATTTTAATATGAATAAAATGAATACTTTGTTTTGTTTGTTTGTTTGTTTTTCCTTTAACGTGCTCTATTTCTGCCTTTTGGCTAACGGCACGCCGGGGAATTCTGTCACCTCACTAACCCGGGAATTTTGCCGAACCTCTCATGTCGAGGGAAGGGACCTTCAATGTCCAACACATCTCTGCTAGACAAAACCGAAAGCTTTGCATCTTCTCCGAAAGCGATTTCTAGAATCCGAAAAATCACACCGACTTTGTGGGGGTTGAACCCAGGTAACTCTGCGCAGGAGACGAGCATCATATCCCCTATGTCACCGAGACGGCCGCTTTCGTTTGATTTCCACAATGGTTATTTTTGATATACACGACGGTTTCGACAGTTACGTAATTCTCAAGTGAAGTGACTTAATTGTTAGTCATTTTATTTGCATCGTTTAGTTGTGTGAGCTGCTATGAAAACTATCTTAGAGATATTTCTAAATTTCCTTCTCCTTCACATATGAATGGAAGGGATTATAATTGTAGTATAATGCTTCCAAGAAAAAGAAACTACCTGGTGATATTAGAGAATAGACTTCTTATTATATAGCTTCTGAACACCTATAACATAATGCTACTAAAGTTTGACTCATATTCTATCTGATCCACATTTGGATTCAATGTAACTGAAGAGGTATCGTGGGCGTACCATCCAAAATAGACCTTGGGTTCGTCTACAGTCGTTCAAGGACAGCTTTGAATGTTCAAGTATACGAGGAAAACTCAAACACTTAACTTATTGACACTACGAAACTTGATCGAATATTCGCCGAAGAGGACTACACAGCTTCCTAACAGGGCACTGCCCACTGTGATACCATCTCGGTAAAACGGGTAAATCGGAAACGAATAATGTAGAATATGCAATGAGGCAGACGAATATTGTGAGTATATGCTTTGCATATGCTCATAAGGGACGTACACAAAATAAAAATTCTCCAGAGAGGGTCTTATCTTAGTAAAAGAACTAAATTTGCTGAAAACCATTGAAGCAGGGAAACGAGTAATATATCAACTGTTCGGAAAAGCACTAAAGTGCATGTAATGAAATGAAATGAATCTAATTTTCAACTTCCTTTGTTCTAGTAATGGAAAAACTTAAGGCAGCATATTGTTCAGGAAACAAGAAAACAAGTTGAAAAATTTAAGAAAAACATGGTTTAACGCGTTCTCGATCTTAACTGAACCATTCTCTATTTTATTTACATCCTTATATCTGTTAGATGACCTAAGTAATTTACCAGGAACCAATCACAAACCAACGTTGGAAGAAAAGGAAGAACGACAGACTCTATGACATATTTTTGAATATTCGATTCGTTATTTATGCTTGTTAATACAACAATCATAAATTGAAACGAAGAAAATTCATTTTTGCTAAATTCGTTAAGTTCTACTGATAACTCAATAACGGTAGTTCTAGAGAAAACCCGAAAATCTATTAAAATTTGAACATAACGTTCGCTATCAGGAAATTCATATTTTTCGATGTTCTTCAAGACATAATTGGTAGTATTGATGATCTATTTGTTTTATGGAATTTCATCTTCAAAGTAAAACACTTTTGTTACTTTTCCACAATTTATTTAATAATCACGACCAGTTTCGACCTTACGGTCATCATGAAATAAATATATCATCAATTTGAACAGCTTCTCGAGCAGAATTGATGAACATGTACTATCGACTACAGATAGAATATAACAGTGTCCTTGAATTTGTGGTTCAACAAAGAGTTTCTGAAGCGGAAAGTGATTCCTAACTATGTCAAATTCAAAATGTGTGTTAATAATGAAACATTCTCTAAAATTAAACCAAAAATGGAACTTCTCTGGCTCAAGGAAGAAATCAAAAAGTGGTATAAGGTACGCGATAATATAAAACTTCACATTAAATCAGTTCAGGACATTTTTTATTTTACATAATATTGAACTTGAGTGCCTTGAATATAAAATCAATATGAAAATAAGTGAGATTTCCAAGGAAACTTACGAAAACCTACATAAAAAACTTTCAACCTTAGAAAACAAGCCTCAGCAACCAAACAAATGCTATCGAACGGTCAGATATCACTTTTTATCCTAGATTCATATATCTATCGAACAAACTCTTGAATGAAATTCAAATAGATCTGTTGAACAAAGGACCAAAATTCACCCCGGGAAACAGCAAATTCAAAAATAACAAGAGTGCAAGCAGAGCTGGTCATCCAAAAACACAAAGATATCATCACCAACCCAAGCCTCCATAAACACAAATTCACAGAAATTATCAGAAAATTCGACAGACCTAACAATTGGAATCAGTTGACAATAATAAAGTCCATATCAAATAAAATGCAAGTCGAAGATCTCATAATGAATAAAAATGACAAAGGCAATAGTATAGTATGCCTCAATTAAGATCTATACTAAGAAAAGATGCAGGATGCACTGAAAAAATGGAAATCACAGAAATACCAAAAGATCCAACCAAACTTCTTACAAAAGAAATCAAAGAAGAGCTAAGTTTGTCAGAACACCTAGCACACACAGAATGGGAAAAGATTCAAGCTCCAAAACCGTACGGATTGATTAAACTACATAAGGAAGAAAAATCTGCAAGACCTGTACTGTTATATATAAACACACCATCAGGTAAACTAGCGAAATTCTTGAATCAAAAATTTTTAGACCTCACAAATGTTCACGCACAATACACTATCTCCAATTTTGTAGATCTCATACATAAACTTTCAAATCCCACAATCTCCCAAGATTAAGTTAGTCTCTTTATATATGTACCCGAACATTCCAACGAATAAGTGTCTTCCCTTTATTATAGATATCTTATCCGAGTCTTACATACCACCATATATCACTAATGATCTTAACAATCTTCTTCAAATATGCCTATCTCAGAGTTACTTTGAATTTCAATCTAAATTCTTCAACCAAATACAAGTCTTCCAATGGGACCCCCTCTTAGCTCCCTACTAGCTGACATTTTCATGGATAATTCGGAGAATAACTCAATATTGAACACAGATTTCGTTGAAAAACACATTATTTTCTGGTATGTAGATGACATCTTAGTTTGTTTTCAGGGACAAATTCAGCTATTCTTAAATTTCCTGCATAAAATACATTGCCGAATCAGCTTCTCTGCTGAAATTGAAAATAATAACTCAATTGATTTCCTAGACTTAACGATCATAAATTCAAATAACCATCTCACTTATAAAATTTACAGAAAGGAAATATTCACAGACGTATCGATCCCAATGGACTCGTTCGGTCATTTGAGCCACAAACTTGCCGCATAGAACTTCATGATTCATAGAGTTTCCTGTGTTCCCTTTCGACAGAGAATTTCCAAACTGAATTAAACATCAGAAAAATTGCCTCAAATAACAATATACCACAACATTTTCTAAATACAATTATTAAACGCAAAGAACAACGAGAGTAATTGAGAAGTAATCACAATTACTATATAGCATCGTAGAAACCCAGGAAAAAAGATACACATGTCTCAGATACACCAGCGAACTCTCTAAAATAATCAGTAATTACTTCTCCAAATTCAACATAAATATTTCATTCTCAAGCGGCCCCATCTTAAGCAGATTATTATTCAATGCCAAACAAAAGAACGATTAAATCAAGCAATCAGGAATTTATCAAATCAAATGCAATGAATATCAAGTAGCCTATGTCGGAAAAATAGGGAGAAGTTTTGAAGTTTGATTCAAGGAACATATTTCCTCATAGGTAGATAGATAGAGATGAATTTGTTGGAAAGTTTGGAGATTAACAAACTATGAAAAACGCACAATTTACTACCCTCAACAGTCAACTAGAGCTTTATGCATCCCCACTATTCAATATCTAGGATAACTTTAAATCTGTACTTGTACTTAGCTACTCATCTGTTATATTTTTTGTTATTCACTTGAAAATAACCGTAAGGTCGAAACCGGTCGTGATTACTAAATAAATTGTGGACAAGTGACAAAAATGTCTCATTTCGTTTTACTTCTCCAAGACATGATCAATTAAAAATCGAATAATTAAGTGTCTTGAGGTGCAACGTTGTCAGAGTAAAAGTAATACGCCATACAAAGGTTGTTGTTAATGTTCTACAGAAAGAATGTTTAAATACTCACCCACACGTTAAAATCTTCATTATACAAGTGCTCTTGTACACATTACCATCGCTACCACATACTGGTCCATCCAATGGTGCTTGTTTACAATCCACTGGGCAGTTCTCTCTGTGAGCGCTTATATTATTACACGAACCCAGATGAGATAGCCCAATGCCAACCCTGTTAACAAAGTAGAATATTTATTTAGCTTTGAATCAATTCGAAATTGTTATAAGTTTGCTTATTCTAATGCAATTATATACTCGTTGGTAAGTAGTAAGTCTGAATGGTCTAGAATACTTCCATTTTCATATGTAAATTTAATTATTTTACAGCTTCAAGTAGGTGCTAATTCTTAATTTCACTCCTTAACATATGAACGATAGCTCATTGATTTCGGAATGTTGTTTATGAGTATAAATTGAAATGTTCCAACATCCATCAAATTTGCAAGTTATTAGTAAACGAAGACGGTAAAAAAGACCGCTTAAGTAGCTATCCCAACTCGCGATACTTGATCTCTTTTACTTATTTTTTCAATTTTACATTAAAGATAAGACTCCGCGTGGGCTTTACGACAATTGACCATAGCCCCAGAGTGAGCACCTAAGATAATTATGTTATATTTTTGAATACTATGTCAAGATTTTGAATATATTATCATGTCATTAGAGCAATTGAGATAATGAAGAACGGTTGCCAAAATAACTGTAATTGATTCGACAAAAATATTAGCAATCGAAACCATAGAAATCTAACCATGATCTAAAAAGGATCTTTAAAATCTGTAGTTTTTAGTGATATAACAATATGAATCGTTGATAGACATGCACCTAATGAATGGAATTGTGAAAATTTCAGGTATTTCTCTGAAAAAATGAATTGAATGCAATAATTGTATACAAGTAATATATATTTCTGAAAAGGAAAAAAATTGCTGCATCCAATAGAGGTAAAATTTCCTATGTTTGTATTTGAAAAAAGCATGTTTGCATTAAAACTCGAAAACCGCTGAGCTAAGAAAATTTTTTCATACAGCAGTGTATTGTACTTAAAAAGTAGAATGTCTAACCTATTTTTATGTAACTTTGATGATAATCGAGATATCCGCGATGGACCATTTTCACAAAATTCAACTAATTTTGAATGAGTCCAGAACAGAAAGAGATATCAGAAAAATTTTGGCACCACTAAACTAGTCCCTGAAGAAAAAACGAGAGAGGAGGGTTCATTTTTTTCTATCTGTAATATTTCCCACAGCTGCCGTATAAATATATCGAAATTTGCCCACCCTGTATCAACAAATACTTATTGTTCATAGATATTTAGATTTATGAGAATATTTTGTATGAAAACTTGTCATATATACGATTCTCGTACATATGATGTTCGAAAATACACATATCTTCACATATCGACATATTCAAAATGATGAGTAACACGAGCTATAAAAAAGTGAAACATAACCTACATATGAATCTCAGTAGTGGAACAGTCTATATGTTTCCGGATATGCAGCAACTTAACGTCTACGTTTTTTATACATAATTTTCAAGTACAGTAAACGCTCCTTATTCGAACTTTCTACATTCGCGTCTTCACTATTCGCGGATAAAAAAAATGCTACCCAATTCCTATATTCGCGGCTAAAGATTTCCTTATTCGCGGATCTAATCGGTACATCGGTATATTCATATGTATTAATTAATATAATTTAGTATCCTTTGTAAACGCGTCGTCAATTGGACTAATTAAAAAGTGAATAGACCTTATTACTACTACGCCTATAGTATGTTTTTAGGGGATATCGCCGCCGTATTGGTTCGGTTTTTCCTTTGACATAAGCCGCTTTCGGCGCGGTCGGTGTTCTTGAGAATGTAAACAAATAAAATATTTTCATGAAGTATATTGTTGATCTTTTGGTGAGAGACGCTTTGCTTTATAAAAATTGTAAAGTGAAAATTGAAATTCCTGATCGATTACCCCTTGGAGAGTCGTTTGCATCCATATCACGCTCATTCAAATAACTGTACGCTCGATAGAAAAAGCCGAGGAAAAAATGAGGTCGTTTGTCAATGAAAATTGTTCGTGATCAAGCAATGGAAAAAGTGGCGTTGTCGTTATGGATCGAAAACCGCAACAAAAAAAGAGTGCTTCTGAGTGGTTCAATTATCCAGGAGAAGGCAAAGCGTCTTCCCGCATATTTTAAAGAACATGGCGGTAGCTGTGGTAGGGGAGGATTTCAAGCATCGCAAGGTTGGTTCATTAATTTCACGGTGCGACAATCGTGCATTGAAATCGTTGGAGAAGCTGCATCTGCTGACACTGCTGCAGCAGAAAGATATCCAGAAAAATTTGCAAATCTTCCACTCTAGATGGAGGATACAAACTTGCACTGTTTCGAAAGGGAATGCTAAACAAAACATTTGTTGTTTGAAAAAAGCGACAATTATGCCCCTGGATTTGAGACATCAAAGATGAAGTTACACAATGTTCTAATGAATCTGGAGATTGTGTCATTAAAGCACTTATGCTTCACAGATCGTTAAATCCTCGAGCCTTAAGAAATCAAAATAAGAACGATTGGCCAGTGTTTCGCCAATAAGAAAACGTGTGTTACAAGCGATATTTTCTGTGACTGGTTCCAGAATTGTTTGATTTCAAAGATTGAAACTTATTTAAAAAGAAGGAATTTAGACATTGAAGCTGTTTCAATTTTGGTCAATGTACCAGGTTATCCTCGCGAACTTAAAATAATGTATCCAAATATAAAGGCACAATGGATGGCTGGAATACTGCCTCCGTATATGCTAGAGAAAAAAATGTTCACGGTGGATCAATGATCCTTATGAAAAATCATAATTACACATGTCTATTGAATGTTAACAGAAATTCAGTCGAAGGACAATGTGAAATATCGGCTGTTTATTTGAAAGATTCTGACATGTGTATTATTTGCTTTTACAGGCAATTTCTACCTTTTTTCCGAAATTTCAGAAAACACACTTAATAGCTTGCCTTTCAGACGTGGTATTATTTGTTGTGGCCATTTCAATGTAAAATTCAATAGTACTGATAACAGGGCATCAGCCCTATGCGATTTATTTTGTACGTTTGGTCTTTGCCACAGATTTCTTCCCCTACCAGGGGCAATAACTGTCAAGATAACATATATTTTCGAATTTTAATGCCTCTTATGTTATGGCCAGTGTAGTCGGCATTGAGTTTTCAGACCACGATGCTCAAGAATTTGACATAAATATCCTTGTTAATTCTCCTAAATCATTTGTTACCAAAATTATGCCTCTCACTCAACATGGTTTCAATACTATGCACCATGATCTCCATGGCCTAGACTGGGATTTATTGAATAATGAACAATTGAGGTGTAATGATGCTTCTCAAATGTTTCATGGTAGATTTCCTCAATCATTTCATACAGTTTTTCCTGATAGGAAAATTACTGATGGCAGTGGCCCTGATCGTTCTGTTGGAGGGTGGTTTACTGAAGCACTTGCACAAATGACAGAGCGATTGCGATTCGTAGATGAGCTGTATATACAGTCTAGATTGGAAAATTTGATGATATTGAGAAACAAACTAAAGTATACCTATCGTCTCCAAATTAGGAAAGCAAAGGTGGCGCATAATGATGGTTTGATCAGCAGAACGGCGAATAAGTCTAAAGAGTCCTGAGAGGTGTTAAAAAGTCCAAACCCTCCGATGTGCTTGACGCAGACAGCTGCAACGAGTATTTCACAAGTAGTAGCGATATCTTATCCTCTAATATTCCAATATTCGATACAGTCTTGGAGGACACTTTTCAGGACCAGGTGCCGCCCGACATTGAGTTTGGCTTCGAAGAGGTTAGTCAAAATGTTGTTCGTGATGCAGTTTAATTTTTGGAGGCCTTAAATCCGCTGACTATTATGGCTTATCTACCACCATCCTTAAGAGAAATATCAACAGTATAATTAGCCTTTTAACCATTTCTGTAAATAAATTTATCAGAGAGGGCACTTTCCCAGAATGACCAAAACTCTCCAAAACGATTCCTGTATTCAAAAAAAGGGACATTAACGACATAATTATCGTTCAATTTCCCTTGTACCGGTTTTCAGTAAGGTTTTCGAGAGGATACTGTGCAACCAAGTGGTAAGCCATTTTGAGAAAAGGGCTTGTTCTCATATGACCAATTTGATTTTACATCTGGTTCTGTTTTGTCCTTTATCAACAGGACGCTTGAGTGCTTTGAGCTGGGTCTTCGTTAACTTGTCGAAAGCGTTCGATTGTGTTTCTAAACATAACTCTCAGTTTTGGTTGTCTTGTCGAAAGCGTTCGATTGTGTTTCTAAACATTACTCTCATTTCTAATTGACTTATCGAAAGCGTTCGATTGTGTTTCTAAACATAAACTTTTATACAAGCTCCATAGTTACAGTTTCAATGATATAAGCCGAAGCATCATATCTTCTTTTCTTTCGGATAGAAAGCAACTCGTCAACGGTAAATACTCCAAATGCTTGTCCGTCGATACTGGAGTTCCCCAGGGGTCCATTTTGGGACCCTTGTTGTTTCAATTTTTGTGAAAGACTTTCCATGTTATGTCGATCAGTCTAGCGCCACATTGTATGCGGACGATGCAACTCTGTCTGTCAAGAGTAGTGAGCTTGAAAAGTTGAGGGGGCTATCCGATGAAGTTAGTAAGCAGGAACTTATATGGTTGTCTACCAACGGTCTGAGTATGAACGCAGAAAAAAAACCCAAACAATGTTATTCACCTTAAGAAAAAGGGCTGATTTTCATGGTTCTGAGACAGTTAAATTCCTCTGGCATTCATCTTGGCCCTACCTTAAAATGGAATTTAGACGCAAAACATCTCTCCACGAAAATAAGTAACAACACATTTTTAATTCGACAGTTAGCTTCTGCCGTTTCTGCGACCGTTTTGAGAACCGTCTATTTTTCGACGATCGAATCTCACTTGAGATATTGTATTGTTGCCTGGGGTGATTGTGCGAGAAGCTCTTTAGACTTCAACGCCGAGTATAAGGGTGGTACCTGGTCTGGGCTATCGGGAATGCTGCCATTAGCTTTTAGAGACTTGCATGTTCTCACTCTTCCTTATCTCTTCATTTTAGAATGTCTAGTCTTAGCTCACACAAACAAAGTTCTTATTTTATCTCAGATATACATAATTATTACACTAGAAACATGAAAGATTTCAGAATAGATACGTTCAGACTTAGTGAATCTCAAAATGGGCTGAACTTCTATTCCAGAACTTTTTTTAATAAGTTGTCCCTTCAGCTGAGAGATCTACCGGTGGAAGCCTTTCGTAGGAAAATCATAGAAATCCTTACTACAAATGTTTCCTATTTTTTTGAAGAGTTTTTGAATTTTTATGTGTCTGTGTCGTGAATGTTTCTTTAGTTATTAGGTATTTTATGATATACATAACTTATGTATCCCATATTTTGCTATTATCAAGTCTATACGCAATGTACACAAACATTATGTGACTTGTGCAAGCAAACTTCTGTAATATTGTAAATGCACCAATAAAGTTTCTTCTTCTTCTACGAACCTTCAAAAGTATATTGGATAATATGCAATGTGATCCTGATATAAATATTATGGCATGCTGGAAGAAACTGGGCATAGCTAAATGTATCTCAAACATAAAGCAATCAGTGAAAGTACTGAAGTCATACATATTGAAATCATGAAGGGGAAATGACAGCGAAAAACGACGAAAGATCTGTGCAAGTCCAAACGTTAACCTCAAACGTTGCCTAAACTGCAAATGGAATAGGACGAGATGGGTCCGAACAGATAGAATCAATTGAAATACAGGAGTTGCTAGGAATCGCAAGATGACTGAAACCCATTTGGAGGAAATGTTACATTCACAGCCTATTGATGACGAGACTCCAACAACGTGACATTCAATCTGAAAAATCTTTGTGAACGTTCAAAAATGGCCAATCAGCTTTGTGATTTATTTATGATAACTGATCAGTCAATGGAATGAAGTACTGTTTAGAGACAAACTGCCAGAAAAGAAAAGGTTACAAAATTTTTCAAATCATTGCTTGAGCCTAAGGATAATCAATATGGTCAAAAATCAATTAAATTGGACTTTTTTATATATTTATTTTTTTTTCACCTTGGAACTTATCCCTATAAACTCATTTAAGACACCATTCCATATTCAAGGTTTCTGTATTAGCGGTACATTTACGGAACTTATTCCTCGAAAATAAGGGGCTTATACTGTATATTCTAATTAAATATAAAAAATTATTGAATAAAATAATGAACTGATTACGCACTACATGGACATCCGGAATAAAATAATATTTTTAGGAAAAGTGAGTTTTAAATGCTAAGCACCACCTATACAGGGTGCTTCAACGAAAACTAAACAGAGGCTATATCTACCAAGAGATTCATTTCTGATCAAAACGCAAAAACATATCCATTTTTGGTTCAAGGGGGACATCTTTTGGGGTACAATACTTGCCTGAAATATCAACCCCTCAAGTTGCAGTCCTTGAACATTTTGAATAGGAAATATGGGTCGAGTGATGACTCAAAAGAAAAGTGGTATCTTTGTCTATATTGTTTTGAACGAATTTCCATTTTTAATTGAAAACTGTAAAACATACAGGGTGAGCAACTGAAAGATAGGGAAGACTATTTCACTGAGACTATTCAAGTTTCAGTGAAGTAAAATGGAACAGATCCATGCTGATCAATGGCAGTCATCATCAAGTACCATCCTCTTCCCAAATTCAACCTCTGGAGCAGGGGTGACAACCCTTGAAAATTTGGAAGAGGGTAGATGAGTCGAGTGATAACTCGAAAGGAAGGTATTATCTTTGTCTGCATTCCCGTGAAAGAATTTTCATTTTTCATCGAATACTGTGGAAGATACAGAGTGAGCCACTGAAAAATATAGAAGACTATCGCCCCAAGACTATTGGAGTATTAGTGCGAAAAACTGGAATAGATTCATTTAAGATCAAAAGCTGTCATCTTCTGAAATCACCCTCATCTGGAATCTCAATCCCAAGAGCAGGGGTAATATTTCGATCCAGTGATACCTCAGGGCGATAGATAGTCTCCCCTATTTTTCAGTAGCTCACTCTGTATCTTCTACAGTTCTCAATCAAAAATGAAAATTCGTTCACGGGGATGCAGACAAATATAATACCTTCCTTTCAGGGTATCACTCGACCCATCTACCCTCTTCAAAATTTTCAAGGGTTGTCACCCCTGCTCCAGGGGTTGAAATTCGATATGAAGATGGTACTTGATGATGACTGCCATTGATCAGCATGGATCTGTTCCATTTTACCTCACTGAAACTTGAATAGTCTCACGGAAATAGTCTTCCTTATCTTTCAGTTGTTCACCCTGTATCTTTTACAGTTTTCAATTAAAAGTGGAAATTCCTTCAATACAATGTAGACAAGAATACCACATTTCTTTTGAGTCATCACTCGACCCATCTTCCCTATTCAAAATGTTCAAGGATTGCAAGGTTTATATTTTAGGCAAGTTTTGTACCCCAAAAGATGTTCCCCTTGAAACAAAAATTGACCTGTTTTTGCGTTTTGATCAGAAATGAATATCTCAGTAGATATCGCCTCTGTTTAGTTTTCGTTGAAGCACCCCGTATTTGAAGTTTGTGTGTCTGCGCTAGAAGTTGATAGATTTTTGATGATTGTTGAGTGTAACGATAAACTTCAAATGGCGATGAAAAATCGTTTACTGAAAGGTATAAATAGAAGATAATTCGGAAATATGTCTGGTTATACTAAGTCGGCTTTCTTGGTTACTGAAAATTTCAATTCATACCTTCAGCAACGAGAAGTTGACAATAGGGTTGAAGAAATGGTTTCAAATAGCAGGGCATAGTTCAAAGCTAAAGTTGACGAGGGGAGGTATAATTCAGGTTTTCATTCGAGCTCCGAAAAATCAGCCGAGGATTCAATTATTATTGTTCTTATAAATTATTATTTACTCAAGTGAAAAACAATAAAGTTATCGAAATCGATATCTCAAGGAGAGGCTCTATATATCGATATTCTAACCAAAAAGTATGTTGTGGATTGCTGTGAATAAGCCGTGAAGATCCGGATAAATCAAAGTTTTTTGATAGAATATTCTCATGAGAGCCTGCAATCTCTGGCTTTCAAATCAAAACATTCTTTGTAAAGATCAAAGTGACTCGTTATGAATGCGGCTATGATGAATTAGAAGAGCGTTTAATCTATCTTGAATAAAAATATCCCGGAGACGCCGATGAAGAATTTTCATCGGCGTCTTCGTATTTTCGGATGAAATATGTAATATTTCATATTCTAAAAGCTGAAATTAAGTAATCGCATTGTTAGCTTTGAGAGAAGCCGAGCATTCATATTATATTTCTCCATCTTTTCTTGAATATTTTTATTTTTTCCATGTTTGTTGTTTCCGTCAAACATCCTCGCTACCATCCTGAATATGTCTTACTATCTTTTCCCCTGATTGTTATGTGTTACATACATTTTCCTATCTCCAGAGAAAAATACAATACATACAAGATAGAGTTCTTCTCATCCCCTGCTTTTTTTGAAATCATGCTGAACACATTTCGGCAATAAGTAAATAAAATGTGTTCAGCATGAAAAGAAAACAAAGTAGGGATAGAAAATTTCTATCTCATGGAAAATATTTTTCTCAGAAGATAGGAAAATATATGTAACACATAACTATGAAATTATAAGTTAGGAAAACAAATGTAAGATTGTCGAGAAATGTTTGATGGTAACAAAAATATGGAAACACGAAAACTTAATAAGTAAATAATTGAAAGATGAAGCAAATCCAAATCAAATTCATATAGAACAATGAAAATTAGGATACTTTACCTTATCCTCAGATAATATAGATGAATTCAAGGAGAAATATTTGCTCATAGATTGATCTTGAAATATTAATGAACAAGTATAGATGAAATGAAGAATACTCTGAAGGATATGAAAATAGAAAAAGCTGCTTGCAGCAGAAGGTTCCTACTCCCACAAAAGGTTGTACAGTATTTCAATAAATATTAAAAGAACGACTTACTCGAACTTTTCGTACTCGAAATAAACACACGATTTGGTAGCTTTGAAAAAACCATTTAATGTATAATCGCCAGTATAACGGAGCAAGGTTTAATATATACAAGAAAGTATCGGGTGGAGTAATGACAAAAAACAAAAGTACCTTCACTCCTGAAAGTGACTAAAAGTTCAAAATAGAAAAAATTGCCTGCGATTTTCCCCGTTTAAAAATTACTCTCAGAAATACCTAGGAGAATAGAAAAGCTAGTGCATCGGAAAAAATGTAAAAACAGAAATTCAGCCATTAACTGATCTATTCCTCGCTGATGGTCAAGTACTGATTGATTGAAAAAGGTTTAGACGACATGCTTAAACAGTTGCAAGAACAGAAGGAATTGAACATTGACATCAAGAAGGCCGAATGTCTCAAGGAAATGCAGAATGAGGGATATGCTCCACTATTTAGTTAGTATAATACATATACCCTTCAAAAAAAAGAACTTCAAGGAAAAGTACTGGAGGAAAAATGAGTAGGAGTTCTCAACTCAAGATCCATTCTGATAAATTGGTAATAGACATCATGGATCAGAATGCTGGCTAATAGGGAAGAAGATTAATCGATCGACTTGTGTATCTCGAAGCTTTGACACATTCAGAATGAAGAAATCAGAAAGAGAATAGAAAGAGTAAAAGTATAGAAAAATGAATTAGGACTGTTGATCTGGTATAGACTTGTGAATGGAATGTCTAATGATGAGAGATCAAACAGAACGTCGAATACGAGATAAACGAGCAACAAGTGGCGGAAAGTAAAATTGTTGAAGGATACAGCTATGACAGAAAAATCATCAGATAATGAGTCTTGGAAAAAGAAGTTTGAGATGCGAGAACTCATAGTATCTTCGTTAATATATGTTTATACTATTTCGTCATACAAGTCTTATGCGTTGAGCAAGGAGACATCCAAATTTTGTTGATCTATGTGTTTCGTAGTTTTTGAAGAATTTGTCGATTCTCAAACAATGTTTCACCACATCTATAGATAAACCAATTGAGTCAAATAAAAAAAGTATTGAATTACTTCAATAACTTGATGCGCTCCAACGGATTGGGATGAGTTGGTCTGGCCTGGAGTAGTAAATGGATGTATAATACTGACAAGGTGAAAGGAGACCGAAGCTGCAGTCTATAGCTCCTATTAATTACATCCGACTGGTTGTGTCACTGCTGTATTGCCCTGGTGGACGATGATAATGAAGAGAGGATCGCCTGGTATTGTGAGATGGTGTGCAATACTGCAATACTAACGAGGTCGAACAAGACCGAAACTGCAAACACTTGCTCCTATTCATGACATCCGACCAGACTATAACACTGCTGTGAGGCACTGGTTGACGATGATTATGAAGGGTAGATTGGAAAACCAGTTAATTCAGGAAAGGATATTTAACTTTCTACGGAAGGTTGAATATTGTTTCTTGAATAAAAGTTTTCAATAGTATTATATATGGAAGAAAAAATACAAGGAAATGTCTCGTACTTAACTCTAATATGTAGGGATTCTTAACTAAATGTACTGTATCTAACCTGATGAATTGACAATTTACATCAAAGATCAGAATGCCGACGGAATAGGGAAAAAGATCAGAAGAAGATAAACTCAGTAAAATTTAATCATTCAACTTAAGTATCTTTAGGCTTTAACATATTCAACATGAATAAATCAATAAAGATAGAAAGACAATATGCCAAGGAACAAAAAATAGAAAGAGGACTGAACTGAAACGAATGCAGAAACTACAGAGGAATCAGCGTCACTAGCCTCTCGGAGATATTGTCTGGCAAAGAAATTCAGAGAATAATTGAACTGCAAAATCAACACATTGGGGACTAAAGAGGATTTAGAGCAGGAGGATCTTGCCCCTATGAAATATTGAAAAGAAGTTCAACAAATATTAGAACAACGTCAAACTCGAACCATTTGTACCCGAAATAGAATACCATTCGGTGTGAGAACTATTCAAAGTATCATCGAAAATCAGCAAACACAACCAATTCACAACGAAAAGATCAGCAGAAGATAAACTCAATAAAAATTGAATATTTCACTCATGGAGTATCTCTAGTCATTAGCATATTTAGAATAACGAAATCAGATAAAGGACAGAAAGGGTACGAAGATTAGCAGGAAGCTTTAGTATTGAGGGACAATTATTTCATCCTCCGCGAGAATGGTTGCTTCAAGCCGAGGAATCTGTATCAAGGACTACAACGAACCGTAAGTACGGTAGAACACGAAGAACAAATTTTGGACATGGTTGAGAAAACTCACAAATAAGCACGGGACGTTTAGGTTTGCAGCTGGTCGTTTCTAAAACAATGATTCATGTTGACTTGAAGGAACAATTATTTCATCCTTATCACATTCAGAAAGTTCAAGAA